>OY743177.1:21695000-24095000 GCA_963555705.1 Ligustrum vulgare | reverse complement strand
CAAATGCATTGTCTAAAAGTCATGAAAAAATAATTGAAGCGATTGTTGTCGTCGGCCTCAATAAAGAATGTTGAACCAGGATAAGTTCTTGACATGTTATAACAATACCTAGCCAATTTAAAATAGATTTCCTTGGGTGAACTCATTAAATCCTCTAACGCACATTCTCTAGCCTTCCAGGCCTTTTGGTAGCTCATGGTCACCCCAAAATCTCTCTGCACATCGTTAATGATGTCTTTAGATCTGTAAATATTCATTGGCTCATCAAACTTATGCATTATCTATCATCTGATAAATAATGATTACGCTTATCTGTGATCATTTTGATTTATACACACTTGACAAGTATGTTCTCATGCATACTTGCGAACCACAAAAAATTGATTTGTGTCCATCATTGTTGTTCGCAGATGCCAACTACAATTTTCATCTATGCAGATAATTGTGTTGGTATTCCTATTTGACTTCTTCACTTTAAACTCGAAATTGTGCTTAAGTGCAATACCGTGCACCGCTTCTTGAAGATCTTGCTTAGTATTAAATAATTGCTGGACTTCCAAATCTTCATCATCTAGAACCACACGCGAACAATTTGTTGACCGTGAACTCGGCCCAGCCTGTGAGTTCCCAAAATGTTCATGTCCACGTCTGGATAAAGCAATCAAATCATCGTTTGTATATGGAATTTCCTCCTGATTGTCATCAACAACCTCGTTATCTCTATGCATGACAAAAGGATCATGATGTATAGAAACTGTATCAGGAATAACATCGTCATCCTCACGGCTACTTCTAATGTGTCCCAAATATCATTTACATTTTGATCTCCACCATCGAATTCTTCATTCTCATTATCTGGATATCGTTTCATACTAAAGTTACACTAAGAGGAATAATTTCCTTTTTGTTCGCCTCAATTAACTACATAATTTGCACATCAGAAGTAAAAAACATTGGCGGCAATGTAATTGGAAAATTCGAGTTAACTAGAAATCCAAATTTCATATCATATTTAGATGAATCAACTTCGAGTTGTTCTTGTAGTTTGTAATACAAGTCTGTAAATGATGTACCTGGTGTTATAAAAATACCGAAAATGTTTTGATCACTTGTATATTTCCATGACCATCGCAGATTTTCGTCAACTTCGAATTCACCAAAATATGAAACTGGGACGAAAGCCATATTTGCATTAATTATAAATGATAAATATTCAAAACAACAAATTAGGAAGATTACAACAAGTTTAATAAAAATAATTAAAAAAATAGTGCGTCCGACCGGATTGATGGCAGTCCGGCCGGATCATGGTGTCGGTCCGGACAAATCGTGACCGACACTTTTGGTTCGGCCGGACGTCCGCTTCTTCCTTCTGATTATGTTTACGGAACTAACAAATTTTTCACACTTCGCCATATTAATTTTTCATTGTTTAGTCTACATAATTATAGTGTAGCGACCAAGAATTTTCATGACTAATTTTGAATAAATATTATTTATTTTTAAAAGAAGTGTCGCTACGGCTTTGCCCATTTATAATTTTTTAAACACGTGTTCGGCTAACCTGTTCGGCTAACCAATTTAAGTGAAATTAAATTTATTTAAAATCTTAATCCAATTTCAATTTTACTAAGGGAAAAATTCATATGTCCGGTTGTTATAGATTGCCATTTCAAAATTGAAAAACAACTAAAATTCTTTCAATAATCCAGTCCTATATATATATATATATATAAGCGAACTAAATTCCCTGGAATCACACTGTTAGATATGGCAACCTTTCCATATGAACTTGGTCTCTCCATTGAATCTTTCAGTGACAGGATCAAGATTTCGTTCATCACACAAAATTATCGGGCAGAAATTTTAGAAACCGTCGACGCTTGGATACCATTTTTTCCATACAGACGCCATATCAAGTCACAAGTCCTCAAGAACTGACATCAAAACACCATCACGAAACATCACCCATTGCATTTTGTGGAAGAAGCATTAAAAATCAAATTAATCTGTCTATTTTATGTATTATTCAGAAGAATGTTGGATTACATCCAGAATTTCTTGAAATTTTAACGTATCCTATACATCTCGTTAAGGATATCACATTGTGACCCAACGTATTAGCCTTTGTTATCCACTTGAAGCTAGTATTACTGCACAGTAGATGTTTAATTCAAACATTGAGGTCACATAAGTAAGCTTCTTTCATTTTTGTGCGTAGTGTGACATGATTGTAAATTAGATATCACGCATTGCATGACCTGAATGTATTTGAATTTGGAGTACTCTATCCGGTGATTTAAATGTAATAATTTCAAATGACTTTTTGTTGAGATTTAATATGTGTAGTGTGAACTCGATTTGAATAACTGTGACCTCGAGTTTTGTAAGCTTCACGATATGTTTTTTGATCTAACAGTACTATAATCCTTGAATGTATTTTAATTTTGGGTATTAGCATGTGTGTCCTAAATAAATTAGTGTGTAATGGCCATTACTTTGTGAGACCTTGCATTATATGTAAAAATTGAGACCAGTGTGTAATTTGTATTACGGCTTGTGACCTTGTGTACTGGAATCCTTGAATGAATTATAATTTTGGGTGTTAGCATGTGTGACCTAAATAAATTAGTGTGTAAAGGCCGTTACTTTTTGTGACCTTGCCTTATCTGTAAACAATGAAACTACTGTTTAATATGTATTAATGTGTGTGACCTTGTTTATTTTTTTACATTGAAATGATGTTAATATATGTGACCTGATGTGGTGAGAATAATTTACCAAATGATGGGGGTGTTTTCTGATTGGATTATTCCTATTAAAAGTTGAGACCTGGACTTAAATTTAAGAATTAAAAACCTGTTCTAATTGAATATTTGGAAAAAAATAAAATACGTAAGTGACCTTCGATATTATATTCTGTTGGATTGGTTAGATATTTATGGCATGTTCATAAGTAATGGGACTTCTCAACTTGAAATGATAATGTGACCTAAGTCCCTTCAGCGTGATTAACCAATGGGACTTGATGAAACTTGCCTATGAAATTTACGAATTTGTGATATCTGGAAGGCAATGTGTTCAGCCTTGTTCAAATAGTGTGACTTGATGAAACTTGCCTATGAAATTTAAGTTCTCCATTTTTATTAATTATATAGAACCAAATACCAGATGTACATTAATTCGTTAAATATTGTGTAATGCGTGATGAAAAAGAATTGCTAGAAAAAATATGCATCCATGATTATCACGAAATTGTAACCTGGTTGAAATAACTTCTCAAATGAGGCCTTGTTAATGCCTTGTATTAACTTGTAGGATGAATACTGGATCTTGTTTCAAAAACATCTTATTTAGGTGTAAAAACATGTGAATGGAGTAGTACATGTGACCTAAGCGATATATCACGTGACCTAATTTTTATAACATCTGACTGTACATGTAATTTGGGTCTTATGAAATGTGACCTCATTTATAACATGTCAACTGTAATAGATGACCTATGAGAGGTGCATTTCAAATTGTAACATGACCGAGGGGGGAAATATGAGCATGTGACATGAATGAAATGACACTGTGACCTGAATGATAAAAATAACTAAGCAAAAGTACTCCATGAAATCTGTTGAAAAAATGTATTCCATTACCTAAGTTGGAAATCCATTACATCTCTCAGTTTGAAAATATTAAACAAAAGCAATCAATAAACAAAACTATGTGTACTGATTGGACCGAATTTCATTTATCTCCGCCTAGTATATGTGAGAATGTCATTTAAAAGATAATTGCTCTTCCACCTCGTTCTTCCATTGCCCAAACACTTGCATAAAACAAACCATGTGAGAATGTCATTCGTGCCCAATGTATAAAGCGAAGCATGGTACAACGAACAAAAATCAATGCACCACTCAAAAAAAAAATCAATTTGATGGTGTGTGAACTGTTAAAGTTGTGACCTCATGCAAGTGTTGTTCACATGTTCCAAAATGTTCTCCATTCGGATCAATGTACCACTCAAACAAAAATCAATGTGGTATGTTTATGGGTTGGTCACAATTCTGTTTCTTCAAGGTCACGTGTAATTGAACACAAATCTCTTCACATAACATCAAATTAAGGTATATTTTTAATGGGAATCACATTAATCGATTCTTAGGTCACATTTTATACATTGTTCCAAATCACAAAAGGGCAACACAGAAATTGACTAAGGCTTCGTCTAGGTCAGATTGTCGTGCTGTAAAAAACATACCCATCAACAATGCTAAGGTCACAAATTAATTGTTAGGTCACAATCGAGAGGATATGTTCACATATCGGAGGAGTTTCATCGGGTTTGCTATCTTCAGATTTGCTCGGGATATTAGTCTGAATTTCTTGATCGACATCTTCCCTCTTCCTTTTATGGCCGGTATCTCCTTTCTCCTCTTTCTCCGTCAGTGAATTCCGGTGTGATTTCTTGATTTTCAACATTTCCCTCAAATGCTCTATTCGGTTCAGATTTCGGGGATGGAGTAGATTTTGTGTTGCAGCGTGGTTGGGTAAAAGTATAATGAATTTTGAGTGTTGGCGGGGGTGTATTCTCTAATAGAAGCGGTGAGGTTCAATATGGTAGTAGCCGGATATTTAGGTATACTAATCTGCGTAAATTTCGCTTATTGATTTTTATGAAGCGGTTATGTGAGATGATAAATGATTAATAATTTATAAAAAAACCCTAATTTCAACTTGAAAATTGAATCTATTAAGGTTTGACCTGATTTTTGAATTTCAATCTTTATAAACCGGGTAGCCTGTAATTTCCACTTTTACTAAAAGTGTCTCATTTTCATTATTTATTCTCAAGTCCAAGTTTCGATTATTTTAGATCCAAACTATTTAGATCCAACCCAAACATTTAAGCCCAAGTCTCAAAATGCATCTTGATTCATTTCAACTCTAAGCCTAAGTTCTTGAAACCCAACCAATCCTACACATTTTTTATTTTTATTTTTCTTCTTTCCTAGCAGTTTCTCTTCCAATTCTCAATCTTGTCTATCCATGGATGACTCAACGTTCTTTTCCTTCTTCCCAAAATTCTTCCCCCTTACATTTCATAACTGATCTACCTTATTCCTTTAACATCTCCTTCAACCTCCTAAATTAGCCCAAATCCCTTCAATCCTCCCCAAGTTATAGCTGCCAAAACTTACCAAAAACGTGTACACAACCAGGCATATACTCCCCCTTCTTTCCCTTCATACTCACGAACACCAGCAAAAAAATTGGGTAAGAAATTCTCATCTCATCCACCAACCTTCTACCTCACTTCTACAACCCAAAACCATAATCTGAAGCCCCTTATTCACCACGACACAAACGATGAAAACTCCTTCACACGTCCAAGCCTCGCCAAACAGTTTGAGTTCTTCCAATTTTTACAATCTGCAATATAGTATACACAGAATCACACAACCATTTAGCCAAATTCAACATCATTTCGAGACCTCTCATTTTCAAGAACTGAACTCCATCAACCATAGCCAAACCGCCTACTGCACAATCCACCCACTGCCAAAAGAGATTTCCAAAAATATTTTTATTAGTGATGAAAATTTGCCACTGTCATCGCCCGCTTCGCCACTCCAAGGTAAAGAGGTTTATTTAGACATGATGAATTATTTTGCATACATGAGAATATTTTAATGAGAATTCAGAGAAGAAAGAACTTGTATTCGATCAGAAAACGAGTTTGAGCATAACTTGGAATAAGTTAAAGATTTTATTTTATGTCCTCGTAATTTAACTAAGAGAGATTTAAGAACTTATCCCTAATTGGACTTTCCATAATTGATTTTAGGACATGGCATCAAATTCCAAGAATGTACCTAGGTACGCAGAGATAGCCAATAGGGACTATGATAATTTTAAACCTAGACCTGAATGGAATATCAATCAGCATGTTGGGAAAGTGAGTCACTTACGTCATCGAGCAGTGCAAAATGGCTAAGTAACCAACGACTTCCAGTCGATCAACCATTTGATCTCGTTTTTTCCGGATAATACACGAGATGTAGCTCGCTTGATATACATGGATGTAAATACCTCAATTAATGTGGATCTCAACTACGACTCTGTCTGTAAGAGACTTGTGACGTACTGGCCTATATACCACAAGGATATTTTGGGATTCTCTCCTGGTGAGGCTCCAGCACCCCAGTCCGAACCTGGACAGGGAGCTGAGTTGGTGCCCGAGAGCGAAGACCCAGAAGAAGAAAAAGAACCAGAAGAAGAAGAAGAGGAACCTGAAGAAGATCCAGAAGAAGAAAAAGAACCAGAAGAAGACCCAGAAGAGGAAGACGATGAGCCAATGCTAGAAGAGTTCTCGAATGTCGAGTCATGCATGACCGAAGGAGAGTAGAGAGATAGGGTGGAGAGTAGTTGTGGCATTTTCTTTTTATTCAAATTGTTCGGAATACATGCCTTTCTATTCATGTACCCTCATTTAGAGAAGTTGAGTTATTAATAAAATAATACTTTGGTTTCCATTTTTCGAGTTATTCCTTATCTTTATACATTGTTGGAGTCCAACCCTTACAAACTACTTTTATTTTATTAAGGATATGAGTAGACGTGCTAATAGAAGCATAATGGACCGCGCTACCTCAGAACAAGCCAACCAAGAGCAGGGCCCCATGGCCCAATTCATGGTTATCAAGGATCTACTCCAAGCTGTACAAGGTTTGAGGCAGGCTCCAACGGCTTCCACAATACCGATAATAGAGCAATTTAGAAGGTACCACTCACCCACTTTTGATGGCGGAAATAGTCCGCTAGTTGTGGAGGAATGGCTGCAAACCATCGAGAAAATCTTCAAGCACATACCTTGCCCTGAGGATAGGAAGATTTCGTGTGCTGAGTTCATGTTGGTTTGAAGGGCAGGCTTTTGGTGGGAGTCTGCATCGCAGACTAGAACTGAAGAAGAACGGGCAGCTTTAACTTGGGACGAATTTAAAGCCGAGATCAAAGACAAGTTCTTCCCACAAGCCCTTCGAGACCATAAGGAGACTGAATTCTTGAGTTTGACTCAGAGAGAGATGGACATAACGAATTATGAGAGAAAGTTCGAGGAATTATTACAATATGCCCCACATCTGGTGGAGACTGAGGCTAAAAAGGCTCGTCGATTTGAGAGAGGCTTACGCTCGGAGATCAGATAAATTGTTAGTTCACATGAGCTGCCTACCTATCAAGAGGTTGTAAGGAAAGCCCAAGCCGTGGCTTATGAAAGTGTAAAGTATGGAGGACAGGGTTCCAAGAACATACATGGTAAGAGGAAATGACAGAACTACAATCAGGATCAGAACGCGAACGGAAACTATGCGCCTAACAAGAAAACCAACAATAGGCCTAATGGAGGACAGACGACGAGTTTTACTCCCTTATGCTGTAAGTGTCAGAAGCCCCATCACGAGGGAGTGCCTCTAAGGTAAGGGTGTATGCTACAAATGCGGGAAGTTGGGTCACATGGCAAAGGATTGTCGCTCTTGGTCAGCTGGGAGCAATGAGTCAACTAAGCAAATCGATCAGGCAAAGAAAGGAAATGCTAGGGTATTCTCCATGACCCGTGATGACTACAATTGGGATTTTGATGCGAATGCAGGTATGCTATCAGCATCCCTGTAAATATCATAACAACTTTGAAACAACGCTTTCTTCATTAATTGATGCATGCCTAGTTAGTTCGAGACTAGTAACTAGAAATTTTTGGTTAATATGTCATTAGAAGAAACGATTAATACCGATATGATAGCTAGGACAATATTGATAGATTTCGATGGTTTAGTCTTGGGAGTAGATTTGCTCGTAATTGAGATGGTTGTTTTGATGTTGAGAAAAGCCCATGTCCTTAGAAATCGAGAAGTACCTTTAGTCAAAGTCCAATGAGATAGATATAATAAAGTTAAGGTCACCTGGGGAAAGGAAGAAGATATTTTTGCCAAATGCCCAGACCTCCCAGAAGAAATTAGTTAAATTTCGAGGACAAAACTAATTTAATAGTTCTCTCGTCTAGTCATATTAGTTATTTTAAGATTTTAAGAAAGAAATTTAAATTCGTTCAAATCTTTAAGTCCAAATTTCGATTTTCAAATTTTCCTAGTTCATTATTTATTTTTAAAGTTCAATGGAGTAGATATGGTAGTAATGAAACTACCTGAGAAAAGAATCCAAATATTTTGAATCAAGAAAGTTTAAATTTCGAGTACAAAATTATTTTAAGATGGTAGGGTTGTAGCGACCAAAAATTTTCGTGACTAATTTTGAATAAATATTATTTATTTTTAAAAGACGTGTCGCTACTGCTTTGCCCATTTATATTTTCTTAAACACGTGTTTGGCTAACCAATTTAAGTGAAATTAAATTTATTTAACATCTTAATCCAATTTGAATTTTACTAAAAGTGTCTCATTTTCATTATTTATTCTCAAGTCCATGTTTCAATTATTTTAGATCCAAACTATTTCGATCCAACCCAAACTTTTAAGCGCAAGTCTCAAAATGCATCTTGATCCATTTCAACTCCAAGCCTAAGTTCTTGAAACCCAACCAATCCTACACATTTTTTTTCTTCTTTCCCAGCAGTTTCTCTTCCAATTCTCAATCTTGTCTATCCGTGGATGACTCCACGCTCTTTTCCTTCTTCCCAAAATTCTTCCCCCTTACATGCCATAACTGGTCTGTCTCATTCCTTTAACCTCTCCTTCAAACCCCTCAATCAGCCCAAATCCCTTCAATCCTCCCCGAGTCATAGCTGCCAAAAACGTGTACACAACCAGGCATATACTCCCCCTTCTTTCCTTCATACTCACGAACACCAGCAAAAATTTTGGGTAAGAAATTCTCGTCTCATCCACCAACCTTCTACCTCACTTCTACAACCCAGAACCATAATCTACAGCCCCTCATTCACCACGACACAAACGATGGAAACTCCTCCATACGTCCAAGCCTCACCAAACAGTCTGAGTTCTTCCAATTTTTACAATCTGCAATATAGTATACACAGAATCACACAACCATTTAGCCAAATTCAACACCATTTTGAGACCTCTCCATTTTCAAGAACTGAACTCCATCAATCATAGCCAAACCGCCTACTGCACAATCCACCCTCTGTAAAAAATCGAGTTTCCAACCACACACAATCCCACAATCTTAACACCACTACAAAACCCATATCATCACTACCACCCAACCACGACCGAGCCTCCATCACCGCCACCAATCACCACTTCAAAATTGCCCCCTGCCCATTTCACCTCCAACCAACCAATCAAACCACCAACACCCATACAACCAAAATAAAACAAAAAATAAACAAGCCCAAACACTTACCTTGACCGTCGGCATGTTCGACCCTACTTTCGCCAGAAATTGCAATTCCCAATTATCGAACCCAAGCCACTGATTACGTCGTTTCTCGCACCAAAATTGCCCCAAAATAATTCCTCTTGACCAACCACCAGCAAACCCGGTCGCCGCCATGCAGCGACGGCGATATCGCCGGCTACACTGCCTGCAATTTGGATTTTGGAGGAGGGGAATTTGTTCCCCCTCCCGATCGTCTCTCTCTCGGTTGCCTAACAGAGAGAGAAATGAAATTTTATTATATATTGTTTAATTTTCAAAATTTAATCTTTAAGCCCCCAAGTTTGAAAAAATGATCCTTCTAGGCCCCAAGTTTTAAAATCACTTATTTTAATTCCTCGCGTTTCAAAATATTTTATCTCAGCCCTTCTGTTTTCGAAAATTTCTAAATCAGTCCCAGTATTCATTATTTACGTGAATCAGTCCCTGATTCTTCCAATTGCACTATTTAGTCCCAAAAAAATTCTTAAAACCTTATTTTACACAAATTTCACCATTTAAGACTCGATTGTTCAAAAGTCTAATTTTAATTTATTTTATAGGACTAGACGAGGCGCGAGAATAGTAGAAGTTTTAATCCATTTGCTCAATACTCGAGATATAAGATAGACTCTAATTTACAAATTTTTCTCTTTTCAAAAATGCATATCAATTATTATTTGTATTATAAGTTTAACATATATGAATGTGTTCATGAGAATAACTTGCTTTACAAGGATGAGATCATGTTATGAGAAATTTACTTGAGACTTGAACTTGTATTTATTACTTTTTCATGATATTACCCGTGATCGTTGGACACCTGAGACTTGAATATCATGATTATGTGTTTTAATTTATACTATTAAATGATTATTCTCTGCGAGTCTACTGAATATTTCTACGAAATACTCACGTTTTTCAAAATAAATTTTTTGCAGATGATGGAGTTGGCGGTGAGGCGTACGTTGGTACCTATTAATGAGACTTTAGAATGTTTTATTTGAAATTATAAACTTATTTTATTATGTTCAAGTTATTTTCCATATTTGAACCGTTTGAGTCAATTTTTATAAAAATTATGTGAAATGAAATTTCAATTATTGTTCTATTTTTCGTTAAATCATTATTTTCAAAATTAATTTGAGACAATCAAGTGGCGTTCCGAGTGTTCAGAACCCGGGGCGTTACATATAGATCTGTCAAAAAATTTAAAATTATAAACTAAAAAATTAATAGTAGATGAATTATTCGATTTTGATTACTAAAATTATAGATCTGTTGAATAAGTTTAGCACAACGAGAACGAAATTAAATACAATATTATAAATATTGCTTATTCAACTTATCGATAAGAAGTAGCTAATGAAATCTTTCAGTTGAGCGTTGAAACTTTTTTGCCCTTTTTTTGGAGCACAAGCAGATGAAAAATGAGAGAATAATTTATCTGTGTTTTGAGAACAAGCAGATGAAAAATGAGAGAATAATTAAAATTGAGACTTGTTTGGTTTTGTTTTAATGTGATTAGGAGGGTATTATAGACTTTTTAGGTATAATTATTTTATCAATTTAATATATGAAATAAGGGTTTAAGGGAAATATGGTTATAAGGGCATCCAAGACTTTTTATAGAAAAAAGGCTATTATGGTTAGTTTTTAAAAAGTTGGGTATTTTGACTTAGCTTTTTTATTTAATTTGGACATTTTGAAAATTCTCCCTGATTAAACACATAGTTTAAGTACTTGTAATGTAATTTGATTTCCCTCTATTATTCTATATAGAGAAATTATATCTAGCCTAAAATCAAAATAAATATTTCTTAAAGTAGATAGGATTAAGCCTCTGTTTGATATATTATTTTATTGTTAAAATGTGTTCTTAAAATTAAGTACTGTAGAAAAATGAATTACTATTAATAGAGATCAAACAGAGGCTAAGAATGAAACTTAATATTGCAATCATTCAAAGTTTCTAAACCTTTGTATCCTGTTAATTGAAAAGTGGTCTATTTTAAGAATATGTAACTAAATAAAAAAATTAATTTATCCACGTACAAAAATATTTTATTGAAAGATATTTTTAAAAAAATTGATCTAAATGGTAAGATTTGGCGTTGGGAAATGCACAATATCACACATATTTGAATTCTCAATTAAGATGCCTAATAAATGTAATTTTAGGCTTAATGAAGGCATCAAGAATGGACATTCGGGAGTTATTTTATAAATTAGGTACTTATTTTGTGTATTTATTGACTGTTTTAAGACAAAATTCAGTATTGGGCGAAGACGGATGAAAAGGGACTAGAATTGAACAATTACGGCTGAAAGAGAACGAAATCTGGAAATAGAGGACCAAACTGTCATGTTTGAAAGATAAAAAAACTCCCAGTGCAATTAAGGAAGGGCTTGACTGAACTAAAAGGGATATCCAAAGACCAATTTGCAGGATGAATGGAATATTTAGCCAGGCGATTTAAAAGGGTCAATCGCATCAAGGCTAAAAAGTTTCAGTATGACATATGACTGCCATTCGATCGCAACAGTATAAACTTGTTGATCGCATGGGCTTATTCTGCAGATTCTAGAATTGTCTCTTACTTCAAGTCAACAATTCAACTTCAATGTATAGGAGCTCGAAACTCGACCTATCTTGAAATTATGAATACACGCTTGATTTTCTTTTGAGAGGATCACACAATCTTGAAAGCAAAAATACATATTCAACCATGATTCCTTAAGATCTTTGCAAAATTTTGAGTTTTTAGAGGCGAAGGAATGTAATTTTATGGGAGATTTGCAGATAAGAGGCTGAAAGTGTTAGAATTAATGTACAAACCCAATTAGTTGAGCCAGACTTTACAATTAGATTATGGGAAAATTACATGGGCACTCATTTTTTCAAAAATGCAATTCAAAATTCTTGTGAGGGACAGATTTTTTTCTAATTTTCAGGTGCTAATTAGCAGTTAATTAATACAGAATTAATTGATTTAATTTCAAAACCGTGTCTTCGAAAATCGAAATCAAAAGAGTTCTCTCTCTCTCTCTCTCTCTCTCTCCCTCTCTCTCTCTCTCAATTGCTTTTATCTGTATCGCCTGTATTTCTTCAATTCCTTAACTAGCGACGACAGCGAGATCGCCACCTTCGAGTGACACTACAAGAATATAAGGTTATAGGGAAGACAAAAGTCGTCACAAGTCGTCCCAATACATTAGTTGGGACAACAATGTCGTCCCAAATATTCGTCCCAATTGATTCGTCCCAATAACAAAATTGGGACGACATATACAAGGACGATATGTCATTTCTATAGATTAATTACTCTATAAGGGCGACCCATGTCGTCCATACATATGTTATTTATAGGAACGAGATTGTGGTCTTTATAGCTTCTATTGTCGTCCCTAATACTCAATTTTTTTTTTTTAAATTTTTTGAATTTTTATAATAATATTAATTTCTGTATTTTTTTTATAATTTTTATAACATATGTAACACTAAAATGTAAACAGACACGTAATTAAATTAATACTTAATTAACTGATCAAAAAAATGTAATACAGTAATAGTTTAGATATTAACAAAAATTAAATAGATCATGGATACACATAAAGTTTGACTATAGTTTATCTTGTGTGATCCTCTAGTTTCCAAGTTGGCACAAGCCCCTTTTTCAGATAATATAACTTCCAAGTTTGCAACCTTAAACCATAAAGAAGTTCACCTCGGTGAAATAGCGACAAATGGAGCACTATAAATGCAAAAATGAATGACCTGAAAAACTGCCAACGAGCAATAAGAAAATGATACTTATGAACTATAAAATAAAACAAAACCCATTCTTGTTACACGTCAGATCAAGGGTCTCATCTGGTAATTATCCATTACTTTTAACGTCTCTAGCACGATCACTTGTAGAAGTTGGAGGGAAGAAAAATACCTTCAAAGTTTACCAACATTAGAGTTTTAATCAACCTTTGGATCCTTCCATGCAATCGACTTTCCATCATTTGATTTTGTATTATGTAGTGTAGACGACCGAAACATCTCAAATGCCTCGTATCTTAAGAAGCGTGATAAAATCAGGTTCAAGGATATAGTAACCAGTAAAAGTTAACAATTGAGAAACACGAAAGGGGAAAAATTTACCTTCGGGGCCTTGTTCATACCAGACACAATGTTTGATCAATATCAATCTCTTTTAGGTGGATAGGAAAGATACTGATTTTTTTTTTTAAAGTCAGTGGGGGCCTTCACCCTCACTGAGCCTTATGAAGATCCGTCCTTGATCACCGTTCATTGAGTTAAATTTGCACTAGGAATCATTTTTGTTGGGGTGAATAAATTTGCAAAATGGTACTTAGAGGAAAAGTATCTGTGTAGAATTCAGATTCAGGTAGTTAAGATCATGACATGCTGTGCATAAAACCAACTAAAAGTGTGAAAAGAAAAATGCTAAATAAACAATCAAATTGAACAAACAATGTGTGGGCTCCACCACCCACGTGAGATGGTAGTTCACTTCGTTGTTCAATTTAGATTGTTCATGTAGGAAAGTCCGTGTGAAAAACAGAGCAAGTCAAAGTGTGAAAAAAAGGACTTCATATGATATGTGTAGGGTCGATAGAGTCAAAGAACAACTAAAAATTCAAGATGATGACTATCAACCAACAAATCAACAATGTTAAATACTAAATAATTAAATAGAAGTAAAATTACAAGAACGAGTTCAATTTTTGAATTTTTAGTGTATCTACACACATATTAGTGTTGGGAATTTCCGACACGTCGATTCCCACTTTAATTTTCCCACAGGATCTTTTGATGTTCAAAGTAAAATAAGCAAACAAGAAAATAAATACGAACACAGAAATTTACGTGGTTCGGCACCAACCCAATCCCACAGACCACAGAGAAAATACAACAAACGAGCTTTACCACATATAATTTCTACCCTTTGATTTACACCACAAAGAGTTACAAGAAACTTCACAATATGCTAGGCTCACAATTTTCTCTCTTAGGTCACAGTGTGATACTAATTAGACCAACCTGTTCGTGGTGGTAGTTTCTTCCTTGATTTCTCCTCAATTTATAGAGGAGAATTCACCGTGAAAACTCTTAACACCAAACATCATAATTAGTCAAGGATAATTATGACATGCTTTATTGGACCACACAATGCCATAATTAGCCTATACTAATTATCATTTTATAGACATCATAATTAGCTCCACCATCCTTTGTTTTAACTAGGCACTCATTATGTTTCACTAGACACTTGATTAATTTGGGTCAAATACCCAACAATTAGAGCCTTCTCCACTAGTACTGGTTATTGGATAATAATCAATGTTGCTACTACTAAATTCCTTCCAAGTTTAGTTGAAAAAGTAACCGATTTGATAAATATTAAAATATAATGGACACATGAAACATAAATCCCCATAGATCACATTTTGAACTCTATCTCCTGGAACT
This sequence comes from Ligustrum vulgare, assembly GCA_963555705.1. Lineage (NCBI taxonomy): Eukaryota > Viridiplantae > Streptophyta > Magnoliopsida > Lamiales > Oleaceae > Ligustrum > Ligustrum vulgare. The sequence continues at coordinate 24,080,127 of OY743177.1, read as the reverse complement.
TCTCAAAAACAATAGTATGAACCCAGACTGTATAAGTAAATCGAGGAAAGAAAAAGAACAAGACAGAAGATAAATTGAGATAAAAGAAAAGAAAGTTTTGACTTTCAGGGGCCTAATTGAAAGAATCAAGTTTGAGTATTGAATTGCAACATTCTAGAAAGATTGAGGACCTACATTGCAAATATTGCATGGGTATTTTTGTAATAAAAGCAAAAACGAAAGGACTAAATTGAACAAGATCAGAAGATGAGGGACCTGAGCACAAAATTGGAAAATTTGAACTGTGTAGCCTATACCACGCGATCACACGGTTCAACACCACGCGATCGCATGCCACTGCCCAGTTTGGACAGTGACTGTTTTCCCGGCCAACACAATCACAAGCATTTGTCTCATGCGATCATTTAGACTTGTGTAGAGATTTTAGGTCTCGAAATTTGGGGTATTTAAACACCCACTTCTCCATTTCAACACATCTCTGGAAAATCCTTTCATCTTCTCCAAAACCCTAGCCTCCCTCTTAGTTTTTCTTATGCCTCGTTTAGTCCCGAAGTTTTTGTATAACTTTCTCCAAAAACACATGTTCAATCACATTTTATGGGCCCCATCACCTTCCCACTTTTCAACCTCTTTCAGCCATACATTCTCCAAAACATTCAAATTTCCTCCAAAAACTTCTACACCAAATGGGCTCTTAATTTCTCTTCTTGTTTTAGAATTTTTAATTTATTTGTAGTTTTTGTTTCCAAGTTTCTAGAATCCATTGAAACAAATAAGTAAGAAGTGATTTGAAAATACAAAGAGGTTGAAAAGTTCAAGGATTTTGAAGCAAAACTCAAGGGAATGATTTATTTCATTATTTTGTATTTTAATCTTTAATTTCTATACTTTGTGATGTATTTTCCTAAATCTTATCTCTTGTGCAATATTTATATAATGGACTAGTTGTTTAATGTTGTGATGATTGATGTAGTTTAACTTATTTTAAGTAATTTCAATGTTTGCTTATTCATGTTTAATTCCTATTTTCATGTGTATTTGTTATTGTTATTGAGATTATTCCACACGTTTGATTGATCATCAAATATGTGCTTTGTGAAGTGTAAGAGAGAGATTTTGTGCATTTTAGACCAAATAACAAATGTCCTAGGTTATAATTTAGGAGATAGAAATATACTCTTATCCATATGTGATTTATGGAGTTATTTTCATAAATATTTAATGCAGTTGTTTGACTTTAATCGATATAGAGATATAGTAGGTTAAACTAATAAATTAGGGTTAATTTCGCTCAAGAAAGGTAATTAGCTAAAATTGGAAGATCGGTGTAACATTATAAATGAGTAATCTGTTGATTTACATGTTGAGAAATTTATTAAGTGAAAGTTAAGTGAAATTACGAATCTTAACAATTTAATTTTTCGTTTTCCTTATTTTTATTAGAATTGAAAGTTCATTTGCAAAAATCAAACTTTTAATTGTTTGCTTTCTTTGTTAAAATTAAATTAACTAGGGTATAATTACGTGTACATTCTTCATGGAATCGATAATCTGGAATTAAAAATTTCACTTTATTATTTGAACGCGATCATGCGTTTACGGTACACACATTTTTTACGAACAGAGATCATTGTTTAAATTAGATAATTCAATTGTTCATATGCATAAATAGGGCTGTAATATATCGAATTAAGATAAGCATAAGTACTAATTTTGTTAGTTATAAGTTAGTATATATTTTAGTTTGGGAAAAATACATAACCGCAAACCTAAAAGTATCACTTTTTGAAAGTTAACAAACTTAAGATTTCTTTTTAAAATCAAGTGTATATTAATAATAAATAAATATTATATTATATTATATAAAAATAATTATCAATTATATTCAAAATTAAAGGTAATATAATTTTACTTAAACACCACCTACACTTCATATTTCTGTTTCCACTCATGCACCTTACGCATCCAAACCCGTGCATCCACCCCACCCCACCTCGACACACACCTACTCACAAATTCATAGTTGGTCACACAAAATCACAATTCGGTCATATATACAAATTTAAACACAAATTTAACACTCCACCTCACTCCACACCACCACGCAAAGTCACACTTGATCACACAAAGTCACAGTTCTTCTCAATTACAAATTTATCCTAAATTTCCACCCAGCTCCCACCCTACCCCACTCCACTTCACACCACCGGCCCCCACCCACAGAGTCACCGCTGGTCACATAAAGTCACATTTCAATCACAATTATAAATTTAATCTCAAAAATCACCCCGACCCCACCTACAAACTCATAGTTCGATCACAATTACAAATTAAGTGGCAAATTTTACCCCACCCGCAAAGTCACAGTTAGTCACATAAATTCACAGTTTACTCACAATTACAAATTTAGTCGCAAATTTCTCCACAGCCCCAGCCCACCCTAGCCCACCAACCAAGTCATAGTTGGTCATACAAAGTCACAGTTCGATCACAAATACAAATTTAGTCACAAAATTCACCCTACCCCATCCCACCATACCTCGAAAAATCACAATTGTTCACATAAAGTCATAATTACAATTTTAGTTGCCAATTTCATTGCAACCCCACCCCACTAGTTAAGTCACAGTTAGTCACACAAAGTCACAGTTTTTTCATAATTACAAATTTAGTCGCAAAATTCACAAACCCCACCCAACTCACCCCACTCGCAAAGTTATAATTGGTCATACAAAATCACAGTTCATTTACAATTACAAATTTAATCCCCACTCTACTCCACCAGCTAAGTCACTGTTGGTTACACAAAGTCATTGTTCGACCACAATTACAAATTTAGTTACAAAATTCACCTCATCCCACCTACAAAGTCACAATTGGTCACACAAAGTCACGGTTTGATCAAACAAGGTCGCAGTTTGACCACATAAAGTCACAATTTAGTTAAATAAGATCACAGTTCAGTCACACGAGATTACAGTTCGGTCACATAAAGTCATAGTTTGATCGTAAAGTCATAGTTCGCTCACATAAAGTTACATATCGATCACACATAGTCAAATTTGACACAACTGTAAGTCACATCACATCCTCATCCAATGGTCACACAAAATTATAGTTGGCCACAACCTCATCCATAATTGGTCACATATTATTTATTTTTTGATGACAGCTTACTCATCGTACAAAGTCAAATTAATCATTAATTTGATCAAAATTACCTAATGATTGATCACAATTATCTAATAATGAGTCACAATCACCCATAATTGTCGGAGGAAGTCAACTACCCCAACCAACCCCCTTTTCTACCTAAACCACCACCACCACCTCCGCCCACTGCCAGTGTCGAGCACCCACCATTAAAAAATGTATAGTGTTTCGTAAAATATATGATGAAGAAATGGACTTCGAAGGCCCCCATGGCACATCTCCCAGCGGCAAAGGAGTTGGTCGATAACGTGCCCAGCGCAGTCGTGTACAAAGTTAGAATCCTGACGGCTGAATAATTGATTCATTTCCTGTGGCAAGCTGGGATTACCTTGCTCCGCGAGACATTACTGAGTGTCATCCACCCTGACTTTGGGAGGCATAAACTGCGATTTACCTCTCGAACCAATGACCCAGGGTAGGGTTGGTTCGGGCCCCTAAGGTGTGGGTTACACCTTTTTTTAAGAAATGGACTCTGAAGCACTTCTCTTTAAAACTTGTGGCTTGAGACAAAGGCTTAGTTATGTTCCATTAGCACTACAACCAAACCTGCATGCATACACAAGCTTCTCACCACCACTACCAATCCTGAAATTGTACATAAGCTTCTATTCACTACTGAACCAGCACTGGTGCACAAGCTTCTCACCTTCACCACCACCCATACACAAGATTTTTTAAATCTAACCATTCACTCACCTAGATCTCCCCATCCCCAACCTCCAGAGCAATCACCCAGATTTGTTGTACCAGATGACGATGTATAGTACGTTAGTTGAGCACATCGGGTCACACTGCTAAGCAGTGGTGTGGCTGCTCACCGCTTGTACCTTTGCGCTCGAGAGTGTTTGGGAGATGCCTTACACAGTGCTGTGTCCATGCATGATGGTCTCCTCACCGCACAACACCGCGTCGTTGAGCGTTGGGTGACCTAGTTGGAGCGACATGTCGGATTCTGCAATTATCGCTGGAGTTTGAAATGGTCACTGTAACAACTTTTTAATTTTCAAAGTCAAATAAGGACTTAAGTTGAACAAATGATTTTCATGGGGTTTATTTTGTAATTACAAATACTTGAGGACTGGAGATGACTAAATAAGGAATTTAAGGATTTAGTTTCTATTATTGAGATTTTAAGGACTAAATCTTATTTTATATGAAAGTTTGGGGACTTGGATTGTTATTACCTTTAACTTGTCCACTAAATAGATATTAGAACCTCAATTTTCTCCTCTATTCGGTGGACAGTAGACAAAATTCGAGAGGAAGGGAGGAAAGTAAAGGGAAAAAAAATGGAGAAATGAAGGGGTTGGCTCGATTTTGATGTACAATCCGATTTTGAGGTAAGCAAGCAAGTTATTAAAGGATAATTTATGTTATATTGTTTAGGGTTGGAGTTGAGATAAATGAGAAATGGAAGTGAGGTGGTTAATAAATTATAGCTCCAATCTTTGATTTTATCATGTGTACATGATGTCAAACATTTAATTTGAGGAATAAGTTTCAATTTCTCCATTTCTAAGTTATTTATGAGTTATTGTATGCAAATGGGTTATTTCAAGATTTTTAACAGTGCACAGCTATTTTTGACACGGGTTTTATAGACAGGTTTTCATATAGAGAAATTGGTGGCAGATTTGTAGAGTTTGGAATTTTATTAATAGTTTTGTAACCATTCAGTTTTTCTTGGAAATCTTGGTATGAAAACTAAATTTAGTGTCAAGTATTGGGGATTAAGTATTAGAAAAATTCAAGAAGGGGAATTTTACGTTATAGTGATTTTGATTCAGATAATGAAGTTGGAAATTAAAGATATCTAGTTATTATTAGTTGATTCTTATTTCTAATTGTAGCCATAATGCATGAGGTACTCGAGACATTATAATTAGTGTTTGAAGGTGAAGAGATGACAAGATTGAAGTTGAGTACAGATAGATCTACAACTTGGTAATTGGAAAATATTTTTCTTAAGAAAATAAGTATTTGTTTAATGTATATCAGTTCTAAAAGCTTTATGAAATATTTATTTATTTTAGTGCTTGTACGGAATTATATAAATTGGAGAACTTGATTATTTTCAAGTATTGAGGTTACAACATGATTTTAAGAATAAAGTGAAGTTTTATTATAAGGAGCTCTTTTTAAAACTAGAATCAGCTCATTTAAGGGATTTCATTGACATTATACTAGCATCAAATATCCCAATATATTTAAATTATCTTAAAAACCACCAGAAAATACTCAGGTGATTTTACCCGCTCTGCACTGATGTGAATTCGTTTCCACAGTGTATGACCAGACATGTTATTTTACCCACTCTGCACTTGTGTGAATTCGTTTCCACGATGTATGAACAGAATATCATAGGTCTTTGGGACCCACTCTTGTACACACATAGGCTTTGGGCCGTGTACTAGGGTGCTTAGCTTTTGGGGCAGCTCTGCGTGCGTATGACCAGAACTATAGAATTTCAGAATCACAGAATTACAGAACCTCAGAATTTCAGAATTATCAGATTATGGGTACCTTTGGTATGATTTTATTTATACAGTTTATCAGAATTTAATATTTCAGAATTGAGTTTTCAGTTTACAGGATAAAGGATTCAACTTATAGTATTGTAAAATGATATTTTTATTCAGAATTTCATTGATATAAGATTACTTATACTCATATACTTTACAGTTGCTTATTTCGAACAAAGAGTAAAGAATTATACTATCCCAACTAGTTCGGTTTTAGAAGATATTATCAGATCTTTGAATTTTCTTAAAAGTTAAAGTAGTAAGATCTTTTCAGTATATATTTATAAATGTGAAAATATACTTAATTATGAAATTTTCACTCACTGAGTTACAAACTCATATATTTTAGCATATATTTTTATAGAATGAGGCTAAATGTGAGTTAAGAAGCATTTGGAATCTGTTGATCTGCCAAGTCAAGCCACAGATATAATAAGATTGTATGCTTTAATTGATTTAAGTATCTAAGTTTATGGGTTCACTGCGATTTCATGGTTTTATATTCATTTGGGATGTACTCTAAGTTATATTAAAATGATCGAGTTCTTTATACTCAGTTGATTAGTATGTGTTAGAGGAATAGGTGGTTCCCACTATTTATGAGATATATGTACGTTTGGAAAATTTTGATGCTATTCAGGTGATTTTAGTCTAATTTATGAGGTAGATCATTGATAAGTTTATTTTATACACTTATTTATCTGTCGAAATTAGGATATTATAATGTTTTTCTTGAATAAATTCTATTTAGTTGTTATTATTGGTCATTATTTCAGGTTTTATCCCAAGAGTCGAGAAGATGGAAGAATTGAAGCAAATTCATGACAATTGGACGAATATTGTGATAAAACGAAGAAAAATGACTAAAGTGTACACTCCCAAAAGTTGAAGACCGAATGTGCAATTAACTCAAGGACCAACTTATTTTATTTGGAAGAATTGTGGTCCTAAAATATAAAAATTAAAGTATGAACTAATTGGACTTTTTTAGGGCTGACTTGGAGGTTATATACATTTATATATACACAAACATAAGAGGTCAGCCGTGGGGAGAACAAAAAAGAGAGCCGTGAGAAAAAAAATAGAGATGCAGCCTGAGAGTTTTTCTTGAATAAACATACACGGCTGCTACAATAAACCAAGGGGGCTGCTTGGGCTAAAAGATAGATTCATATATATACAAACAAAAGACACAGTCGAGAAAAAAAGAGAAGCAACCGGTTGGAAATTAATTGGGAAGAAAGGAAGTCAACCCGTGGGAAAAAAGGGCACGTAGCTTTGGAATTAAAAGATACACAGTGGCTGGGGATTAATTCATTGATTAGTGGAGAGATTAATTGGTGGTTGGCAGATTATTTATTGGAAGGAGGTGCAGTTGTGAGTCAAAGAAAGAATTGATTGCTGTGGAATTAAAAAGTGGAGGTAATCGGGAGCTTTCTGGGAAGAATTAGAGGAAGAAGAAAAAGGAAGTTAGTGTGCAGCGTAGAGAAAATAAAAGGTGGAAGGAAGAATTGAGGTTTTGCTGGGCATATACACGATAAACCAAAAAATTAAGGAGGAGGCTGCTATACAAAAAGGAATTAAAGGCTGGAGACAAAATAGGCAGAGTACTCGGCTGGTTGTAATTGAAAAGAAGACGGCTCATGTTATTCTTGATAGTGAAATACCTCAAACTCCAAATTTTATTTTCGTTATTGATTGCTTTTTATTTCAAGAATATGAGTAACTAAATTTTATATCAGGATTGACGATGTAGATTTAATGTTTCTTGTTTGATTTTAATTCTCAAGTTGGTGCTTTGATATTTATGTATTGATTTTATTATTGCGTTTAGTGTTTGAATTGTTTGATCACCAATTCATGAATTAATGGTTGTTTTCATAATCCGAGAGGTGAGTTAATAATTAGACCACGTAATAAAATCCGACAATTTCAACAAAAAGATAGAGATATGAATTTGTAGTTGCTTGTGGTCACTTATGAATTCCTAGGAAATTTCATGCATTTAACTAAGGAGAACTCTGACCCACTGTAGAGATACATGGTTGACTTAGTTAAATAGGTCTAATTTGAACCCGAGAGAGGTAAATTAGATATATGCGTGAATTCGACCAAATACAATTTTAGAAAACAACTTGAGATGAGAAATTAAACTAGAATGTTATTTCGAAATCGTTAGTCTCGATATTCATTCAATTGCTAGAAATCCACCACTTTATTTCTTACTTTTATTAATTGCTTTTAGTTTAATTTTTTATTTTCATTTTAATTGCATTGTTTATTTCATTGATTTCCAATCACTTGACATTTTTGTTTTTGTTTTTATTATTTTGCAATTTATTTTCTTAATTAGTTTTGGTTCTAGTTTAGGAATTATATTGAATCAAATTAAATCGATAACAAATAAATAGTCCTCGTGGGATCGACAACCCGGACTCAAAAGTCCACTTTTACTACTTGTTAACGATATCGTACACTTGCGTTTTCACACTAACAATCATGTCAAATTTTCAATAAATTCTTTACAGTCAAAGAAAAGTCAAGATTGCCTTGTTAGTGTGTCCAACATTTAGTTGGTACCTGCTATCGGCACACGTCATGTTCCAGGTCTAGTAGGGTGATTTGGGATGGGATGTGACAGTCACAACTGTGCTTCGATCAGTGGCGTTGCTGCCCGTTGCTAACCTTAAAATGGTCGCTACCAGTCTCCTTGGGGGGAAGGAGCAGATTTGATGTTAACGTTTAACTAATTGAGAGAAGAAAGAGGTGATAAGAAATTGAGAGAAAAAAGAGGGTAAAAGACAGGAGGGAGAAAGTAAAAAGGGGGAAAAGTAGGTTTTTAAATAGAATTAACACCTAACAATTACAAAATGAAAGTTAGGCACTAGAATTTTAAACTGTATCTTCAAAAAAAAGGGTCTTGTAATTTTCCCTTTTAGTTTTTAATGCTTTCATTTAATAGTAAATCGATATTCACAATAGTTCAAATTGAAATAAGGTTTAGATAATGGAGAAATGTGTACAAAAATCATAAAGAGGAAATTACACCAGCTCATATTTTCCAACTTAACAATTCAAAAATAAAATTTAAAAGTTATTAGTTCAAAAATTAGGTCTTAATTAACATTTTAATATTAATAATAATAATATCATTATATTGACACTAAAAGGTAAAACGCACTAACCACCAATCACACCCATCCACCCGATTCAAATCTCAATCAGAACAATTGAAACTACAAGTTGCAAGACTAAGTTTTTCTCCCCGAAATATATATGCAATTTGCCTTTGTACGCGGCTGGGTGAAGGTTTGGTGGTGACTGGTGGCTATGGTACAGGTGGTTATGAAGGATGGTGGGGCGATGGAGTAGATTGTGTGTGTGTAGAGGTGCGACGATAGTGGCATCGCGTGCTTGCTACGACTCTGTGCTGCGCCGAACTCTTCCATATTTTTGTGGTTGATTTTTGTGGTGGTTGCTGGTGGTCATAGATAGGTGTTGTGGCGGTGGTGATTGTCCTGTGCTGTTATGATGTGGATGGCTGTTGTGGAGTGCGTTCTGATTGTGGTGTTTGGCTGTTTTCCAGCAGGAGGTGGTGAGGTTAGTGGTGGTCGTTGGTGGAGACGGTAGTAGAGGCAGATGCAACGGTCATTTGTTGGTTGTGTAATATTGTGGTGGGTATGTGGTGATGATGTGCGATGGTGGCGATTTGTGGCTGCATCAGTTTTTGGCTCAGTGGTGGCAGCCTGCGGCGGTAATTGGAGGTGGATCTATTATGGTGATGGTGTCCGATGGTGGCGCTGACATCGGAGTCAGTGGTTGTGAGGTTAGGGTGGGTGGGTGAGTGGGTGATGAAGATAATTTATGACATTTAATTGAATTATTGTGACCCAAAAATAAGTTGTGATAAATTAATTGTTGTGACTTATAAAATTTGTGATTTGTGATCGAGAAATAGATTGTGACCAATTAAATTTATATTTTGTGACCAGAAAATGAGTCAGACTAATTAATTATTGTGATCTATAAAATTTGTGGTTTGTGATCGATAAATAGATTGTGACCAATTAAATTGATATTTCGTGACCAAAAAATGAGTCAGACCAATTAATTGTTGTGACCTATAAAATTTGTGATTTGTGACGGAGAAATATATTGTGATCAATTAAATTGATATTTTGTGACAAAAAAATGAGTCAACCAAATAAATTTATAAATTGTGACCTATAAAATTTTTGATTTATGACCAAGAAAAATAGTGATTTATGAAAATTGTGACCTAAATAATTCTTGATTTGTATTCTAGAAAAAATTGTGACCAATAAAATTTGTGATTTATGACCAATAAAGAAATTGTGACTCATAATTTGTCAAATTGTGACCAATTGACTCGAGATTTGCGACCGAAAAAAAAAGTGACCTATGAAATTCGAAATTTATGATCGAGAAATAAATTGGGACCTAAAAAATTGTAACTGTGACCATAAACTTATGACCTAATTTGTGAATTGTGACCAAAAAACTTGTGACTTGTGATCATAATAAGCTGTGACCTAAAAAATTGTGACTTGTGACCATAAACAATAAGATATTTAATTAATTATGACCTGATTTTTGAAATAAAATCTTAAGTTTTTTAATTTTGAAAATGTACACTTTAAAAGCCTTAGGTATGTATTCTTCTCCATCATAAATGTAGATGTTGAGCTAAATTTAATTAAGAGGAAATTGGAAATGAATGTCCAATTTTGACATTCCAGTTCGAAAAATTGCCAAATTCTTGAAAAATGCATCGTGTCAGATCAGTTGGGCATATTTGGAAAAGGACAATAAAATTGGCAATTTTTGAAGAACATATTAAGGACTTGTTTAATGTAGATTTTGTGAAAGTTGTATTTTTTTAGTTATAGTTCAAACGTAGGAAAAATTATGAGTTCACATGTACAATTATTTTATTTGAAGAAATTAAATTGAAATAATAATAATAATAATAATAATAATAATAATAATAATAATAATAATAATAATAATAATCTGTTCTATATCATATAGTTAAATGAACAACATTCAAAAATACTTGATTGTGAAAAGTAGTTAATTATGGGTGTGTTTGATTACGAGGGTAGAAAGAAAATATTTTTAAAGGCAAATATTTGTCTGGAAATTATTTTCGCGAAAAATATTAATTTGAAGTGTTTAATTGATTTAATTTTTTAGATGAAAAAAGGAAGAATTTTCCAAATTTCGTTATTTTATTGAAATTATTTTTCATGAAAAATTTTATCAAATACAGCTATTTTAATCATTTTTTTTTAACTTTGATAACATATTTATAATAATAATAATAATAATAATAATAATAATAATAATAATAATAATATTTTTTAAAAAGGAAAATAAGTCAATTAATAACAACAAAAATGATCAAAAGTAACCAAAACAATTTTCCATGTAACATGAAAAATGATTTCCCATGGAAACCAAAAGAAAATATTTTCCACCATTTGCAAGAAAATGAGGCACGTGAGGTGTTGGAAGGAAAAGATTTTCTTGACAACATTCTTGCAATCAAACAACCTAAAATGAAGAAAGTAGGAAAATATTTTCTTTTTCCTTGAAAAACTTTGTCCAACCAAACACGCCGTATGTGAAAGATGATTAAAAACGATACTTTCGATAAAAATTGGAATACCACACAAAATTTCTGTAGTTGCTATTATTGTGGGGGAAAATAAACATAACATTAGGCATAAAAGTTCTGTTGATAAAATGACATCATCTATACCAACGACATACATGTTGTTAATTATCTTTGGTAATATATTCACTAAACGTTAGGCACGAATATTTCGTTGGTGAAATACTATTTTCTATACCAAAGGAAATATCGTTCCTAGAGCAAACATAATTATTGCTATTGACATTATTACAAATAGAAAGCCCGTTGCTGATTATCAACGGAATCATTCTGTTTGTGACTTTCCGTTGTTAATAACTGTTGGTAGAGAACGAACATCATTAGGCAAGAAATTTCGGTTGATAAAAATATATCCACATTACAGATGGAATATTAGTTTCTAAATTCTATTGATGAAAAGTAAACACTTTTACCAACGGATAATCCATAGCTAATTATCGACGAACTGATTCCGTTGCTGAATGTCCATGCCCGATGAGTCGATTCTTAGTACTGATGATGCAATTATAATTGATAATGGGTAATTAGTAAACATCGAAACATGTCATATCAATTAATTAAAATGAAGTAACATGATTTTGTTATTATATTCATTGATTAAAGATTCAAAACTTATCGAGACTTAAAACTTGCATAGACTATGCCCTCGTTTGATAGCCTTTATTTTGGAAAATGAATTATTTGATGGTGATTTTTAGGACAAAATGTGGTTAAAAAGTAGAACAAATTTAAGGTTTACGTGCAGAATATTTTATTGTGAATGTAAGTTTGAAAATGTACTCTGTAGAAAATGATTTCAAATAATGGTTGTCAAACATGGCTTAATTTATTCATAAATTTTTTATTAAGATGTTAACATTTAAGTCAACCCCTACATATTTCAATTTCCAAATAATCAAAAATTAGATTTCTTCACAATAAATTTTGCATAATATTACATAGTATGTACAATACGAAAAATGTAGAACAAATATAACATGCCGTCATGATAGTTAAGATATAAATCAATATAACAATCATCCAGTATCACATATTCAATTTCCAACTCTAATAAGATCTTAATTCTGAAGCAGTAAACAAGAATATAACATGCACAGGAAATTTGTCTTAAGATTGTTGGATAAATTGGTGTATAAATTATGTTCTGTTAACAAAATTATGTGCATGCAAAGGTGATAAAATCACTACTTGCATATGCAAATTATTGAATAAAAATTTAACTTATCGAAATATGACATGGGCACAAATCTCGACTTATTGAAATGTAGAAATTAGCAGGATATGAAATGAATCAAGGTATCTGAATGCAAATCTTCTTAATATGGATTTTTTTCCCAACACTAATGTTAATAGGATCAAGTCCGTCTCCCAAAATACAACATTTCTTCCAAAAGTAATGTAACAAAATATTAATTTTTTCGAGAGAACCAACGCTCAATAATAGAAGATATCGAATACCTAAATATCAAGCACGACACTTAAAAATTATTTTGACATAATTTTGAGAGGGAAGGAATTAGGAACCAATTATATGAAATTTTTTATTTGGAGAAAAGAAAATGAAATTAAGATGGTTCAATTTATAGATTTTCATGTCCTCTCCTGAAGATTACATCTTTTCAGAAGTTCATATCATTTTACCATCCATCTTTTCTAATGATCACAATTATTCCCAAACTATATGACTCTTTATTAGAACATTTTGCATGCGAAGAGTCGCATCCAATCGATAACATATTAGAGACCTTTTCAATTCATACATTTTTTTTTCATTTTATACATTTTAATAGTAAATTAACCCATAAATCTCAACAAATAAGTTGTATGAAGTGTAGTCCTTTAGCTTTAACATTGTCCCACTCTGTTCTAGATAATTTTTTTCTTTTCTACGTTTAACCCTTGTCTGGTCCTGGAATTTTTGAACCTCATCCAAAACTCAACGGGCTCTTAGTTGAAGGTCAGATATAGCCGTACAAATACTTTACGATGTTTATTTTTACTATATGTAAAACGTGACAACCAAATAACTGTAATGTTTATATCTCAAAACACAAACTAATCCCTTCTCTCTAATGTTAATTAGTCTAAATTAATTAAGTAATCATCAATTGTTTCTTTCGAATGTCAACTAGCCCTAATTGAAGAGTAGTTGAATTAAAAAGAAAATAATATAACTTAATTATTGATTTGGAAAATTGTATATTATTTATAAATTGATTTATAAATCATAATGATTGCATTAAGAAACAGATGTTAAGAAAAAAGAATTTGAACCGAGCCTGAAGAGACTATAAAGAGGGATTCCCCAACATGAAATTTGAATGATTTTAGATTTTCATAACATTCCACGTATCCTCATTTTGAAATTTTATAGAATCTTTCAAAATTCAAGGTCCTCAATATGTATTTCAATTGATTCCATAAGATTTCGATGTCCTAAAAAATCTATGGATTTCAGTTGATTTCTTATATGAATAGAATTGAATGGATTATGATGGATTTGAAACCATAAATACGAAGACAAAATTCTTCAATAAATTCGACCATGATCCATTGGATTTCCAGTTCCCCCTTTATTTTCTAATAGAAAATAGAAAATGAAAATAAAAAATAAAACAAAATATCACACGTATCTATCTCAACTTGCACATTGCCCACTCCTCCATTCTATTATCCCATCCCTCTCAGGTTTGGTTTGCCTTTCCTCCTCTTTTTCAAATCATACAAATCGTTGATCTACTGATCTTATGTTTTTCTCATTGTTGGATCAGTTATAAAATGCCCATGAACTATTCAATATACGACATGCTTCATCAAGAACTGTAATTGAGGGAATGTTTAATATCTTGAAATCACCATTTGCTATTTTTAAGTCGGCATCTCCATTTCCATTCAAAACACGTGCATAATTAGTATTGGCACATGTAGGATTACAAAGTTTTTTTTTTTTTTTTTGGCAAAGAGTGTCGTTCCGATGAATTTCATGTTGAATCAGTTGATGAAGATTCACACCAGTCAAAATTGACGATGATGAAGACGTTTTTCAAACTCAAGAGAAACAAAGAGAGAGCAAATGAATAGAGAAATAACATAGCTCAAGAATGTGGAGAGATGCCTTATATGAGGAGAATAGATGTTGATATGAATCTTTCTTTTCCAAAAAAAAAATTAAGATTAATATTTTTAAACGACATAGTTCAAACTTCAAATAGTTTTGCTTCTTTTTTTTATTTTTTTGACGACAAGTAAGAAATTATATATATATATTTTTTTTACTTCTGTAGAATTTGAGAGATTTTATGGAGTTCTACTAAATATATAAAATTCAAGAGAATTCATAAATCTAAAGAACTCTACCAAATTTCATGTTGGGACACTCCCTAAATTTACTTCTTTTTTTCAAAGTTGATTACATTGTTTCATTTGGAGGCGTAACGGATTTGTGATTATCCAATCTAAATTTTGTTGGGAAAAATCAAGTTTTCATCCAAATTAACCAATGCAACAAAAACACAAAACACAAATAACGAGATAAAAGAGACAGGGGCGGATGCACGTTTGGGCAAACTAGGGTATTTACCCTAGCAAAAATTCTAAAAGTTTTTTAAAAAAAAAATGTAGAGATGCGTGAGGATTTCTTGTCCTCAAGATCATAATTTCAAGGAGTATTGAAGGATATTAATTAGTTTATGAAGCTATTACTTGAAAATTTCATACGAATGAGTGTTTAGTTTGGAGGATTATTACCTCCATTAGAGAGCTTAAGCTCGACAGAGAAGGAAAACTAGGATTCAGGAAGAAGAAGGCTCACTTTCTCTCTCCTAACATTATTATATATATAAAATTAGTGTTACTCCCTGCGATGCATGATCATTTGTTACTCACATAAATCGAATTTATATATTAATATATGAAATGAATATTTAATTAAAAATGAGAAACAAATGAAGATAATTGATTACAAAAAAGGTACATTACACATACCTTAATTTTTTTATTTTTAAAATTTTTTTTACGGTTTTTATGTTTATTGTTCCAGGAGTTTCCTTAAATATTGTAATTTGAATTGATTTTAAAACTTAAAATTGAAAAAAAAAAATACATTTAAATAGAATTTGTAATAAGTAAAAAAAAAAAATAGATATACATGATATACGCTCAGAATTTTATTAAAACAAAAAAAAAAAGAAAAGAAAGAAAAATAGATTATTAATTTTCTTATTTCATCTTCCTTCATTTTCAGTTTTGGGGAAGTGATCTCCCTCTATGTATTATATTTTTTATCTTGTGAGCATATTTAGTCCTTGATTGAGTCCTCATTATCTAAAAAATAAGTTTTATAATAATGATTTTGTGGAGAATTTATATTTAAGCACCTATTTGGGACTCATTATTTCAAATAATGTATTTTGTAACGGTAAATTTTGGTACAATGAGCTGTTAAAAGTATGAATTTTTTAAATTCATATGTAAATTATTTTATTAATACAACGTTATTTAAATATGAGTTTTAAAAAAATGAGAGTTTGAATAAAGTATTCTAATATGGACAATTTTATTTTATTTACTTTTTTTTTACTAAGTTAATTAGGAATTTAAATAATTTACTACTTAAAAATAAAAAAATACTTTAGTGACTGTTTGCATAAATATTCAATTTTAATGATTATTGATGTAATCAATCTTTTCAAAATATAATTTTTAGATTATCACAAATAATTTATCACTGTCCGAATAGCACTATTAGAATTGATATTAACTATCTTATTACAATATTTGATATAAATTTATTAAACAAATATTTCATTTCATATTTACTTTAACATTACAAATTAAATACACGTGGTCATTTATTTAACTGAATGTAGAAATTAAGCAACATGAAATGTTAGTTTTAATTAAATTTTCACGAATGTATATTGCAAATACATTTAACTTTATATACTAAGAAATCATCTATGCATCTCAATTCATAAAAGCGGGGAGGTTGTTTAACACACAAGATATAATAATTTATCACTTACCTGTATGAAATTGATTTCTCAAGAATCAATTTTTTTGAACATTCATACTCAATCAAACATTCTTTAAAAAAATATTTTTTACAATTTTTCATACTACTTTTTAACTATACATTCTAAAAAATAAATTTTTCACAAAAACAATTCTAAAAAAGTCAAAGTCAAATAGTCAATATAATAATTTAAAAATCTCGCAATTATCATGATATGACACTCGAATAAAGTTGGAGATCAAGAAATTATACCGAAAATCTTATACCCTGTAATCTTTAAAAATTTATTAAAATTAAGTAATATTTAAAAATATTAATCATTCTATTGATGTTATTAACTAAAAAAAAAAATCAAAGAATTAATTATTCAATATTAGTCTTCTTTCAATAACTTTTTCTATAAATTATTTATAAGCAGCGCATTTTTTCAACCACATATATTTTAGAAAATATGATTTTTAATATTAAAGATAACCAATGATTTGATCAGTAATAATTAAAACACAATTTTTATATTGATGACTACACATTATAATATTAAGAACAACAAATAAATAAAAAAATAATAATTAAATGATAATTTTAATAATGATAACTAAAAACATTAATTGAACTCATTTAGTGTGTGTGTGGTGGGGGGGGGGGGGGGGGAAATAAATTCGTTTATATTTATCCAGATTTTTCATTCACATTTGACACAAATCTATTTTGCATTCACATTGTTCAATTTTATGAGAACTTACTATTTATAGAAATGAAAAATGAGCGTGAAAATGGCAAAAAATTGTTTTTAGAAATTGCCCAACTTTTATATATTATAAAGATGATATTTACACAATTGGTCCTGATCATATAAATACTTAATTGCAAATTCAACCCTCCACCCACCTACCCTACCCTACCCTACTCTACCATACCACGCAAAGTCACAGTTCGTCACAACTACAAATTTATTGCAAATTCCACCCCCCTGACACCCCACCCCATCCACAAAATCAGAGTTGATTACACAAAGTCACATTTCAGTAAAAAATAAAAATTTGGTCTCAAATTTCATGCACCCCACCCAGCTTCGCCCAACCCACCCCACCCCATAAGCCATAGTTGGTCACACAAATTCACAGTTCGATCATAATTACAAATTTAGTCGTCAATTTCACCCCCACCCCACCAACCTCACTCCACTCCACAAAGTCACAGTTCGATCACAATTATAAATTTAGTCGTAAATTTCAAATCACCCCACCCACAAAGTTAAAGTTCCTTACACAAAGTCATAATTATAAATTAAGCGTAAATCTCACCGTAACCCCTACACCCCACCCCATCATCAAGTCACACAGTTGGTCACACAAAGTCACAGTTCAGTCCCAATTACAAATTTAGTTGTAAATTTCACCGTAATCTAACCACAACCACTCCATCCCACCCACCCCATCTACAAAGTCACAGTTGGTCACATAAAGTCAAAGTTCAGTTACAATTACAAATTTAGTTGCAAATTTCACCCCACCCCACCCCACCTCACCCCATCATCAAAGTTGCGGTTAGTCACACAAAGTCGAAGCTGAGTCACAATTACAAATTTAGTTGCAAAACTCACCCCACTACACCTGTAAAGTCACCGTTGGTCACACAAAGTCATAATTTGGTCATACAAGGTTACAATTCAGTCACACAAGGTTGCAGTTCGATCACAGGAGGTCATAGTTTGGTCACACGAAGTCACGATTTCATCACCACCACGATATCCACCTCCAACAAACACTACATCACAACACTTCAGAATAATGGAAGATCCAAACTTCCTGTCCATCGACGACGACAACCACTGCAAGCAACTTTCTTGTCGTATCAGGTAAACAGAAATCTATAAATCTTGTTACCCAGCCTCATGCTGCAATTGGAACAAACTTATCACTGAATCTGCCAATGTCATTGCATAAAGTCACAATACCCACATACCCCATCTCTTACACCGGCGGAAGGAAGAGCCACGCAGTGGCAACGACAATCGACCACAGCAGCAATGGGAGTGGCTGCGTTGCACGACAGAAAAATGAATTCCTCAATGTCGCATATTCACATAGCAACACTACGCTACGTGATAGACGATCGAAACTGCTATGCCACCTACTGATGGAGCTGAACATGACCATCGTTGCAAGAGCGCCTACCGCCTCCTCCGCTGCCTGCTGCTACTTTCAATGGGGGTGGGAGGAAAGCGTAGATGAGAGAGAGAGAGAGAGAGAGAGAGAGAGAGAGAGAGAGAGAGAGAGAGAGAGAGAGAGAGAGAGAGAGAGAGAGGAATTGTAGAATAAATTTAATTAGATTTTGTATTGGACTATGTTGTAAATTTCTTTTAATTATTAATTATTTAATTAATTGCATTTAACACATAAAAAGTAAAAAAAATATTGTTTCTCCCCATCTTTTTGAAATTGTATCTTTGAAACACAAGTATGCACGTAATTTTCCCTTCTTTATTTCATAGATTTTGGTCAAACCCAATAAATTTGTCCTCATTTTAAAAAACCTTGGTTTGAAAAGTAAAACTTTTGGTTGAAAATCTTCATGTCCATAATCTGCTCAAGAGATTATTCAATCCAATATGTATTTCATTCACACCAAATATGCAATCATGCAATTTCAGTAAAACACCCTGATAAGGTTATTGTGGTGGCGGGAATGGAGAAGGGGGTGGTGGTGTGGGGGCGGAGGGGTGGCGGTGGTTTGGGCATGAGTTGTTGGGGTTGGTTAGAAGATTTTATTTGATTTTATTTTTTTCTGAAATTTTAATTTTCTTTTACTTTAATTTTTTAAAGTTGAACTCATTTACATTTTTTGAAAAGATTTAAGACTCTTGACTATATTTTTTTCTCGTTCTTTTCTTTGGGTAAATTATTTATTTTACAAAATTTTAATGGAGGAAATGACGCCACAGTAATAATGTTTCGTGTAAATAATGGTCAATCTAAGATTTGAAATGTCAAATTTGAAACGATCTAGACGATTTGTGCCAATTACCCTTAGGGTTTTGATTGCGAAGATGAAATTTGAGTGGAAAGAAAATGAATTCTAGGGAATTGAATTCCTGAAAATTGAAAATTTAATGTGTTTATTTGATTTAATTTTCTAAGTAAAAAAAGTAGAGAATTTTTCAAGTAAGTCAACTAACAATAATAAAAAAGACCAGACGAGGAGAAAATTGTTGTTTTCCACATAAGGTGGAAAACTATTTCCCACCAAAGTGCCAAGAAAACTAATTCTTCAAAATAAAGGAAAAGAACGGATTTCAAGAAAAATTGGAAAATGAATTCCATGGAAAATTTAGACAATCAAAAAGTGCAAAGTTGGAAAATTGATGAAAAATGTCTGATATCAAACAAGGCCTTAAAGAAAATAAAAAGCACAGACACGGTAGAACTCAAACCCAGAATTGACTAATTGGGAGTCAAACGCCTTATGAATTAGGATTTGGATGCTAAGTGTTTAGTAATTGTTCGTATATTCTAATATATGTATTCAATCTCCTACCAATTACGACACACAACAACATACTTACAATTAGAGAGTATTGCTATGATTTTTCAAGAAAATTACTTAATCGGGTTACATTGCAAACGTTGAAGGATAAGTACAAATTAAAGAAGAAGTGAAGATTGATGACAATAGAAGAGATGAAGGACCAAAATGTAAATGTGTTGAAGAAGATAAAAATGCACGAGGAAGAAAACACGATTTATACACTAGCTGAAGTTAACAGAAATATCACGCCTAGCATACCTCCAAAATCTTTTATCCGTTTACTAAAATTTAGGGATTGCATTGATGACTCATATGAGAGAGTGTGCAATGTAAATAGTGTGACGATCTATGTATATTTATTGTATATATTGTCTTACAACTCTAAATATTGAGCTCTTCATAATGGAATATTCATTGCTTCTCATATTGAAAATCTTCAGTTTATTTTACTTGGTATCAGATCCAACATCCGCAATGGCTACACCTGAAGATCAGAATACATCAGCCAATTCTAATACCTCCGCTTAATCCACAGCTCCTCTGAATCAGGTCCCAGCAGCTGTCTTCAAGTTTACTCAAAACTTCTCTATTAAGCTGGACAAAGAGAACTACCTGCTTTGGAAGAATATGGTGATGCCACTGATAAGAGGCCACAACCTCGAAGGATACATGATGAGAATCGGGAAAGTCAAACCTCGATGCACGTACCCGTGGGACCCATGACGAGATCCGAAGTTGAAGAGGTTCAAGATTCGAGGCTAAACAATGTGAATAAATCAAGAAAAGCAAGTCGAGAATCAAGTTGGAGCCAAAAAGAAGACGAAATTGGAAACAGCCAATTTCGGTCGACCGAAACTAACTCCGGTCGACCGAAAGTCTGCAGAGTTTTTTTGAATCAAGCCTCAGTCAGTATCGGATGAGCAGAGGTCGACCGAAACTCCTGTTTCGGTCGACCATGAGATCGACCGAAATAAGTTCGATCGACCGAAACTTATCTTTCGGTCGACCGAAAGTCCTCCGAAATGAAATAACGGGGTTTTTGTTGCAATTTCCACAAAAACGGGGTTTTGTTGCAATTTCCGAAATTTGCACCTTTTGCCCAATTTTGTACATTATATACTCTTTTTCTTTCATTTGTAAAGACAACTTGGTTGTTCATTGAAGCTTGGTCTTAAGAGAGACTCCTTGAGGTAAGGTTAACCTCCTTTGTTCTTGTATTATCTTTGGAATTTCTTCAACTAAATCTAGGGTATTATTATTCTTGCGTTTGTTGTTGATTTCCGCCACCTTGGAATTTGTTTTAATCTCTCCATTGGGCTAGGGTTTGTTAATCCTTGAATTTTGGGTTAGATTTAAACTTGGGTTAAGGTGTTTATCCATTTATTTACCACTTTAGCTTTCTTGGGTTGGTATTAAAATTGTTGTGGGAATTTTCGGTCAACGCACCGAAGGGGTTCGCATCATTTGGTATCAGAGCTTGGCTCTAATTTGGTAAACCTATCTTTACTTTCTTGTTGTTGTTCTTGTCATTGTGAAAAAAAAAAAAAAAAGAAATCCGAAAATTGAAAAAAAAAAAAAAAAAAAAAATCCGAAAATTGAGAAAATTTGGGGAAAATCTATATATCCATGTGTATTTGTTGATTTTATGTATTGGGTATATTGATTGTGAGTTGTTGGGAAGAACTCCATATTCATTCACTATAAAACCTACACTTTCCAAATTGTGTATTCAAAGTGTTTGATAAATTGTCCCAAAGAAAAATACTCCCTTATGCTTTATTGTTCAATACCCATATATTGCTAATTACTTGGGGCTATCCAATTCCCATTATTGAGAGTGTCATCAACATTTTATTCTATATATATCACTTGCTTCATCCATTGGATAATTGTTGATCATTCACTTCTTGCCCAATTGTGTTGTTGGGGAGTTATCATATATCCACATTTTATCCATTCAAGGTCATTCAAAGATTGAGTACAAGGTGTTTGATAAATTGCTTCATTCAAAATTTACACTCTTGTTCTTATTTGCTCTACATATATGCCTTGTCTAATACTTGTGGTTTTTCAATCCCATTGTTGAAATTGTGATCCTAGCATCTTATCCCACATAAATATTGTTCATTTTGAGTTTAGCAAGCACATAAATTCTACTTGCTATTTGTGTCTACTTGTTCTAAATTCCTTCTTCCTTGTTGGTGATTTCTTTAACTCCAAAAGAATTATACTTTGTGGTTTAGTTGATTACCTTCCTTGGAGAACTTGAAAAAGGAGATTTTGAGTGAAAAAAGGTAAGAGTGGTGAGCTCAATAGAGGGTAAAAGCCAAATTTGAGTGAAACACGAGAGAAATATTTTCTTGTGAGAACACTTTCACACTTGCACACCATGTCCATTTTCAATTCTCAAACTCAAGATTCGAAGTACTTGTTGAAAAATCTTTCAACCACCATGGCTAGACAAATGGAGGAAAGTAGGGGTGAGTTGAAAAATTTAGGAACAAGAGGGGAGAGTACATCAAATAGGGGAGGTGAAGAAATGATGTGTAGTAGAAGAAGGGTGATGGATAATCTTGGGGACGTAGTGTATAGGAATGGAGGTAGAAAACAAAATGGGAGTTTGAATAGGAAAATTAGAAGGGATGCTTGGGATGATGAGAGGGATAGTAAACAAAATGGGAGCATGCATAGGAAAAGAGGAGAATGGGTAGGTAGGAGTGGAGATGGAATTGATGATAATATTGATATAACAAAAATGAAGAGTTCATCATTCCATAGGAGGGATGATAATGAAGGGGAAGTTGAAAAAGAATGGAGAATGGGTAGAGGAAGAAGAGAGTGGGTAGATAGGAATGGAGTTGATGAAAATATTGATAGTATGCAAATGGAGACTTCATCGTCCCATAGGAAGGGAGGTAGTGAAAGGAGAGAAGTAGTGGAGGAGATGAATGCTAGGCTACCAAAATTGTTGGCCCATGATAATGAGAGGGAGAAGCATGGAGGAAATACTTTCTACACTAGATGCCTTGTGGGGGATAGGGCATGTAGTCTCATTATAGATGGGGAGAGTGACACGAATTTGGTGAGTGCTAGTAGGGTAGAGAAATTTGGGTTACCGGTTATGAGGCATCCTAGTCCTTATCTATTGCAAAGGTTGAACGACTATGGGGAGGTGAGGGTAAGTGAACAAGTTCTTCTTACTTTTCACATTGGTACTTATAGTTATCAAATATTATGTGATGTGGTTCCCTTACACACTACTCACATAATTTTGGGGAGACCGTGGCAATGTGAGCGAAATGTGAATCTTGATAGGAGGAGGAACCGGTGTAGCTTCAAAATGAATGGAAAAAAGGTTGTGATCCTATCTTTGAGCTCGGAAGAAGTATGCAAAGACCAAATGAAGCTCAAGAAGGAATTCGAGGAAGAAAAGGAGAAGGAGAAGGAAAAAGAAGAGGACGAAGGGGAGGATAGGAAAACAAAAGAACCTTCAATTGATAAAATTGAAGAAAATAAAAATGAGAGCAAGAGAGTTGGGGCCACGTCCCTAGAAAAAGGAGAGGCAATGAGAGTTGGAGCCATGACTCTAGAAAAAGGAGAGGTGAGAAAAGAACCGAGGGTTGAGGATTCTACCTCAGAAAAAGGTGAGGAAGTGATGAGTGCTACCAAGAAAATTGAGAGAAAAGAGCACCCCGAAATGTTCTTTACTCTTGAATACTTTAACACTTCCCTCCCTAGTTTTGTCATGTCTTTGTTGCAGGAAATTGTGAGGCCAACTTATCAAGGCAACAAAGAACTCCAAAAGCATGCCTTATGGAAGAAATTCATGGAGACATTTTCCTACAACAACGAGTACAACCGAGGTAAAGAAAATGGGATAACCAATGCAACATCTAGGAGGTATGCTCCTAACCATTCTTTAAATGCAAGGTTATTGTGTTATGAATACATTAGAGGGTTGTATGATCTTGATATAGATTTGATAAGTGTGTTGTTGACTTGTGAAAATGTCACATGTGGTAGGGATCAATGTCATGATGAGTGCTTAATTTGTAAATGCAACTTTTTGCATGTGTCCAATTGCATAAGTACCAAATCCTTGTGTGAAAATGTTGCATATAGTACATTGCATGGACATGTTGAATCCTTATTTTGTGAAAATATGCTTGACGTGCATATTTGCTCTCTAAAGAAATTTCTAGCTATGGGAGTCCATGGGAGAAATTTATTGAGATGTCTTGGTGATAATAGGACTTCACTTCTAACATTTCTTGATGCCCCCTCATTTTATTTTGAACATGTTAAGGGCATGTATGTTAATAATCCAAATTTGTTAAACATTTATGAATCATGTTGTGAGCTATATTTTGATGAATTCTGTGGGCATGATAATTATTTGTTTTGAAAAATTGGATTGTTTCTTTTTAAATGTGCCATGTGCAAATTGCTAATGGGAGAGGCACGTGATAGTTGTTTGATGGGGCGGTTTAAAATCAACGGGGTTTTAGGGGTATTATGTGATCAATTTTATTGGCCTATTTTGAAAATTGGTGTTGATCATGTTTGCACTTGCAGTAAATGCCGAACTTGTAAAATGGCTAAACTTAAGTTTTCCCCCCAAGAATTCCATACATATTTACCCATCATGAGTAAACCTGAGAGTACTACTTCTATGAATTTTATAGTGGGTTTACTTGGAACAAAGAAAGAAGATGAAGCTATTTTTGTGATTGTTGGTAGAAGAATTAAAATGTCGCGTTTGATTGCATGCTATGAAACCAACAAGGTCATCAACCTAGCTAATCTTTCCTTTCAGGAGGTCGTGCATTTGCACGAAGTTGGTGCTAATTTTGTGGTTGTTAAATTTGCTTGCGGTTTAATTGCTCATCATAATCGCAAGTTTTCTCCACTTAAAATTGCTTGTGACTTTAACCTATTAACTCTGTTGAACTTTATGCTCATGTTTATCGAAGAAAGAGTTGGTTTAGGTGGACACGAGAATGCACCTTTGGTTAAGCCCATTTGCAGGAGGCTCGAGCTTCCATTCAGGGGAATTGGAATACAATGTATTTCCAATGCCAACCATGGTAGGAAGCATATTCCATTTGACCCGGGCGGCTGGATGTATTCCCATTCGTGGAAGGAGCGACCCCCCGATCAAATAAAATCCAAATTGCTACTTTGCAGTGTTGGCACATCTCAAGCTTTTGGCAACGCCTACAAATTGACTTTGCACGGTGAGTATGAAATTTCAGTTACATTTATTGTGTCTGAATTTTCTATTTTTATTGTAGGTGCCGATTCGAGGTCGAATCTCTTTCGAGATGGAGGAGATGATGAGAATCGGGAAGGTCCAACTTCAACGCATGAACCTGTGATCCACAATGTTGCAAGATCAAAGTTCAAGGAGTTTCACGATAGTGCATTCAAGCAAGATTCGAGGTCGAATCCTTTTCAAGAGGGAGGGGATGATGAGAATCGAGAAAGTCAAACCTCGATGCACGTACCCGTGGGACCCATGACGAGATCCGAAGTTGAAGAGGTTCAAGATTCGAGGCTAAACAATGTGAATAAATCAAGAAAAGCAAGTCGAGAATCAAGTTGGAGCCAAAAAGAAGACGAAATTGGAAACAGCCAATTTCGGTCGACCAAAACTAACTCCGGTCGACCGAAAGTCTACAGATTTTTTTTGAATCAAGCCTCAGTCAGTATCGGATGAGCAGAGGTCGATCGAAAGTCCTGTTTCGGTCGACCATGAGATCGACCGAAATAAGTTCGGTCGACCGAAACTTATCTTTCGGTCGACCGAAAGTCCTCCGAAATGAAATAGCGGGGTTTTTGTTGCAATTTCCACAAAAACGGAGTTTTGTTGCAATTTCCGAAATTTGCACCTTTTGCCCAATTTTGTACATTATATACTCTTTTTCTTTCATTTGTAAAGACAACTTGGTTGTTCATTGAAGCTTGGTCTTAAGAGAGACTCCTTGAGGTAAGGTTAACCTCCTTTGTTCTTGTATTATCTTTGGAATTTCTTCAACTAAATCTAGGGTATTATTATTCTTGCGTTTGTTGTTGATTTCCGCCACCTTGGAATTTGTTTTAATCGCTCCATTGGGCTAGGGTTTGTTAATCCTTGAATTTTGGGTTAGATTTAAACTTGGGTTAAGGTGTTTATCCATTTATTTACCACTTTAGCTTTCTTGGGTTGGTATTAAAATTGTTGTGGGAATTTTCGGTCAACGCACCGAAGGGGTTCGCATCAATACATCCTTGGCACGGGAGTCTGTCATGCAAAAAATATCTCCATAGTAGCCACCACACCTGGAGGAACCTTTGAAGTGTTTGTGAATCCTGAACATACAAAGTGGATATCAACTGATCAATTACTAATTTGGTGAGACTATTCTTCTATGACACCGGAGATTGCAATGCATGTAATGGGTAGCAGCAACTTATCTGAATTATGGACTGCAATCTAGGAAAGCTTTGGAGTAATGAATAAGTCAAGGCTAAATTTCCTTACTTCTGAGTTGTAGAGAACCAGAAAATGGTCCCTTTCATGGACCAATACCTTACAACAGTAAAGAGGTTGGCAGAGAACTTTGAAATTGCAGGAAAAGCAATTGATCAACCAGATCTTATCACTTAAGTTCTGGCAGGACTTGATGAAGAATATACACTTGTAGTGGTGTAGCTGAATAGCAGGAATGAAATTAGTTTACATGAGTTAACATTTGTGCTACCGACATATGAAAGTAGACTCGAATATTTGAATAAGATATGAATTAGAATGGGATCAATTAATTCAGTCATGAAAGTAACAGAGGAGGTTTCAGTGGAGGAAGAAACTTTAGAGGAAATTCCAGCACTAGGTCCTTTGGATTCAGATGAAGGAGTAGAGAAGGAAGCAAAAGGGGTAGACAATCAGAGTAAAAAACACCATGTCAAATATGTGGTCAGAAGAATCACCAAGCAGGCTAGTGCTTCAAGAAGTATCATGAAAATCATATGAGTAGAAGAGACAAATCGTTTTGGAGACAGTAACTACACAACATTCTATACTACACCTAGTACCTTGGAAGATCAAACATTATTTGCAGACTCGAGAGCAAACAACCATGTGACCAACAACAAAGGAAACTTGGATGAAGCTAAGCAGTACCATGGTAAGGAATAAATTCAAGCGAGAAATGGTAATCTTCTATGGCTCTGCCCATTACTCATGTTGGTAAGAAGTGCTGTAATACTTACAACAATAATGTTCTTAAGTTGAATAATCTACTCTTTGGGCCTAAAATTCAAAGGAATTTACTAAGCATTTCTAAGTTCACTTTTGATAATGGAGTGCTTGTTGAGTTTTACCCCACTTGTCATGTTGTGAAGGACTTACTAACCAAGAAAGTGCTGGCTCAAGGAATGCTTAAAGATGGTCTCTATCAACTCAACATCTCAAACTTCAAACCTATCTCTCAAGAATCAGTTTATTCAAAACAACTTAGTTTTCTAGTTTTATATATTTCAGTTGATTGTAATAATGTCAAACATGTTTCTAACCTTGAGGTATGACATATGAGGCTTGGTCATCCATACTTTCAAATTCTTAGTTATGTATTGAGAACATCTGTTGGTATTGCTAAAATTAATGAAACATCTTATTTTTGTGAAGCTTGTCAATTAGCTAAATCACGCAAACTACCGTTCAATTCTTCTCATTCACATGCCAAGAATCCCTTAGATCTGATTCACACAGACGTGTGGGTCCATCTCCTATTAAGTCTACTGCTGGTTTTGCATATTACATATTGTTTCTAGATGATTTCAGTAGATACTCATGGATTTATCCCATGAAATCCAAATCTGAGTCCATATAAATGTTTTTGCAGTTTAAGGAACTAGTTGAGACAAGTTTGAAAGAAAAATTAAAACACTACAAAGTGACTATGGGGGAGAATACAGGGCATTTGAAACATTAGCAAAAGAGAAAGGAATAGAGATGAGATTTTCCTACCTTATACGTCAATGCAAAATGGAAGAGCCAAGAGAAAATACAGACACTTGACAGAAATTGGATTATCTTTACCTACAAAGGCAAAAATGTCTTTACATTACTGGGTAGAGGCCTTCGAAACTGCAAACTACCTAATTAATAGATTACCTACACCTACACTTCAACTTAAGTCACCATTTGAAATTCTTTTTCATAAACCAGTTAACTTTGAACAACTTAGGGTGTTTAGCTGCACATGTTTTCCCTATCTTAGACCCTACAACAAACACAAGTTCTCATTTCACTCTAAAAAATGTGTAAACCTAGGATTTAATGGATCTCACAAGGTATATAAATGCCTTAGTTCAACAGGAAGAATATTTATTTCAAGACGTCATTTTCAATGAAAGTGAATTCCCATTTGAAGCTAAGGCTGCGTGTTGTTTATATTTTATTTTCTATTTTTATTTTTGAAGAAGTTTTTGTTTATTTGTTTATTTTCTGTTTTAAATTTGTTAAAAACACGTTCTGTTTATCATTTCTAAAAGTTTTTTTGAGAATGGAAAAATGAAAAATACATTCTGTTAAAAATCTTGAAGAATACTACTTTGATTCTTTGTAGTTAATTTGCTTATGGATTAAGCCTATGTTCTTTAACGTAATCATTACAATTTATAAACCATTTTATAAATAACACAATTTTTTAAAATACTTTTTAATCACATACATTTCTCTCTCCACTTTTTAACCATATATTTTACCTCAAAAATATAAACAAATTAATATATAATTACTACAATGTTGCTGAACTAAATTTTAAAATTTCTTGTATTTTAAAATTTTATTCTATATTATAAGAAATTAGAGTATCTAACTTTTTTGATATATATATATATATATATATATATATAGACACATACACACACACACACACAAACTTTCATTCAAAGAGAAGTCAACCAAGAGAAGCTACCATTTTGGTTTACTTGCCAAATTTCGAAGTAAAGAGATTGGGTTCGAATCTGCATAGTAGTTTATTTATTTATTTTAAAAAAGGTTTTGAAGCTTCACGTTAAAAGAAAAAAAACATTTGTAAAAAAATGCCTCCATCTAAATTTCGACCAGTTGACCTCTCTTTTCACATACTGAGACCTTGCCAATTGAGACACAAGCATTATTTGCAATAAATGTATTTTCCGCATTTTTGAAGTTTTGTGTCTGTATAACTAAAAACGGCCAAAACGACTTTTTCCATGTTTTGAGTTTCCTTTACAATTTTCTTTATGTTTTCGAAAATGTATTTTAGCTGTTTTGAAAAATAAAAACAAAAAAGACTTGAAAAAGGCAAAGAGAACAGGGCATAATTTTCTGAACAGACAAGTAACTCTGCCAAATTCAACAATTAGTTATCCACTGCCTCAGAATGCTGTAAATTCATTATCACCAGCCTCTACTTCACACAATTTTCCTCTTCATGTACCTAACCTCACTGAAAATCCCATTCACAATCACTCATCATCACATACTATTGAGAGAACTCATCAACAAGACTCCTTGTACTCAACTTTTTCTAGTGGTAGTTCTGATCAACAAGAAGAAGTAGAAGGTCATGGAACACGTGAAGATCTGAGGATGAACACTGAAGAGTTTTTGAAAATGATAATCAAGAGTTGGAAACTACAGTTGAAACCATAGGACATCCTATGATTACAAGAGCTAAACATGGAATCTTCAAACCAAAGGTTTATAGTGCAGAACTAATAGAACCAGCTACTATTAAAGAAGCTCTGAGAAATGAAAATTGGAGGAAGGCTATGAGAGATGAATTTGAAGCATTGCAAAGAAATGACACTTGGTCTTTAGTTCCTCTATATTCAACAAGGAAAGTAATTGGTAGCCAATGGGTATTTAAAATTAAATACAATGAGAAGAGTGATATAGAAAGACACGAAGAAGACTTGTTGCCAAGGGGTTCTTGCATACACCATGAGTTGATTTCAAAAAAACATTTAGCTCAGTCATAAAAGCATCAACACTGAAAATTATATTGACTTGGTAGTGGTTAAAGCATGGGACATTAGGCAGGTTGATGTGAACAATACCTTCTTGAATGGAAGCCTGAAAGAAGAAGTTTTTATGTATCAACTAGACGGTTTTGAAGATAACGCTAATACAAACTTTGTTTGTAAGTTAAAAAGAGTTTTGTATGGATTGAGAAATTCATTGTTCTTCTGTAGCGCCCCGAATTCTAAATACCCAATTCACCACGTCATCGTCTGGTCTAAACTTTTAAATAATATTTTAGCGAAAGAAATAGCTGAAAATTCATTTTTGGCAACATTAAATAAACTGTAATGGTCGATAAAATTTGAAAACATCTATGAAACAATTCAAAATAATAAATCGAACCATTAATATTACAAACATTTGATAATGTCATAAATTCTCAAATAATTGAAAATCTCAAAAATATCCAAAGTTTGGAAAATACGGATCATCAAAATAAGATTTTCAATTATTTAACGACTATTTCCACAATCGTCCATCACTTGCCACCCACTCCGAAATCTGCAAATATTGTTAAAATAGAAATGAGCATTTCATAGAAATACTCAGTAGACTCATCGTCAATTAATTAATCTACATTATAATTGAACATATAAACGCAGGTTCTTTAGAAATCATAGGGTGTGGGTAGTCTCTTCTCGTGCATTAAAGTACATGACTTCTCTTTAAAGAATCATAGACTCTTTAAAATCATTGGGTGTGGGTAGGCTTGTCTTGTGCACTTAAAGCACGTAAATTATGCATAACATTATCATTTATCTTGTAAGATATTCTCTTCTTTCTTTCTCATGTATAAAAGCATATAACATAAATATTTTTGAAGAAATATATTCTCGTCTCTTTTCATAAAAATGACTTTCACATAAGTCACATAACATACACATTCACATGCAATCATAATTTAAATCAATTAATAGGGGCGAATCTACCTTAAATTCAACGAGTGCAAAATCAAGCGGGAATGACTTCAATGTTTTAAATCTTCGTACGCCTCATCTAGCCAATTAGAAAAATAAGTTAAATTAGTCTTTTGAAATTTATAGTTTAAAAATGATAAATTAAAATTTAGGGACTGAAATTGATGATTTGAAGTTGGGGGACTAAAATGGAACTTTTCAAAACTTTGAGGACTCGAATAAAACACAATAAAAATATTCAGGCTGAAAATAACAGATTTTTAAATTAAATGATAGAGTTTTGAAATATTTGAATTCAGGGGTCGAAATCAAACATTTGGAACATTGGGGACTAAAATGTAATTTTCAAAACTTGGGTTGAAGCTTAAAATCGATATTAAATTGTAGAGGTTGAAATAATTGATTTTTAAAATGAAGGGACTGTTTAAAATCATATAAAAACTTAAGGGGTTGAAATGATAAGTTTTAAAACTATAAGGACTGAATTAAATAACTTTAAAAACTTGGGGACCAAAGTATAATTTTTAAAAATCAAAATTATAACAAATTACTCTCTTCCCCCATTTCATAACAATCAGAGAAGAGGGAGAGAGAAGAGCGAGGTGCGAGGTGCGAGGTGCGAGCGAAAGGAAATCCGGTCTCCAGCTAGCGATTTTGCTTGCGAAGCGCCACCGGCTGGTGGCGGCGAACGGCGATCAAGATGGGGGTCAGATTGTGGAGTTTTTAGTGCGAGATTGGGCGCGAAGACGGAGGAAAAATGAGGCTTGAATCGCGATGTTTTCCGGCGAACTGGGTGGCGGCCGAGGTAAGTGTTTGGGTTAAGTCTTATTCTTGGTTTTTGGGTTTTGATTTTGGTTGAGATTGGAGTTTGGTTGGCCGGTTATGGCTTGATGAAGGTGGCGGATGCGGTTTCGTTGGTGGGGCGATTTGTGGAGGTGGAGGTGGTGGTGGTTGTTGGTGTGGGGTTAGTAGCAGTGTGGTGTTGAAGATGGAGGTTGGCTGCGATTTTGGCTGATTAATGAGGATTTTGGAGAAGGCAGTGGAGGTGTGGTTGGTGGTGCAATGGAGCTTGGGTACAGGTGGTGGGTGGTCGAAGTGATGATGATGATGATGATGAAGGAGGTGGCGATGACTGACCACGGTGGTGGTAATGGTGAAGAGGCAGTGTTGGTGGTGATGATGATTCGATTTGGTGGTGGGTTCGTTTGTTTATTGTGGTTGTGTAGTGGTTTGGTTGCGGTGATGATGCTGATTCAATGGAGAAGAGAGATTCATACCAAGAGAGCTGAAGATGGCTGAATGGTTGATGGAAGCTGCTGCTGGAACTCAACGTGTGTTTGTGTAGAGGGAGAGAGGATGGTGATGATGATGCTGAGAAGTGAGTTTGGAGGGGTTGGTGATGTAGAGTATGAGAATTGATTGGGCATGAGATTGATGTGGTTGGTGGAAGTTGGTGGTAGTATAGGTTGATTAGGCATTTTGGAAATCTTGACAAGCAATACACGAAATTCGAGAAAAATAATATGCGTAAATCAACTGAGTAGGAAAATGGATCTGATAAAATGAGCTTCATAAAATTTTGGAATTTAAAACGATTTTGGAATTACAGAAAATAAATAAGTAAATAAATAATATAATATAATTTTAGAAATTCGAAATTTATTTAAAATCGAATTGAACTCGATATTTTTCGACTCTACTAGACGACATGTCATAACTTTAAATTAAAAATGGGTGAGATCGCAGCGGCACAATTTTCATAATTTTAAAATAATTATTAAATACATGAAAATTCTTGGTCACTACATCTTCAAACATGATCAAAATTGTGTCATCTACACACTTGTTTATGCAGATGACGTAATAATCACAGGCAAAGATAGTGATCAACTAAAGCAGTTCATCAACAAACTAAATCATGAGTATGCTCTATAAGACATGGGAAAATTAAAGAAATTCCTAGAGATGGAGGTAGTAAGAAGTGAAGAAGGTCTCTTTATTAATCAGAACAGATATGCGCGTGATCTATTGAAGAAATTTGGTTTTGATTCCCTTAAACTCAAATTTTGATTCCCTTAAACCAATCTCAACACCTATGACTTCAGGGAAATTAATCTCAAAGAATGATGGAAACAAGCTAAGTAATCCCACAATGTACAGAAGCTGTGTAGGTGCACTGCAATATCTTGCACATACAAGACCAAACTAGACCTTAGCTTCTGCATTAATAGACTCAGTCAATATCTACAAGAACCTACAGACACTCACTAGAGACTGATGAAGAAGATCTGTAGGTATGTATGTTAAAGGAACTACTGACTTTGGAATAACTATTCAGAACAATGGGGATTTCAACATCAATGGTTTTTGTGATGCGGATTTGGCTTCGTGCCCTAATGATAGAAGGTATGTTGCCAGCTACTGTGTGTACTTGGGGGGAAATATAGTATTGGAGGGCTCAAAGAAATAGAATGCTGAGTGTAGTGGCAAGATCCAGTACAGAAGGTGAGTACAGAGCTCTAGCACACTTGATTGCTGAAATCACTTGGATTCAATCCTCTCTAAAGGAGTTGGGTATCTCTCAGCCCAAGTGTCCTATAGTCTGGTGCGACAATGTAAGTGCAGGTACATTGGCTTCAAACTAGAGACGAAGCTAGAGGGGCCGGAGGGTGGCGACCGCCCCCAACATTTTTCATTGGTCTACTACTCTTAGTCAATTTGTAGTGTATTTTTAGGTTTCATCCTCTCAACATTTTTCGTTCGCTCCCGTAAAATTTTTAAGATTTTTAATTCTTTTCTGAATTGGCCAATATTGGCTTAGTAACTTAAAATCTAAAGTCCAATAATGAACAAGCCTTAGACTTAACTAAAAACTTGACCCATTATTCAATTTTCAATTCATTCCAATGAATTCATTCAATGTAACTCTCAATTTAAAACTTTGACATCACTTCCCAATGTATGCCAACTGTTTGATAAGAAAATCAATGAGTTATAATCTTGTTGATAGATTTATTTGTCTTGTCTTAACTCTTCCAGTTTCAATAGAAACTATAGAACGTACATTTTCAACTATGAGTGTCATTAAGACGAGTTGCGAAATATAATGGAAGATGATTTTTGCCTAGTACCATGGTTTTGTATATTGAAAAGGATATTGTTGAGATTTTTCCAATAAATTCTCTTATTACGAGTTGGAAGAGATGAGGATAAGGAGAGACCAATTTAAGATGCTCAAGTCGTCTCTAAAATTTGTTATATATATAGATAGATAGTTTGTTTTTTGTCTTTTTGATATTCATCGAATGTTCGTATTTATTTTTAATTTGTATAGTGTTAGACACGTAGATGGGCATATTATTTTGTATCGACAAATTGATTGTCTTTTTGGTCAATCAATCTAACTTGCTTATTTTAGTGCTCAAAATTGTCGTTTTTAATCCTCTTGGTTAAAATAAAAATTCGTGGGCTCCGTCCCCGAACCTCCGGGAGGGGGGCCTCCCCCCTCCATCCCCATATTTTCGCCCTTGCAAGATTGAAATCCTAACTCCGTCTTTGCTTCAAACCCTATATATCATGCTAGATCAAAACATATCGAACTTGACATTCACTTCGTACGTGATAAGGTGCTGAACAAAGAAATGGTTGTGAACTATATTTGTTTGTCAGATTAGAAAGCTGATATCTTCACTAAGGCATTACCATTATCATGTTTCTTATTTCTTAGAGACAAGTTAGGATTGATTTCCAGATCCTCCACCCTAATGGAGGTAGTAAAAATGAAAGAAGAAGTGAAGATTGATGACAGTAGAAGAGATGAAGAACCAAAATGTAAATGTGTTGAAGAAGAGAAAAACGCAAGAGGAATAAAACACAATTTATACACTAGTTGAAGTTAACAAAAATATCACGCCTAGCATAACTCCAAAATTTGTTATTTGTTTACTAAAAGTTAGGGATTCCATTAATGACTCATATGAGAGAGCTTGCAATGTAATTAGTGTGATGATCTATGCATATATCTTGTATGTGTTGTCGTACAGCTCTATATATTGAGCTCTTCATAATGGAATATTCTTTACTTCTCATATTGAAAATCTTCAGTTTATTTTACTGGATATTCATTGAATCGAATGAGTTGTCTTCATTTCTAGTGCCAATTTGAGCTCCAATCCATCTGCTTTTCTCTCCCAACCTTACTATTTATGAGAAGTTCGAAAAATTCGTGTGTTAGTTTTGTCGTGCCGACCCCCGAAAATCAATGTAGTATAATTTAGATTTTGTTTATCAACCAACCAAATCGATGAATTATTTTCGCTTTCAAATTCTCTTTCAATTTACACTCTAAAATAATAATAATTTTTTTTTTTTTTTTTTTTTTTTGCAAGATAAAAATTTAAATTATACATATAAAAAAATTTATGATAAATAATAAATTTAGTTATTTATAGTTAAAATTTACTTATAAGTAAAAATCACATCTTTTATGGAAAATATTGCTTATATAGAATTTTAAATATAGATAAATGGGTCTCCTTTAAATCATTTTTTTTTAATTGATACTACTTAATTGCCATTTGGATTACTATCAAATAGGAATGGAAATCATCAACTAAGGACTTAAGTGTACCAAAACTAAAAGCTCAAGGATCCAATTGGCGAAAAACATAAGTAGGGGATTCAATTTCTACTTTAAATATAGGTCAAGAGTTGGAACTACAATATTGATGTTATTTACCACCAATCACTTTACTGAGTGTCAATTATTATAGAGTTGTATTAACATTTCTTTCAAGCTTCCTAATCCACCTGGAGAAGGGTGGCATGAGGTCACACTGCTATACAGTATAACATTACCCACTTTTTGAAATAAAAAATAAAATCTTCCCTATATATCCTACCCTACTTTCTGAAATTGGAGTTGTTATCCTTCTGAAAAATGTCATGTGATTGTGGGGTTTTTTCTTATATTATAATGTAATGAAGTGAGTTATTTTCTAGGTAAAAGCCATTACTTTTCACTCCAAGCATCACTATTACAGATTCATGCACCTTTACCTCACTTCAATCCCTTCTACATGACTCTCCATTTATGGCTTCTCAAATTCATCTTCTCAACTCCAAACTAACCAATGGAACAGAGTAACGTGTTTCGGGCTGTGTTCTAAGATGCCCGTCTTTCATGCTTCGACGTGGATTGTGCATTTTCCCACGTGCAATGATCATACATTATAGCGCTTAGGCATGAAGCGTAGCCTGGCCGCGACGCATGACGCATGACGCATTTTAGAACATTGATTTTGGATTTCATAAGTACAATAAATTCGTGTGTATGTATATATATGTATGTATATATATATTATTACTTGTCTTGACAATCTAATTTTCTATTAAAAAGTAACGGAGAGAATCCACTTGTCTTAATTTTATGCAAAAAAATCAGCAGCTACAAAATATTTGGTCTCCCTAAGTATGACACTAATATAACTATATATATTTACTTGTCAATAGTATAAAATAATGAATTGTAGGGATTTTTTTGTATAAGTCTTCGCACATTCTTGAATTAAATACAAACGAGATGCTTACATACAAATGTGAAAAGTAAAAACTAGATATTCCTCTTCATTTTTTGATAAACTAATTTGTTTAAAGTTATCTTCGGGAGACGAGAAAACATAATCTATTACAACCTTATAAACAATATATGTGCTTTAAAATTAAAATCTCATTAAGTTACTATTGCAACTAATTTTAATTGATAAAAAATCGAAAAATTTAGAAATATTCTAACCCAACTGAGTGGACCGCGTGAGTGACTTTAATGTAGGTGTATATTATTTTATAATATCTTGGTCGGTAGGAATTGCATTATAGTCCACCCCCACCTCTCAAAGGGAAGAAAATAATTGTGGTACAACTCTATAATATACTGCTCTCACATGTAGAAACCTTCCTATATATACCCTTAAACTGACACCCCTTTCACTTGTAGGGTTAAACCTTAAATCTAAGGTCTTTCAGCACAGAACTCTCTCTCTCTCTCTCTCTCTCTCTCTCTCTCTCTCTCTCTCTCTCTCTCATGGATGATTATAATAGCCAAACGAAAATATCATCACAAAACCAAATAGAAATGCTTCCATGGATAATGCAGCAGAATATGGTTCCTCAATTTCCATGTCCTAGTTATTTAGACCTATATGAATCATCAGATTACGATTTCTCCAGTCGAGCTATGGAAATTGCACTTCCACCACCACCACCAAATTTTCCCGGGCCAAATTATGATACTTGGAACACGGACTTATCCAACAACACAATTCCATTACAGAAAAGAGACTCTATGGAAGCCATGAGAGAAATGATCTTTCGTATAGCAATGATGCAGCCAATTCACATTGATCCAGTTTCAGTGAAGCCACCCAAGAGGAAGAACGTGAAAATCTCAAGAGATCCGCAGAGTGTGGCGGCGCGACACCGTAGGGAAAGAATAAGCGAGAGAATAAGAATTCTGCAGAGACTTGTTCCTGGAGGAACAAAAATGGACACAGCTTCTATGTTGGACGAGGCTGTTCATTACCTTAAATTTCTCAAAAAACAAGTGCAAACATTGGAACAAGCAGCCAGTAATAGACCATTGGGGGCTGTGAATTATTCAAGTTTAATGAAAACATGGCAACCTGTTACAGTGTTGGGATCTGTGCCAATGCTTAGCCATGTTCGTTGAATGTTTTGTTATAAAATATATTTATTTATGTTTTCAATGTAAAAATATGTGGTTGACAAGCGAATACAGAAAATATGTGTATTTATGTTTTTAAATTGTTTACCAAACAGAAATGCTATAAAAAAGAGTCAAAAGTGGCCTATTTTAAGCTTTTCTTGGAAAAAAAAAAAAAACATTTCTATCATTTAAGATCAGCCAGGGACGGATCCAGAATTTTTGTTCAATGTAAGCGTAGGTAGACCTTTGGGGTTCGCCCCAGATTTTTAATTTTTTTTAATTTTTAATGAATAGGGTCAAAGCCTCACGGGCTGTGTAATCACGATTTTGAATCTCAACTTTCACATTTCACATTTGGAACTTTGGGTGAGAATTAGTTGTAAATTACAAATTTACGAAGTGTTCGGTGGCCACAACCGTCATTTTTTTTGTTTATTTTGGTGTT
Organism: Ligustrum vulgare; assembly: GCA_963555705.1. Taxonomy (NCBI): domain Eukaryota; kingdom Viridiplantae; phylum Streptophyta; class Magnoliopsida; order Lamiales; family Oleaceae; genus Ligustrum; species Ligustrum vulgare. The sequence goes on along the minus strand of OY743177.1, from coordinate 24,042,012 downwards.
TTCTAGGTAGATGTGTGATTAAAAATTGGAAAGAGAAAATATGTGTTGTTAAAAAGTAGTGTGAAAAATTATGTTATTTATAAATTAATTTATAAATTGTAATCATTGCGTAAAAGAACGGTGTTTTAGTTAAAGTAAAATTGAGTCAATTATTTGGTCCATTTTAATTGTTCTTTTAAATTAAATGAGCTTCAAAGTTTAAAGGGCTATCAGAAAAAATAATTACAAGCAAAATTGGTCCATTTCAACCAAAAAATAAAAATTAAATTAAATTAAAACACTAAATGGCCTGGCCCAGAAGTTCAGAGCAGGCATATGCCTGCACCCGAATGTGCATGGGTCTGCCCATGAGATTAGCCAAACTTGATCTTTTAATCTTGAAGGATTCTTCAGAATTTCTATGTCAGCATTTTCCTTCGATGAGTAGGGGAATTTAAAGTTTTTTCTGCTTATTTACTTGAGATCTATATGTACTTTTGATAATTATATGGAAATTGCATAAAATTTATTAATTTTCCTCGACTTCACTAGATACATACACTAAACTTGCATACTTATGCAACATTTTCTTTCCTCATCTACCTCTCGATAACATGTCTACTATATTTCTTAATATGACTACTAGGTATCACTACATGAATAGGTACAAATAGAGACAACACAGCAGAGCGACATATGTGTTGCCCCTATATATCTTCAACCTATTACGGCGACTGTTTATATAGTCCCTTTAGAATCTGAACTCTATAGGTACGACATTATCGTCACTAAATTGTGAGACATCGTTCCTATAGGTCACCTATTGAGACGACATATTGTCGCCCCTATAGGCATGAGTTTTTTACGGCAACATTTGGTATCATTGTTGGAACCTATTTTTTTCGTCCATATAGCGATGACTTGTGTCGTCCCAATAGGTTTTCTCGACCCTATATTTACAGGGGCGACATTGTTGTCCATGTAGGTTATACTATAGGGGCGACAAATATCTATAGGTTGAATGTTGGGTGGGAATATTGGGATCTTTTTCGTTCTATAGGGATGGCAAGATGGATCTATAGAGGTGACATTGTAGGCCCTATAGATTTTAACATTTTTTATCCCCTATAGATTCATTTGAGATTTTTTATATGAAATTTTCTGATTGTGCGATCCAACAATAATTTTGTCTTGAAAAAAGTGCATCAAAGGCAAAACCCTATGGTAAGAATCTTCAATCATGCTATTGTTACTTATTTTCTTGTTTTTATGAATTGTTTTTCTGATTTAAGTAATGTATGTATAATTTTTAGAGGACATACATAACCTTGTGCACTATACTGCTTTTGCATGAAACTTAGAAAGTCGTTTAAAGATAAATTTGTAAATTAAAAACTACCCACAAAATTTTGGTTAGTTTAATGTTTACAAAATATTCTTCAAAATCTCCAATTTTTGAGAGAGTTTTTCATTGATCTATATGTAACAAATTTTATTGTATTATATTTTCTGTTGATGGTTATATATTTGTATGTATATTTCGATATTATTTTCTTCTTGTACTTCGGGTGTGGACCACATCCCAAGTAGATCGCACACTTAAGAAAACTTGGGGGAGATGCTTTCAAAATTTACTGTAAAAAATATAGTTGCATTAATAGAAAAATAAACAAAATTTGTTATGTATGGATCGGAGATGAATGGTTAGGGCCCTACCGTGTAATTAGATGTAGAGTGATAATGATCGAAGACTTAAGACATTTTCACGTTAGTCAAAACTGATCATCATATTTCTGTGTTTTTTTGCAGTATTTGTTAGATGAAATTTGATAAGAGTTGGAGAAATCGTGCAAAGTATCAAGAGTTCTGGAACGGTTTGAAAGCATTTATAAACAGAGTGAGACCATTTGTAAACCATAGGGGAAGAATTTGATATCCGTACAATAAATGCTTGAATGGGTTAATGCATTCTTTGGAAACTATTGAGGCTCATATATCATAATGGCTTTGTAGAGAGTTATGTCACATGAATTCACCATGGGGAGATCGATATTTAGTGTGAGACTATGAATGCTCAGAACGAAGGGATGGTTGAGAGGATCAGATGATGGATGAAATGATGAATATTATGGAGGACATAGTCGAGAATGAATATGGTGGTATAAGTTTCGCTGCCCAATATGATGAATTATTTAAGGCTCTCCGTTCAGAATTATATCCCGGAGTTTTCTCCTTATCTTCATTAAACTTTTAGTGAAGCAGATGCATTTAAAGGTGGTGAACAAGTAGATAATCAAGTCATTCGATGATCTTTTAAAGCTGTTGAAGCTAGCATTTCCAAAAATGGACCTTGTGGAATCTCACCATGAGGCTAAAAAGTTGATGACAAAACTATGCCTAGGTTATATATCCATATCCATACATGTATGTACGTATGATTTTGCACTATTCTGGAAAGAGTACGCCGCCGACAGACAAACTTGTCTAGTGTGTCAGGAAAGTCATTGGATACACACCGTCGGATTAGGTTTAGGGAAGAATGTGTCGCATAAGGTGCTGCGGTATTTTTCTCTGGCCCCAAGATTGAGACGCCTATTTGCAACAGAGGAAACGACAAGACTCATTAGGTACCATATTACAAGTCAGAGTAAGGATGAAGATGAGCTACAACATCCTCTAGTCCTATTAAAGAGCGTGCAATTTTTAGGGAGGTCCTTAGGACGCACCGTTGACATGAACGTGGTATTGGATGGATCTCGAAGGGCACGAGTACCTTGATCGACTTCACTGCTGGAATATCGCAATCCCCACAAGGATCTACTCGTATAGACAATTCTCGATTTGCAGAATATGATGCTAGGATTCATCGGATTAGGAAAGTCATTGGATACACACCGTCGGATTAGGTTTAGGGAAGAATGTGTCGCATAAGGTGCTGCGGTATTTTTCTCTGGCCCCAAGACTGAGACATCTATTTGCAACAGAGGAAACGACAAGACTCATTAGGTAGCATATTACAAGTTAGAGTAAGGATGAAGACGAGCTACAACATCCTCTAGTCCTATTAAAGAGCGTGCAATTTTTAGAGAGGTCCTTGGGATGCACCGTTGACATGAACGTGGTATTGGATGGATCTCGAAGGGCACAAGTACCTTGATCGACTCCACTGTTGGAATATCGCAATCCCCACAAGGATCTACTCGTATAGACAATTCTCGATTTGCAAAATATGATGCTAGGATTCGTCAATTGGAGATGACTATCGCTCGACTGACCAGAATGTTGAATTACCAGTCGATGTGTAGCCTAACACTGATGACGATGATGGGCTCGATGATTTGGGGGACTAGTAGCACTGTTTTTAATTATGCATTGTAAAAGAGTTTTTCAATTATGCATTGTAAAAAACTTTAAAATTTTTAAATATATCTACAGGTGCGACATGTATGTCATCCCTATAAATACAAATGCAACAACGACGATATTCAGGAGCGACATGTCGATGCTATATAAACACAACAATTTTATAAACGACACAATTTTTCAAATCATTTTTCAACTAGATACACATTTTCTCTCACCACTTTTCAATCAAACATCTTACCTAAAAATCACAAATAAACCAGTTTAATTTATAAGTCACTACATTGTTATCAAACGGAGATAAATAAATTGCCACCCAAAGGAGGGTGTAAATAATATACTTGTTCCTTATTCAAGGATCATGCCTCAATAGAATGAACATCTTGGTATCTATATATTAATAAAATCGAATCCCAAGGAATATGAAATATTATCCAAATGAATTGAAGTTGGTCAAAGTATATCGATAAACCATAAAGATCCAACCACATGTGAAACATCCCATGCAGACCCGCCAACACCCCCCACAAGGAGTCTTGGATTCACCTACGATCTTCAACAACAAATTAGGATTCTCTACTCCAACAGACCAAGTGAATTGCATTATCCTCCGGCATCTTTTGTCCATCTGGGATCTACTGCAGATCGAGTTTATTTTTTATTTTGTAAAAACCTTAGTGTGTGTATATATATATATATTTCCTAATAAAATGAGTAACGTTGAGATTTCAATCCATGCTTTTGTATTATTGTAATGTAATAAATCATGAAATCACAAGTATTTCACTCGTTTAAACTCTTTTTTGTATCAATAGGAAACGTGTTCATTACAAAACACAAATTAGAGCATATTTGGTTAAGCCTATCAAAGTTAAGTTGAAGTAAATTCTTGATTTCAAATATGTTTGGATAACATTTTTTACTTTTAAATTCAAATAAGTTACTCCCTTACCTTACTTTTAATATAACTTATGTATTTTTCAATAAAAAACTACAAATGAAACTTTTTTTTTTTACTTATGGCCTGTTTGGTCTGAAAGGATTTTTAATTTTTTTCACCAAATTCATTTTCAATTACATATTTATATGGGAACCCATCATGATTACTTTTCATACTTTTCAATTATATTCCCTAAAAGTATTTTTTTTCCTTCGATTACCAAACGGGCTATTTAAATGTTTAAGATTAGCAAAGCATATACAGTTCAAAACTATTGTTTTAAAAAAGCATAAAGTTGTGCCAAACAACAATAAAGTCAAAATTCACGAACCTAGAGACAAGGATTAAACAATAGATATGTACAAATAATATGTAGAGACTTTTTTTTTTTTTGTGCAGGAATGAGGTTTAAAAATTTGGTTGAGGTAGTGTTTGAAATTGCAGGCATGCATTTAAAATGGTTGATTCCCATCACATAGGCATCTTTACATATTTTCTGTAAAAAGCTTATGAATTATCTCATCCAAATCAACTACCAAAAGCTCGATCCACATAACACGTTGGTTGCATCCTTTCACTCAGTAAGGTTTCAAATAATACATGCATAGTGAAAATTAAAGAATCGAAACCAATGCTCGAATCATCCTTGGACTTGGATGAAGTTCATGATAAATAATATACCTCTGATGAATTCTATGGATCTAAATGCTGGAGCAGAATGTAGAACTCTCTTATCAAGTCGTCTAAGTGTCTAACCTCTGACAGTATTCCACACAGCAAGCTAAGATCTGAAAAATTGTGTTAGCAACTAAAAAGGGACTACTACGATAACTTTTAATTGACCTAGTATTTATAGGTTCAAGCGTAACCCTAATTAGGTTACGATAGCGGACTTTTGTAAACCCATTTACAACCTATGGGTCTTATCCCATCTGGTAAGTCAACTAAGGTCCAAACCTTATTTTTGTACAGAGTTAGTTTCTAATTCCATGGCTTTTATCCATCTCATTGAGTCAACATTTTGACTTTGATTCTGCATAAGTCGAGGGTTCGTCTTCCTCAATTATTAAATTTTCTTTGGTAATCATGAGATCAAATCTTTTGGGAGGACAAATAATCCTTTCTAACTTGCACAGAGCTGGTATGTCATCAGGGTCTGGCGATTCCCCATTACAAGTTTGTATCTCATCAATATTAGATACAATTACTGGTTCATCTAATTGGCTTACCTCTTCTGTAGTTTCTTGAATTTCTTCAAGTTCTACTTTGCTCCCACTGCTCTCTCTTAGAATGAACTATTTCTCAAGAATATAGCATATTTTGATACGATGACTTTCATCTCCATGGGATTATAGAAATAGTATCTAAGTGTGTGCTTTGATACCCTATAAATAGGCATTTGTCAGATTTAGCGTCTAACATGTCCGAATTTGCATGCTTCACACAAGCATCACATCCTCAAATCTTCAAATATGAGAGATTATGTCTTTTCCCGTTCCATATCTCGTATGGAGTTTTATCATCGGCTTAGATGAGACACGATTTAGTGTGTGGCATATAGTGTTAAGTGCATAACCCTAAAAGATTTTTGGGAGAACTGTTCGGCTCATCATTGATTGCACCATATTAAGTAGAGTGCAATTTTTCCTTTCAGATACCATTATGTTGTGGTGGTGTACATGATGGAGTCCACTGTGAGAGAATCTCATTTTCTGTCAGATAATTTAAAAATTCACCCTTAAAGTATTCCATACCTCGATCCTTGATCAAATCGAAGTGTCAGAATATTCTTACCAGTTTGTCTCTCCACTTTTTGTTTGAATTCCTTGAACTTTTCAAGAGCTTCAAGTATCAAGAGCTTCAAGTAGGAGTGAATAAATAAACCGCCAACCCGTCAAACCAAACCAAACTGCAACAAATGGTTTGGTTTGGTTTCGTTTTAAACGTAAAATGGTTTGGTTTTGTTTGAAAAAATTTCAAACCGCTTTAAACGGTTTGGTTTAGGTTTCAATTGTCAAAATCGCTGTTTCAAACCGTAACCCGTCAAGTTTTAAACAAATTATAAAAAATAAAAATGAGTGCATGAATAGTTTATCAAATTCATATTGTTATTGAAGTCTTTAAGTCATTTTGAGTGTTGTTTTGATTTCTTTTCCTGTAGAAATGAGTTATAAAATAACTTTAATCGAAATTTTACATGTTCATAAAAGATTTCTAGCGTATCAATTGCGAAAAATGTGGGATTTTTTCAATTTCTTATTCCCGACTAAAACTATTGAATGCTGCAGAGTTAAAATGGGGCATACAATTTCTATTGAAGAATTTTATAAACAAATTAGAAGAGAATTCATGCATACTGAATCAAAGAAATTTTTTTTCAGTGCCACAGTGTGTTATCTTTTATTTCTGTGAACAATTCTGAAAAAGTAAATCTCATTTGTAGTTGCAACTTTCCAGAGTAGTCCCATTACCAATGTGATTTGCATATCCAAAAAAATCCAAGAACAAATTTTGACGTAATCTATGTAATGGCTAGTGGGTATTTCTCAGTTATCGATCACAAAGTTGATGTTGATCCTTCACTCAATGCTATGTATCGATTGAGAATCTGTGATCTTCGCTATTAGTAGATTAATCATTCATTATTGCATTATTGTATAAGAATGTGCCTTGGTTTGAGATTTGCTAATTTATTTGATTGCAAACTGCAGTTTTAAACCGCATTAAAATGCAAAAATGGTTTGTTTTAGGAAATAAAATGGTTTAGTTTGGTTTGAAAAAAGTTTTAAACCGTTTTAAACGGTTTAATTTGAAATTTTGCTACAAATTGCCCAAACCAAACCCCCTAGCTTCATGATTGAACTTCATTAAGTAGATGAATCCATATCTAGAATGGTCATCTGTAAAAGTGATGAAGTAGGATAAACCACCCCTGGCAGAGGTTGGCATTGGTCCACATACTGACATACCAAAATATATGTAGCCCTTTCTTCCTTTCCACTAAAGAGAGATTTGGTTATTTTGCCTAAAAGGCAGGATTCGCATTTGTCAAATGATTTAAAATTATTTATGTTCATGTATCCATCTTTATGTAATTTGGATATGTGTTTTTCATTGATGTGACCAAAGTCTATAATGCCAAAGGTAGAAATTATTAATGTTATCTATCTTAGTCCTTTAGTTACTCATTATGGAGCATTGCATGTCCAGAATGTAGATGCCATTGATTAATTTCTCACAACCATAAAATAATTCATTAAGATAAAAAGAACAACATTTATTCTTAATCTCAATAGAAAAACAATCCATGTCCAAGCATGAAATAAAAATAATATTCTTAGTAATTGAGAGAAAAGAATAGCAATATTTTAATTCTAAAACAAGAGGCGAGGGCAACGATAAATAATAGGTCCCAACAGGTAATGCAGCAACTCTTGCTCCATTTTTCACACGTAGACCCACGTCCCTTTCTACAGTCTTCTACTTTTCTTTAGTTCCTGCATATTTGTGCAAATATGAGATCTACATTCGGTATCCAAAATCTAATAATCTAAAGGAGTAGATATAAAAACCTTGATAAAATAATTACCTGAAGTGGAAGCCTTATTAGACTTTTTTCCCTTCAAGGTGGTGAGGTAAACCTTGTTGTTCCTCTTCCAATGCCATTAACTTCCACAATGAAAGCAAGGATCATCATACTTGGATTTTCCTTTGTCTTCTTTAATTGATTTTTCTGGTAGACTTGATCTTCTTGGATCCTTTCTTAAAGGTGTAGTTGGAATTCCTCTTAGAGCTCTTAGAGTTGTCAATAATCAAGATCCACCATTTAACTTTATTGATGTTGAGCTCAACAGTTTTCAGCATACTCAACCATTTAGTAGCTATCAAACAAGGATTGTAGAACTAAGTAAATACTCAACTTGTGATCCATGGAAAAACCCAATTGACCTAATTTTTCAATAAAACCAATCATCTTCAGCAAATGAACACTAATTGAAGATCCTTCTTCCATCACACCTCTAGATAGCTTTTCGAATGTCTCACACCTTTCAGTGTGATTGTTTATCATACAACCCCTTGAGATGAAATATAATAGTATGTGCGTCCATAGAGGTATCAAGACGGATGGGCCGACCAGACCCATGAAAATCGGCCCGGATTGTCGTGACCCGTGCGAGCGATTCACGGGTCAAGAAGTTGTGAACCGCGGGTTTCGTGGGTCAAACCTTCGCGGGGCCGCGGTTAACCCGCTAACCCGTGAAAAAAATAATAATTTGTTTTTATTAAATATGGTAACATTGAAAATTCCCCTTCTTCTACAAACTCTAATACAACTTTTAAAGCGAAATCTTATTTTTTTTCTCCTAATAGCTAAGAAACATAATATTCTTTGATGATAGTAATCAGAAATACATTTAGCATTTAATTGTTATTTGTTTATGTTTTATTTAAATTTGCAAATTTAGAAGTAATTCATGAACATAAAATTTAAATTTAAATTCTATGCAAATATGTTATGGTATAAATATAAATTTATCATTTTAATCATTTTGTATTTAGAAACTTGACAAAAAATTGCTATAAATATGAAAAAATCTATATTTTTATTCATACGGGCCAAATCAAAATGAACCGCAACCCGCATGGGCCAACGGGCAGGCCTGGGTTGTACTTCGAAATTTGTAAGCTAACTCGGAATCGGCCGGAACCTTCAGCGGGCGGGCTTTTTTTCAAGCGGGCCGTTACCGAGCTTTTATGTTGGCGGGTCAACCCGGCCCGGATCACCCGGATTGACACCTCTATGCGTCCATACCCTCATGTTGCTTTAGTAACTCATGTGAAATAGCTGCAAGCATCACACAAGTCACAATGTTATCATCATCACTGTGTTGATTATAAGCTTACACTCCCTCCGACGTAGCCTCCTTAGTAGAAGCTTTTGATATTGGATGAAAACGACATATCAATTTTTTCATGACTGAGAACAATTCTCACGTTGCAATATCAATCCAAAAAGTTTGGCTCAGCGAGTTTGTTAGCTTCAAGTAGCTTCTCAAACTCGTATGGTTACTCATTATTCAAAAATGAAATGACTAAATAGAAAAATAAGTAAATGCAAAAAATTAATTTAATTTGGACTTGATTAAATCAATATGTACTCCCAATGTTTAATTTTAATTAATAACCCTCTACATTAATTAATAGAATATATATGATTCCCGGTGGGCTTGGATCCCTTTTATTTTATCAGAATTTTGAGTGACTCAACAGGCCCTAATAAAACTTATAGGTAGATACTCTTATCAATCACATCTCTATGCGATTCCTAGATCATCAAGCAAACAACTATTTATCTTGCACATCTTATGTGTTTACTTAACCGTGTCTCCAAATTCCATCTCCTTGAGTGACTCAACAAGAGATAAATCTTGGTTAAATTCTACCCACTCTTCAGAAACTTTGTATGTTTCATAGTGATTAAACACACCTTCTATCTCATAGCCTTGAGTGACTCAACAAGCCGACATAGATGATGATTTCTGATTTTTCATTATAACAATGGAAGACACTTTGTATCAACCAATTAATACAAAGTATATTAACTAACATCAACCATGTAATTAATTATACATATAATAGTGCGGATGACTATGGACCATATCTATCTAGTCTCCTCGAGCCATGAAAAATACTACTTGGTCTATTTCCTAAGGGACATTGCATTCGTTCATCAAATTATAAATGCAATAACCACCATGCAAGCCTATATTAAATGGACATGCAGACCCATATAAGTTAAATAAAAGGCACGTGTGCCCAATTAAATAATAATAATAATAATAATAATAATAATAATAATAATAGGCACGAGGCCCAAACAACAAAAGTAGAATTAAATAAACCATATATTCAACTAATCACATAGGTCTAGTCCATGATCATCCACTATAGATCCTAACAACATTAATATCTAATATTAATAGCAATATATCATAAATTGTCTAAACTTTTTTAGACATTTTAGATCGAATAAAATAATCAATCCAATTTAAATAATAATAATAATAATAATAATAATAATAATAATAATAATAATAATAATAATAATAATAATAATCAAGAGTATTACAATTTTTTTCTTATACACAACATTAACAGTCACATTCTCAGCATTTAAAAGCTAACACCAAACAGCAAGCTAAGAACTTAAAATATTGTAGAATGACAATTTGCAATGTTAGTCTTCATTTAGGCTAATAGATTAATAACCTTCACTTGCTTAACATGAGGGACACAGATGATGAAATCCATAACACGTGTCACCAATTGTCCTCAAAAGGCACAACCCACCAAGCTAGCATCACAGTGGCCCAACCTCCCGACGGTGCAAAAAAATATGTTTAGCTATTATGTCTCAAAAGCGACAATTATCCACACTAAGTTAAAATGTAAACGAAAGAAAAATATATTGACGCCCCATAAACATTGGCCCTCCCTTTCTTCTATGTTCTCTTCTAGACGATGGTCAAGCGTCAAGAGAGAGACAATACCACCTTGTGCATCCAATATGCACCAAGAATCTCCAACAGATGCGACGGTCACCACAAATGTAATTGTTGTTTCAAAAATCCCACATGTCTTTTATAAACAAAATAAGAAAACGTAAAATGGCTAAAATGTTCATTAAAGTGAAATTCTATCTTCTACATCTATCTACATCTACACTACCTTAAAGTACAAATACCAATAGGGGAGAATCTTTTGATTACCAAATTTGTCCTCTAGCCCGTTGAATTAAACAAAATGAAACAAAGAGTTTGAAACCTAGAAAGTAGAAGCCGAACGAAGCCTTCATCTCCATTGTCAACTCCTCTCGCAGTCTTGTCATGGATGAGCATAGCACAACAGGATTGAGGAGGGAAAGGGATGAAGACAACTATTTGAATTCAAGAAAGATACGACATCATTTTGATAAGTGGTCATGACATGGCTGCTTCTATTTTGTAAACACGCTTTTATTGTTTTGTGGAGATTAGAAGCTAGTTAAATGGCAAACAGTGTGGAGGAGGAGTCAGACTTTTGTACAATCAATTCCTTTGGAAATCTAATTCTAATATTCTTCTCTCTGTTTCTTCTAATTCTTTCTCTATCCAGTCTATATTCTGTGTATTCTTCTTATTTGAGGTCATTTTGGAACTCATCCAGCTTAAGGTTACAAATTGTAGCTGATTTTGGATGAAACTCAGATTCATTGAAGTTCATCCATCACATTTGGTATCAGAGCACTAAGTTCCTGGGCAGCAATGGATACTAGACAGAAAACTACTGAGGACAACTTAAAGAAGATTGACAAGGAGATGAGCGGGTTGAGCACTTCCTTGACCGCTCTCAATGGCAAGGTGGACTCTAAGTTTGATAATATTAATCGCTACATGAATCAGATGAATGAGAAACACGAGGTTGTTGTTGCCTTGCTAGCTAAGATCATCGTGGCTCAACAGAAAGGGATGGAAGGGTCCAACCTAGAGAGTGGTGTGTTGGGAGCGAGGTCTAACCTTGAGAGTGGGTCTAACCTAGAGAGTGGCGTATTGGGGGCGAGGTCTAGTTATGAAGACACCCCAAATAAGGGAAGTAATGATACTAAGATGAATGCCAGAATTCCAAAAATTGATTTTCCCCAATTTGAAGGTGATAATCCCAAAGAGTGGGTGAGGAAAGCCAACAAGTACTTCCAACTATATCAAGTCAATGAAGGACTGAAGGTGGGGATTGCAGAAATGTATTTGAAGGGAAGGGCTGATATCTGGTTTCATGAGTTCCTCACTAGTAAGCCAAGTACCAGTTGGGACATGCTGACCACCAAAATTTGTAGGAGTTCACAGAGGTTACTAGGGAGGAAGTAGTGGAGACCTTTAGCAAAATCATGCAATATGGTGATGTGGCTGAGTACATGGAGAAGTTTGAGGATTTGAAGGCCCAAGCTATGTAAATCCTGCCCAACTTACCTGAATCCTACTATATTAGCATCTTTACCAGTGGGTTGAAAGGGGAAATTAAATCCATGGTCAAGATGATTAAACCTACCTCCCTAACTTAAGCATTTGAAATAGCCCAACTCCAAGAAATTACAATTTCTGCTATAAACAAGGCTTCCAAACACTTTAAACCTACTAATATGACAAAAACTCACCTTGGTCCTCGAAGATCACCTGAAGCACAAAGGGTACCAAACACACTACAAAAAAAAAAAAAACCAAACCTTACCTTACAAGACCATTACCCCTACTGATATCCAAACCAAGAGAAGCTTGGGGCTTTGCTTTAGGTGTGATGAAAAATACACCCCAGGACATATATGCAAGAATAGAATGTTGAATTTCATGGTGGTGGATGAAGGTGATGATAGAGAAGCAGGGGATCCTGATGGAGAGAATGATGGAGAAGAGAACATGCAGATTTCAATCAGTGCTTTGGTAGGACACGTAAAACACACAACTATAAGGATTCCAGGAAGGATTAAAGGTCATAGAGTGTCTATACTCATTGATAGTGGTAGTACCCACAGCTTTGTGGATGAAAAGCTGGTGCACTCATTGGGGTACGTGACTGATGATGCCAAACCAATGATGGTTACTATAGCTAACGGGGAAAAACTTGAAAGCAAGGCTGTAGGCCAACCATTGATATGGAAAATGCAAGGAATGGAGTTCCAATATAGGTTGACTGATGAGATTCGAAGCGCGGAAGAAACGCCGGAAAGTTCCGAACTCAGGTTGTGGTTGGACGGATGAATCATGACCCGATATTCACGACGCGATAGCTCGACGATGCGGAATAAAGAACCATGACTTTCGAAACACCACAAGGATTTGCCCAATCTCCTTGATAAGTCTCTGATTTGAACGCCACAAATATTCTCGCGAATATTTGATAAATTCGGGATGAACGCCACAAGATAATCAATCTTGATAAGTTTGGGTTTGTAATGTGAATCCACACATTAAACAACTGAAAAACATTCAATCTCTGTTTTATTTAATCATCAAAGTCTTCTCCTTTTTTACAATGAATCGAAAAGCGTATAAATAAGCAAAATAACCTAGCATCTAATTTACTCAAAATAGAATTCTAATTATGCTAAAATTCTAAACTAGGAAAATAACCAAAAACAGAAAAAGGAAATAAAATAATGGAAATTTTCGGAAAATCTGGCCAACTTGTTTACGGCCGTGAATAATCATTTTACGGCCGTAATCACCTTTCTGATCAAAACTGTTCCTCCAGTCTTACGGCCGTGAGTAATTTCTTACGGCCGTGAAAATGGCCCTGTTTGAATGTTACGGCCGTGATCCTTGACATTACGGCCGTAATGTCAAAACTGATCCTGTTTTTCTTTGTTTGGCTTGAATATTTGAATTTTCCCGTCAAGCCTGCTATGACTCCGATTGTCGAGGGTCCGGATCACATCATACCCTCCTTCTTTAGGATGATTCGTCCCGAATCATAGCTTTGTTCATGAATGCAACTGCTCCCCCTGGATCAAATGGAAAATTATTGCTTCCATGCCAGTGGGATGCCCAATAGTATTTTGTAACTTGGGTTACATGAATGGATTGAAGCTCAAGCTTGAATTTCCATGATTGGTGTGACTCAAGCTCCCAAGTGTAAGAAATCTGCAAGAAAGAATTAAATAGAATGGGGAGGGACATGTTAGCTTCTTGAGGTGCAAGGTATGGATCCTTGTATTCATGATAAACCACCATCTCCACTTCATTTTTAAGAACCACGAGGCCCTTCTCTTCACCTCGTTCTTCCTTTGCATTTTCAACAACATTTTCAAAATTTTTACTTTCAAATTCGACCACATCTTCTACCTCCAGATTTTTATCACTAATTTCATGCACTCCCCCAACGGTATTCAAATGTGGATCTACCAATTCAAAGCTCAAAATTTGAATTTCTACCCCAACTTCTAATTCCTCATCATATTTTGGAATTTGTTCACATAACTCCACGTTTTCAACTCCTACCACAAAGTTCGGGGTCTCTTCAACTAATTCATGCCTTAAGCCTCCCTCCTTCTTTTCAACTTTCATATCCCGAGGCTCAACATGATTTTCACTCTCTTCTAACCATCTAATTACCGCCTTTCGTTTCTCCTCCTTTTTTTGCAATTTAGCCAAATATTTTCTTTCTGCCTCCCGTTCACACCTCAATCTTTCCTCATAAATTTCTTTTTGAAATTTCAAAATTGCTTTTGGATCAATCTCAGCTCCTCTCTTAACCCCGATTCCATCCCTAGGTTTAGGATCACGCCTATAATCACTACGATTTGCTTGAGATCACTCCCTTTTCAATTTCCCTTCCCTTTCATCTAATTTATCCAACCTAACCAAAGCTTCATTCAAAAATCTCCACATACGATCTTTGGTGTTTTCATGGGAATTGGACATTGTGAAATTTTTTTTGTGGAAGGACACAGAAAAAGAATAATAAAAACAAAGGATCAAGAAATTCAAGAAAGTGGTTCTTGAATGGACTTTTTTTTTTTTTTTGAATTTTAGGATGAATTTTCGGAATAAATAAAATAATAAAAAAAATAATTTTTTTTTTTTTTATAAATTCGAAAATTCGACAACGAACACAACAAAACAAACGGAACTTAATTCGGATAAGAATTAAGCAAAACAAACACTTTTGAATTTTGTTAGATTTTTATATGGATCAAACAAAGAAAAAATTTACTGGCACGAAGAACAAGAAAATCAAGAAAAAAAGACTCAACAACAAGATATGGATGATTTTTATGGGACTCGATGATAAACATAAAAATCAATCTGGATAGAAAAACCTGAATTCAGAGTCCAGCTCTGATACCAGATGATGAGATTCGAAGCGCGGAAGAAACGCCGGAAAGTTCCGAACTCAGGTTGTGGTTGGACGGATGAATCATGACTCGATATTCACGACGCGATAGCTCGACGATGCGGAATAAAGAACCACGACTTTCGAAACACCACAAGGATTTGCCCAATCTCCTTGATAAGTCTCTGATTTGAACGCCACAAATATTCTCGCGAATATTTGATAAATTCGGGATGAACGCCACAAGATAATCAATCTTGATAAGTTTGGGTTTGTAATGTGAATCCACACATTAAACAATTGAAAAACATTCAATCTCTGTTTTATTTAATCATCAAAGTCTTCTCCTTTTTTACAATGAATCGAAAAGCGTATAAATAAGCAAAATAACCTAGCATCTAATTTACTCAAAATAGAATTCTAATTATGCTAAAATTCTAAACTAGGAAAATAACCAAAAACAGAAAAAGGAAATAAAATAATGGAAATTTCCGGAAAATCTGGCCAGCTTGTTTATGGCCGTGAATAATCATTTTACGGCCGTAATCACCTTTCTGATCAAAACTGTTCCTCCAGTCTTACGGCCGTGAGTAATTTCTTACGGCCGTGAAAATGGCCCTGTTTGAATGTTACGGCCGTGATCCTTGACATTACGGCCGTAATGTCAAAACTGATCCTGTTTTTCTTTGTTTGGCTTGAATATTTAAATTTTCCCGTCAAGCCTGCTATGACTCCGATTGTCGAGGGTCCGGATCACATCATTGACATCACTAAAGCTTGGGGGTAGTGACATAGTACTGGGGTTGAACTGGCTCAGTCAATTTGGACCCATTATTTTTGATTTTACCAAGGGCTACATTAAATTTTTACATTGAAAAAAAGAGGTAATGCTGAGTTGTGATCATGCTGACAATGAGATTGAAATGATCAATGGAGAGCAGTTAGGTAAGTTGTTGGATAAACAAAATTATGGGGTCATGGGACACTTATATGTCATCACAGATGTGGAATCAACAGAAACTCCAGAGGAGCTCA
Organism: Ligustrum vulgare; assembly: GCA_963555705.1. Taxonomy (NCBI): domain Eukaryota; kingdom Viridiplantae; phylum Streptophyta; class Magnoliopsida; order Lamiales; family Oleaceae; genus Ligustrum; species Ligustrum vulgare. The sequence continues at coordinate 24,025,829 of OY743177.1, read as the reverse complement.
AACCAGTTTTGGTTGAATTTCAAGAAGTATTTGCAGAGCCTAAGGGATTGCCTCCAATGAGAAGTCATGATCACCATATAAACCTTAAGGAAGGGGCTCAGTCCTTCAAACTCAGTCCTTAGAGGTGCCCCTTTATTCAAAAAGCTGAAGTGGAAAGATTGGTTAAAGAAATGATGGAGTCTGGAATCATACAACCTAGCAACAGTCCGTTTGCTTCACCTGTGCTGCTAGTTAAGGAAAAAGATGGAACATGGAGGTTTTTTGTTGACTACAGTGAACTCAATAACGTGACGGTGAAAGACAAATACCATGTGCCCTTAATTGAAGAACTGTTAGATGAACTTTATGGAGCTAAGTACTTCTCTAAGATTGATCTTAGAGCAGGCTATCATCAGATCAGGGTCCAGCCAGAAGATGTTTAAAAGACAGCTTTTAGAACTCATCAAGGTCTGTATGAGTTTAAAGTCATGCCCTTTGGGCTGACAAATGCCCCAGCTACATTTCAGAGTCTCACGAATGAGGTATTCAAGGAGCAGTTGAGGAAGTTTGTGTTGGTTTTCTTTGATGATATACTGGTGTATAGCGATGACATACTAAGCCATTGTGAACGTTTGGGCACTGTTCAGCAATTACTGGGTAAACATCAGTTATATGCTAAACTAAGCAAGTGGACTTTTGGACAAAAAAGGGTGGAATACCTAGGGCATGTAATTGATCAGCACAAAGTTTCATCGGATCCTAAAAAAGTTGAGGCAATGCAAACATGGCCTGTACCAATTAACATCAAACAACTACGGGGATTTATCGGCTTAATTGGCTACTACAAGAAGTTTGTGAAAAACTAAGGGACACTTGCTAGACCTCTCACCGAATTGCTGAAGAAGGACAATTTCTGTGGACAGAAACAAGAGAGACAGCTTTTAACAACCTCAAGATAGCCATGAGTTCCACTCTTGTGCTAGCCTTACCCAACTTTGAACAACCCTTTGTAGTAGAAACGGACGCTTGTTATGGAGGCATTGGAGCAGTGCTAATGCAAAATAAAAGGCCACTAGCTTACTTCAGTAAAGGTATTGGATAAAGAAGTTTAGGCATGTCCATATATGAGAAGGAACTCTTAGCTTTGGTAACTGCAGTGATGAGGTGGAGGCATTACCTGGAGGGTCACCACTTCATCATCAAAACAGATCACCAATCACTGAAGTTCCTGTTAGAACAAAGGATAACTACACCTTTAAAGCAGAAATGGCTTCCTAATTTGATGGGTTTGTGATACGCTTCCGCAAATGCACGGGTCGCGCAAGTAATAAAGTGGACGTGAATCCAAGTATCGGTCCCACAAAGATTGTTTTAAATCATATTTTAGACTACAAACCTTAACCGGAACAAGAAAATTTAGGATTTAGAAATCTTGATTTTGAAAAACAAATTAAAAATTAAACTAAAGAAATAAGAAAATTTGATTTATGAAAACGATGAGATGAATTTGTTAGAATTATGAATCCACATTAATCATGTCAACCATGTATTTGACTTAAACATTTAATAACAAGGTATGAGTATTGAAAATCCGTGTCCCCTTTCAAGCGATGCATAAATACCTTTTCCTACAAGAGACGAGCATATATTTCTATGACCAATCCAAACATGTAGAAAAGCATTAATGAATTATGAACACTTTTTGGGATAACACGAAGCATAGGGGTATATTTCTATCCCCTATCGGACTTCGCAGCAATTAATCAAGGTCTAATAAATTCCTACTCTTTCGAACATAGAAATCTATCACAAACATCAATAATTATGCGTCAACAATCATAGATGATAATAATAACATGATTAATTGCATCCATCTCATAAATTGCATAATATAAATATAAAGTCAAACACATGGAATCAATATATTAATGTTTCATCACAATTCTAACAATTAAAAACCTAGCCTAAATACATGATCGAAATTAAATCACAAGAAGTATGAAAAGATGTCACCCCGTTCATATTCTTGATCCTTGTTCTTCAATCTTGAATTTGGCCTTCAATGGATCCCCAGCAGTTGGACAGCGTTTTTGGCATGAATTTCACAAGTTGGGAACCCTTAATTTCGTGCCCAAGCCATGTATTTATAGATGTTCATGAGAATTAGGTTACTTGGAGAGAAAGAATGCTGAGTTTCAAGTCCAAATTAAATTCCAAAAGAGTTTCAACCGAACAAGGAAAGTTACCTCCGCGGAAAAAAATTTTGTCACTGCATAGCGTTTAGTATTTTGATCATATCTTTCTATTCCCTTATCCGATTGATATGATTCAAAATCCGTTAGAAATATAACTTAATGGGCTACAATTCTTCCTCCAATTCGAACGTTTACTGCTTCGAAATTAGGTTTCAAATTCTGACTAAAAATCTGCCCGAAGACCTTATTTGATTGAAATGAATTTATGGTAATATTCTTACCATATTTATTCCTTTTTAACTTCTAATTGCATCCAATTGACTCCTAAAAGTCCTCAAGTATCTTATCTTGATCCGAATCAACTATTGAATATTTACAATTTGGTCCTTCTTCTTTTGATTTGTATACTTTAGTCTTTGAACTCCTAATTTCTTCCAATTTGGTTCTTTCTTTGACTTTTCTTCCCAGTGACCCTTGTGATTTACTTCATCAACTCTTGGTTTTCAAACTTTAGCTCTTTTATCATCTAAATGACTTGTTTTTGCTTCATTTCCTTTGTTTTCTTGACTTTGGATTATTTCTGAAATACAAACAATATTAACTAAATAAATAGCAAATATTCTTAAACAAAAAAATAAAATCCTACTTTTAGAATAGAAATAAGTGTATAAAATACACTTATCAACACCCCCAAACTAGAACTATTGTTCGTCCTCGAACAAAAAATAAAAATAAACTATAAAAATAAAAATGCAAATTAAAAAATGTTTTTGTTTTTGTCAACTTATTTACCATGCGCTTCAAGAATCCAAATTGACGATTCACTTTAGAAACAGAAATATGAACAACATAAAATATTTTCATTCATCCGATACTCAACTTCATTGTGTGTGTGTGTGTGTGTGTGTGTGTGTGAATAGCTAGAATCAAATGCAAACTTATGCGAAAATAAACTTGACAATGTGTGACTTTTTATGCAAGAGTAAGCCCGAATCATGTGTGGTCAACAATGATTTTTTTTTTCCTTATCCTCTCATGGATGATCACAACCTTACTGCTTTTCTCTCATATCCCGAGGTCTTTCCTATTGATGTGGTTTCTAAACATGTATACATTGCATTTTTTCACACAAGGCAGTTAGGAGTAGACAAGTATGCACGACAGACCAGGAATAATTAACAAAGTGTTAGAAATTTCAATCAACAAAGCTTATACGATTTTATTCCTATTTTTTTTTCATATGGAAGATTTTTTCTTTTAATGTCCTTGTCTTTTACCATCTTTGTGTAATATTTTTCATACTTGCTTTCTATATGACCCCTGTAGCGAGCTTTAGGTCGGCAGCTCCCAACTTAGTTGAGCTTAGGGTACCAGGTTCAGAGTGTTAGCCCAAGATAAACTAACCAAGAGGGGGGTAAATTGGTTTATAAATTTTTTTCGATAAATAATCTTAAACTTAAAAAAACCAATGAGTATAAGTATGAACACTTGGTATTGGAAGTAGCTAAACTATCAATGTAGTGTGCTATAAATGTATGAACTTAATTGATAAAGCAAGTATAGCACTTAGATATAGTGTTGCACAATATAAATTGATAGAAAAGAGTAAGTGCAATGCAAGTAAGTAAAAGGGATAAGAGATTACAAACGCGATTCAGGGAGGTTCAATCAACCAACGTGATCTACGTCCTCCGTTACCGAGCTCTCCGTCACGAGCAAGGCCAAATCCACTATATTGATAACTTACAACAAGGAGTATCGAATCCTTAGGTGACTTTATCACAAGGAGCACCTATCCTTTACAATCGAGTTTTCACAAGGATCTCGAAACCATAAACAAAGTAAAAATGAGAATTTTACAATCGAATCAACTCTCTTAACAAATGATATGATCAAGTCAAGTATCTTGAGAGTTTTAGGATAACACTTCAATAGATAGCAAATATTTAAAGATCAAGTGTTTATGAAAACTTTGAAGAATGATATGAGATAGTTTTTCTTGAATCAAAGTTTTTCAACCAATGATCTCTCTTTCCAAATAATACTTAGTTAAGTATGAAAGAGAGATATACACTTCAATAAGTGTTTGGTGATATGAACTCAATCAATGATCAATAATTAAGTAAGAGTATTGAGTTTTCTACAAAATGGAATTCTTGATAAAGATATGAAATAGTTTTGAACAATCAAGAGATTCCTTGCAATAAATGAAATAGAATGTAAATCAAAGTAAGCTCAATGATTTTTTTCAATAAATTTCTCTCTTAAATGCTCTTGTAAGTTGGTGGAAATGAATGCAACAGAAGTGGCTATTTATAGATCAAGAAATTGAGCTTCAGGAAGTTTCGGTCGACCATTTCTACACTTTCGGTCGACTGAAAGTTCAAAACTAGCCGTTACACTATTTGAGCCGTTAGACTTTCGGTTGAGCAAACATTTTCGGTTGATCAGAGTTTCGGTCGATCAAGTGTATTTCGGTCGACAGAAAAAGGAAATTTAGGAATTTTTATTTTTATATCAAAAAGTTTATTTTTCCAAAAACTATTTCATGTTATGATTTGAAAAATCATTTTTATGCAATTAATGATTTCTAGGAATAATTTGGAGCTTTATAGACCTTCTAAAAATTGATGAGTCGAACATTTACAAATGAGTTGAAATTTCTCAACATAAATCTTCTAAAGCTTTAATCTTCGGTCTTCGGCGATCTTGTTCACTTCAAATCTCTTTGATGATTGCTTTGTACTTCAATGGATGACGATTATGATCTTGGAGTATTCAAATGACACATATATGATAAAACTCAAGAATTGAAACCATTAGTAATACATGAGATCTTGTTTGTTATAATCAAAACAATATATACGTGAATAGTCATATGTCAACAATTTCCCCCTTTTTGATTATGACAAACAATGTGATTTGTAATTTGTAAGAAAAATGATGAAATATATATGTGAGTACATATTCCCCCTTTCTTTTGCAATGTATTCCCCCTTTCTATCATAATATAGTAAGATAAAACAAATCAAATCTTAGCAAATATCTCATCCCCCTTTTGGCATAAGCAAAAAGTGTCAAGTAGCCTTAATACATACGGGAATAGTCATGGAATACTTATAATCAATTTGCCCTTTAATAGAAGTTCATGTAATGAATAAGAATGCGAAATCATAACCCTATGGAAACACTAACACATAGTTTACATGTTCCAAAAAAAAAAAATTGACATGGAATCCCTGTATTTTGTACAAACTGATAAGAATAGAATCTTATCATGTAGAAAGCACCTATAATTCAACATCATCACAACTCAAAGCAAGAATCATAGCAAAATATAGCATGTGAATCATAATGTGCAGAACAAGTAGGCAAAAAAAAAAAGAGTATTAACATAAAGAAAATTTCATAGTTTTAAACTATGATTACATAGTTGAAAACAAAATGTTTGTGAAAAAGTCACTACGAAATATAAAGATAGGATCTTCAATCGGCCGCCGGTGGTGGAGGTGGATTAGGCGGGTAGATGGAGTAGAAATGAGCGAAGAAAGCCTCTTGAGATGTGTGCATATGTTGAAGTTGATGTTGGATGCCTTCAACTGCCATGGTGAGAGAATCGATACACCCATTTAGGATGTTGAATTGATCTTCAGAGATGGATCGATGGGGAGGTGCCGCAGCTTGCGGTACTCGAGTCCGTGGCCTTGGTCGAGGCTGGTCATCCCTACCACCTTGTTCAGCACCTTCACCGGTACCCCCTTGGTCACCCTCACCCGCATCCTCCCCTTCACCAATCTCCAATTCCACTTCAGCTTCCTCTTCAGTAAATGGCCAAGTCGTAGGCCCCGATACATCATCGAAACCTTGAGTATTGCACACCCATTGCCCGTCACCCTTGACAATTTTCATCCGTTTGAGAGTGTTGATGTTGATAATATCGGTGTGTTTAGGTTTAAGAATAGGCTCATTGTCTAGAGGCACATTGAAGTGATTGAAAATTTTTGTGAATATCATGACGTAGGATAGGCCTAGAACTCGAGGAGAGGTATGAACGTGATGAAGATGTTGGATGAAGATGTATGGAAAATCAAGTTTACGACCGACAAGGAGAGAATCAAGAATGAATAGGTCGAGATGATTAACTTCATCAAAATGACCACTACGAGGTACAATTGTGTGAGCAATTTCACGATGAAGGACCTTGCATGGGATAGTCAAATGGTTGAGGTTCAAGGTCATAGTGGTAGTGAGGGGTCGGGCAGTGACACAACTACAAGCCTCAAGTTCATTGTATCCCTCGAACCTAACAGGATAATGAGTAACATATGCATAATTGTCACAACGTTGCAATCCTAGGAGGTTTCTAATGAGGGATCGTTGGATAGCGACTCGTGTTCCCTTAACCAAACTAGTAATTTCATCCGGATAAAAAGTAGCGTTTCGAAAAAATTCCCGAATTAATTTCGGGTAGGAGTTTTCAGAAATATACATGACGTTTTTTCATCCTATATCTTCAAAATAACGCTCAATTTGAAACGAGGGGGCTTGAAGGTAAAAATCGAAGAAATCGATAGACTTACCTATGAGAATTGGATTATCAGAGAAGCGGTCGGGCAATGGTGTACGTTCCTCAACGTTCGATGAGCGACTTCGCCTTTCTTCGATTTCTTCTTTGGAGGCATTGTGAATTTTTCTAGTTACTTGAAGGAAACAATAGAATTTTTGGAAAAATGTAGGTAAAAACGATTGGAAATGAATATAAATGAGTAGAAATCAACAATGTAGGGATATAATGGGGAGTTGGACGGAGTGAAATCAACTTAAAAGGAGAAAATTTTGAAGTTTTCATGATTTACCCAAGGTGTAGGGTTTGGAGGATTTTTTTTTGATGAATTTTGAAGGAGAAAATCAAGATTTGAGAGAGGTGATGAAGGGAAACACGAATTTTGTGGATGTTTTGAAGTAATTTGATCAAAAAAAGATGGATTAGGGAGAGATTGAGGAGAGGAATTGTGAAATTAGGGTTTATGGTATGATTTTTGGGGATGAATTTGATGTTTTAAAAGTCTGAATCCGCGCATCTTTCGGTCGACTGAAAGTTTGTGTCGGTCGACCGAAACTCTGCAGGTTTCAAAACAGGTAGCTGTAGGAGGGTTCGATCGAGTAATGGTCGACCGAAAAGTTACTTTCGGTCGTACAATAGGTCGACCGAAACAGGTTTCTGTTGAACAATCCGTTCAACCGAAAGTCACTCTTTCGGACGACCGAAATTGTTCGGTCGGCCGAAATACTCATAAATCAGATTTTTGCAAAAATTACAATTAAAACACATATATATTGTAAATTTAGCCACAAATATCATTTTCATCAATAATGCCCAATCCTCTTCGTATTTATGAAAATCTATCATGAGTTAGAGATTTAGTAAAAATATCGGGCAATTGTTTTTCGGTACTAACAAATTCCAAGTAAATGTCACCTTTTTGCACATGATCTCTAAGAAAATGATGTCGAATTTCAATATGCTTAGTGCGAGAGTGCAAGATGGGATTCTTTGACAAATTTATAGCACTAGTGTTATCACACATAATAGGAGCTTTTTCAAAAATCAAGTGATAATCACTAAGAGTTTGTTTCATCCATAAAACTTGAGCACAACAACTAGCGGCCGAGATATATTCGGCCTCGACGGTAGATAGGGCAACGGAATTTTGTTTCTTGCTAAACCATGACACAAGTGCAAAGCCTAGAAAGTGACAAGTTCCACTTGTGCTTTTTCTATCAATTATGCATCCCGCCCAATCGGCATCCGAATAATTTATAAGGTCAATATGAGTGCCTTTTGGATACCAAAGTCCCAAAGTTCTAGTCCCGCATAAATATCTAAAAATATGTTTTAAGGCACTTAGATGAGATTCTTTAGGATTGGATTGAAATTTAGCACATAAGCACACACTAAACATAATATCGGGTCTACTTGCGGTTAAGTAAAGAAGGAATCCAATCATACCTCGATATTTTGTAATGTCAATGGAAGTGTCTTGCTCATCTTTGTCCAATTTGATTGAGGTACTCATGGGAGTATTCATTGGCTTCAATTTTTCCATCTCAAACTTTTTGAGCATATCCACAATGTACTTGGTTTCACTAATGAATATTCCTTCACTAGTTTGTTTGATTTGAAGCCCGAGGAAGAATTTTAACTCTCCCATCATGCTCATTTCAAATTCATTGCTCATACATTTTGAAAAATCTTCACAAAGAGACACATTAGTTGCACCAAAAATAATATCGTCAACATAAATTTGTACAACAATCATGTCTTCCTTTTTGGTTTTGATAAAAAGTGTAGTATCTGCATTTCCCATTTGAAAGTCATTTGAATTAAGAAATTTACTCAATCTTTCATACCAAGCTCTATGAGCTTGTTTTAAACCATATAGAGCCTTTCTTAGTTTAAAAACATTATCCGGAAATTTATGATTTTTGAAACCGGGAGGTTGTTCAACATAGACTTCTTCTTGAATAAAACCATTTAAAAATGCACTTTTGACATCCATTTGATAAAGAGTAAAACCTTTATGACAAGCAAAGGCAAGAAGCATACGAATGGATTCTAGTCTAGCAACCGGTGCAAAAGTTTCTTCAAAGTCAATTCATTCTTCTTGATTGTAACCTTGGGCCACTAATCTAGCCTTATTACGCACAATTATACCATTTTCATCCTTTTTGTTTCGAAAAACCCATTTTGTACCAATAACGGTTTGATCATTTGGTCTATCAACTAAATCCCAAACATGATTTCTTTCAAATTGATTTAGTTCTTCTTGCATTGCAAGAATCCAAAACTCATCGAACTCGACTTCTTTGAAATTCTTTGGTTCAATTTGAGAAATAAAGGCACAAGTATTTAAGAATCCTTTAGTAGAGTTTTTAGTACTTACCCCTTTTGAAGGATCACCAATTATGAGCTCTTTTGGGTGAGATGAAGCAAATCTCCATTCGATAGGAAGTGTTAGATCACTTGAGTTTTTGGAAGATGTTCCTTCTTCTTGTTGAGGAGTTGGTTCTTCCAAGTCTTTTTCTTCATTGTCTTTGGATATTTCATTGCTTTGATCTTGAATATTCATTTCCTCAAAAGGAATTTCCAAACATACATCAACACCTTTCTCTTGATCAAGAGAATTAGTTTCATCAAAAGTAACATGTATGGATTCTTCCACTACTAGAGTTCTTTTGTTAAAAATTCTGTAAGCTTTGCTAGTGGATGAATAACCAAGAAAAATTCCAACATCGGATTTTGAATCAAATTTTCTCAAGTTTTCTTTTGTGTTAAGAACAAAGCATTTACAACCAAAAACCTTAAAATACCCGATATTGGGAATTCTATTTTTCCAAAGCTCATACATAGTTTTAGTTTTCTTTCGACTTACTAAAACTCTATTTATAATGTAGGAAGCGGTGTTAACGGCTTCGGCCCAAAAATATTTTGGTAAGTTATTTTCATTTAGCATGGTTCTAGTCATTTCTTGCAATGTACGATTCTTCCTTTCTACTACACCATTTTGTTGAGGAGTTCTAGGAGCCGAGAAATTATGTTCATACCCATTTATCTTGCAAAATTCATCAAAAGCCATGTTATCAAATTCTCCACCATGGTCACTTCTTATAGTTGTAATAGCATATCCCTTTTCATTTTGAACCTTTTTGCAAAAATGTTTAAATGCATTTAAAGCTTCATTTTTCAAATTTAAAAATAAAACCCATGTAAATCTTGAGAAATCATCAACAATGACAAAAGCATAGTGTTTACCACCTAAACTTGCGGTTTTAGATGGTTCAAAGAGATCCATGTGAAGAAGTTGTAATGGTTTTATGGTGGAAGAAAATTGTTTATTTTTTAAAGAACTTTTGGTTTGTTTTCCAAATTGACAAGCATCACAAATTTTATCATTTTCAAATTTCAAACTTGGTAAGCCTTTGACAAAACAATTTTTGGATATTTTTGAAATAAGGTCCATACTAACATGACCTAATCTTCTATGCCATAACCAGGTGTCGTCTTTAAAACTTGACAAACATTTTAATTCCTTCTAAAATTCAATATTGATGATATAAACATCTTTACTTCGGCTTCCTATGAACAATACCTCTTTCGATGTAGCATCTTTGATAAGACATCTAGAAGAATCAAATTTAATGTGATAGCCTTTATCACATAATTGACTAATACTTAGTAAATTATGTTTGAGGTTATCTACTAATAAAACATTTTTAATAGAGGGAGAAAGATGATTACCAATATTTCCAATGCCAATGATTTTTCCTTTGGCATTATCTCCAAAAGTGACATGACCTCCATCCTTTCTTTTGAATCTTGATAAGAGTGATTTATCTCCGGTCATGTGCTTTGAGAAACCACTATCTAAGAACCAATTGCTTTTTAATTTTGTTGATACCTACAAAACATGACTTAATTTTTGACTTCTTGGTACCCACATAATTTTGGGTCCTTGATAGTTAGTTCCTTGAACCCTCTTATGTCTTTCTTCAAAGTGAAGTTTCTTTTTCACTAAACAATTAAAAGCTACATGCCTACTTCTATTACAAAAGCTACAAGTAGTTGATGTTTTGACAAAAGTGTTTTGATGAAAGGAATAATAAGTAGAAGCTTTAACAAAAGTATTTTTGGTAGATTTTTGTTTCAAAAATGGTTTGTATCCAATTCCTCCTTTATCAAAAACACATTGTTGTTTACCAAGCATTAGTTCAAAAATTTTCCTCCCTTGAGAGAATTTGTGAATAATGAGTGTTAAATCTAAATTTTTTTTCTTTTAGGGAGAGGTTTTCTACTTTCAAAGCATTTTGATCAAGATACTTCTTTTCAATATCCTTTTGTATTTCAAAATTCTTTTCGGCTTCATTTTTCAACAAGATGTATTGCTTTTTAAGAGTGGAATGTTTAAGAAAAACTTTTCAAAAAATTCAATCATTTCTTCATATGAGGTAGATAATTCATCATAAGAGGGAATGTCATTAGTATTTACCTCATCTTCAATGGCCATGAAGCACATGTTTGCAACTTCATCTTGCTCATCATCACTATCATCCCAAGTAGCTTGTAGAGCTTTCTTTTTGAGGAATTTTCTCTTGTTGGGACATTCGGTTCTTTTGTGACCGGGTTTGTCACAATCATAGAAAATAATCTTTTTCTCTTCACCTTTGTCTTCTTTCTTTTGAAATCTACGGTTGTTGCGAAAGGCTTTCCACTTCTTAACTAGGAGAACAAGATCATCGAGTTCCTCATCGCTCTTGTTAGAGTTTGAGGCTTCTTCAACATTTGATGACTTTAAAGCAATTTGTCTCCTAGGAGGATCCTTCATTTCTTCCTCTTTTGCTTTTCTAGACTTTTGTTTTGTCTCGACATGATTTAGCTCATATGTCATCAATGTTCCATAAAGCTCTTCCAAGGGATACGTGTTGACATCTTGGGTGTTTTCTATCAACATTCTCAATGAGCTCCAATCTTCCGAGAGAGACCTAAGCATTTTGCTAACAAGTTCACCATTAGAAAATTTTCGATCAAAGCCCTTAAGACCATTAACAATATCGGTAAATCTAGTAATCATGCTAGCAATGGGCTCATCTTGTTTCATGAAGAAATTTTCAAAATTTTTATACAAAAAATTTATTTTTGTTTCTTTAACTTTATTTGTGCCCATGTGTGTGACTTCTAAAGCATGCCAAATATCGTGTGAGGAATCACATGTGCTAATAAGATTAAATTCATTAATACTAAGTGCACAATAGAGAAGATTTTTGGCTCTAGCATTTAAAGACAATTTTTTCTTATCATCCTCATCATATTCTTCCTTAGGTTTTGAAATAATTATATCCGATTTTAAATCAAACTTTAATAACCTTAGTAGGCTCATGAGGACCGGATTCAATGACATCCCAAATATTATAATCAATGGATTGAATAAAAATCATCATTCTAGTTTTCCAATAATTATAATTAGTACCATCAAACAATGGAGGACGATTAGTAGAATGACCTTCAATATTTTGGTTAGCCATAACTCTAGATTGTAAAATCTAAATGAAAGAGTTCCTAAGCTCTGATACCAATTGTTAGCCCAAGATAAACTAACCAAGAGGGGGTGAATTGGTTTATAAAATTTTTTCGATAAATAATCTTAAACTTACAAAACCAATGAGTATAAGTATGAACACTTGGTATTGCAAGTAGCTAAACTATCACAAAAATTAATGCAAAACAAGTACATTTGAGTTACTCTCCCCCCAACTAAAATCAGGCATTGTCCTCAATGACTCAAAGAGAAGAAAAATGAAAAGTGATTAATAGACACGACTCAAAATTAAATTAAGCTAAAGGAGAAGAGTGCACGTAAGAGGAGGTCTATGCACATGAGCAATTATTCAAGAATGAAAAACTAAAAAAATGAGGAAAAGAATAAAATCTGCAAAAAGAAAATAAAATATATACATAATAATAAAAGTTAGTTCCAAGAAAATCAGCCGCTGGAATCAGGTTCCAGCATAGGTAGTTCATTAACATCAGCAGAAAAATTTTCCAAAAATGGTTTGTTGTCCATTAACTTTAAAAATAGTACCAGTTTTTGGATCCAAGATTTCAATCGCTCCATAAGGATAAACAGTTTGCACAATGTAAGGACCAATCCATTTAGTTCTCAACTTACCAGGAAACAAATTAAGCTTAGAGTCATATAGCAATACTTTCTGAGAAGGAAAAAATGATTTTCTAAAAAATTTCTTATCATGAAAAACTTTCATTTTCTCTTTTGAAATTTTTGCATTCTCATATGCTTCCAAACGCAATTCATCTAACTCATTCAATTTCAGTTTCCTAAAATCACTAGCTTGATCTAAATCAAAGTTGAGTGTTTTGATTGCCCAATAAGCTTTATGTTCAATTTCAACCGGCAAGACAAATTTTTCCAAATACAATTCTATAAGGAGACATTCCAAGAACAGTTTTAAAAGCAATCCTATAGGCCCATAAAGCATCATCCAATTTTATAGCCCAATCTTTTCTATTTGGATTAACTGTTTTTGTCAAAATGCCTTTAATTTCCCGGTTGGCTAATTTAGTTTGACCATTAGTTTGAGGGTGATAGGGAGTGAAAATCTTATGCCTAATGCCATATTTCTTTAACAAGGTTTCAAAAGTTTTATTACAAAAATGTATTCCTCCATCGCTAATTATGGCCTTAGGAATACCAAACCTAGAAAAATATGCTCTTTCAAAAATTTGAGCACAACTTTATGGTCATTTGTTCTACATAGAATAGCCTCTACCCATTTTGACACATAATCAACAGCAACCAATATATAAAGATATCCAAAAGAAAGAGGAAAAGGACCCATAAAATCTAATCCCCAACAATCAAAAATTTCAAGAACAAGGATTGGAGCTAATGGCATCATATTCCTATGGCTGAGACTACCAAGTTTTTGACATGATTCACAATTTTTACAAAAGGTATGAGCATCCTTAAATAAACTAGGCCAATAAAAACCACACTGAAGTACCTTAGCAACTGTTTTCTGCGAAGGGAAATGGCCTCCGCAAGCATGAGAATGACAGAAGGTAAGAACTTGTTGTACCTCATCATCAGGAACACATCTTCGGATAATTTGATCGGCACAATATTTGAATAAGTATGGATCATCATAGAAGAAGTTCCTTTCAATAGCTTTCATCCTCATTTTGTCTTGGACACTTCAATTTGAGGGCATATGACCTGTAACCAGATAATTAACCAAGTCAGCAAACCATGGAACAATATTCAAGCTAAATAACTGTTCATCGGGAAATGAATCATTTAAAGGGTGAGAGACTTTTGAATTTTCAGAATTTAATCTGGATAAATGATTAGCGACAACATTCTCCACCCCTTTTTATCCTTAATTGTGATGTCAAATTCCTGCAATAACAAAAACCATCGAATGAGTCTAGGTTTAGCATCTTTCTTTGTGAACAAATATTTAAGAGCAGAGTGATCAGTGAAGATGGTAATAGGGGTCCCAATAAGATAAGTTCGAAAATTTTCTAGTGCAAAAACAATAGCTAGCAGCTCTTTTCGGTAGTTGTGTAATTCAATTGAGCTTGATTCAAAGTTCTGTTAGCATAGTAGATTACATAAGGTTCCTTACCTTTCCTCTGGCCAAGCACTGCCCCTACAGCTATATCACTTGCATCACACATTAATTCGAAAGGTAGAGAGCAATCAGGTGATCTAACTATGAGTGCAGTGGTGAGTGCATTTTTTAAATGTTCAAAAGCTACAGTGCATTCATTAGTCCAAACAAATTTTGTATCATGCATCAAAAGTGTAGTCAAAGGTTTTGCTATGACACTAAAATCTTTTATGAACCTCCTATAAAAACCTGCATGGCCTAAAAATGATCGAACTCTTTTATAGTTAAAGGAATAGGCAACCTAGAAATTGAATCTACTTTTGCCTTATCTACTTCCATGCCTTTAGCAGAAATTATATGACCTAAAACAATTCCTCTTGTAACCATGAAATGACATTTCTCCCAATTAAGGAGAAACTGCTTATCCTCACACCTGCATAAAACAGCTTTCAAATTTGTTAGGCAATTATCAAATGAATCACCATACACAGAGAAATCATCCATAAATACTTCCAAAAAACTTTCTATCATGTCACTGAATATGCTAAGAATGCATCTTTGAAAGGTTGCTGGGGCATTACAAAGACCAAAAGGCATTCTTTTAAAAGCAAACGTCCCAAAAGGGCAAGTAAAAGTAGTTTTTTCTTGGTCTTCTAATGCTATTTCAATTTGATGATAGCCTGAAAAACCATCCAAGAAATAATAAAATGAATGTCCAGCAACTCTTTCTAGCACTTGATCTAAAAATGGTAAAGGAAAGTGGTCTTTTCTGGTCATGGAACTCAATTTCCTATAATCTATGCACATTCTCCAACTAGTTGGTACCCTTTTAGTTATCATTTCTCCCTGTTCATTTTCAACAACAGTAACCCCAGTTTTCTTAGGAACTACTTGAGTAGGACTTACCCACTTGCTGTCTGCAATAGGATAAATAATACCTGCATCAAGTAATTTTAAAACTTCATTTTTAACAACCTCTTTCATATTAGGATTTAACCTTCTTTGAGATTCCCTTGAAGGATTAGCATTCTCTTCTAGGAAAATTCTATGAGTGCACACTAAAGGACTAATTCCCTTAATATCCGCTATAGTCCAACCTATTGCAGATCTATGATCATTAAACACTTTCAACAACATATTTTCCTGATCACAAGTAAGAGTAGAAGAGATTACCACAGGGTATGATTCATTAGGTCCCAAAAATGCATACTTTAGTTCCGATGGAAGAGGTTTAAGCTCCAGAATTGGCATTTTCTCTGCTGATGTTTGCATGAGTGTCTGGCTGACATTTAGAGGCTCAATGTTTGGCTGCCAAGCTCTTACAGCTGCTGTTGTTATACTATTTGAAGGGTCTTGAATGCTGTCCAATTCAAGATTCTGCTCAAGATGCTCATTAGGGTCTTCTAACTCAATTAGCAGCTCTTCCAGCATATTAACTTCCTGCACTTCATCAAAATCTTTTGGTTTCCCACAAGCATTGAAAATGTTAAGTTCCAAAGACATATTACCAAAAGTCAACTTTAAAATACCACTCCTACAATTTATCAAAGCATGTGAAGTTGCAAGAAATGGTCTACCAAGAATAACAGGGATTTGAGGAGAAGTTTTAGGTGTATTTTGGACATCGATAACAACAAAATCAACTGGATAGTAGAATTTATCGACTTGAACCAAAACATCCTCAATTATCCCTCTAGGCATCTTAACAGATCTATCTGCTAATTGTAAAATCATGGGGGTAGGCTTAAGTTCACCTAGACCAAGTTGTGTGTATACACTAAAGGGCAAAAGATTCACACTTGAACCTAAATCTAGTAAGGCATGACCAATACGAGTGGTTCCTATCATACAAGCAATGGTTGGAGAACCAGGATCTTTAAATTTTTTAGGAGTTTGGCATTGTATGATAGAACTCACTTGTTCAGTTAAAAATGCTTTGTTCTTAACAGCTAGCTTCCTTTTCACTGTACACAAATCCTTAAAAAATTTAGCATAGGCAAGGACTTGTTGAATTGCATCTAACAGAGGAATATTTACCCTAACTTGCTTAAAAATCTCATGAATTTCTGTTTGATTTTTGGTCTTATTACCAGGTTGTATTTTTTTAGGGAAAGGGGCAGGGGGTGCACCTACTATTGGCCTAGGTGGTTCATGAACATCAGATAGAGATTTTAACACAGTATCATCAGCAGGAGGTTCAGCTTGCTTACCCACCAAGTTTTCTTTAGGTTCAGGAACTTGGATTTGCTTACCACTTCTCAAGGTAGTTACTGCTTTCACATGTCTTAGATTGGACTCATCGACCCCATTGTATTGAATTTGAGGATTAGGCATTGGTTGAGCTGGAAACTTACCTTTTTCTGGTGTACTTGCCTGAGTAGTCAGCTTTGTAAGCTGAGATCGGATGTCATTAATGGCCTGAGATTTTTTATTATTGATGGCAGCTTGACTTTGCATGAATTGTTGGATTTGGTCTTCCAGATTTCTCTTATGCGGTGGCATATAAGGTGTTGGTTGTGAAGGTCCGGCATTGTTGCCAACATTATTGCTTCCTCCTTGATCATTCCTCCAACTGAAATTTGGATGATTTCTCCAACCTGGCTTAAAAGTACTCGAATATGGATTAGAATAAGGTTTGGAAATCATATTAACAGCAACAGATTGATCAAAATACATCTCTTTTAGTTGGGGAAGTGCAGGACAATCAGAGGTTAAATGTTGTCCATCTTCACAAATTGAACATTTTTCTAAAATAGTGGAAGAGGAATTGACTTCATTCACTTTTTGAGTTTCCAAGTTTTCAAGTTTTCGAGTGATGACAGTCAATCGGGCATTTATGTCATCCTCTGTTCTAAGTGAATTTCCAGAAGCAATCTTTGGAAATTCTGTTTTTATTGGAACACCCCTATCAAACTCATCAATGTTATCCCAAGATTGGGCATTTTCAGCTAAATCATCAAAATATGTAAAAACTTCATTCGGGTCTTTTGCAAAGAAATCACCATTACTCATGGTTTGCACAAATTGTCTCATTTCTGGCCTAAGCCCTTCATAAAAAAATTTAGTTAACATCCATTGCTCATAACCATGATGAGGACAAGATAACAACAAATCTTTGAATCTTTCCTAACTAGTGTAAAAAATTTCATTATTCTTTTGGGAGAAATTCATAATTTGTCTTTGAATAGCGGTGGTTCTTTGTGGTGGAAAAAACTTTTTAATGAACTCTTTCCGCATATTTGCCCAATTTGTAATTGAACCAGGCCTTAAAGAGTTAAGTCATGACTTAGCTTTATCCTTTAGTGAAAAAGGGAAAAGCTTGAGTTGAATGACTTCCTCAGTGCAATTTCTTTCAAGAAAAGTAAAACAAACCCCTTCGAATTCCTGGATGTGGTGATATGGACTCTTTGATGGCATCCCATGGAAGTGTGGTAGATGATCAACCATTCCCGGTTTAAAGTTGAAGACCGCTGCATTTGTAGGAATTATTATGCACAACGGAGTGCTTGCCATCGTTGGAAAAATCTAAGACTTCGAATGACTGGCACTTCATTTGGATCTGCATTATTTGCCATTACTACCTGCTGATTTTCAAGAATTAAAAATTGGTTAGTGGGTTCCGATCTTACTAATCGCTTAGAATGATCTCGAAACCAAACGGACATAAACAAAGAACAATATCAAAAAATAGTAGTAGAGAAGAGAAAAAATAAATAAATAATAAAATAAAAAGAATTCAGCAAAAATCAATTAACACCAAAATAATCCCTGGCAACGGCGCCAAAAACTTGATACGCTTCCGCAAGTGCACGGGTCGCGCAAGTAATAAAGTGGACGTGAGTCCAAATATCGATCCAACAGAGATTGTTTTAAATCGTATTTTAGACTACAAACCTTAACCGGAACAAGAAAATTTAGGATTTAGAAATCTTGATTTTGAAAAACAAATTAAAAATTAAAATAAAGAAAATAAGAAAATTTGATTTATGAAAACGATGAGATGAATTTGTTAGAATTATGAATCCACAGTAATCATGTCAACAATGTATTTGACTTAAACATTTAATAACAAGGTATGAGTATTGAAAATCCGTATTCCTATATTTATTTTATTTCCCCTTTCGAGCGATGCATAAACACCTTTTTCTACAAGAGACTAGCCTATATTTCTATGACCAATCCAAACATGTAGAAAAGCATTAATGAATTATGAACACTTTTTGGGATAACACATAGGGGTATATTTCTATCCCCTATCGAACTTCGCGACAATTAATCAAGGTCTAATAAATTTCTACTCTTTCGAACATAGAAATCTATCACAAACATCAATAATTATGTGTCCACAATCATAGATAATAATAATAACATGATTAATTTCGTCAATCACATAAATTACATAATATAAATATAAAGTAAAAACATGGAATCAATAGATTAATGTTTCATCACAATTCTAACAATTAAAAACCTAGCCTAAATACATGATCGAAATTAAATCACAAGAAGTATGAAAAGATGTCACCCCGTTCATATTCTTGATCCTTGTTCTTCAATCTTGAATTTGGCCTGGATCCCCCAGCAGTTGGACAGCGTTTTTGGCATGAATTTCACAAGTTGGGAACCCTTAATTTCGTGCCCCAAGCCATGTATTTATAGATGTTCATGAGAATTAGGTTACTTGGGGAGAAAGAATGCTGAGTTTCACGTCCAAATTAAATTCCAAAAGAGTTTCAACCGAACAAGGAAAGTTACCTTCGCGGAAGATTTTTTTGTCACTGTATAGCGTTTAGTATTTTGATCATATCTTTCTATTCCCTTATTAGATTGAGATGATTCAAAATCCGTTAGAAAGATAACGTAAAGGGATACAATTCTTCCTGAAATAGGATTTTCCCAATTCGAACGTTTACTAACCCTAAATTAGGTTTTAAAGTCTGACTAAAAATCTGCCTGAAGACCTTGTTTGATTGAAATGAATTTATGGTAATATTCTTACCATATTCATTCCTTTTTAACTTCTAATTGCATCCAATTGACTCCTAAAAGTCCTCAAGTATCTTATCTCTATCCGAATCAACTATTTGAATATTTGCAATTTGGTCCTTCTTCTTTTGATTTGTATATTTTAGTCCTTGAACTCCTAATTTCTTCCAATTTGATTCTTTCTTTGACTTTTCTTCCAAGTGACCCTTTTTATTTACTTCATCAAATCTTGGTTTTCACACTTTAGCTCTTTTATCATCCAAATGACTTGTTTTTGCTTCATTTCCTTTGTTTTCTCGACTTTGGATTATTTCTGAAATACAAACACTATTAACTAAATAAATAGTAAATATTCTTAAACAAACAAATAAAATCCTACTTTTAGAATAGAAATAAGTGTATAAAATACACTTATCAATTTGGATTATGAGATCCAGTACAAGAAGGGGATATAGAATGTTGTGGCAGATGCACTATCCGGGAGGGTGGAAACTGAAGGGGATGTAATGCCATTACTCAAGTTATACCAGCCTGGGTACAAGAGATAACTCTTAGTTAAGAAGGGGATGATCTGGCTAGAGAGATAATACATGCATTTCTCTTAGATCCAGCAGCAGAATCTGATTACCAGTACAAGAATGGACCCTAAAAAACAAAGGGAAGTTGTACATTGGGAATGGAAGGGACATAAGGAAGAAGTTAATTCAAGCTATTCATTCTTCACAAGAGCGGGGACATTCTGGAATACAAGCGAGTATATTTAGAGCTAAACAAAATTTTTATTGGCCAGGAATGACACAAGATATCAGAAGAGAAGTTTTACAATGTGATGTATGCCAAAAATGCAAAGATGAGCACTTGCTTTATCCAGGCCTCTTACAGCCTTTACCTGAGCCGCAGCACTCCTGGAGCCACATCTCTATGGACTTCATTGAAGGACTACCAAAATCTGAGGGAAAATATGTAATATTAGTGGTAGTAGATCGATTCACCAAATATGGTCATTTCCTTACTCTTTTCCATCCATTTACAGCAAAAAGGGTGTCACGACTATTCTTGGATCACATCTATAAGCTCCATGGTATGCCTCAAAGTATTATCTCAGATAGGGATAAGATTTTCACCAGCACCTTTTCACAATAGATTTTCAAGCTCATGGGCACTAAGTTACAACTTAGCTCAGCTTACCATCCTCAAATAGATGGCCAAACCGAAAGATTAAACCAATGTCTTGAGCTTTATCTCAGGTGCATGACACACCACAATCCTAAGGCCTGGGCTAAATGGATACCACTAGCTAAGTGGTGGTACAATACTACCTACCATTCTGCCATCAAGATGACACCATTTGAGGCACTGTACGGTATCCCACCCCCACAATTAGCCATAGGACCTTATCAACAAACCAATATTGCCATGGTGGATGACATCTTACAAGAGAGACATAAGATGGATCAGCAATTAAAGGAAAACATGGCACAAGCAAGAGCCAGAATGAAAATGTATGCTGATAGAAACAGAACCAAGAGACAATTCCAAGAAGGGGATTGGGTTTATCTGAAGTTACATCCTTATCAACAGCAAACTCTGGTTAAAAGGATATATCAAAAGTTAAGTCCCAAATATTATGGCCCTTATCAAGTTGAGAAGAAGATTGGGAATGTAGCCTATCAACTAGCCCTTCACATCCAAGCGAAAATCCATCACGTATTTCATGTATCACTACTTAAACAAAAGATAGGAAGTAAAGCAGTGGTGGTGGAACAATTGCCAGCAGAAGAGCAGAATGTTGAACAGCCGGAAGAGGTACTGGAAACTAGAATTTTCAGGAAAGGTAATCGTGCAGGAGTTCAATGATTAATCAGATGGACGGTTCAAACCGCGGATGAAGCTACCTGGGAGGACTCAGATGAGATATTAGTGAAACACCCTAATTTTAAACCTTGGGGACAAGGTTTAGCTAAGCAAGGGGGTTGTCATGGATGAGCATAGCACAGCAGGATTGAGGAGGGAAAGGGATGAAGACAACTATTTGAATTTAAGAAAGATATGACATCGTTTTGATAAGTGGCCGTGACGTGGCTGCTTCTATTTTGTAAACACGCTTTTATTGTTTTGTGGAGATTAGAAGCTAGTTAAATGGCAGACTGTGTGGAGGAGGAGTCAGACTTTTGTACAATCAGTTCCTTTGGAAATCTAATTCTAATATTCTTCTCTCTGTTTCTTCTAATTCTTTCTCTATCCAGTCTATATTCTGTGTATTCTTCTTATTTGAGGTCATTTTGGAACTCATCCAGCTTAAGGTTACAAATTGTACCTGATTTTGGATGGAACTCAGATTCATTGAAGTTCATCCATCACAAGTCTCTCCAGTTGAAACCCTATAAACTTATCGAAATCCCCCCTCTCCATCGTCATCGTCACAGATCCCGAGCCAAACTTTGGTTTTCACAAAATGGACTTTCTCTTTGTGTCGGACTTCTGGTTTGAGAATTTTGTTTGGTAATTCTATTTTTCCCGTTCCTTTTTTCCTCTCGTATTCAATTTGTAAAATTGAAATCTATGCTAAAAGTTTCACGGATTCTTGAAAACAATTTACCAGTCATTAATGGCTTTGATTCCCCTCATTACCTTAAGGAATTTGTGACTTAATTTTAATTATTAGTATTTTATGTGAAAATTTTTGAAAGTGTACTTTTGATTTTGATTTTTTATTTTTTGTGTGTGTGTAATTGTGAAGATTAAAATTCAACTATGAATTTAATTAAATTTAATTTTTGGTTACCATATTATATTGAGAATCAAGTGGAGCAGTTAGGTTGTTGAAGATGGGAATGGTTTGTTATTAACTTGTTGAAATTTTTCAGTTTTGATAAGGTAGGGCATTAAATTTGTTCATCGATAAATCCTGTTCTGGGATTTTACTATAATGTAAGTATGTATATATGTCAATGTGTATTACAATGGGTTGTGTGAACATGAAAGATCACACGTCAATGTGTATTACAATGGGTTATGTAAACATGAAAGATCACACTATCACGGTAAGAATTATCATAGTAAATCTCTTGTGTCGTATGTTTTATGTTTTTATTTTTTTATTTTTTTATTTTTTTGCAATCTTAATTTGTAGTGGTTCTATTTGTCCTTTGTTGTCCCATTTTTCTCCTTTTCTAAGTATAAAACTTTTCTAGGAAGATCTACGATATTATCCATTGAATGTGCTTCTTTTATTACAGGTAGAGCATATTGTGGTATCATCTCCAATGTAGTCGCATTTCAGTGGACTTTTCGATTTTAAGATATGACCAATCATTAAAGAAGAGTGTGTATAATATGCTTCTCTTATTATTTTAGTTCAATATGTTTTCCCTATAATTAAATTTTAAAAGATGCCATTATTTTCTTCTCAAAAGATAGAGATACATGTTATTATGTAAAATCGCAAGTATACGATATCGCAATCAAATAATAAAGTGACTTTTGAGTCGAGTGATCGTTCCCACGAGGACTGTTTACTAAGTACCGAAATATTTTAGTTCTACACTTTATTTAAGCAGACAAAGAGAATCTGTGATTGTGAACTAAAATTAAGAAATTAAACAAAAAAATTAAATTTGCGAATTTGTTTTTGTTTTAAAAACGATTGTAAGATAGTTAGGATTCACGAATTCACCTAGCCAATTAAATCAATTCCAATTTCAGATTTTATTTTCTAAATATGAGCTCGATCGAATTCACTAATTCAAATTGAGATTCCTCTCTCGAGTTTAAATCAATCCAACCTAAATAAGTCAACATGTATCTCTACAGCAGGACTGAATATTCCTTATTTAGATGCATTACACACAATAATTCACACACGATCGCAATAATAACAAGAGTATATCTCTATCTCTCGTTCAATTACCGAATTTATTACCTAGATCTAAGTTATTAACTCACCTCTCGGATTATGAAAATAACACATGAAATCATGAAAGAATGACCAGTTCATTCACGCATTAAATGCAATAATAAATCAACACATGCATTAAAGCGTTAAAATAAGGAATATGAAATTAAAATAATTAACTAGGCTACATCGTTCATCCCAACATAGAATTTAGTTACACATTTTGATTAAAGAACAAAAACAAGAAAATAAAACGTTCATTGAAAATAACAAAGAAGAACGGAAAGATTGCACCAATTATCAATTCTTCAAGTATCTTCAATTCACGCCCCTCTGCGATGCTTGAATCTCCAAGAATTTTATGTTGAAATCTCTGTTGTAGCTCGTTCTATGGAGAGGCAAAAGTTCCAGATTTCGTGCCTCATATGTTGTATATATAGGTTTTGGAGAAACCTAGGTCAAGAAAGAAAGAATTCTGTTGAAAATCGCGAGAAAAAGCTCACAGTCGGCCCAGCAGAATAAGCACGCGATCACGTGGCTTCAACCCTAGCGATCGTGTGGACTTCGTTTAAACTCTCGGGTTACAATTTTGCATCTTCTCACGATCGTGTGTTATGTATCCAGGGATCGCGACTTCCATCTTTTTTCGGTTGTATAAGTTGGTCCCTGACTTTTAATTGTACCTTCAATCATCAACTTCCAATTGTTGCAATTTAGTCCTCAAACTTTATCTTCTTCTCGATTTGCCCATTTAAGCTCTCAAATCCTTTAATTAGGTCCTCCAACCTCTGATTTGTTCAGATGAGCACCATGGACCTTCCCGGTTGACCTCACATATCTCTCACTTGCTCAATTAAGCTCCAATTAACATCCAATATTGCCGTTTTTTCCATTAATTGCTTCATTCTTCTTCGATTGGGACATTTTCTGAAAAGTAAACAAATAAACACAAATTAAGGAGCATATATTCTAAAACGAAAATAATTTCTTCTAATTTAGACATACAGATAATTGTATAAAACACACTTATCAAATGCTCCCAAACTAGAATTATTGTTCGTCCTCGAACAATGGAAAATAAACTACAAAAATCAAAGAAATAAAAGAGAAATTATTTTTGTTGTGTCAACATGCTTACCATATGCCTCCATAGTCTAAACCAATTCACGCTCTAAGCAATAGCTATGAATAACAATACAAAATAATTTCTAGTTATATCATGCCAGAGTTTCACGTGTGTGTGTGAATATCCAATGTCAAACGCATATTCATGCAAAAGATATACACAATATTGTGTGGCTCATTATGCATAATCCAGCCCGAATCCCATGTGGTCAATCTATAATTTCTAATGAAATTCTTTTCAACGCTCACGGATGATCACCACTTTCTGCTTTTCTCTCACATCCCGGGTTTTTATCTATGTGGGTTCTAAAAATATTCTTTGCTTTTTCCACACAAGGCAGTCAGAATCAGAAATATGCGTGCATAAAAAATCAAAAGAAAGCAGACCCCAATTCTACAACCTCAACCACCACAGCTCAGTCAACAAAGCTTACCATGCAATAATATTTTTTTTATTTTTTTTTTCTTTTGATGGACGACTTTTTTCTTTTAATTGTCTCTGTCTTTTACCATCTTTGTGCAGAAATTTTCATACTTGCTTTCTATATGACCCCTGTAGCAGGCTTTCAGATCGATAACTCCTAAACCAGTTGGCTTTAGGATACCAGGTTCAAAGAACCCCTCAAACGTACTTGCCTGAGTCATAAAGGCTTAAACAGAAAAGTTAAAGATGTTACAATGTCTTATGTGTAAGTCCACTCTCCATACTTGCTTTCTAATTTACCCCTGTAATGAGCTTTAGTTCGATGACTCCCAAGCCAGTTGGCTTTAGGACATCAGGTTTGAAAGACCCCTCGAACTTACTTACTCGAGTCAAAAGGGCATTTGAAGAGCAGAATAAGACTTTCAGCATTTTTCTGTTTTTATGCTGGAAATGGTTTATACCAGTTGACCAAACTGCAATGACTAAAGTGCAAAACCAAGAACCACATACTTCCAACCCGTCAATACATACAAATTCCAACTATTTTACCCCCAAACTTGCCTTTTAGCATTGTTGGTTCTAATTTAAGGATGGGATGTCTAACGATCTAAGTTCAGGGATTTTCAAGTCATTCCTAAGTTCAAATTGCATAAACTTTTCCCCAAATGTATTAAACAAAATCCCTCACACAAGCAATTATCCAACACTGGCTATGTGCGCAATAAATATGAATCTAGCAAAACATAACTAGTTCAAAAATAAATTCATGCTTTCATGTTATCCAATTTTCAATCCTAAGCACAAATTGATTCATACTATATCCTAGGCAATAAACATGTCAACAAAGTTTTCAATTTTTTTTTATTTTTTTTTATTTTTTGTCCCTAAAGAATCAAATGAATGTAAAATGAATGAAGAATGCAATGAATTTTCACCCCCAAACTTGAAATGAACATTGTCCTCAATGTTTGTCAAAAAGATTCAACAATGTAAAACAAGACAAAGAAAAGAAAACGAGAACTTCCCAAGTGTAGAGGATGTATTTCTTTGAATCTTCTTGTAGTACTGCATTGGATGAATCGACCCTTTGTTTGTATTGTTCAGATTGGGTTGGGGTGTTTTGATTGGTGTTTTCCCTGCAAATAAGAGAGAATTAGCATTAGAAGTCATAAACATCAATAAAATATAATGGACGTTCAGTACCACACCCCCGAACTAAAGTTAAAGCAACATTTTGAATTTTCAACAATGGTAGATCACACATATTCAAGCCTTGATATCGCCTAGAAAAACACAAATTTTTTCGAGCCATCTTTTGATATGTTAAAGTTCAAAGCATGGTCTACAACATATTAAAAATTCAGGTCATTTGGAGTTCAATAGGGTCGTGAAAAATTATGGAGAAGTGGGTGACGTGAACTGAATTTCTGGTGCAATGGCTCGTAGTGGCCTGCACTGGGACTGCCTTGATGCAATGTTAGTTTTCATGATTTTCATGCAATGTAGTGTACTAATTCATGAACCAAACATACATACTCAATAATAACCATGTCATGAAGATAAATGCTCGGAAGAATCTCTCAAATTTGAACAAAAATCTCATTGGAGCATTTTATCAAACACTTAATGTGCATTACAAAAATCAAAGAAAGTGCATCAATTTGGAACATTTATTGACCCAAAAATTTTACCTATTAAATCACAAATCACATTCACCAACATCTAACCTAAACCCATTTTTCACCATTCACAATTTCAAAATCCCAGAACTCACAGAAAATTTCAAAATTTTGAGTATACATTGATTTAAGTGAAGAATTTCATACTTTTGACTGATTTGGATGTGAAAATAGCAATGAATTTGGTGCAATGAAGTGTTGATGACATGCATGATAGATGAAAGATTAATTCTAGAGTGATTTTGGGGAGAGAAACGAATTTGTGTTGTTTAAAATTGAAAGAATTAAGTGAAGTATTTAAACAGTCGGTTCTGCTACCAGTGTAGCCACGCGATCGCGTGGCCAGAGAGCCAGCGATCGCATGATTCAAGGTTTTAAAACCTGTTGATTTTTTAATGCAAACTTGCGATCACTATAGCCTCTTGGCACGCGATCACGTAGTTCCCAGCATTTATGAAAAAATTTCCTATTTTTGATTTTCAAAATCATTTTTAGCCCCTTAATCACTTCATGATTTATGCAATGACGTTCCAACATTAACTTCATGATCCAAACTAGTGTGTGTTAGTTGGGATGACAATTAAGAACCTAATCTAATGAAAATATGCAAAATTAAAAACATACCTAAATATGCAAAAATAGTGCAACAAGCAATAGAATTTTAACATGCAAACATGTAAGACCCTCGAACAGGTTACCTATCATGCATTTATCTAAAATTCAGCAAATAAATAAATTATGAAAGCGTAATAAATAAAAGGGAAGAAAGGTTGGGTCGTCTCCCAACAAGAGTTCTATTTTAAGTCTTAAGCCTGACTTTTGCACATCGAAATCATGGAGCCTTAACAAGTGTTAGAAGAAGCATCGCATGCTTAAGTCATTAGGGAGTGATACAAAGTTAGAACATGTAGCAATGCCCCGTGTTTGATAACCATAAATATGGATACTTGTAAAGTATGATATTACTTAGTTATGTATTTATTTTGATTGTTTTAAGTAAACTCGAATTTGTATTAAAGGTTAAATGGAGAAAAATGATCAAAATCGTGTAAAAATGTCAAAGTGGAGACCAAATTGTAAATATTCATTAGTTGATTCGGACAAAAAATAATTATTGAAGATCATATAAAATCAATTGAGTGATACTGAAAGCCATAAGATCAAAGTTGTACTTGAAATAACTTAGGACGAAAATAGAACGCACAAGTTATGTTCCATATTTTTATCCATTTTTGTATAGCAAACGTACGTTCAAATTAGAAAATTGATATATCTAGAATAATTGTAGCCATTTAAGTAGATTTCAAACACATTTTAAATCACTTCAATTGAAAAAATGAAAGAGAAATATATAATAAAATTATTGACATCTGCGCAGAGATATAACTATGCGAGACGCAAATACGACTTTCCTTATTTGATTGAATCTTTTTAAAACTAAGTTTTGGACGTGATTCTATATCTAATTTCACTTTATATAATAGAATATATGGGCAGCAATGAGGGAGGATTAATTAAACTATATATTATACAAGAAACAGAAAGGAATTGGAGGCAAAAATCTATATTCAAGATAGGGTTTTCAAGATTACAAGAAAGTGATTTATTCTTAGTTTAAAGGCTTCATTTCTTTTTTTGTTTACTTCCAAAATCTGGTGATGTTCTTTATTTAACGTCATCTCTTCACTCTTTTATCATGTATAACTAATTTCATTGTTGAGACAAACGATGTAAACATGGTTTAATTATAATTTAATTTCAATCCTCTAGTTTTGCGCTTAAATTGTTATGTATTGAATTTAGTTATTCTCTTAGTACATGAATTACTTGATCACTAATTTATTGTTTTGTAGATTATGATGAGTCGAGAAGTGAGTTACATATTTAGACCACATAATAAATTTCAACAATTTAATAAAATTGTAGAAATACATGTAGTTGTTATATTAATGTTTTTTATTGAATGTATCCAGTTAAGGCTTATTCTGACCCACCATAAAGATATATGGTTAACTTAATTAGGTAGAATTAATTTAATCTTAAGAGGTAAATAAGGTAAAATTGTGAATTCGATTAAATAATACTTTAGGAATAAAACTTTGGATGAAAAACTGAATATGATAGCAATGGTTAAGCTGTGAGTTCCAACACTTTCATCATGCATCTTCATGTTAAAAACAAGTTTTGATCCTCGCATAGACAAATTGATAATTTTTTCTTTAATTATTATTTTTATCGTTCATAATCATTTAAGCATTCATACATCCAATTTGTTTTCTTTAGTTTAAGTATATGTTAATCGAAGCTGATAATTGGATATGGTAGTCTTAGTGGGAATGGTATATATATATATTTGAAAGTAACTTTATTACTTGTTTGACGATATTATGTAATTATAATTATTTTAACAACACATTTGATTTTGTTAAAAATCATATTAATAAATTTTGATAAAAATTAAAATGTATAGTTGAAAAGTTGATAAAACCTAAATGAATTATAAAATGTTTGATTAAAATTAATTATTGATTTGATTTGAGTTTTTATTAACTTTTTTAGTTAAATTAGGGCTATACATCTTTGAATTACTTGATGATGCATGCAAGTTGTTCAAGTAAGATGCAATGTCTCAAGTTTTGGAGCTTGATTTCGATATTGCTTTTCTTCTTACAACTTATCATATTTCAATGATTTCAGAATAGAAATATCTCGAGTAAATTCTACTCGTAGTAATTATATTTTCGCTTAATATCCATCAAGTAATTATAATTTAATTTGTCCAATCACATAACTTAATCTTAATTTAATTTCAATTGGTAACTCCACTTTAGTTTGATTTTAATTACGTTACACAATTTGATTTGATCTCAATTGAGGTACTTTGATTTGTTTTTATTTTAATTCTGGTTCGCCCAATTCCACCTATAGAATTGATGACACACAATAAATTATGATCATCTCAAGTCACTATTAATTGCTAAAGTGAAATAAATACGTGTTTAGCGAAATAAATGATGACTATGACTTTTTATTGTAAGATCAAGTATTCTCGTCAAACCATGTGAGAGAATATACGAAGTTATATGATTGAGATCAAATTAAAATTTAATTGCACAAAATGGAATTACAATTTCGTGATTGCACCGCAAATCGATTTACCCAAATATCTCCAGATAAATCTTCTGCCTCATTTTACTTGTATTACAAGACTCAGATTGCTATCCTGGCCTCGCTCGTCTTCCTGCCCTTGAGAGCAAGTTTTTTTTATTTTTAATTTTAGGTAGCTAGGGTTTAAAGTTTAGGGTTACGGTACAAAACAAAAACTTGCATAGAAGAAGTATTGTGTGTGTGAGACCCTACATAGTACAATCCTGTACTCAATCCATGAGTAAGTGTAGTCACTCTCCAAAGTTCGTCACGTTTGAAAATAGCCCCATCAGGACATCTTATTCACCAAAAATTGCCACAATAATTTAACTTCGCCACCCATAAGTGGGTGGCGACGGCCACCACCCTGGCCAGCTGCAGATAAAAAACAATAAAGCACTGATGTTCCACCTCCACCAACGTACTACACGGTCTAGGATTGGTACATATCATTGTTGCATTATTGGGTTGTAACTAGGTCCATTATGGTGCACGCCGTGTAAAGACAAGTCATAATAGGTTAAGTGTCCAATAGGTTTTAAGCCTGTTTGAACACTGTATGTTTCTATGAACATTTTCATTCAAAGTAGATGAAGTTATTATACATGTAGGATTTAATTATGCGCAAGAACTCAAGTTTGAAGATTTAAATGATCGTAAGGCTCCTGCACATGACTTAAACAAGTCATTAGAATCATGTGATCTTCTTCGGTGGTGAGGAGAAGATCACACTCGATTGTAATAAAACAGGTGGGCGAGGGGCCACAAGTATGTGTAAAGGTACTGGGTTGTAGAGAACAATTGAAGTGAGCAATATTATTATTGAAAGTGTAAAGTAGTATTACCTTCAAACAGTACTAAGCGTGGTCTTTTCACTATAAGAAAGTTGAGCGAACGCGACGGAGATTAGCGACAACACAATTTGTCGTCTCAATAAGTCTACCCTTTTGCAACGACACAAATTGCTTTCGACATTGTTCGAAAATATAGCGACGAAAATTTGTCGTCCCTAATACCTTGCCAAGCACGGGAATTTCTCATGCGCTTCCATTAGAGATGACTAACATTTTCGTCACTAATACAAAGGTATTAGGGACCTAATACCTTGCCAAGAGCGAAAATTTCTCCCGCACTTCTATTAGAGACGACAGTGTTAGTCGTCTCTAAAACTCAGGTATTAGGGACGACAATGGCAGTCGTATCTAATACCTGAGTATTAGAGATGACATAGTCATCGCTATTTATATTTAAACCAGTGTAGTCGTTTTATTTTTTTCATTTTCTGTTTAGAAATACAATATTTGATCTAGCCTCTTCATTTTGCATCTCGACTTAGAAAGTGACACTCTCAATCTGTAAAATTTATACAATTTTGGTAAGATATTTACACCTAAATTTCTGTGATTTTAACGAGTTTTTAAATAATCGATTAATAATATGTTTTCGTCCTCTTTTATGTTAGTTTTTTGCTATCTAAGTTGCTTAAGGAGCTCTTGGTTGAAGGAGTTGAAAAGTACAAATTTCAAGCATTTGGTAAGTTATTTTTATCTAATTATAAAATTTTTTAAGTATTATTTTAAGCTTTTTACACTAAATTGCACTTGTATTTAACTTAGAATAACGTTTGAAGATTAGTTTGTTACGCACACATGTCCTAATTTAGGGTTGTTTGATGTTTATAAACTTATATTTGAATTGTACCATTATTGGACAGTTTGACATTGATTAGTAAGTTACAAGTTGTGTTAAAATAATTTCCATCCAACTGCTTTGTTACTGACGCCTAGATTTCGATGGCGTCTCCTAAAATATTCTCCGGGTGTAAACTACCTTTAACGTAGTGCTAACACTTAGGAGAATAGTGGGGAGATGCTGTCGAAATTTATGCGTGATGTAGAGGTAGTAACAGGAAAAATTGACACAACTTACGACTCGCAAATCAATGTCGAATGGTTAGGACCCATACCTTAAATTAGTATTGGAGCAATAAGGGGTAACACATGCTCACTTCACTCAAACATTTCAGTTATATGTATTTTTATTTTTTATTTTTTGCAGTGAAAAACGAAGTAGAAGATATGGACAAGAGTTGGATAAAACTGAATAGAAAACAAGGCAAGTCCATTGAATTTGCTAATGGAGTTGTCGCATTTATAAAAATGGTCAGGCCATTGGAAAATGATAGGGGGATGATTTCCTGTTCTTGCAATAACTGCTTAAACATAGCAAAGCAATTAGTGAGTGTTGTAGATGACCCCATATTTCGATATGGTTGTTTAGAACATTATGAAAGATGGATTCATCATGGAGAACCGATGGACGTGTCCGTCGACTTGGAGTCGCAAGAGGAACCAATAGTTTCTAGACATGAGATAACAGATATTCTAAACGATGTAAGTCAGGGGAGAACCGATGGAGGCAAGGCCTGTCGTTGAATATGACGAGTTGTTTACGGAATTGCAGTCAGAATTGTAGCCAGGCGTATCATCATTCTCTTCGTTGAATTTCTTTTCTAAGTTGACGCATATTAAAGTGATGAACAAGTGGACCAACAAGTCATTTGATGAGCTGCTTAAACTTTTGAAGTTAACATTTCCCAATTTAAATCTTGTGAATTCACATTACAAAGCTAAGAAACTAATGAAGGAGTTGGGATGGGCTATGAGTCGATTTACATCAACAAGATTGACTGCGCACTATTTTGGAAGGAGAATGCCAATAAACAGATATGCCCAATATGCTCTGAACGTCGGTCAGCTCAAGTCACAAGGAAGCCGTCTAGTATGAATGTCTCACATAAGGTGTTACGTTATTTTCCGTTAGCTCCCAAGCTTAAGCTTTTGTTCACTGATATGATACAACGAAACAAATGAGGTGGCATAGTACTAGATGTTCGATGGATGATGATGAAATGGAGGCATCCCCCTAATGGGAAGGCGTGGTAGGACTTTGATAAAGCATACCCCCGATTTTGCATGTGAGATTCAAAATTTTCGACTGGGTTTGGCTGCAGATGGATTTAATCCGTTCGGAAACATGAGTCAGTCCTACAGCATATGGCTAATGGTTTTATGTACATATAATCTACCTCTGTGGTTGTGCATGAGAGAATAAAATTTGATGCTCACTCTATTGATACCTGGCTCGCGATCACCCGGGAAAGACATGGATATTTTCCTACATCCACTAGTGAATGAGTTGAAAGATTTGTGGTATACAGGTCTTGATTTACGTGATGCTCGAGCAAATAATGAATTATTTAGAATGCGTACTGCATTTTCATGGACCGTCAGTGATTTTCCAGCCAAAAGTAGTCTTTCAGGGTTTAGAGACTAAGGTTACAGAGCATGCCCAACTTGCAAGGGTTGATACGCCATTTGAACGCGTTTTGGGGAAACAGCCTATGTGGGACATCAGCATTTTTTAGGACTTTCTCATCGTTGGCTTAAAATTCGTAATTTCAATGGGAAACCCAAGACTGCTGAACTTCCATGTCGATTTAGTTGTGTAGATGTAATGCGACAGTTGAGTGGTGTAACAAATGGAATTTCGGGGAAACACCCATAGTTCGGAGGTCGTAAAAGCGAACAGGATGCAGGGAAACTCAATTGGAGAAAGAAGAGTATTTTTTACGAGTTACCTTATTGGTGCACTATAGTCTATCGAGTTGAAGCATAATATCAACGAAATGCACGTGGAGAAGAACGTATGTGACAACTTGCTTGGTACTATTTTATGTGATCCCTAAGGACACATACAATGTGCAACGTGATTTGATGGAATTAGGTATTAGACCGGAGTTGCACTTATATCAAGATGGGAATCGGTTGATGAACCCTACTACAGAATACACTCACTGATGCTGACCGTTGAAAATTCTACGATTTTATCAGATCAATCAAATTTCCAGATGGCTTAGTATCAAAATTGAAAAAGAATGTCGATCCGAGTGGCAGTTGCATCACTGATTAAAATCACATGATTGTCACATCATTATGCAATGTTTGTTGGAAGACCATACTTGAACAAGAATATCTCATCGATTGCAGCTGAACAATCAACATTTTTCAAGAAACTATGTGCCAAGTCGATAAATAAAAGTGACATGGAGAATGCTAAGGAACAATTAATTCTAATACCCTGCAAGCTTGAACACATATTTTTGCCTGCATTTTTTGACATTATGGTCTACCTTGTTATGCATTTGTCAGATGAGGCAATCTTGGGAGGTCCAGTGTACATGCGTTGGATGTATCCATTTGAGAGGTACCTCAAGAAATTGAAGGACTACGTCAGAAATCCAGCAAAGCCTGAGGGTTCAATTGTAGGGGGTACGTTGCAGAAGAAGCTTTGACATTTTGTTTGAGGTATTTTGATTACATCGAGACACGTTTCAATCGACTCGAGAGGAATGAGGATGATATCGTTCAGCGAATAGACCGACGAGGGTGAAGTTTGGGTCAGCGAGCAAGCCAAGGACAAATACATAAGTATTATATATTTATCTTTCATTTATTTAAATTTGATACGATTTTTTTTTTTTTTTTTTTTTTTTTTGCATAATCATTTTATTTTCAAAAAATTTAAAATGCTATGCTATAGGGGAGAGAGAGAGAGAGAGAGAGAGAGAGAGAGAGAGAGAGAGAGAGAGAGAGAGAGAGACGCAAACGCAACAAGCCATGACCTCGGATGGGGACTCAATTCAACGAGCATAATGTCATTCGGGAGGTGCTTGGAGAGAGGCAGGGCCATGTCCGTGGAGTTGGTCGGACTATCCCCAACGTTTCCCATTCAACATCATCAACTGCGACTTCAACCGCTTTTGGAGAGTCAGTGTGTGTGGCAGAACTCGAGCAGACAGTGAAGACCCAGACGGTGAACATGGCCAATTTAAAGTCTCAACTTTCTTGACTTAATGAACTGTTTACGCAGCAGTTTTCATGACTAATATAGGGGTCAGAGACGACACTAACAGACTGTTCCGAACCCTTAGCTGGTGTGGATTTTGACGACGACGACGACTTAAATTTGTAAGGTTCTTTATCATAATTTTTGTATGAAAACAAATTTGTCCACAATTTTTGTTTAATATAATATATTTTATAACTCTTTTTTTTACTTTTTTATTACTATTTCGCAACATTATTAATAGATTCTAATATTTATTCAATAATATAAATTGAGAAAAAAAAATAGGTAGCGATGACATGATGTGTCGTCACTAACAAAAATAATAGTGACAACTTAATATTAGCGACGATAATTGTCTTCGCTATTAGTTCAGAGACTACTTGTGTCGTTTCTAATGAGCAACAGCTTTGGGCCTACAGAGACGAGCATTTTAGACAACTTTGTTGTCGCCAATACCTAATTGCGACGACTTTTTAACCTTTAGAGACAACATTTGACGTCGCTGATGATCAACTTTCTTGTAGTGTTTATATAGAAGAATTTAAGCAGTTACCACTTAATGAAAGACATAGTATCATCTTAACAGTCAATGAATCATCTTCTAGATGTCATTCGACAATCATAGGTTCGGTTAGGGTTGGACATGGATTGGGTCGGGTCGGTTTGGAGCCCAAACCAATGACTTCGGTTTGGAAAAATTCAACTCCATCAAACCGATTGTGGGTTAATAAACCAAACCAAACCAAACCGACCCAAACCAACGTTGATCGGTTTGGGTCGGTTTGGGTTGCGGTCTGGGCTTCCATTTTGGGCATTATGTTGAAATAATAATATTTGTTAGTTTTTCAGCCCAACTTGTATTATTTGTTATCATATTTAATTTTTGAACCAAATCTTTTTGCTCAATTTTTTTAGCAATCCATAGTCCATATATTAAAACTGAAAACAAACTTGAAATTTAAATTGAAAAAATCAAAAGTTGATAAAATTTAACTTTTTTATTTTTTAAACAGTGATGCGTCGGTTTGGTTTGGGTTAGATCGGTTCCTTTCCTTGAACCCGAAACCAAACCAAACCGAGCTAAAATTAAATTTTCCAACCCGCAAACCAACCCAATTACTTGAAAATCCAACCCAAACTGATCGGTTTGAATTGGGTTCATCGGGTTCGTCAGTTTGGTTTGATTTTTGCCTAGCCCTAAGTTCGGTAAGCAATTAATGGTTCTTGAAAGAAGTCACCCTATAACCTATGTCAAATATCTAAAAATTAAACTCACATATTGACAAATAGGTGTCTTGCGGAAATGATATCAATCTATCGCATAGAATGTTGTATGGAAGATGATCTAGAAAATGATCTTGTAAGAAAGATCTTTTGGAAGAGGCAAAGGTATACGATCCCTTTAGTAGATTTGAAGGCTTATCACTTCAATAATAATAGACTGCAGAAGATTGTTGCACCTGGTCTTAGTCATGGAGATTCGATATCTACAAGACACATCGATTAAGGTTATGTCATCATTACGACTACCACTATTTTAACAGCCTCAGTTAAGTCAGGTAGGCCAATGATGTGGAGTATGTGCCTGAGTTGGCTTGCCATGCCATGTGGTCAGTAATTGAAGCCTCGTACGATGAGGCATAACATTGTTCATCATTATTAATGATGGTTACAATTTATATGATACTGCATACCATAATTATATGGACTATTGGAGTTGTATATTTTAGTACACTGAAAATTGGATTAGAAAGTCCACTGCTATCTAAACTAGTGTGGTTCAACATTCACCACTAATGATGAAAGCATTATCTGTCAATATAATGACGAACTTTAACTTACATCAATATTATTCCTAAGATTTGTGTTTAATAGTTCCTAAGATTAATGGGACAACATGCAACACTATTTCATAGTATCTATCATTAAATGCATCTGAGGCAGTGAGAACCTTTCATCGGGTCTACGATGTCTAGCAATACGATGAGTAGGAAAAGACATGTAAGTCCTTAGAATTACTACACGTATAGGCCATCGCACGGAGCCACCTCAGCTGGATACATGTCTATAAATATCCCTCAACCCCATTCATTTGGAGGTAAGGACATTTTACACTATTTGAACATATATTTATTCTCTCTACTTGCAAACTCGGACAAATCAATCCATTCGTCCACCATAGTTCGTAAGGGAGAACCTCTTCCCTACAGTTTTTACTTGTATGTATCTCTTCCACACTCACATGTTTTTATCCCTTACTAGATCAAAAACTTGACCATCAAAGTGCATATGGCATACCTAGCTCCCAAACTATGTACATAGCAGTCTTTGCCTCTAACAATCCGTCCTAGTGTGCAGGAACCATAAACGACAGGTGGAGGAGGATATGGACATCTGTTGAGCACTGGGTCCTAACCAAATTTGGTGGTCTACTGATTGGCTTCATCTACAAGAAACCTAATATGCCAGCTTCAGATGGAGGTCGCCTGGACAGGGGATCATGACCTAACAGACACCCCAGGAGAAACTATTAAGATGATCTAACATTCGGCATGAACTATATGGCATTTACGCATTAGGGTCTATTGCCTCCTTCTCATCCTGTCTATTAAGGACCGTTCCAAATAAAGTTTACTACAATTCCAAATAAAGTTTACTGCAACTATTACCCAGTCTTCTCAACATACTACAAAATGGGTATCAGTGCATCTCCAGCTCTACAAATAAATAAAAGTTCTCCATATACATACTATAAGATCCATTAAAGCTACAATCACTGTAGAGAGGACCGTAGACAGCTAGAAGACTTGGCTAGTACGAACAACGCAGGAAGAGATCATCTCTATGGAGACCTTACAAGGAAAATGGAGCACTCTCCCAACAGGGAACGTTCCCCCATGGAGACCATGAGCAAACACAAAGGCCAAGAGACCTGAGGCCTCAAAGGAAGGAAGATCCATGGCATAACATACATAGAAGTTAGGACAAGCTCCCTCGTGCAAAGATGAATAGTGTAATTAATTATTAATACCACAAGGGACACCAATCAACTCCCTATATGTGAAATTGATACTATTATTGGCAGACCTTATATTGCTAGACAATCTAAAGAGTTCCCAGTGGACCTATTAAGGCAGAGAGAAAAGTGCTAACTAATTGGATCATCAACAGTAGACCCTTAGGTTAAAAAATGGTAGATTTATTATATTATCTGCAGAGGATATGGTAGATATTCACTGTCCCCATTGCGAAGCCTTGGTGGTAAGAACCACTTTCGCCAGAAATGGCCTCCAGAATGCTTGTGGATAATGGAAGTTTCGTTAATGTTATTTTTTAGAGCACATACGTCAAAATGTACATTGAAACTCCACTAACCCCTTCTTCAGAGCCTCTCTAAGGATTCATAGAAGAATACATAACCCCGAAGGGACTGATCAGTTTGGCAGTTAGCGTGAAAGAACTCACCATGGAATTGACCTACCTGGATTTTCTTATTGTTGATAAGTTGTCTTCTTATCACAAAGTACTGGACAGACTGCCAGACCAGCTCTGAAGGAGATATAGGCTGTAATCTCAATCTACCACCTATGTCTAAATTTTTCAATTGAGAATGGGATTGCGACTGTGAAGGAGTCTAACCTCAAATGAGGAAGTACTATCTCAAAGCCTTGAGAAATGTGGTGAAAAGAGTTGTAAAAATTACATGGTTGGATGTCAAAATGGAAGACACCTCGGAGAAACACGATGATGAAATGGTGAAACCTTTGTGGGATTTCATATTTTCATGAACCAAGGCCTTCAGAAACAACTTAAGAGGACATAATGATGGTCAAAGCATTGTTTGGTGAGAAGTTAGATCCAGGTATCATAGAAGCAAATTCTTATACCTCTCCTTTTGAGGAATCAAATAGCTTTCATGCAAATCCCTTGGACACTGTAAATGTCTTTTTAGGTAGGCATGGATCTACCAGAAGGTCAAAAGGAGACCCTAAAGGAGTTCTTTTGCAACAACCTAGACGTGTTCGCCTAGAAGCACGAGGATATGGTGGGAATAAACCAATTATGAGCTGTCACACATTGAACGTGGATCCTAAATTTCACTGACACTGGAAAAATAAAAGGCCCATTATGAATTTTCTAATGTAAATCAAGTATGCCCCAATAACAGTTTTCCACAGCCTCGAATTGATCGGCTAGTCAATGCCACATTCAACCACGAGCTTCTGACCTTCATGGATGCATATTCTGTATACAACCAAATCCCAATGTATCATTTTGACGAGGAACACAAATCTTTCATAACAAATAAGGGCTTGTATTGTTATAAGGTTATGTCATTTAGGTTAATAAATGTTGGGTCAACATATCAGAGACTGGTCTACAAGATGTTTGAAACCAGCTTGGGTCTACAATGTAAGTCTATGTAGATGACATTTTGGTGAGAATCCTGAACACCGGAGATCATATAGAGTACCTCAATGAGGCCTTTACAATATTGAGGAAGTACATGATGAAGCTTGACCATCTAAGATGTACGTATTGGGTTGCGTCAGGGAAGTTCCTTTGATATATCGTCAACCAAAGGAAGATAGAGGAAAATCTAGAAAAGATCCTAGCCTTGGTTGACTTGAAGTCTCCCTAGTATTCGAAGGAAGTGCAAAGCCTCAGCAGCAGAATGGCAGCACTAAACTGCTTCTTCTCTAGAGCAACAGATAAGTTTCTCCTTTTTCCAAGATCCTAAAGGGAGGAAATAAACTTGAATGCACCAAGAAATGTGAGGAAGCATTCGTATCCCTCAAAGTCCACCTTGGCAAGACTTCTCTCCTATCTAAACCAAAAGCAGGAGACACTTTGATGTTATTCCTGGCCATGGCTGTTTCTTCATACGTTGTAAGCTCCATCAAGATGAGGGAAGATGAACAACACCAACTTCCCATCTACTATGACAACAAGGCTCTGCTAGACTCAGAGGCCTCATACCCAAATCACCGCTTCAACAAAGTTGAGACCCTACTTCCATTCCCACACTATATACATGTTGACCAACTTCCCTCCTAAGCAAGTTTTAAAGAAGCCAGATGCCTCAGCAAACTATTGAGATGGGCCATTGAGCTTAGTGAATTTGATCTTATCTTCAAGTTCGAAGCTTCTATAAAGGGGTAGGTCTGGTAGATTTTGTGGCGGAGTTCACGAGCCCCTCTAAAATGGAAACGACAGTTGCGGGGGGATGAACCCCCAATATGGCATCTTTTCATGGATGGCTCCTCCGGCTAGACAGGTCTTGTGGCTACGTCTAGAATTGTGCTGACAAGTCCCAAGGATCATAAGCTCAATTACGCGATAAGGTTCGGCTTCAAAGCCTTGAGCAACATTTTCGAATATGAATCCTTCCTAGAAGGAATGAAGTTAGCTAAAGAGATGCATGTGAGGAAGCTATCAGTTAGTGATTCCCCACTAGTGGTCAGCCAAGTAATTGCACAATTCCTAGCAAGGGAAAAGAACCCGGCTGCATATCTAAAGGAAGTAAAAAATAAATATATAAATCTTCCCAACTTTGATAAATTTGAGCTTAACCACATCCGTAGATCTAGCAACTCCAACTCCGACGTCTAATCCAAATTTTCCAGCAGTACGGATTTCGAGCTACTTAAAGTTGTTCATATTTTACAGCTGAATAGGCCTTCAAATAAAGCATCATTAGATTTAATGTAGATAGAGGGGGAGGCAGGATGGATGGAACCCATTATTACTTATTTGAAAGATCAAAGTCTCCCCACTAACAAAGAAGAGGCTCGCAAGCTAAGAAGAAGAGTCGTGTACTTTGTGTTACAGGACGATGTGCTTTACAAGCGAGGCCAAGTATGTGCTACTGGAGATACGTGAATGGATTTACAGCAATCACACTAGTGGCTTGGGCTTAGCACGAAAGGTCCTAAAAATAGGATACATCTAGCTCTCCCTAAAAAAAGATGTCTTACGGTAATTAAGGACGTGCGAAAAATGCCAACGCTTCGCAGTCATCCCCCGACAGCCACACCATGAATTAATTACAATTGCCAGGCCCTATCATTTTGACAAATGTGGGATGGATCTCATAGTGCCTCTTCCCAAAGGGAAAGAAAATACACGACATGCCCTCGTAACAATTGATTACTTACTAACTAAGTAGAAGCAGAGCCCCTTGTGAAAATTACTAAGGATAACACTCCAAGTTCATATATGGAAAAATATCATCTACAAATTTGGAATCCCCCACTCCTTGGTATTTGACAATGGCAAGAAATTTGACAATAGAAAAATCAGAAGCCTCTATGAAGAGCTCGAGATAATAAAAAATTTCTCTGTCCCTCATCATCCACGGGCATATGGGAAAATTGAGGTCGTGAACAAGCCTTCAAGACCACTCTGAAGTGCAAGCTCAAAGTTTTCAAGGGAGCCTAGGTAGATCTATTTCCCCAGATCTTTTGGGCCACCACCATGAAGACGGCTACAGGAGAAACTCCTTTCTCGATGACTTATGGTTCTATGGCAATAAGATCAATGGAAATAGGTCTACCCTCGCCACATTTCTTGTTCTACAATGAGTTGACCAGCGAGGATTTGATGAGAGTAGAAGTGGACCTCCTGATGAGTGAAGAGATACCTCTCAACTAAAGATGATTCGCTTCTATAGCAAGTGAGTAGAGAAGCGCTCCTTTCATATTGGAGACCTGATCCTCCGAAAATTTTTCATTTCTTCAAAGAAATCGGGATCATGCACATTGGGTCCGAACTGAGAGGGGCCATATTGTGTCCTCAAGGAGATATGCATGGATCCTACCAGATCAAATATGTGGCATGGAAAGTACATGCGCGCTCTTGGAATATATAACACATGTAGAGGTACTACCAATAAACTTGAACATTAGGTACCCTCTTGTGTAATCTAGGCTAAGTGTTTTCGGTGGTTATCATAAATAAACGAAAGGTTTCCTTCTACTTGTTTCTATGCTTCGTATTACATTTGTGCAATTTTACCAAGTCATTTGTCCTCTTAAAACGAGGAGGTTTCCATCTAATAACGAGGATGCCACATTTGTGAAGTCTTACCAAATTATTTATCTTCAAAAAATGAGGAAGTCAAATAAAATAAGATAACAAGCAATAACGCGACTAAGATCAAAGAACTTAATCCTTTATTAAATAATGGCAATATTAGGTCATAAGCCCAAAGAAAAATTACATCAAATGACAAAACCAGTAAGAACTGAAAGCTTAGGATGGACCACTCTACTCCTCATCGGAAAGTTCCACTAGAGGAACTTAGACTCCAATCTTAAATATCGAGGTCAGGAAACGAGAGGCTTAGAGGCAGTGATCACTTCTTGTCGGCCCAGGCTAACAAAGTAGTTGGAAAGGTTCTCATACACTAGGTGTTATGAAAGTTGGGGCAAAATTCGTCTCACCCTCAACCACTTTTCCCTAAAAAAAAAATGTCTTTTCTTCAACAAGAATAGCTCTAGCAGCATCGGCCTCAGTAAGCTCATTCTCGAAAGCTTCAAGCTTCTCCTTCAAATCAAAGATCTCATCCTTAGAGGAAATAAGACCACCCTCCAGAACTCTCTTATCTGCATTAGTCCGTTTAAGGGCCATAGCATCTACTCTTTTTAAACTAAGGGCATCATGGAGACCACGTTAGCCTCAAATTCCGCTAACTTCTTCTCCATTTTTGATAAGTATTTTTGGCACACTCCATACAAAATTTGGAACGGCCAAAGCCTCTTAAAATTCATGTGCAAAGGCCACCCAATCACTTGTCATGTAAATGTAATAGGCTTGTGCCATCAGAGTAGGGTATAGAGACAAAACACTCAATGCATTGTTGGGTAGCTTAGGTTCAACTGACACAACAATCCACGAGCTCTAGTCATGTCCATTTCCAAAGGTAGTGAAATCAGGTATCATTTTTCATACTTATCAATCAAAGATAGAAAAGGGGTAAAACTGTAATGAGATCTTTAGAATGTTTTCAATTATTTATAGGCAAAGAAGAGATCTGGAAAGACGGGAGCAACAACTCCCATACTTATGACTTCACAAAATTCAATAAGTTACTTTATGCAATTTGATTACCCTTATCAGCGCGCATAATTTTGAACGAATTACAGTAATTGCGGAGTGATCTGGTCAAAGTCCATGTCCTACATGAATGTTCACAATTGAGCTTTGGGGGACCCTAAGGTAGCCTGTCCTTGAGGTTAAAAGCCAACCCCAACATCCTATATGAATATTGAGGAATTGGGCTTGTGGGACTATTGTTATGCCTCGGATAAGTGTGGCAATCCACATAGGATTTCGATATTGATAGGTCAGCCTTTAGTATGACCAAGTAGTCCATTTGCACAGTAATCGATGAGGAAGGCAAATAGCAAGGCTATTCATTGGCCCTAGAACAACCCTCCGACGAGGTTAGGCAAGAGCCTACACCCTCTCTGCCTCACGGTCATAATATCTCCCGACCCTTTGGTACGAAAAAGGAAGTTCCTCTTTTGAGATCTGAGGCTATGTTGTAGCCGAGTACGAAAGCAATAGAGTTCTGTTTGCTATAACTTACCAAGTGGCTAGATGCGACTGGAATGATAGGATAAAAAATGATCTCTGGGACATTCTACAACAAGGGCTCATAAGTATCTAACATTAAATGCGTCTAGGATAGTAAGAACATTTTAGCAGGTCTACAATGGTTAGCAATGGGACACCTTGGACAAGACAGGTAACTGACTTGACCATCAGAATCATACGACCTACGCACTACCGACTCTTAAGTTGTGTGGTGTGGCTATCTGTGCCTCTAACGAATTGTCCTAGTGTGTCCAAGATCCATATACGCTAGGTGAAGGAGGAACAAAAAATCTGTTGAGTGCTAAGTCCCAAACAGATTTGGATAGTCAATAGATTTTGTACTAAAAAAATAGAAGTAAAGAATATAGTGAATATTCAAACATTATTAGAAATTTGAAAGGAAATCTAGATAAGATAGTATAAAGAATTTGTATACAAATTATAATAGGAACAAACTAATTTATCCACTGTTCACTTGAATTCTAACACGTGCAAGAATTAAGATATGTCACGTGTGAAGAGTGATTGGCGGTGGAATATCACGTTACAAGTCAAGGTGGCCGTTGAAGTGTTCAATCATTAATAGCCGTTAACCGTTTGTACTTAAGAAGGAAATTGATTTATTTTGTCTTAATTGTACATGAAGAAATTGATATGTTTTGTCTTAATTGAACACAAGGAAATTGATCTGTTCTCTTTAGCTTAATAGTTTTCATTTCGTTCCTTATCAACTACATAAATGTTGTTATGTCTCCC
The DNA here is from genome assembly GCA_963555705.1 of Ligustrum vulgare. Classification (NCBI taxonomy): domain Eukaryota; kingdom Viridiplantae; phylum Streptophyta; class Magnoliopsida; order Lamiales; family Oleaceae; genus Ligustrum; species Ligustrum vulgare. The sequence goes on along the minus strand of OY743177.1, from coordinate 23,981,945 downwards.
ATTAATTATCTCTTTAGTTTAATATTTAAGTGCCTGTTCTTTCTCTTTGTTTTGAGTTTTTTGTTTAGGGTAATTTTATTACCACTACAATAATTACTTTCTACACCACATAATAAGTACACAACATTTAAAATATAAGTTTTATATATACACTACAATAAATTGAAAAATATATCCTTGATATAACTAAAACAAAGAAAAAGAAAAATAACTAAAATCTGAGTACACCACGGAACAACAAGCCTAAAAACAAAAACAAAAAAAAAAAGGTGAAGCCTGAGGAGTGCACCACACCACACACAACCGACTCCATTTCCCCTTCTCTCAATCTCTCCCCGCCGCCACCACCACCACCACAATCAATCTCACTCACCAACGCCGGAGGTTTCTTTGTGTCATGGCTCTTGAACTCCTCTCATTAAAAGGGAGGCTTATCGACTGCTTCTTCATGAGCTTAGCAGCTTTGAAAAGGAAAAATGGGAGGATTTCTTGATCTGGGTCACGTCCTCCTTAACCGGATTGCAGAGAGGTTTGTCAAAGCCGCCTGGTTCAAATGTGGTCTATTGGCTTTTCTCGAAATGAATTTGCTGAGCTTCACTGCTTCAGTGCCTGTATTTGAAGGGTTCAAGGGTAATGAAATGGCAGGGAGTTTGCAAGAGTTGAATTTGAAGAATTTGATGTATTTGGATCTTTCCATGAATAATTTTTCCACCAAATTCCCAAGGATTGATGATTGCTCCAAATCGCATCACCTGGACTTATCTTCCAACAATAAATTCTTTGGCAATGTTGGGGAATGGGGATTCACTCTCCGGTGATAAGAGAGAGAGGAAAACGGGATTATGGTTGTAAGAGATTGTAGTGTACGAAAATTATTGTTTATATAATTTTATTTATGTCTATTTTTGTAAATAAATAAAACATTTAAAAGTGTGGTGTAGGAAATAATTTTTGTGGTGTCAATATAGCCACGCTTTTGTTTAATCATTTAATATGAAAAAATGTAGAGTTACAATTTACCCTTTTAAAGTTGGTAAGAATTTTGTCGTAGTTAAGTTTTTGGTCAACTAACGATATATTTAATATTTGACAAATTTTATTAGTTTGTCCTTGTGGTACGATTAAATTTAAGGTTTAGAACTATAGATTGTACAAGTGAAAAGTTTGGGCAAAGTTCGCAAAAAATGAAAGGTTTAGGACCGTACCTAGAGCTATCCCTATTTTATTCAATCAAATCAATTTAACGTGTCATGTAACATAATTTTATTTTATCAAAGAGTCAGGTCTACCAAATTGCAGGTTTGTTTGAACCCTTTTTTGGGTGTATAAATATTGTAATAATGATTTATGGAGAATGAGAGGTTAAAAAGTGGGGAAAGCTTGTATTTAAGCGCAAAAATTATTTTATCGAGAGAATGCGTGGTTGAAATTAAATCTTAGAAAAGTAAGTTTTTAAAAGAATGGGCTCAAATATGAGCTAAATGAACACCCATAAGAGTAATAATTATAAGAGTGTTTGCATAGGCTCTCCTGCAAAGCAAATTAGATGCTAAAATCCTTGGTTTGCATCATTGTCCTTGAAACAAGAGTGCTATATTGATTGGGATTTAAAATGATAATGTTGTAAAAAATGGTAAAAAAGGGTGAAGTTTTCAATGATTAGTTGGTTCGATTAATCTTTTTTACTAATACAGAATTAATCTCGTTTTTCCAAAAGTTTTGATGTGGTCTAATTGTGCTCCCTTGGATCTTGTTACAACAAAAACAAGGTATCGACATTAATAATGGTCACGCTTACCGAGTTCCAGTAAACCACTTTACCAAGAAATAAAGGTTTTGAGTGGGGGGGGTAAAAAAAAAAAGAAGATCCAAATATTTAACCTTTAACTAATATAGTTACAATTTTTATTTTTTAATTTTTTTTTTTAAACTAGGATAAACAAGAGCATTGAGAAATGTTTGATTTATTAAAAATTTAAGTCGGTACAATATTAGAGTTTAATATAATCTTTAATTTGTCTTATAATGTCAACATTATTAAAATAATCCAATTTCTAACATGTTTATTAATTATTTTTATTCGTTGAATTCACCCATAGTATTTAGGTAGTGTGTTAGAATTAAGGATAAGACTGGAATTGAAGATAATACTTATTATCCATCAATAAACATGATGTTTATTAAGTAGATAACTTATTTTGTAATTTAAGATATATCCAATAGATTATATGTATCTAGTAGACTAAGAAATGGCAATAATACCCACGAACTCGATACTCGTTGAAGACCCGACATAAATGGACGGATATTACCCGATTAAATGGGTTCGTGAGTAGGATATGGAGGTAAACTTTGAAACCCGACATGGGTATGGGTCTGGTGTGGGTTTTACTACAATATCCATACTCGACCCGCATACCCATTAATTTCCTTAAAAAATTATAGAATTTAAAACAAAAGTAATTGTGTAAAAAAATAAATTAATTAATTAAAAATAGAACTTAAATATTTATTGATATTGTTAACGTCTAAAAAAATTGTTTAAATTCACTTGTTTAGTTTCAACATATAACAAGTTTTTTTTAAACCAAATTCAAGTGAAGCCCAACATTTAACTGATTCAAGTTAATCCGGAGTACCTATAACATATTTACAGCCTAAAGAAAATAATAAATAAAATAAATAATTAGTAATGAGTTTCAAATGGGAATAGAAGCAAACATGCCTCAGACCCACCCCCGACCCGCAATTCTTAAATGGGTTTATGGGAAGGGTATGGAGGTTGTAAATCTTTAGTGGGTAGGGTATGGGTTTGGAAAACCCCACCCTTTGCCATCTCTAAATAAAGGGAAAAATACATAAATCAGGTTGTTATAAATTCACAATTCTTAATTAAAGAACAACTTACATTCTTTCAATTATCAGGTCCTAATTACATATAAATAAATAAATATATATATATATATATATAGTAACAAGAATTTCTCCTATAATCACGTTTTCACCCAAATCCAGTCAAATCCAACCTGACCCCAAGTATTCAGTATCGTCGTTGTCCAAAATTAAATCGATGCCTCATCACCGTCAACACCACCACCATCTCCAATGCACCACAATCACCACCATGATCGATTCCAGTCTCCATCTCCGACGCATCAATGTGACCTGAGACCTCATATGATCTGAGACTGGAGAAAATGTGACTTGATACAATTGTCAACATGTGACCTAATACCGTAAACATGTAACTTGGGATCACCTAAGACTTTAAACATGTTACCTGATACAATCGTCAACACGTGACCTGAGATCATACGTGTGACCTGAGATTTGAACATGTGACTTGATACAATAGTCAATATCACACTGGCGTCAACACACCACAAACCACCACAACCGTCGACAGAACCAAACCACTGCAATCACCAGGGTAACCACAACCAGCTCCATCCCCCACCACCAAAACAACAAACACCACCACAACAACATTTATCTACAACTTCTAATTAAAAAGGGGAGAACAGAGGTGCAAGATGAAGAACTAAGACCAGGTCGATATCTTAAACCTGGTTCGGCATAGAGCTTCAGTTTTTTCTCCCTACTCCCACCATGTGGGTGATATCTCCGGCGACCACCAACGTTTGGAAACTCCTTCTGGATATGTGTCTATCACCATAAATGTGATTTGAAACTTTTGAAGACAGTAGCTGAGGGTGGAAGGAGCTTGAAATAGACACTTCCAGGAAGAATATTGAGTGGGTGGAAGAGGCAGAGGTGATGGGTGGGGGTGGGGTGGGGGTGGTGGCGTTTGAAATTGTGGGAGTAAATTCAAGGAAGGAACATACATGTATGGAAGAGAATTAATTAGGGCAAGTAGTGTGGTTTATTTTAGGATATTATTATTCTAATTTATTATTTCCTAATTACAATCTGATTTTTGAAGTTATATAGGTTTTATCTTATTTTTGAATTTTGATCTTTAAAAGTAGGGTTGGGTGTAATTTCCACCTAAATAAACTGAGCTGGACCTGAGCCAAGGCAAATCAGATCGACGCTTTGGACCTCAAAAAAATAAAGGTCCATATTTTGTATTTTTTTTCTTTTAGTATAATAGGCCCATCCATCCCCCCCCCCCCCCCCTCCCTTTTTTTTTTATCTGGACCTTTTAGTATAAAATGACCAATTTTTCCAAGAAATACTGTTCGTTTTGGACTCTAAGAATCACAGGTACGACTCTGCTAATAGGTTAATGTTTATCATCTTATCATTTTAGGCACACTATAAATGACTTGTAAGAACCAGTATTTAGAAAATCGAAAATTTGGTTCGAACCGGAAAATGTAACAGATCAAGGATTAAAAGGTCCGATCGAGTCGAACTAGTTTCAATTAAAACATCAAAAACAAGTTATTTTTCAAATAAACTAATATTTATTCATTTACAAAATAAAATTATACATAAAAATAGCTTAAAACAATTAGAGGAAAAAACAAAAATCGGGTTGAAAAAGCGACCAATTTTCGATTTTTTCGGCTGAAACCTATGTTTTTCGACCTGTTTTCAAGGTGAATCGAACCGATTTTCTGGTTGGTTCCCGATTTTCCCTTCGAACCGGCCGGTTCGATCCAGTTTTCTAAACATTTGTAAGAACATCTCCATACACTATGTAAATTGGGGCTAATGTGACAATGAAATAAACGGACTTCTAGAGAGCGTGGTTAAATAGATAAAAAAGTTTAAAATTTACTCTCCAATTGTTCCTTCTACATTTAAATAATATTGATTATGTAACATTTTTTTTGAATTTAAAATTAATAACTCATTCACAAAATAATTAAAATAATCTTACACTTTTCGTTATTATAAATTATAAATATTGTTTTCTTGAACGATATTTCATTTTTTTTATTTTATATTGGTAGTTAAACTTATTATGAGATTTTTTAAAAAAAAAAAAAAAATTATTACAGACAAAAAATCCTTTATTATCCTAAAATTATTATATTTTATTGTTATTTTGTTAAAACAATCCAATGACTAATTTTTTTATATAAATCTATATAGCGACAATTTTTTTTGTTGATAAATTAAACTTATTAAAATTCATTGATTATATGCATTTTTCTAAAATATAAAATTAATAACTTATTTACAAAATAATTAAAAAATAAAAAATGATAAGTCATCAAGTCTAACCGAACGTCTACATATAGAAGGAGCACCTCACATTGTGCTCCACATAATGCATTGGAGAATTATAACCACCTATGTCTATTTGCTATGTATCAACTAACTTCTTCAAACCAACATAGTGCATTGGAGATGTTGTGATACATTACATTTTACATCGGTGGAATCATTATTAATATTTTTTTCTCTATATTTCCAATGTCACATGACCACTCGAAATACCAATAGAGGTCATGTCTCACTTATTAACTCTATCAAGTTGGAGATTGACTAATTCATATTAATCAAAGATAAATGTGGGATCCGGACTACCCATTCTGATGATAGATGAATTTTATTTCCTCCTTGTACGATGGAAGGAACGGTTGCAACCAGTAAAAAAGTGGCGGGGCTTTGTGCCCCATTGTCCACTCCAGCCTAAGAAATAGTAAGAAGATAGGGAGAATGTATATTTAAACAGATGAAAAGTCCTCAAAAGATATATTAGTCTTAAAATAACTGAAGGGTTATCTCTATTTATAGGAGTAGCCGAGAGCACATGTCATCCACCTGAGTGGAGGGTATTGTTCCACTTCCCCATTATTCAGAGGTAGTAGGAGTTTCACGATTTGGTAACCGTTCATCTCAAATGTCAATCGTGTGCTTATGGATCTATGTGAGGTGTCGTTACCATTATTCCAACAACTGTCAGGATCAACGAGACGGACTACACAACGATCTAGGCGGGCGAATCCTAAGCTTGGAGCTTCAATGGGTGAGTGCCATCCTGGCCCAGGGCTCCAGCAGTCTTGCATCCTAAGCGAACACCCTAAGTGTGCGCCCCACCACCGAGCTATTGTTACATCATGGCACTCGCTACCTTTTATATCATCTTAAGTCCCTCTGCTTTCCATGGATTATTATCAACGGGAAGCAGAAGAAATAAAGATTGTTCATCTCTTTCTTTTTTGAATGCGAGTCAAATACGATATATGATATTTGGTACATGGTATGCATGTTGTTGTACAAATCAAACATGATCAATCAAAAATTTCATTTCTGCCCATAAATATATATATATATATGGCGGTGACTAGGCATCATTTCATTCCTTTTTTTATGGACTTTTCTAGACTTAGTGGCATGGAAATTTTCTATCCCTTTTTGAGGGAATGACAGTAGCATGAAAGTTGCCTCTCCTTTTTTTTTTTTTTTAGTGGAATGGCAATGGTAACCTCTCTTTTTTGTGGAATGATAGTAGCCTCGCCTAAACTTAGTGACATGGAAGTTGCCTGTCCTTTTTTGTGGAATAACAATAGCCTTGTCTAGACTTAATAGCATGGAATTTTTTTTTTTTTTTTTTTTTTTTTTTTGGAGAATGCAGTGTGACCTTGACAATTGTTGGTTGCTAGGAGTGGGTCTCCCTTATACTGTTCCTCATTTAAGGCGAGGCAAGCTTCAATGGGCTCGGGGCAAGGCGCACCAACCTCACTCTCCCGATAATTTTTTTACTAAGGCTTACCACGTTAAGGTTGGGGATGCGGGGTTATTTGTGCCTCTATCATCTCGTTGAAGGCTCGTAGCCTTGGTGTTCAAGGTTCATCGTCTTGTTGAAGACTTATCGCTTTATTAGAGGATCATCTCCTCGTTGAATGCTTGTCACCTTATTGGAGGTTGATCACCTCGTTGAAGTCCAGTCACCTTATTGGAGGCTCATCATCTTGTTGAAGGCTCATCTCCTGATTGGAGGCTCATCACCTCACTGAAAGCTTGTTGCCTTATTGGATACTCATCGCCTTATGGAAGTCTTGTCTCCTTATTGGAGGCTCATTCCCTCATTGAAGGCTTGTCGCTTTATTGGTGGCTAATCGCCTTGTTGAAGTCTTGTTACCTCATTGAAGGATTTTCGCCTTATTGGAAGCTCATACCTCGTTGAATTCTCGTCAACTTATTGGAGGATCAACGCCTCATTGCAGTCTCATCGCCTTATTATAGGCTCATCAAATTGATGAAGGCTCATCGTTTTGTTGGAGGCTCATTGTCTCATTGAAGGCTCATCACCTCGTTGAAGGTTTGTCGCCTTTTTTATTTTTATTTTTGGAAGTATAATTCCAAATTACGTGTTTGGCATAATACATTTTTTGTAGCATTAGTCATTGAAAAGAAAGAATTTCCAATGGTCGAGTTCAGTATGTGAACCTAGGCTTCCCAGCTTGGCTAAGCATTCCTTAGAACCCTTGTCATGTATCGCTTTATTATTTCAATTAATTTGAAGAATTAAGTGAATAATGGCCTAATTAAACTACCGTTTCTTGAACCATAAAAAAAAAATCACATGCTAAAATGAAGTTGCTAGATATCTCTAGAAGTATGCTACAATCGTTAGGTTGATGCCTTTTATGTCTCGAGTCCTAGGAAAATGCATCGATGTTGTTTGATAGGCATGCCACCAACTCTTTATTCTCAATTGCATCAAGTCCAACCCCTATTTTCAGAGCTCAGCCTTATGCCTTACCGATTTATTTTTTATTTTTCGTTGTCTTGTTGTGCCGCCTGTTCGTTGTGAGCCTTCCTTTTGGCAGATTCGGGTTCTTGGCATTCCCTCATACTTTTGTGATAAAGAATCCCTCCTCAGTGTCCACATATTTATAGCCTCTACTTAGTAGCTCTAGTATCGAATCTTATACATTCTTAGAGAGTGACATTATTAAAGGATGGCTACGGATACCATTAATCATGGCGATTACCACAGAAGACATTTGTAGATCTTTGAGGCCCAAAGTGGCCCTGCTGAAGCAAGTAATGTAGTATTTCAGTAACTCGTCCTTGCCTTGCGTCAACTGCATCAAAACCATGGAGTCTTCTTGAGTCGCTTGCAGCTAGCAAAGTATGCAACAAATAGTTTACAGAAGCTATCAAAGCCCAAATCGATTTTCAGGGAAGCATTGCAACCTAATCCCTTGCCTTGCACCTAAGTGTTTAAAGGAAATCTCTACACATGATAGCATCTGGAATGGCTCTCAATCTCATCAGATTGATGAAAGCTCTTAGATATTTGTTGAGGTCAGTAGACCCGTTATATTTCTCCATTTTTGGTAACTCAAAATCCCTCAACAGTAGAAAAACCATCTCCTCTAGAGCAAAGGGGTCTTCTTCTAGCACCAAGAGTTGATGCAAACCGTTATTCTTGGACATAGCTTCTGTTTTCTTGTGTCCAATCATATTCTCCAATAATTGCTCGAAATCTGAGATCGGTGTCACACCAGTCGATGGTGAAACCACTATTACCGATTGTCCCCAAGGAGGATAACATGGACCGATTGCATGGACTTTCGATGGAGGTGGACTTTTAGGGATAATGAAAGGAGCGAGAGACAGAAAACCATTGGTAGCAGTCTTCTTGATGGAAGTTCTGAGATTGGACCTGGAATTGTAGTCGACAACGGCTCCACTGAAAAAGGGAATTTAGCCCATTGGCAGAGCTACGGGTGGTGGTAGCCTAGTTGGTGGAAGATTTTAAGCCTGATCTAATTGGGTAGTTACAAAGTTTAGCATCGAAGATCTGACAACCAGGGCCTCTATTTAAGTTTTCAAAATCGAAACCTGAGCAACAACAGCAAAATCTGGTGTAGGGTGGTAATTGGTCACGTTTGACTTCGTTTCTGCCTCTCTAATGGAACCTGAAGGTGCAGTAGCGGACCTAGCGGTATTGTTCTTTTGGTTCTAGCCATAACTTTTTGTTTGATTCCTACAGAAGGCCCCAATTGATGATAGTCAAATTTTATCTCCTCCCTATAGGTGGTAAGAATGATTGCAACCTACAAAAAAATAGCATGGCTTTGTCCTCTGTTGTCCACTCCGACGTAAGAATCAATAAGAGGATAAAGAGGATATTTATTTAACAAAGTAATAGTGCTCAAAAGATATATCAATCTTAAAATACCTGACTGGTTGTCTCTATTTATAGGAGTATCTCGGGGACACATGACATCCCTCTGAGCGGTGGGTATTGTTCGAATTCCTCATTATTCTGAGGTAGTAGGGGTTTCACGATTTCACTTGTTAAGAGAATTCCCTATGTGTGTGCCCCAAAACTAGGCCATTACATCATGGCACTCGCTATCCTATATATCATCACCTTCCATTCGGCTATAATTATGAAGTCATTCACTCAATGACTGTTAAAATCGACTACTATATTTTTGAAGAGAGTTAAATTTAACATGCATGTGAATTGTTGTTATACAACAAAGAAAATAGAGAAAATCTATCATATAATAAGGATGACTACTTATACCCAAGTGTTACAAGATTTGTACTATGGGCCAATTGTTTGATTATAACATCCGTTTCTTTTAATTCATGTTTTGTTTGTATATTTTCATTGTTATTGATGTTGTAAAAATTTCTAACATTGGCGTGTCAAGATCTGGAGTTGCTTGATCACTGGAAAAGATGAATGAATTCGTCTTGGATGACTTGCAAAAATGGCAAGAAGAATTCTCCTCGTCGCCCCTCCGGTGTGAGAATTAATTTTTTGGAGAGAAAAGTATAGAGAGAAATATATATAACTGGAAAACTGTGTTAATGATGAATGAATGAATTTCGATTAGATGAGTTGTATTTATAATGCTCAAAAGCCTGTAACCCTTTTCTATTATGAGAAGGTGTCATATTTGCATAAACTTACCTTTTAGAGAAAGAGTCCTTATGAGAATTGGACTTTCCTTTCTGAGAAGCTACATATATGATTGCGCATGTTTAACTGGTTCCATGAGCGAGTGCATTTATGAAGCTCTTGGGTCAGGAAAGATCCATGATGGGCCTGTCGACTGGTAAGGCCGAGATGGGCCGGCCTCAAGGCCCTGATTAATTGCCAATCGACCAGATAGGTCGACCTTACCCAAGCCCAAGGTTGTGCCCGAGATTTAGCTCGGGCATAAATTCTCAACCAATAGGACTGATGCGGGTCATACTTAAGGCAGGCTGGGCAATAGGGCCGATCCATATACCTTGACAGAGCCGACCTTGGACATTTTTATATCCGACCTTTTAGAAAGAGCTCAAGAAATTATGCCGATCAGTTATATACCAAGATTTTTTTTAATCTAGAATAATAGACCAATTCAATAATTATTATAAGTTTGTTTCTTACAAAAAAATAATTCAAGATTATAATTTTTTTTTTTTTTTTGGGACTTTCAAGATTATAATATTATATCTATTATCTATTTTTTAGTAAACTATTAGTCGTGTATATATGTGTGTGTGTGTATTATTTAAAACCATATAGCACTGTTCAGTTCACTTTACTAATGATCTATTCATTATTTCTAAATGTAATTTGGTAATCTCCTAATCGATTGATGTCTTTTTCTTAAAACAAACAATGCATTATTGTTGTTAGTCCTATGGTCACTTTCATTGGGAAATCTTAAACTACTCACTCATTTACTCTCTGCACATAAAAGCAAAAATAAGTAATCAATTACCAATTCCACCTATTTAACAAAATCTCAATTTAAAAAAAAAAAAAAAAAAAAAAAACTCTTCATTTCGAACCATTTTACAATGCTTCACGACCTCCTCTAGCTCCTAACCTTCGACCACATATCCCTATCCTTTCCCCTAAGCTCCACCACAAGGTCCAAAATAAACCCTCTATTACAAAATTGATTTGCCACCCTCCATGGTATTGGAAATGTAAGATGGAGGTCACGAGAGAAGCTGATAGAATTATAGAAGAAAAGGAAGGGCTTGAGATGGAGCGAAATTCAATTTCACATTTATCATTTTTATGTTCACGAATCGGAACCAATCAACTATTTGCATTAAAAAAAAAAAAAAAAAAAGATTCTCAAATATATAATATGATCTCAACTTGTCATTGCCACAAAAACCTAGCATACTTTTTCTTCAATTTTGCTTTTTAATTTCCAAGGGATGCTTGGCAAGGGGTCTCTCTCAAGGCAGTAGCCAGGAGTAGAAGGTTTGGACGTCAGATTTTCTCCAACTAACTTGTCTTTTCCCTTCTCAAATTCCAAGAATAGACACAAATGTTAAAGTCAAAATATTAGACAAAGTAAATGCTAACAATCATTTTTGAATAAGAAAAGACACCATCTACTGCATCAACAAATCATTAACTTTTGTTTGGAAAAAAAAAAAAAATTATTTATAAATAAAGAATATAATATAAAATATATTAGTAAAAAGTGATTTGAAAAATTATATGTTTAATAAGTGATTTTAAAAAAATGTATTGTTTATAAAGTTCATATTTTTTTTACAGTGTATTCTCATACTTTAAACCATTTATACATCTATTTATAAACAACACAAGTTTTCAAATCATTTTAACAGTACATTTTGTTAATCACTTTTCAATCACATATTTTACATCTTAAATATCAAAGTTTTATTTATAAATAGAATGTTGACTGCCTTACATGTAGGTAGTCGGATCTTGGAATCATGTTTTACTTGAGAAATTTCTATTATTAGCTAGACACCTACTGGTAAACTTGTTTATAAATAAATTTATAAATGATATATTTTTTCTAATAACTTTTTAATTACATAGGTACATATTTCATCTCGAAAATGTCATATTTTTTTGTTTAAAAACAACTTTTTCTTCTCTTTTCTTTTCTTTTCTTTTTATCAAACAGAGATTACCAATATTTAAGTTGATTGAATATCTACATCTACCACAAGCCGGTTACTCAAAAATAAGGAATTGATCACTTATTTGCGAAGATTTGTCCCAAAAAAAAAATTATACTGAAAGAACCTAGATCCATTTTAGGAAGACAAAAATAAATAAAATACCTATTCTCCTATTTTAACTTTAATTGTTGAAGGGATTTTAAAAAGACTCTTTCATCCAACACAACACAACACAAAACATTCATTAAGCAATTTTTTTTGAGATTATTCTAATGGATAATTATATTGACATCATCAATTTTGTTAATCACACCACACTTTTTATATTTACTAAATTAACCACAATTAAATTGACTAAAATGACCATCCCATTATATTAATTTATCTTATTTGTCATTCTTATGTACACCATGAATATTAAAAAAACCATAAATTTTATATGATGACGAGCTAATCCAAGTGCAAGATCCGTCCCTTTTGCATCTCATCTGTGTTAATGATTGCTCCGAATTCTTTATTCTGGTTTACATTAATTAGTGGATATGGTGTCCACAATTTATTAAAACAGTCGAAGAATTCATTTTTAAGGAACTGAATTTCGATCCGATATATATATCTGAATTCTATGTTGAAATATTTGTCCATGCTTGGTCCAAGTTCCTGATTCTGCTTTACATCCTTTTTTTGTTGAAGTATTCATTTTTAAATAATTGAATTTCAATCACACGATAAGCATATCTGACTTTTGCGAAGTGTGATGATTGGATAAAGTGATTTGCAAAATTTGATTTCGAACAGTTGTGATAATTTACTTCAGTATAGTTCAAAAAAATAAAACTAAAAAAATTTACTCTAGCAATACTCGACAGAAATTCAGGTATGGAAGATGTGACCAAGTGACCAACTGATCTTGGAAGAAGCCGGCTGGAGAAAAGTCCCTCTTGGATGATTTGTGGTGACAGTTTATTTTCATTTGTTTTAATAATGGTTATTTTTGTAAAATTGAATGTGGTAAATGTGGTATATTTATAAAATTTATATTTTAATGATTGTGTATATATAATGTGGTGTAATTAACAAAATAAGTGGTGTCTATATATTTACCCTATGAAATGTATTATTAAAAATTAAAATTTAACTAGTTTATTATAATTTATAAAGAGCTTTGCCAAACTGACCAAATGAAAATTAGAACTTTCCACTTTCCTTCACCTCATTCACACATTCCTATTAACTCACTCATGCCCCGTGACATATTTCTTAGTCGAAAGAGAATGACAAAAAACTTGCTTAGCGCAATAGGGTGTAAGACAGGATCGATTCGAGCCCTCAAGATGTGGGTTAAACTTTTTTTTCCATTTACTCAAAACCCAAGACATATCAGCATTAATTACTCTATAAATGAAAACGAGGACGTCAGTCAAAAGCAACAACAGTTGCAGTTCCATTCGACACGTGAGAACGACACCATTAGCTCGAAACCAATGGCAATTTCCTTCACTGGCCTCTCACCCCTACCATTCATGTATTTGGTACAAAGATAGTTTGCTGTTTTGAACCTGTTTTGAGTTTTCGATTTTTGAAAATATCGAAAACGCGTTCACTTTGCCCATTTTTAAAAACGAGTTTTTCAAAATACAAAAAAAATTATAAAAGAAACTCAAAACGAATTTATTACGTTTTGGATATTTTGTGTTAAAAAGTCCGAAACGACCAAAACGCGTGTTTTGAATTTTTTTTTTTTTTTTTTTTTTTTAAATGTGAGACACTTCCTTCACTTGAAGTTCTTATATTATTTTGCCATTATATATAGATTCATGTTAAGATTCTTTTTTGTAATTTTTTATTTATTATTATTATTTTTTTTAAAAATGTGCGACACTTCTTTCACTTGAAATTCTTATATTATTTTATCATTATATATAAATACATGTTAAGATTTTTTTATTTTTTTTGTAAATTATTATTATTATTATTATTATTATTATTATTATTATTATTATATAAAAGTGAGAGATACTTATTTCGCTTGAAGTTCTTATGTTATTTTGTCATTATATATAGATCATGTTAAGATTTTTATTTTTTTTTGTAATTTTTTTTTTTAAAGTGAGACACTTCATTCACTTGAATTTCTTATATTATTTTGTCATTATATATAGATCAATTTTAAGATTTTTATTTTATTTTATTTATTTATTATTTTATTTTTTTTGTAAAAGTGAGACACTTCCTTCACCTGAAGTTCTTATGTTATTTTGTCATTATATAGATCCATGTTAAAAAAAAAAATTCTTTTTTTTTTTTTTGTAATTTTTTATTTATTATTATTTTTTATTTTATTTTTTTTGTAAATGTGAGACACTTCTTTCACTTGAAGTTCTTATGTTATTTTGTCATTATATATATATCAATGTTAAGATTTTGTTGGTATGTGGTTAAATTTTTGTTTAACTGAAACAATATTAATGATGAATTTATTGACATAGAGTACTAACTGATTTATTAACATTAAAATTAATGATATTCAACAAATCAATCATTTTTTACATATAAAATATTACAAAATAAATATATCAAAAAATTACAAAGTAAACGCATTTTTCAGTTTTCTATTTTTGAAAACAGTTTTCCAAAATCACAAAGAGAACATGTTTTCAGCAATCCCAAAACAAACAACCAAAATCCAAAATTCAAAACAAAATTCAAAAACTCAAAATCCAAAATCGAAACACAAAGATAACGGCCCCTTAGATATTAATCGAATTCAAAATTAATATTTAATTTTAATTATAATTTTTTATGAAATTTACGACTTTTTAATTATAAATTTCAATAATTTTTATTAAAATTTATTAAAAATCTACCAAGCAAGGGCGTGTAATGAAAGAAGTAAATGAATCAAAATTTTATTTATTATATTAATCAATCTTATCTAAAATATGTATGGACGTTCGGCCTCTCGGGCTGGATTCGTAAAAAAAAAAAAAAAAAAAAATCACCTTACAAGTTTGATGTCGAAATTTTTTTTTCCTCTTACATTAGCATTGTCCGCTCGTACTGAAACAAGTCTGCTTGTGCTAGATTGACTTTCTGGATTCATTACTTTATATATGTACATTACAAATCAGTCCAACAAAATCAAGATTACGATATGAGCACAGTACTACAATTACTCCAACAAATTACAGATTATTTGTTATAGATCATTCAAAACTTCCATTTGATTTCTTGGACCCTTTATTACAAGGAGCAGTTTCCCACGAATCTCCGGTTACTATAAATATTTTCAGAGTGTGGATGTTTGTTGGTAGTCGGTTAACCTAGTACGAAATTACCACGTGGAGTGGAGGATGTGTGTGATTAAAATTGCTGAGTCAAGGACTCTGTCAGTTTTCCGAGTCTCTCGACCAACTCCGGTGACCATTTCTTCGATGGATTCCTTTCCAATCGGAAATTGAATCCAAGAGCATCCGAAACCTCGTCGGATCTCCACCCGGCTTTCCGGAGCATATCCGAGAACCGATCTGTTTTCAATAACAAAACATCAAGAACTGCTTGATTGTCTAGCATCACCATCTCTCCATCAAAGAATCCAGATGCTGGAACGCGTATGATCTCAGAGACGTCAGATTCTGCCCACCCGCCTCCTCTCAAAATTGACCCGATTTCGGACACGTATTCCTCGACCCATTTCGGTTTTTCGTACTTTGGCATGTCGAAATATCTCTCTGGCGACGATGAAGACGTAGATGAGGAATCTGTGTTCCTCCGGCGGCGATTGACGGCAGCGTCGCTCCAGAACTCCACCCACCGTGGCGTTCTTGTAACGGAGACATTGTCTAGACTTTTTCTTGAAGAATTCGTCGATGATCTGCCTGATTTTTCACTTATGGAGAGCTGCTTAGAGAGTAGATTCTGATTAGAACTTTTAAATAGAGAAGATTCACGTTCAAAGAAGTCTGATAAGTCTAATCCACAAAAGAAAATCCGATTTTCATCCACGTAGAATATGGGATTTCCTGCTAGACAAGGATTGCAAGGAATGTAACAACGGTTGAAAACGGGTATCAAAAGAGGGACCCGTTTAAGTGCGTTTCGGGCTATTTTCAAGGCCTTTTCCGGGTCGGATGGTCTGGTGCCCCATGATCTGGACCAGAAGACGTTCCGAGCTACGTGAAAGGAAATGGATGCGATAGGAAGATCAATGGAGGAGCGAAGGTGATGCCGAGCCGAACTAGAGGAGCGCCAGTCAGGGAAGCCGGCGCCGAGGGGTAACCCGGCTGAGAGGACAGCTTTCAGGTCCGGCGGAAAGGCAAAGCCAAACTCCGCCTCAGCTAATGCGAACTCGGACTCGGATAATCCGGGTTGGACTTCAATTCCCGAGTTCTTGAGATGAGCAATGACCTTATCTGCTAGGGAAGAAAAGGAGAGGAGGCTATTACGCGGCGGAAGAGGAGTGGAAGGGGTGGAGGCCGCGGCTCTGGCTGAGAGACGGCGGAGACCGGCTACGTGCGCCGGGTTGAAAGTTGTCATCCTCCGTTCGACGTCGACCATTCTTCAAATTGTTGGAAGATCGAGCCAGAGAAATGGTTTCTCTAGGATAATTTTGGGTGGCCGGTGAATTTTTAGACAGTGGGAAATGGAGTGATGAAGTGAAGCCAATACTGAAATGAAAAAATTGGGAAAGGAAATAAATGGAGAGATATTTATAGGATGAAAGTGGCAACCATTTAAAATAATTTGACGATTTTTCAACCCAAATCATATCATCTAAATCAAATCAAATCAAATCAAATTAATTTTTTTTTTTTTTTTTTTTTGGTGTGATGCGAGTTCAAACCACTATTTGCAAACGAAATTAAATTAATATATTTAGATCCAATTAAAATAAAAGTCTTTAGTAAAATTTGTTTATACATAAGAGTATTTAGTAAATGAAAGGTATACTCATGAAAATTTTATAAATTGCAGAGTACAAAACTCAAAAATGATAGATTTTCTTTTTCACATAACATTAAACATTTGTATATTTACATACAATGAATTGGTATAAGGCCCGTATTCAGATTTCAACATTTAAATTCAATAAGACAATTGTGAATTGTGAATAATCAGTGATTCATTTACGACTTACCCATTTAGAAGTTAGAATTAGAGTCTAGAGATTTGTTTACATTTTACACTTTACTACAAATACAAAAATTATACAACAAAAAAAGAAGAGAGGAAGAATGTTTACCGATGAGCCAAATTCTGTAAAATAAATCTGTAATTTTGTCATTAAATATTAATTGTAACTTTTTTACGGATTTGTAGTTTGAAACCGATTTTGAAAAGTAAAACATAAACTAAAACATTTGTAAGCAGTTTGGTAGTGGTCAAAATCAAAACATTGACGGATCCGCGTGAACCCGAACCAACGATTTCAAAATTACGATTTTAACTCAAACAAAAATTATAAAATTTATTTGTATTTTCGGGTAAAATATGTTGTTGAAAAGTGGAGAGAGAAAATATGTATAATTAAAAAGTGATTTTAAAAATTGTGTAGATTATAAATTGAATTATAATTTGTAATGTTTGGCCAAAAGTACACACCGTTAAATTATTTGTTAGACGCAATTGCAGTGAAAGTTTCATTATTTAATAATTTACTATCGGTTCGACAAGTCTAACACTATTTTATTTTTATTTCTTTTTAAATAAATTGTGTGGTTCAAAATGATTTCGAAAAATTTATATAGTTAAAATGTGATTTGAAAAATTGTATTAGTTATAAATTGTAATACCTGCATTAAAGGATTGAGGCATTTTAAAAACATGAGATTTGTTGTAGGAATGAGTATTTATAATTTATTTTTAAGATGAGGGGGTCCAAAACTAAAAGCAGCTTCATGTTTGTATATGAGTGGGCCCACGTTCGGATGGCATCTAATGAAAGTATTAGATAGAGGATTTTACTTCTCCATGTTCAAAAATCCGGTCTTGCCTTAAGTTTTTTTTTTTTGATCGGAATCCGGTCTTGCCTTAAGTAATCGTTAATTTGGTGGACGAAAGGACAATATCATATCAACCAATGCTAGAAGTTGGTCGGTCGATTTTAATTCTAACTCAAAAGCTGTGTGAGAACTCAATTGAGTTTGACGACCTTCAATTGATTTAAAAAGAAGAATCTTGTTATTTTCAAGATAAAGTATTTTATTGAAAAGTAATTTAAAAAATAGTTTATTTATGAAAAGATGTTGATCTTCAGTCTTAGGAGTCCATATGGTCTTTACTCTAAAAATTTGTAGATGGTGTAAATTACGAGAGGTGCCTCAGTGAGCAGGATTGAGAGTTTACTGTTTAACTGCACTTGCAATGAGTCTCATTCATATTAAATGTAAAATTCGAACTCTCACCCAACAGCTGTCAACTCAGATGTGATTTTTCATTATCACCTTTCAATTACTTGAGTTATGCCAATGGCAAATAGTACTTTTTATAAATTGATTTATAAATAGTTCGAGAACATAGAAACTGTACAATCATTCCTTTTCTTTTCATATGCCTCTGTTCGAATCCATTTCTTGGATTAAAATCAATTTTTTTTAGGTTGATGGATGATTAAAAAGTGAAGAGAGAAAATTTGTAGTGTTAGAGATTGATTTGAAGAATTATGTAGTTTAAAATTTGATTTTTAATTCAAAAAACCTCACTTATCCGAACAGATAGTCATTGTAAATTCTAATAAGTTTCAATTATAAGGGAAGGATGTAGGTCTATCACTTAATCCCAATTGACCAATTATCCCGTTGGTTCCCCATTTCAACGATGCATGTGACAATTACCTACTAATTCATTGTCAAGGTGCAACTGAGATCTAAAGGGAATCTTTCTGGAAATGATTTGTAATTGTGCCCCTTAACTATAGTATAAGCTATATATTTTCATTTATATAAATTTGTACTCAGAAAAAAATATATATATACAAATTCTCTTGTTTTTTCGACATTTCTTTTAGTTTATTACCAAATTCTAGTATTCAAAGGTTTATTTATTTATTTATTCGATTTTTCTAACTCACTAAGATCACCTATCGTCCTATCCAATTGGAGTTGGTACGTTTGAAATTAATTTGATAGTAATAGTGAGATCTTCTGTAGAAGAACTACCTTAATTTTTGTTTTGAAAATTAATTTTTAAAATAGATTTTTATTTCAAATGTGCTTTTAAAGGAAATTAGACTGGACCAACTTCTTCAAAAAGTTTTTCCAATTAAAAGGACTTTTATAAAATTAGTAAGGGCCATTTCACATAACTTTTGTTTTTATTTTTTGTTTTTGCTTTCCATAGAAGAGCTTTTGGGGAAAATTACATTTTTTGTTCGGAAGCTAATTTTTAAATGAGGTTCCTATCATGAAAATACTTGGAGAAATTCACTGGTCAGCTTCCTCTAAAAGCATTTTTAACTAAAAGTACTTTCATAAAATTTGTCAAATTGGTTCAAAAGCAACTTCTGAGTTCTTTCGACTTCCCCCGAGATCATTACAAACGAATTCTAAATCAATGTTCAAAAGTAAGTTTCGGATTTTTAAAGCACTTTTAACTTCTCAAAAATCATGTTAAACGAACCTTTTATAAAGATTTAAGTTGCACCCCACCACCGTACATAAACGTTTCCCCTGAACACTGATTAGTCAAGTAAACCCCCGCCACAATTGTCCTTAAACTTTGTAGTACAATTTAAGACAGATGACCGATTGTATAGTTTGATTAGGTTTTATAATTAATTATGTTCGGTGACTAATTAAAAGCACAAGTACACGCCCACAGTCGACAGTTGGATTGAATAGGATATCTAATTCTGATTTTGTTAAAAATTAAAGTCTTAATAAATTTTGATAAAATTAGTTACATATAAAATTATGAATAAAAAAAATGTATTATTGAAAATGAGTTTGAAAAATAAATTTTTAATAATAAGGGCTATATTTTCTCGATATCATATCATACTATACTATATATATATATACTATTATACTATACAATATTATATATATATATATATAAGTAAAGTACTTTCCAAAAATAATTCTTGGCCATTTTTCAACTCATTTTCTGTTTCTATAAATAGTAAATTCTCATAAGTGAATGCAAAATAGATGTATGCCAAATGTGAATGTAAAATCATGATAAATACTAAATAATGGTTGATATTTTTTTAATCAATTTTAATTTTATTACTAACACTAATACTGAATGAGTTCAATTAATATTTTTAGTTATCAGTATTAAAATTATCATTTAATTATTATTTTTTTATTTATTTGTTATTCTTAATATTATAAATTTTATGTATAGCCAATAATATAAAAAAACATGTTTTAATTATTAATGAAAATCATTTGTTATCTTTAATATTAAAATGATATTTTCTAAAATATATATGTGATTGGAAAAAATGCGATGCTTATAAATAGTTTATAGAAAAAGTTATTGAACAAAAACTAACATTGAATAATTAATGCTTTGATTTCTTTTTAGTTAATAATATCAATAGAATGATTAATATTTTAATAAATTTTTAAAGATTATAAGGTATAAGATTTTAGATATAATTTTGTGATCTCCAACTTTACTCGATTGTCGTATCATGATAATTGAAAGATTTTCAAATTATTATTTTGGAAACTTATTTTAGTAAATAATAAAGTTTTGTTGGTAAAATTCAAATATTTTGTTTACTTATTTTCTAAATATTGTGATTAATGTTTTTTAATGAAATAGAAAAGTATATTAAATACGATAGTCAAATGTAAAAGTTATGAGAAATATATTAATACATTTCACATGCATCAATATTTGTATACATAATATTACATCAAACATGATATACCATTAAAAAACTACTAAATTTGCATTTTTAATGAATTTAATAAAAATTCATAAAAATTATTGAAATTAATAGTAATTTATTTGAATATATAAATTCACATTTATTATTCAAAGAAACTTTTAATAATTTGAATTAGTTATATTATTTTTTAAATTTTAATAATTATTGTAATAGAAAATTATTTTTTATACATTTATACATATGTTGATTATGTATAAGTATTAAAATTTTACGAATACTTATTGAAATCAATATTGTGGATAACAACTTTTGTGCATCGCACGGGTGAAATACTACATATATAAAAGAAGAGTACTTCCCAAAAATAGGTCATTGAATATTTTGATAGTTCATATCTATATAATTTTTTATTTTTTAAAATTCTGTCATTGATGGTGGTTTCACATTGTATGCTGGTTTATACGGAATTTAACTATTTGATTTTGATTTTTGAGAATTGTTTTTGTAAAAAAGGTGATTTTTTTTATAATGTAAAGTCAAAAAGTAATATGAAAAATTGTAAAAAATAATTTTTTTAAAAAATGTATTATTGAGAATGAATGTTCAGAAAAATTGATTATTGAAAAATTAATTTCATATGTGTAAGTGATAAAGTATTATGTCTTGTAAGTTAAACAATCGATCCGCTTTTATGAATCAAGATGCATAGATGATTTCTTAGCATATAAAGTTAAATATATTTGTATATACATTTGTTAAAATTTAATCAAAATTAACATTTCATGTTGCTTAATTTGCTACATTCATTTAAATATATGACCGTATGTATTTAATTTGTAATGTTATAATAAATATGAAATGAAATATTTGTTTAATATATTTAAATATCAAATATTGTAATAAGATAGTTAGTACCAATTTTAAACTAACATTCTATTAATTATAAAATAATCTACATATAAATTAAAAAAAATTCATACTTTTTAACAGTTCATTGTATCAAAATCTATTGTTACGATCTACATTTTTTGAAATAACGAGTCTCAAACGGTGCTTAAGTATACATTCTCCGCAAAATTATTATTATAAAACTCATTTTATGGATAATGAGAGCTCAAACAAGAACTATATGCTCACAAGAGAAAAACGTAATATATAAAGGAAGAGCACTTTCCAAAATGGTATTTAGTAATATTAGTTCACTATTTATTATTCATTTTGGACAAAATTTAGATTTAAAATAGTCCAATTGAATTCAGATTTTTAAACAGCTACATTTTTCAAGTCTCGAAATTTATTGGTTCTTCTTCCTTTTTTTTTTTTTTTTTTTTTTTTTTTTTTGAGAATTATCTTAACTCAAAAATCGAAGTCTAGGATAAAATTTTATTGATATACAAAATCAATTACAAGAGGGGGGATATCAACCTTATAGGTCCGTCTTTCCCTCTTAAAAATCAATTACAATTTTTTTAAATTCGCAAAAGTAAAAAAATAAAAATAAAAAACTTTGTTTACAAGAGGGGGTACATAAACCTTATTGGTTCGTCTTCCCCTATTTTTTATTTAAAAAATAGAGAATGAAATAAGAATGTTCATCAATCTATTTTTCTTTTTCTTTTCATTTTTGTTTTAATAAAATTCTAAGCGTATTCACACACACACACACACATTACAAATTCTATTTAAATGTAATTTTTCTTTTCAATTTTAAGTTTTAAATCAATTGAATTTACAATATTTAAAAAAATTTCTGGAACGTTAAACATATGAACCGTAAAAAAAAAGTTAAAAAAAATTAAGATATGTGTAATATACCTTTTTTGTAATGAATTGTATTCTTTCATTTCTCAATTTTAATTAAATATTCATTTAATATGTTAACATATAAATTCAATGTATGTAAGTAACAAATGATCGTGCATTGTACGGGTGTAATACTAGTTTAGGTAATGGAAACTTTTTATAGTGTATTCAGTTATTGGTTTATAAATCAATGTATAAATTGCACAATTTTTCATCCCACATTTTTTCAAACCTTTTAACAAAATTATGCCCTTGTTTGATGTAGATAGTTTTTGATAAAAAGTTAGGTTTTGGAAATTTAATGGTTAAAAAGTTGTTTGAAAAGTAAAAAATTGTGAACTTGACTTTTTTGGATGATTAAGTTTGATTAGAGTAGAAAAAAAATTATATTTTTTTTGAAAAAGAATGGGGCCAAACAAGGGCTATTTATAAACCAATTCCAAAC
Source organism: Ligustrum vulgare (assembly GCA_963555705.1). Classification (NCBI taxonomy): domain Eukaryota; kingdom Viridiplantae; phylum Streptophyta; class Magnoliopsida; order Lamiales; family Oleaceae; genus Ligustrum; species Ligustrum vulgare. The sequence continues at coordinate 23,959,017 of OY743177.1, read as the reverse complement.
AGCAGAACACAGCTAAAAGATAGAACATGTAGAAAGTAATTTTTTTTATTTTTTATTTTTTGAAACAGTAGACAGTAAATTTTAAATCGTCTTCATGTAATGAAAACACTGACATCATGATGATGTGATAATTGTGTAATATGTGAAAAAAGTTATTGCATATAGAGTATATTGTTCGTTAAAAGTTTTTTTTTTAAGTAAATAATTTAATATTTTCAGGGTAATTGAAAAATAATTTTGAAAAATATGTGGTTATAAAGTGATTCGAAAAAATGTATTGTTTACAAATATTTTTAAAAATAATTTTGCCAAAACAAAGACTACCACAAGATATAAAAAGAAAATTAAATGCAGCGAAATTTGATTATTATTACCAAAGTGACAATTATGTAACAAAACGCACGTTTCAAGATTAGAATCACTTGTAGGATAATAATTATAACACGATCGATGCTAGCAATCTTGTTACCTTAGTCTCACGTAAGATTAAACAAAATAACGTATAAATTTTTTTTATCCATGAAGTTGTGTACAGTGTTTTGGTATGCTACTTCGATAGAAATAAATAAGATTATCAAGGAGAGACGTAAAAATGTTTATATATTACTAATATTGTAACATATTTACCCACTCTTGAAGATTCACCCAAGAGTTTCGATATGAAATCGATCACAATGAATGCATAATATTGTGCAACTACAAAGAACACGTACAATAATAGCAATGAGCGAGAAAGAAAATGAGAGAAATACATTTCCTACCTACCAAGAAGGAATATTTTGGTCCTATTGAAATACTAGTAAAAGTGAAGATCTTGGTCTGAATAAAAAAATTAGGGTTTCATCGTATATTTATATAATATAAATCTCAACTATTCTATTTCATCACGATCTAATGACCTATTTCATCTCATTTAATCCCCTTTCACGAACAACATTTTATTAAAGGTATTAAAAGTCTCAATATATATATATATATATATTACCTACCCAAGTGCTCTAACAATGTTATAATAATATAATATAGGAGGAGGAATAATGGGTGTTAAAGCCTAACCAAGTTGGTTTCCCTAAAAAACAGGATTGCCTTTCATTTCTCCATTGTTTATATACCTAAATAAAGCTTACCAATATTAAATATTTACTTTTTAGGAGCTATTAAGAAAATATATAGTTTACATTTATTTATTGAAAGAAATGCACTTTAGATCACGGCTTAGATTGGAAGGCCATATATTAAAAAAAGATATCTACCAAGTACGGACACAAAAATATGATACTTACCAAATACGTACTTCAAAACGACATCTGACAAATATGTGACGGATGTTGAGGTTACTTGTGTCTTTTTACCATAATAGAAAGACTTACAGGGAGACCACATAAAATGAAAATATGAGCATAAAACAATGAGAATAAGTGGAAAGAGGGTACAATATCGTAATCTATTTAAATAAAAATACTTTGTAAAAAGGTTTTAAAGCAAAAGAGATTAAAGTAATCGTATAATCTGGCCCCTCGTGTGCTTGCTGATGGTTCTTTTGTTTTATTATTATATATATCAAAGAAGATAGGTATAGCCAAAAGTTAGGGTTCGAGAGATCGAGGGTGGGGAAAAAAGGTAGGAGTGGAAGGTTAAGAAAGAGGTATTGGAATCAAACTTTCATGAATTATTGTTTTTAAATTTATTCGGATGGTTTATATTTTCTTACTTATAAATAAGAAAAACATATTTTTTTGGTCACTTTCAACAGAATAACTTAGGTGGCGTTCTGTTTGTATTTTATTTTGTATTTTCATTTTCGAAAATGTTTTGTATTTCCTGTTTTCATTTTTGTTTTCAAATTTGCTGAAAACGCGTTTTGTTTGTCATTTCTGAAAACTGTTTTTGAAAATAAAAAATTGGAAAACACGTTCTGTTTGAAATGTTGCAGAATACTACTTAAAACATTCTTAATTAATTTGCTTGCAGAATACTACTAATTCAAACTCAAATTTTCTTTCACAATACACTGAAAACATGATTACATGCAACACACTAATATGAGCATTAAGAGTCTATATTAACACAGTTTGGTCAGGTTCGGGATTTGAAAAAGCTCTACTTCTATTAAAATTCAGAAAATGCAAGTTCTTTCAAAACCATCAGAGTCCATTTATCATTACATTTTTTGAAATATAATAATAAGAATTCTCACTTAATTTTTTTTTTTTTTTTTTTGTAATGTTGATATTGAATTCAATAAAACTTTATTTAAACTTAGTTCCAAGTTAGGATAAAAAAATAAAAAAAAATAAAAAATATTTAGGCTTAGTTCCAAGTTAGGATAATTCTAAAAAAAAAAAAAAAAAAAAAAAAAAAAAAAAAAAAAAATTATTTAGGCTTAGTTCCAAGTTAGGATAATTCTAAAAAAAAAGTAATAAAAAAATAAAAATTTTATATTAAGCTTAGTTCTAAATTAAAAATAAAAAAAAATCTCAAAACGCGTTTTGGACATTTTTTATCGAAATAGACACAAAACGCCCAAAACGAGGTTTTGGGCGTTTTGCGTTTTGTGTACAAATTTTCTTTTTTTTTGTTTTTCAAAATACGTTTTCGAAAATGGTAAAGAGAACGCATTTTTAACGTTTTCGAAAATAAAAACAGAAAACAACCTCAAAGCTGCAAAGAGAACAGGGACTTATATTTTTAAAGTTTGAAGGCCAAAAAAATTATTTATTTATTTTGCCGTTCTTTTATGTGATTTTTTCGAAACCACTTATCCTCAAACTAATTTGCATGTACACGTTCTATTAGAACTTGTTTGCTCCCTAAAAAAAAATTTAAAAACTTTTCCCTCAAATTCATTTTCAATCACATATAACTTTCAACACTTTTCAATCACTTTTAAATCATACATTCTCAAAAAACATGAAATTTTGTAAAAATTACTTACACCAAACAGGCACTCAATAAAATAATTTTGTGGGTTTTTTTGGAATAGCTTAAGTTAACTGAAAAGAGTGGAGGGAGAACTCCGTGACATTAAAGTAAAGATCACTTTCAGCACAAGTAACTTCGATAATCAACATCAGAAAAAGTGGGAATCGAGGGTTAGCAAGATGGATTGTAATCCCTTGAAGGTGGGAACATTCATGGGACGCATGCGTGTGATCAAGAAAGAATAAAGCAGTGGCTTAGCTTTCAAGTTTTCATATGGATAGAAATGGAAAAGGAATCCCGTGAACAAGGTGGTGATGCATGGGACACATGACGTGCCAAGTAATAGTTTATATTTTTCTTCAACGTCAAAATACTTTTTATTTAGCCCGTGTCGGGTTTTGATAAAAATCAAATTTAGTAAATTTTGATAAAAATTGATAAAATATGTAATTAAAAAGTTATTAGTTATTAAAGTGTGATTAAAATTAATTGTTGAATTTGAAAAAAATTAAAATTTGTAGTGATACCGAACAGGGATTTAATAAAGTCACAATACTCTAAAATTAAATATCTCAAACTCATCAATCTCCTAATATTTTATCAAAATTGCAAATTTCTGCTATACTACTATTTTATATTGAGTACTAATATTTCTCCCGTGCGATGCACGGATATTACTATTCAAAAATATCGATTTCATTTTTTTTTTTAAATTCTATAATATTTATCAAAATAAAACTTTTAAGCTATGTTTGATTTCTAAGATAGAAAATGTTTTCTCACAAAATAAGTAAGAAAATATTTTCAAAGCAAATGGCTAAAGTTTACTTCAATTGGTTGTACTACAGAAAATATTTTCTAAGTCAAATTTTTCAATCAAATATCAAATAAACACAAAATGTGCAAAATAATTTTCATGATGTGACATTTTTTAAGTAAAATTATAAAGCAATCAAACATATCCTTACATTTAATATTTGATATAATTTTAGATACGATGTGTTTACAGTTGACTCTCACTTTTAAGTTAGTATAAAAAATTTTATTGAGATCTTCGATTTGACATCCATAATGCATATTTTTCAATTTTCAAAATAATGATATCATTATCAAAAATATGAATAAAACAATAGGCATTGAAAAAAATAAACATGTATTCACTATATTTTACAATATTTATTTATTTAGTTCAAAACTTCAAATATGGTTTTAAATTTTTTAAATTGTAATTTTATCAATATTTAAATTCTTATATAATTATGATTTTAAGTTTATTAATTAGAATTTTATAATTATAATGCATATTTTTCAATTTTCAAAATAATAGTATAATTATTAAAAATATGAATAATACTATAGGCATTAAAAAGAAAACTATCTGATTTTAAGTTTATTAATTAGAATTTTATAATTATAATGCATATTTTTCAATTTTCAAAATAATAGTATAATTATAAAAAATATGAATAAAACTATAGGCATTAAAAAAAATAAACATGTATTCACTAAATTTTGCAATATTTATTTATTTAGCTCAAATAAGGTTTTAAATTTTTTAAATTGTAATTTTATCAACATTTAAATTCTTATATAATTATGATTTTAAGTTTATTAATGAGAATTTTATTACCAACTTTCATTTTATAACCCACATTTATTACCAACTTTCATTTAATACTAACTTTTATTAATTACATTTAATATTTTTTTTGGCAAAAGTTTCTTGATTTAGAAAGAATTTTGGGCAGGAAAGCGTGTGTATAAAATGGTGACGGTTATGTCATTATTATATATAAAAATATAGAATATAGATACAGATATAGATTCTAGCGTTTGACATATATATATATATATATATATATATATATATATATATATATATATATATATATATATATATATATGTATGTATATGTATTCATTAATGAGAGTAAAATAATAAATAATAATTTGAAATAGTAAAATTTGCGGTCGACCTCATAAATTTGCGGTTGACCTTATAAATTTGCGGTCGACCTGAAAAATCAGGATTTCAAAATTTTTATTTTTCAAGGTTTTCTGATCAAAGTTTATTTTGAAAAAGATATTTTAATGTCTTTAAAAATGTTACTTGAGCTTTATGAAGTGCATTGCCAACAATTGATGCATTAACCTTACATAAGATTGAAAAGCAATTTGTAAATGCTCAATTCTTTGTAGGCTTCATTGCTTGGTCTTCATGCTTTCCGACTTGAAATTTGATCTTGAATATCTTCGATTCTTTCTTGATCTTCTTTGCGTCTCATGTGCTTGATCACATAGTTTTGATTTATATCTTTGATAGACGATTTGAACATTGAATGTTTTGAATATTTATCATTATATGAAACACTTGAAGCACACTTGTTAGCAACACAATATATTCTTGTTTGTTATGATCAAAACAATAAGGTCAAGTTGACCATAGGTCAATAATTTCCCCCTTTTTGATTATGACAAACAAGATGATTTGTAATGATAATATAAGCAATTGAAGCGTATAATCAAAGCTTAGGGAAATGAGAATAATTGATAAGTTCAATTTTAGCATATATTCCCCCTATCTTATACAAACCAATGAGGCATAATCTAGCATATAATATAATCATTTTCATGCAAATAGATTATCCAAAGTAAAGCTAAAAACAAATCATCACCATATTTTCCCCCTTTTGGCATAAGCAAAAAGGTGAAATTTATCCCTTAATCATGAGCATAGGTGTGATAAGCATAATAATGAGGCACAAGTAGAATATCTTGATTGTAATCATATTCCCTCTTAGTAAAGCATTCCCCCTTAGTAAAACATTTGTATCATGAAATGAGTTAAAGGGTATAACAATGCATATCGGTGTTAAGCCAATCTTCGAGTGGTTAGATATGAATAGCATCATTTATCTCATATATAGACATGAAATTTATTTCTCTATGGTATAATCATGTATAACAAGAGTATGAGCATATAGGAATGGGAAAAATTCTGCTCTTTTTTTTTTCATACATGGATGATACAATAAAATCACATATATTTGCGTATAAATATATCTGTTATAAATAATGTATATATGTGAATGACATTACCATTATATCCCTGTAAACTTTACAATATTACGATTGTGCCATTGTCCACTCCTATAAATAGGAGCCTATACTTACCAATTTATTACACCAATTCTTGAAGAGAAATTCTCTCCTCTAAACTCTCTCCATTTCTCTCTCTATGTTGTTCTTATGATTTCGATGATTTTATAACACGTTATCAGCACGAGTCTCTAACCAATTGAGTAATAACGGGAGTATGCTCTACAGTTGCATCTAAATGATGAGCCTCTGTATCAGAAACCTGATTATTACTAACCAATGTTTCCTTTTCTCTCAAACTGAAAAAGAATGATTCTGGCCGATCCAGATATCCGATCGACGATCGGCCACCGCCATCAGAACGGGCTTGTCAAGGAGAAGACTCGCCTAAAATTTGGCGCAGAACCAACGGCTGAAACAAAAGATATCGACCGAAGAAGAAAATCTGAAAAACTGTGCAAAAACAGATATCTGACCGAAAATTGAAATGCTTATTCCGGACGATTCTGAACTCCGATCGACGATCGGCCAGCGGCATATCAACGGGTTTTTCTAGGAGAAGACTCGACTGAAATTTGGCGCAAATCCAACGGTTAAAACGGAAGTTATTGTCCGGAGAAGAAGATGCTGGCGGACTGAAAAATGATGATTCCGGCCAAACGGTTGATCTTTTGAAAAATCGGAGACCACCGGCATGTTCAGGACGCCGAGGCACATATTATGGTGATGGGTCAATTTTTCCGATCACCGGCGCGTGGCGGCCGGCGACGGCGGCGCGTGGCGGATCCGGCGATGACGAAAGGCAGTTTGTCCGTTTTGATGAATTGGATTTTTCTATGATCTTATTTTTCTGTTTTGTGCAGTTTTTAAAATATTCCGGCGGTCGAACATGGCGGTTTTCTTAAAAACTGTTTTTGGAGCAATCCTGACGAGATTTTGAACTTCGGACCAAAAAGTAAGTTTGTTCTAAATTAAATTTTAAACCTATTGACGGTTTCAATTTATTCATATGAGCAATATATTAAAATATGGACGATTTTGCCCTTAATAATACATACAAGTATAATAATCGTAAATTAACGATTAATATGTGATCAATTGAATTATATTATGCTGCCACCTACATGGTTGGTTTTACCACCTACATGGTTGGCTTTACCCGGTTTAATTATTTCATTATGTCGATTCCGCCTATATGGCCGGTTTAATTGTTTCATCTCGTTGATACCGTCTATATGGCTGGTTTAATTATTTCATCACGTTGACACCGCCTATATGGTCGGTATATCAATTGAATACATATAAACACCTCAGTTGTTGGTTAATTCTAACATATTAGAGGGTTGTTGTCAACATATATACTTGGTGGTATAACCCCAGTATCGTTATTGTTAATATATATATACAATATTATTGTTATTTGATACTTCATTAAATGATACCAGAAGTTATCAATACTAAAGTTAGAAAATATTTTATCAAATGATACCAGAAGTTATCATTACCAAAAGGTTGATAAATATTAATAAAATGTTTTATCCAATGGTACCAGAAGTTACCAATATCTGAATTTGAATGGGTGGATGAAAATTATTCAACAAGAGAATGTTGATGTATGATAAGATAATATCACATGATAGCACGGATATAGCTAATGTGAAAATAATCTCATCAGTATTATGAGATGAATGTTAGATGATAAGTGCCTGGAAAAGTTCTTGCACGAGCACTTATATATTCCAGAAGAAGTACATATTTACTCCAGAAGAAGTAAAAATTATCATCTAAACATACTGAAATGATATTATTATTGCTCCTGAAGAAGCATAAACGAGACATACATGCAAAATGCAAAAGGGGAAAACATTTATGATCCTCAAAATTAGAGATGTGTTTCGGAGTAGCCGTATCCTACCACCTCTGACCTTTTGAGGAAATAAAGAAAAAAGTGTGTTTCAAGAGTAAGAAATACTCCATACTCTACCACTTTAAATCTTTGAGGTACACAAGATTAATACATTGATAAAATCCTAGAAATTTATGGTGTGTCTCAAGAGTGAGAATACTCCGTACTCTACCACCACCTATTCTAGAGTTCACAAAGATAAATTTACATTAACCGGACTCCATTTTCGCTTGATTCCCCTTCCTTGCGACCAATCTATCTTTACTCCTGCTGGATCTTGTATTGGAATATATGATTGCAACTTATCCAGCAGTTCCTCGATAGTAGGAGCAGAAATAAGGATTCTCCTAGAAAATGGAGATATGAATCCCTGTTCCACAGCATAATCAAGAAATGTTAGCAAACCATCAAAGAAATTGTTTACATTTAAAAGCCCTATAGGCTTAGTATGGAGATCTAGTTGAGCCCATGAAGTAATATTAAAGATTTCTTCTAAAGTACCAAAACCTCCAGGCAGGGCTATGAAGGCATCAGAACCATATAACATGCAAGTTATGCGTTCATGGATAGATAAGGTTTGTACTTCATGCCCTCGTGTTTTGCCTGCAATATCAGCTAAAGGAGTAGGTATAACACCTATCACTCTTGCTTTCTCTACTAGAGCGGATTGTGAAACACAACCCATCAATCCACTGCTACCTCCTCCATACACGAGAGTGATACCTTTCTCTCCCAATTTCTTTCCTAAATCCACGGCTGCTTCTAGATACCCAAAACCTTTTCCCACTTTTGATCCACAAAATACACAGATAGTTTTGATCTGTCGAAATTTTGGTCCTTCCATTTTTGAAAGTAAAGAAGGAAAATGTTATTTTGGGATGCATGAACTATGAAAAATGTTTGGCTATTTAAAACCGAAAAACTTCACTATTTACTGGTCGTTTTTCGAAAAAGTGAAGATTTACTTTTGACAAAATCATCCTACTCACCTTTCGGCGATTTAATATTTTTAACCAGCCTTTATCAAAACTCGTGAAAGGAAACAGAAAAAATATTTTATATGTGCATATATATCAAATGATTTACCTTGTATTAATGCTGCATAGCCAAAGCATCATTGTTTATAACAGCATGGCAAACAGGATCTTTTGCTATTATATTTTTGAGACTATATCTCTCTTTATCGCTGATGAATTTAGCCCATAAAGATAGTAGCTCACGCTGCACATATCCACTAGGGTGCGTCTCAAGAGTCAATCGGATATCATCCAATGACTCCTTACTCAGTCCACCCTTAATGAAGTCTATCTTATCATCTCGATTTATGGATGAATATCCTATTGATTTACAACGGGTATCACATGTCCATCGAGCACATTTGTAGCAACTATTTAATCTTTTTGCTCTTCGCTTCTTTGCAAAAGTACTCTTACCTAAGCCAGGCTTGTGCTTAGAAAATGAATCTGGTAATTCACCAGCTAATCGAACTTTTGCTTCGATCAACCAGCGAACATCTTCTGGCATGCCATGATCCATCAGCAACCTCAATCTTTCGAGCCTAATTCGATAAATTTTTCTCAAATCATTTACTGGAAGATTGGAATAATATTTGCGAATATTTGAAAGTATGATATCCATTTTTGATGGATCTAGCCTTCTTCCCAAATCATCTATTTAAATGCATTATTCAACGCGTAAAAGAGCGGCGGCTCCGCGTGTCAGTGATATGGATTCCATCAAGAAATAATGGAATAAATTATTGAAAAGGTGAGATAATATGCCATTACCTTTTTCGATATAAGGGAAGATTTGGCGACAAGATTGAGATTATGCGATATTTCCTTGGATATTGTACCTGATTTTTCGGTATACTAAAAGTAATAAAGGTATACTGATTTGAACTATATAGAATACTGATGAAATAAATGTTGTATTGAACCAGAAGTTCATACATATGTACAAGTGAAATATCTTATTGAACCAGAAGTTCATACGTACAAGTGAAATATGTATATAGTATGAACCAGAAGCTCATAAATGAAATATACATTGTATTGAACCAGAAGTTTAGCGATATTGTATTGAGTCAAATATTCATACATAGAAATGAAATAAAACCGTATAGAACCAGAAGTTCTATAATAAACGGTTAGATTATCAAAAGTTCCAAATTATTTTCTATGAGAATAACTTATTCAGAAATTGTTTATCATACAACAATATTCTATGTCAAACAGGGAATAGCTCAAGAAGCTTTATTATTTGTAAAAGTGCGATATGCATACACTCCACCAAAGCGCACTGAGATATATGATTGAAATTACATCCCTAAAAGAATGACATGTGTTATGGCATTTTAGCCGATTGATAATATTTGAGAACATTATGGTGAAAACACGCCTGAAGCGTAATTATGCCTGAAGCATAATGACTATCGATTCCAAAAATAAATATCTCTTGAATGATTGAAATGATTCCTTTGAGGCTAAATACTCAAAGTAAGTAAAAGGGACATAGTCAAATGATGAGATATTCAGGTACCTGATGATAGAACATATAAAGAGATCTCTCCACGTTATATTGAGATGGAATCGATAAATAAGTCGACTGCATACCCTCTTATGAAATAAGATTGATGAAATCATAATTCTTTGGCCAAGTATGAAACCCTAATGTAGGGATTATTGTTCAAGGACCTGAAGTCCAAATGCTTAAATGTGTAAAGCCAGTAATTATATGTACAAATGAAAAATATTTCACAGTCGTAAAAGACGACTAGTTGCGCGCGAAATTTTTCATAGAACTGGCATGACATATGGTGGATAGACTATAGTCTAAATCACTAGCTTGAGCTCCTTGATATACCAATGAGTGAGATCAAAATGTATGATTCTCATCTCGGTACTTTGGGAGTATTCTTTGATGTACCAGTTGATCGCGGTACGTTGGGATTTCAAGTAAAATGATTGTAGATTATATGTCGAAATTGATATCTATTTCAATGATTGATTATGCTCCTGCAAAATTAGAAATTGCAGTTTATAAAGTGTAAGAACATACATGTATAAATCATTGAAAGATTCAATATGCCCAGATTAGTATCACTATAGAATGATACAAATGACTCCATGATATAATATGTTGAAAGTGAAATTGGAGTGTACTATTTATGACATCTGGGAAATTGATTATTCACTAGAAGTGAATACGAAAATGAATATTCACCAGAAGTGAATTTGAAATTGATTATTCACTAGAAGTGAATTTGAAAATGAATATTTAATTATTCACTAGAAGTGAAAGATGCAATCTATGAAAGTGAATTATAGATTTGATTATTCACCAGAAGTGAATTCTAAATTTGATTATTCACCAGAAGTGAAAAATACAATGAAAAGATTCGTGATTGCACCAATATACATGTAATATTCCATGAAAGGAATAAATACGCGTTGCACTCTTTTTCCCTTAGCTGAGGTTTTGTCCCACAGGGTTTTCATAGCAAGTTTTTTTTTAATGAGGCAACAGTTGAGGCGTATTGATGAAAATTAATGAGAATAATGCACTCTTTTTCCCTTCGCTGAGGTTTTGTCCCACAGGGTTTTCCTAGCAAGGTTTTTGAGGCATCATCATAGCTATCAACAAGCTATAATTCAGCAACACATTGTTATACTGGAATGATATCAACAAATGAAGAAAATCATACACATCTTATGAAGAATGTTATGATATCGACTACACACAAGAAGATTTTCATATATATTCCAGAAGAAAGATGATATCATTATTCAAAAGGTTCATGAATACTTGATTGCACACTTCAGGGGGAGAATCATGCTGTCATGCTGTACTCTTTTTCCTTCGTCCAGGTTTTGTCCCACAGGGTTTTCCTGACAAGGTTTTAACGAGGCAGCGGCTGTACTCTTTTTCCTTCGTTCAGATTTTGTCCCATTGGGTTTTACTGACAAGGTTTTAACGAGGCAGCACTGAAGCACTGAAGAACTTCAAAGATTCAATACATGATTTGTTCTACTTGAACATTAAGACTCAACGATTGACGATGGCCAATATCAGGGGGAGCAACTGTACTCTTTTTCCTTCGCTCAAGTTTTATCCCATTGGGTTTTCTTAGCAAGGTTTTAACGAGGCAGACAATTGCGTAATATGTCATTCAAGGGGGAGTGTTATAAATAATGTATATATGTGAATGACATTACCATTATATCCCTGTAAACTTTACAATATTACGATTGTGCCATTGTCCACTCCTATAAATAGGAGCCTATACTTACCAATTTATTACACCAATTCTTGAAGAGAAATTCTCTCCTCTAAACTCTCTCCATTTCTCTCTCTATGTTGTTCTTATGATTTCGATGATTTTATAACAATATCAACATATTTAGCCATATTTTTAACTTTCATTGTAATACTCAAACATCTTTCAATATGAGAAATTCTTATAAAGTGCTAGAGGTTTTTATCAAATATGTTGATTAATTGATTTCTAAATCATTGATTATTCAAAGTCCAAGAGGTATCAAAGAAATTTACCTCATCCTCAATAGTCATGAAGCACATGTTGGCCACTTCATCTTGACTCTCATCTTCATCTTGCTCATCATCACTTTCATCCCAAGTGGCTTGTAGAGCTTTCTTTTTAAAGAATCTTTTCTTGCTTCTACACTCAGTACTTTTGTGATCGGGTTTGTCACAATTATAGCAAACAATCTTCTCATCTTTTTCGTCTCTCTTTTGGATTCGATGATTGTTGCGAACGTCTCTCCACTTCTTGATAAGGATAGCAAGATCATCAAGTTCCTCATCACTTATGTTTGAGTTTGATGCGCATTTACTATGTGATGATTTAAGAGCAATTTCGCGCTTGGCCTCTTCTTTTCCTTTTCTTGTCCTCTCCTTTGTTTCGGCATTGTTGAGCTCAAAAGTCATCAATGTTCCATAAAGCTCTTCCAATGGACGTGTGTTGACGTCTATTGTGTTTTCGATCAACATCCTCAATGGATTCCAATCTTGGGAGAGAGACCTAAGAATTTTACTCACAAGTTCACCGTTAGTAAATTTATAATCAAAGCCTTTAAGATCATTGACAATATCGGTAAAACGAGTAATCATGCAAGTAATGGGCTCATCTTGCTTCATAAAGAAATTTTCAAAATCTTTAAATAAAAGATTTGTCTTAGTTTCTTTCACTTTGCTTGTACCCATGTGTGTGATTTCTAATGTATGTCAAATATCAAATGCGGAATAACATGTGCAAATACGATTAAATTCATTCTTATCCAAAGCACAATAAAGTATATTTTTGGCTCTAGCATTTAAAGTCAATTTTCTCCTATCATCATCATTATATTCCTCTCTAGGTTTTGAAATAGTTTAATCCGATTTTCCATCAACCTTAATAACTTTAGTAAGCTTATGAGGACCTTCTTCGATGACTTTCCAAATATTATAATCTATTGATTGAACAAAAATCATCATTCTAGTCTTCCAATAGTTATAATGTGTACCATCAAATAAAGGAGGACGATTTTTAGAATGCCCCTCAAGATTATGGTTAGCCATAAACTCAAGATTGTAAAATCTTTTAAAAATGAGCACCTAAGCTCTGATACCAATTGTTAGCCCAAGACTAAAGTTAACCAAGAGGGGTGAATTGGTTTATAAAACTTTTTCAATAAATAATCTCAAACTTAAGAACCAATGGGTACAAGTATGAGCAATTAGTGTTGTAAGTAACTTAACTATCAATGTAGTGTGCTATAAATGTGTAAACTTAATTGATAAAGCAAGTATAGCACTTAGATATAGTGTTGCACAATATAAATTGATAGAATAGAGTAAGTGCAATGTAAGTAAGTAAAAGGGATAAGAGAATGCAAACATGATTTTTAAGGAGGTTCAATCAACCAACGTGATCTACGTCCCCCGTTACCGAGCTCTCCGTCACGAGTAAGGCCAATCCACTATATTGGTAACTTACAACAAGAAGTACCAAATCCTTAAGTGACTTACAACAAGGAGCACTTATCCTTAGGTGACTTACAACAATGAGCACCTACCCTTAACCAACAATCGAGTTTTCACAAGGCTCTCGAAACCACAAGATATAATGAATTGAATTTACAATTGAAATAACTCTCTTGACAAATGATATACTCAAATTAAGTACCGAGAGCGTTAGGCTAACACTTCAATAGATAGCAATGAATTAAGCTCGAGTGTTAGAGAAAAATTTTGATGCAAATGATAATGAAAAGTTCAATGCAATCAAACAAAGTTATTCAAATAATCTCTTGTTAAAATATTGAATCAAATTAAGTACCAAAAAATGCCACACTTGAATAATTAACAATAAGTTAAGCTCAAAGTGTTTAGGCAATGGAACTTTGATGAATTAAATGATAATGAAAAATGTAGGACAAATAATCAAAGTTCCTTAATTGGAATTTCTCTCTTTTAAAAGATTAAACCAAGTTTAGAACAAAGAGAGACTTACACTTCAATTCTAATATATAATGTGAAGATATTGAGGACTTTTTATACAATGTAAAATCAAGAATCTTCACAAAAACTTTCTTTCAAAAACTTTGATGAATTTTGATAAAACAAAGTTGGATCAATCAAAGTATTCTAATAAAGATAGATAAATATAAATCAAGTAATAACAATGAATTTTTCACAAGAAAGCTTCTCTAAAATCTCCTCTTAGTTGTTGAAAATGAATGTAAGAGAGAAGGCTATTTGATGTGATCCAGACCTTGGATACAAGCCCGCACAAAGATCCGTTGAAGATCAAAGGAGGACCGATGACTCGATTGCAAACCAAGAGGGCCAAGGAAGCAATGGACAAGTTAGTTCAAGAAACAATGGCCAAAACAATGTTCGTGTCATCAAAAGAAATAAGTTCCATGTTGGGGCCGAGCCAAAACGATGAGTGGATCAACCTTATTCATTGCGTCGAAGAAAGTGGTGAAATTTGTATGTTACGGCCGTAACATACGAATCCTCACGGCCGTAAAGATTGAGTATCACGGCCGTAAGGATTATATCACGACCGTAAGGGAGTTGCTGTTTAAAATTGAAGTTTGGACGTTTTGGACTTACGGCCGTAATATAATTGTCACGGCCGTAAGAGGGATTCAGAAACAGGGTTACGGCCGTAAGGATTTAGTCACGGCCGTAACATTATATACGCGGAATTTAGGGATATTTTTATTTCCTTATTTTTTGGTAGTTGTTTCCTTATTTAATTATGACTCTTTAACCTAGTTTTGACCCTATTTATAGGGATGTAATTTTCATTATTCATTACACAACTTTGATATATTAATTGAGAGGCAAATTGCTTTCACATTCTTATTCTTTATTGAATAAAATCCGAACTTGCGAGTTAATTCTTGTTTGTTCAATTCTTGGGTGAGGTTTATCTTCATTGTGATCAAGAGGTCAACATATCAATTGATTGTGTTGGTTGCTTGGTTCAATTAATTTGAATCAATCTCTAAATCGTGATTTATTGGCGTTCTTGGGTCGATTCCAATAATTTGTGGGTTTCGTAGCTACAATTGCTATGTGGTTTGCATCACTATTTATAGAGCAAATTTTGCACATACTGTCTTTTTCGGTCGACCTATCCTGCCATGCGGTCGACCTCAATATAGCCGTTGCGAGAAAATAGCCGTTGGAGTTCAAAAATAGGCAGTGCGATCGATCTGAAAAAAATTTCGATCGACCTGAAAGTGTCATGCGGTAGACCTCATAAATTTGCGGTCGACCTGAAAAATCAGGATTTCAAATTTTTGATTTTTCAAGGTTTTCTGATCAAAGATGATTTTTAAAAATATATTTTAATGTCTTTAAAAATGTTACTTGAGCTTTATGAAGTGCATTGCCAACAATTGATGCATTAACCTTACATAAGATTGAAAAGCAATTTGTAAATACTCAATTCTTTGTAGGCTTCATTGCTTGGTTATCATGCTTTCCGACTTGAAATTTGATCTTGAATAACTTCGATTCTTTCTTGATCTTCTTTGCGTCTCATGTGCTTGATCACATAGTTTTGATTTATATCTTTGATAGACGATTTGAACATTAAATGCTTTGAATATTTATCATTATATGAAACACTTGAAGCACACTTATTAGCAATACAATATATTCTTGTTTGTTATGATCAAAACAATAAGGTGAAGTTGACCATAGGTCAACACCTCAAATAAATAAAAATAGAGCAAATGATTATGAATGTCTTATAAATGAGACATATACTCGTGAGAGAGTATATATCGATATAACTAATTTTTAATATCTAGAAGAGGTTCATGTACTTGAAAAATTGAGATCTGTATTGTTATGTCTTGTGGGGAAAGAAATCGAATTGAGATGATAATTGTGTCGACACACTTTATAAAGTATTTATGCAAAAGCAAACTGCGAAACTAGTCGCATCATAATATGAATGATAGCGTGGATAATAAAAGAAAATATGTTGAGGAAAACCAACATAAAAATAGTTGGCAAAAGTATTCATTCAGGCTAAATTAAACTTACTACAAAACCTGAAGTTTTGGGACCTGAAATTCAAACACTTAAAAGTATAAAGTCGGTAAAATACCTATAGGTATAGTCGTAATACACGACTTATTGCACAACGAATGTTTCAAAGAACTGACACAGATGCAATATTTTTTTTGTCTAGCAAATGCATAATAAGTGACAAAAAACATATAATTATTAGAAATGTAAATACTGAAAGATAATTGACTCTAATTATTAGCTTGCGCTCTTTGATGTATCAATGAGTGATATCAAAATGTATAATCATCAACTCGATACATTGGGAGTATTCTTTGAAGTACCAATGAGTGAGATTAAAAAAGATAATCAATACATCGGTACTTGGAATTGCGTTGAAATTATTAGAGAATGTCTATTTGAAACATAGGAATCGTTACCTAATTAAAGTTTCACAACTTAAATTTGGTTGTAGTAATTTGACAATTGAAATGTGAAACATATACGATATCTGAAACATACAGTATAATTTTTGAATGATTAAATATATCTGAAATATATAGTTCAAGTTTTTAAGAAACTTGTTTGATCAAAGTATACATATACTTTGCGATCTGAATATTTAATGTCCTGAAAAAATTCAATTTGTAATTGAATGTGATTGGTAATATAAAATTAGATTATATGAAGAATGGTACAAATGACTCTATATGACAAAGTGTTAAATTGAGGTGTACCATTATTGTGAATGATATTTGAAAATTGTGGCAATTGATTTTCAAGATTCAAATTCAGGGTTAATTATTCACCTTAAGTGAATAAGTTAATTGTTCATTGGAGTGAATAAATCACTTCCAAATTTGAGAATTGTATTAAATGCATTAATGAATATTGATTATAAAACATGGCTTGATGCGGCATGTTCAAATGATTGGAAATATTTTATAGTTCTTCAAGTTCAGAGCCTTTTTGAAAATGTGAAAAATTTTGATTTTTGTGGTTATTTTTTTTTTTTTTTTTTTATGGATGTATAATTTAAAAATGTTTGAAAAGTTAAAAGCTGTGAGCTTGACTAAGAATTGATAGTTGAAAATGAATTTGAAAATTTGAGGTGAAATTTTTTCTGTTATCAAACAGACTCAATGGAATAATTGAATTTATATTCGAAAAACAAATAATATAAGATGTGTCATTTATATATACTTGGTAAACATATTTGGTATTGCACCGATTAATAGTTGAAGTAATTATATGTAGTATCAAAATAATTGTAATGTTCCAATAAGAGGGAGCTAATATGCACTATACTCTTTTTTCCTTAACCGATATTTTATCCTACGAGGTTTTCTTGACAAGGTTTTTGATGAGATAACTGTTATCAATGTCTATTGATATACTCTCCTATACGAGACTCCTGAAAAGATCAATATATGGATGATTAAATACAGATTGAATCATGGGAGTAACTATATGAATGATTCAATACAGATTAACTTATAGGATTAGCTGTACAATTTTTCCTTCATTCAAGTTTTGTCCCACTTGATTTTCCTGACAAGAATTTAACGAGGTAACATCAAAATACTTCAGAATTTTCAATAAATTCATGATTTCAACACTAAAGGAGTAACTGTACTCTTTTTCTTTGACTAAAATTTTGTCTCATTGAGTTATTCTAACGATGTTTTAACAAAACAACATTTATCTTAATACTTGAAAAATAACTGTGATTTTTTTCCTTCATTTGATATTTTTATCCCATTGAATTTTTATCGAACAAGATTTTAATGAGACAAATATTTTGTAATATGTCATTCAAAGAGAAGTGTAGTAAATATTATCTTGTATTGGTGAACGGTGATTGTACCCCTATAACATTAAACATTATTACTTTGCATATCTTCATTCTCCCCTACATATATGAGAATCTGGTTCATGATAAAATACACAAGTTTATAAATATCTCTTTTTTTCTCTAATTTATAACAAATAAAAATTTATTAAACTGTATATAAAATTTACAAATGATTTCTATTATAACCAAGACGCTCTTTAAAAACATTTTGTAGGAGATGCTTTAAGAAATGGAAGTTACAATGAACTCGATATTTACTAGCGTAAAACAAAAATTCTTTAAAATTTAAAGATGTCCTATATTACGAAGTAGGAAAAGCTCTAAGAAATGTAAGTGATAATGAGCTCAGTTTCATTTAAGAACCTGAAATTCGTACAACAATAACTGGATAAACGAAAGATGTGAGCCGGAATTAAAGTTCAACCAGAAATTTTGCACGAACTAAGAGCCACAGGCTCGCCCCCCTAAACAAAGCTCATGGCCCCAATAACCATCTGGCGGGAAAAAAAAAATAAAAAAAACCCCCCCACATTTCAGTTATATAATGTAGGAAGGTATTCTTCCAACCTAACCCCAGCAGGAACGAAGTAGCACTAAAGAAACAAGGACTAACTGCAGGCAGCCAGCTAGTTGAATACGTTTATTTGCACTTTTTTGTGAACTCATCTTCAATACCTAGATTGTCGTCTTCCCCTGGAATTCCTTAAGAGTTATAAGCAAGCACGATGGTAAACAGGAGCTTAAACCAAAAGATGACATTACCGTGGAGAGTGAGAACAAGAGGAGTGAGATTGAGAACTAGAGTAGGAGTATGAGGGTGACCGTGAACACGTGCGCGAACGAGATCCAGAGCGAGATCCGGAGTCTTTCCGAGAACTCCTTCCCCTACTTGGACTCCTCCTGCGCCTGTATCTTCTGCAACATAAAACATGAAAAATGTAAACAAGAAATTATCTGATAAAGCAATACAACCAGAAAAAAATCTATATATAATTGGCTAGTGTGAAGGGCTTATAGATGAACAACTCTTGTAAAGCCCCACTACAAAGGCGTGTATCTTCACTATCAGTTTCTGTGACACCAAGAAAAGTGAAGAGAGTCCTACAAGAAGGTGCCATTTGTTTAAATCTAATACAGGGCCTGTTTAAACATACAACCAATAATGGAAATCCCAATTCACTGCTTTAGTAAGACCAAACCTTGAGTCCACCCAAATTTTCCTGTTTTCAGTTTTAATATAAATTTAGAAATAGGAGAGAAAAAGCCTCGAGTCTATCCAAAATTTTCACTTTATTTTAGTTTTAATAGCAATTTAACAAGTGTTTGGGAAATGAAATAAACTAGTTTATAAACCTGTTTATAAACTACACAATTTTCCAAACCACTTTTGAACCACACATTTTCTCTCTCCAATTTTCAACCATTACTTTTTACCTCAAAATCATAAATAAATCAGTTTATAAACCAAATAATGTTACCAAACTTCATTTATTAGATGTGACACATTACATATCATAAGTATGTATGTGATGAATCCATTGTTGTAAACCTTCTCTGTGTCCTTACAGTGGAAAATAATGAAAGTTGTTGATTCCATAGATCAGTAAAAGATAATTGCACTAGAGTTCTAAAAAATAAAAGAGTGACAGAAGTTTCATCTTCAAAGAAAAGTAGTTCTCCAGTCCATCAAATTAAATATGGAAGAGTAAAAAAAACTCAGTACAAGACAATAATAACCTGGTAAACATTAGCAATATGAAAAACCCAGTTCAGCAAAAAACTAAGCGTCTCCTTTAAGAACAAGGAAGAACTACAACAGAAGCAAACTAAGCCTTGTTCACAACAAATTTGGGGATAGAAAGATCTGCAGAGTAAACAAATTGCTATCTCCCAATCCCAAAGGGATAGAAAAGGGGAACAATCCTTCAATCAACAGCCAAAAGAAAATTATGCAGATATAATATACCTTGGAGGAGAACGACTGTGACTTCTACTACGGCTTCTCCAACATCGGCTAACTCGGCTTGTTTCAGCTAGTTTTTCAAGCCTTTGTCGTTCTTGATCTCTTTTCTTAGCCATTTCAATAGCTGTGTCTTTCTTTACTGCAAGAAATTGGTCATGTCACAATGAACATAATAAAATCATGGAGCACGCATCTTAATCAAAGGGAGAAAAAATGACAATCCTCATTGAATGATAAATTATAGTATAAACATCAAACATACTCTGTTTGTTCAGTTGTGTGCTCACGATTCTTTTAAGTCGTTCTTGAGGTGTTTCCTTCTTCTCCCCCTGTTGCTTAGAGAGGCTCCCACTACTAGTGGTTTTGCTCAACTTTGCTAGTGCTGAGGATGTGCTGCCAAGGGAATCAATAGAAACATATAGTAAGTAAACAACGAAGATAATTATCCAAAAAATACATATTAAGTACTGGAAAAGGTAAGGCTAAACACCATGAGATACCTTGGTGGTGGCTTCAACAGTTTGGCATTCTTCTCTTTGTCAAGGGATACACCAGAAGCGGGGTCTACATGAAGAGCCTCAAGTATGCGACCAGACGATGGCCTGCAGGAAAGCATAAGCATTAGAGAAACATTTTACAATACTTTCTGGAACTCAGATGCAGTCATATGAAGTCCAACTCGAGGAACTTGAGCTTCAAAAAGGAAGCTTCCTTCCCTCTCCCCCTTGGCAGTTAAGCTGAGCATGATATTCTAAACCACAAAAATTTGTCTCAGGTAACAAAATGGACGATTAGCTGCAGCAGAGTAAAGAATGTACAGTCTATATTTTGCAAGAATTAAAGGTCGAGTGCTCCGACCGATTCAATGCATTAACAAGGGACGAAGGAGATGGTGGTGGAGAATATCCTTCAAGCTTTGGCTCATCCCCATCATCAAAGCCTCCAAATTCTGTAATATATTCTATTTTTGGAGTCCTATCTTTGCCTCGATGAAGATCATCAGAGTGTGATCCATTTACATGCCGCCTTGACCTTGATGGAGAGTAGGACCGAGATTTCGACCTCGATCTGCAAAAAGAGAAGATAGTTAACAATTGTCCACTAGTTAACTTACATTTGAACAGGAAAAAGACGAGAAATCCACCTTCTAGATCTTGAATAAGCTTCATAAGTAGGACTGCGCCTCGATTCACTGCAAATCATCAGAAGTAAAAATATTGTTAGGACCACATATTCCTGCTGACTCTCATTTTATATCCTATGTGCACACTACGTTGTACCATTGCAAATGAATCAAGGAAACACATGATATTACCGATATGGATCGTGATGAAGCACTCTAGTTCCATTTATCCTTGCAGCTTCTCTATCCTTCTCTCTTTCCATCTGAGAAACCTTCCTTCTTTCCTTGCGACTCAGCTTTCTCTATAAAATAATAGTAATACAAAATATGGTCAAATAAGGCTGTATCAGTTCCAAAAGAATCATAATTCCAAGTTTCCAAATCAAATTTTTTACAAACTTACAATTGAAGGATCTCCCTTGATGACTTCTTTTTGTCTCATTTCTTCTTCTTTAGCCTTTTTATCCATGTATACAAGCCATCTATACCTCTTTACTCCAAATTCTTTTGCAATTGACTCCATCATTTCATCATTGCTGTCATCACTGTTAAAATCGTCCTCATAATCGGCATCTTCGTCATCCTCAACTTCATCACCATCTGAATCTTGAGTTTCCGCCTTTTCATCTCCATCATAAGAGAAACCAACTTGCGAGTAAGACCCCTTGCTTGCTGGCGGCTGAGCCGCATGAGATTTACTGTGTTTGACATTACATCCAACAAGGAGAAAGATCAAACCAATGATATTATATAAACAGAGAGCTTAATAGAAGCTACAGCAGCATGCTACATGAAAGAACTTTCTATATTTAAAAACAAAGAGCAGACATAAATGGAAAAAGACAATAAGTCCCTATAAAGGAAAACTAGAAGTGAACACTAGTACTTGTTTGAGCCCCATTCTTTTAAAACTCATTTTTCTCAAACTTACTTTCAAACTACACATTCTCCCAATAAACAATTTATTTTCAACCACACATTCTCTCAATAAAATAAATTTCCATGTAAGTCCAAAACTTCTCGATTTTTTAACAACACATTCTCCAAAAAAATCACTGTTAAACAATCTATTCTCCCAAAAAAAATGGGGCATAAACAAACCCTAAGAAGACTTACATTATCATTAGGAAGTGTCTTCAGAGTTTTCATACGTCAATTTTGGAAATTGCAATGCAAATTTAAATGCCAATTGCAAAATAACAAGCTATTCAAAATTTAAATGTTTAAAACATCATCCCATTGACTATTGTTTGCTTTGTAAAGAATAAAACAGAAAAGAAAAAGTCTGAACCTGTCTGATACAAAATATGCTCTGATCTTTGCCTCAACCTCTTGGTTAACGTGTTGCAGTCCCTCCTCGTCAATAACTGCTAAAGAATTTTGTTAGTTTTCATAAAATATCAGAAAAATACTATAAATAGGAAAGGAGGTATCATTATCTACATTCACTAAATGTAATGTAAAACAGAGGAAAAATTCAAAAAGTTGTTGTAAATCAAACAGATTATGACAAATAAAAAAGTACCGACATCCTCTATGCCGATGCTTAATTAAATCCCGGTAACGCTCAAAACTAACAAACTCTTCTAACTCCTTTTCTTCCTCAGTTTTTTCTGGGACCCGAGGATGGCGTGTACTATTATCACAAATAAAATCAAGAAGAGCACGGCCATCGAATCTGATAAAAGTATAGTTAATCAGTATCGGTAGGTGAATCCCCCAACATCTCAACTCCTAATCCCAATCACGAAACAAGTGTTTTGAACAATGCTTTTCGTACAGCAGGTAACTAAAATTGTATTACCTGTCAATCATAATATCCTGTTTCCCATTCCAGGGTATCCTGATCAGGAGGCAAAAATGTTAGGTCACATTTAACAGTGGAATGAACTTATTTAATTATCGAAGCCATGTGGAAAATATAGTAACTTCGTGATAACTCGTAACATTGCCACAGAATACGAGTAACCGGATGGGACTGAAACGTATTCCCTACAACATCTAGCAAAAATGAATAGGACATGTATATTTGTTAAGAAATTTTCTTGTGGTACTTACACAATTTTTTTCAATTTTGCATGATAATAATTAAGTGACAGATGCAAACACAAGTACTGTAGGACACTTAAAAGCACAAACATCTCAGTTTCTTGTCATCAACTTAATGCAAATCAACAGCTTGCTCGAGTTCCAAAATCACAAACATAATCACATCTTCTATTTCCAACAGTAAGTCAAGACAGCTTACCACCTATTACGAATGATAACACCACAAATTGCAGAAAAAATAAACACTATTTTTCAGGCACCCCGCAGCTAATTTAGACATGAACTTTCACCAACTACATTGCGTAAGCATTGCCCGTAGAGTGTGAATTTTGCAGAAAATAAGTCAACACTCTAGCATAATGACCACTAAGAGTAACAAATCCATAGCAAGATCCCGTATCAAACAAGCAAAACGGGGAAGGTAAATTGGTATAATATGAAGTATAAACCATAAAGTACATATCCATTCGCAGCTACAATAATGACCAAGGCAGCAATAATCCAAACAAAAAGTATCCAAAAGACTGTTTGAAGCACTTAATTATCCCAAGCATAAATAAAACACACTTCCATCAGTACTAATTAATCCTCTAATTGTAAATCTCACTTCCTTTCACCTTTTCCAATATAAATCTTCAAAAAAATAATATCCTTCCTGCCTAATAATAAAAGACCAGCATACGACAGTCAAATAATATTTTTCTTTAAATAAATAAGAAATATTTGATAAAATTAAACGCGTATCATACAAGCCCTGTTGGTCTTCGGTAGCCTGGTAGAGAGCTTCATCACGGTGGATGCGGCAGCGAGTTCCGACGGCTTGGATAGATTGTCTTGGGTCACCGCGCCGCTTGGCCAGGTATATGGAGCGGCGCTGCGCTCTCTTCCGAGCGGCATCCATCATTTCGTGCACTTTCTTCTCCGACCTCCGCGCTTCGTGCCACATCTTTGATTGATCGATTGATTCTTGGATTTTCGAACAATACTTTCGATATTCTTTAGGATTTTGATGAATGGTATCCCGAAACCCTGGGTCTAAAGGGGGATTTATTCAGGGTGTGTATTAATTTGGAATGATTACAAAAACTTAATTGGGATAATTAGTTCCACTCATATGTTTAGATTTAAGCTACGGTTCGGTTAACCAATTTATTTGGTTTATAAACTAATTTATAAACTACACAATTTTCAAAACCACTTTTTAATCACACACATTTTCTCTCTCCAATTTTCAACCATTACTTTTTACCTCAAAATCATAAATAAACCAATTTATAATTCAAACAGTGTTACCAAACGGAGTGTAAAATTTTTAAAATCAGGTAATTTGATAATATTTTACCAAATCAGTTATAATTCAGATCAAACTTTTCTCTCTCTGAAAACCAGCTACAGAGCTCTCATTCTCTCAGTCATTGTTCTCTCTCGTCCGGTCTAATGAACCACCACCATCTTCTCAGATCAATTGCCACCACTGACGGCACCACCACCACCACCATCATCAACTAACGCTACCCATACGTCAATTTTTTTCCTCGAAATTCACAAGCTTTCTCCCTCTGGAAGCCAATCGATGAAGTGTCTGGGTCTTCAAAATTCACTTGGGATCGAAATTCACTATTCATCTACACACTGTTAGTGTTTGGGTCTTCGATTTTGAAGGTTTTGGTTTGATTTGGGTGTGTGCATTTTCCTCAAATACCTAGATTCTACCCTATTCTTCTCACCTCAATTTCAATTGCGAGTTGGATTGTGGTCGGAGTTCATGAACTATTCTTCACATCGCGAGATTTAGTCCAACTGGAGATTTTGAAGGTTTCTGTTCGTTAGAGCTTCGGTTGAGCGACTGGAGATTTTCGTTGACAAAAGAGATTAGTGAACTTTACAATGAATGTGAAGTTGAATTTATCAAAATTGTAGAGAGCAATGGAAAGTAGAGTTTGTATTTCATTCATTTGAAATACCTCCTGCCAATCCAATAAAAAAATATTCTCATCAATGGAAATGTAACACACACACAGACACGTGTATTTGTCTCTTTATATAACATATTCTCAGCAATGGAGATTTTTGTTGTTTCTGGTTTGAGCTTTGTTGTTTCTGGGATGGTGGTAAATGTAACACATACAGAGACATGTTTTTGTGTTTTTGTGTAACAAATTCTCAGCAATGGAGATTTCTGTTGTTTCTGTGTTTGAGCTTTGGTTGTGCGACTGCAAAGATGGTGGTCGTGGTCGTGGTGAGACAACAATTAAAATTACATTTGTAATTAATTAAAAATTGAAATAAAATTACAATTGTAATTAATTACTAATTGAAATAATATTATAGAATGTAATTAAGTTACGATTTTAATTAATTGCAAAATTGAAATAAAATTAGAATTGTAATTAATCGTAAATTGTAATTCATTACATAATGTAATTAAGTTGCAACTACATTTGTAATTAATGTGAATGTAACTAATTAAATTTTCTAACTAATTAAATTAATTTCAACAAAAAAAATTCATGTTTTACAAAATTCATTAGTTACAATTGTAATTAATCGCATAATGGAAATAAAGTTACAAATGTAATTAGATACAATTTGTGACTAATTTAATTAATTTTAAAAGAAAGAAAATGAATTTCGAGTGACTTGTAATAGATACAATTAAGTTACAATAGTAATTAATTAGTTATTTTGTAATTGATTACAAAATTGAAATTAATTTACAATTGTAACTAATTACAAATTGAAATAAAGTTACAATTGTAATTAATTACAAAACTCAAATAAGTTACTATTGTATTTTCGACGTTGTGGCAGTGACCGGTTACAAATTAGGTGGTGATCGGTGGTCGTAATTAATTATTGCAATTTTAATTAAAATTATAATTACAATTGTAACTAATTACAAATTGAAATAAAGTTACAATTGTAATTAATTACAAAACTGAAATAAGTTACTATTGTATTTTTCGACGTTATGGCGGTGACTGGTTACAAATTTGGTGGTGGTGGTAATTAATTACAATTTTATTTAAAATTACAATTGTAACTAATTACAAATTGAAATAAAGTTACAATTGTAATTAATTACAAAACTTATATAAGTTACTATTGTATTTTCGACGGTAGTCCGACGACCGCGGTTGTAGTGGCTGTTGATTACAAATTATACTAATATAATTAATTACAAATTACGAATTACACTAATATTTAACTAATTCATAAGTTACAATTGTAATTAATTACAAAATTGAAATAAAGTTACAATTGTAATTAATTACAAAACCTTATTTCTGATTTTAAAAGAATACCTGATTTTGAAAATTATTTTGATACTTTTGTAATTAGTTACAAATTACCTGATTTCAAAAAATTTCATACTTAAATGTGTGTAATTACGTACTTAACCCAACTTAATTTACACAATTTCCTATACCATTTTTTAACCATTTACATTTTATCTCTCCAATTTTTAACCATTCATTTTACCTAGAAAAACTCAAATAAATCAACAAATAATTTCAATTCCTTGATTTGACACAAAAGATTCCATATTAAATCTAAAAGAACACACCCTCAGAAAGGCATTTAAAGACATTTTAAATTTTTAATGAATTTTATTTACTTTAATGAAATTATATAGATTTTTTAAAAATTTTGCGGAAATTTTTATTTTTTAATTGAAATTTTTGAAGATTAATATTAGTATGATGTGAACGTGAATCGTTAATAATAATTATATGTCAAGTGAATTGCCAAAAAAAAAAATACAGTGTGAGATATAATAAATAATTTTAAGATAGAGAAACATTGCTGATTAAAAAAAAGGGAAAAAAATAAAATCGCGCTTGATGTCGACCTAAAAATTGTGTTACGTTCATAAAAAATTTTGAATACAAAAATCTTTCCAGAGAAAATTTTAAAATCACTTTCCTTATTATTATTTGTTTTGAAACAATTTAATTATTATTTTTTATAAGATCTTATAGAATTTTAGTTAGATTTATTTTCATAGAAAAATTGAAGAAGACGATGAAAAAGAAGAGAGTCTAAATATAAAGAAAAAGTATTAAAAAGAAAAAAATACAAAAAGTTGAAGAGAAGAGAAATAATTATTTATTTAGTCATATTTTAAGGTTTCTAAAAATAACATGAAAGAAGGAAAATATAGAAAAAAAAAAGTTACAATTTAAATTTTTTTTTTTAAAGTCTTTCAAAATCTTGGAGGTTAATGAAAGAAAAATAAAGGGATTTTGTGGTTGTACTTCATGTTTAGAAGTTAGTAAATAAATGATTTCGCATGAGTCTTTAAAAATCACAGATAATTTGAATAACACAGTACTTTTAAAGACTTTTAAAAGTTTTTATACAATACACCATGACTTTTATGGACTTTTAGAAAGTCCATTAAAATCTATATTAAATACATCAAAATTTTTATGAAGTCTTTATAGTCTAAATTGGATATACCTAAATTTTTCAAATCCTTTAAAGTTTTTAAAAGTCATTCAAAATCTACATTGAATAAACTCCCCTAAGTGTCTAACTGTGTGATTATTCATGTTCTTTGTCAACACGGTATTTAACGATGGATGAATACTCCAATAGTAGTGCATGGATTGGATTTAACCAAAGTCGCATATTGAGTTCTATTCAAACTCGAAGTTTAGCTCAATCTGGACATAATAATAATCTTTATTTTTTATATTTTTTATATATATAAAAGTAGAAGTCAGGAAAGAGTGAGTGAGTCATTTTAGAAGGAAACTTACATTTAATGTCTCTCTCTCTTTACTTCTACTTCTATATATATATATATATATATATATATATATATATATATATATATATATATATATACATATACTAGTACTTTATCCATACGATACACGGAAGTTATTATCCAAATATCGATTTTAATAAGTATTTATAAAATTTCAATACTTTTACATAATCAACATATATATAAATGCATAAAAAATAATTTTATATTTCAATAATTATTAGACTTAAAAAAATAATATACCTAATTCAAATTATTAAAAACATATTTGAATAGTAAATGTCAATTTATATATTTAAATATTTGAATTTAATGAATAAAACTTTATTTACAAAACTAAACAGTCAAAATAATAATTTTGAAAATCTCGCAATTATCATGATACGACAATCGAGTAAAGTTTTTAATCACGAAATTGTACCAAAAATCTTATACACTGTAATCTTTAAAAATATATCAAAAATAAGTATGGTTAAAAAATATTAATCATTGTATTAATATTATTAACTTAAAAGAAATCAAAGTATTAACTCTTCAATATTAACATTCGTTCAATAACTTTTTCGATAAATTATTTATAAGTAATACATTTTTTCAACCCATTTTTTAATCACATATACTTCTCCAAAAAAAATTTCAACCACACATTTTATTATAATACTAAAACATAAAGAATTTAAGAATTAATTCTGTCAAACTATCCTACTTTCATATATAGTATAGATTTTCACCAGTGCAGTGAACTAATTGCTATCCTTCATTAAAATTTAATGATTATACAGAATCAGTACAAATGCAAAAGATATAAAAATAATTTCTCCATTCTCATCATATATTTAACATTTTTCTTAATTTTCATTCAAAAACACCAATACAATAATTAAAAATATGTGCTTAATCTTAATATACGACAATTGAACAACGTTGAAGATCAAGAAACTATAATATCATATAATCTTTTCACAATTATTAAAATTAAAAATGATTAAAAAATATTAACAATTATTTATCATAACAGTAGACTATTAGTGTGTGTATAACTCTGTGTGTGTGTGTGTGTTTGTGTCTGTGTGTGTGTGTATATATAAATACATTCATATCTATCTAGATTTTGCATTCATATTTAGTGTATAACTATTTTGTATTCACATTAATCTTGTTTTGCATTCACACTGACCAAACCATACAAGAGATGTGCATTTTAGGCGAGAAAACAATAGTTTATATGGCAAGCTACACTTCTACTTTCATTAATATAAAGATATATATATATATATATATATATATATATATATATATATATATATATATATATATATATATATATATAACAATAAAGATTTTTGTAGGAAAATTTATTATTTATTACATATTTAGCCCTTGTTTGATTTTATAACTTTTTCATAAAATCTACTACTTTTTTCTACAAAAATCAATCTTAACCATACAAAAAAGTCAAGCCCACAACTTTTACTTTTCAAATCACTTTTTAACCACACAATTTCTTAAAACTTTTTCTTTTCCCAAAAAATTATAAAATCAAACACACACTTAGTAAAAGTTGTAATAAATGTACTATGTGTAAATGTGTTACATTGAAAATTAAGACATTTTTATATTTATACTTTATATATATAAAAGTAGAAGTCAGGAGATAGAGTCATTTTGAAGGAAAATTTGCATTTAATAGCCCTACTTCAACTTCCCCTATCTACACTCAACTGCAACCGCCCATACCCTCTTCATCTTCCTTCAAGGCTTCAACACGATACTTCTCCCTTTCTACACTCAACCGCAACTGCCCATACCCTCTTTACGACTTTACCTTCGTTACCCTCTTCCTCTTCCATTTCTCCAGAACCAATATGCCAAATTTTGTTTTAAGGGTTTGGTTCTTGTAAATTTCTTGCTCCATCTTCTTGTAGACTGGCTGATCCAAAAATCTCAACAGAGGATCCTTTGTCTTGTGGTTCAATGACGAGTACGTTCGATGTTTTTGATTTTTTTCTATTCGATTGGTGTATAAATGAAAGTTCCTAACCTGTTTTTTTTGTTTTATTGAGAATTTCTTGTGATTCTTGTAGATCCATTTTAATACCCTTCGTCCTGAGGTTGGACGATGTGTATGTTCCATGTTTTTTTATTTTTTTATTTGATTTTTGTATAAATGAAAGCTGAACCTGAGTTTTTCTTTTACTTTTGTTGTGATTTTCGTAAGTCCATTTCAATGGTGCCTTTTTTTTTTTTTTTTTTTTTTGTACTTAATACTTGGATCTATCTTGAATCATGTTTATCATAAGAAGAAAAAATGGAGGCATAGTTTCAATTTCTCCAATATGATTTGTGTTTTATAAGCTTTGGTAGTTTTTTTATTTTTTATTTTATTTATTCAAGTACTTTTTAATTTTCATTTGTGTTCTTTTGTGTGCTTTGTATTTTGTTTTAACAGTCTAATATGTAAACATGTAATGGATTTAACCCTATTTCATTTTTTTAATATGCAATGAAGTTTTCTCTGCTTTTGAAAGATTTCTAATCCATTTTTTATTTTGTCTTCCCTTTTTTAGGGTTCGTTCTGACGGGTTTTTGCAGGCTACAGACATTATTCAGTCCATCGAGACACATAAATTTGAGAATGGTATTTTCTTTCCTACGACATATTGTCTAATCTCATTTCATATGTAGATAACTTTATTTTTTTGGATATGTTGATTATATCTATTGATATGTGTTTTTGATTTTTGGATCTATTAATTATATCTATTGATGTGTGGTTTTGTTTTTGAATCTATTGATTATATCTATTGATGTGTGTTTTGTTTATATTTTTTGTTTAAACATTTTTTTTTTTTTGCATGCCTTTTTTTCTGCATTTCTTTTACTTATCTGAAGGAATTTGATTTCATTAATAGGGGTTTCTTTGTTGCAGAAGATTTCTTTCTTTATTATTTTGTTTGTTCAATGTTTCCCATTACAAAATTTGTAACTTTTACAAAAAAAAATTTCTTTTTTCTTTTTATATATTCTCTATTCTATGTATGTATGAGGTGTTTTTTGTTCATTTATCCAATGATAATTGATATCTTATTTAATCCCCTCGTGTTTGTGTTTTCTTAATTGTTTTATTACCTTTTAAAATTTATTTTTATTTACATTGCAATTTTAGCTTCTATTTTCAAATTATATGATGAATGCTTTAGTTCAATTGTATTTGATAAAGTGATATTTTATCGTATATATGAGATTTCAAGAATGAAGCTACAAATTTTTCTTTTATTCTTTTGGTTATGTTTTATGGTTTTCTTGAAAATTTAGAATTTTTTTATGTTATAACGTTGATAGTTTGATTTTGGAAGTATGTTGATTGATCTGTTTTTGTTTTGTTTAACTTTGCAATTGTTGGCAATAATTGAATTTTATTTTATGTATTTATTTTTATACTTATTAGTGATGTTTATAAATTGTGAGTGTGTGATATATAACTGCAGTTTGGTAAATGTCGCAACGGAAGTCAAGGATAAAATAACCAAGCAATGTTGAAGAATATTTATAAATTTTATGGATTCAGGCACTGACCTCTATTTTTTTTCCTCCTATTCAATATTTTATGTCAATTTACTTACTTTTTTCTTAATTTGTATTTTTCTTTTTCAAGTGATATTGCACTGCTATGTAGGTAGTCTACTTATTTGGATTTTGATTTCCAAAAAGGATTATGGGGGTTGTTTATCTGAGGAAGACTTGCTTCTTTGTGAGGTATTCCATTATCACAGACGTTATCCCAAATCCCAATCATATAATCGTCCTTTTAATTTTGCATTGATCAAGTCTTGATTAGCTTGAGGTAACAAAAAAATTCCAAAATATCTTCAACATGTGAAAATTATGGATTCTTATCTTCCGTAACTCTTTATGAATTTTGTATCCTTGTTGGTCAAGATTTCGAATAGTCTCTTCAAATTTAACTTTGTCTCTCATAGCTGCTAAATTAAAAACTATTGGCTCAACCTCTTATTGTATATATGCAGCCGCTGGTTTCTTTCGTTTCCAGCTTTGATGCTTTGGGAAGTGCTGGTTTTTTCCTTACGGACAATTGTTTGAACTAGCAATTAAAAAGACTGGATCGTTCCCAGATTTTCAAAATTATGTAATGAGTGAAGGCTTGCTGGGAACAAACTGAGCATCTTGAATGTGACACATTGTTTCCATACATCTTTTTTTGGCAGTTTTAATATTTGATAATTTGATAAATTGCTTTCGTTAGTTTCGAACTCAATTTGGTTGCTACAAACCATATTGAGCTTGAGGGGGATGTTAAAGACATGGAAGTGTTTCCATTTCTTCGTGATGCCGTAATAACTTCCAGATTGTTATACTATCATTTCCATTATATGAATTTCTGTAATATCATTGTTTCGATCTTGAAATTCGATTACGATTTTATTTTAGAAACAGAAAAACATTCGAAATTCTTATTATGATTTGTTCCTTTTTCTTTAATCCATATCTAGGTAATGTTTTAGATTCATATAGTTATCGAATCTGGATTGAACTATTGCACCTTTGATATCTTACTTTGTATTCTTTATGTTCTCCTTGCTAAAGAAAAGAAAGGTTGGGATTGGCACAAGTTTTCGTTCGTACACACCTTGACTTTAATCACTTCAACTTATACATTATTACATACAACATAAGTATTAAGTCCCGTGCATCGCACGGACAAAGACTAGTATATAATAGAAGTCAGGAGAGATAATCATTTTGGAAGGAAATTTGCATTTAATTACCCTCTCTCCTCACTTCTACTATATATATATATATATATATACACATTTATTACAACTTTTACTAAATACGTAATAAAAAATAAATTTTCCTACAAAAATCTTTATCTTTACTTATACAAATTTTCCTCTAAAATGACTTTCTCTCCTGACTTATATATTTAATAACCATCTCTCCTCACTTTATATATATAAAGATAAAGATTTTTGTAGGAAAATTTATTTTTTATTACGTATTTAGTAAAAGTTGTAATAAATGTACTATGTGTAATTGTGTTACATTGGAAATGAAAAAATTAGATTAATACATTTGAACATAAATAATGTGATATTTATGTAAATGTGTTATGTAGGAAATAAAAAAATTGGATTAATATATTTGAACATAAATAAATGTGATATCTATATAAATGTGTTATATAGGAAATGAAAAAATTGGATTAATATATTTGAATATAAATAAATGTCATATCATATCTATGTAATCAATGTGTTATATTGAAAATGAAAAATTTGGATTAATATATTTTAAAATAAATAAATATATGCTATATAATTTTGTTAAGTTAGAAATTAAAAAATTCAATTAATATATTTTGAAAATAAATAAACAAAATCATTGAAGTTTTACATTCTAATATATCAATAAATGAGTAGTTTCTTCAATAATCATATTACAAAAATAATTAATTATTTGCGATCAACTTTTTACCACCAATGATAAATTGGTAGAAAATTTAATCATTTCACCATTTTGACAAAAATTGGTATTTTTAAAAAATAAGGAAAAATAAAATATATTAATCTAATATATTGTATTTTGAATAAAATAAATGTAAGAAACATATTAAAAATAAAGTTAATTAAAAATTATAACATATTAAAAAGAAAATAGGTGATAAAGTGAGCAAATTTTCAGAGAAAAACGTAAATAAAAGTCAAAAGAAATTTAATATAAAAAAATTTAATTAAGTGGCAAACTTTGAGTGGCGCGGTACAATGAGTGTACATGCAGAATTTTTTATTTTGATTAGTTTTGTCTTTTTAAAAGTTTCAAACTAAATAATATAAGTTATGTAGGAAATGAAAAAATTGGATTAATATATTTGAACATAAATAAATGTCATATCATATCCATGTAAATGTGTTATATTGAAAATGAAAATTTTGGATTAATATATTTTAAAATAAATAAATATATGCTATATAATTTTTTTAAGTTAGAAATGAAAGGTTGAATTAATATAATTTGAAATTAAATAAATAAAATTATTGAAATTTTACTTCTTAATATGTCAATAAATGAGTAGGCTCTTCAATGCGTATGTTACAAAAATAATTAATTATTTTCTATCAACTTTTTAATCACACATATTTTCTCTCTAATTTTCAGCCACTATTTTTTACTTCAAAATCATAAATAAATAATTTTATAAACCAAAAAATATTACCAAACTAAGGCTTAATCATTTCATAATTTTGACAAAAATTGACATGTTTAAAAAATAAGGAAAAATAAAATATATTAATTAATATATTGGATTTCAAATAAAATATATGTAAAAAACACATTAAAAATGGAGTTAATAAAAAAAATTATGACATATTTAAAGGGAAATAGGTGATGGGGTGGGAAAATTTTCAGAGAAAAACGTAATTAAAAGTCAAAAGAAATTTATATAAAAAATTTAATTAGGTGTCAAATTTTGACTGATGCGGTATACTTAGTGTACATGTATCATTTTTTTATTTTGATTAGTTTTGTCTTTTTTAAAGTTTCAAATTCAATAATATTTTGTATTGAAATTTTATTTGAATTATGTTTTTTATTCAATATGATTGTATAATTAAGATATTTTCAAAATTATCATTTAAAAATTATATGTTCCGTGCATCGCAAGGGTAGTGGTAGTAGTAGTAGTAGTAGGAGTAAAAAAACTGGAGGTACAAAAATTGACATGTTTAAAAAAATGATGAAGAAGAAAAAAATATATAAATTGAAGAGAGAAAAGTGTGTGGTTAAAAAGTGGTTTGAGAAACTGTGTGGTTTATAAATTGGCTTATAAACCAAATAAATTACATTTACCAAACGGTGGCAATATATAATGAAGTTTGAATAAAACATATGTAAGAGACACATTAAAAACAAATTTATTCAAAATTTAAAATATATTAAAAGGAAAGTTGGTGATACAGCAGGCAAATTTTCAGCAAAAAACATAAATAAGAAGCAAGATCACGTGTCAAAATCCTTTACTGAATTTGAATATCCCGCTATGTCCTTGGCCCTTTCAAAGATTTTTTTTGGGTTCGGGGACTTCTGACTGAGCTTGGATTTCTTCAACTAGAGCTTACTACGCTCCATGCAGATAATACTAATACAATTCAAATTGATGCTAACCCCATATTTCACGAGTGTACCAAGCACATTGAGGTCGGTTGTCATTCCATTCGTGAAGCATATGATAGTCACATCATCACTCTTCTACATATCGCTGTTGGTGGTATGCCTTGAAAAGTGTTGAATTTCAAGACTCCATTGCAGGCTCTTTCCAACCACGTTCCTCTACCGTCTATTTTGTTGATTCCTCATCGATTATTTGATGTGTTGCTTTTGTTCATCTCCATAAAAATCAACGAACTAAGCTTGATCCTTGTGCAATTCATTGTATTTTCTTGGGGTATGGTACACTGAAAAAGGGCTATCATTGCTACAATCCCACCACACGACATACCCATATCACCATGGATGTTACTTTCGTGGAGTTTGAAAATTTTTACTCCCCACTAGCATCCAATCCGATTAGAGATGGCAAAAAAATCCGATCCGCCCCGTCGATCTGTCGACCCGATCTGATCCGATCCGAAAAAATCCCGATCCGTGGATCGACGGATCGAAATTTATGTGATCCGCCCCGATCCGAAAATTCACGGAGCGAATTTGGATCGATCTGCCCCGATCCGCGATCCGACATTTTTTTTTAATATAATTTTTTTATCATGTATAAAAATTTAATATGTAAATTTTGTAACAAACTTTAATTTCTGGGAATAAGCTGCAATCTTTGCATTTTAAAGAAAACACATTTTTATGTTCTTCATTTGAAGAAAGAATTTCAATAAGTGATGGCAAAAAACTCGATTTGTTGAATCGGCGAATCGGCCTCTATACGTCTCGTTTCAATAAAATAAATAAAATTTAATAAAAAAATAAAATTTCTAAATTTTTTATAAAAGATTTAATTTAAAATATATTTAAAAAAAAAAAAATTCTGGCGGATCAATCCACGGATCGGTGGACCGATCCGCCCCGACCCAACCCGAAATTTGACGGATCGCGGGGCGGATTCGAATCGGACAAAAAAAATTCGGGGCGGATCGGGGTCCGATCCGCCCCGTTGCCAACACTAAATCCCATACTTCATGGGGAGATATGATATGAAGAGCAGAATTGGTGGAATGATGCAATATTTGAATACATTCACACTCCAATGTCAGTTGAAGCTAGGTCAAGAGACAAGATGAGTAATGATATAACACAAGAAGTTGAGGCAGAAACTACAGAAATAGTTGACCCCGTAAATATACAAAGAGTGGAGTTTGAAATGCCCCATTTAGTAGCACGCACTCCATCTCTTGAGAATATTCCTGAGGTAAGCTCTCCTCCTTTACTATCTCCTAATAATAATTCAAATATCTCTGTTGGTTATAACCTTCCTTTCAAACATAATCATGGAAAGCCCCCAAATTGATATTCACCAGATGGAGAAAAAAGGGGATCAAAGTATCCAATTGCCAAATATGTATCAACTGATGGATTAGTAATTCCTCTCAAGGGATTTGTACACAACTTATCTGCATGCCATGTTCCCTATGGAGTACAACAGGCTTTAGAAGATCTGAAGTGGACCCAAGAAATAAAAGAAGAGATGGATATACTATAGAAAAATAGAACATGGAGTCTTGTTCCATCACCAAAAGGGAAGAAGACCGTAGGGTGCAGGTGGGTTTTTTCCATCAAACATAAGGCTGATGGATCTATTGAAAGATACAAGGTAAGACTTGTGGCGAAGGGATATACACAAACATATGTCATAGACTACCAAGAGACGTTCTCTCCAGTAACAAAGCTAAACACTATTAGGTTCTTATTGTCTCTTGCAGCAAACATAGATTGGCCATTGTAGAAGGTTGACATAAAGAACGTGTTTCTTCATAGAGATCTTGAAGAAAGGTTTATATGGATATCCCACCTGGATTCAGTGCTCCTTTAAAGGAAAATGTGGTAGGTAAATTGCATCGTTCGCTATATGGACTAAAACAATCTAACCGTGCTTGGGTTGGTCATTTTAGCTTGGCTATGAAGAAGTAAGGTTTTCAACAAAGCAACTCAGACCACACTTTGTTTTTGAAACACCAATGAGGAAGAGTAATTTCTCTAATAATCTATGTAGATGATATGATCATCACATGAAATGACAAAGAAGAGATCAACGGGCTTAAAGAAAACTTGGCAACAGAATTTGAGATAAAGAATCTTGGTGGTCTAAGATATTTCTTAGAGATTGAAGTAGCTAGATCCAGTAAGGATATATTTCTTTCCCAAAGGAAATATGTGCTAGACTTATTTTCCAAAATTGTTATGCTTGACTTTAAGTTAGCCGATACCCCAATGGTTCAGAATCATAAGCTTGGAGAACACCCAGATCAAGTGCCAACTAATAAGAAGAGATATCAAAGATTGGTTGGCAAGCTAATTTATTTATCCCTCACTCAACCTGACATTGCCTACGCAGTAAGTGTAGTGAGATAGCTTATGCACTCAAGCAAAAAGCATATGGAAGCAGTTATTCGAATTCTCTAGTACTTAAAATCTGCTCCATGCAAGGGACTTTTGTTCTCAAATAATAATAATCTAAATGTCTATGGCTATACAGATGTAGATTGGGCGAGGAGCATCTTCGACAAAAAGTCTACATCAGGCTACTTCACATTTGTAGGAGGCAATCTTATCACGTGGAGAAGCAAGAAACAGAAGGTGGTGGCACTATCAAGCACTGAAGCTGAGTTCAGAGGCATGGCTAAAGGACTTTTTCAACTTCTTTGGCTGGGGATGTTATTGACTGAGATTGGTTTTACACCCAAGTTTGCTATGAGTTTATTCTGCGACAATGAAGCAGCCATTGACATCCCTCACAATCCAATTCAGCATGATATGACAAAACATATTGAAGTTAATCAACATTTCATCGAGCAAAACCTTGAGTCCAAGATAGTTCAATTTCCATTTGTTAAGTCTGAAGACCAATTAGCGGATATACTTACGAAAGTTGTTCCTAGCAAGGTCTTTCACAACTCACTCGACTAGTTGGGCATCTGTGATACCTGAGAAGTGTATTTTACACACTTATCTATGCATCTAAATTAGGATTATTTATTGTTGTTTTAGAATAAAGTCTACATAGTTGTTTCTACTTATTTATATACTAGGAAATATCCCAAAATCAAGTGATTGTGCAATTGAAGGAATTTGGATGATAAACGGAGCTAAAATGGACAAATGATGATGATCATGTCAACTGGGATGTGCTGGAGGTGCAAAGTGTCAGAAATCAGAGTTGAATGGCTCAATTGAAGATAAAGAGAAGTTAGAAGGAAGCTTTGAAGAGATTTGAAAGTATGGGAACTGAATTGCAACAATTAGAAGTTAAAGAACCAGAAGTGAAAATAAAAGATGGAGACCTACTTAAAAGTTTTGAAAGATGAAAACCC
This sequence comes from Ligustrum vulgare, assembly GCA_963555705.1. NCBI lineage: Eukaryota > Viridiplantae > Streptophyta > Magnoliopsida > Lamiales > Oleaceae > Ligustrum > Ligustrum vulgare. The sequence continues at coordinate 23,920,229 of OY743177.1, read as the reverse complement.
GCTGGGAGGTTAACCCTACGCTGCTATAGACTTTACACCTGGTGACTGCGCGTCAAAGATAGAATTAACAGAACCATATTTGGCTAACCTATGCGGCCACTGAACTTCCTTCTGCGCGACCACGCTGCTTTCCGGCCCAACGTGAATTCAGGTCCATGCGCGATTTCTTGTACCAAAAATCTATGTTTCTTCAACAACCTATAAATACCACTTCTCATGCAAAACTCGGGGGACCTTTGCACAGCCTATTCCAAACATAATTCTTGGTTCATACATTCAATTCTTGGAAGGAAACGATCAAGGTAAAGGGAGAGGATTGAAGATTATCAACGTTGAAGAATTTCTTGGTGCAAGAGTTTCTTTATCTTTGTTAATCAGATATGCTCAATATGTTTATGTTTAATTATTGTGCTTTTAACTATTTTGTGATGTGTAGCTAAATATTTTGTTGGGATGTCAATGTAGCATTAGTTTTACACTATTTAGTTCATGAATTGAGTTTTACATATAATTTGCATGTGTTTATTTTATCTTTGTATTTAATGCATGAATGAATTGATCACTTGTTCACGATATCATGAGTGTTTTCATAATCCGAGAGGTGAGTTAACACTTAGATATAAGGATAAAATTCGGTACTTATATAAACGATAGAGATATACATTTATTGTTATTGCGACGGCTATATGAATTATTGCATTCCATGCTCCTTGTCATTACGACCTACTGTCTAGAAATACGGTCGATTAATTAGGTAGAGTTGATTTAAACTCGAAAGATGAATTTCATATGTATAAGTGAATTAGGTCAAGCACATAGATAGGAATTAAACTTGATGATTGGAATTAATAGTATTAATTAAGGTGAAATCAAATGTCCCGACATCTTTAAACATCACTTAAGAAAACCACAATTTGAATTCTTTATTTTATCTATTTCATTTATTTTAGTTTGTCTGTTTACTTTATTTAAAATCCTAAATTCAAATAAAATCACTTTTCTAGTTCCAGTTAAGGTAATTAGTCTAGAACATAAATTTACTCAATCCTCGTGGGATCGATATCCGGAATGTAAGTCCAATTTATTACTTGTGTGACCCGTACACTTGAGGTTCACAACAAGTTTTTGGCTTCGTTGCCGAGAAAGTACTTTAACCCTTATCCTTATTTTGAGCTTAATTGTTTTATCTTTTTGAAATACATTGAGGGCAATGTATACTTCCATGTTTTGGGGTGGGAATCTCATTCTTTTGCACTCATTCGATTATTTTATTCTTTTGCAATTATTTGATTAGCTGGGATATATACAAAAAAATTGAAATTTTTGAAATTTTTTGTTGCTTTGTTTATTACCTAGTACATAATTTGGATAAAATTTATGCTCTAGTGAGAATAATGGACAACGTGAAAACTTGATTTTATTGAATAGTTATCCATGTTAGATTTCCATATTCTTGCGCACATAGCCGTTATCGAATTATTGCTTGTGTAGGAGTGTGATTGATATTGGGGTACGTGTATGCAACATGAACATAGGAAAGACTTTAAATTCCAAAACTTAGATCCTTAGACATCTCAACCTCAAATTAGAACCAAACCGCTCAAGAAGCAATTGTGCATGTATGTATTGATGGGTTAAGGGTCCGTGATTCTTTGTTTTGCACTTCTGGTTGAAGTGATTTTGTCAACGGGTATAAACCATAATTAGCATAAAGACAGAAAAATGCTAAATGTCTTATTCTACTCTTCAAAGTCTTTTTTACTCAAGCAAGTAAGCTTTAAGAGTCTTTCAAACCTGGTACCCTAAACTCAATTGAGTTGGGAGCTATTGGCCCAAAGCTCGTTATAGAGGTCAATTAAAAAGCAAGTAGGGAGAGTGAACTTACACATAAGACAATCAAACATCTTTAACTTTTCTTTGTCTCCTTTGTGACTCGGGTAATTAAGTCTGAGAGGTTCTTGAACTTGTTGGCCTAAAGTCGTCTTGCTTGGGAGTCACCGATCTAAAGCTAGTTAAAGGGGTCATGTAGAAAGCAAATGAGGAAAGTATTGCACAAAAATGGTAAAAGATAATGACAATAAAAAGAAAAAATTCATCCATAAAAAAGCAAAAAATGCATGGTATAAGCTTTGTTGAGTGAAACTTTGGAAACTGGTGGTTTGAAGTTGAGGATTGCTTACTTTCAACTTGTTATGCATTCTTGTATCTAATTTTTTAATTATATTATGCATTTTGTACATGATTAGATGCCACAATTGAGGAAACATGAGATTTGAGAGAAAAGCAGAAAGTGTAATCATTCATGAGTGATGTAAGGAAATCAATAGGAAATCATAGTTTTACCACATGGGATTCGGGCTTACTTTTGTATAATAAGCAACACAATATTGAGTATGTTCTTGCACAAGTTTGCTTTCGATTTTAACTATTCACACACACTACTTGAAAGTCTAGCATGGGATAATTGGAAATATTTGTAGACCCAAGAGTAACTAACTAAGAGGGGGTGAATTGATTTATAAAACTTTTCCGATAAGTAAACTCAAACTTAAAAATCAATAGGTACAAGTATGAACACTTAATGTTGTAAGTAACTCAACTATCTATGTAGTGTGCTATAAATGTGTAAACTTAATTGATAAGGCAAGTATAGCACTTAGAGATAAATTTGCACACTATAAATTGAAGGAATAAAGTAAGTGCAATGAAAGTAAGTAAAAGGGATAAGAGGATGCAAACACGATTTATATAGGTTCAATCAACCAACGTGATCTAGGTCCTCTGATACTGAGCTTTCCGTCACGAGTAAGGTCAAATCCACTATATTGGTAACTTACAACAAGGAGTACCAAATCCTTAAGTGACTTACAAAAATGGGCACTTACCCTTAGGTGACTTACAATAAGGAGCACCTACTCTTAACCAACAATTGAGTTTTCAAAAGGCTCTCGAAATCACAAGATATAATGAATTGAATTTATAATTGAAATAACTCTCTTGAAAAATGATATACTCAAATTAAGTATCGAGAAAGTTAGGCTAACACTTCAATAGATAGTAATGAATTAAACTCGATTGTTAGAGAAAACTTTGATGCAAACGATAATGAGAATTTCAATGCAATCAAACAAAGTTTTTCAAATAATCTCTTGTTAAATTATTGAATCAAATTAAGTACCAAGAGATGTCACACTTGAATAATTAACAATAAGTTAAACTCAAAGTGTTTAGCCAATGGAACTTTGATGAATCAAATGAGAATGAAAAATGTAGCACAAATAATCAAAGTTTCTTAATTGGAATTTATCTCTTTTAAAAGATTAAAACAAGCTTAGAACAAAGAGAGACTTACACTTCAATTCTAATTTATAATGTGAAGATGTTGAGGAAGTTTATACAATGTAAAACTAAGAATGTTCACAAAGATTTTCTTTCAAAAACTTTGATGAATTTTGATAAAACAAAGTTTAGATCAATCAAAGTATTCTAATAAAGATAGATAAATATAAATCAAGTAAGAATAATGAATTTTTCACAAGAAAGCTTTTCTAAAATCTTCTCTTAGTTGTTAAAAAAGAATGTAAGAGAAAAGACTTATTTATAGGTGAAAAACAAGCTCTCAGCAACTTTCGGTTAATCAATTCTAGAGTTTCGATCAACCGAAATATGCATATAGCCGTTACACATTTCAACCGTTGGACTTTCGGTTGATCAAATATAGTTTCGGCCGACCAAAAACTTTCGGTTGACCAAAATGACAGGATTTTGAAAATTGCATTTTACATCAAAATATTTATTTTTCAAAATCTAATTCATTTTATGGGTCAAAAATATTTTTATGCAAGTGATGAAATTTTCAAGTATGTGTCTTGATGCATAAAAATCATTTTCGAGCTCGTTGGATTTCATCTCTAAAGATTGAGAGTGTTATACCTTTACATATGTTGAATCAACTCTTGATCTTGAACTCTAATCTTGTATACTTAAATTCTTGATCTTCATATTATGCTTTCCGACTAGAATCTTGATCTTGGATATCTTCGATTCTTTCTTGATCTTCCTTGCGTCTCATGTACTTGATCATATGATTTATATCTTTGAGAGACGATTTGAACATTGAGTGCTTTGCATATTTATCATTACATGAAACACTTGAAGCACACTTATTAATAACACAATATATTCTTGTTTGTTATGATCAAAACAATAAAGTTAAGTTAACCATAGGTCAACAATATTTTATTTTGTTGTCCAACAATCTTTTCTAATACATGATTTTGATCTCGACCTTTGAAGCATATGGTAGACAAGTGACAAATGACAAAAATAATTTTCAGTTGCTTCTTTGTTTTCTATAGTTAATTTTACTTTGTTCGAGGGCGAACAATGATTCTAATTGGGGGTAATATATATGCACCAACTTGAGGGAGAGTGTTGGCGTGAGTTGTCAATCATACCTTATAAGTTTGATTGGTAGTTACTATGTCTGTAATAGGAGAATCCCTATTATTAAGGGAACCATAGAATTAGACTATATTTGCTATAGTGTTTTGTATATAAGTGGGTGTACTGATGATATATTTACCAATGTTCTCTGTAGTCTTTGACATCAATTCCTTGTTGACAAATTGATACTTCTTAATCGACCAGCATCAATTTAAGGGGGTCTCAATAAAAAAGGAAATGTAAGCAATCTAGACAATTGAGTGCATGATCAAACTTAACTCGTGCGACCCAAAAAAGATTTATAATAGAAGTTTTTTCCCAAAAAAAACTGGGTGGCTGCTCAAACTTAACCTAAGCGGTCGCCCAGGCTAACTCAAACACTATAGGTGCAACGACTTCTCTCCAGGTGGTTGCCTGGTGTAAATCCAGGCAGCCGCTCTTTATGTCAATTCAGTCCATGTTCTTCATTTGCACAACAGGTCCTCGTCTTTGGATTTCATTTAATTGAGTCAACATTGTATTCATTCAATTTAGCTCATATTTCTTCCAATTAATTGTGATTTACTTCTGGATTGGCTCATCAACATCCACATTGTACAATTAAGTATAAATTGCTATCTAATTGATCTTTATTTGCCTCAATTGCTCCACGATATCGACTTTGGAATAAAAATTGAAATAAATACAAATAACAACTACATCAATAGAATTTATTCGTAAATGACAATAGATTCCTTAATTTTAGTATTTAAATAAGTATATAAAATACACTTATCAAACACCTAATATATGTTTGATCATTTGATGTATACAATAACGAAGGAACAACAAGACTATCACAAAATAATAATAATAAATTAATAACAGGTTACAATGACTGTTGCCAAACAATGCTTAGCTTGCAGGCCCCCACAATTTCGATCCCACAAATCAAAGCCAAACAAGTTTGCAGACCCCACAGTTTGGTCCCATCAATCAAAACCTAATAAGAGGAACAAAATACATGTTTGGCCCCCATTTTTTTAAAACCAAATTTATTCAACACTCAATCTCTATCATCCATTTTAGTCAAGTCTACCATATAACTTTTCAAACATTTTTAACCACACTTTCTGTTCCAAAAAGATAGTCTTGTTTCCATATTGAGCATGCATTAAATTTTTCATTTCCACATGTACCCTTATTTAATGTATCTTGGTATAATGCACATCAACTACTTAACTATTGCATTTTCAAATTTTTTATTGGAAACAAAGTGGGTCAACTTAAAACAATAAATAAGGGATAAAGGGTATAAATGAAAAATATTGATAAAATTTAATACCCTAACTAGACTAACTACAATTTCTTAATCTGTGTGAAAATAACCGTAGGACTATCTTTTTGGGACGAATGTAGTATTCAAAACCACAATATTCACAAAAAAGGGCCAAACACACGCTAAAATATAATGAGAACATCTACAATGATACACTTTTCACATTGAAAAATATTTGTCACATCATTAAAATATACATTATGTCAATATTTTTGTCTCCAATGCAATAAGTTTTGGAGTCAATCATTCTGACATGGAAATAATAAATGAAGAAAGTTTCAAACTCACTTTCTACAACTTGAAAGATTGTTTAACATGCTCACTCAGCAATTTTGAATTTTGTTGATTATATAAATGCTATTTTTTAGTTTAGTTTAATTTATTTGATTAAAAAAAAATGTTACGTGAGCAAGATTATTAGATGTATAAGTAATGCGTTGGAGATGACTTTTATCATTCTCTTTCTTTTTATTTAACATTCATCTTATGTGAAAAGAAATTATATACATTAACTGTGTCAAAATTTATTCAATGTGAAAAGTGTAGCATTATAGATACTCTGATATTCTACCATTAGGTGTGCTGCATCGTTGCCCTGCCACATTTTTCACATGGGTGTGATCACTCATTACGAGGTGGTCCCGCTCACACCCATGTAATGATGTGGTTTTCGATGTGACAAAAATTGGGTGATAGAATAATATATTAATTCAATAATAAAACCACCCACCATTCACACTCCCATCAATTTGAAAGAAACAAAATCTCCCAGCAATAGAGCTCTCCGCCGGCCTCCCCATATCCCCGCCTCAGGGGTTGGGCGGCGCGCGGTGCTCCACCAACATCTCCATGTCAAACCCCACAACCCCACCGCTACCACCTCTGCCATCACAGCATCCACCTTTCTCCCCGCCGCCGCCTCATGTAGCTTCCTCTTTGTGCAAGCAGAATTCTTGGTCCCCCGACTCCTACCGCGACGAGGCGTGGCTTCGGCGTAAGGACCGCCGTAAAAGGCGGAGCAAGAGCGTCACCGATGAAGATTTAGACGAACTGAAGGCATGCATAGAGCTGGGATTTGGATTTGACTCTCCCAAAATGGACCAGCGGCTGTCTGATACTTTTCCGGCTTATGGCCTCTACTATTCAGTGAACAAACATTACAACGACACTATTTCAAAGCCGCCTCCGCCGCCACTATCATCCGCCACCTCCGAGTGCGATACGTCATCTCCACATGGAAGCCCCCCCGCCATTTTCGGCCCCGGTAATAAATCAATTTCTTTTTCTTCTTTATATTTTTACAAATACTCTCTTTATGGTTTTATGCTCCTAAATATGGTATCCTATGTTTTATTAACAGGGGATAATCCACAAATTGTGAAGACAAGGTTGAGACAATGGGCACAAGTGGTTGCTTGTGCAGTGCGTCAATCTCTCCAAGTTGAGGAAGCAAAAAATGGGTTTGAGCTTAAGCAAAAATAAAATCATAATCATATATAATTAATTATAATTAAGTGACCTCAGGCTCAGGCCAAACAAACATAAACATTGAAATTATGAAGTGATATAATTTGCAAACCCCACACCAACAACAACTGTATAATTGTTAAACATGATTTATATTAGGGTTTATTGACTTTTTTGTCTGATTGTTATCATTGTAGCTGGGTGTTTGCTCATGTGAATTAATGTTTTTCCTTTCTAATTTTATTTTATTTTATTTTATTCACTTTTGCTTTTAGTACCTTAGATTTCATGTCTGAATGCTGACATTAATTGAAAAAGGTTTATTGAAGTCGTTTGTGTAATTTGTTCGGCGCGAGCTTACACGTTTATTAATTAGAATTCGTTTGAGATATTCTTGAACATGTTTAAATAATTTTTTATAAACATTTTGTCCAATTCGAAGAACTTTTAGAGGAATTTGATAATAAACCCACGATTAAGAATCTTTTAACAAAACAAAATTTATGATTGTTAGCATGTGTTTTCGTAATTTTATATATTTAAGAAATGGAAATAAATAAATAAAAAATGTCTTTAATAATTTGAATTCTTTTTTTTAACAAAAGTAATTTTTTAAAATAAAATTACAAAATTTATAGTCAAACATTTAGCCTATGTTCTTTGACGTAGCCATTATAATTTATAAATTAATTTATAAACAATACAATTTTTAGAACTACAAATATTTTTTTTCGTCACTTTTTAATTACATATATATTTTATCTTAAAAATATAAATAAATTAATTTATAATTTTATTTTCTTCTAGTCTGCTGTCCCTTTGACGTTACTGCCATTGTGTAGCAGAGCCGCCAACGTGTTCCTGTTCACCGGAAATCCCTCTATAGTGCCTGACAAAGACGGGCAAACTCTAATAATGATTCTCTTTGTGGTCCATTATTTCCAACTCCAGTTATTTAAACAGTAAAAGATGGAGCCCACTGCTAAATAATTATTATCATGTTTTTATATGTGTGGCAGGCGCGGGTGGGCTATACATATTCGTCAGATCACTTATTTTAATTGCTTTACTTTTAATTCGTAAATCAATTTAAGCAACTTGAACCGGTTTATTAATAATCGAGTTTCCAATTTTGAAGTCAAATCAACCGATCTGATCCAATTTGAAGAGCCATGCGTGATGCGGACGGATATAGAATGAAACACGTGAATTTGAAACATTCAAATTTGGACTTCCTCCGACCCATAAAGATAAAAAAAAAAATTTCCCCGCCACCTAAGACATCTATCTATATATAAAAATAAAGTAGCCGTCACAAAAAATACACACACTTTTCCGCCGAAAATTACTTACTAAATTTGGAAAGTTTTTGCCAAAAAAAAAAAAGAGAATTAAAAAAAAAACCTATTAAAGTGTAATGAAAATTGGAACTATTTCAAAATGTAATTATGGAAAAATTCAAACTCCAAAGTGTAATAATTACAAATTTGAATTACACTTTTGTGGTAGTTAATTTTTTTTAAAAAAAATAAAACAAAAAAAATATGATATTTTCGAAGTAAAATTAGTGGTTGAAAAATTGAGAGAAAAATATGTGTAATTAAAAAGTAGTTTAAAAATATATTATTTAAAAACATTTTGTAAAACTGAGATGCTTCATTCCAATTTTTTTAAAAAAAGGACAATTTGAAATAATTTTTTTTTATTTTTCTTGAAAAAAAAACAAATGTGTTTTTAATTGTTAAACATAGATACTTCATTCTTGATAAGGTTTGAAGCGCGGAAGACACGCCGGAAAGTTTCGAACTCAGGTTGTGGTTGGACGGATGAATCATGACCCGATATTCACGACGCGATAGCTCGACGATACGGAATAAAGAACCACGACTTTCGAAACGCCAGAAAAATTTGCCCAATCTCCTTGATAAGTCTCTGATTTGAACGCCACAAATATTCTAACAAATATTTGATAAGTTCGATATTTGAACGGCACAAGAAATATTCTTGATAAGTTCGAAAAATATAGGAATCCACCTATAACTTTTATTAAATCCTCAATAAAAACTGTTTATATAAAATCGAAGTCTGAATTACAATGAATAGAAAAAACGTATAAATAAACAAAATAAACATAGCCGCTAATTGGGCTCAAAATAGAATTATAATTAAACTAAAATAACTAAAACTGATAAGGAAATAAAAATCTGCGAAATCTGATCTGTTGAGCAGTTACGGCCGTAAGTGTGTTTCTGTTTAAAGTTACGGCCGTGACACTTATACTTACGGCCGTAAATATAAAAATCTTGGAATCCTGCGTTTTCACCCGAGGGGAGGTTACGGCCGTGACACATGTTGGTTACGGCCATGAAAGCCCTTCTGATCCTCAAACTTTGATCTTTCGACTCAGCTTGATCCGTTCGTCGTCTCGGCTTGATTCCAACTTGGAAATTGCTTTGTTTTCCAAGTAGATCACCGTCATACTGCCGATGTCTCGACTTCGTCCTTCATTGCTTTGTCCAATTTGGCTTGAATTGTAGATTTTTCCGTCAAGCCTGATATGACTCCGATTGTTGAGGGTCCGGAACACATCATACCCTCATTCTTTAGGATGATTAGTCCCGAATCATAACTTTGTTCATATTGTTTCACTTCACCTCTTGGATCAAACGGAAAATTTCTTCTGCCATTGCACATGATCAACCAAAAATATTCTGCAACGGGAGTCACGTGAATGACTTGAAGTTGAAACATCTTTGGACATTGGTGGTGTTGCCCAAATATCTACGTACCATTAACCTGCAAGAAAGAATTAAATAGAACGGGGAGGGAAATATTAGTTTCATGAGGTACAAGCGATGGATCCTTGTATCTATGATTAATCACCATCTCCAATTCTTCTTTAAGAATCACGAGACCCTCCTCTTCACCTCGTTCTTTCTTTGCATCTTTAACCAATGTTCTAAAATGCGTAATGCGTTGCGATGCGTCGAGGTCGAGAATCAATAATCACAAGTTTAGACGTGTTAATGCGAAGAATAAGCGTCATAATGCGTTTTGTATTTTTAATAATATTTTAATTATTTTAAGACATTAAATATATTTATATATATATATATAAAACCGGATTAGGCGTCGCCTAGGCGGGATTAGGCGGCACCTAGGCGAGATTAGGCACGCCTAGGCGGTCAAAAAAGACGTTGACCGCATTTTTACGCGCATACCACTTATTCGACGCGTTTTGACCACGTATCGCGCCTAGGCGGCGCATTTTTGCGCATTTTAGAACACTGTCTTTAACTACCTTTTCAAAATTTTTACTCTCAAATTCAACCACATCTCCTATCTCCACATTTTTATCACCACGCATGTGCACTACCTCATTACTACTCAAATGTGGATCGTCCAAATCAACGCTCAAATCTTGAACTTCAACCTCAACTCCCAATTCTACCTTCTCCTCATCAAATTTCGGAGTTTGTTTGTTTGTTTTTAATTTCAAATCTCCCTCCTTCTATCAATATCCTTATCCCCACGATGCCTCCTATTACACCACTTTTCACTCTCCTTCCTTGCCCTCCGTGAATCTTCTAGTGCCTCCTCTAATGTCAACCCATATAGTAGGCATGTTTTCCCTTTCTTAAGGAATTTGTATATGTGCATACTCTTATCATAATCAGCCTCCCTCCTACGTCTCCAAAGTTTTCTCAATAAAATATGATAAGATTTCAATGACACTACATCACATCATACATCCTCACTATACCTTCCCTGGGTGATAGGCACTAGAACTTATTTGGTTACTTTGAAATTTTCAAACTCCCTCATCCACGTCATCCTATAAGGTTTATAGTGCGGTTCTAGGGGCAATCCTAATTTTTCAACCACGGTGCTACTAAAGAAATTAGTAAAGCACTTTCCATCAATCGCCAAACTGCACCCCTTATGATCCACATAACATTTAGTTTGGAATAAAAAGCCCGGATCATAATCCATTCCTTATGTGACGTTAAAAAAAATTCAAGAATGAAGAAGATTTAGACATCAAATAGCAAGAACGACTTTTATTGACTTGGAAGGAAATAAATACCAAGAATTTTAAAGAAATTTAAGAAAGTGGTTCCTGAATTTTGGAATTAATTTTTTTTTTTTTAATAATGAATTTTAAGAATTAAATAATAATAAAAAAATAATTTTTTTTAAATAAATCCGAAATTTCTAAAATAAACACTTTTGAATTTTTGTTGAATTTTTATATAGATCAATCTGGGAAAAATTTACTGGCACGAAGAACACTCAAGAAAAGAAAGACTCAACAACAAGATATGGATAATTCTTATGACAGACTCGATGATAAACATAAGAATTAAACTGGATAGAAAAACTTGAATTCAGAGTCCAGCTCTGATACCAGATGATAAGGTTCGAAGCACGGAAGACACGCCGGAAAGTTCCGAACTCAGGTTGTGGTTGGATGGATGAATCATGACCCGATATTCGAGACGCGATGGCTCGACGATGCGGAATAAAGAACCACGACTTTCGAAACGCCACAAGGATTTTCCCAATCTCCTTGATAAGTCTCTAATTTGAACGCCACAAATATTCTAGCAAATATTTGATAAGTTCGATATTTGAACGCTACAAGAAATATTCTTGATAAATTCGAAAAACATAGGAATTCACCTATAACTTTTATTGAATTCTCAATAAAAACTGTTTATATCAAAATCGAAGTCCGAATTACAATGAATAGAAAAAGCGTATAAATAAACAAAATAAACATAACCGCTAATTGGGCTTAAAATAGAATTCTAATTAAACTAAAATAACTAAAACTGATAAGAAAATAAAAATCTGCAAAATCTGATTTTTTGAGCAGTTACGACCGTAAAGATGACACTTATGGCCGTAAGTGTGTTTCTGTTTAAAGTTACGTCTGTGACACTTATACTTACGGCCGTAAATATGAAAATCTTGGAATCCTGCGTTTTCACCCGAGGGGAGGTTACGGCCGTGACACATGTTGGTTACGGCCGTGAAAGCCCTTCTGGTCCTCAAACTTTGATCTTTCGACTCGGCTTGATCCGTTCGTCTTCTCGGCTCGACTCCAACAAGGAAATTGCTCCGTTTTCCACGTAGATCACCGTCATACTGCCGACGTCTCGACTTCGCCCTTCGTTGCCTTGTCCAATTTGGCTTGATTTGTAGATTTTTCCGTCAAGCATGTTATGACTCCGATTGTCGAGGGTCCGGAACACATCAATTCTTTTTTTTTTTGTGTAAAAAAAGGTGGAAAATTTACATCAAAAGCATCATAAATTTAATTTAAAAAATAAATAGATAATTTTCGATTGTTATAAAAAATTATTTAAAATCCGTAATTTAGAAATTTTGTTAAAATTATAATAAAAAAAAAAATTTATTCAAAAATATGTTGTTTAATCATAGTGTAACTAATTTGGTAAAATAATATTAAATTATTCTAGAAATATATAAATTTATAATAAAATTATGTTGAAAAACATTTAAATAACCCAAAAATATTTTAGTTTAAAGAAAGAAAAATGTTTTAGTTTAAAGAACTTAAAAACATTCGTTATTATTCTGTATTTTTTATAAGTTTTTCAATTAGATTATAAATACAATATATATATATATATGGTTGTTAATTTTATATAAAAAGAAAAATGTTTTAGTTTAAAGAAAAATGTTTTAGTTTAAAGAATTTAAGAACATTCGTTATTATTGTGTATTTTTTATAAGTTTTTCAATTAGATTATAAATACAATATATATATATATATTTATGGTTGTTAATTTTATTTATTATATTATATTTCAAAATAAAATAATTTAACATATTAAAAAAAAGTTAAAAATGACTTATTTAGAAGAAGAAAGCCCAACAAACAAACAAATAATAAAGAAAAATAATTTATAAAAGAAAAAAAAATCCCATAAAGATCAGGAATTCCTAATTTTTATTTGTTTTGTAGATGTTGCATTTCCTATTGTGATTAATTTTTTTTTAAAAAAAAGTTTGAATTCGATAATATTTTGTATTAAAATGTTATTTTATTGTGTTTTTATTTGATAAGATTATATAATTAACATATTGCATAAATTTTAATCGAAATCACTATTACAAACATATTCTCGTGCATCATACAGGTGAAAATACTAATATCAACTTAAACCCGATTCCTTCCTATAAGGTCACCACTGGCACTCCCTTACAGAATTCCTAAGTTAATTAACTTCCTTTCTCCTGTATCAAAGGATTCTCAAAGGCTCACTCCGGCCAACAATCCTCACAACTCTGTGTTACTCAGGATAAATCTAGAAACAGTATGGCTTCTAAAAATTAAGTTATGCTTTTATGATATGTATAGGATGTAATGAATTATAATTTATCAGATAATTTACAACATATAAACGACTGAAATTAAAAACATGAATACAAAAATATAAAACAGAAATGAAGATAATTTTAGGAGATTTATTAAAATATCTTAAAGATAATACAACTAAGGATTTCCCTTTCGGGAAGTCCCTTAAAGAATTTAAATAAAACTTGGGAAGAAAAGTACCTCAGAGGTATTCACAAGTTCCTATTTACTATATAAGGGTTTTTGGATTGAGGATTTTTCTGGATAAGGAGGTTTCAAAGGATTTAAGTAAGAAATACACAGGCTGTAAACTCTTGCATTCATCAAATGAAAACGTCTTCCTTATATAGAGAAATTCTAGGGAGCAAGTTTACAAAAAAGTCCCTAAAGGAATCTGAAAAAGTAAAGCCTACCCTAGAAGTCTTCATGCTTCTTTTTGTCTATTCTTCTTTTACAGTTGTCTGTCCTTTTGTGACACGCGTTTCACGGAGAAACTTCTGATCAAAAAGGATTGTCCTACCTTGGTCCACGGCATCTCTCTTTATTAAAGTTTTTTGTCTTCTTGTGTCGGCAGCATCTTCTTGTCTTTCTACGTGTTCAAATTATGTTCTGTTATGGAGGAAAATGACATCCCACTATCTGAATTATTATATCCGTCTTTTTCATGTTCTTCAAAGTCATCATTGTTGCCTTGGCTAGAATTATCTGGTTCAGTAAATTTTCTTTTTGTGGGCATTCTAGAATCTCTTTTTCTTTTGTTAATTTGTCTTTTGCAAAAATTCTTTCAAAAACTTTGTTAATTGCTTCGTCCATTTTTTCTTTCTTTTTCTTAACAGTTAGTTTCTTTTTTCTTCTTGATGGTTCTTCACTGCTTCCTGTGGATTTCTGAAGTTTTTGAATTTGAGAAAGTAAACGATTAATGGAAATAACATCATCATATGGGTCTTGAGCGTCCTGGAGAATTTCCTTTCCTTTGTCTTTACTAATATTTTGAATGGATCCTTCTTAGGTTGGGCTTGTGACTGGTTCTTGCGAATATCTTACTAAGTAATCAAGTTTTCCACTGGGCTGTCCTAATGTATCCCATACACACTTATCTTGGGTGTGTGAAAAAATTTCTTGTTGGGCCTGAGAAGTAGGAAAATCAACAGTTCCCTGAGTCTGTTGGACTTTTGGCAAGTCCACAGCCAAAAACGAGCTTGATAAGTCTTTACCAGTTGTCGTTTGAACTGGACTAGTTACTGACTTATTTGGCTCAGTAGTACATTTGCTTGAACTTAACTTAAGACTAATGATTTCTTTCTCAAGTTCGGTGATTTTCTTTTGTAGAGAGGTTCTTTCTGTAAGGTGGTTCTGGTTAGACTCATTGATCACTCTAAAATTATTTTGCATACACTCACAATGGCTACAAAAAATATTCTGGTCTCTGCTTGGTGAAAAATCAAGTGGAGGGTCTTGGTAATTCTTCAGAGATGGTGAAACATAAAAATTAATCCTTATGTGTTGTCTGGAAAATTCAAGAGCTTCTTGTAGATTTGTAAAACCTTTGTAAAGAGGATCTTTAAATCCCTAATGTTATCCAAAACTTCTAACCATGTATGGAAAACTCCTAATTTTTTTACCTTTAATTATCACATAAAACTTAAACATTGTTCTGGTCTGATTAAAATGTTCTGACAATGCGTTCATGGATGAAAGGAAATACTTCTGATCTTTTGGATTTTTGTTGTAAGAAATCCATAAATTGTTTAAAACACATTTTTCTTCTTTTGAAAGTGAAACGTGTACAAGTACTTTAAATGAAATATTACTACTCGAAAAACATATAAGTTCTTGTGCACCAAATCTCATACGTTCTTGGTAACATGGTCTGTTCTGGCTAAATGAAGTTTGGAATGATGCTGCAGATGCATAAGAATTCCCTGGAGGAATTCCTGGTCTTGGTGGAGGTCTGGCATCTGTAAACAGTAGATTAAAATGAGTCAAGATTTAAAAAATTCTTACTTTCTACCATCCTACTTAAGATGTCTACTGCTTTATTATCTACTCCTTTGATGTGCTCAAATTCTATATTTATTCCAGTGTTTGTAATTCTATCAATAAAATTTAATCATCTTCTTTTACTAGTCTTTTTTGAATCTAACTTGAGTTTATTATAAAAAGAAATTATTGCTACACAATCTGTCCTTATCGTTATTTATTTTTTAGATATGATGAATAATTCAAAGCTATCTAAAGCATAATTTACAGCTAACAATTCTGCATCTATGCTACTTAAGTTTCCTTTTTCCTTATAACTAACACTATTATATCTACAGATTCTTTCAGTATTTTTGTCTGCATATTTATTGGGTTTACAATTCAAAATAGCTTCTCATCCTAATATGCTTCCATCTGTTTCTATAATTAAGTAATATGTATCTAATGGCATTGCTAAATTTGTTATTTTATTTTTGATTTCTTGGACTAATTTTATATCTTCTTGGTTAAATAATCTTTATCCTGTTGGTGAAGTTTTTGAATATAAAGGTCCTGCAATTTTTCCTAAATCCTTAATAAATAGTCTTGCATAGTTTACTAATCGTAAAAAATTTTGGATTTATTTTATATCTTCAAGTTTGTCTGGAAATTCTAAAACTTTCTGGGCTATATGTGGTTGTAATTTAATTTCTCCATATCCTATATTTACTTCTAAAAAATCTATGTATTCTTTGAATAATACCATTTTCTTTTTGCTAATAATTAATCCATGTTTAATAAATTCTGAAAAAACAATCTGCAAATGTCCTCTATGTTCTCTTCTGTTTTTGCTGAAAACTAAAATATCATCTATGTATGCTATTATGAACTTACTATGTTTATTGAATATACTTTCCCTTTTTCTTTGGAAAATACTTGGTGCATTTTTTAACCAAAATGACATTACTAGCCATTCATAATGTCCTTCTGGGCAAGTGAATGTTGTCCATTTTATACTTTCTGGGTGCATCTTGATTTGCCAAAATTCTGATTTTAAATCAAACATACTAAAAATCTTACAGTCTTGTAATTTATTTATTAATATTGTCTTATCTGGTATTTTATAAGTATCATCTATGGTGTTATCATTAAGTCTTTTGTAATTTATAACCATTCTACTTTTTCCTCTAACTATTTTTGAATGTTTTCTAACTATGAAGGCTGCTGATCTATGTGGACTATCAGATTTTCTAATTACTCCTAATTTTAATAATTCTTTAATGTGCATTTTGAAATCTTCTAAGTCTAGATTAGTAGCTTCAATATTTTGGGTTCTGATTATGTATTCTGGATTTTTGATCTTTAGTTCACAAAAACTTTATCTTTTTCCTAATATCTTAAAACATTTTCTCCTAATATTTCCATATTTTCTAATTTACTAATTAAATTTTCTATTTCTTGTTCTGTGATTAATGTATTATAAATTTTTTCATTATCTATAAGTTCAACTGGTCCGAAGTTTTGTTCTTCTATTTGTTCTTCTGTTTCATCTTCTAACAGTTCTTCCTTTTTATCTTTTAATGATTCTTTTTCAATGAGTTGACATTCTCTTTCTTTATTATAGGAGCAAATTTTTTATTTAGGGCTTCCACCACACTTCTTAGCGCACTCTGATGGGTAATGTATGATTTGTGTAAGGTGAATAATGTATGTTTTTGGAAATGTATAAAATCTTTAGTAATTGTAACACTATCATTGTCTTTTACAATGTAAATAAATTTTTCATATATTTTACTAATATATCTCCACATTAAATTATATAACATAATAAATATGATTTATTTATATTTATTGATAACAATTGACATTAAATAAAGGCATATTATAAAACTTAAAAATATTTAGACTTTCAATAGGATATTAGCCTATAATTTGAGACGGACAAGGAACACAAGTCTATTTTTAATGGAGTATTATTGATAGTGGAACGAGTAATCATCAATGATACATACGAGTTCAAAATTGTCGACGATAATATTATTGGTTATGTTTCGATTGTTGGTCGTTGGAAATCTCTCAGTATCACTAATAAATTCTTCTGGCAGCAAATCTTGAACAATAATATAATCTGAAAAAATGAGAAATCAATTTCCATTCCACATTAAACATCAAATAGGCGATCGAGTTCTCTAACTTTAATAATAATCATTAACAATAACGAACAATATATCTTTTGGTGCTATTACAGTTCAATACATTAAAAAAAAAAAACCAAGTCGTAGAAGGAAAGACAAAAACTATTCTGGGTTGCAGCCAAGAGAACATTTTACTGCACAAATACCCACCCAGAGGAGACTGCCAGATTTGGAACTAGCTATAACCAGCAGGTTCTGCATTCCACCAAAAACCGTTAACCACAAAATGAATATTGCAAATCTTGTGAAACCCTAGAATTGAAAATCTGAAAGCTACATGTTATTATCAAAAGTGACGATGCTCACTTATAATCTTTCCATTATTCACCACAAACCCTAATGTCTGCTCATGCATCTGCATTAGAACTCCCACTGGCGGTTCGTTTAGCCACGTATATTTGTTTCATTTTTGAACCAATAACACCCTCCTTTCCATGGAAACCCGTTCTTCGATAGGACCACTCATTTCCTGCATTGTTTCTTTGGGACATCCCACCACCTCTTTGATAATTATAGCCAGAGGAATTACTCTGTCGGGTGGATGAATTCTTCTGAGGGAAAGGGTGAGTTTTCAGATAATTAGTGCTCTGCTGCTTACCATTTTTGTCAATGCCATTCTTAAGAACATCAGTCTTGCCAGATTCGGCAGTAGCACTTCCAGTGGAGCTTGTGCCTGAATTGATGGATCTCAATGCACCTACTAACCCTAGCTCAGCAGGTAACTGAATGTTTGTATCTGCTGCCACTGAAAAAGTTGGGTCTTCATTCTGTGATGGTGTTGAAATTTGAGACTCGGAGAACCTATTGACATTTAACGATTGGTCAATGGAATGTCCACGGCTGACTTGAGAAGGCAGTACAACGTCTGCTTGTTGCTGCAATGGTTGTGAGAGGGGAAGAGAATGAAGTGGTGATGCAGGAAGATGTGGCCAGCGAACTTGGAAAGATAGGTCCGGGGCAGACTGAAAGAAGTTCAAGACAGTTTCAACTTATCAGAGCTGCTCGAAGAAAATAACAAATATCAACAAATCCTGCAGTACTCATCTTATCTACTTGGTCATTATTCAATAACAAAATGTGTGATCATATGAGAATAGATTAAATATAAAATCGGATTACAAGCTAAAAAGTACAAATGACACATTAAGGCAAAATTAATGGAAGGAAATCTTGGGTGGTTGGAACATCTTTCATAAACCTAAAGAAAACATCAGCCGCAAGGGAGAGATAAAATCAAAGTACATGTTAAAGGAGTGATTACAGTACAATTAGCATATAACTTGAAGTTACAAGAACTAAATCATGTTGGATATTCCAAAAATTGAAACTATAGATCAATGGAGCAGTGAAAAATGATTCATGTACAAATTTGTTGGCAATAAGACTATTATTTAAACACGACTAATCGAGAATAACAGAATATGACAGGAAGTGAAGAAATATAATGACAACAGAATTGCGATACCATAAACAACTTCAAGAGCATTATATGATTTAAACAAGGCATAAAATCTTTTACCTGGAACGGAGATGCATCAAACATGGGCAAAGGGGAGGCAATGGGCAAGAGTGGTGATCCAGGGGCAAGATGCTGAACAGGAGCAGCCATGTTGGACACATTTCGTTGCGCAGTAGTATTCATACTATTCATTTCTCCCTCACCAACATGCATGGCTGAAGATGTTGGATTGTGTTTCCAATCAGATTGCTTACTGGAAGGGATATAGGTGGTACCCATAAAACTCAAACCAACCTGTCCGTATTGTCCCACTGGAGCAAAATGGTTGTAGACAACCATATGTGGAGGCCCCTGCAATCCAGGAATACCACCAGAAGGACTAATGAAAGGACCAGTATATGCAGCTGGCGGACCATAAATTGAGTCCAGGCTAGAATGACATTGTTGCCAGGTACCAGAAGGTCCTGAACTTGATGCTGTATTATTCTGGGGTTGCATTTGGGAGCCAGAAGAATCTTCACATGGACCAAAGGCTAAGATTGGACCCCCTAACATTGGATTCACTTCATAGAAGGGGAAGTGCGAAGGTGGACCGGCAGGAAATCGAGAAAGCATCTGCGGCGTAGAACTCTGTGGACTTGGCATCGGTGGCCATAAGGAGATTGGAGTTGTCTCAATAGAAAGATCGGCAGGAAGAGATACACTTAATGATTCTTCAGAGTGTGAATGGTTTGCCAATTGCTGATCTTCTGATACAGCTGTAATAAATTCAAACAGTCAAATGAACTAACCAAAGAAAAGGTAAAGGCTGCTTGCTCAAAAATTCAAAATAGAGGAAGAAACGTCAAAACTACCTGCTATAAGTCCAACAATGTCAGAGCCACTTAAGTTTTTGGCATCTGCAAAACCTACAGATCCTAACCCATGGGCAACAATCTCATCACTACTGATGGCTGCAACAGCGATTGCAGAAGCAGCTGCTTCAGCTTCAGCTTCAGCCTCACTATCTTGTAGAGTAACACAAGAGTCACTGGGGTGCTTCTCCTTTCCAAAGAAAAGAGAACTATCTTTCTCAGCAACAGAAAGATTGCGGGACATTTGTATGTCAGGTCGGTTGGACCCCGGAGCTCCAATCCCATGTGAAACAACACGATTACTTGGAGGAAGGACTGTTGGAGAGGTAACAGCGCCTGTTGAATAAATAAAAGAGTCAGAAATTTATCAATTGAAACTAAGTGGCAGCTTAAGCTTGCAGTAATAAATATTACCGAATTGAATCTTCTCTCCAGCAAGCAGGGAATTGATTGGACTTGCACCAGAAGAAAATGACTTGTCCTTTGTTAACACGGACGATGATGACAAGACAGGATCACTAACAGTGTTGGAATGGCCTTCAACAGAAATGTGTGAATCATATCGAGCAGGCTTCATAGCCTCCTCAAGTTGAGTCTGGGTCAAGGCCATAACCTGACAGAAATAAAATCAGTAGAAGCATTTACACTGCACAGAAATAGTCCATTTGGTTTCAAGAATTTTTCTATGGTGAGGCAAAAAGGAAATATGGATCTCATTTAATACTGAAGTCCGTCGAGGTTCGAAAAAGAAACTGGGATTGTTATGCCGAAAAACAAAATCAACATCAATTAGTCACAAGACAACAAGACACAGAACAGCTGGGAAACTAAGTACCAGGTTGTATGTGAATAAGGATCGACATGCACATATTTAGGAGCTAATCACATGGAACATCTCGTAGAACAAAACTAACAGAGCAGACCTCTTAGAGTCTTAGTATCGATAATCATTACATAAGAAGCTCTAAGAATCACTAAATCTTCCTGGGAACAAGCACTGTTCCATGATCCAAAACTATTAATATGATATCCAACTACTAATATCAATTTGTTAAAATACTTTTCTGGTACTAATAGACAAAAACTCGTCCTCATGGGAAAAAGGTACTATATAAAATGCTAATGAATGAAGAATTACTTGGAAGTGAGATAGGATTGAAGATGAAAGGATGGCGGTGATGATAATCATAAATAAGACTGCATAAAAACTTGATGGAAATGGCATATATAATGATTTGATAAAATCAGGACATTTGTGAGCAAAGTACTACAACTCAATATAATTTAAGTTCAAAAAGATATTAAAAACTTTTTAAAGACACAGGTAGGTTTAGCATGTATTTTTTCCATTTAAGAGCTAACACATATGCTGTGGTAATGATCCCCCTATTGTTCTTCTATCTCAAATCAATGACCAAGATATTGTGAATGAAGTAAAGAAGTGTCCTCTATATCATAAAATTGAGAACAGAATTATAGGCTCTGTTTGCTAAAAATTTTTTTGTTTAAAACATGTTTTTTTATGTTTTCTATGTAAAATATGTAGTTGAAAAGTGGAGAGAGAAAAGTGTGGTTAAAACTTGGTTTGGGGAATTGTGCTGTAAAAAACATGTTTGCCAAACAGAGTCATAGAAATCAAACTGCCAAAAATAATGTTTGAAGTCACAGAAAAAAATTCCTCTGTTGTAGAAAATATTTATTGATAGCTCCAATGATAGATAGTTTTTGCACCTAAATATCTTTTACTAGAAGTAGACAGTAAATGTGAGTGCTTGGAAGCACTCACATTCTAATAATCAGCAGCTACAACTAACCCATATTGAACAAAAAATATTTCAGCGTACCTCTTGATTAAGTCCTGCAGTGCCCCAAGTACTCGCAGCTGATTGGAAATTATCCAAAATTTCATTTTTGTTCTCAAACATTTTGGCAGTCTCGAGGTCTTCTCCACTTTTATTAGAAACAACAGAAATTGGTTCATTTTGGACGGATCTGCAAAAATATAGAAGCATATAAATAAGAATACTTCAATAGTGTCACAACCAAACTTCCTATTAAATGATAGGTACGTGATAGCATGAGATGGTGTCTCAGCCGGAGTTTCGGTATTCAGAGCAGGAGTGCCAATTGGAGCCAGTGGTTGAGAATCTTCAGTGGTTCCTGTGGCTACTTCTTTGTCGCCGAAGCTTTTTCCATCTGATGCAACAAAATCCGAGTGAGAGCTGGTTGATGATTGTCTGGCCAGTGATGCAGAAAGCTTATTTGGACTAGTTGAGACCACAACATTTTGTCTAGGAGCACGAGATTTGGGCAGTAGCTGAGATGAGAGAAAATGTAATTGATAAAATGCACGTAATCAGAAATCTGCCAAATGAGAAAGTACATGAAAGACGTCTTCTAAAGCATCAATACCTTTGTGACCCTTGCTTTTGCTTTGATTTCTTTTTCCCTTTGCTCACGACGATCGTTCAACATTTGCCTTTTGGATCTCACTTCAATGAAGTCATCTTCATCACTGGGAGCTTCTATGCCAGGTTGTTTATAAACACGAACAACACCACTTTGTAAAGGAGCATCAACATCCTCCTCAGAAGAAAATCTCTTGAAATTTGACTCCCCAGAGGAGGAATTATTCTGCTTCTTCATTGAAACTTCTTTTACACGTTCCTTTCCTATCCTGTCACTGGCATTCAACTCCTGAGAACTAGTATTTCCAGACACTGAGCACTCTGCTTCAACTCTCTGTTTTAATGGTCTATTAGAGATTGTACCTCTCTTAGAACCACCTCTTGCAATAATTCCCACAGCTCTTCTTTTGTAATTTGAATTATCAATTGAGCCTCTGTTATTAACAGTAGTTACAAGTTCTTGATTTATTTCATTCTCCCGCACTTGAAATTCAGTTTGCTGAGCAGTTCGTCGAGGTTTCCTCTGAAACCCACTTGAATCTGTATTAATATCAGGAGCCATAAAAGATCTCGCATTGGAATTTTTTACTGCATAGGCATTCCTTCTTCCTCTGCTACCATCTATGCCTTGAAGTCTTGGTCTACTGAAATTTTTCTCACCAGAAACATACTTCGATGATGGTTGTATACGCTGCAACTGACTCACAGATCCATTCTCCTTTGATGATGACAAGTAGTTGTTCGAAACAGAATCACGTTGTCCTTTCCCTTCTGATGGAGAACCAGTTTCTAACTTGATCTTGTTATCACAGGCACCAGAAACCCTAGAACTGATCGAATGTGAAAGAAAGTTGCCTTCTGAACTGTCTTCTGCCAAAACTAAACCTAATTCCCTGGCAAGGTTCCCATGAGATTGCTCTTGCTGTCCTGACACCAAACTAGACTGCTTATTTACCGATAGAGAGGTCACCTCATCTTTTACTGCACGTCGTGGAGAATCTTCAGCAGGTTGATTAGGCACAGAGCCTCTAGCATTCTGATTCAGATAATAATGGGCCTGCATGTTGGGCTGGACAAATGACATTGATTGGTGGGGCATGGGCAAAATTCCCTGCGAGATAGGAGATGTATAACGCAGCTGACCGAATTGGAATATAGGAGGTTGTGAAGGATGCAGATGAGTAAAAGATTGACCAACATGAGGATGAATGTGGAGGGGCATTTGTATTGAACCAATCTGAATAGCAGGAACTGGAGATGGTAGCAGAGATGAACCAGAGAACAGCCCAAATTGAAGCTTAACAGGTACGTCAGGCTGAGTCCCAGCAGAAGCCACAGATGACATATTGATCTCACCAGCACCAGATGTAACATCACCTGAAGCTGAGATGGGTTGTTGAGCAGGTAAACCAGAGCTAACTGAGGCATCGACATACAAAATATTTGATGTAGGCAAGGCATAAGGAGCACTGACAGGTTGAACAGTAGTCGCTGACAACACCTTGTCAGTTTCCTGGATCTTCCGAGAGGAGCTATCTTTGCTTGTCCCAAAGGAATCATCTGCAGGCAGAAAGCTTCTTTCATCATCAGGAACCCTATTGATAGCTCCTTGTTCTTCCACAATATGAATATTGCCAGAAATTCCAAATGTGCCTTCTTCGGTCCCTGAACTTCTCGCAAAATCGTCACTTGGTATTACAACTTCAACCCCATCATCAAAGCCTAAGACAACATTGTCCAAAATAAGAGAAGAATCTGTGTCCTCGAGATGCAAATCTTCAATTTTTGGGTCCAGATTAAGATTACCGTCATCTCCTCCACGCACTTCATCCTCTTCCTGATAACCATCTTCATCCTCATCATATTCCTCTTGCTGCTGCAACTCATCATCATTTTCAGGAGTCCACTCCTCATCATCACCAGGAGAACTTGGTGCTACTAGCATGGCATCATTTCCAGAACTATCATTCAAGATAACAGAATCAATTGCAGATAGCTGATTCTTTTTCCCTTGTGCTTCTATGGATATCACAGGAGAATCTCCAGATTCATCCAATTCATCATTGGAGAGATGTGGCGGAGAGTTTGGGGGACTTGAAACAGATAGTGAAGATTGTGAATCACATCTTGATGAAATGTCCTTCAATTTCTGGTCTTCACTAGGGGTGTTTTCTTGGCGCAGTTCAACAAGATTGGATGCTTCAAGGGCTTCCTGGTTACCCCCATAATAACCTGTCAGCCTAGTGGATTCACTTCTTGCTCTGTAAGCGTAATGGTTGCCATCATCCAGGACAGCTGATGGACCAGGATGCTCATTCACACCCCTGAAATAAGTTCTTTGAGAGGAAGCCAGTGGAGGGGGAAGGACTCGCGGCTGCTTCACGGAATGCCTTGACCTCCCATAGGGATAAAGCTCATCAGCTTCGGAATTCAGATATGGTCCCTCTGGGTAAGGCGAGGGAGTACTACTGGTAGAACGGCCCCGTCCCATTCCATTATCACCATATTTATCAGCAAGGTTATCATGAAAATCGGAATTGATTTCCCTGTTTTTGCTATACAAGTCAGCATCCCCTGGCACGTTCCACCTATGGTCTTTCTGACGTCCAAAGTCATCTAAGAAAGGCTCTTGAATACCTGTTTTGGAATAAGCCCTAGAATTCATGTATCCAGATCCACCATAGAACTCTTTCCTAGGAACTGTCGTTCCACCACCAAATGTATCTCTTCTTGGACTGTTATGACCAATCTCCTGGTCCTGTGCTGGGAAGGGCAAGGTGCTCACATTTTCAAATATATCCCTTTTCCATGAGTTAACACTTTTTCCTCTGTCAGAAAAGCTTGAAGCAACTTCTTTAGGAGGGTAACGCCTAGAACTGATATCAGATGGTCTTTTGTAAGCAGATGAATCAAAGGATTCTGTTGTCATCATCTTATCCACCATTCTTTCAGAGTCTTCCCAGTTGTCCAAATCAACATTCCTGGAGCTATCTTTTTCCAGCACACCAGCATCTACTTTATCATCCACAACCACATTAGACATGGAAGCATCAATATTTGAAGTTTCACTCTGCCTCTTGGCCATCTTGGCCTCCAATTCCAAAAGCTTTTGTTTGGCAGCTTGTTTCCTCCTCTCTTCCTCCATAAGAGTTCTCTTCCTCTCCTCTTCCCTGGCAATTCTTTGCTCTTCAGCTATTCGTATAGCCTCCAGTCTCTCCTGTTCTTCTCTCCAAGCAGCTTCACGAGCTTCCTCCTCTAACCTTCGCCGCCTTTCTTCCTCTTCCCTGATTCTTCTCAGTCTCTCCTCTTCATCTCTTCGAGCTTCCTCCAAAGCTCTTTCTTGTTCTTCAATAATCCTCTGCCTCTCAAGTTCTTGCATCTTCTGAACTCTTTCAAGTTCTGCCTCAAAAGATTCCCTAGCAGGATCGTGATAATCAGCCGGCTTAGCAAAATCCTTCTTCCTCTTGATAACACCAACAATATCCTTGGAAAAGAGCTTCCTTTCATCAAAACCTGTCGAACCGAAGTCTTTGGACAAGGGGCCCTCCGTAAACAGTCTATCTCTTGAAAAAGCATGTTTCTCCCTGCCCAAAGTCAGTTTGACATCAGTCATAGGAGGGACTTTCCCACTAGAAGCAAATGGAGATTTAGATAATGCATTATTCCGAAAATTATCACTCCTGTATCTGTTAGATTGGTCAGCACCATAACGATCTCGATTATTATGTAATTCCATTGTATTGTTATATTGCTGCCACACTTCTGGAACTGGTACCACATCCTTCCTTCCAAATGAAGAATCCCAATTAACAATCACACTACCATCTCTACCAGTGTCACCAAAATGTGGTGTAATGTACTTATTGTCCTTCACAGCATTGTTAGATCCATCAGTCCTGGCACAAACACCATTTTGGCCATTTTCAACCTCTTGAGAATTTAATCCCTTTTTAGGAAGTGGTGATGGTGAGGTTCTCCACTTGTTGACTTCCTTGCCTTCCCTACTAGTAGTTCTGAAATCTCTGTTATATGGGTCCAGTTTAAATACTTCACTGGAAAATACATTTCCATTTTTATTGTCACGTTGACTCCAATGATTTTGAGTATGCACTGGCTTCTGCATTAGAACATTGGGCCTAGGCAAGTCAAAATCCCTATCCCAATAATTTTCAATTTTTGAACCCCCAAAATCTCTTCCCCGTTCTGCAAACTTATGGCCAGTGTCACGCTCATCATCAGCCCAATCAGATCTTGGGTTAATCTGAACCAGTGGCAGTGGACCAGGAAAGTATTCTTCCTGCTTCCGAGCATGATCTGCCATTTGAAAACTGCCCATTCTATGACCTTCTCCACCATTCTCCAACGACCCATTTCCAACAGTACTGCGTGAAGACTGCCCCTGTTTCCGTAAATCAGCTGGCAGACTTGAATGGTAACTGTCCCTCTTGTCCTCAGATGTTTCCTCACTCAATGCCTGCTTCTGTTTTTGGTTCAAAGCATCCTTCTGTTTCTGGGATGTGCCTGATGAAACAGGCCTTGCAGCCTGCAAAGAGGGGAAATCCTCACCTCTCAAAACTGTGATTTTCTCAGCAGATGGTGGAAATTCCCTAGGATAACCAGAACGCACAACTCCAAGCTCATCAGATTGAACTGATTTTGGCAAATAAGAACCACTGACACGACTTAATCCATCAGTAGCATTCATTCCATCAGCCACGTGAACATCAATACTGCTCTCATTCTTCTCTGATGCAGCAGAAGATGCCACAGACTTGGTCCAGCCCAAACCCGACGAAGTAGGCCTCGGCCCGTTTCCAGGGCCGATGCCACCACCTGGCCCTCCACCTGGGCCTGACAAATCAAATCTTTCGTGTTCTTTCCTCAAGGAGGGCAAATTCAAGGGGGGTGGAACAGAGAGTTTTGGACCAGCCTTCTGTGTACCCCGATTCCTTGACAACAACACCATTCCCGTACCACCACTCCCAGGACGCCCCCGAGCCCCAGTGCTACCCTGCCCATAAGAACCACTGCTGCCACTAAGAGCTGAATGATGAGTATGGTGAGAAGGCTGGTGCTGCTGTCCATAAGACTTGTTCAAATTTGCAGAAACAAACTTGGCACCAGAATTGGCCATCCCCAAACCGGACCTGTAACCTGAACTGACCTTACGGATCTCAACCCACACCAGCGCATCAAAACCCTAACCCAATTTTTTTCCCTCTCTCCTTCAAAATAATAAATCAACCAGCACTCACCCAGGAGATCTCACTGTAAATATATTTTGCAAGGAAAAAAAATAATAATCAAATCCAATATTCTCAAATTATTAATTAATTAATTAATTAATTAATTAATAATAATAATAATAATAATAATAATAATAATAATAATAATAATAATAATAATAATAATAATAATAAGCTTTAGAAAAGTAAAACAATTTAACCAAAAACTATTATTAGAACTAAAAATTGAACAACATGGAGTAAAAGAGTGTTATTAGTCTAACTAGGGTTTGTTGTTGGATAACTGGAGAAAATAGGGGATCAAGTAAGAAACAAAGATACGTGGATGCAGAAGAATCAGAAGTTCACCTTTAATGGCGTCGATAGAGGACGGCGGTGCACTCTTCGGGCGCCGCGTAGAGAGAGAAAAGTTATGTGTTAGATAAAGAGACGACGATATGTTTTTATAGCGAAAGTCAGGTTTTCTGTTTTCATATACACAGAGAGAGTGGCGGAGATGCAAGAGGAAAACTAGGAGTTCAATTCGTTTTTTCAGTTTTATGCCCCTATATTTATGTGTATTTTCATATTGCACCCAAAAAGTTGCGTGGATTTTGCAAATATATTTTAAATACTATATTCCTTTAAAACGATTAGCCATTAAGCAAAGTGAAAATTATACCTACCCCTACTTTATAAGAATCAAATTCATTAATAAGATCAAATTTGTATTACTTCAAAATTCAGGTTTTAATTAAAAAGTTAATTAATTAAAAATTTAAATAATTATATTGTAAATTAAATTAATTACCCAATTCAATATTTATTGGGTTAATAGTACAAAACGTCCCTAACTTTGACATGTATTGTGCAAAACGTCCCAACGTTTTGATTTTTGACGCTAAACGTCCCAACTTTTACATTTTCTTGTGGGAGACATCATTTCCGTCAAATTTAACCTCATTTCACCGTTAATTTAGAATTGAACAGTAAATATTTAACACATACAAGGCATTTTCGTCAAAATCAAAAGCAGCCCATTCATATTTCGGTAATTGGCACAAAACGTCCCTACGTTTGACACTTATTGTGGAAAAACGTCCATACGTTTATTTTTTTTGGCGAATAACGTCCCTACGTTTATTTTTTTGCGAATAACATCCCTACCTTTAAATTTTCTTATTGATTAGTCCTCAAATTTTACTTTTCTTTCAATTTAGTCATTCCGTATTTGATTTAAAGGAAATTGTCTTCAAACGTGTATAACTTTTGATCTACAACTCCGAATTGCACTCCGTTTCTTGCGTTGAACTCCAAATTCAACCATCTTTCTTATGATGTATCATGTGCTCATTTATTAAATATTTCGTTTTGACTTTTGTATAGTAGATACTTATTTTGTTATGGCATCATTGATTGACGTAAATTGATTTCTGTAAATTTTATTGAAACAGTGAAATTTTAATTTTAGTGTGTGTTCGGCGGCCAACATAATTTATAAATTGGATTTATTTGACTTTTTTATTTTTTTAAGATAAAATATTTGATTAAAAATTTGTATGTTTAGCCCATGTTTGAACCATATTATAATCTCTAATAACTTTTTGAACAACACACAATTTCTTTCTCCAATTTTTAAAAAGTGATTTGAAGAGAGAGAATGCGTGTTGTTCAAATAATGATTTGAGATTATAATATGGCTCAAACAGAGGTTAAACATAACAATTTTTAACCAAACATTTTACATTAAAAAAATAAAAAAGTCAAATAAATCCAATTTATAAATTCCGCTAGCCGCTGAACACACACTAAAATTAAAATTTCACTGTTTCAATAAAATTTACAGAAATCAATTTACGTCAATCAATGATGCCCTAACAAAATAAGTATCTACTATACAAAAGTCAAAACGAAATGTTTAATAAATGAGCACATGATACATCATAAGAAAGATGGTTGAATTTGGAGTTCAACGCAAAAAACGGAGTGCAATTCGGAGTTGTAGATCAAAAGTTATACATATTTGAAGACAATTACCTTTAAATCAAATACGGAATGACTAAATTGAAAGAAAAGTAAAATTTGAGGACTAATCAACAAGAAAATTTAAAGGTAGAGACGTTATTCGCAAAAAAATAAACGTATGGACGTTATTCGCCAAAAAAATAAACGTAGGGACGCTTTTCCACAATAAGTGTCAAACGTAGGGACGTTTTGTGCCAATTACCCAAATATGAATTGGCTGTTTTGATTTTGACGAAAATGCCCTTGCATGTATTAAATATTTACTTTTCAATTCTAAATTAACAGTGAAATGAGGTTAAATTTGAAGGAAAAAATGTCTCCCACAAGAAAATGTAAAAGTTGGGACGTTTAGCGTCAAAAATCAAAACGTTGGGATGTTTTGCACAATACATGTCAAAGGTAGGGACGTTTTGTGCTATTAACCCATATTTTTTTCACTCAACTTCAAACCATAATCTAATCATTTCTCTCCAAATAAATGGACAGTATGTTCTTTCTCTTTGCTTCAAACCACCACACCATTCCCAGTCGCAGCCACACACCATCCCTATCGAAGTCCCACTACTTCGAACGTTGTCACGAGACCCTCGTTGGCAGAGACGATATCAAGGTAAGGGCGCCGTCACTGCATCGCACGCAAGCAGCGGCGCGCGCTGCTTTGTTCTTATAACATTGTTTTCGTTCTTGCAGTTGCTTCTCAAAAAATTTGGGGTTTTGGGATTTTTGGTATTTTTTGGGTGGTGAAACCATATCCGTTTGAAGCTACCGGTGGATGTGAAGGTGGGTAGTACCATTGTTGTTTTGGAGGCGCTTGTGGTGGTGGGGGGGGGGGGCTCGTTACAGACGCTGAAGTGTGGGGAATGCGGATGAGATGGAGAATAACATGATGGTGATGGAGCTAGTGGCACTAAATGTGGCCGACGATTAAGGAATGTAAACATGAATTGGTGGTGGCGATTTCGGTTGATAGATAATAGTTGAACTCGCATGCGGGGCACAGTGGTTGTCTGGGAAAGGGATATGAGGCAGTGGGGGTGGCGAAGTTGTGGGCTCATAGGAGACTGGTCGTTTGGGACAGATCTGAGGCGGGGGAGGTGGCGACCGCAGATGAGTCCCCGGAGACACTTAACACGGTAACACTTGGTGGGTTGGTGGCAGAGGAGATGGTGGAGTAGGAGGCGGCAGTAATTGATAATTTGGTACACGTAACTTAACAAAATGTGTGACCTAATATTTTGTTACATGTGACTTCAAAATGTGATCTACTAATACATAAGTTGTGACCTAAAATAAATTAAAGTTGAATAAGTTGAATTAATTATGACCTGCAATAAATTAAAGTTGTGACCTTAAAAAAACTTCTGTGACCTTAAAAATTTGACTTGTGACATTAAATAAATTTGTAACCTAAAATATTTGTCTTTTATGACATGAAATTATACAATATTGTGACCTAAAATATTTATCTTTTGTTTTTGTGACTTGAAATTAAACAATATTGTGACCTGAGTGTATATATATATATATATATATATATATATATATATATATATATATATATATATATATATATATATATATATATATATATATATATTTATTTATTAAGATATTTTTATTTCTTTAATTTAAATAATTAATTAATTACAACCTGATTTTTGAAGTTATGAAAGTTTGACCTCATTTTTGAAATTTGTATTTTAAAATACCATATGTATTTTTCCCTTGAGCAAACTAGCAAAGCAAAAATGTGGGGGATTTATTGAATTGGCCATGTCAAACCTTTATTTTGTGAAACTGGCTATCCCTTTATGAATTGTCTATATTACCCTTAATGAAAAGAGTTATTTATATAGCAAGTCATGTCCTTAACTTAATTAGGTTGATTTAATTCAGAATTTTTTATTATATTTATATTTTTTAAGTTCTTCTAAAAACATTTTATATTCTGATAATTTCTCAAAAGATTTGGGGATCTTTTTTATTTATATATCCTAGTTTTATTCCTTCTGAAACTTCTTTTTCTATATATTCCTACTCTTTTATAATTCTATGAACTGTATTTATATTGGAAAAAGCCATTCGTACGGCCTACCTCCATACAGATACACATACAGAATTGCCATGCTGGAATGCCATGTTGGACTACCACTACTTTGAAAAGTTAAAAATAGCTTTATGAAAGTAACATAAAATATTCCATAAAGTTGACTGATAGAAGAATAGCTTCCGCAAGAAGCTTGGTCATTGGATGAACGATTGTACCAAACAAAAAATCCCGCTGATAGAAATACTTTCAGCAGCAGCCACCAAACACCTCCAAGATTTCATCGTTGACTACCGAACACGTACAAGATTCACATCGACCAGCTCATACACGAACTAGAAGTATCTTCGAGGAGCAATGGAGGTCTTTCCATCTAAAGTTGTCTGATTCAATGTCCATTTCGAATGGCCTCATTTCCCGACAACTAAAACACCTTCAGGAGCGACAGAGGTACTCTTCTTGTTTGTGGGTTGATTTGTTACAAAATTTCATGATAGATTTATTAAATAATATTTAGCATGATGGTTGAAATCGGTCCCTGTAGTTCTGATATTTCTTTTTTTTTTTTAGTAGTATTAAATTTGTATATGTTAGAAAGTTTGGCGTAGCAAACTCTTAACCAAATGTTAAACTTGAACCTAGGACTTGTACACTATGGAAATGGAGATGATGATCATGTAGAGATAGAAGAACATGATACCAAGCACTTTATCAAGGTGCCTCAAGTTGGATGAAGTTTGATAGTGAAAAAGCCCTATTTGATTTTTACAAAAAATACTCCTGAAACGTTGGATTTCCAGTTAGGAGGAATTCAAAGAAGGACGAAGAGGGCACTCTTGGATATGTGACATATACTTGAGGGCGAGAGGGTAGCCCGTAGCCGACCTAGTACAACATGCAAGTCATTGAAGCCACAACCCACCATCCAAACTGGTTGTAAAGCGAGAAATTACTACATCTCTAGAAATATGTGAGAAATGGTGAATTAACTCTGTCCACCTGGAGCACAATCATAGAACGAGTCCTACGAAATCCAGATTGTTCAGATGCATTCTTTTGCTTGTGTTTCTATATAAATCTGTCACCATTGGCTTGCTTTTTTTTTTTTTTTTTTACATTTTTCTTATACTTTTTAACTATATCTTCACATGTTTTGGACATGGCCTATGAAGAACTTGTGCTCCTACCAATGAAATTCAATGAAATCACGAAATCATTTGTGTTATTGATTATAAGTATTTGTTGTCTCACCCATTGACAGAGAAGTCACAAAATCATCTTCCATTTGTGTCCTTGGCGGTAGATTAGTGAGGGACCATAGTTATTATGTATATATCTCCTTAGTTTCAATATGTAGATGCATCCAATGTGCTAACAAATGACCGGCCTATTAAATGTCATTACACCAAAAATTAAAAAAACACTAATTATTTAAACCAATTGACTTTGTTCATTACACACCAAAATAGGAAACCAGTCTAATGTTCATATGGTAAACATAACATACAAGACGATATTGCCAAACAAAACAACATTGCTTTTCCCAAATTAAGACTACTACTGCATCTCCAGACTTGACTATCTAAGACTTAAGCTTGCGAAATTTTGGGGTAAGAGACACCTCCACATCTTTTTTATCTAAGATTACAGCTGCAATGTTGCAAATTCGAGACAAGTACTCCATTTCTGAACTAGTACAAGCCTTGTTCGAAGACTTCATTGTGCTAGTTGTTATGATATTAAAATAACGTTTCAGTAACAAGGTTTAATGACAAGTAAAAATGACCATGTAAAAATGTGATCATATTGCCTAGTTCATGGGAAGTGCAAAACCAAACCCAAAAGGTAAACTCCAGACAATGTGATCCTATTGCTAAGTCAATGAACAAAAAAAAAAAATTCATTTATGCCAAATGCACGGTTAATGGCTGGCCACTGTAATGATACAAGCCATTTAAAAAAATAAAATAAAATTGGGTAATGAAGCAATTACAATATGCTTTGTAACACCCAAGTTCAACGAACAAAAATTCGAAAAACATAAATTCAAAGCACACAAACTCGAGGAATATAAATTCGAAGAACGCAAAATAAAAATTCACAAGATAAATCTAGTACCCATTCTGCAAGAAATTCTAAGAACATTGTATACTGTGAAAAAACAAGATGAAATATTTGTTCTAACTAAAAAAATTCAAATATTTACAAACTTTCCTTGAATCCCTAATTTTACCAAATCGAAGCAGCGAAGAACACAATGCACAAACGCGAAATCGAACTCACGAACAACCCTACGCTAAATCCCGCACTATCACGCAAAAGATTTGAAGATAAATAGGTTAGATTGGTGAAGAGGAGACCACTCTGAAACCCTCGACGTCAAATTCCTCCACCCCTTCTCTGAATGCTGCTCAAATGAAAGGAGATGTAGATTAAAAGTGAAAGGGAAGATTTGTCATTTTCGTTTCATCCACATCATTTAAAATATTCCACATCAGCAAGCCAGATGTGGTTCTGTATGCTAATCTGTATAACATCCTCTACGAGTAGCGGGATTGATTTCTATTTTTAGCTGATTCACCAGAGTCAAATTCTATATTGTTTGAGCAAGCATAGTCAATATCTTCATATATATATTTTTAGTTTAGATTGTTCAACAGAATGTATATTTCCAGACTTTTCAATAATAGCTAATAAAAATGAAATATATTTATCCTCTAAATACAATTTATGATCATAACCATTAGAAGTTGATGCTTGTGAAGTGTCCATAAATTCAAACTTTCAAGTTGATAAGTTATTATACAGTTTTTTTCTCGTATAAGTCCATTCTCTGATCTAGTAAATTATAATAATCTGTTACGTATTGATCGTATTTTCCAAAAAGTCTATTGTATTCTTTAGAAGATATATTTTCATTTTTCATTTGTTGTTTAATATCTTCTATTTTATCTGTCAATTTTTCTAAAGGTTATCTAGTCCTTTGATTGTATATCCTAGCATTAGGTTTGAACAGTACTTTCATTTGTCATAATATTATTACCTAAATCCATTTTAAGCTATAATACATTAGAATAGTCTATAATGTATTGATCATGGTTTTCTGAAAGTACATAATATTGCTCAGATGATTCATCTATATCTATTAATTGAGATATAATATATCCATCTTTTCCATTATTCTTTCTAACAAATTATCCAGTCCTTTAGTAGTATATCCTAGCATTCTATATACTGAATTATAAAGTAGTTAATCTATAAAGTTTCAAGTAACTTTTCAAATTCTATCAATGTTTGCGAATTGATAATATTTATATCAACCATAATATCAATACTATGTTCAAATGGTATATTATATTTTGAAATGTTTTTCTTTCTTTTTTCTAATTTATCCATTATATCTTGAACATCTTGTATTACTATGAATCTTACAGTGCCTCGAGCAACATTTTCTATCATATTTTCTTTAAAACTTCTTAATATTTCTTGTGACGCATAAAGTTGTTCTTGATATCCAATTTTATCAATTTCATTTTCATATTCAATACCTTTTTTATTTTTTATATTCTTTTTAACTTTATATGGACCTCTCTTAGATCTAGGTTTTTTCATGATATAATTCATTTCATTCATGATATCAAAATTTTAAAAACTGGTAAAGAAAGATTCATGTAATACTCCAACTAAGAAAGCTTAAAAGAAATGATAGGTATTACTCATACCAACAAGGTGCACATTCTTTTCCGGAAGTTCATCGTTAGAAACTCCACAGTTAAGCGTGCTTGACTTGGAGAAATTCTGGGATGAGTGACCTCCTGGGAAGTTTTCTCGCGGAGCGTGTGAGTGAGGACAAAGCATGCTGAAAAGACTCGTGTTGGTACAGTGGGGATAGTACGCCATCATCTAGGGGTGTCAAACGGGCCGAACCGGGCCGGATCGGCCCGTTTGACCGTGGTCCATTACTGGTCCATGGGCCGGAAACGGGCCGGCCCGTGGGGAGACGAGCCGGGCCGAGTCCGGCCCGTTGGCCCGTCTAACCACGGGCCGGCTCGTGGGCTGGCTCGTCGGCCCTTTATTTTTATTTTTTTTTCTAACGGTTACGGCTAAATAATTGAACATTAAAAAAACCCTCCTCCTTTAATCCGGGCTTGGGACCGGCTACATTTAAATTATTGTAAGCGGAGTTAAAATTGTACACGAACAAAATGTTACGTGTACAATTTTTTTATTTGAAAGAAACAAATGAAATAATTGAAAATACAGAAAAAAGAAAAAGAAAAAATTTACTCACTAATACGATTGTTCTCCGAATTCCTCGGCAAAAATTTCACATATCCTATCTTGTTTCATTTTATCCGCAAACTGTCAATCCTTTAAACACATTAAGGCCTCCAGTATGTCTTCTTTAAGCCTTGACCTATATTCAGATAACACTCTACCACCTGTACTAAAAGCAGCCTCCGATACTACAGTTGATACCGGAGGTGCTAGTAGATCTCGTGTAATCATAGAAACAACCGGGTATTGACGCTCGTTTTTTCTCCACCACTTAAGAATGTTAAAATTATTTCTTTCGTCCTCGTCTAACATACTAAGAAGGTCATGTGAGAAATACCTAGTTAACTCTCCTGGAATTTCATCTGAACTATATGTATTAGAAGAATTAGAACCACTAGGAAATGTACTAGAACTAGAAGTTCTCTTCATAGTCATAAGGTAGGAAAGTAAATCACTGTCTTGATTTTGTATCACATTAGGGGTGGGAGCAGTTCTTCTAACATTTTTACCTGACCTTTGGGCATTGATCTCGTACATTTCACATAAACATTTTTTTAAATCTGTGCATGTTAAAGGGGTTTTAAAAGTTAATTTATTTGATATTGCCTTTATGGTGTGTTTAGTTCCCTCTAAATTTATTCTAGGGTCCATAACCGTTGCTAATGGAAACAAAGCTGGTAAATCTTCCCAATACTTTCTAAACTTAGTCTCCATTGCTTTAATGATATCAGAAAAAATAGGAAATGTCTTGTACAATAAAAGTTATTAGCAATACAATAAAAATGCTTCAAGACTAAATGACTAGTAGGATAATAAACACCGGACAATTTGTTTCTAGCATTGTGAAATGGTTTCAAAATTTTTTTAACATGAATTGCAAGTTCCCAATCATTAGTCCCCAAATCAAAAGTTGAGCCGTTTGAGTGCCGACCGTTGTAATATGCACATATTAAATTCTCGTAACCTTCACAATGTTCAATCATTAAATAAGTTGAGTTCCATCTATGTCCTACATCAGTAATAAATGATCGTAGGTTCATACCATTTTCTACACACAGTGCATCAAAAACTTGTTTTCTGGAAGGTGCTATCATAATGAAATTGCAAGCACACCTAATTTTTTTCAATTGCTTTTCAATAACTTAAGACCATCTTGAACTATTAAATTACAAATGTGACAAACACAACGAACATGAAACAAGACTCCACCAAACTTAGGATTTATGAGGGCTGCTAATCTATCAATCACCGTTTTATTAACAGAAGCATTATCTAGTGTAAAACCACGAATTCTACTATCACAGTTAAATTCTCTAAGAATTGCAAGTAGTATATTGAAAATATTTGTTGCTTTATGTGGGTAATCAATAACTTTAAATGCCATAATTATTTTGTGTATTACCCAAGAATCATCAATGTAATGACAAGTAACAGCTACGTAACCTCTATGATTATTGCCAGTCCACAGGTCCGAAGTAAATGACAAATTACCATTCCATTTATTTAAAGCCTCTATAAAACTTTGTTTTCTTTGTAAATATTTAGCTATGCAATTAGCTCGTAAAGTATTTCTAGAAACGAGTTTGTACCTGGGTTGGAGATACTTCTGAATGAATTCTGTGAATATAATCTTTCTACAATTGAAAGTGGGAACTCACCACTCGATACGAACATGACCATCCCTTCTCGACGTGCTAGATCTTGGTTGAAGACCCAATTGGTTAGGCTCGAACTTGATTGACCAAATTGTAGAGTTGATTGGTTTGCTTCAACCGTGCCAGGTTTTCGACATCCTTTGCAGTGTCTATTGAGGTGTGATGTGCCCCCACCCTTCTTCCAAGAGAAAAGTCCCTCGCAACTTCTACATTTTGCTTTGGATATCGGTTTGTTTTCAGCATCTTTTTCCGATGTTTCAATCACATCGAAAAAATTCTCGTCCTCTTTAGATTTCTGCTGGAGACTGCCGTCGTGCTAGCGGAGCCAGATCCATATGTAGCAGTGACATCTTCATCAATTATGTCATTCAAATCAATAGGAATTCTTGTATCTATATCTTCAATCTCATTTTCAAATTCCGCCAAATTGTCGGGAATTGGAATATCATTGAGAGGTGCAAATTCATCAACAAATTGGCTAGAAGAATAACAATGAGATTGTGAGTGTGCCATTAGAAATAATAGAATTGAAAAATTGGAGATGAAAATGAAATATGGAATGGAATTTGAGACAATATTGTATATTTGTATGTGAAATATTATAGTACTAGCCACTAGAATTTGACACTTGAGAGAATGAGACTTGAAAGTTGAGAGAGTTGAGTTGAGATTGTGAAAAAAATGAAATAAAAAACGAGTATTTATAGAAGAAAAAAAAATTAAAAAAAAATAAAAATTAAAAAAATTAAAAACGGTCACAAGACCGTTCTCAAACAGTCTTGTGACCGTTTGAGGGCTCAAACGATCACAAGACCTTTTGAGGGGCTCACGGGCCGGTCCGAGAGCCGGCCCTTTCCGGCCCGTGAGCACGGGCTCAAACGAGCCGACCACGGGCTGGCCCTTGGTCGGCCCGTTTCCGGTTCATTTTGGTTGTCCGTTGGACTAGTCCGCGAACAGGTCCACGAACTTCACGAGTAGAACCCGAACTGTCCAACACTCAAATTTTTAGTCCGGTCCAAGTCCAAGTCCCTTTTTTTAATGGGCCGAGCCGAACTTTTAACGAATCGAGCAGAGCCGAACTCACGAACTCTCGAATTGTCCAGTCCGTTTGACACCCCTATCATCTATCGGCCGGGACAGCCCGTTAAGTGGGACCCCGTCATTAAAAATGGTATCAGAGCCGGCATCCAGCCGAAAATCGGGAACTAATTGCTACGCCATTGGGCGGGAGCCACCTCTAGAATCCCAACGCCCGGCAACAGATCCTCAGATGGGTTAAGTTCGACGAGAACGTTGCGAGTCTAACAAGGGGTGATTGTAATACCCCGACTAATAAAGTTTAAAAGAAATAATAGGTACTACTCATACCAACAAGGTGCACCTTCTTTTCCGAAAGTTCATCGTTAGAAACTACACAGTTAAGTATGCTTGGCTTGGATAAATTCTGGGATTGGTGACCTCCTGGGAAGTTTTCTCGGGGAGCGTATGAGTGAGGACAAAGCATATTGAAAAGAATCGTGTTGGTACAGTGAGGATAGTACGCCGTCATCTATCGGCCGGGACAACCCGTTAAGTGGGACCCGGGTAGTTACATTCATCTTTCCCATCACTATCATAATCTAATATGAGATCATAATTTACTACTAAATACATGTTCTAAATATTATTTATTATTTGTTTCAGTATTATCACTATCAAGCTAAAAATAAATAATTGGTTTTGTAATTTCTAATCCAAATAATTCTTTTAAATCCGGAAAAATAGATGACAAACATGACATATAAACATAATATAACTTTTTTATTTCATTATTGAGTCTAGTAATTGTTTATGCATAAATATTATGATGTTATATTCATTTTTATAAGGACTATTTTGATAATTAAACTTGATAATCCTAAATTCTTCCATGATGCTAGCTTGGTTTAAAAGTTCTTCTTCTTCCTAATTCTATAAAGACAGATATATTAAGAATACTAACATCTTTTCCTTTTTTTTTGTACCTTTGTATTTTCCTTCAGATGTTAGTGACCTTCAGGCTCACGGGTTTCTGCTATCATACCCTTCAATGGCCTCTTGCCTTCACGGGTTATTAGCTTACTTAACTTCATGCCTTCATTGTATAACATTTTGATAGAAATTTTTTTGGACAAAGTGTAGAGATTTTACTTAATAATATATCTTCTTGTAGGAAAATAGGATTCAAAAGACAGAGATTTAGAAACTCATATCTTTTTGATAAATCGGTTGGAATTTTATTGATAAAATAAAGATTGATACAAGATTGGTATGAGAACTTTCAAGGATAGAAGATTTATTTGGCTATTTCACAGATTGAGTGCTCCAGTGATCTCTGCCTTTTCCTAGCCTAAAGACTTCTATTTATAATACTACATAGGATACAATTTCGTCATTGCTTACATCATATGCTTAATCAGACTCAATAATTTACATTTTATGTTACATCATAGGGACACCTGTCCCTCCATTATTTACAGTTTTCATATGGCCCCTACATGGTGCAGTCTTGTTTCATCAAAATCAGATTCCAACTGTCCATAATTTTTGTTGGCATACGAAACAATTCCTGGAAATGCACGCCTCTTGTAAAGTTATAAAACTTCCATTAATCTGATGCTTATCAAATTTGTCAATGTATTCTTTCAAGATGGTTGATTTTTCCTTTCCTCCATTAGTGACAAGAGTCCATCCTTCATATTGACATCTGCATTTGAATTTTTTTTCATACAAATATTTGGCAATATTACAAAGGATTTTAATTCCTAACACCCTACGGGATCGAAACCATGATCTTGTGATGTTTGGTACAAGTTTGGTATTTTTTCCAACTTCGATTTGGAAATTTCTGCAACATAACCAATTGTAATGATATGTTCAACATGGTAGTAAACCCTTCCATCAACTTCTGGACCGATTGAATAAAATTTTAAGTAAATGGATCTTCCTTAGGAAAATTTTGAAATTTTTCCTTTTAGTAAATCATCACATTTTTCAATTTTTTTCAAATCTTTTCCAAGATAGATCAGATCTAGAAATCCATAATTAGCTGCAATTTTTGTCATGCTGGGATCACCTCCCTTGGTAACAATCAATCATGGGTAAATATGATTTGCAGATGCAATGAAATAACAATAGCAATCCTGAAGTTCTTATATAATTTGGCAAATTTTTTTATATTCGTCTTCTCTTGATAAAAAAGGGGAATCATCCTCCTCTTCAGTTTGGATTTTAACTACTTTTGTATGTTCATTAATGGTATTAATTGTCAATTTTCTTGGACTGGCTTCATTTATGATCACTTTTTTGGGCTTAGACTTGATTCATCTCTTGTTATTTTTGGTCCACCACTGCTTGAAGAAAATGTACCTGTTTGTATTTTTGGTATATCATGTTTGGTATCAACCTATTTGGTATTTAATGATTCAAACTGAAATTCAATCCCAATTATGTTATCGTTCAATTCCTATGTATAATTGTAATGAGAAATTGAGATATCCATCAACTGCTTGAAACTTTCTTGGAGAGTTACTGCAAGTTGCTCAATTTCAAGTTTTATATCTTCAGTTTCCTCAGTGAGGAAGTTCATTCGCTCTTTGACATTTATTAGGGATTTTTTGATATCACTCATCTGCAAATTCAATATTCTTGCTTAAAAAAATCTACAAGACAATATTTGAAACCCTTAATATGAATTATATCAAAATTATAAAATTCCAAATAGGCTTGCTATCTATGGAGCCCCCTATATTGAGGTTCTGATGGTAATTTATTTTTGACTAATCTTGCAACTTTAGAATTGTCAGTTTCAACAATGAATTTTTTAGATAATAAAAACAACGAGAACTTTTTTATTCCTCTAATGATAGATAATAATTCTTTTTCATGGGTGGTATAATTTATTTCTGCTTGATTAAATGTTCTACTAGAATATCTGCAAATTTCATTAAGATTTGTTTTTAATATTGCTGCCCAATACTTATCTGAGGCATTAGTATCAACTATCAGATTATCTTTTTCATTTGGTAACCTAAATTTTGGTAAATTTTTACATTCTTCTTTTAGTGATTTAACAATTTCTGTATGTTCATCACTCTATCCTTTAGTATTGGTTTTTCTGAGTAAAATATGGATTTTATATCTCTTTTTTTTTAAAAAGTTTTTCAATAAATCCTTCTTCACAATTCAAACATCCTATGAACTTTTGTATTTATTCTTTTGATTCTTCTGAAAAAATTTCTATCTTTTTAGATACACGAGTTTGTAATTTTATTCATTTTTTATCTATTGATAATCCAAAAAAAATCAATTTCTTTTTTTCTATTATAGTTTTCTTTTTTTAAAGAACAATTCCTTCTTTTTTATATTCATTTATGAATTTTATTAAATGATTTCTATGTTCTTCTTTATTATTAGAATATATCAATATATCATCAACATAGACAATTAAAAATTCATTAAATTTTCTAAATATATTATCTATTTTTCTTTGATATATTTGTGGTACATTTT
The DNA here is from genome assembly GCA_963555705.1 of Ligustrum vulgare. Taxonomy (NCBI): domain Eukaryota; kingdom Viridiplantae; phylum Streptophyta; class Magnoliopsida; order Lamiales; family Oleaceae; genus Ligustrum; species Ligustrum vulgare. The sequence continues at coordinate 23,877,975 of OY743177.1, read as the reverse complement.
TTAAACCAAATGGCATAACCATCAATTCACACTTATCTTTGGGTGTACTAAATGCTGTATATTGAATACTATCTTCATCCATTTTCACTTGCCAAAATCCTGATTTACAATTAAATTTAGAATAATATTGTTTTCCTTTTGTAAGGTTTATTAATACTTCTTTATTTGGTAAAAAGTATCCATCAAATTTGATATATTTGTTTAATTCTTTATAATTTACTACCAGTCTAGTTTTCCTCTTATTTGTTCAGAATGCTTCATTATCATAAAGTCTGGACTACTATGAGGTCCATTACTAGTCCTAATGATTTTGAATTCCTGTTTATCTTGTTTAGTATACATTATTGGTCTCACTCTTATGATAGCATTTTCTATTAATTCTATTTTGGCTCTAGGGTGATGTGGTTTCCAGAATAATAATGGATTTCTCCATAAACTTTTTTCAATTGTTCAATGATTTTTTCTATAATTGTTTCTAATCCTGTCTTTAGGACTTTTTTATATCTTATGTTTTTATTTTTTATTTAATTTGTGTAATCGATTTTTTCTCCCATTTATCACCAAGCTGAGCTGGTTGAATTTTGTAAGGTCTAAATTCTCGTGGTATTTTTAATAAATGTCCACAATGTATTTGTAACGTTATCATGTAAATATTTTGTTTGTAATATTGAGATTATTGTATAAAATCATTTCCTAATAATATATCGCATTCTAATTTGTTGTAACTATATATCTTATTCGTAACTATATATCTTATTCACAACTATTTGTTTACTTCCAAATATTATATCAATTCTATCAGCACTGTTAATTATTTGAATATTTTCTCCTGTAACTCCTGTTATTTTTATCTTTTCATTAGTATTCCATGATTTTATTAAGAAACTTTTAAATATTGTGTGTGTTTGATTTTAGTTAAAATGAGTTTTTTTTAAATGAATAGTGATTATTAAGAGAATTGATGGTTGAGATTTGGTTGAAAAGTTAAATATTGTGGGCTTGACTTTTAATAAATGGTTGAGATTGAGTACTTTAGAAAAATGAGAAAAGTTTGATGAAAATCAAACAAGCTCATTGTTATATCACTTCATGTGTCAATTAATGAACATATTTTTTTTATTTAATTCAACAATATTGGTACCTTGTATATAGACAGCTAACGGAAAAATTATTTGATTATTCATTTATTCAGTTTTTCTACACAGTATGTTTGATCATTATGGGTTATGTATAATCCTTCACGTTTTACACTATAATCTTCTAGTCCATTTAGGAAACTCATTCCTAATAATATATGAGGGTTCATCATACTGTTATCGATATGACATGGTACTAGGAGATTTATCCCTCCTATCTTTATTGGTACTTTGACTTCAAGTTCGGCAATATGTAATTGTCCATCAAAATTTATGTATCTATACGGATCAGTTATATGAGATATTAATCCTTTATCCATGTTTGAAGATATATGACATTCACTAGCTCCTGTATCAATTAATATATTTGATCCTTTCACATGTTATTTCCCATTGAAATATTCACCTTCTATTTCCAGCATTTCTATGAAGTTCTATTTATCTTGTATTACTAATTTCTCTTAATTGTTTAGGTAAACTTGTTGATCTTTTAATTAATCTTTCATCTTCGAATATTATTTTATTATTAGGGTATTCTTCCTCTCTTAATTTTATTATCTCTGGTTTATTTTTTATTATAGTAAGTTCATAGTCTTCTGGGATTAAACTTATTTGCTTATTTGGTTCCCAATTTTACTAATATCTTTACATTCTTTATGAACTTCAATGTATGATTTTTTTAGAGTAAATATTTTCATAATTAGAATTAGTAAATATGTATAACGCTCTACATTCTATAGTCATGATTTGATCTCCTGGTTGCATTATATCATTTCTATGTATCTTGAAATGAAGTAATAAAACTTCATTAAAGTTTCTATCTTTTAACGAGACACAATATTTTGGGTAACATGTAAATATTAGTTTCTCATATGCTAGATTTCCTTCTATTGTTCCTAAATGACTATCTTTTAAATTTATTATTCTTTCATCATGCAAACTCACAGTTAAAGGTGAGTTTGTTCCTTCCCTAAATAAGGATTCAAACATTATTTATATACCTGCTAAATAAATATATTGAATTTTTTCACTCTATTTTTTATTGATCTTTGTTAATTGTTACAACCATGTTTGAAATTGCATTTGACACGTCACTCATGGGACCCATGTATCATTTAAGTGGGCCTACGACTACATGGTTATCACTTGGCCGAGGCAGCCCGGGCTTACTCCGTCTATAGCCGAACTACCTTCCCAAGTAACACCATCTGAGGCAACCTTAAGGACCGTCAGCTAGGTTAGGCAAAGAAGTCATTAGAACAGGACCTGTAAGCAAACTTTAATTTGATGGGACAATGTCTTTACCATTGATGTGATGGAAGCGGTAACTCTATAGTAGGCTGTAATGATTGTGACCAACTAAATGGTTAACTTGGCCAACGGCTGGGGAGAAGCCATGTGTAAAGACTAACACGTGTCAAAATTATTAGCAAGTGGATTCAACTATAAATAGAACACATTGATCTCCAAGAAAGAGGTTAGAAATTCAATATATAAAATATCACTCCCTTTTCTCTCTTTTACATCTATCTATATATCTCCCGCACCCAATCTATATTTACGAAAAATGAGTGCTGACTTAAGCATCAGAGCACAAATGGAAGTCGCCTCGGCTCACTTTGCAAGCTGATTGTCTGTCTTAGTGTGCAGAAGCTCCACGTGTTCAAGAGAGAGGAGCTGAGACGTGTTGATCCAAGGTCCTACCAGATTTTGAGGTCAACATTTTGACACTGTCTGTGGGAAACCACACTTCTAACCACGAAACCACGTGGTAAAAAGCCACCAAGGGCCTTGAGCAAAGGTAGATAACCTCTTGAAAAAGAATGGATAGTCACAAGGAACCTTGAAAAAGGTTAAAACTTTGAAATAAAAGTTTACTAATCTTGAAAAATACTTAAAACTTTGAAACAAAAGTTTACTAACCTTGAAACAGGCTTAAAACTTTGAAATAAAAGTTTACTTGCCTTGAAAAAGGCTTGAAGCTTTGAAATATAAGTTCATATATCCTTGAAGAAAGGAAACTGCAAAAATTGCTATAACCATGGCTGAAAGTGATAATGATATTAACCCTCGAAGGAATAGGGAAGAATGACACAGTGAAGAGAATGCCCCCCAAGAACCTCATGAGGATGCTGACGAGGGGATAGCCCAACCTAACCCACAACGCCGGCACCGAAATCGTTGCATACTGTGAGATATGACACGCATTGCAGCCCAGATATTGGAAATGCAGAAACAACAAATAGAACAAACCGCTACGATGAATGTCTAGATGGCTAGAGGGTATGCTGTATGTGAACCAATGATGCCCCTGCAATACTCACAGCCACGTTATTCACCATCTGACTTCGCCACTGCATCGTATTATTACTAAGATCCGCAAGTGTATGCCAAGGTGGATTCTATTCCTTACGATGAAGAGGACCCAGTGCATGTAACACCGGGAGAACAAGGTCATCCACCTAATTATCATGGAGAGGCCTCACCCCAAAGTCAGGCAGCGTTTTTAGCCGGATAGGGGACTATTCGGGGGCAAACGAGGAGACCGGACTCAACAAGTTCGGCATCACATGCAAGCGCCTAGAAATAGGCGGGAACGGAGGGCTGAAGAAGTCCTTTCGAGGAGCCAAGTGCCTAAACGTAGATACGATGCAGGAGAGACAGAATTGCGCCCTACACATGAGCCTAGAAATAGGCGGGAGAGAAGAGCAGAAGCAGGCCACTCTCGAACCCAAGGGGACTCTCTGACTTGTCAGAGGCCAAATTACGGTCCAGTTTCGTCACCATGAAGGTGGAGTTATATTCGCCCACCCTATGACCGATATCATGGTGTGATGAATTCCGACCATGGTAAGAATAGTGAATTACCATCGTATGAGTTGGATGATGATGAGGAAATAAGCCCTTTTTTGGAAGGCATTCGGAGGTGCCCAGTACCCCCAGACTTTGAAATGCCAGAGACAACAAAATACTTTTGGAGAGGCGACCCTGATGATTACCTATTAAACTACTGCGCCAGCATTGAAATAGCCGGAGCCACCCCTGCGCTAAAGTGCAAGGCCTTTAATTTAACACTTGAGGGAAGTGCCATACGGTGGTATAGAAAGCTCCCTCCTGGCAGTATCCACAGCTGGAGAGACTTGAAAACGGCCTTAAAAAATGGCTTCGTTTCCTCCAGGTCAGGTCAACTCCCACTCCAGCGCCTTTAAGATCTAAGGCAAGGAAGGGAAGAGTCTTTGAAGGGCTACTTAGCTCGTTTTACAGAGGAAATGCATATATATGAAAACATCACGGAGGCGGAAAAGTTTTCTGCCCTAAAAGGAGGCTTAGACATGACAAGTATGTTTTGGAGGGATGTCTGGAGCAAGAAGCCAAGAGATTACAACACCCTGGTAGATTTAATGGAGGAAATTTTTCGAAAGAAAAGGCCAGAGCCAGAGATAATCATCCTCGTGAGAGATACAATACTGGGTACCTACATGAAGTGGGTCAACGAAAGGGAGGCAATAAAGATCGGTTCGGAAATACCCGTGGAGGTTCCCCACGTCCATTTTCGATGACCGGATCCAGTTACGTGACAGAGATCACGGAAGCTATCTCCAATCTACACTCCGCAGCACCTGCGGCAAGTCCTCCTATTGCCCTTGAAAGAATAGGTGGAACCCGAAACAGAAATCAATCCATGATTGGGGCCTATTGTGCATACCACAGGTACTATGGTTATGCAACGGAGGATTGTAAGGAAATCCACATGCTGACTGACCAAAAGGAAAATGAAAGAAAGGGAGGCGAATTTGCCTCTAACAAAGGAAAACCATAAAGGCCAAACAACCAAAAGTTCAACCGACCTGATAGGCGAGCTCATTGGAAAGACCTGACAAGGGTAAAGATTGACGGTCGTCAGAGAGATCGGAGCAGGGACCGGAGTAATCCCCTGACACATGAGAAAAATGTAAGAGAACCACCTCCGCCTGCAAATGATCCACCGATCCGCGAGATTGATACGATATTTGGAGGCCCCCACCCAGGCGGGAGTACCAACAACTCCCAAAAACGATACATCCGAGAGGCCAAGGAGCCCACCAACGTAAACTATCACATCCATTCACCCTGCTGGGACTTCCATGACAGAGCCTATCACTTTTACCTTAGATGATGCGATTGGGGTGCATTTTCTGCATAATGATGCGTTAGTAATTTGAGTGGTGGTAGCCCGGAATGGACTATCCCGGATGTTGGTGGATGACGGAGCCTCATTAAATGTGATTTATGGGGTAACCTTTGACAATATGGGAATTACTACCCCACTCATTCTAGTCCCAGATCCCATATATGGCTTCACTGGGGAGAGCCTCACTCCCAGAGAATCCATAACCCTTATGACAGAAGTAGGGCAGGCTTCGACTCTTTCTAGGATACCCATGGAGTTCTTAATTGTGGATAAAATCTCCTCCTATCACGGCTCAATTGGGAGGCTAGGCCTAATTGACTTAGGGGCTGTAACTCACACAAAATACATCTGTATGAAGTTCCCAATGGAGCATGGCATAGCCACTGTTAGGGAAAGCCAAACTGAATCACAATCCTGTTACAGGAACGCTATCCGAAAGTTCCAAGACCGGAGCGTAAATATGATTAGTGATGTGGCAATGGATGATGCTATTTCAGACCCTAAAAAATTGGGTGCAGGACTCTCCGGAAGTGAAGATGTCACAATGACGTAGGAAGAAGATCCGGCAGATCTGGATCCTAGAATGACCGGAGATAGTTGCTCTAATCCTGCCGAAAGGTTGGAATGCTTTTGTGTCGATCCAAATGACCCAATCAGGGAGTTGCAGATTGGACATGATTCATCAGTTGAATATAAAGAGCAGCTGAAAAGTTTTTTTTATAGAAAACCTTGACGTTTTCACATGGAAATGTTCTCAGGGCAACTGGGGAGCACCATGGAAGTGTATATGGATGACATGTTGGTCAAAAGTATGGTCATTTCGGAACATATTCACCATTTATCGGAGGCTTTTGGTATATTGAGAAAATATCGGATGAAGCTTAATCCTGTGAAATGTGCCTTTGGGGTAGCATCAGGGAAGTTTCTAGGTTTCATGGTGAACAGGAGGGGAATTGAAGCCAATCTAGATAAGATCAAAGCTTTACTTGACATGCGTTCTCCTCGGAGCCCCAAAGAAGTGCAAAGTTTAATCGGAAGAGTTGCTGCCTTGAGTCAATTCGTTTCCAAATTCACTGATAAATGCTTACGATTTTTTAAGGTCTTGAAAGGAGGAAGATGGTTTCAGTGGACACATGAATGAGAGCAAGCTTTTTCCGAACTGAAAGCATTCTTATGACGGGCCCCCTTATTGTTCAAACCAAAGAATGGTGAGCTTGACAAATGCTTACCATTTTTTAAGGTCTTGAAATGAGGAAGATGGTTTCAATGGACACAAGAATGAGAGCAAGCTTTTGCCGAACTGAAAGCATTCTTAGGACGGGCCCCCTTATTGTCCAAACCAAAGAATGGTGAGCCACTTTTTCTTTATTTAGCCGTGTCCAAGGAGGCTGTTAGCTCTGTTTTGGTTAGAGAGGAGAATGGGAATCAGCTTCCGGTGTATTATGTGAGTAAAGCCATGTTGGACGCCGAAACACGATACCTGGACATGGAGAAACTTGCTTTAGTGTTGATTACTGCGGCTCGTAAACTCTTCCCCTACTTTCAGTCACACTCTATCCGAGTACTCACTAATTTTCCTATGAGACAAGTCTTACAGAAATCTGATGTGTCCGGAAGGTTAATGAAGTGGGCGATAGAAATCAGCCAGTATGACCTACATTATGTGCCTCAGACAGCTGTAAAGGGCCAATCGCTAGCAGATTTCATAGTTGAGTTCACGCATCCATCCGAGGTCGAGATGATTAAGAACATGGGTGATGACCTTGAATGGAAACTGTTCATTGATGGGCCCTCCACTGAAGGAAGATCTGGGGCGGGAGTAATATTGATAAGTCCGGAGGGACATAAGTTGCATAGCGCGGTCCACTTCGGCTTTAAAGCCTCAAACAATGCCGCGGAGTACGAAGCACTATTGACTGGATTAAGGCTTGCAGTAGCCCTGAAAATTAAGTCATTAGCAGCGAGCAGTGACTCGCAGAGAGCAGTAAGCCAAGTGAACGGGCAGTTTTCTGCCAAGGATCCAGCTACGACTGCGTACCTGAGGAAAGTGAAAGATTTAGCGGTTCATTTTGAAAAGATTGAGCTACTTCATATTCCCAGAATTGAGAACTCTAAGGCGGATGCGTTATCTAAACTGGCAAGCAGCAAGGATGCCGAGCTCATCAATATGGTGCCAATTGAACATCTACCGGTCCCCTCCATTGGACTAGGGGCAGAGATCTTGGTGATAGAAGAAGAGGGCTCTTGGACGACTCCCATTTTGGCCTACTTGAAGTATTAAACTCTGCCAGACGAGCCAGAAGAAGCTTGGAAGTTTCAAAGCTACGCCGCCAATTATGTCCTTCTGGATGGTTTACTTTATAGGGGAAGATACACCTCTCCTTTGCTATGATGCGTCGGGCTGGAGGAAGGGCAATATATAATGAAGGAAATTTATGAGGGCATTTGTGGCGACCATACTGGAGCATTATCACTGGCCCGAAAAGCCTTGAAACAGGGGTATTTTTGGTCAACCATGCGAGAGGATTCCCATAACTTCGTTCGAAGGTGCGATAAATGTCAAAGGCATGCAACCATATCACATCGGCCTCATCACGAGTTGAGGGTGGTAACCATCCCCTAGCCTTTTGCGAAGTTGGGGGTTGATATTATTGGCCCCATGCCTCGAGGCACCGGTAACAATTGTTTCGCAATAGTTTCAATAGACTACTTCACTAAATGGGTCGAGGCCGAACCCCTGATGAGGATCACTGAAGCCAACACTTCCAAATTCATCTGGAAGAACATTATATGTAGGTTTGGAGTTCTGCATTCTTTGGTTAGTAACAATGCAAAACAGCTCAAAAATAGAAGTATTGACGAACTATACGATGATTTGGGAATCTGCAAGTTATTTTCATCTCCACACCACCCACAGGAAAATGGGCAAGTCGAGGCTGTGAACAAAACCATAAAAAACACTTTGAAAAGGAAACTAGAAAAAAAGGGTGATTAGGTAGATGAACTCCTGCAAGTCTTATGGGCACTTCGGACTACCTCACACATTGCAACAAGGGAAAAGCCGTTCTCCATGGCGTATGGATTCGAGGCGGTATGCCCGGTGGAAATTGAAGTGTCTTCCCTTCGTCAAATTCATTATGACGAGGTGATAAATGAAGAGGCTCAAAGGAAAACTTGGATTTCCTCCTAGAAAAAAGGAATGACTCATAGGTGGTGTTGGCCTGGTACCAAGAAAAGATGGTCCGCTACTACAACAAAAGGGTGAAGAAACGATTCTTCAGAATCGGGGACTTGGTCCTCAAAAAGGTCCTCCCTTCTACTCAGGAACCAGGAGTAGGAACTCTAGGTCCTAATTGGGAGGGGCCTTATAAAGTCATCGCTGAGGTAGTACCCGGTATTTACAAGATAGATGACCTATCTAGGGTCCCTCTGCAAAATCTTTGGAACACTGATCATCTTCGCCACTATTTTCAATAAAATCAACCTTCCTTTAGTATGTAATATCCTCGCATGACTGAGCGATGGTTGTATAATGAAGGGCTACCTATTGAAACATTATTATTTGCAAGGGACTCTTGTGAACCCGCCAAGCATTTGTCATGCCTTGACCAAAGGTGGCAAACCACCAATTTGATGCTTTGTCACAAAGAGCAAACTAGATAAGCTGGTGGACTTTGGTGTCGGCGGAACCAAATATTTATCAATCAGATCTAATCAGTAAACATAAATGTCTTGAACTGAATAAGTCTGAGGGACTATCATATAGAATGAAAATTGGAATGAAAATTCATACATACAAAAAAGGCAATTACATTGAAATGTTGAAATTGTCAAAAGGCAATTACATTGAAATGTTGAATTAACAAAGAAAGTACATTGTTCAAAGGAAAATCGTTTAAAAAATAAAAGAAAACAAATAAAAAAGTATCAAGAAGGAGGGGTGTCATCTCCAGTGTTGCCACTGGATGCGATCTAGGAGGGCTCAGCAGGGTCAATAACAAGGCCACTTTCTTCAGTATCTTCCAGCTTGGGATAAAAAGTCTCGATGTTGGAAAGATCCAAATAAGGGAACTTTTCCTTTACATCCCTTAAAGCCATCAGGGAACCAATGTTACCAAAGATCCACTGCATGAGCCCATACTCTTCGGTATTCTCGAAGGTATCCTTAAAGTTCTGAACACCTTCTACAACTTTGGCCTCCAAGGCCTCGACAGTTACCGCTTGTGCTTGGCAAGCGTTGTCATACTTTTTGCAAAGATTGGCCATGTCTGCCTCTGAGGAATGGAGGTCTTTCTTTAATCGCTCATTATCCTCTTTAAGAGCTCTGGATGAGCTCTTCACCTCATGAAGATATTTTCGAGCGGAGGAGAGATCTTCCTTCAGATCTTTAATCTCTCACACCATGCCATCCGTATTGCGCAACGCTATTTTAGTACTTGCCACCCTGTACTGAAGCTCCTTAACCGGCCCCTCCATATCTTCTGCTAGAGCTAGGTCCTCCCACTCAGGGCCTTGATGGCAAGCAGCATCTAGCTAGGTGAGCTCTTGGAAGAAAAGGATTCCCACCCTTCTGTCCAATAGCTATCCATCGCAATAGCCGCCTTAGCAGCATACCCTGGTAGAGACTCCAGACCATCAGAATCCAAGATGGATGGCTTAGGGACAAGACCCTCTTTAATCGAGCCATCTCCAAAGTAGTCTCTTGGTCAGCTCTCTCCATGTGGCCGGAAGGGGACGCGGATAATGCCTCGACACTTTTCGCCCGACCTAGGCAGGTCAGCAAGAGGAATGCCTGAAGGAACTTTCACTCCACTGGGTTGACCTTTACCACCCCTTTTTAATCTTTTCAAAGGTGGTTACTCCTCGACGGCCACTTCCATCACCTCATCTTCATCAACACCCACCACTTCAGGGAGAGCCTGTGGGATCATCATTTGCTCCTTTTTCCTGGTTTTCTTTTCTTTCTCCTGCCCTTCCACCAGTTTGTGGCCATGTTCCTTCTTTGCAGCGAGAAGTTGTGGTTTAGGTTGTACTGTGGCAAATGAGGCTGGGAGAGACGGTGGATCAAGCGACCTAGGAGCAGAGGCGTCCTTAAATGCCTCCCTTGAGGCTTCGACAATCCTCTTGGTAGGCTCCAGATGAAAGCCTGTGAAGACGGATCTTTGCTTCTTCCCCTCGTCACTCCCTGCAGCCAAAATGGGAGGAATCTTCTTGGTCTTCAAACCCTTAAGGATATCTTGGGAAATTCTCTCGATCCTGGAAGGAGCACGCTAAGTCAAGAAATGCAGTATGAACTGACATATTGATACAAGAGAAAGAAGTGAATATACCCATATCCCGCATTAAACCGTGCTTGACGAAGAGCCTCTTGGAAGATATAAATTTTTGGCAGTCGCTGCGGTATTAAAATAGCTTCTTCACAACCTCCAGGTCCTCCGTAGGAAGCTGGTAGGCGTATATTTGTCCTGCAAAATAAAAAAGGTAATGTATAATTATAGGAGGTAGGAAGGTGCAGGGTCTAAAATGGTTGTACACCTACATAAGAAAAAATAAGAACTCACAGGGGAAAGAAATGGGTTCGGGGAACTATTATTTCAGGGACAGGATCTGAAGGAGTACACTGCCAGTCGCCGCTGACCCAAAACCATTGGTCCTCCAATTCTTGAGGGACGTTGGATGCCCCGTGATGATGGGAGGATACTGGCCCCGGGGAGTTAGATAATACCAGTCCTTCACGTCTGGGCTTTTGTCTTTCTCTCTCCTTGCGGTTTTCTTCAGTACATAAAGGGTGTGGATGATATGAAGAGAAATCAGATGCTCCGAACTGTCTTCTTGCCAAATCAACCAAGTCCCCACTACTTGGTTCCAAAAGTTTGGGGCTACTTGATAAGGGCATACGTTGTAACTGAGAAGGAGGGCTCGAAAAAATGGGTGGAGAGGCAGACGCATCCCGCATAAAAAGGCATTGAGGAGTACTGCCACTTGGCCATTCGGAGGGCAGCAGGGTCGGCATGATGGACTCGGATGTATAACCCTTATCTCCCGAGGCATCCTATACACCAGTGACACCTAGGAAATGCCGTTTCCCCTAACCTCTGTCTTAACTTCATTTGACTCCCACTGTTCTGGCCGCGGCAGGGGATCAACGTGGTAACCTGAAACTTTATTAACATAATCCACCCAATCCTCTACTTGGACGATCTCCTCTGAGGTCAGGCCCAATTCCTTCCTATGGGCCCTAAACGGGGCCCTTATCCCCAAGCGAGATTCTGATACCCCAAATGAAGTGCCCGCCGTCTCTTTCTCCTTAAAATACTGTTCTTTCTCGCGTCGAGTCTCTTGTAATGACGCCTCTTCTTCAGTCGATAACTTGGCCATGTATGGTTGTGATGAGTCTCCTTCGCTGTCAGAATCACTTAAAGATATTACGCCACAGAACCGTCGTTCTCTTTTCTTCCTACGCTCCCTAAAAAGACGGGAACTAAATATTAAGCAGGACACAGGACAAAAACCCTTATAGGGTCCGCTACCACCATCAATTCCTTCAGATCCACTTATATATATATATATATATATATATATATATATATATATATATATATATATATATATATAATATAATATAAGCAAAATGAAATGAGGGCGGTAGGAAAAACAAACAAAACGAGAAATTACCTGCTTAACAAGAGGCATGGAAGATTTGATGATGAGCAACGCAACAGGATGAGAGACAGAAGATGGTAATTTCTGACGAAATAGAAAAGGCCTTGCAATGAGAAAACAAGGAAGACAACGAAGGAAATCTCTAAGAGTTACTAGAAATGGAAAAAAAGGGAAAAGAAAGCGAAGGATAAAAAGGTTTATAAGAACACATTCTGCAGACATAGGCCGTTAGCTGGCAAAATTTAGATTAATCCCAGCCCTCCACGTGTAAGCGTCGAGTGAAAGACTTCTATTGGTAGGCTAAATGAATTGCTAAACAGTACTAGTTTGAAAGAAAGATAACCGTTCATTTTAGTGGATACAACTCATGTGCCATAATTGCAGGAAACTCAAGAGGCAACCTCCCAAAATTATAAATGTACAACAAATATGAATCACACATGAATGAACCAACCATATTTGAGGGACTAGTGTTACAACCATGTTTAAAATTGCGTTTGACATGTCACTCATGGGACCCATGGATAATTTAAGTGGCCCTACGACTACATGGTTGTCACTTGGTCGAGGCAGCCCGGGGCTTACTCCATCTATAGCCGAACTACCTTCCTAAGTAACGCCATCCGAGAAAACCTTTAGGACCGGTAGCTAGGTTAGACAAAGACGTCATTAGAACAGGACCTGTAAGCAAACTGTAATTTGATGGGACAATGCCTTTACCGTTGATGTGATGGCAGCCGTAACTCTATAGTAGGCTGTAATGATTATGACCAACTAAATGGTTAACTTGACCAACGGCTGGGGAGAAGTCACGTGTAAAGATAACACGTTTCAAAATTATTAGCAAGTGGATTCAACTATAAATAGAACACATTGATCTCCAAGAAAGAGGTTAGAAATTCAATAAATAAAATCTCACTCCATTTTCTCTCTTTTACATCTATAAAATCTCCCGCACCCAATCTATATTTACGAAAAATGAGTGCTGACTTAAGCATCGGAGCGCAAATGGGAGTCGCCTCGGCTCCCTTTGCAAGTTGATTGTTTGTCTTAGTGAACAGGAGCTCCACGTGTTCAAGAGGGAGGAGTTGAGACGTGTTGATCAAAGGTCCTACCAGATTTTGAGGTCAACATTAATAATTCTGTAACTGTATTTTTGTTAAAAGATTTAATTTATGTATTTCTTGAGTTGTTCTAACATCTATTGCTTTTTCAATTTTATGATATTCGTTTATTGCGACTCTTTCTCTTATCCATATTCTGTCCAATATTTCCCATTTTCCTATTTTCAAATTTAAAGATAATTTTTGTATTTTCTGGAACTTATTATTATCAAAAGTTACTTTTAATTCATAACCATTATTCCTTCATATTCTTGTATATTTGTATTATTATTTTCTATTTCTTCTATTTCTCTATTCTGATTTTGATTCATTACTTTCTGAATTCGTTTCACTTATATAGGCTTCTTGATCATAATATTCTTCAATGTCAAATATTTCATTTAATTCACTTTTTATTTCTAGATATTCTTTTTGTAATATTTTAATTTTTATCTTTTTTATGAGGTTTATTTTTCTTTTTTTATTTGAGTTATATCTTTTTTTGTAATATGTTCTCTTAGATTTTATATATCTTTTTTTAAAATTTCTAAATTTTTTGAACTTTTTATTTTTATATATTTTTTTTGTATTTCTTCTTTCAGGATTACATCCCCATTGGGTAAGTTTTCACATATCTTCACAACATGTTCTAATTAATTTTCCTAATTTCTTTAATAATTGTCTTTGTTGACATATATATGCTAACCTTTCAAATAGAAATTTTATCCTTGATCCTAATTATCGAGGGATTCTAGGGTCATCTCTAGCAAATATTTCAAATTCTATCTTAAAATATATTCCTCGTGAACTTGGTAATTTATTATAATACATATCTTGGTATACTTCTTGATTTTATTACTATGAAATTGGACATAATAGTAGTCTTTAAATTCACAAGTGTATTCTTTAATTTTTCACATGTCACATATTGTTAAATTTATTAATATCATTGTAGCATTATCTTTTTCTCTTATTGATTCCTGTTCTGCATTATTTATCCAATTTTCTCCTAAGAATTCATCTGAAATATATTCTACTAACTTTTTTATACCTTCTCTATATGATTTTATTATCTCTGTTTGGAAATTCCTTCTTATTAATGTTTTTGTAAAATTGCTAATTCCTTTACACCAATTTCTAACATTTCCTTCAAATGATGCCATTAGAAAATCTATTCTTCTTTCAGTACTTTCTCATGTATCATCTTTATTATATAAAAAGAATAATATCATTGAATCTGTCCAAGTTAATAAGGCTTTCTTAGTATTTATTTTACAATTCAAATCTAGTTTTGTTCCTCCATGATTAAATGATTTATCATAATTATCATTTGGTTCAAATGAATCTATGTATTTATTCCCTTTAGGTGGTTGTCTATCTCTGATTCTGTCATATTATTTTCTATGTGGTTTACTATATAGGTGCGTAACTTTCATCTGGATCTGGTAATTCTTGTTTATAAGTTCCTATTAGAGCCGGAATAGGTGCTCCTCCAGTATTCATTAAAACTTGGTCTTCACTTAAATTATCTAGGCTTAATTGGTTAAAATTTTCTCTAAGCAAGTCTAATTCTTCATTCATCTCTATCTTGTTTTTCTTCAATTTTTTCTTTGACTTTTAGTTTTCTAGAGTTTTTTCTATAGATTTTTGTAACTCTAGTTCTTCTTCTAGTATCTTTGGTAATATTTTTTTTCTAAATTCATTATTCATACTTCCTGCTTCTATTACAATTTTTTCTTGCTCAATGTATTTCTTAAATATTCTAGTCATTTCTTTTTCTATAAGTTTTTTTATCTATCTTCTTATCCTTATATTTATTATTTTCTTTAAGCTCTATAATCTCTAGTTTTAGTATATTTATATCATTTATTACTTCTTTTAATTCATTTTTTACTTCTTGAACATCACTTATTGATGATTTTATAATATTTTCAGATCACAATATATTCACTTATTAACATTTTATACTCTTTGTTTAGTAGTTTGGGTTTTTTATACCTTAAATAGTCTGTCATACACATCATCTATTTTTGCCTCTAATTTTTTTATTCTTTCTTCTATTGATATAATTATTTCATTATCATTATTTCTTATTTTTTCATTTAACGTTTCTATTTTTTCTATAATCATTCCAATTTTATCTTGATTAATTAATTCTTCTAATTTTCTTTGAAATTCTTTTAAAATCTCTTCATCTATGTTTTTAACATCTCCTGGCTTGTCTTTTAATTCTTTGAATTGTATTGTTGATTTTGTTTTGAATACTTTGTAATTTTTATTTGACATTCTTATCTTGTATATTTAATTGTTGTAATTTTTTAATAGCCATTTATCTTGTGAATTTATATTTTTATATATTTGCCATAAAAATGCACTTATCCAATTTAATTGTATATTAAGAAATCCATCAGATTCTCCCCATGAGCTTAATGGTTGAAATATAGTTGTATTAGCTCATTTTATTTGGTATGATACCATATGAAGTCTAATATTTTCTATTATTTGTTTTTCGAATTTTATTTCTGAAAATCCTGTCATTAATTTCTTCCTTTAATATGTTCAAATTCTAGAATAAGTTTTGTTTCATATTTTATTTCGCTATATATCATTATATTGTATTCACAGAATTCTTCAATTGATCTTTGCATTAGTGTCCTTTGTTGTACTCTATAATATTTTGCATAATCTTCTATTTGCCTTGTTTTACTATATTTCTCTTTATTAATTTTTTCTCTGTCTTCTAAAACCATTTGTATTCTAGTTAATTGTTTTAAAATTATATTGTAATATTCTCTCTTTTTCTCTAATATTTTAATCTTTGCTTTTTTTTTTATATTTCTTTCTTCTCTTATCCGATCCATTAGATTTTTTCGTTGTTCAATTAATAAATATAATTTTTCATTTGTTTCTGTATCTAGATATTTAATTAACTGGGGGTCAGCTCTGTAATAATCCATTTCTATAGTCTCTAAATAGTTCTTCTAATATGTCTTTATGTAATAAATCTAATATTTCATTTATTATAAAATCTTCTTTTATGATATTGAAATTTATTAGATCAGATATATTTCTTCTTATATCTTTATCTAAATCTTTTGTAACTCTTAAGATTTCTATTTTATAACTATAAGGTAATATATGTTGATATCTTATTATCATGCTTGGTGTATGTATTTTATAAGTATTTTTAGATTTTGTTATATAATATTTATATTTTTGATCTGTCATATGACTCTGATACTAACGGAGGAGGTGCTACAGTGAGCGAACAAAAATCAAATAAAATCATGTAAACATGGTTAATTAAAAAGTATAAAGATGTAAAGATTTAAGGACCTAATTATAACTCTTCTAAATTTTAATAGCTATAGTTGAAGTATTATATGTAAGGGTATTCTCTAAAGCTATTTTCATGATTTAATAAAATTATGTGGCTATTTTCATAAATTGGCAAATTTGTATGGTTATTTTGAATGTATACCACCAAAAATGTTAATGGTCGAATACAGCAACTGTGATATTTTTTTATGTAACATTAAAAAAAAACAAAAATTCATCAAATTTCAGTACTATTTTAAATACACCAATGCATTTAAGCATATAAAACTTAATTATTCAACGCTTAATATTAGAATTAAGTTTTTATAAAATTATTATTAGCGTGAAATTGTCAACATTTTACAGGAAACTCGAGTGAGAAGGAGTTTCGACAGCATCTCGTCTTACTATATAATGAATGGATTCTCTACAAAGATTTTTGTAATTGAATAATGATTTGTACCAAAACACCTAATAACGAAATACTCTTATTTCTTAATACTAGTATCATACTCGTGCGTTGCATAGAAGAATATGCAATAATTTTATTGTAAATATAATTTCAAAATAGGAAAAAAAAATTGAACATATAATTTGCTTTGATTAATGTTAAAAATTGTCAACAAATGCTCAAAGTAAAAACGAATAAAAATTCTCATAAAATTTGGAAACCTCTTTGAATACTAAATTGTTTGTATAGTTTATGGTTGTCCACACCTGTGTGATGCAGGGAAGTTGTTATAGACAAAATATTATTAAATAGTTGTTCAAACTTAAATTAAGTAATTCAATTTTTCATATGTTTCATAGAATAAATAAAAACTTTGTCCAAATTTTTTTTTTTTTTTTACTGAAGTTTGTGGTTGTCCACACTTGTGCGATATAGGGAAGTTGTTATAGACAAAATATATTATAAACAATTTCTCAAACTTAAATTAAATAATGCAATTTTTCAAACCTATGTTGTATAGAATAAATAAAAGAGCTTGTCTAAATATTTTTTACTACTATAAATAGAAATAATAACCCTCAAAATATTATGATTTACATAAAATAAAGTAATTGCAATAAATTAAATATATGCAGTCACATATATAAATGAATGTAACAAATTAAGAAATATTGAGGATGCACGAAAGTAAAATTCAATCCAAGAAACCATTCGCATAATTTTTTTTTTTCAATTTTTAAATGCGATATATTTAATTAAATGTAATTAAATATATATTTAAATATATGTCCATAAAATAAAATGAAAATACTACTGAAAATCTAAATAAAATAAATATAATTAATCTTTTTGTCTATGCTCCTATTTGATAATTTTTAAAAAGAGTTTATTTGAATGAATAGTAATTTTTAGGAGAATGTGTGATTAAAAAATAGTGAATCTTTAATTTTTTGTCTTTATGTATAATATTATTTTATTGATAAATGTGTGGTTGATAAGAAAAAAGAAAAAACTTGTTAAAAATTTAAAGGGGGCCAAAAGGGGCTATAGTGACTGTACCACAAACATATCAACTCGATTTCTAGATTTAACGTTCAATAAAAAAAAAATCTTTTTTAAAAAACTTTCGAACTACAAAATTAGGCTCATACAATATATGTGGAAGACTTAACTTACATATTCTTCTTATGACCGACGTTTCTCCTTTTATATATTTGTTCTTAATCATATTTTTCTCAAAAAAAAAAAAAGATGTTAAACAGGTTTTTTTTGGGTATATTTTGATTTTTTAAGCATTAATTATTGATTTCAAGTATTTTCCTAAAAAATAATCATTCGTTTTAATAAATATTGTTACATTAATTTGTTTTTATTTCTTCATATATATTGTCAATTTCTTTATTCATAGTATTACATTACATTATATTTTATTATTTTAATAAAAATTGTTGATAGACCAATTGTTTAATAAAAATTATAAAACTAGTTATTAAAATCTGTAATATATATTTTGCATATTATAGTTATTTAAGTTTATATTAAAAAATAAACAGTGAACATAATCAGTAAATAAATAAAAAATAAAGTCAAAATGCTGGATGAATTGATCGAAATCTTAAGTTTTAAAAATTAACACAACTTCGTTGAATTTACTAGAAAATTTGTATATTTATTATTTGTTTTAACTTCATAAGAAAAAAAAAATCAACTGAAATTAATCATCTACGACTAAATTGAATTTAGTTAACAAATTATTTATAGTATTACATGACTTAAATGATATAATTTATAATGAATAAGATATTGAGGGAAAGTAAAAAAATATAAAATAAAATTTTACATTTGATCTTTGAGACAATTTTACAGATAATATATTTACAGTTTGTTCTCAATTGTTAGCTCGTATTAAACGTCTCATTGAGATCTTCGATTTGAAATCCATATTACATATTTTTCGACTTCAAAATAATATTTATTATAAAAAAATTGTTTAAACATTAAAAAAATAGTATATTGATGTCATTAATAGCACAACACGGATGTCTATGCTAATATCTTTAATGACACATGTACCATAATATTTGTTAAAATATTTAATACACTATTTTCTATGGAAAAAAAATTCAAATTTACAATGTTATTTTAGCGAGAAACTATGTGCGGATTTTGGTGATGGTTATTCTACTTTAATATTTAAGTATATAGATATAGATGGTAAGAAATTAGTATATTATTAAGAAACAAAATGCAAAGCAAAGCCTCTTTAATTTAGAGAGTAAATTATAACCGTGTCTTCTATTGTTGGACTTTGATCATGAGAATTTTAAGTCGTCCTAAAATAGGCCAGGTATTTGGAATGTAAGCAGATCTGCCTGTCCTGATAATATGGCCGGCTTATGTGCCCGACTTGATATTGCCCGATCTCCGATCCATTTGTCTTCAAGGGCGATCTAAATGCTCGGGCTTGCCTCACCACAAAGGTCGGGTACCCCGACCTCATCTAAAAATCTCATTGAGGATAAAATATATGGTTAGCCTGTCCCGACCTCATCACGATTAAAAGCTCAGCATAAATAAGACTTCGAACCTTCTTAATTAATGGGCTTCACTCATGGGCCTCCATAACAAGACGTATCTTATAAGGAAACCTCCAAAAAAGGGGGAACTCTATTCTTGTAAGGATAGAATTTCCCTTAAAAGTAAGTTTATATCAAAAAGACTTCTTATTCAATTAAAGAAGGTTATGGGCTTTTTTCAGCTCTATAAATACAACTCTTTTGATCACATATATTCATTCATTATTCATTATGTTTTTCCAGTTATATATTCTCTCTATTTTTCTCTAGGATACTAATTCTCACACCGGAGGGGCGACGGGGAGAAAATTCCTCACCTTTTTGCAGGTTATATAAGGCAAATTTGTCCATCTTTTCCAGTGATCAAGAAGTTCCAGATCTTGCCACGTCAAGGTTAGGATTTTTTACAACATCAATCAGCGCCGTCTGTGGGAAGAGATACAATCAACCATGATTAATAGACGTGAAGCTCGTCCCTTCGCATCCACCGGACATCCCATTCCGGCCAATACCTTAGTCGAGGAAGATAATCCACCGCCTCTTGAAGATGTGGGGGAAGAACAAAACCTAGAAACCACACCAGACAATGAATCGGTTAGTCGGGAAGATTTCAACGAACTCCAGCAGCAGCTCTGTGAACTCCGTCAGGCTCTTCAACAACAGAATAATCGTCAAGCGCCCCCTAACTCGAACACTCTAGGTACGATTCCCAAGGAAGATCACATGCCAGTTAATCCTATAGCTGGCAATTCCCCGGGAATCGGGGGTGCCCATCCCATGACTGAGAGATCTGCCAACTTGACACGGCAGGAACTCTCAAGAATTATTCAGGAAGGAATTGCTGATGGAATAAGGCAAAACACATAAGGTCGGACCTCTTTCACAAGAAGAACCCCTTTTACTCCTGAAATAACGTCATTCCCCTTACCAGAAAGATTCAAATACCCTCGAATAAAGGAATATGATGGAAAAACAGATCCTAACAACCACTTGAATACCTATACTGATGTCATGGACATGCAGAATACTCCCGATCAGATTTTATGTAAGGCCTTCCCGCAAACCTTAACAAATTCAGCCCGAGACTGGTTTTCTACAATACCACCAGGATCAATCTCTTCCTTCGCTGATCTTACAGAGAAGTTCACGGCTTTCTTTGCAAGTAGCAAGAGGATCAAGAAAACAGCCACTTCGCTTATGCAGTTAAGGCAAGGACATATGAAACACTGCGTGAGTTCATGACCCATTTTAACGCTAAAAGACTTTAGATTCCAGATCTTCACATCTCATTGGCCACTTCAGCTCTGACCTTAGCCATCCGAGGTCCGGAATTCAGAATGTCCTTATCTAGGAATCCAGCTACAAACGTGACAAAACTTCTCAGAAGGGCTGAAAAGTACATAAATATGGAAGAGACACTGCCGTCGGTTAGGGCACATGATCAAGTTCACGGAACAGCAGCACAGCCTTCAGAACCCGTCAAATAGGAGAATAAGGGATCAAGGCAAGAAGATGGAAGGAACTCTTCCCGGTTCACCACAAAGGGAAGCAATTATGGGCATCAGAACTTAACTCCATTAAATGCGCCTCGACCTCACATTCTCATGGAAATCAAAAGGTGCGAAGATTTGCGCTGGCCAAAACCTATCAAAGGGAAGATCGACGAGAAGAATCGTCATAAGTATTGCGACTTCCACAAAAGCCCGGGTCATACCATTGATGAGTGCAGAACACTAAAATAGGAGATAGAAGCCCTCATAAAAAGAGGCTTATTGGGACATTACATAAAGAAAGATGATAAAGATCAGGGAAAAGGGGAAGAAAATAATAGATCCGCTGGCACCATAAACTTTATCGTTGGAGGAATAGCTTCTGGAGGCGATTCAAATAACGCAAGGAAAAATCATGCCCGGGCATTAGGTGATTAGGAAGAAAGGTCGGGAAGTCATGACCATGAAATTTCAAACAACATCAGCTTCAGTAACGCTGACATGGAAGGAATTTCATATCCCCATGATGATGTCGTTGTCATCAGTACCACAATTGCAAATTTTGATGTAAGAATGGTGCTTGTTGATAATGGGAGTGCAGTCAATGTCCTTTCTTTAAAAGCCTTCAACAAGATGCAACTCCCCAAGGATCGGCTTCGACAGGTCATTACTCCGCTAACTGGCTTCGGTGGGGGAACAATGAAACCCGAAGGCCTAATTGACCTTCCTACTTCACTTGGATCAGAAGAAAAGTTGGCAACAAAGATGACTCCGTTTCAGGTCGTGAAGACCCCTATGGCCTACAATGCTATCTTGGGAAGAACATTCCTAAATAGCTTAAAAGCAATAGTATCGACATATCACCTGGCAATCAAGTTCCCGACTTCCGCAGGCATAGCAACAGTACAGGGAAATCAGTCAATGGCTAGAAGTTGTTATATCTGCTATATTGGGAAGGGTAAAACGGATTTGATGTCAATTGAACTTCCTGTATAAGAGCGCGTGTCACCAGTAGAAGAGCTGGAAGAAGTTCAAATTTCAGAATGGAAGAGTTTCACGATTGGGAAAGAACTCCCCAAATTAATGCAGGAAGAACTGTCGCAATGTTTAAAGAGAAATATCGACATATTTGAATGGAGTGCAGAAGATATGCCCAAGATCAACCCCACACTTGTTGTTAATTTCATGCCCGATAAGAAGCCTGTAAAACAGCGAACAAGGCAGTTTTCCACAGAAAGAAGGCAAATAATAAAGGAGGAGATAGATGAGCTTCTGAAAGCAGGATTCATCAAGGAAGTAAAATATCCAGAATGGCTAGCCAACATGGTATTGGTCAAGAAGCGAAATGGAAAGTGGCGAGTCTTCATAGATTTTACCGATTTAAACAAATCATGTCCAAAAGATAGTTATCCTCTTCCTCGAATCGACAGATTAGTGGATTCCACATCTGGTTCCGAACTTTACAGCTTCCTCGATGCATTCTCAGGATATCATCAAATTCGAATGGTACAAGAAGATCAGGAGAAAACTTCCTTTATGGTAGATGAAGGAATATATTACTATAAAGTCATGCCCTTTGGATTAAAGAATGTCGGAGCTACTTATCAAAGATTGATAAACATGGTCTTCTCCAAGCACATCGGGCTGAACATTGAAGTTTATGTCGATGACATGATTGTAGCTCGAGAAAGAAAGACCACATTGCTGACTTGGAAGACATATGCTGTACACTCAGACAACATCGGATGAAACTGAATCTCGCCAAGTGCGCCTTCGGAGTAAGCTCGGGAAATTTTTTGGGATTCATGATCACCCAGAGAGGCATTGAAGTTAATCCAGATAAAATTATAGCCCTTACATCAATGGAACCTCCCAGAAATATCAGGGAAGTAAAAAAGCTTACGGGAAGAGTGGCAGCATTAAGCTGTTTTATGTCAAGGGCAACAGATAAATGTTTTCCCTTCTTCAAGACTCTCAGAGGGAACAAAGATTTCTGGTGGGATGAAGAGTGCGAGATCTCCTTCAAGAAGATGAAGGAATATTTGGGTACTCCTCCAATATTGGGAAAGCCACATCCAGGAGACAATCTGTTCTTGTATCTAGTAGTTTCAGATCATGCTGTGAGCGCCATTTTGGTCAAAGAGGAAGGGAAGACCCAAAAACCCGTATATTATGTCAGCAAGATGATGTTGGACGCAGAAACCCGATATACACTAGCAGAACAACTTGCACTTGCCTTGGTTACAGCAGCCAGAAAGTTAAGACCTTACTTTCAAGCATATACTATAACAGTCCTCACAAATCAGCCCTTAAAATAGACCTTGCAGAAATTGAATGTCTCTGGTCGTCTACTCAAATGGTCAATCGAGCTTGGGGAATATGACATTGAGTTCAAACCTCGACCTTCTATAAAAGCACAGGTCTTGACTGACTTCGGCCCCGAACTCGCCCTAAGCCCTCAGGGGCCAACAAGTCATGACAGGGAAGAGGCCACATGGACTTTGCAAGTTGACGGAGCACCGAATGCCTCTGGCTCGAGGGCCGAAATCATACTAAAGAAAGATGATGGCACAATGAAAATTCAGTATGCAATAAGGTTTGACTTCCCAGCAACTAATAGTGATGCAAAGTATGAGGCCGTTATCGTCGGACTTCAAGCAGCTCAACATCTAGGGGTTGAGCATGTCAAAGTCTTGAGTGATTTACAATTGGTGGTAGAGCAAGTGAACGGTACTTTTGAAGCAAAAGATGAAAAAATGTCATCTTACAGAATGATGGTTTTGGACTTGCAAAGGAAGTTCAAGTCTTGCAGTATAGACAAATTTCCAAGGTCCGCCAATCACAAAGCGGATGCTCTGTCAAGGCTAACTTTTTCCATTCTTGACCACATAGAGAGAATTGTATTTGTGCGAACTCTTCATGAGCCCAGTATCACAAATCAGCCCGATGTCATGGATATTTCAGATCATGAGCCCAGTTGGATGGATCCAATCATTGAATATTTAATATCAGGAAAGTTTCCAGATGACAAATCAGAAGCATGAAGAGTCAAAGCAAGGGCCCCGAGGTATACCTTATTACAGAATACCTTGTTTTGTCGAAGTGTTACACTTCCTTACCTGCGATGCCTAACTCAGAAAGAAGCAGCCCTTGCTATGGCCGAGGTTCATGAAGGAATTTGTGGAAGACACCAGGGAGCAAGATCACTGGTTATGAAGTTAATGCGATACAGATACTATTGGCCAACCATGAAGAAGGACACTCTTAGCTATGTGAAAACTTGCGATAAGTGCCAAAGGTTTGCAGCCCGATTAAATCAACCCGCAGAAGAACTATCTTCAATTATGTGCCCATATCCCTTCGCTCAATGGGGAATTGACATACTTGGGCCATTCCCCACAGCTCGTGGTCAGGTCAAGTCCCTAGCAGTGACTGTGGAATACTTCACAAAATGGGTGGAAGCAGAACCCCTTGTTGTAATCACAGAACAAAAGTTGGAGGCATTTGTTTGGAAGTCAATTATCTATCGTTTTGGTCTTCCTAAAATACTAATCACTGATAATGGGCGTCAGTTCGAGTGCCAAGCCTTCAAACAATTCTGCAAGAATCTTGGAATATAACACATGTTAACTTCTGTTTCACACCCGCAAAGTAATGGATTAGCTGAAGTTACAAACAGGCTCATCTTTTAAGACTGCAACAGGGGAAACTCCATTCATGCTTGCCTTTGGGATGGAAGTTGCTGTTCCAGTAGAAATAACAATTCCTAGCTTCCGTGCAATGACTAAGAATCACCCGACCAGATTGGGGGACAGAGAGAAAGTTAGGATCTTCTGGAAGAAGTCAGGGAAAATGCCGCCTTGAGAATAACAACTTATCAACAGGCCATGACCAAGAAGTTTAATATCCAAGTGAAGAAGAGAGAATTCAGAATGAGAGATTTTGTCCTCCGTCGAAGTGATGCAGCCGGTCACCAACCTGGGAAACTTGGACCTATTTGGGAAGGACCATACAAAGTCATTCGAAAAGTGGGAAAGGGTTCGTGCAGCCTTCGCACAATGGATTCAAAGCCTCTTTCTCGGTCGTGGAATGTGGAGAATCTGAAGCCTTACTACAAGTAGTCACATTCCCATTAATAACAAGCCCATCTAGCTATAGAAGAGTCGAGTTTGCGAGCCCATTTTTTCTTTTAATTACGTTCGGACTTGCACGTCCATCAACAATTTTTAGTAAGGTCAGGCTGCGCGCCCATCGTACTTTCTTTCAGTGTAAGGGACTAGTATTCTTTTTCCTTATCCAGATTTTGTCCCATCGGGTTTTTCTTGGTAAGGTTTTAACGAGGCCCATCGTCCAGTCCTCTTTAATAAAATCATTTCTTCCGAAGAATGATCACCAGAGGACAAAGTACCAAAATGACTTACAAGGTCTTCCAAATGACTTTACAAGTTATTTCCCAACAAATAATTTACAATGTCTTATGGCAAGACGTTACAAATTATTCTTCCACGAATAATTTACAATGTCTCATGGCAAGGCGTTACAAATTATTTTCCAACAAATAACTTACAATGTCTCATGGCAAGATGTTACAAATTATTCTTCCATGAATAATTTACAATGTCTCTTGGCAAGGCGTTAAAAATTATTCCCAAACAAAAATTTACAATGTCTCATGACAAGACGTTACAACACGAATAATTTACAATGTCTCATGGCAAGGCGTTACAAATTATTTCCCAACAAATAATTAACAATGTTTCATGGCAAGGCGTTACAAATTATTTCCCAACAAATAATTTACAATGTCTCATGGTAAGATATTACAAATTATTCTTCCATGAATAATTTACAATGTCTAATGGTAAGGCGTTACAAATTATTTTTCAACAAATAATTTAGAATGTCTCATGGCAAGACGTTACAAATTATTCTTCCACGAATAATTTACAATGTCTAATGGTAAGGCATTAAAAATTATTTCTCAACACATAACTTACAATGTCTTATGACAAGGCGATACAAATTATGTTCTACAAGGGCAAGGTCAAGCCTCTTCTTTATATAAATACAAGATCAGCCTGACTCGTTCTTATACAAATTATTTCACATTACACAAGGATTTGTCCTCATTTTAAGACAAAAAGATCACGAGTTCGGCCTAAGATCTCGACTTGACCCTCTAATCCTTTAAGCTATAAAATATGGGAGTTAACCTCTTTTTTTAGTGTATTATGATCGACTATTTTGCCCGATCTTCCAGCCACTTTATAAAGGATTAAACGGAGTCACAAATCTGACACCTTCGTGAAGAAGATTACAAGGTCGAGATAAATACCCGACCTTTATAAACAGTCTACATACAAAACACAAGTAAAAAGCTCGAATAATAGCAAAAATGTGTAGTTTCATTCATATCAAAAAAAATTATAAGAATTCCTCGGGGCATACCCCGAGCTCTTTACAAAATATAAAAGAAAACTACACAAGGAAAAGTCCTTATTGCTGGGAGCCACGGTCACTGGCACCTCCATCCGAAGCAGCCTCCTCTTCATCTTCCTCAAGGAAGGGTGTCAGGTCAAGACCTTCGGCTCCCAAAGGAAACTGAGACAGAAGACTCGTGTCCAGGTCGGGGGCATGAAGCCGTATCCAGGCCCAAGCTTGTCTCATCCCTTGGGCATAGGATTCCAAGGCATAAGTTCCCAAGGCCAAATCATATTCCTCAAATTTTTTGAAGGCCTCGACCGCCTCGACCTTGGAAACACCGATCTCCTCTAGGGCACGACGAAGGTCCTCAGCCAGCTTTTAATTCTCCTCCCTCGCAAGGTCCCTCTCTTGCGTAATTAGGGCCAAATCTGTCTCGACCCAGGCAATTTTCTCCTCAGCATTGTTGGCCCGAGGAGCCTCATACTGCACTGAGTGTACGAGCTAACTTGATGTCTCTCCTCACTTAACACCTTGAGTAATGAGACCTCGGCCAATGCTTATCAGCTATTCGAGATAAAAACTTGTGTTATTTCCATGAAAATTAAGGTGGCCATCACAAACAGCAAAGAACGGTTGTAAAATGACCTTAACTGCCACATTTAGAAAATGGTCGACCCCATGCTCGAGCGAGACCTCTTCAAAATACTCTCAAGAAGCCCGGGGTGGTAGCTTTCCTCCAGTTTCTTCCTTAAATCCGCCAAAGAAGAGGCTACTGAGGCAGCCTCGGGAGCTAGGGAAGAGCGGGCACTTTCCTCCTTAAGAGGGTGACGACGAATCCCCTGACCGGCCTCACGTCGAGGAGGAGCATTGACATTCCTCCTGGAAGTCTCTCCCTGCCCGGATTGACTCTAGCGCGGTCTCTTCTGTGGCCGTCGTCTGACAACCCCTCCTTCCCTCCTCTTGTCAGCCACAGCCCGAGATCTCTCCTCGGCCGCCTTCCTTAACTTATCTCCATCAAAAGCCAGCTGCAAAGGTCAAGCAAAATAAATTGGGTGCAAAAGAAAAATCAAAAACAACATGTCATTGCAGGAGGATAAAACAAATATTACTTAATTTACAAGGCCGAGGCCTACCGGGCTCCAAGTCAAGACCAGCCTGACCTAAGATCTCGTTTGTATTCAGATCTGAAGCCCCCTCGACTAAAAGTCCAAAATCACAAACCCTTATGGCATTGGCCAGTAGGTCGGCCAAAATATATTCTCATCGTCCCGGGGCTTAATATAAAAGAGTCTTTCTTTCCAGTACTTCAAAGAGGAAGGGACCTAAGGCACCTCAAACCTCCCCTTCCCACATAAATAGACAAAACAGTTACATCGAGGTAAAAACTTCAAATCCAAAAGGCATTTACAAAGGTTCACGATCGGGTCTATCCCTAGGCTCCTACACAAAACAAAAAAATAAACCAATATCCTCCACCCATTTGGAGCAAGCTGCCCGGGGAGAATGCGACAGTAAACAGGAAGTCTACAAAAAAATGGTGTAGGGGAAACCTAAGGCCGGCCACTAATGATTCATGAAAAACTACCGTTTCCCCTTCCCGGCAATGATAAGAAACATCGTCGTTCTTGGGAACCCGGGCAATATACCTATCAGAGAGGCCAAACTTCCTCATGTCCACCTCAACCATATGTTCTTTCATCCTACTGTTAAATGTTGGCAATTCTAGGTCGGGAGAGCCCGGTCCCTCATTAAGTTCGGGATTATTGTCCAATTCCTCTTCGTCACTCGACTCTTCACCACTAGAAGGCGACGGGGGTGAGTAAAATCCTATTGACTCGACGTCTTGTGCCTCGTCCAAGTTTTCTACTTCCCTAAGGTCAGTTATATTCACTTACCTTACCATGTTTCCAAAGAGTAAATTACGGAATTAAAAAAAGGTCGGGCGGGGCCGAGATTACCTAAAGGTAATGTTCTTTGGAGGTTAGATCGTGCTAGACGCTCGAGGAGTAAAAGACCAAATGAAGGCATTAGAATTGAAGAGAGCAACTAAACATAAAAATGACAAAATAGAGGTGTAAAAGACCAAATGAATACCCTGTCTTTTTTAGGGTGAGGTGGGGTAGATTGGGGGGGGGGGGTTCAACAATCAAATTCTACCATTTTAATTCGCATTATAAATAATCCCTTTGTTGAATTCTCAATATAAAACCAAATTAATGGAGAGTGCTAATAAATTGACTCAAGCCTATAATATTCAAAGAAATACAATCATGTCATTCTGCACTGTGTTTCCTAGTGTTATGACGATACTCCAACCACAATGGTTTGAAATATTAGATATGGGTCTCGAGGCTGAATCCTCACTCCAATCTCCATTCATTTATTTCTCCCTTGAGGGGGAAATTTCTTTTGCCTACTGTCTTTCTAAATTAAATGTCCAAAATAGTCGCAAAAGGCGAAAATACATTTAGCCCTTACCTACAAACTTCATTTTGTAAAGTTAACAAATCATTGAGAAGTTAAATAACTCCATAGGTAGGCCAACTATACACGTTCATCAAGTGCATCAGTGTCCAGGAGAAAATATTCTGGTGGATATCAAGGAGCTGATTGGCAATATCTCTATATTACATAACAGATCGCATTTGTAGGAAGCCAAGTCCTTCATCTTCTATAGCCATGTATGTAACACAAATATAGAGATAGTTGATATTTTTAAGGGATAAAATTAGCACTCTTGTTATACCACATAAGGCATCATCACAAACACTTGAGCAACTGGTTAAGGCTATGTTTGAGCCCCATTTTTTGGAGAAATAGATTTTGTAATAGTGATGTTTTTGGAGAATGTGTGATTAAGAAGTATGGAAAAGTTTTAGATTTATGTTTAAAATTATTATTATTATTATTATTATTATTATTATTATTTTGTGAGAATATGGTTAAAATAAGCTGGGGAAAAATGAGTTTTTAGATAATAAGCTCAAACAAGGGCTAAATAATAAGAGAAAGTGACTTCATCAAATGAACAATAGAATAATGATAGAACTAAGATTATTATGATCTATAATAATCCTTAACAAAGTGTCCAAGGTAGGCTCATAATTCTCTAAATACTCCCAAATTAGTACTTGAGCTTTCATGAAAATCTTTCCTATGCCTATGACATCATTTATTCCATCATTTTTGGAATCTAATAGATCAGGCTTTGAATTGTTGAATTATTGTATTAAAATCACAACTGATTATTTGAACAAACTTACTTTTCAACTGCTTAAAGCTTCGGCCAAGCTGGTTTCTAGCATCTCAGATACCTGCTCACCAGCTGAAGCGGCTTTGTCAAAATACTCCCTCACTGCTGCAACAATTTTGACCAAAAGGATTGTGCCTCACAACAATCCTCCTATCAGAATTCATCCTTTCATCATTCCTGTTTCCCCAACCGATGACTTGCTTTCATCCGAGGAAATCTTTTTAGATTTACTCGAACTTGGATTTCAAAATCGGGTTCGAATTCTCCACAATAGGAGAAGGAGCAGCGTCATTTTTCACTGACCCATAATTCCATTGAGACCCAAAATTAGATCTAGACTTTAGATCCTCCTCTTCATCCTCATCAGTAGAGCTCGTTTTATTGGTATAATTGCTGTGGTCCCCCCATTCACTGCAATGCACTTCTTCTCTCTCCGTTTCCTCTTCTTTGCTTTCCCAGCTTTTTAGACGGTGACATTTCTTCTGCACTGGTACAGGACCTTGTTCAGAGAAAGAAAGCAAAGGTGAGAGAGAGAGAGAGAGACCATGGCTGAAAAATTAACCTCACTTCTTTGTTTCAAAGTTGAACTTTGCACGGTCTAATTGTACCTGCTCTCTATGGATATCTTCCAATCTTCTGTCCTTCTTCCATCTGGTCTCCTTCATTTTTTTTTTCAGTTTCAAAATAGTTTTCCGGTAGGTTCAACTATTCAGAGCTTTTCGGGAATTTGACATCTACATCTCCCATGGAATCAGATAATTCAAGGTTAAACAGTGACCCAAGGGAGAAGATAAAATGACAAAAGTAAAAATCAATGTACTTGTATCATTTTGTATCCAAAAAAAACTAAAAAATCAAAAGGAAAAAACTCAACTCCAGAAAGCCAAGTCCCAAGAAACTATAATAATGCATGACAATCTTAAAACTAATAAATATGTCATACCTTCACAAGAGGTAAGCTGTTTTACCACAAGTAGCACATTTATCTTGTGTTCCTGAGAATATTCCAGCAGCTTTGCTTGGTGATCTGGATATTCGTAGGAAGATTAAGATTTAGAGGTGAAAATACTGACACGTCAAACAAAACTTTTCATTTTTAATTAAAATAAAGATATGCTTAGTTGTGACACATATGCCTTCTCACACTAGAGAAGGCATACGTCATACGTGTCACAAAATTCTTGTTGAAACTGCCTATCTCCTTGAAGAGCTGCTCAAAGTGCGGCTTGCAGTAGAGAAAACCTTCCATAGGATCCGCAATAAGCCATGTACTGATGCAAATTTATAAATTTTAGATGCAGAAATTGTTCTCACATTAGGAGAAATCACAATTATTCTCTTAAATAATAATCACATCTTTATTAGCTATTTTTTTACCATTAGTGTCCCCACTAAACCAAAAACAAACCAAAAGAATAAGAAACTTGAACAAATCTATGAATAAATCCATATGCAAATACACCAGCAGCCATAAAAGTTCAAAAAAATTGTAAAAATGGAGATCAGTTGCATTTTAAGTTCAAAATCTAACAAATCAATGATTCATTGATCTATTGTTCCATTACAAAACACACTTCTAATTCAGTAAACTGATTAAAAATAGAACAGAGCTATACCTGACCGTATGTAACAATTGCTCCATTGACACCCTCAATAGCACCTATTTCATCCAATTTATAAGGGAGGAATTCATCCAACTTGAAGTGAAAAAAAAACCAGAATTATATAAAATCAAAATGCATATTTTCCCAACCAATTTGGAGCCCATTATTATTATTACCATTACCAGCAAAAAGGAAAAATAAATGGTCGAAAGGTAGGAAAAAATAAAGGAACGACTCCGCTGGGGATCGAATCCAGAATCTCTGGTTCGGTAGACCAGCGTCTTATGTGAAACACAAAGATGTAAAATAGATAATTAATTCACCTTCTTCTTCGATTGATTAACTGCATTAGCTTTTGTTCTTGAAGGTGAGAGCGAGAGGCCGCAGAACATACCTCCAGTGACACCAACGACTCCATTCTTGCGGGAACAACTTTACTTCTGGTCGGACATTCAAATAACCTTCGACATAGACAGAGAAACGATGAGAAGGCCATGTTTGAATTTTGAAAATGAGATAAAACAGGGTTTGTTGTCGAAGGAGGAAGAAGGAGAGTTTGGAGAGAGAGACAAGGGGGTGTCAAAGTCAGAGGGAGTGAGCGGTATAGGCTAGACTTTTGCTCTTGTGTAGTTCAAATTTCAAAATTTGGTCAAATCTGATTTTTTGGGTTGGACCTACAGTATAATAATCTTCTCTAGCAAGCAAATTCTCCAGGAAGCCAGTTAATGGATGCTCATCTGGGCGGGAATTTGGGAAAAAATTTGGGCGGGATTTTTTTTTTACAACTTTCTTACTTTTATATAGTAAAATAGATGTGGACCTTCACCGTTGGTAGAAATAGTTTCTCTGCCTTTCTCCGTCTAAATGGAGTTTTCAAATATCTGAGACTATGTCTTGAGTCGTGTGTGTTGTTGTATATATATTTTTTTTTACTGAGTTTTTTAGATTTTTGGTTTGTATGCATCGTTGATAGCTTTTGCGTAGTTTATAGCTCATTCTTGGCTGACGTTAGTTGTTCGATCTGTCACTGTCGATGAGAAGAAAACTTTACATTTTTGCCATCTGCGTATCGATCTGCAAGGAACATACTGTTCGGTGAAAGATAAGTTTCCCGTGCTTGAATAGCTCGTCTTTCGCATCAAATGTGTTTATCTTAGTTTTAACAACCTCGATTTATACATTTCCCATCTTTTAATTTTTAGTAGCTTTCTATCGTTTCTATGTTATTAATTTTCTATTTTTTTTCTTTCTAAGTTGTGCAATACTCTATTAAATAGATGATTTCGCACTGAGCAGATTTTTCTTCATTTGATTTGCTTACGATTTCAATTTTGCGTAGTCATTTTTTGTAATTATTTGATACATGATGTTTGTGCGACCTGTTTTTGAATTCTTTCCTGATATTAGATATTAGTAATGAGAATAATGATATTTGAACATAAAGGGTGTCACCTGATGTGCCACCCCCTCACATGAATATGTGTGAGGCCGGCCACATAATGAGCGACCACACCCACATGTGAGGGGGTGACACCCTCTATGTTCATATAATTTGGTCCTTAGTAATGGAGTTTACTTTACACACACACGACTAGTGGCGAATCCAGAAGATTTTTTCAGCACAGACGGATATCCCGCGCTCGCCCATGCTGGATCATCCCCCTGCACACAACTCGAGGATGCCTCATTTCGACAACGTCAAAATTGTTGCATCAATTATAGTTCATTAGGAAGTATTTTGTGTTATAAGATTTATGCTTTCTTCATGTGCTAATGTGATTTGATTGAAGCCATTGATTATTTATTTACTGTATTTTTTTGTTCAAGATGCGTGGAAGATATTTTTTTCTGTGTGCCCGCCTCCGACTGCTTTGTCACTTTCATTTCAAAAATAAGGGAACAATGGTGCAAATATCAGATTCCTCAATTAAGTTAGGGTTTGAGGTTTGGATTAAATTACAATTCATTCTTTCAAATGTGATAAGAAGTTTAAAATGTTCTCTTTCGTGCTTACGGAAATTTAGCTTATGTTTGGTGGAGATTAAAATCAGATTTTTAGTAGATTTTGATAAAAATTGATGAAATATGTAATTAAAAAATTGTGAGTCTCACAATATGTGTGATTGAAATTAATTGTTGACTTTTATTTAAATTAAAACTATAATTTTTATCACAATCAAACAGGGCTTTATTTTATAAGATTATTGTTATTCACTTTCACTTTTCCGAATTACTTCTTTTTTTGCTTGTTTAGTGGGAAATATGTTTCAGCTGTTATAAAATCATCGAAATCATAAGAACAACATAGAGAGAGAAATGGAGAGAGTTTAGAGGAGAGAATTTCTCTTCAAGAATTGGTGTAATAAATTGGTAAGTATAGGCTCCTATTTATAGGAGTGGACAATGGCACAATCGTAATATTGTAAAGTTTACAGGGATATAATGGTAATGTCATTCACATATATACATTATTTATAACACTCCCCCTTGAATGACATATTACGCAATTGTCTGCCTCGTTAAAACCTTGCTAAGAAAACCCAATGGGATAAAATTTGAGCGAAGGAAAAAGAGTACAGTTGCTCCCCCTGATATTGGCCATCGTCAATCGTTGAGTCTTAATGTTCAAGTAGAACAAATCATGTATTGAATCTTTGAAGTTCTTCAGTGCTTCAGTGCTGCCTCGTTAAAACCTTGTCAGTAAAACCCAATGGGACAAAATCTGAACGAAGGAAAAAGAGTACAGCCGCTGCCTCGTTAAAACCTTGTCAGGAAAACCCTGTGGGACAAAACCTGGACGAAGGAAAAAGAGTACAGCATGACAGCATGATTCTCCCCCTGAAGTGTGCAATCAAGTATTCATGAACCTTTTGAATAATGATATCATCTTTCTTCTGGAATATATATGAAAATCTTCTTGTGTGTAGTCGATATCATAACATTCTTCATAAGATGTGTATGATTTTCTTCATTTGTTGATATCATTCCAGTATAACAATGTGTTGCTGAATTATAGCTTGTTGATAGCTATGATGATGCCTCAAAAACCTTGCTAGGAAAACCCTGTGGGACAAAACCTCAGCGAAGGGAAAAAGAGTGCATTATTCTCATTAATTTTCATCAATACGCCTCAACTGTTGCCTCATTAAAAAACTTGCTATGAAAACCCTGTGGGACAAAACCTCAGCTAAGGAAAAAAGAGTGCAACGCGTATTTATTCCTTTCATGGAATATTACATGTATATTGGTGCAATCACGAATCTTTTCATTGTATTTTTCACTTCTGGTGAATAATCAAATTTAGAATTCACTTCTGGTGAATAATCAAATCTATAATTCACTTTCATAGATTGCATCTTTCACTTCTAGTGAATAATTAAATATTCATTTTCAAATTCACTTCTAGTGAATAATCAATTTCAAATTCACTTCTGGTGAATATTCATTTTCGTATTCACTTCTAGTGAATAATCAATTTCCCAGATGTCATAAATAGTACACTCCAATTTCACTTTCAACATATTATATCATGGAGTCATTTGTATCATTCTATAGTGATACTAATCTGGGCATATTGAATCTTTCAATGATTTATACATGTATGTTCTTGCACTTTATAAACTGCAATTTCTAATTTTGCAGGAGCATAATCAATCATTGAAATAGATATCAATTTCGACATATAATCTACAATCATTTTACTTGAAATCCCAACGTACCGCGATCAACTGGTACATCAAAGAATACTCCCAAAGTACCGAGATGAGAATCATACATTTTGATCTCACTCATTGGTATATCAAGGAGCTCAAGCTAGTGATTTAGACTATAGTCTATCCACCATATGTCATGCCAGTTCTATGAAAAATTTCGCGCGCAACTAGTCGTCTTTTACGACTGTGAAATATTTTTCATTTGTACATATAATTACTGGCTTTACACATTTAAGCATTTGGACTTCAGGTCCTTGAACAATAATCCCTACATTAGGGTTTCATACTTGGCCAAAGAATTATGATTTCATCAATCTTATTTCATAAGAGGGTATGCAGTCGACTTATTTATCGATTCCATCTCAATATAACGTGGAGAGATCTCTTTATATGTTCTATCATCAGGTACCTGAATATCTCATCATTTGACTATGTCCCTTTTACTTACTTTGAGTATTTAGCCTCAAAGGAATCATTTCAATCATTCAAGAGATATTTATTTTTGGAATCGATAGTCATTATGCTTCAGGCATAATTACGCTTCAGGCGTGTTTTTCACCATAATGTTCTCAAATATTATCAATCGGCTAAAATGCCATAACACATGTCATTCTTTTAGGGATGTAATTTCAATCATATATCTCAGTGCGCTTTGGTGGAGTGTATGCATATCGCACTTTTACAAATAATAAAGCTTCTTGAGCTATTCCCTGTTTGACATAGAATATTGTTGTATGATAAACAATTTCTGAATAAGTTATTCTCATAGAAAATAATTTGGAACTTTTGATAATCTAACCGTTTATTATAGAACTTCTGGTTCTATACGGTTTTATTTCATTTCTATGTATGAATATTTGATTCAATACAGTATCGCTAAACTTCTGGTTCAATACAATGTATATTTCATTTATGAGCTTCTGGTTCATACTATATACATATTTCACTTGTACGTATGAACTTCTGGTTCAATAAGATATTTCACTTGTACATATGTATGAACTTC
The DNA here is from genome assembly GCA_963555705.1 of Ligustrum vulgare. Classification (NCBI taxonomy): domain Eukaryota; kingdom Viridiplantae; phylum Streptophyta; class Magnoliopsida; order Lamiales; family Oleaceae; genus Ligustrum; species Ligustrum vulgare. The sequence continues at coordinate 23,842,067 of OY743177.1, read as the reverse complement.
TGGTTCAATACAACATTTATTTCATCAGTATTCTATATAGTTCAAATCAGTATACCTTTATTACTTTTAGTATACCGAAAAATCAGGTACAATATCCAAGGAAATATCTCATAATCTCAATCTTGTCGCCAAATCTTCCCTTATATCGAAAAAGGTAATGGCATATTATCTCACCTTTTCAATAATTTATTCCATTATTTCTTGATGGAATCCATATCACTGACACGCGGAGCCGCCGCTCTTTTACGCGTTGAATAATGCATTTAAATAGATGATTTGGGAAGAAGGCTAGATCCATCAAAAATGGATATCATACTTTTAAATATTCGCAAATATTATTCCAATCTTCCAGTAAATGATTTGAGAAAAATTTATCGAATTAGGCTCGAAAGATTGAGGTTGCTGATGGATCATGGCATGCCAGAAGATGTTCGCTGGTTGATCGAAGCAAAAGTTCGATTAGCTGGTGAATTACCAGATTCATTTTCTAAGCACAAGCCTGGCTTAGGTAAGAGTACTTTTGCAAAGAAGCGAAGAGCAAAAAGATTAAATAGTTGCTACAAATGTGCTCGATGGACATGTGATACCCGTTGTAAATCAATAGGATATTCATCCATAAATCGAGATGATAAGATAGACTTCATTAAGGGTGGACTGAGTAAGGAGTCATTGGATGATATCCGATTGACTCTTGAGACGCACCCTAGTGGATATGTGCAGCGTGAGCTACTATCTTTATGGGCTAAATTCATCAGCGATAAAGAGAGATATAGTCTCAAAAATATAATAGCAAAAGATCCTGTTTGCCATGCTGTTATAAACAATGATGCTTTGGCTATGCAGCATTAATACAAGGTAAATCATTTGATATATATGCACATATAAAATATTTTTTCTGTTTCCTTTCACGAGTTTTGATAAAGGCTGGTTAAAAATATTAAATCGCCGAAAGGTGAGTAGGATGATTTTGTCAAAAGTAAATCTTCACTTTTTCGAAAAACGACCAGTAAATAGTGAAGTTTTTCGGTTTTAAATAGCCAAACATTTTTCATAGTTCATGCATCCCAAAATAACATTTTCCTTCTTTACTTTCAAAAATGGAAGGACCAAAATTTCGACAGATCAAAACTATCTGTGTATTTTGTGGATCAAAAGTGGGAAAAGGTTTTGGGTATCTAGAAGCAGCCGTGGATTTAGGAAAGAAATTGGGAGAGAAAGGTATCACTCTCGTGTATGGAGGAGGTAGCAGTGGATTGATGGGTTGTGTTTCACAATCCGCTCTAGTAGAGAAAGCAAGAGTGATAGGTGTTATACCTACTCCTTTAGCTGATATTGCAGGCAAAACACGAGGGCATGAAGTACAAACCTTATCTATCCATGAACGCATAACTTGCATGTTATATGGTTCTGATGCCTTCATAGCCCTGCCTGGAGGTTTTGGTACTTTAGAAGAAATCTTTAATATTACTTCATGGGCTCAACTAGATCTCCATACTAAGCCTATAGGGCTTTTAAATGTAAACAATTTCTTTGATGGTTTGCTAACATTTCTTGATTATGCTGTGGAATAGGGATTCATATCTCCATTTTCTAGGAGAATCCTTATTTCTGCTCCTACTATCGAGGAACTGCTGGATAAGTTGCAATCATATATTCCAATACAAGATCCAGCAGGAGTAAAGATAGATTGGTCGCAAGGAAGGGGAATCAAGCGAAAATGGAGTCCGGTTAATGTAAATTTATCTTTGTGAACTCTAGAATAGGTGGTGGTAGAGTACGGAGTATTCTCACTCTTGAGACACACCATAAATTTCTAGGATTTTATCAATGTATTAATCTTGTGTACCTCAAAGATTTAAAGTGGTAGAGTATGGAGTATTTCTTACTCTTGAAACACACTTTTTTCTTTATTTCCTCAAAAGGTCAGAGGTGGTAGGATACGGCTACTCCCGAAACACATCTCTAATTTTGAGGATCATAAATGTTTTCCCCTTTTGCATTTTGCATGTATGTCTCGTTTATGCTTCTTCAGGAGCAATAATAATATCATTTCAGTATGTTTAGATGATAATTTTTACTTCTTCTGGAGTAAATATGTACTTCTTCTGGAATATATAAGTGCTCGTGCAAGAACTTTTCCAGGCACTTATCATCTAACATTCATCTCATAATACTGATGAGATTATTTTCACATTAGCTATATCCGTGCTATCATGTGATATTATCTTATCATACATCAACATTCTCTTGTTGAATAATTTTCATCCACCCATTCAAATTCAGATATTGGTAACTTCTGGTACCATTGGATAAAACATTTTATTAATATTTATCAACCTTTTGGTAATGATAACTTCTGGTATCATTTGATAAAATATTTTCTAACTTTAGTATTGATAACTTCTGGTATCATTTAATGAAGTATCAAATAACAATAATATTGTATATATATATTAACAATAACGATACTGGGGTTATACCACCAAGTATATATGTTGACAACAACCCTCTAATATGTTAGAATTAACCAACAACTGAGGTGTTTATATGTATTCAATTGATATACCGACCATATAGGCGGTGTCAACGTGATGAAATAATTAAACCAGCCATATAGACGGTATCAACAAGATGAAACAATTAAACCGGCCATATAGGCGGAATCGACATAATGAAATAATTAAACCGGGTAAAGCCAACCATGTAGGTGGTAAAACCAACCATGTAGGTGGCAGCATAATATAATTCAATTGATCACATATTAATCGTTAATTTACGATTATTATACTTGTATGTATTATTAAGGGTAAAATCGTCCATATTTTAATATATTGCTCATAAGAATAAATTGAAACCGTCAATAGGTTTAAAATTTAATTTAGAACAAACTTACTTTTGGTCCGAAGTTCAAAATCTCGTCAGGATTGCTCCAAAAACAGTTTTTAAGAAAACCGCCATGTTCGACCGCCGGAATATTTTAAAAACTGCACAAAACAGAAAAATAAGATCATAGAAAAATCCAATTCATCAAAACGGACAAACTGCCTTTCGTCATCGCCGGATCCGCCACGCGCCGCCGCCGCCGCCGGCCGCCACGCGCCGGTGATCGGAAAAATTAACCCATCACCATAATATGTGCCTCGGCGTCCTGAACATGCCGGTGGTCTCCGATTTTCCAAAAGATCAACCGTTTGGCCGGAATCATCATTTTTCAGTCCGCCAGCATCTTCTTCTCCGGACAATAACTTCCGTTTTAACCGTTGGATTTGCGCCAAATTTCAGTCGAGTCTTCTCCTAGAAAAACCCGTTGATATGCCGCTGGCCGATCGTCGATCGGAGTTCAGAATCGTCCGGAATAAGCATTTCAATTTTCGGTCAGATATCTGTTTTTGCACAGTTTTTCAGATTTTCTTCTTCGGTCGATATCTTTTGTTTCAGCCGTTGGTTCTGCGCCAAATTTTAGGCGAGTCTTCTCCTTGACAAGCCCGTTCTGATGGCGGTGGCCGATCGTCGATCGGATATCTGGATCGGCCAGAATCATTCTTTTTCAGTTTGAGAGAAAAGGAAACATTGGTTAGTAATAATCAGGTTTCTGATACAGAGGCTCATCATTTAGATGCAACTGTAGAGCATACTCCCGTTATTACTCAATTGGTTAGAGACTCGTGCTGATAACGTGTTATAAAATCATCGAAATCATAAGAACAACATAGAGAGAGAAATGGAGAGAGTTTAGAGGAGAGAATTTCTCTTCAAGAATTGGTGTAATAAATTGGTAAGTATAGGCTCCTATTTATAGGAGTGGACAATGGCACAATCGTAATATTGTAAAGTTTACAGGGATATAATGGTAATGTCATTCACATATATACATTATTTATAACATCAGCCTTGTTTTATTTATTTTCCCCTTTTTCCAAAGAAAAAGGCGGACTATTTACAATGTTATTATTTTACTTCCTGTGCGTAGTTTATTGATCATTTTTTTAGGGGAATATGTATTTTTTTGATGAAAATTTCATATCTTTCATTTTTATACTTCGTCTATTGTCTCTGTTTTGTAGTCGGTAAATTCCCCATGCATCTTTTAAGGTGGTGTTGTGCAGAGCCGGTTCTCTCATGAGGCAGACGAGACGTTCGCGGGGAAAAAAAAAAACTAAAACCAAACAGATTGCCAAAGAAAATTATTTAACATTGGGGGCAAAAAATTAGAAATGGCCCAATGCACATAACCAACCAACCTAAAGACCCACTTAAATCTCTCCTCCTCCCCTACAACTTCAGCCAATCAGCCCCCACGCCCACTTTCAAGAATCAAGATTTTATTATCAACCACGTTACCTTTGCAGTTCGACTCCGTCCTCCTAAGTCATCGTCAGAGAATTCCAAGTGTTTCATAATTTCTCAATCACAAAATTCATTGATTTTGTCATTCTGATTGGCAATTGCATAGTAAAATAAAAATACAGTAAATACTTCTATTTTTTTTTTAAATTTAATAGAACTTTCAATTTCTAAAGATTGAAAAAAAATTTATACATTATTTCCGTCATTCATTGAATAAGAGTTTAATTAAATTTGACAATGAAGTTAACACGTGCCGACTTGAGAATTCCGTTGCTTTGAAATTGGTCCTGATTCCCTGGCTTTGAAGTTTGAAAGTACTCCATATTTCAAAATCAAAAGGTAATGATTAGTATTTAGTAATTACTAGTTTAATTCTTTAATTTTTATTATTTGTCAATTTGTCAAATTTTTTAAGCTAATAATTAAACGTATAATGTATGTACTATATGTGACAGTTAAAATACAATGAAGGAGTCTGGAGATCAAAGAATAAAACATAAGCGAAAGGAGGAGGCATTGATTCAAAGTCAAGCTGGTGATATTGATAAATATTTTGTAGCAACAAAAAAAGAGATTTAGAAGAAACAACAATTATAGTGGAGAATGTGACTGTGAAACCATTATCGCAAACACGGTGGGAAAGTCACGTTGAAAGTGTCAGACCTATAAAAGAGCAAATTATACAGATAAGAGAGGCTTTAATTGACTTGATATAAATTCGTGAAGATGCTAAAACAAAGAGTGATGCTCGAACTTTAGCAACACATGACCTAGAGAATTTTGAATTCTTGCTTGTCGTGGTTATTTGGTATAGGTTATTGCAAGCAATCAATAGAGTAAGCAAATTTCTTCAAGCCGAAGACATGGACATTGATGATGTTATTCACCTATTAGAGGGGCTTATTAAATTTCTGGTTGAATATAGAGAAATTGGGTTTTCCGATGCCATGGATGAAGCAAAAGAAAAGGCACGTGCAATGGGAATTGAACATGTATTTCGAGAAAAACGCATCATTCAGAGAAAGAATCAATTTGATGAAAATGAGAGTGAAGAGATGAGGAAATCACCTGAAGAGTCTTTTAGAGTTGATTACTTCTTGCATATAGTTGATCAAGCTCAGTCTTCACTTCAAACTAGATTTGAACAATTCAAACAAATTGAAGAGATCTTCGGATTTTTATTGAATTGGGAAAGGTTAAAGCGTGAGCCTTCTAGCAGTTTCTTAAAGTCTTGTACGAAGCTTGAGAAGTATCTGGAATTCAATGGACACTCAGATATCAGTGGAGATGATTTGTGTTCAGAATTATTATGTTTAAAGAGCTATTTACCAAGTGAAGCAACGAAAGCAATCGAAGTGCTGCAATATTTGAAGAGGATGGATGGTTGTTTCCCAAATGCTTATGTTGCTTACAAACTTTTGCTAACTATACCAGTCACAGTTGCAGCTGCAGAACGAAGTTTCTCCAAATTAAAGTTGATCAAGACTTACCTCCGGTCCACTATGTCACAAGAGAGATTGAATGGATTAGCTATGTTGTCAATTGAAAAAGAAATGATTGAACAATTAGATGATACTAGTTTGATTAATATTTTTGCTTCTAAAAATGCAAGACGGGTAGTGTTTAAGTGAGTTATTGGTAAGTATGAATTGTTTCGCTAAGTCTTACTAATTTTGAATACTTAATACAATGTATGAAGTCTGATATAATTAAGTAGCTAATCATTATTATCAAACTCATTATTAACAGATTATTATGGAGATCAACACTTCATTTATTCATTTGTTGCGTGACTTCGCCTTCATTCTTAGGTAAGCAATGGCTTGTTCTTACTCGTTATTTGGATAATTTTCAATGATTGTGGCCTTGTCGGCTTATATGACTAAAGCCTTGTTGACTCATATAATTGTGACTCTGTAGATCTTGCATGTTTTTTACTTTATATATGTTATTGATTAATATATTTATTTTTTTGTGAGAATTAATTCAATTACATTTGAAATAAATGAATAGTTTTATAAAAAAATTCTATGTTAATTAGACCGCGGGATAATTTAGCCCCTACCCCCACTCTATAGGAAAATTTTTCCCATTTCGACTAAAGGGGGCGCTTAATTTGTAATTCGTCTCAGATTTCACGACTCACAGGACCAGCACTGGTGTTGTGATATGTATATTATTGTGTACAGTTTTCTATTGTTTTTCTAAATTTGTCTTTCTACTATTTAGTTGCTTTGTGGGATTTCTTGATTTTTCTTTCCACGTTTTATATCGTCCGTATAACAAACATTTTGGTTTCTATTGTTTTTATTTTAAATAACTTTTATAGTCTTGTTTTTCCCAATAAGTCATGGAATTTTGTACTTCTACACAAACATTTTTAATTATGTAGCTTCCTGATGCATATTATTTTGAAAAGTTGCTATTGGGTGTTTTGTTGATTTTAACTATTTAGGAAGAGAGATTAGTGTTAGTGTCAAATCGAATAATGTATATATAAACTATAATCTTAATGTGGTAGATATAAATTTAAACATGATTCTATTCAGGATCTTGACCATAAAAATTAATTACTGTAAATCATGAAACATACCAGAATCTATAGCAATAATGTTGAAAAGTTATGAGTTCCGTCGTAGCTTTAATTGAATCCCGAAGAAAAATATTGATATGAAATTCGCATTCTCTCTCTTAACCTAAGCCTTTAATTGTGTTTCATAATATTGAACTTCAATGATGGAATTTGAGTTCAATATATATAAGTAGAGAGAGGGGCCAAATTTCCTATTGTCTTTTAATCTCAACTGTCGACCATCAAAGTTGTAGTATTAATAGAAAATACTTCTAAATAAATCAGGTTTCTATTCAGCAGTTTACCTAATTAAACCAGGATATGTAATATGGATCACATAATGAGAAGATATTAATTTCTAACAGTCTCCCACTTGGTCCATATGACAATCCTATTTATGGTTTCATATAGGAATCATAAGACGCGCAAAAATTACTAAATTAATATACTTATAAGGTTTATCGTAATTACCTTAGTTATGAATCACTGATAAGAGTCATAGTGGTTCCATGTTAATTAAAGAACATGGTTCCTCCATGTACTACTTATCAATAATTCAATTAACGAAGTGTATAGCAAAGCAATCATAATGGTCCCAGTAATGTCTTAATTAAAATATTATTTCTGTTATTATTACCCATTTACATAATGTATACAAAATGGAAATATAAAAAATCAGAATTGTCAATAATGAAATTTCAAAATAATGTCAAAATAAGAACATGAAGCAATCCACGTAGAAGAAAAGAAGCTATTCGTTACACTCAAGACCCATTGCGTCAGCATGCTGCTTAAATGTCTTGGGTGATAATCCTTTAGTTAGTGGATCTACTATATTAGCACTTGCGTTAATGTGCTCAATTGACACTCGCTTATTCCAAATTTCTTCTTTAACAGATAAATATTTCATCTCCATGTACTTTATTCCTTTTGAATATCTATCATTCTTTGAAAAGAATACTGCTGCGGTATTATCACAATAAATTTTCAGCGGCCTAGCAATGGAATCCACAACTCTAAGTCCCGAAATGAAATTCCACAACCATAATCCTTGAACTGTAGCCTCAAAGCATGCTACAAATTCAGCCTCTATAGTAGATGAAGCAATTATTGTTTGTTTGGCACTATTCCATGATACAGCACCTCCAGCTAATACAAACACAAAGCCAAAAGTGCTTTTCCTAGTATCCACACATCCACCAAAATCTGAATCTGTGTAACCAATCACCTCAAGGTGATCAGTATGACTAAATGTGAGCATATGTATCTTGGTTCCCTGTAAGTTCCTCAATACTTTCTTAGCAGCTTTCCAATGATCAATTCCTATATTGATTTGAGAAAAGCCCAACATACCAACTTCAAAGCTAATGTTTGGCCTGATGCAAACCTGTGTATACATTAATCTTCCTACCAGAGAAGCATAAGGAATTTTTTTCATTCGTTCATGTTCCAATTCAGTTTAAGGACACTGGGTTAGGCTGAACTTATCCCCCTTCTGAATTGGAACAACATTAGGATCGCAAGATGCCATATTAAATCTTTCCAAAACTTTTGTGATATAGGCATTCTGAGACATTCCCAAAAATCTACGTGATCTATCACGAAATATTTCTATTCCAATTACTAATGATGCCTCTCCCATATCTTTCATTTCAAAGTTTTGGAAAAGAAAATCCTTAGTTTCTCGTAATAAACCAAGGACACTGCTGGTAATTAATATGTCATCAACATATAGAACCAAAAATGCAAACTTATTCCCACTGATCTTTAGATATATACATTGATCAATAATATTTTCAGTAAACCTAAAAGAACTAATGGTATTGTGAAGCTTAATAAACCATTGTCGTGAAGTTTGATTTAGTCCATATATTGACTTCTTTAACAAACAGGCCATGTTTTTATTTCCATCTGTAATGAAGCCTTCTGGATGTGCTATGTAGACTTCTTCTTTTAAACTCCCATTAAGAAAACCCGTTTTCACATCCATTTGATGTAGCTCTAAATCAAAATGAGCAACTAACGCCATAATGATTCGTAATGAATCCTTTTTAGAAACTGGAGAGAAGGTTTCGTTGAAATCGATGCCTTCTTCCTGATTAAACTCTTTGGCTACAAGTCTGGCTTTATATCGTTCGATGTTACCATGAGAGTCACATTTCGTTTTAAAAATCCATTTACAACTTTCTGGTGCCCTTTTGGTAATTCAACCAAATCTCAAACTTTATTAGCAGTCATAGATTTCATCTCCTCAAACATGGCATCGATCCATTTTTCAGATTCTTCACATTTAATGACTTGTGTGTACGTAACTGGATCTTTTCTCATCCCTATGTTAAATTCAGATTCTTGTAAGTACAACACATAATCATCCGAAATAGCTGATTTCTTGAGTCTTTGGAACCTCCTTAATGCTACTTCTGGTGCTCTATTTACATTTGGTTCAATGACGTCAGTCTCATTATGGAGTTCGGGATTATTGACATTTTGTTCTACATCGTTGATTGGATCAACAACATTAGGCAGAACTATGTCATTCGAAATTCGAGATAAGGGAATTGGTACTCGAATTTCCTGAATAATCACTTCTTTAACTTTATCACTCCCACTAACTTCGCCATTCTCAATGAGTTTAGCATTACCAGTTTCTACAATTCTCATACTATGATTAGGACAGTAAAACCTATACCCTTTTGATTTTTCTGGATATCCAATAAAATAACTACTAAAGGTTTTTGGATCCAGAATATTTTCTTGTTGATTATAAATGCGTGCCTCCGGTGAGGCAGCCCCAGCGATACAAATGTCTTAAACTTGGTTTTCATCATTTCCACATTTCGAAAGGTATCTTAGAAACAGCTTTGCTGGGAACCCGATTTAAGATATGCACAGCGGTCCCAAAGGCATGCGTCGACAACGATATGGGTAAATTAGTATTACTCATCATACTCCTAATCATTTCCATAAGTGTGCGATTGCGTCTTTCAGCTACACCATTCTGCCAAGGAGAACCCGGCATTGTGTATTAAGCACACTAACTTTTCTAAGAGTTTAGCAAAAGGACCAGAACGTTGTCCAGAAACATCATATTTTCCATAATATTCACCACCCCTATCAGATCTAATAATTTTCACCTTTTTACCTAATTGTCTCTCAACTTCAGTAATGCAGATTTCTACAGTATTTACAGATTGAGATTTGTCATGCAAAAGGTAAATATAGCAATAACGTGAAAATTCGTCAATAAAGGTGATGAAATATTTTTCCACTAATTGATAGAGTATCAAAATGTCCACAAATGTCTGTATGTATTATCTCAAGCAGATGGTTACTTCTTGTGGCTCATTTCTTGGTATGTTTGATTTGTTTACCCTAAATACAATCCACACAAATACCAAAATCAACAAAATCAAAATTTGAAAGAATCTCATTTTTTACTAATAAATCAATTCTTTCCCTGGATATATGACATAACCTTTTATACCAAAAGAAAGAAGAACTTTCATTCGTCATATTACATTTCAAACCAACATTCAGATGCATGGTAACAAGAAGAGATTCAGAAAATGAAGAATCAAGATTAATTTGATATAAGTCATTGACCAAAATTCCCGAACCAACAGAATAATTATTCTTGTATAAGATAAAACAACCACCACCTATTTTAAAGGAGAAACCTTCCTTATCTAGTTTCGGCAAGGAGATCAGATTACGAGAAACAGAAGGAACATAAAGAGTTTGCTCTAAATCTAAGAAAAACCCAGAGTCTAATACTAAACGAAATGTGCCAATGGCTTGAGATAGAGTTTTGACTCTATTTCCCATGTAAATGTAGTTTTCATTTGAATTTGTGGTTTGGGTTGTAAGGAATGCTTGAATCGAGTTTGAAACATGAACATTTGAACCAGAATCAATCCACCAAGTATTAGAAGGTGCTTCCACAAAATTTGATTCGAAACAAACAAAAGTTAAAGGCTTACCCTTCTTTTCGAACCAAGTCTTGCGTTTCAAGCAATCCTTTTGAATGTGTCCACCATTTTTACAAAAGTGACACTTTCCATCCTTCTTAGCTTTCTTCAGTACTGATCGATCTGATTCATTGGATGGGCCCTTCTTAATGCCCTTCAAAGTTCGCTTTTCAAATTTGTTCTTTCTATTATTATGAACCATGTAATTTGCTTGATTAGCAGTCTTAAAGCGTTCAGTTATGGTAGATAAGTATTCCTTATCTATCTCAACTTCTTTGATGGAAGATTTAATATTGGAAGCAGTGGTTAGACGCATAAATTTCAAGCACAATTTGTTAGCTCTATTCCAAGTTTTGAAGGCTTTATAGAGAAACAAGCTCACTACATTTAATCTTTGAATTATAAACACAATAAACATATATGACTAAGATTTATTCATAAGTGAATAATTAAAACTAACAATCAAACAAGTATGGTATCTGTGGATATCTTACACTTGCTTAATTGCAGAAATAAATCAACCCCGTAACGTTTATTATACTATTAATGCATGGTATACCTGTGGGTAACGCATGACTTAAGTAAATAAACTAACAATGGTATTACTTAGTCAAATATTCATCAACATAATATGAGTCCACTGTGGTGAATACCAACCAATAGTATGAATGTCACATAGGATAACAATATGCATGTACTAAACTGAAACCACTGTGGTGATTATCAATTCAGTATAATATGTATATTGTAGTTTAAATCGTATGCATAACTTAATAGAAGCATACAACATATCATTAATATTGACAAAATAATAATATTTTCCAAAACAATGAGATTTTCAAACCTTAAGAATTAAGTAATCAATAAGTTTGAGGGTTAAATTGCAATTTAATCCAAGCTTTAGAGGTCAATTTATTATAATCTCAAACTTGAGGGACTAACTTAGAATTTTTTTTAAAAATTTTTATGGACTGAATTAAAAATCCAGAACTTTAAAAGGCCCATCTAAAATAATTTTATAAATTTAGGGGCTGATTTTATAAAATTCAGAACTTTGAAAGCCAACTTAAGTGATTTTGTAACTTTATGATTTAACATTTAATCCATAACAAAAGAGAGGACCGAAGGTGCAATTAAACATAATTACCCAAAATTGCAAAAGTAGCCCTTGAAGATTCAAATTTCCAGTAAGGACCCTTACCTCAAAATATGAAGAAACAGTCTTGCTGTTAGGGTTTCAAATAACCAACCCTAGCAGCCCACATCATACCAACCCTTAAATCGGAGATAGCGGTGCCATCACCGACGTTTCAACCGCCTATAACACCATTCCCGACGCTGCACTCTAGAATACAGCATCTCTGCCTGCGACACTAAAACCCGCCACGCACAGCCAACTCAGGCACCGCACGCCCATTCCTACAGCGGTGGCCCCCCGGCCAAGCCTCAACCATACCCAACCCAAGTTCAACACCGAACTTCACAAATTTGTAACTCAAAACCCAAAAACATCCATACACGATATAATATGCATACAGGAAATCCAAATCTTCAACATTAATTCATTATACAACAATTCTTAATCAGATTCCGTACCAATTTCAACATAAATCCATACTGCGTGTAACGACCCGGGTCCCACTTAACGGGCTGTCCCGGCCGTTAGATAACGACGTACTGTTAAAGGAACATTATTCAAGAATCTGAAATAGTATTAAGATACACTTTCTAATGTTATACACAATCCAAGTAAAACTAATAACAGCATGAGGCTCTCAGCAGCATGAGGCTCTCAGCAGCATGATACTATACTAAACAACATACTGCAAGCGGCTATCGATAGCGTGATCTTATACTAACCAACATGCTGTAGGCGGCTATCAATAGCACTATACAGGGACACTTTCAACTAACCCAAAATTTTGAAATTCTGGTAAATTTATGAAGTCTAAGTTACTTTTTAAGTCATAAACTTATTGTACTTCAATTTACATGTATGCATGATTAACCTTATTATTAGAAATCAACTTTTGAGACATGCATGTATGAACAAGTTAAGATCATGAGTTTAGATATATTAAGAATATCAAATCTCAATTAAACTCCTATTTCAGCCCTTCAAAAAGAATTCAAATTCTTATTTCTAATAGATTCAACATAAAAATACATTTATAGCACTTAGATATACAAAACAAGGAACATAAAATGTAGGCAGATTCTTATTTCACCATTTCTAAGATTTTTTAACCCAAAACTTTCACATATTTACATCACAATCAACAAGCATCTTTAATAATAAATAAAAGAAGCTTGACCTAAACACCAAAAATAGATATAAATGATTAAGAACAACAAAAATCACAAAATAAATACATTTTGCTTTACTCGCTACATTTATGGATGAATCATTAGAAACTTTCCTACATTTATATGTTATTTGGTAGTTAGAATCTTATAAGAATGAATATATATGAATTATATTGTTGCATAAACAAGTTTTAGTGAGATTCTTGCTTAGAAACACCCAACAGATTTCAGTTTCTATTCAAAACAGGAAGCTGTTCTGGTTTAGGAGGCTATCAATAGCATCGGCAGTGAAGAACCCATGCTTCTGATAGCTTATTTCACCGAAAATAGCACTGTTCCAAAATCTGCCATCTTTCCTGCGTTTAAAACTTGAATTTCACCTTATGTTTAACAAGTTAGAGTGATGAACTTTAACTAGAAACAAGAATTCACCATTTTTACTTGTTAAACCATGAATTAGAAATGAAGATATGAATTTTTCTCCCTACCTTAACCTTACCAGCAGATTTTCTGGGGGAAAATGGGACTAAGTGTCTTTATTTATAGAAGTGGAGTTAAGGGCATGTTTGGTCTCTCATAATTTCTAAGCTTTTAATTTATAAGTGTTTTTTGAATAATTTATAGTTATAAATCAGTGAATATTTTTAAAAATGCATTCTGATAAATCAACTGTTTTTAAATACAAATAAACAAGTTTGCCAAACAGCCCTTAAGACAAAGCAAATAAAGAATACCCTGCAGAATGCTAGTAGTAGGGGTCTACATCTTATTCTTTAGTGCAGAGCTATGCTACTAATAGCCTCCTGCAATTTCATTGATTTATTCTAATAAGTATATTAATATAAGTTTGAGTTTTACTATGGAGATGTCTACAAGAATTGGTATCAGAGCCGGCTGCCAGCCGAAAATTGGGAACTAAGTGCTATGCGGGAAAAAGTTCTACATCATAGGACGGGAGCCACCTCTTGAACCCGTATGAGCCACCTCTAGAATCTCAATTCCTGGAAACTGATCCTCAGATGGTTTAAGCACGAAGAGGACGTCGCGAATTTACCGGAGGGTGACTGTAACGACCCAGGACCAACTTAACAGGCTGTCCCAATCATTAGATGACGACGTACTATTCCCACTGTACCAACACGAGTATTTTCAGCATGCTTTATCCTCACTGGATGCTACCTGAGAAAATTTCCTAGGAGGTCACCTATCATAGAATTGTTACAAGCCAAGTACGCTAAACTGTGGAGTTTCTAACGATTGACTTCCGGAAAAGAAGGTGCACCTTGTTGATATGAGTAGTACCTATCAAATCTTTTAAGCTTTCCTGGCTTGAGTGTTATAATCACCGCCGTTAAACCCGCGACGTCCTCGTCGCGCTTAAACCATCTGAGGATCAGTTTCCAGGCGTTGGGATTCTAGAGGTGGCTCCTACCGGTTCAAGAGGTGACTCCTACCGGTTCAAGAGGTGGCTCTCGCATTATGACGTAGCACTTTGTCCCGCATAGCACATAGTTCCCGATTTTCGGCTTGCGGTCGGCTTTGATACCAATTCTTTTGGACATCTCCATAATAAAACTCAAACTTATATATACATATACTGAAAATAAGGTTGACAATATTTTAAATTATATTCTTATATTAAATAAATTAATATACTTATACAAAATAAATCAATGAGATTGCAGGAGGCTATTAGTAGCATAGCTCTCCACTGAAGAATAAGTTGCAGACTGCTATTAATAGCATTTTGCGGGGTATTCTCTATTAACTTCATACAATAATATAAGGAGAACATATATATAACAACTGAAAACTTAATTAACATAACATAGGTGGGGATTAAATTGTATTTCTTCAAAGAGTTCAAAAGTTTACATGCCAAGCCTTGCCCTAAATGAAGATTTCCATTCACTAATCATCAAGTTTCAATTCCATTCAAAATTTATCTTCACCACATCCCTTACCTTCACATGTAGTAGTAGGATGATGGAATCTTCCCAAAAAGTGAGTGCCCCCAAAAACAACTAATCTCCTAATAGAGAAACATAATGGTCCTCAAAGCAAGAGGCTTCGAGCATCGTAAATGTGGATGATTTTGTAGGTTTTATCCCTTACATACACTACCGGACTTGTAGGAAGCTCAACCCATATAGTTCTTTTGGTGATGATATGATATTCATTTCCGTCAGATGTGGTTTTTCCCGCATTTAGGATAACTAGGAACATTTTTGGTTCTTGAGTGACTTCCTGCCTCCTTGACATTCTGCCGAGGTCCTTTGTGCTTATCTTGTTTCTCCCCCTGAGACTTTCCTTGCCATTTTCGCTTATTGTTATTTACTTTGCCTTCTCTTTTCCACCTCTGACTTGGTTGAAACCTGTTCTTATTTTGCCCTATATTCTTATTCTAGTATCTTGTCTCGCGGGGCTTTAAAAATCCTCAGTTCTGCTTGTTCGAAAGACTTATCAACGACTTTTGGAAGGCTCAAGTTTTGAACTCTTGGCATCCGTACATCCCTTCTTAGTTCGGGTCTTATACCTTCCAAAAATCGGTCAACTTTGTGGCCATTTATGCCGACCATGTGGGTAACAAAACGTGACAACTCTTCAAATTTCATGATATATTCCGTCACAGTCGTTCCGTCACAGTCGTTGACCCTTGTTGCAACTGAATGAATTCATTCATCTTTTGGTTTTGAACGGTGGTGGAAAAGTACTTGGTCCTAAACATTTCGCAGAATCGTTCCCATGTTAGATTCGCGGCTTCACCCATGCTGACCTAAGTATCCCACCAGTGGCCTGCACTACCTCGTAACATAAAGGATGCACATATTACTTTCTCTGCTTCTTCCACATGAGCGTATGTGAACATCCTTTCCATAGTTCTTAACCAATTTTTCACTTTTATGGGGTCTTTTGCTTCACTGAAAGTAGGTGGGTTGAGACGGCGAAATCGCTCACTACTTCAGTCTCTATCGTGATTTGGGTTATCAACATTTCGATTCACGAGTTGTTCTATTTGTCGTGCTTGTTACTCAATAAGTTGGGTCAAACGATCGATAGTTTGATTCGCCCGAGCCATACTTGGACTTTTCTGAAATTTATAAAAGTCCCCATTTAGTTACTAAATTCTTTCTTATACAACCATCTAGAGCTCAAGTTAATAAGTAATTATAGCCCCCAGGGCACATCTTCCAGCGGTGAAAGTCTGATTACTTATTAATTTGAGCTCTAGATGGTTGTATAAGAAAGAATTTAGTAACTAAATGGGGACTTATATCAATTTCAGAAAAGTCCAAGTTTGGCTCAGGCGAATCAAACTATCGATCGTTTGACCTAACTTATTGAGCAACAAGCACGACAAATAGAACAACTCGTGAATCGAAATGCTGATAACCCAAATCACGATAGAGATCGAAGTAGCGAGCGATTTCGCCATCTCAACCCACCTACTTTCAATGAAGCAAAAGACCCTATAAAAGCAAAAAATTGGTTAAGAACTATGGAAAGGATGTTCACATAAGCTCATGTGGAAGAAGAAGAGAAAGTAATATGTGCATCCTTTATGTTACGAGGTAGTGCAGGCCACTGGTGGAATACTTTGGTTAGCATGGGTGAAACCACGAATCTAACATGGGAACGATTCTGCGAAATGTTTAGGATCAAGTACTTTTCTACCACCGTTCGAAACCAAAAGATGAATTAATTCATTCAGTTGCGACAAGGGTCAATGACTGTGACGGAATATATCATGAAATTTGAAGAGTTGTCACGTTTTGTTACCCACATGGTCGGCATAAATGGCCACAAAGTTGACCGATTTTTGGAAGGTATAAGACCCGAACTAAGAAGGGATGTACGGATGCCAAGAGTTCAAAACTTGAGCTTTCCAAAAGTCGTTGATAAGTCTTTCGAACAAGCAGAACTGAGGATTTTTAAAGCCCCGCGAGACAAGATACCAGAATAATATAGGGCAAAATAAGAACAGGTGTCAACCAAGTCATAGGTGGAAAAGAGAAGACAAAGTAAATAACAATAAGTGAAATCACGCAATTTATTTGTGACCAATTTAGTAAATATGAAAATTGTGGTGGGATAAGTGGTTGGTGTCTAAATACTTGATACACATTTAGTAGGTGGAATGCAGTATGAACACGCAAATATATGTAATTGAAAAATCATAGAATTCGAAAATCGAAAATAAAATTTAATTAAAAATCAAATATAATTAAATAACAAAAATCCTGGGTGACATCAAAATATAGGGAACCTTGAACAATAAAAATATTTTACTAACCTAAAGTCCTAATTTTTAATTTATGTTAATGTTTGAATGATGTTATTATTTGAAAACTCATATGAAATTATTGTATTAACATCTATTCTAATTAACTTGGTAATGAAAAAAAAAAAAATAAATAACAAGAAGAACAAGATGATTTAGAAAAATAAATATAGAAAAGATAAGAGAATATTTGAAAGATATGTATATAAAAATTATTTTTAGTGAGATAATATTAAAAGAATATGTATGTAATTTTATTTATGTCTATTTTTATAAATAAAGAAAATACTTTAAATTGTGGTGTAAAAAATAAATTTTATGGTGGCAATATAGTCACCATAAATATAATGAAGAAAAGAAAATAAATTTATTTGAAAGATTGTGGTGTATTTAAAAATAGTGGGAGAAAAATAAAATGATATTTTTGTGATTTCTTTTATATCTATTTTAGTCAATAAAGAAATCATTTAAAAATGAGGTATGAGAATTAAGTTTTGTAGTGACAATATAATCACTTTTTTTTTTTTTTTAAGTTTTGGTTACATTATTATAGTTTAATATTTGTTTATCATGAGGATTGTGTAAATGGTCTAGTCTTTTGTTTATAGAAACTTTTGCTAAAAGATTAGCCCCTGTTCTGTTTGCTGTTTTGAGGTCGTTTTCTGTTTTTATTTTCGAAAACGCTAAAAACGCGTTCTCTTTACCATTTTCGAAAACGCATTTTGGAAAACAAAAAAAAAAATTGTACACAAAACGGAAAACACCCGAAACATCGTTTTGGGCGTTTTGTGTGTATTTCGACAAAAAATGTCCAAAACGCGGAAAACGCGTTTTGGGATTTTTTTTTTTTTTTTTTTTTTTTTTTTTATAGAATTATCTTAACTTAGAACTAAGCTTAATATAAAGTTTTTTTTTTTTTATTATTTTTTTAGAATTATCCTAGTTTGGAACTAAGCCTAAATAAAGATTATTTTTTTTTTTTTTTGAGAATTATTCTAACTTGGAACTAAGCTTAAATAAAGTTTTATTAAATTCAATATCAACATTACAAAAAAAAATTAAGTAAGAATTCTTATTATTATATTTCAAAAAATGCATCAAACTGCATGGAATCGAAATGTACCAAACACACAAAACTCTACTAAAAAAAGCTAAATCTACCAAAAAAGAGCAAAATTTCACCAAGATGCCTAATCTAATACCAAAAGCGCGATATGTACCAAATTGTGAGATGTTTCAAATTGTGCCCAAGAAATTTACCAAAATGCACAAATAGCTCTAAAATTTACGAAAACAATGTCAATTGTACTGTGCTAACCAAGATGTGTGAAATGTTAAAAAATGCTTCAAAATGTACTAAAATACACTATATATACCAGAATTCACCAAAATATACAAAATGCATGATATCGACCAAAATGCGCAAATCGTACCAGTGTGCGAATGTACCAAAATACAAGAAAACAAACCAAGTTAAATGAAATTTATCAAAATGCACAAAAATCTACTAAAATTCTAGAAATGTACCACATGAGAATTGTAGCAGGCAAGACCTATGATTAATCCTAGAAATGTGCCTGAATCAAATGTGGACTGATTACTCCACAAGGTCAAGATGACTTTTAAATTTATTTTGTTTAATCAAACTCTGTATGAGTAATTAGAGTTACATGTATTATGGAAGTAATTTGGACTTGAATATTATGTTATTAATTTCTTATAATATTTTTTTGGAGTTGAACATTAATGACATTATTATTTGGTCCAAAAAAAAGTTAAACAATATAGATTGTTTAATATAATTCAGAAGCAAATTCATTGAAAATAGTATAAGTTGTATTCTGCAAAATTTCAAACAGAACGTGTTTTCCAGCTTTTCATTTTCAAAAACAGTTTTCAGAAATGACAAACAGAACACGTTTTCAGTAACATTGAAAATAAAAATAAAAACAGGAAATACAAAACATTTTCCAAAATGAAAATACAAAATAAAATACAAACAGAACGCCACCTTACTGTTTGTCTATTCATGTCACCTTTACTTTCTTGTTATGCATAGGAATTATGTTACATATTTTTTTATTTCCTTGATGTTTAGGAATGCAACGTAACGAGTTTGTAGCCGGGTACGCGCCCCCACCTCGCGAGAAGAATCTCAAACCTATATTTGTCCCACGACCCATTATGTGATTGCAGGGCGGGGCGGGGCGGGGCGGGGCGGGGCGGGGCGGGGTTCTCCCTTACAAATCTGTGTAACACAGACTCTGAAGGAATCGATACAGCCTAACCAAGAAGTTATCATTTTTCAGAAACTAAAGTCAAGAAAAGCAGAAAATGCAATGACACCCACATCTATTTCCCATGATCTACAAGAATGAAGGAGTTTTTCAAAGAGCAGAAGCTGAGAATAGAAATCTAGAAGAGGAAACGAAGTTTACCTTTAAAATCCAAAGAAAAATGGAGAAATTTGATCATCGACAGTCAGATCGGAAGAGAAACTACCTACTGGAACTTGAGACCATCTAGGTGATTGTCGACGAAAGGGAGGAATGGGTCATCGGCACCGCACGAGAGGACTGTGCTGCTTGAGATGAGAGAGAGAGAGGAGAGGAATTCTGAAAGTTAGACTAGTGTTTTGAATCTGAGTAATGAATCTTGAGTCACTCTCTTGTCTTCTTTTTTTTAGGACAACGTTTTGTTTTCGTTTTCATATTAGACAAAAAAAAAAAAAAAAAAAAAAAGGAGATTTTGTTAGAATATTATTAAAGAAATACAGAAAACTAAGGAAAGTACCTAATATGATAAAAGTACGATTTTAAAACAAAAGAAATTTATGAACCCTTCATCATCACACGCTTCAAACGAGATAAACATAGAAAAAGAATTTCCAAAAATTATTTCAGACTTTGAATATTTATTATCAATACACCAGACCCAAGTTTTTGTCATAGACCAAGCTTTAAAAGAAGACTATAAAATTTTAGATACAGTTATAGACATTCAAGGATATAGTAGTAATTTTTATCCTTTTAAGAATTATATTAACAGAAATAGTAAAAGAAATTTTGATTTACAATTTAAAATCAAAGAATTAGAAGAAATCTTAGAAACAAAAATTTTAAGAACAGACGGTGAATTTTACCCTTTTTATCTAGAACAATATAGAATAGAGACATGATACTATAAACAAGACTGCGAAAGTCTTTTAGACTAATAATTTCCGCATACAAGCCGATCTCTGCATCCAACCTTAGAATAAACCCTTCTACGCCAGTAGCTGTGTTTATTTTAAGTATATACCCCCCTCTTTTGGTATCAGAGTCATAGCTAATAAAAGATACATAGAATATTTAGATTTAGAACTTTCTAGTCAAGGTAAAAAGTTCAAGATGATAGAAAATAATATTTTAAATTGTAATTTAGAAACAGCACATAAATTACATAGTTTGTTTTCAGAAGATCCAAGTCAGAATCTTTTAATAGACTTAGTTATAAATTTAGCAAAAAATTTAGAACAAGCTAATAAAAGAATTAATAAAACTTTAGAAGAAGTTTCAGATCATCTTAAAACAAGAAACTTAGATTTTAAAAATATTAAAGAAAATTTAGACTTTATTAAGAATCAAAATTGTGTTATTCTAGAAAAAACTTCTAAACAAGAAACTCTTACTTTAACAAGTAATTTTCCAGAAATAACAAAAATTTTAGATTCAAATAAAGAGATTTTACAAGAAACAAAAAAGATCAGTAATAAGACAGAAGAATTAAAAGGATTTATTCTTAGTTAATGAACAAAGATTTTGAATCCGAAAGAAACTATAAAGAAGCTTTCGATTATTGTAGAATTTATCATAAAGATCCAGAAGGAATAACAAAAATAGACTCTCCAAAAATTTCTGAAGGAGTTTTAATAAGACAAAATAATATAATTATTACCCTCTTAGTAAGTTTACACAAAAAATTAGAAGCTTTTGATAAAAGAATAGACCCTGAAATAGAAAGTGATTTAAGAACTATAACAAATAAATTAGGAAATTTACACATTAAAGAAACAGGCAAAGAAAAAGTTACAAGAAGGTTATCAAGAGACTTAAAATTTCCAAGATGAATTTGACAACTCCATTTTTAGGAAGATCAAGAACAATCAGTGAAGGAACATCTAGACCTAGTACATCAGGAGAAAATAGGAATTTCTTAGACAGAATTTTGAGAAGAGTAGAACAACATAATCAGAATCTAGAAGAAATTATAGACCCAGAACAAGATTATGCTAGATTCCAGACACATGGATTAAGAGTACTTAATCCTGATATTTTATACAACAGAGGAATTTTTGAATGAAGAACCCAATTTTTCAGACATCATAGAGAAACAGAAATACAATGTATTGGAAACCAAGTAGTTAAACTTAATTTAATTTCAGAAGATTCTAAGAAAGAACTTAGAAAAAGAAATTTTAGATTTATTCATTTAGGATTAATTGTAATAGGAATAAAATGATTAACTAGAAAGAGCTTAGGATGTAAGACATTAATTACTATTTATGATGAAAGATTCAATAATATAGAAAAAGGACAGATAGCAAGTATGGAAGTAGACATGAATAATAATAACGGTATTATTTACTGTAATCCAGACTTCCTAATGACTATCAGAGACTTTTCAGAAAAAATTAAAATAGGTATACAGACTAAAGGATATGAAGACACTAATAGTGGAGAAAACCTTTTGATACATGTAGGATTCTTAGGAAGATGCTCAATTAATTCTCAGACAAAATATAAAGTTTATATGGATAAGGTAGTAGGACTAATGAGTAGTAAAGGAATTAATATGGTTAAGCCAAAAGAATTTTCAGCAGAACAATTAGCTGGATTAGAATGGGATATGGATAAGTTTCTAGAAGAAGAAGCAAAGCCAATAGCACCTAGAGAATCTTTAACCTATAAAGATGCACAAGGAAGAACAAGCCTAAGATTTACAGACTATCAATATGTACCAAAGACTTCTGATGAAGAACAACAAAAACCTCCACACCAAGAGAATGTTCACATAGAACTAATAGGAGAAGATATTGATAAAATAATTTATCCAAAAGAATTAGGAATTATTTTAAATAAAGAAGAACTCCTAGAATTAGAAGATCAAATGTATATTTCAAAACAGATAAAAGAAAATGAATATTTGTATTATGATTTAGAACAGAATATTAGGGCAGGAATTATTAATGAAGAAAATGATAATAATACAGAAGTTACAGATTATAGTTATACAAAAGAACTTATGGAAGATACAACTAGATACAGAACATTTGATGAAACCCCTTTTGATAAGACTGTTAAACATGAGATTTTAACTTATGGAGATGGTTTTCCTCCTAGAGGAGCCTATAATACATATAATGAACCGCCTCAAAATAGTAAATACATAGCAAGAGGAAGTGAGAGACCTTTAGAACAAAAAATAGAATTTCAGACAACTTCTAAAGCACAAATACTAAACATCACTGCACATGATCCACAGACATGGACAAATGTTATAGATGTTTGGAAGAATACTATAATAGGACATTATATTAGAAACATACAAGACATGGAACCCTTAGATATGTATAGATATTTAGAAATATTTTTAGGAGAAAGTACAAAGGCAATGTGGGAAGCCTATAAGATAGAAAGAAAAGAAGAATATGATCAATTAGTACAATTAGGAAGTAACCCTTATAATTTTGTTAATAAAGTACAAATTTTAATCACTGGAGCAGACCCTAATTCAGGACATATGAGTATACAAAGAAAAGCAATGAGAGACTTAGAACAGCTTAATTTATATAAATGGACTAAAGGTAAGTACGTAAAAAGATTTTTAAACGAATATTATTATCAGACCTCAATCTCAGGAAATACATTTAACCAAGAAATAGGAAATAAGTTATTCCATAAATTACCAGGACCATTAGGATTAGAAATTACAGAGTCATGGAACAATCTAGCATCTGTAAAGGAATTTCCAGAGAAAAACTGGAGTATAGGACAACTAATACAACATGTAATAAGATGCTTAGAAGGTAAATGCGTAGAATTACAAATCCAAAAGCAATTAAAAAAGACAGATTATAAATTTTGTAAAGACATTTTTACACCTCAGACATATGGAGCTTCAACATCTAAACCTTATAAGAAAAAATATAAGAAGAATTTTAGAAACCCAATTAAGAAAAGATATTTCTTAAGAAAATCAAATAAGAGAAAACCTTACTTAGATGAAAAAAGACATGTTAGAAAATTTAAGCCAGATAGAACTTATAAAAATAAACTAAATTGTTTTGTTTGTAATAGCAATGAACACTTAGCAAGAACATGTCCTAAAAGAATAAACAATTATGATAAGAAAAGTACTCTTATAGAATGTACTAATGAAGATTTAATACAATTAGATGAATACATTTCAGACAAAGAATCTATTTACAGTATTATATCAATAGAAGATCAAAATAATATAGGAGAAGAACAATCTGATTATGAAATATTAGATGAATTTACTAAATTCAAAATAGATGAACAATCAGAATCAGAACAAGAGACTGAATTCATGGAGACATCTATAGATTCATGTAAACATAGATGGCAAAAGAACATAGGAATGGATAATATAGCATGTTTTATTTGTAAATGGTACCCAGCAAGAAAACTTAGAGCAAAATGTTTAGAATGTTATAAAGAAGCATGTATAAGATGTTTAGAAGAAAATATGATTCTAGAAAAAGAAGAAACAAACATTGAAGTAGAAAGAAATAAATTAGAAATTTCTGAAATCAGAATTCTTAGGAAAAGAATTGAAAGTTTAGAAGAAATGCAAAAGTTAATGATTAAAAGAATTGAAATTTTAGAATCAAATAGGAAAGATAAGCAAATCATGATAGAAAAACCAGATTTAGAATGCTCAAATTATGTCCAAGTAGTTTGTAATTCAGAATAACTTAAAACAATCAAAGTAAAATGTCAGATTAGAATAGGAAATTACATAATAAAATGCTTAGGATTAATAGACTCAGGAAGTAGTAATTGTATAATAAATAAAAAATTAATTCCAGACCAATATGTTATAGAATCCAAAAATCCAATCAATGCACAACAAATGGATGGAGGATTATATACATATACAGAATTATTAAGACCAAATAGTAAAATAAGCTTTGAAACAAATTGCGGACTTAGTACAGAATATACATTACCAAGAGATTCAACATGGGTTAGATCCCTCAATTTAAAAGAAACAGATTTTATCATAGGACTTAGTTTTTTATTAAAAGACAACGGTAGTGTTACAATAACAAAAGACTTTATACATTTCCAGAAACATACATTATTTACACCAGCTCAGACAATACATTATCCATTAGAGTACGCTGAGAAGCGTGGTGGAAGCCAAGAAGAAAAATTTTGCCCCTGTAATAAAGAAAAAGAATGTCAGCTTTTAGAAAAATTAGAAAAATTAGAAGAAAGTGATGAAGAATTAGAAGACATAGAAATAGATTATCAATTTATTGATAATGAAAAAATTTATGATATGTTGATTACAGAACAAGATATAGAAAATTTGATAAACAGATTAGAAAAAATGGAAATTTTAGGAGAAAATGTTTTAAAATACTGGGAAAAAGATAAGATTTTTTGTGAAATAAAAAAATCCAGAATATATCATAAGAACTAAGAACATAGAAGCAACTAATTTGGATTTAGAAGATTTTAAAATGCATATCGAAGAATTAATGAAGTTAGGAGTTATTAGAAGATCAGATAGCCCTCATAGATCAGCAGCCTTTATAGTAAGAAAACATTCAGAAATAGTTAGAGGAAAAAGCAGAATGGTTATTAATTATAAAAGACTTAATGATAATACAACAGATGATGCATACAAAATTCCAGATAAGACAGTTTTAATCAATAAGATCCAATAATGTAAAATTTTTAGCAAATTTGATTTAAAGTCAGGATTTTGGCAAGTTAAAATGCACCCAGATAGTATTAGATGGACGGCATTCACATGTCCAGAAGGACATTATGAATGGTTAGTCATGCCATTTGGATTAAAGAACGCACCTAGTATTTTTCAAAGAAAGATGGAAGATATTTTTAATAAACATAGCAAGTTTATCATAGCATACATAGATGACATTCTTGTTTTTAGTAAAAATAGAAGAGAACATAGAGGACACCTACAAATTGTGTTTTCAGAATTCATTAAACATGGATTAATCATAAGCAAGAAAAAGATGATTTTGTTTAAAGAATATATAGATTTCTTAGGAGTCAATATAGGCCAGGGAGAGATAAAGTTACAACCTCATATTGCCCAGAAAGCGTTAGAATTTCCAGACAAATTAGAAGATCTTAAACAGATCCAAAAATTTTTAGGATTAGTAAATTATGCAAAACCATTTATAAAAGATTTAGGAAAAATTGCAGGACCCTTATATTCCAAGACCTCTCCTACAGGACAAAGACACTTTAATCAAGAAGACATAAAGCTTGTACAAGAAATCAAAGATAGAATAAAAAATTTACCAAAGCTAGCAATGCCCTTAGATACAGATTTTCTGATCATAGAAACAGACGGAAGCATACTAGGATGGGGAGCCATTCTATTATGTAAACCAAATAGATATGCAGATAAAAACACAGAAAGAATTTGTAGATATAATAGTGGTAATTACAAAGAAAAAGGAAATATGAGTAGCATTGATGCAGAACTTTTAGCTGTTAATTATGCCTTAGACAGTTTCGAGCTTTTTATTATTTCAAAGAAAGAAATCATAATTAGAACAGACTGTGTTGCTATTGTCTTTTTCTATAATAAATTAAAGTTAGATAGCAAGAAAACTAGCAGAAGAAGATGGTTAAATTTTGTTGATAGAATTACTAATACAGGAATAAACATAGAGTTTGAACATATTAAAGAAGTAGATAATAAAGCAGCAGACATTCTTAGTAGGATGGTAGAAAATAAAGAAATTCTTGAGATAAACTCATCATAATCTTGTTTTCTACAGATGTCTAGACCGCCTCCAAGACCAGGAATTCCTCCGGGAAATTCCTTTGCATCATTACAGACTCCATCTACTCAGAACAGACCAAATTACTCAGAACGAATTAGATTCGGTAACCAAGAACTTACATGTTTTCCTAGTAGTAACATTTCTTTCAAAGCACTTGCACACGTTTCAATTTCAAAAGAAGAAAAATGCATTTTAGATAATTTATGGATCTCTTACAACAAGAATCCAAAAGACCAGAAGTACTTTCTTGCATGCATGAATGCATTGTCAGAACATTTTAATCAGAACAGAACAAAGTTCAAGTTTTATATAGTCATAAAAGGTCATAAGCCAGGCGTTTTCCATACATGGTTAGAAGTTTTAGAAAGTATTAGCAATTTCAGAGACCCTCTTTACAAAGGTTTTACAAATTTAAAAGAAGCTTTAGACTCAGCAAGACAGCTCATAGGTATTAACTTCTTCATTTCCCCCTCTCTCAAAAATTACCAAGACCCTCCTCTTGATTTTTCCCCAAGCAGAGAAGAGAATATTTTTTGTAATCATTGTGAGTGTATGAAGAACAACTTCAGAGTCATCAATGAAGCTAACCAGAACCTTACTTCAGAAAGAACCCTCTTACAAAAGAAAATCACAGAAATGGAGAAAGAAATAATCAGCTTGAAGATTAGTTTAGGAAAAGGTACTACTGAGCCCAAGAAGTCAGTAGCTAGTCCAGCTCAAATGGTAGCTGGTAAAGACTTTTCAAACCCGTTGATGGCTATGGATTTGCCAAAAGTCCAACAGACTCAGGGAACTGTTGATTTCCCTAGTACACAAGCCCATTTATTTTTTGAAAAGACCCAGCAATTTCCCCTTCAGACCAAAGAAAATTGGGACACATTGGGCCAACCCAGTGGAAAATTTGACTATCTTGTCAAATACTCCCATGAAACCCAAGAACCATTTTCTAGCCCAGCCCAAATTTCTAGTCCAATACAAAATACCCAAGAAGAATCTTGTAGTCAGAATATCAAAGGAAAAGAAATTGTCCAAGAAGCCCAAGACCCAGAAGACGATATTATTTCAATTAATCATTTACTTTCTCAGATACAGAAACTTCAAAAGACTCCATCTAGCAAAGAAGAAACATCTTCAAAAAGAAAGAAGAAAATTTTAATTAAAAAGAAAAAAAGAAAAAGATCTTGAAGAAAAAATGAGTGAGACAATTGAGAAAATTTTTGAAAAAATTTATTCTCAAAATAGAACAGAAAAAGAAAAAGAAATTTCAGAATATCCACAGATCATGCCAGAACCAGAAGACAACCAATCTAGTCAAGGAAATAGTCATGAAGGCCATGAAGGAGAAGCATTCAATAATTCAGATAGCGGAATGTCTTTCTCATCTACAGCAGAACACAATTTAAATACATAAGATGCTGCCGACGCTATAGAACAAAAGACTTTTAAGAAGATGCTGCAGACAAGAATTTTAGAAAGAAACTGCCAAAAAACTTTTTCAAGGAAAGATGCTGCCGACAGAAGCTTTTAGAAAAGAAGATGCTTTTGATAAAAATTGTCTAATTACTTTTTGACCAGAGTTGCTCGGAGAAACGCGTGTCAAAAAAGTATGAGACAACTTTAAAAAAGAAAGGACAGCTGTAAAAAGAAAAGATTCGTTTAGGATAGAGTTTTTTTTTCGCTCCCAAGAATTTCTCTATATAAGGAGTTGGTTTTCAGAAGAGAAGGCAAGAGTTTTCAGCCTGTGATCTCCTTGCTCTCTACCCCGATAAACCTTCCTTATCAGAAAAATTTTCAATCCAAAATAGGAACCCCTGTATAGAAAAACTGTGAATACCTCTAAGGTACTTGTTTCTTTCAAGTTTTATTTTATCTTTTAAGGGATTTTCCGAAAGGGAAACCCTTAGTTGTATTATTTTTATAATGTTTTAATGAATCTCCAAAAAACTTTTATGTTTTACATTTTGTATTTATGTTTTTTCCAGTTGTTCTATGATGTAAATTTTTTGTTGATGATTTAAATCATTTCATTCTATGCATATCATAAAAGCATAACTTGATCTTTAGAAGCCGTACTGTTTTTAAGTTAACCCTGAGTGACCCAGAAAGATAGGATTGTTGGCCGGAGTGAGCCTGTTGTGATCCTTAGATACTGGGGAAAGGGATAAGTTAACTTAGGAATCTTGTAAGGGAGTGCCAGTGGTAACCTTGACTAGAAAGTTCTAAATCTAAATATTCTATGTATCTTTTATTAGCTATGGCTCTGATACCAAAAGAGGGGGGGGGTATATAATTAAAATAAACACAGTCACTGGCGTAGAAGGGTTTATTCTAAGGTTGGATGCAGAGATCGGCTTGTATGCGGAAATTATTAGTCTAAAAGACTTTCACAGTCTTGTTTACCATCCCTATCGAAGTTCTTAAAAAATAACAATTTTTTTAATATTTGTTTTATTTTTTACTAGTTTCATAGTGCATAGTCTTTAGTTCTCTTGCTTGTTTTTTGCTATTTAAAATGATTAAGTTTTTTTTCCCGTTGCTATTTGATGTGCTGCTGCTACCAAAATATTTAGGTGACGTTCTGTTTGTATTTTATTTGATATTTTCATTTTCGAAATTTTTTTATATTTTATATTTTTATTTTTGTTTTCAAATTTGCTAAAAACACGTTTGGTTTGTCATTTCTAAAAACTGTTTTTGAAAATAAAAAACTGAAAAACAAGTTCTGTTTGAAATTTTTCAGAATACTACTTAAACTATTTTTAATTAATTCACTTGCAGAATACTACTGACTCAAACTCAAATTTACTTTCACAATACACAGAAAATATGGTTTACCTGCAACACACTAACGTGAGCATTAAGAGTCTATATTAATACGGCTTTGTCAGGTCTGGGATTTGAGGAAGCTTTTGTTCTATTAAAATTCAGAAAATGCAAGTTTTTTTAAAATCACCAGAATCTATTTATCAAGGCATTTTTTGAAATACAATAACAAGAATTTTCACTTAATTTTTTTTTTTTGTAATGTTGATATTGAATTCAATAAAACTTTATTTATAACTAATTCCAAGTTAGGATAATTCTAAAAAATAAATAAATAAATAAATAAATTTTATTTTAAGCTTAGTTTCAAGTTAGGATAATTCTTTAAAAAAAAAAATCTCAAAACGCGTTTTCCGCGTTTTGAACATTTTTAGTTGAAATACACACAAAACGCCCAAAACGAGGTTTTGAGCGTTTTGTGTACAATTTTTTTTTCTTTCCAAAATGTGTTTTCGAAAATGGTAAAGAGACGCGTTTTTAGTGTTTTCGAAAATAAAAACAGAAAACGACCTCAAAACAGCAAAGAGAACATGGGGGGCGTTGTATTTGTATTTTATTTTGTATTTTCATTTTCGAAAATATTTTGTATTTCATGTTTTCATTTTTGTTTTCAAATTTACTGAAAACGCGTTTAGTTTGTCATTTCTGGAAACTGTTTTTGAAAATGAAAAGGTGGAAAACACGTGCTGTTTGAAATTTTGCAGAATACTACTTAAACTATTTTTAATTAATTTGCTTCCAGAATACTGCAGACTCAAACTCAAATTTCCTTTCACAATACACTGAAAATATGGTTACATACAACACACTAATGTGAGTATTAAGAGTATATATTAACACAGCTTGGTCAGGTTCGAGATTTGAGAAAACTCTAATTTTATTAAAATCCAGAAAATGCAAGTTCTTTCAAAACCAGCAGAGTCCATTTATCAGTGCATTTTTTGAAATATAACAACAAGAATTCTCACTTAATTTTTTTTTGTAATGTTGATATTGAATTCAATAAAACTTTATTTAAGCTTAGTTCCAAGTTATGATAATTCTCAAAAAAAAAAAAAAA
Organism: Ligustrum vulgare; assembly: GCA_963555705.1. Lineage (NCBI taxonomy): Eukaryota > Viridiplantae > Streptophyta > Magnoliopsida > Lamiales > Oleaceae > Ligustrum > Ligustrum vulgare. The sequence continues at coordinate 23,811,650 of OY743177.1, read as the reverse complement.
AAAAAAAAAAAAAAAAATGTATTTAGCTTTAGTTTCAAGCTACGATAGTTCTAAAAAAATAATAAAAAAATAAAAACTTTATTATTAAACTTAGTTCCAAGTTAAGATAATTCTTTAAAAAGAAAAAATTCTCAAAACGCATTTTCTGCGTTTTGGACATTTTTTGTTGAAATACACACAAAACGCTCAAAACGAATTTTGGGCGTTTTGCGTTTTGTGTACAAATTTTTTTTTCTTCTAAAATACGTTTTTGAAAATGGTAAAGAGAACGCGTTTTTAGCGTTTTCGAAAATAAAAACAGAAAACGACCTCAAAATAGCAAAGAGAACGGGCTTAGCTTTATAGAAATGGGTTTTTTTCCCCTTCTTTTTTTGTAAGATATTTTTAAAATGAATGCAGATGAATTTTCATGGTTCCAATATTAATATTACATTTTCAAATTTATTTTACTTGGAATAGAAATAGTATTTAATTTTATTGTTCTTTTATATAATTTGTACAATGACATAGATGCTTGTACTTAATTCTCATTTGTGCACTGGGACTGTCTTTGTCTTTAGTTCTGTACATGGATGATAAGAAAGAAGCCAGCAAAGAAGTTCATAATGTTGATTTATCGATTAAGAAGAAGGATGTTCTTCAATCAAAGGCGTCGAGAAATGTATGCTAAACATAAATAGGTAGCTCAATCATCTGAATCTAGTTCGTCCAAGTCCAAACGAATCTTGTAAATACAAGGCAAGTTTCGTTGTCACGAAAACAAGTTATAGCATTTGATTTATTCTATTACTTTCTTCCAAGTTATCTTTGTTTATTATCCTTTGATTAATTTTATGTGTCAAAATGTTAGTTATTGATGATAATAAAGAATTTGAAATGCCTATTATAGCTGTATATGTTTCATTTTCATAAAGTAACATATTAGACATTTTTTTAAAAAAAAAAATGGAACAATTGTTTTATAGTGATAGAGATAAATCTTGTCATTCGTTCTCTACAATTTTTTTTTTTTTTTTTTTTCTTCTCTTGTTTAAAGTTTTACTGTGACAAATGCAATAAGTGAGACACGTTATTTATTTAACTCTTCAAAAATCTAGTTTATCTATTCTAAAAGTTGCGGTGAATAAATAATAAAGAAAAATGTTGAGGAGTTAATATGAATGGAGAGTATGTATTGAAATTTGAATCCACTTTCTATCATCTATCTCAAGTCAATAATTTGTAGTTAAGTCATTCAAGCGTTACTTGATAATTGATAATTCACATGCAATTAATTCTCTTTTCCAAGAAAAATTAAATCTATCATAAATAAGAAACGAATCTATTCCTAATCTGAATACGAATGTTTAAACGCATTGAATTGGACAATTGTCAATGAGATTGCACATGGTATAGTGTTATTCCTAGCATCTAGACAAGTTAGGAATTTTGTGTGTTGTCTTGATTGATCATGCAATGTTCTTACTTATTATGACTTTTCCAAGACTACAATAGGCAACAATATATTTAATTAGTGGCTAATCAATCGATAATAATGACTAGACATACAAGATCAATCAAGACAACGCAAGAAATTCCTAATTTGCAAGTTATCGAATTGAAATAAATTAAAAACAAGTTTTATTTTCATCTAATACATAAAAGAGATTAGCCTATCATATTAATATAAGGAGAACAAGAAAGATAAAAGAAAGTCATCACTCGAATCATTAACAATAAAGAAAAACTGAAATTCTCCGATTAATGCTTCAAATAGGAATCCGAGCAATGAATTTTCCCTTTAATTTCTTCCTAGCAGCCGTCCACTTCTCCTCTCTCTAAGTCCAGCCATCTACCTTCTGTTTTTCTGCCAACCAACTCTTACCACCAAAAGGAGCTGCTGCCCTTTTTTTTCCCACTCCACAGTTGGAGTCACCTTTTTATTCCTCCCAGCCATGCACTTTTATACAACCAGCCAACCAGCCCCTTCTTTCTTTTTGTCTAAAGTCGACTGCTCCCCACCTCTTCGTTGGGATATTTGACTCAAATTAAGAATGAAAATATCTTGAACAATTGATTTTCATATTAAAGTGTGTTCTTTTGCAATTTAATTTGCCATCATTACAAAAATTTAAATTACACAATTTCCCATACCACTTTTTAACCATTTACATTTTATCTCTCCAATTTTTAATTCTTCATCTTACCTAGAAAACAAAAATAAATCAACAAATAATTTCAATTCCTTGATTTGACACAAAACATTCCAAATTAAATCTAAAAGAACACACCCTAAAGTGGTTAACTTGGAGACCAAGTTAAAGGTGGAAAGAAAAATAAAAGACTTTATTTTGGTATTCTACTTCAATAAGGAAACTTATTTGGACACGAATTCTACATATTCTAGGTGTTGTTTTTACCTATAAATATGTGTGTTAGGGAGCCATAATATTGTGAATCTTATGTGAGACTAATTAGAGAGAATTTGAGAGCTTTATCTTTGTAGTTTCTTATGAACTCTTTGTGGGATAATTCAAAGGGTAGAAACTTGGGTTAGATAGAAGTTTATTATTAATATTTTCTCTGTAGTCTATGGGATTGGGTTGGTGAGTGAAATTCTATATAATTGTAATAATTTATTATATAGTGAAAGTCTTTGGCGATCCGAAAATTTTGCGTCGTTGTTATTTATTTTCTTGTTGCTCAATTAATTCTTGAATATTAAAAGATCATGTGGGTTAAAGAAGAGGAATCAACGTGTAATTCCCAACAAGTGGTATCAGAGAGTCAGGTGGTTCGAAGATTTTATTGGAGTAAAAGAAAATATGACTGTCAAGTACGACGTGGAGAAATTTGATGGGAGAATTAATTTTGGCTTGTGGCAAGTACAAGTCAAGGATATTTTAATTCAGGCGGGTCTGCACAAAGCTTTGAAAGGAAAACCAACCGAGAGTTCTGACAAAGGAAAAGAAAAAGAAACTGAATCCAGTAAGATTGATGAAGATTGGAAAGATTTGGATTTGAGAGCTGCTAGTACAATACAACTTTGTTTGGTCAAGAATGTTCTTCCAAATATTTATGGGATATCTGCTGCTAAGGAACTTTGGAAAAAATTGGAAGAGTTGTATCAGACGAACAACTTGTCAAATCGCTTGTATCTGAAGGAACAGTTTCATTCGTTGAGAATGAGCACAGGTACAAAAATCTCCGACCATCTTAGTGTTCTTAACGGGATTGTTTTTGAACTGGAATCTATTGGAGTTAAAGTTGAAGGTGAGGATAAAGCGTTGAGGCTCATCTGGTCTCTTCCATCCACGTTTGAGCACATCAAGCCAATTTTGATGTACGAGAAGGAAACGGTGGACTTTGCAGAAGTTACAAGCAAGTTGATCTCTGAAGAACGGAGATTGGGTGGAGGTGATAATTCATCTGGAAATAATTTGCTTGTTACTGAAAAGTGGAAGAGGGGTAACTCCATGAAGAAGAAAGTTGTATGTTGGAACTGTGGACAATTCGGTCACGTAATAAGAAATTGTCCAAAAGGTGGAGCAGACTCGGCTGATTGCTCAAAGGTGGACAATGTGACTCTCCTGGTTGAGAGCGGTGATGATGTACTCTGAGTAAGATGTGATATCCTCATGGCATGATGCCAGTTGCCATGATAGATGATGTGTTCTTACTGGCGGGTGCATGTGTTTACACACAGCATTGGTTAGACTTGGATGCAAGGTGTGTGGTTGAATTGATGTCGATGGCTGATGAGCTTCCATGGAAAATCAAACAATGGGAGTTGCACTATAAGTTTTCAGCAATTTTGTTTTCGACATGAGCCGGTGAAAAGGTCGGAGTTCGTTGATAATTCTGAGTGATTATACTCATATGGTGGAGTATGAGATCGTCAAAGTGGAAAAAGCTTGCCTGTTTACCCAATGATTAATTTTTTAATATTTTGGCTCGGATGAATTTGTGTCAAGGTGGAGATTTTTGGGATATTTGACTCAAATTAAGAATGAAAATATCTTGGACAATTGATTTCCATATTAAAGTGGTTAACTTGAAGACCAAGTTAAAGGTGAAAAGGAAAATAAAAGACTTTATTTTGGTATTCTACTTCAATAAGGAAACTTACTTGGACACGAATTCTACATATTCTAGGTGTTATTTTTACCTATAAATATGTGTGTTAGGGAGCCATAATATTGTGAATCTTATGTGAGACTAATTAGAGAGAATTGGAGAGTTTTATCTTTGTAGTTTCTTGTGAACTCTTTGTGGGATAATTCAAATGGTAGAAACTTGGGTTAGATAGAAGTTTATTATTAGTATTTTCTCTGTAGTCTATGGGATTGGGTTGGTGAGTGAAATTCTATATAATTGTAATAATTTATTATATAGTGAAAGGATTTGGCGATCCGAAAATTTTGCGTCGTTGTTATTTATTTTCTTGTTGCTCAATTAATTCTTGAACATCAAAAGATCCTGTGGGTTAAAGAAGGGGAATCAACGTGTAGTTCCCAACACTCTTTTCCTCAATCACCTGACCACTCCACTTGTGTCCAAATCTCCCAGCTTAATTTCGGCTCTCATAATTCTACCAACCTGCCCTTTTTAATAGATTATAGATGAATGATAAAAATCACCACTTAATCCACGAAACCTAAAGTTGTCAACCCCCTTGTTGTTCCAAAGGAGTCCCTTAAATCTAGGAGTGGACAAAAAAATCGAAACCAAGAGAACCGAACCGAACCGAACAAAAAAAACAGAAATCGGTCGTTTCTTTAGGAGTAAAATGAGAACCGAAATCGAATCAAACTCAAAAAATGGAGAATCGAGAATCGATCGGTTCCTATTTGAAAATCGAAAATGGAACGAAGAACCAAACATTCTTAATTTAAAAATCAAGCTCACATGACACTTTTGACACTTTCTGTGTTGTTTTACATGATAGAGTATGCAAATCCAGTTTACTTAAATGTATTATGATAATTGTTGAATTGTTCATATCGGTTGTATCTAACATGAAATTCTGTGCTCTAATTGATACGAATCATAGTAGGCTTGACGAAAAGAACTACAATTCAAGCCAAAACAAGAATTCAAGCAGGTTCGGAGAGCTTCAAAGTTCAAACCAGGTCAAAATGGGTCAGAACCGTATTTACGGCCGTAAGTCATCCCCAGGTGAAAATTGAAGAATTCCAAAATTTTAACAGTTATGGCCGTAAGTTTATGGTCACGACCGTAATCCTTAAACAGAAATACAGTCACGACCGTAAATCCAGTTTAACGCAAATAATGCGAATTTTTATTTCCTTTTTGTATTTTAATTCCTTTTTTAGTTTTATCTATTTTAGGTTAGTTAGAACTCTATTTTGAGTCCATTAGCGACTAGGGTTTTATTTTGCTTATTTATATTCTATTTTCCATTCATTGTAAACAGAATTGAATTAATGAAAATTCTGTCGAGGGGTTTTCCCTCAAATATTGTGAGATATTTGTGACGTTCACCAAATCGAACTTATCAAGGATCTGGACATTTCTTGTGGCGTTCACCCCTTTGTGGTTCTTATCTCCACATCGTAATGGGTCTCGGGTTTAATATACCCCTGGTTCTTGAGGTCATGGTTGCATTTTTATCGTCCGTTACAGCCTGAATTCGAAACTTTCCCGACGTTAATTTCGCGTATTCGTCGTGAGCCCCTTCCCGGGATCACATCACTAATTTTAGAAGATTGGTCATGTGAAGAATCTAGACTTCTGAAAGTAGTAAATGATGGAGTATGCATCGATGAGATAGAGTTGGATAAGATTGAAATAGGTGATTAAAATTTACAATTTCTACATAATACACGTTATAAATTGTTTTGATCAACGTTTGTTTTAATTGTGATTTTTACTTACTTTTCTAGAGATTGCAAATGCTACATCTAATGCAGTGGAGGTAGAGGATTAAATGGATGATCGAATGGTATGTATCTGAACATTTCATTTCACTAATACTTTAAAAAAACGTTTACTACCATTCACACTTAATTTTTTTCAAGTAGGAGGAGTTGGTAATGTGAAGAATTCGTGAAATTTGATGTTTAAAAAGCTTTATTGAAGTATTTTGAAGACATATTTTGCTTTAAATTTTGTCATTCGATGTGGTTGTATCATATACTTATATTAGGATTATTTGGTTGTTTCTTTTCTTTCAATTTGGATCAAGTTTAACAAGTCGTATTGATATGTTTTTGATGCTCTATTTGTCTCTATTTAGTTTTTGTGTTTGCAAATAATTAGATATTTTTCGTATTTGCATCAAATTTTAATTTTTTTAATAGGAACCGAACAAGAACTAAAAAATAATCGATAACCGAATCGAAACCAAAATTTTTTGGTTCTTGTTATTAAAGGAACCGAACTGAAACCAAACAGAGAGTTTCGGTTCTTTCAATAATCGAAACCGAACCGATAAATGTCCACCCCTACTTAAATGGTCTTGAAGTGGGTTTGGAGCAGGTCCATACTAATTTTTCAAGTCTTGGAGATCAATTTTGCAAATTAGTCCCTGAACTTTATATTTTATGCAATTGACTAGTCTTGTTCCTTCATCTTCAAATTGTATTCAAATAAATCCTTGACATCTTGGTTCTTCATTTCATCGCCTGTCTCAGATATGAATTATTTGCAATTTATTCATTTTTGCACGATTTTAGTTCATTTTCTTCATTTTTAGCCTCCAAAGGCATCCAAAATTGAATTTTTCCTAAAATAAACAAAATCAACACATAATTTAGTAATATCACATCCTAAAAAACTTACAAATATCTAAAATTAAGGCCAAGATAAGTACGGAAAACGTACTTATCAAGCCCAGGAGATTATAAAAAAATCTATATGGATGCAATGTCTTTAATGCAACGGCTTGGAAACCTGATACGTTTTTAATTTAAACAAGAATTACAGCATAATGATGGAAGTCATAATAGACCCGACTTAATAGCACAAATCTTTCGATCCAAATTGAAAGAATTGAAGCATGACCTATTCAAAAGACATATAATTTGAACAATAATTGCGCACATATATGTAATAGAATTCCAGAAAAGAAGTCTTCCACATTCTCACTTTTTATTAACTCTTGGTAAAGGTTCCAAGATTACTTGTACTAATTCAATTGACCAACCAGTTTTGTGTGAAATTCCAAGCGAAAATGAATTCTCTTGTTTCAGTTCTTGTGTGATAAAGTACATGATGCATGGTTAGTGCGAATCATTATATCCTAATAACATTTGTATGCAACACGATAAAACTTGTAAAAAAATAAATATCCTAGAGAATATGTTTCAAATACATCTATAAATGACAACTGATGCGAGTCATAATGCACCAAAATTTAATTAATTCATTACTCACTAAATATCAATTAAGAATGTAGTAGTGGGAGTAAGAGCCGAACCCACGAGGAACAGTGAACTTATTTAGTTGCTTGATGAATTAGAATAGAGGGTGGGTTGTGTTGTTTGAATTTACTTAAATGATTACTATGCTTAAAAATAACAAGTAAAGGTGTTTAAAGAATTTATATGGGAGAAGATGTTGTGCTCGGGTTCGGTTGTGCCCTTAATTATTGTTTTACTTTTCCTTGCAACGTATTTCTATCCCTAATTCAATTTATCAACCTTAAATAATCAATCAACCCTGATGATCACAATTCTTCCTTATATAAATTAAATAAAAACAGGCTCTTTGATTCAATTCTAGCCAATGGGTAGTCCTAAGGAAACTCTTAGGATTTAACGTAAGTTTAGTATGAAAAGTGAGAAGAAATAGATTGAATTGGATTGTCAATTTCACAAGCTCAAATTAATCAATCCAAGTTGAATTATTACTAAACTTGCACGAGATTTATTTGCTACTAGGAGTCAAGATCTAATGACAATTACGGATCAAAGATCTAAACATAGCATATATATGAATTTAAAGAGTAATCAATTCAATTGGCCCAATCAAATCCTTTAATCAAATAAACTCAATTAACTTTCAGAACATAATAATTCAACAATTGAAAGGGAAGGAATCGATGCTACATTACTAGTTTGTAAGAAAAGAAAATAACAAAATTGAATTGACACAACTTCTCACTTGAACAAGAGAATGAAATTTAGCCCAACATAGTCATGTTGAAATCTTCAATATGATTCATGATTTCCCTTGTTCTTGTTGATACTTCCCTTTTTGAACATCTCCCAAGAATTCTCTATTCAAAACCCTGATTTTCCAACCTCCTTTATGTAGTGATTTTCCTCTTTTTATACTTCCAAAATCGTGCCTTAGAGATCCTAAGAAAATATGCCTAAGATAGATTCCTAAATCTGTTAGGAAAGTATTTTGCGGGAAAGTGTAACTTGATTAGTTACGACCGCAAATTGTCTTCTAGAATTTTTGAGATTTTGAAAGTTACGGCAGTAACTTGATAAGTTACGGTTGTAAGTGAATTTCTGCCGATTTCATATTTGAGTCAAATAGAGACTTACGGCCATAACTTATTTGCATCTTTGGCCCCCCAGTTTTCATTTTTCAACACTTTTTGGTCTTTGTTCCTTTCTTTCGTTCTTTGTGATCCTACACAACACCATAAGTAAAAATGCATTAAACTATATTTTAACAGAATTAAATCAACAATAAAATACGAAAATAGATGAACTAAATAAGTGCTATTAAAGCACTTATCAACAACTCTTATCTGTTGTATAGACGACACAATACTTGTGAATGTGAGAAAGTTAGAGGATCATTTCTTGACAATAAATGGGTTGTGTCATACGCTCCTTACTTATTAAGTAAATGTTGAGCTCCAAAGCTCACTTTCCAGCCTTGATGAAGAAGACCCAGCAGCAAGAACGTTCCAGCGACCTTGTTCGATTTTTTGTTTGAGCTCAGATTTCTACCACTTAAACACACAAGAACATAACACCGTCGTCCTCGGGAAATGGCAACCGGATATAGGTTCGTCGGAGGTAGGAAGATTTCTCCGGAGATGTTGGACCTCTCCCACTTCTACCTCTCCACCCAATATTTTCCAAGTCTCTTGAATCAAGAAAGGGTTTCCCCCTTTTATTCAAATTCAAATCCCATAGGTAAGTGAGGTGCCAATCATAGGGTGACATGTGGATTAAGTGAACCACCACTATATTCCACAAATCTTCACCTTGGGTCACCTTAATCCATTACCAATTTCCCCGATTACAAGTGGTATCCATTTTGTGCGTATGGTCTTATAAATCATCATCGCTCACTCCAGCCAAGTACCTACAAATCAACTAACCATTATCAATAGCAAGAATTGATAAACACTTGTTGAATTTACATGCCGCAAAGTAATTTTGTCCCAACATCTGCAGGATTATCATCAGTTACAATTTTAAGCAATGTAAACTCACCTGAAGCTAACTTCTCCCTAATGAAATGATACTTTACCTCAATGTGCTTAGACCTTTCATGATAAACAGGATTTTTACATAACATTAAAGCACTTTGACTATCAGTAAATATCACAACAGTTTCATTTAAAAAGTTCAATTCACACAATAGGCCTTTTAACCACATGCATTCTTTTACAACTTCAGTGAGTGCAACATATTCAGCTTCGGTGCTAGAGTGTGTAACAATAGATTACAACTGTGATTTCCATGTGATACAATTATCACCCAAACAGAAAAAATAAGGAGTGGTAGATTTCCTCTGATCTTTATCACCTGCAAAGTCAGAATCTACATATCCCTTAAGCTCAAGCTAATCACTTCTCCTTTCAAACACTAACCCCTTTTAAGAGTTCCCGCTAGATATCTTAATATCCATTTTAATGCAGGCCAATGAGGTTTACCTGGGTTAGACATAAACCTACTCAATAAACTAACGCATATGCAAGGTCCGGTCTAGTGGTAATCATAGAATACATCACAGAACCAACGTCATTAGCATAGGGAACATTACTCATTTCATGCTTTTCATCTTCATTTTTAGGACATTATATAGATGATAAATTCATGTGTGCATCTAATGGTATATTGACAGACTTAGCAAGTTTCATCCCAAATTTGGTTATCACCTTGTCTAAATAAGACTCTTAATTAATAGTTAGTCTATTATCAGCCCAATTCTTTTTAATAACAATGGCAAGAATCTTTCTTGCATCTCCAAAGTCTTTCATGTCAAATTCTGATTTTAAAAGGTTTTTCATTTTAACAATTTCAGCTTTACTAGAACTAGCAAGCAACATGTCATCCACATATAACAACAAATAAACTTCACAGCCTATCTTACGGTTATTATAATACAAACGTGCATCATATTCACTCCTTTTAAAACCAATTTTAAACATATAAGCATCAAATTTCTTATACCATTGTCTAGGACTCTGCTTAAGGCCATACAAGGACTTTCTAAGCAAGCACACAAGTTCCGACTTACCCTTCACCTCAAACCCTTAAGGTTGAGTTATGTAAATCATCTCATTCAATTCCCCATGAAGAAAAGCGGTCTTAACATCTAGTTGCTCTAATTCCCAATCATTTTGGACAACTAAGGCTAAGACTAACCTGATAGTCTTGTACTTAATGACAGGTGAAAACACCTCATTATAGTTTATCCCCTCTCTTTGAGTAAATCCCTTAGCTACCAATCTAGTTTTATATCTTAAAGGGTCATTAGCTTCTACTCCTTCTTTCAACTTGTAAATCCATTTACAATATACTACCTTCTGATTCCTTGGTTTTTCAACCAACTTCCAAGTTTCATTTTTGTTCAGAGATTGGATCTCCTCCTTCATAGCCTTTTTCCAATTTTTGGACTTTTCACAATTGATCGCTTCCTCAAATGAAGTAGGTTCAACTAAATCTAAGACTTCACTTGAAACTAAGACATAGTCAATCAAATTAGAAGAGATGTACTTCATATTTAGTCTAACTTGTCTCCTCTCCCTATCTCTCACTAATTGGTAGTTATCCAAATTAGTACTTGCAAATGTTTCTTGATCAGGGACTTCAATTTCAGGAATTTCAGGAATTTCTAGTTCAGGTTGCTCTACCACGACTTCTTGTTTTTCTTCTACTTGAGGTTGGGTTTCACTACCTTCTAGATTATCTTCACCCAATCTCTTCACCTCAAAATTAATCTTATTCTCAGTAGAAGATTCCCCATTCTCAGTCTGTCTATTTATGGTCTTAAGACAAGGCATATCAAGTTCATTAAACTTCACATCTCGACTGTTGATAACTTTCATGCCCTTACCATCTAAAACTCATAATTTGTAACCTTTCACTCCCTCAGAATAACCTAACATGACACACTTAGTAGCCCTAGGGTCTAACTTACCCTCAACCTGATGTGCATAGGCAGCACAACCAAATACTCTAACGTGTGACAAATCTGGAGGTTTCCCAGTCCACAATTCTTGGGAAGTCTTAAAGTCAACGGTACTAGAAGGTGACCTATTTATTAAATAAGCAGCGGTACAAACAGCTTCACCCCAAAAGCCTTTAGCTAACCCCGGACTAATCAACATGCATCTAACTTTATTCATTAAAGTCCGATTCATCCTCTCAGCTACCCCATTCTGCTGGGGGGGTAGATCTCACAGTCCTATGCCTCCTGATACCTCTATCCTTACATAAGGTATCAAACTCAAAGTTGCAAAACTCTAGACCATTGTCCGTCCTTAGAGTTCTTACACTTTTCCCCATTTGTTTCTCAACCAAGGCAATCCAGGACTAGAACTTACCAAAAGTGTCAGATTTGGATTTAAGGGGATACACCCAAACTTTCCTCGAATAGTCATCAACAATATATAGGAAAAATCTAATACCTCCGTTTGTAGGATGTTTTTCTGGTCCCCACAAATCAGCATGAATGTAGTCTAAGGGTCTGTTGGTGCTGTGTTCACCTATCTCAAAGCTAACCCTGTGTGACTTTGCTAGAACACACGTCTCACAAAAGCTTAAAGGTAACACTATCATTTCCTAGCAAACTCTGATCACTAAGACACTTCAACCTCTTGTTCCCTATGTGTTCCATCCTTTTATGCCAAAGATCTGATCTATATTCATAAATTGTAGATAATGCAAACTCGTAGGCCTTTAAGGCTTTACCTTCAAGGATATAAAATCTGTTCCTCTTGGGACCTTTCATAACAACTAAAGAGACTCTACTCACTTTCATAATACCGAAATGAGATCTGTACTCATAACCCTCATTTTCCAAAATACCCAAGGAAATGAGGTTCCTCGCAAGGCTCGGGACATTCCTGACATTCAGAAGAGATCTGATCATGCCATCATGCATCCTAATAGCAATATCACCAACTCATTCCACAGTCTGTGAATAGTTGTCCCCCAAGTACACTTTCTTAGGATTAACTTCTCTATAGTTATAAAACCAAGATTTAACAGGACTCATATGGACAGTAGCACCCGAGTCTAAAACCCACTCACTGTCAAAATCAATTTCAGACACATTCATCACTTGTGGTCTATCAAGGGTATTGTCGACATTATAATCATCACATGTCACGGTCATCATATGAAGACTATCAAAAGCATCATCTACAACAACTAGGTTCTGATCATCACTCTGCTGAGGCCTATGTTTCTTCTTAAAGTCATCACAGTCTTTTGAAATGTCCAATTTTACCACAATAGTAGCATTTCTTGACACTCTTATCCCGAGACTTGGACCTACCCTTCGATTTTCCTCTACCCTTCTTCGTTTGGAAGTGGTTTTCTCTCAACTTATTTCTCCCTCTAAAACCACTAAACAAACTCTCTTCCCTCGAGCTGCTACCTCTTGAATTCCTCTTCATCTTGAGCTCCCTATCCCTTAAAACCTTAACTACAATATCTAAGGTCACAGTGTCCCTAGCATATGTGATAGCATTCCTAACATCTCTATAATATTCAGGCGTGGCATTTACCATAATAGCAGCGAGATATTCATCATCAAATTTCGTTCCATTGTGGGTTTTACCAACAAGCAATTGTTACCGGCAAGGTAACCCTCAACACTATATGGCCACCTCATAATAGCCCCTAGAATATGAAATACTGAAATTAAAACAAGAGATAGCCAATATAAACCGAGCGGACTTTTCTGTGTCCATATAATCGAGAGTTGATATGGCAAAACGGAGTTCGAAAATGGAATCAGCAGGTCGAGCTAAAGATTTTGTCTGAAAATGCCTCGCCAGACCGCCGCCGCTACCACTGTCGCCGGAGATCGGAAAATGCCAAAAAAATCACAAGAATATTCTCCTCCTCGTCACGAACCCAATGGTGGTGACCGTTTCGCGATTGGAGCTCCCGTTTGGTCGGAATCGCTGTTTTTCAGTTTGCTAGCAGCTTCTTCTCTGGAGAATAACTTCTGTTTCAACTATCGGATCGCCCCCAAATTTCAAGTGAGTCTTCTCCTCAAAGATCCCGTTATGATGGAGGTGGTCGATCATCGATCGGAGCTCTGGATCTGCCCGAATTGCCCTTTTTTATTCCGGTTTTCACAACCCTTTTTCGCCGTTTTCCGCCGTCTCAGCCACCGGAACTGCTCCGCCTTCTGGTTGAATGTTCTCCACGATGAGGCGGATCTTTTGGTGTTGGTCTTGCTCTGGTTGGTTGGGCGAAGGTCGGGTTTTGAAAAATGGATAGTGATTTTTTTCTTCTTGCTTCCGGTTACTGCCTCGCCTCTCTTCCTACTGCTTCTTGCTCCGATTTTCAGCCTTCTTCTACTGCTTCCTTCGTCCAGCTACTTAGCCTGGCTCTGATACCATTTGTTGAGCTCCAAAGCTCACTTTCTAGTCTTGCTGAAGAAGACCCGGCAGCAAGAACGTTCCAGGAGCCTTGTTCGGTTTTGTCTTTGAGCTCAGATTTCTACCACTTAAACACACCGAAATATAACACCGTCGTCCTCGAGAAATGACAACCGGATATAGGTTCGCCGGAGGTAGCAAGATTTCGCCGGAGATGTTGGACCTCTCCCACTTCTACCTCTCCACCCAATATTTGCCAAGTCTCTTGAATCAAGAAAGGATTTCCCTCTTTTAGTCAAATTCAAATCTCATAGGTAAGTGATGTGCCAATCATAGGATGACATGTGGATTAAGTGAACCACCGCTATATTTCACAGTAAATATGATTTTCATATTAATGTTAAAATTTGTTCAACCATAAATTTATGAAGTATTTATACAAATATATTCACAAAGACCATGATCGAATAATTTTTTTGCCTAAATGCTAATGAACAAGATACTAAATGTGATGAAGTTTCAAGGTATCAATCGGCTCGTTGGATTTTTCCTATGGAAGCGACATGGAATTTATGAATTTCTTCTAAGGCTATGTTTGATAACCACAAAATTTCCATGGAAAAAAAAAATTATTTTCCATCTTCCTTCATTTCACATGTTTGATTGGACATATTTGGTAAGGAAATTTTTTTCCCACTACTCCTTCCACGTGTCAGTTTTCAAGGTAAATGAAGAAAAATTTAGCGTACACATTTGCTATGAAAATGTTTGGAAGGTTATATGGAAAATTATTTTCGCTACGTTTGATCAATTTTGTTGTTAATTGATTTATTTATTTTTTCAAAAAATAACATTATCATTATCAAGTACAAATGTGTGGAAAAAAAATTTGATTAAAATAACAAAAATTTACTTTATTTTTCATGAAAATAATGTCAATCAAATAACGAAACTTGAAAAATCCCCCACTTTTTTCACCTAGAAAATTAAACCAATGAAACACTTTCAATTGATTTTCCACGAAAATATTTTCCAAGTAAAATCAATTACTTGGAAAATATTTTCTTTACACCAATTTTCCACTTATGCAATCAAACACACCCTAACTGAAAATTTCTCATTTGTCGTTTCATTACAATCACATTTAGAAGACTGTCAACTAGTTATATTTAAATGATGATAGTAACTGCTTTGACTAGCGGAAGCAGTTAACTATCAGATGCCTGCCTCATTGCTTAGATTGATTGTCACCATACTAATATTATGTACGTCAAATAATTCATCTTCTTTTCGGGCAAAATTTAAAACTTACATTTGAGGTTTATGTACGAGATAATATGTCTTATAACATTGTAGAATTAAAAGCAGTAATAAAATATAAAAATTCCATACTCGAACCATTGGGAAAAAATATTAATGAATATAAATTTGTTTCGTATGATATTAATTTAGAAGAAAATGAAAAATTATTGAATATGATTGTTGAAGAAATAAGATTTTTTTTACTGATGTGGATACCAATTGTGAAATTGTTTTGAACAAACATCAACACTCCCAAAAATTGTTTTGAACAAACATCAAGCTTAGTTTTCTAATACTTGTCGCATTTATTTACCAAATTATCTTTAGTGCAAAATATGAAAGCTCATTTAGATTGACCCTATTCTAATTACTTAACATAGGTAATGGATTAGAAGTCACTCATTTCTGTAGTATGATTACGCTTCCCTCTGAAATAGCTTTACCTTTCAATGACGAAATGATTTTGTTGAAGAAATTGATAAATTTTGTTTTTCCAAAATTAGAAAAATACATTGATACTATAGATTCCATGATAAATAGAGTTATATATATTCACTCCCAAAAATGAATTGTTGATCAAATTAACACAATGCTACTAAAACAAATTTCAGGAAAATGTTTACATGTTATAATTTTGACAAATCGATGGACAAAACAGAGCAAAGTATTCAAGAATATTTCTTAAATACATTGACGCCTAATGGTATTTCACCACATGAATTGACTCTAAAAAAATTGTCCAATTATGTTACTTAGAAATATTAATCTTTCAAAAGGTTTGTACAAGACTTGTTTGTAAACAATTTGAATGAAATGTTATTGAAGTTGAAATTGTTGTTGGTGATGAATACCATGGAAAGCACATTTTCTTACATAAAATACCTTTCATACAACTAGAAGGAGACACAAATTCAATATCATTTAAGAGAACTCAATTTTCAATACATTCATACTTTGCTATGACAATTAATTAATAAAGCTTAAGGACAAATATTGGATTTTGTTAGTCCTTATCTTCCTGAACTAGTTTTTTTGCATGAAAATTTCATGTAGCACTATCTAGAGCTAGGCAAGTAAACGTATAAATTTTTTAGTTAAACCTACAAATGGACGTTAATTCTCGTTACATAAGCTTTGTACATTAGTCCTTATCTTCCTGAACCAATTTTTTTGCATGAAAATTTCATGTAGCGCTATCTAGAGCTAGGACAAGTAAATGTATAAAAATTTTAGTTAAACCTACAAATGGACATTAATTCTCATTACATAAGCTTTGTACAAAAAATGTAGTTTACAAAAAAAATTTGGCCTTAGTACAGTTGCCACAAAAAAATCGTTCAATTGAATTACAAAATTCATAAAATATGTTCGAGTTGAAATTACTACTAATCATATGCAATAGATTTATTCCTTTTGTTCTTTTATTAATTTTAACTTGTTCTTAGTTAAAAATCCTTCTACATATTTTTTAGTTTTTTTATAAGCCTACTGTTTTTGTTGATATTTAAAGCGATGATCTATATTTATGATTTAAATATTGTAATGAATGACATTGTTTCAGCGACAAAATGCTATTAATCAGTTTTAGTTAATCACTGCCTTATTTTGACCTCCTCTACTGGAAGCTATTTCTAAGGTTACTTGTGTATTTCAATTCCTGTCGCATTTTTTTCCTTCTCCTATCAACTAGTTTACTTAGCATTCACAGAATTATTTCAAAGGATAGTTTTGTATTCTTGACTTATATATTTTATTTATTTTTTATACTTCAGAATTTCTAACAATTTCCTTACTGTTCCTGTAGCTGAAGAAGCTTAGCCAAGAAAAGAGGTGAACCTAAGAAGAGCAGTAAGAGTAAGCGTTCAGGTACTGGTGCTATGACCTTAAAGGTGGAAGATCCTCCCCTGGTTCGAATACCCTGAATGAAGAGTGGTTACTTGTGTATTTCAATTCCTGTATCTTTTTTTTCCTTCTCCTATCAACTAGTTTACTTAGCATTCACAGAATTATTTCAAAGGATAGTTTTGTATTCTTGACTTATATATTTTATTTATTTTTTATACTTCAGAATTTCTAACAATTTCGTTGTTGTCGCTGTAGCTGAAGAAGCTTTCAGATGTTGTGAGAGATTATCGCATTCATTACATCTAGAGATTCATCATGTTACTAAAGAGTACAACTTTCTTTCTCTTAATACACTAAATTTTCTCATTAAATATCATGTTATGTAGTTGATAGGTTATAATTGTAGAGGTAATAAAAAAATACTAAGAACTATGTAAAAAAAGTGACATTCTTTCTTAAAAATGACGAATTACTCATTCATGAACTTTCCCTACTAGGTACTATAACAATTGCTTACATTTAGTTATATGAATCTTTCCTAATAATCGAAATTATTATTCTACTTCAGCTTCTAATTTCGTTTTTTTTTTCCACATTTAAATTAATTTTTGCGTAAATGTAATAATTTTTGTATTCTTTCTTATCCAAAAACTGTTATATCAATAACTTGTAGCTTTAAATTAATCATTTATTCTTAAATTTGCTCCTCTCCGAATTTATCTACACAAGTTTTTTTTTTTAATATATATTTGTTTCTTTTTTTTCTTCTTTTGAAAATACACGCAACACATTTTGACACCTATAATTGTTTCTAGGTTTCTTAATTCTTTAGCTCATTTGTTATTTAAAGTATTTAAGTTTATGCTCATTGGAAAACTCACTACTAAAATTCATTTTGGTTGTCAAATTGCTATATATTAATTTTTACAATTACTTGTTACTTTGGCGCACTTGGCCAGTGCATAAGATATGAAAGTAGTTCCTGTTATGAAATCATTTACCTAATTTGCTTTCATCATATTTCACAATACCTAATTTTAATATATTAATGACTATTATATTCTTGAGAATTGCCTATAAAATGAGGGCATTGGCATTGTAATGAATTGCACCATTCTTGAGAATCAAAAAGAATCCTCCTACTTCTCTCTAGCTCTCAAACTCTCTCTATAATTTCTAGTTTAGAATTTTGATAGTTTCACAACACGTTATCAGCACGAGTCTCTACCCTATTGAGTAATATGATGGGAGTATGCTCTACAGTTGCATCTAAATGATGAACCTCTGTATCAGAAACCAGATTATTACTAATCAACGTTTCATATTCCAAATCCAGTGTTTTTGTTGTTAGAAAATCACTTATACATCATAGATTTGTAGATCAATTCCAAATACATAGAAAAATTGAAGAAATTGTGTAATCCGAAACTTCCAAACCAAATTCACGCCAAACCGTATATCCAAATGATGATCGGAGACCGGATCCATGATCACGGTGACCAGACGATTCTTCCGAACCGGCGCGTGTCGACGGCACCGTCACCGGCGCGGCGGCGCGTGAGGCGCGTGAAGACCACGCGCAGACGTCAACACGGCGCGTGACGGAGCGTGGGACCGATTCAGACGACGACGTCAACAGGAAGTTTGTTCATATCGACGTTCTTGATTTTTCTATAATCTTACTTTTCTGTTTTGTGCAGTTTTGAGATTTTATGGCGATCGAACGTGGCGGTTTTCTTAAAAACCATTTTTGAAGCACTTCCGACGGGATTTTGAACTTCGGACCAAAATAAATTAATCGAAAAATTAACGATTAATATGTGATCAACAAGATAAATTAAAGATTTTAAACAAGGTATAAGTAAAATAATCATTGTCATACCGTGACGGATTAAGTTATTATGGACTGAATTTATACCGCAACGGATTGGACTATTATGAGTACCTTGACTGGATTTGACGATATGACTCGATCACTATACCTTGACTGGATTTGACGATATGACTTGATCACTATTATGAATACCTTGACTGGAGGATATGATTCGCTCATTCATAAAAGGTAATTATTTCATTATGTAGACACCGCCTATATGGTCGGTTTACGGAATACTTTACGTATATTCAAATTTTATATTATTTCAGAAACACCTCAGTTGTTGGTTAATTCTAACATATTAGAGGTTGTTGTCAACATATATACGTGGTGGTATAACCCCAGTATTATTATTGATATTATTGTTATTAAATATTTCATTAAATGATACTAGAAGTTATCAATTATAAAGTTAGAAAATATTTTATCAAGTGATACAAGAAGTTATCATTACCAAAAGTTGGTAAATATTGATAAGAAGTTGATAGATGTTAATAAAAATATTTTATCAAACGGTACCAGAAGTTAGCATTATTTGTCTTTTAAAAAGATAGATAAAAATGGATTATCCAACAAGAGAATGTTGATGTATGATAAGATAATATCACATGATAGCATGGACATAGCTAATGTGAAAATAATCTCATCAGTATTATGAGATGAATATTAGATGATAAGTATCTGAAAAAGTTCTTGCACGAGCAATTATGTATTCCAGAAGAAGTACATATTTATACCAGAAGAAGTAAAAATTATCATCTAAACATGCTGAAATGATATTATTATTGCTCCTGAAGAAGCATAAAACAAGTCATACATAAAGGAGAAAACATTTATGATCCTCAAAGTGAGAGATGTGTTTCGGGAGTAGCCGTATCCTACCACCTCTGAACTTTTGAGGACATAAAGAAACACTCAAAGAGGTGTGTTTCAAGAGTAAGAATACTCTGTACTCTACCACCTATCTTTGAGGTACACAAGATTAAACATTGATAAAATCCTAGAAATTTAAGGTGTGTTTCAAGAGTAAGAATACTCCGTACTCTACCACCATCTATTCTAGGGTTCACAAAGTTAAGTTTACATTAACCGGACTCCATTTTCGCTTGATTCCCCTTCCTTGCGACCAATCTATCTTAACTCCTGCTGGATCTTGTATGGGGACATATGATTGCAACTTATCCAGCTGTTCCTCGATAGTAGGAGCAGAAATAAGGATTCTCCTAGAAAATGGAGAGATGAATCCCTGTTCCACAGCATAATCAAGAAATGTTAGCAAACCATCAAATAAATTGTTAACATTTAAAAGCCCAATAGGCTTGGTATGGAGATCTAAATGAGCCCAGGAGGTAATATTAAAGATTTCCTCTAAAGTACCAAAACCTCCAGGCATGGCAATGAAGGCATCAGAACCATATAACATGCAAGTTATGCGTTCATGGATAGATAAGGTTTGTACTTCATGCCCTCGTGTTTTGCCTGCGATATCAGCTAAAGGAGTAGGTATAACACCTATCACTCTTGATTTTTCTGCTTGAGCAGATTGGGAAACACAACCCATCAATCTACTGCTACCTCATCCATATACTAGATTGATACCTTTCTCTCCCAATTTCTTTCCTAAATCCACGGCTGCTTCTAGATACCCAAAACCTTTTCCTACTTTTGATCCACAAAATACACAGATAGTTTTGATCTGTCGAAGTTTTGTTCCTTCCATCTTTGAGAGAATAAGAAAGAAAAAAACTTATGAGAAAATGATATTTTGGGATGCATAAAACTGTGAAAATCATTGGCTTTTTAAACTTGAAAAACTTCACTATTTACTGCTCATCTTTTGAAAAAGTGAAAACCTAATTCTGACTAAGTTACACTACTTTTGATAAAGCTTACCTTTCGGTGATTTTTCAAAACACTTTATCAATACTCGAGAAATGAAACATGAAAATATTTTATGTGCAAAAATATAAACACATAATAAACTGATTTACCTTGTATCAATGCTGAATAGCCAAAACATTATTGTTTATAACAGCCTGGCAAACAGGATCTTTTGCTACTATATTTTCGAGACTATAACGATTTTTATCCTCGTTAAATTGAGCATATAAGGAAAGGAGTTCATGTTGCACATACCCACTTGGGTGCGTCTCAAGAGTTAATCGGATATCATCCAATGACTCCTTACTCATTCCACCCTTAATGAAATCGATTTTATCATCCCGATTTCTAGAAGAATATCCTACTGATTTGCAACGAGTATCACATGTCCAACGAGCACATTTGTAACAACCGTTAAGCCTTTTTGCTCTTCGTTTCTTTGCAAAAGTACTCTTACCCAAACCAGGCATGTGTTTAGAAAATGAATATGGTAATTCACCAGCTAATCGAACTTTTGCTTCGATCAACCAACGAACATCTTCTGGAAAGCCTTGATCCATCAGCAGCCTCAATCTTTCAAGTCGAACTCTGTAAATCTTTTTCAAAATATTTACCGGAAGATTAGAATAATATTTGCGAATATTTGATAATATAACATCCATTTTTTATGGATATAATCTCTTCCCAAATGATATATTTAAACGCGTAAAGGAGCGCTCCGCGTGTCAGCGATATCGATTCCATCAAGAAATAATGGAATAAATTATTGAAAAGGTGGGAACAATGAGATAATGCGTCATTACCTTTTTCGAAATAAGGGAAGATTTGGCGACAAGATTGAGATCATGAGATATTTCCTTGGATATTGTACCTGATTTTTCGGTATACTAAAAGTAATAAAAGTATACTGATTTGAACTATACAGAAATACGTACTGATGAAATGAATACTGTATTGAACCAGAAGTTCATACATATGTACGAGTGAAATGTCTTGCTGAACCAGAAGTTCTATAATGATTGGTTAGATTCCAATTCAATAATGAGATTTATTGAGAATGCAAAATGGCATTCATTAAAGAACCAGAAGATTGTTCAGGTTAACAAGTTATCATTGCTGCTTGTTCTGAAAAGCAAATTAATTATCTCACTAAGAAAATGAATGACTGATTATTTGCTCAAATAATGATATTACGAGCAAAGCGATAAATGCTAGCATGAATATATCTTAAAGTCATTAATGATTTTACTAATTAGTTGAGATAATATAATATTATATTGCTAATAATTTAGCAGATTAATAGCCTCAAATTATTTGCTATAAGAACAACTTGAATATAAATATTTCTTATGCAGCAATATTCTACATACAAACATGTCAATACGATGAAATAAAGATTTGCTTGTAAAGCTTTATGATTTCTAAGAAGTGCGATATCTATATACACTCCAACAAAACGCACTTAGATATAATATTATGATTATATCCATAATTATGAATGACATGTGTTGCGGCATTGTTAGCCGACTGATATAATACAAGATTCTTGAATATTATGGGTAAATTAAACAATAACACGCATGAAGCGTGATCAAGCTTAAAGCGTAATTATGCCTGAAGCATAATGACAATCGATTCCAAAAACAAATATCTCTTGAATAATTGAGATGATCCCTTTGAGGCTAAATACTCATAGTGAGTAAAAGGGACATAATTAAATGTAAGAGATTCAGGCCTGATGATAAAAATATAAAGAGATCTCTCTATGTTATGTTTATATTGACATAAAATGGAATCGATAAATAAGTCGACTACATACATAAACAACCCTCTTATGAAAATGAGGTTGATGAAATTATAATACTTTGGCCAAGTATAAAATCCCAATATAGGGATTATTGTTATAGGACCTGAAGTCCAAACACTTAAATGTGTAATGCCAATAGTTATTTATACAAATGAAAAATATTACACAGTCGTAAAAGACGACTAGTTGCGCGCAAAATTTTTCATAGAACTGGCATGAAATATGGTGGATAGACTATAGTCTAAATTCACTAGTTTGAGCTCTTTGATATACCAATGAGTGAGATCAAAAAGTGTGATTCTCATCTCGGTACTTTGGGAGTTTTCTTTGATGTACCAGTTGATCGCGGTACGTTGGGATTTCAAGCGAAATGATTATAGATTATATGTCGAAATTGATATCTATTTCAATGATTGATTATGCTCCTGCAAATTAGAAATTGCAGTTTATAAAGTGCAAGAACGTACATGTATAAATCATTGAAAGATTCAATTTGCCCAAAATAATATCATTATAGAATGAAATGTGATTCTTAAAATAAAATCACATGAAGAATGATATGATACATATAACCCCATAATATAATATGTTGAAAATGAAATTGGAGTGTACTATTATTATATTTGAATATTTGGGCATGCAATTGATTTTCAATATGCAAAATTATATTATCCACCGGGAAAATGAATATTCACTAGAAGTGAATTTGAAAATGAATATCACCAGAAGTGAATTTGAAAATGAATATTTAATTATTCATCAGATGTGAATTCTAGATTTTGATAGAAGTGAATCAATTCTAAATTTGAGTAATGCAATCAGTTAACTAACTAAACATTGCTTGGTATAGCATGTTCAGTACATCATAAATGAGCTATGACTTCATAAATGAGTTATAAACTATTTATAAAAGCTCATCACAAACTATATGTTTGATGAAATAATTTGAGATTGCATTAATATACTTATGATATTCCTATGAAGGGAACAAATACGCACTGCACTCTTTTTCCCTTAACTGAGGTTTTATCCCACAGGGTTTTCCTAGTAAGGTTTTTAATGAGGCAGCAACTATGGAGCAATTATGGCGTATCAATGAGAATAATGTACTCTTTTTCCCTTCGCTAAGATTTTGTCCCACAGGATTTTCCTAGCAAGGTTTTTGAGACATTGTCACAGCTATCTGCAAGTAATAATTCAACAACAAGCTCTATCTCTTTAAATTGTGCTGGAATGATATCAACAAATGAAGAAAATCATACACATCTTATGAAGAATGTTATGATATCGGCTACACATAAGAAGATTTTCATATATACATATTCCAGACGAATGATGATATCATTATTCAAAAGGTTCATAATACTTGATTGCACACTTCAGGGGGAGAATCATGTTGTCATGCTGTACTCTTTTTCCTTCATCCAGGTTTTGTCCCACAGGGTTTTCCTGACAAGGTTTTAACGAGACAGCGGCTGTACTCTTTTTCCTTCGTTCAGATTTTGTCCCATTGGGTTTTATTGACAAGGTTTTAACGAGGCAGACCTAAAGCGATGCAGTACTGAAGTACTAAAGACCTAAAGCAAGGCAGCACTAAAGCACTGAAGTACTAAAGCACTACAGCAATAAAGCAATAAAGCAATGAAGCACTTCAGCACTTCATAATTCGAAGTTTCCAGTACATGATTTGTACTACTTATCATTGATGTCATTTTGGATATTAGACTCAATGATTAATGATGAACAACATCAGGGGGAGCAGCTGTACTCTTTTTCCTTCGCTCAAGTTTTATCCCACTGGATTTTCTTAGCAAGGTTTTGACGAGGCAGACAATTGAGCTATTGAGCAATAAGTCATTAAAGGGGGAGTGTTATGAAATCATTTACCTAATTTGCTTTCATCATATTTCACAATACCTAATTTTAATATATTAATGACTATTATATTCTTGAGAATTGCCTATAAAATGAGGACATTGGCATTGTAATGAATTGCACCATTCTTGAGAATCAAGAAGAATCCTCCTACTTCTCTCTAGGTCTCAATCTCTCTCTATAATTTCTAGTTTAGAATTTTGATAGTTTCACAACAGTTCCTTATGCTACAGACAAAATATATTCTTTTTTCTATGTACATTTTGTTTTTGTTTTTGTTTTTGTGCATCGTTAAGATTATTAAATGTCAAAGTTTTACTTATACTTTTTACTTTTTTTAATATTCAATCTTTTTAATTTATCTCATTTAAGTCCTAAAATGATACTAATCATTTCTCACCTAAATTCAATTTGACCTAAATGATTAATTTTGAATATTTTTCTTATCAAATTGAAAGAAATAATAAATATTCGATCTTTCTAAATAAATTCAATTAAATCATTTAATTCTCCATAACTTTAGGTTCCGATAAATTAATTGGTACGATTTGTAAAATAGAAGGTATTAGCAAAATTATTCTATTTAAAAATAGAATATGGTCAAAATGTTTATTTAGCATGCACAAAAATAGTATGTGCAATTATGGAAAATGAGTTTTAAAGAATGTGTGGTTGAGAATGAACATTGAAAAAAATTATTTTCGAAGAATCAATTTTATACGAATAAGTGATAAAATCTTATATCTTGTGTGTTAAACCCCCATTTATAAATTGAGATGTATAAATAATTTTTTGTATATAAAGTTAAGTATATTTGTAATATTCATTTAGTAAAATTTAATTAAAATTTGTATTTCATATTATTTATTTGTTACATTCATTTAAATATAAGATTTCGTATAAGTTTGTCACGTGTAAGTTTATCAAATTGTAACATTTAATTTAA
This sequence comes from Ligustrum vulgare, assembly GCA_963555705.1. Classification (NCBI taxonomy): domain Eukaryota; kingdom Viridiplantae; phylum Streptophyta; class Magnoliopsida; order Lamiales; family Oleaceae; genus Ligustrum; species Ligustrum vulgare. The sequence continues at coordinate 23,786,362 of OY743177.1, read as the reverse complement.
GTTGAGCAATTTTTTTATTTTTTAAAATGTTTGGTAAATCTTGTTTGTAATGTATTTGATTTTTTACATGTAATGTAATGAAATATTTGTTTAATATATTTAAATATCAATTATTGCATTAAGATAGTTAGTATACAAATTCTTATAGTTCTATACGGGAAGTCGATAAATTAATTCGTAAACTCAACTTCAGTCATCAAATCAAAATTTTAAAGTACAGAATAAGTCACATGTCTATATCTTACTTCACCTAAATAGATTAAGAAAACTAGAGAATGAACAATTAGCAATTAAAAGAAACATGCAAGTTACAATTTTATGTTTTACTTTTTTGAGTATTTTCATTATATATGAATGCACAATTTATGTCGGACATTGTACTTTTATAACTTATTCAATAAATATTTGTCAATTATATCTTCCGTGCATCACACGGGTGCTATTACTAGTTAAGATAGTAACTATTTAGCAAATGTTTAGACAAAATTTATAAGCCTCATACAAGTTTGAAGGAATTGCCACGTGCATGTTGTAAAGTAAAACACATTTTAATCTTATCTTTAATTACCTCTAATAGATTTCATAGTATAGTGAACTAGCCGTGTCTTTAGCTATAAGGAAAATTATTTTTAAAATATTATCAATCGTTTTTATCTATTCTCCATACAAAGTTCCCCGTGTGATGTCACAATATGCCACTTTTTCTTACTCACTAGAAAGCTGCTACATGGTTTTATCTTGCTTCATCCTAACAGATCTGCTGAAAGACACAATATTTTTCATGTTTCTAGCTCTCTTTTAATATCATTTTTTTTTTCGTGTACAGATGAACATGCTTTAAATTTATTCCATTTATTCAATTCTAATCGTACATTTTAATAGTCGTGTATATATGTGCATACTTCAAGTTTATTCCCTAACTATTTGCATTTTTTCCAATATGTATTTGGCGTCTTATTATTTGAACTATAACTTTCATGAATTGAGATATTGGTCATCGTTTACCAATTTTAACTATTCATTGAAATAATCACTTTGAAGGCAGATAGAACATGACAAGTACAATTCGTGATCCTCTTTTATGTATATGTTTTTTATGTGTTGCTAAGTTACATAAATTAATATTCACGTTCAATTTCATTTTCCGTGAACAAATTTTCCATTTTCAATTTCCCTGCAATTTTTTTCTATTTTTTCAATTTCATCTAAATCTAGTTAACTTCATACTCTATTATATTCTTTATTCTTTAAAAAATGGATTAGTGATATGACTTAATGCAACTATTACATGAACTTCATCAATAAAATTCTCAACTTATGGCTAGATTTAGAGTACTTTCAACTTGTAGTCACTTTCATGACATAAAATAGTACTAAATAAATATATGTTCTTATCCACTGCCCATCCTTCTATGCCTTAGCTGACTGACAACTCACAGTCTGTTAATAGCTTCTGTTTACTGATTGGTCTACACTACACAACACCTAAAAAAGGTTGAACCCCAACCTTAGGGGCCCCCACCTGCCCTATCCTGGACCTTGGTGAATGATATAAATCGCAGATTATGCCTCCAATAGTGCAGGGTGAAGGCTTACCTTTTAATCATACTAACTTCTAATAGTAGTATTTATAAAACGGTAGCCAAAAACATAGAAAAGAAACTGGTTTTATCCTTCCTCTTCAATAGCTCCATTTCAAGCTTCAGGTTCTCATTTATGTTCTTATTCAGTGCAGTAGATTTTTTCTTTGAAGCCTCCGTTCAGATCTATTTCTTTGATTATAAACCATATTTTTTCGAATCTCAAGATAAGATGCGTGGTTAAAAATTAGAGAGAGAAAATATATGTGATTGAAAAGTGGTTTGAAAAATTGTGTAGATTATAAATTGGTTTATGATCTTTTTTTCCATTATATCCGAATAGAGGCTAAGTTGTTATTAAAAAACCCTTACATAATAAATGTTTTTCTAGTAATTAATTTGTTACATACATACATACATACATATCGTCTTCCTTCTTTAGTTGCTTTGTTTTACGTTTCAGTTTTTTGTTTATGGGAAAAAATTCACTTTGTCGAAAAAACAAGCATAATAGATGTTTTTGATTCCCATGCCAACCACACTCTTCTAACTTTTCTTCACTTTTATCTAGGTGACAACAAAATACCATCATGAATCAAGAATACAATCTTATCCCTGTAATAGCCCTGGCTAAATAAACTGGACATCAATGGTTATAGTTGCTGAAAAAGCACCATGAAAAGTGTCATAGAATAATCAGTTTAGGTACAAACATAGATGCTTATGGATGAAAAAGTCGTTCTATATATATATGTGTGAATTTTGTACATGCATATCACACTAATTTTTTTTTTCCATTCTAACACTAAACATTATTGTATCTTCAACACATCTAACTTTTCCAAACACATCTAACTTTTCCACAACATGTTCTTCAATATAGCTTATGTTAGAAAAAAAAAAGTACTTACTAACTCTCTCATCAATTCTCGCAGAGCAAAAAAGAGCAGGTTACCCTTTGGGACAACAACATTGTAGCATTCAAAAGTAATCTCAAATTTGGAAAATGCTACTTGGTCTCGAATACAGCTATATGTCATCCAAAGTCAGGGTACAGAAATCCGTACGGAGATGTGCAATGGACCATCTGAGGTACAACTTGAGTGCATGAACTAGATGAAGATCATAATGCACAACTGTTCTGTACTTTTCAGTTTACACCATTAGAGGAATTTGAAACCTACATGGATACAGACAAAGATAAAAGTAAATATTACACTCTCTCTCTCTCTCTCTCTCTCTCTCTCTCTCTCTCTCTCCCTCCTCTTCTTCTTCTTCTTCTTCTTTTTATGGCACCAAGTTTCCTTATGTTTTATAGTTTTATTTCTCCCTTACAAGAATGCAAATAGTTATTAACATATTTATGTTTATAGATATACTTGCAGTCACCATAGATATGCAATCGAAACTGCTCATATATACAAGAGAAGGAGCAGGAACATATGTCAAAGACATTGTTCTAATTGACAGGAAGTTTGTACCAACTGTTGCACTTACTTTTTTACACAATAGAAGATCATCGTTTGGATTTAGGATTGGGGTTAGCATAAAGGGTAACCATTGTCTGTTGTTAGAATTTAGGGTTTAATTGTCTTTCTTGCTTACATGCTTGAAGTGTTAAGATGTTTATAATTTTGTTATATTTTTCGATAGTATGTTGATGTATTCCTATTTGTTGCTTTTGATAATTCCGTTAGAACTCTTTTGAATCTAGGACTAGTTGGTGTCATTTAGTCATAAATTTGTGATTTATTGTTTGATTTGTGTCCCAAAATGACAACCCATTTTGATTTAGGGATTTTCATTGAGAAGATATATTTTTTTATTTGGAAAAAATTAGGAGAATTTTGTTTACACAAAAGGTTTCGAAAGATATAACTAACAATCTTTTCATTGATTTGTCAAAAGAACAAAAAAAGATTGATGAACTTGCTTACACTTCAATTATTTTAAAACTATTTGATGCATTTTTCAGAAAATTGTAAACTAGATTCCATAAAAGAACTTTGGAAAAAGATGGCCAAAAGCTAGAGGATTTGTAATTGCTTAAAACTACCTCTAACAAATTTAATTACTTGAAAGATTTTTCGGCTTTAAAATAGATCATTTAAAGGATCTCAATGACTATTTGGGTGTTTTTAACAAACTTGTGCTTGATATTGTTAAATGTGGTGAAGAGGTGCGTGTGAAACCTACACAGTTAATATTTTACTTAATTGTATACATGAGCCGAATAGGGAGATTAAGAATGAATTAAGTATGGTAGGGACAACCTAACTTCCGAGATTGTCATGAATTCTATTAGGAGTAAGAAAATGGAGATTAAGGTTGAGAAAGAGAATAAGAGGGGTGGAGAAGTACACATGATGAGGTGTATGAGCCATTTTAAGTAGAGGGTCATGTAGGAAATCAAAATAATAGTGACTCAAGTGTTGGCTTGAGTGATGAGGGTGTAAACAGAAGGTAGGAGTTGGGACAATCCTAAGTCCATTATGGATAGCAAGCGACACTACAGTTGTTGTAAGAGTGGAGATTTTATAAGAGACCTAAGAAGAAGGGTAAGAAGAAGGAAAATGTGAGAGTGGCGAATCTTGTTACTGGGTCTAGTTATGACCCAAGTGAGACTGAGACTGAGGTCAATTGATAGTAAACCTAGTTAGTGCATGTACATCTATGTTAAATTCATTTTGCATGATTGATTGCTTGAGTTGGTACATTGTTTTATGTTTCATTTTCAATACATTTGATACGTGTTATTGTATGAATTTTGTGTGTGGTCTTATTACTGTGTGTAATGTGTGCATGCATATTGGTCGGGTGCATTAACAGTATGTATGTCTTTTGATAATGTGTATTATGGATGCTTTAGGTTGCATTGGTGACATCTACTAGGGATGTGGAGTGTGATATTTGGATCACGAGAGGTGGTGTGATTAAATATTTAAAATCCTCTATCTGTAAAAATCCTAATTTGGTGAAGTGTGAGAGTGACACTTCGATCGCTTCTATTAAATGGGGACACATTATCCATTTATGTTGAGAGATGTGAGGTTTCGATAGAGGAACATCCTGTGGACTTATGATCTATTTTAGTTTACCAGTTAGAAATGAGTAGTGGTCAATCTAGTGAGCATAGTTGGCGAAAAGAAGAGATATGTGTTCTCGAGATGTGAGCTACATAGAAAGGGATATAATGAATGTGTTGAGGTCTTTTCACAGGATTATTTATGCATTTGCTGTATATGTCGATCATTGTGTTAGATTAGCTTGGTATTAGTCTTTTGTTCTTTACTTTGTGAACATATTTTGAAAAGATTGTGTGTTATTCTACGTTTATATCTTCATCGCATGTTTTATCTATTTTTAATTGAATATTGTTATTATCTGTTTCTACTTAGATATTCTTGACCTTAACCCTTGTGAGTAAATGGAGCCGGTATAATATGTGCTTCAAGTTCGAGACGCGAGGTAAGATCTGTGATTCCAATTTTATTAGTTACCTTCATTAGGAAAGTATAAACTTTGTGTTATTTACTTGTATGTTGATTGTGTATCAAGGTGGAGATTTTTTGAGTTTTTTGATACCCAATAAATTTAGGCGATGATGTTGAAACCATGTGGGATAATTATATATACCCCTTATTGGCTTAACTAGAAAACGACTTGGGCCATTGGAAGTAACTTGATTAATTTGCTCATGGCCTACTTGGTGTGGCCCGTTTGTGTTGGCACTTTGGGTGTTTGACATTTTAGATGTTGATCTTATGTTTGGTCAAGTTATTTAAGGTTACTCTTGTGTTTTGAAGCAATAGAGAGAAGTTAGTGACACAACTAATTTGGTGTTTGTTTCTACCATTGTTACCTCCTTGGTTTCTTCCTCCTTTTGTGATACTGCTTCCATCACCATTGATCATTTGTAGGTTTGAAGTTGTAGCAACCAAGTAGTGTTATGTGGGTCGAGCATTGGATTTGGTGTTCGTTTGAGGTTGAAACTGAGTCCGGATTAAAACTTTCCTCAAGTTATATGTTCAACAATCTTTGCTAACAAAAGGGGTACTCCGAATCTTTTGTTTCAAGACAGATCCATAACCTCCTTCAACCATTTTGTCCTTGAAGTTTTTTGTCATCTTCTTGACCCTAAAAGTACATGTATTTTGTTGGTGCTAGGTTATTTTGACTTTTTAAGAAGTTTTCGAGGGCTTCATCCATTCGTAAGCTTCTCCTTCTTATACACCATGAAATGATAGTAACAGTGAAAGTCTCGTCAAACTCAAGTTAAACACAGTCCATGTTTGCACCCTCATTTCTTAAAACTGATTTTTTCTCAAACTTATTTTCAACGATATATTTCATGTGATCCACAATTTTTAGCAAATTGTCAACCACAAATTTCACGAGTTATTACTTGATCACTCAACTAAAAAAAGTTACTTACTGCTCATTGAAGTTTATCATAGGTTACTACTTTAATACTAAACTAAAAAATGTTATCCACTACCACCACTCATCTATTCAAATGTTTACACATCCATAACTCCTTTTAAATATGTTACCCACAACTGACGAAAAACTCTACGCGTGCGACATAAAATTGACGTGACAGCTTGACAACATTAATCTGTCCACGTATATTGATTGGAATTATAACATGTAATTTTTTTCTAATTTTCAAAACTAAAAGCAAATTATTTTAAGTAACTCAATTAAAGGAATGCAAAAGTGATATATCTCAAAATTAAAAATAATTTGGATTGAGGCTCCATTCATGCGCATGAAAAATCCTTTCTTTTTATACAGCCAATTGTTGAATTTGTTTTGTGGTAATCATTGAAGAATTTGATTTGGGTGATTTCCTATTTTTAACTTGAAATTTTAGAAGACTAGTGTGGTGTCGTGCAATGCACAACCTGAGCGTTAAAGATTTGGCATTGTGTCGTACATGAACATGCACAACTGCTTCATGGTTCGGTATTAGAAATAGCTTTGGGCATCCTTTGGAAGTATCTGTAAATGCAAAAATGAAAAGAGTTAAAACTCAAAAACACTGGAAGATACATAAGCAAGGAGAAATTAGGGAGGGATTGAACATAACCCAAAAACATTAAAGAATTAAATTATTAAATCAAAGGAATGAAAGCTTCTTCGTGAAAAAATAGTTGATTTTATTTAATTTAAATTCATACTCACGTGTCCTGCTCGTTTTCGTCAACTAAAGTAGTCTTCGTAATAGACAAAAATGCAGCATCAACATTGTAATCCTCTTTTGCTAATGTCTCAAAGTATGGTATGTTACCAATATATATATATATATATATATATATATATATATATATATATATATATATATAAATTCTCATATATAATTTCCAACATATTTCACTCTAATTTCATAATTAACTGTACAATTATCTACTCTCTACTCTACTATACTCTATTATATTATAATTCAATTTTCAATTTACATATTTTAGTTCAATTCAATTCTCAATTACTACACATTTCATCTTTACATATACTACAATTACATGAATGTATTCTGGGAAAAGCTTGAGTTGGAATGGTGAAATTTGTTGTTGGGGCAAAGCTATTGCTATGCATAGTTGACAACCAACACTTACCGCCTACGTTAAAGAATATCTTCAACTATAATACTTTTCTTTTTGACACTATAGATATTTCGTTAAGATTGAGTGATAAGTGTATTTTATACGCTTATTTATATGTCTAAATCAGAATAATTTATTGTCGTTTTAGAATATATGCTATTTAATTTGTGTTCAATTGTTTACTTTGCAGAAAATATCCCAAAAGATTGAAAATGAAGCAATTAATGAAAAAAGGCACAATTGGATGTTAATTGGAGTTTAATTGAGCAAGTGAGAGGTATGTGACAACAATCGGGAAGTGTTCATGGTGTCAAAGTTAACGAATCAAAGGTTGGAGGACCCAATTGAAGGAATTGAGAGCTGAAACGAGCAAATCGAGAAGAATGTAAAGTTTGGGGGCTAAATCGCAATAATTGGAAGTTGAGGACTGAATGTGCAATTAAAAGTCAGGGACTAACTTAAACAACCAGAAAAACATGGAAATTTCACATCACGCAATCGCCAGATTCCTACTGCGTGATCGCGCAATGCCTCGAATTCTTCACCTGAGAATTTTATTGTCTACCGCGCGATCGCACGGTATTGAACCACGCAATCGCGCGCTTGTCCGTTGGGCTGCGATTTGGGTTTTTTCAGTGATTTTTATTTGGTTCTCTTCTCTGTTGACCTAGGTTTCTCCAATACCTATAAATATATCATGAGAGGCACGAATCCAAAACCTTTGCCTCACCTAAGAACAAGCCAAAACTCAGATTTTATCATTCAAATCTTGGGAGATTCAAGCATAGCAAAGGGGCGAGAGTTGAAGATCACGTGGAGAATCGATACTTGGTACAAGCTTTCCATTCTCTTATGTTATTTTCAATAAATGCTATATTTTATTGTTTATGTTGTTTAATTATGATGTGTAGCTAAATTCAATGTTGGGATAAACGATGTAGCCTAGTTGATTATTTTAATTACATATTCCTTTGTTTTAATGATTCATTGCATGTGTTGATTTATTATTGTGTTTAATGCATGAGTTAACTGGCCACTAATTCATGATTCAATGTGTTATTTTCATAATCGGAGAGGTGAGTTAATAACATAGATTAAGGTAATAAATCCGGTAATTGAACAAGAGATAGAGATATACTTTTGTTATTACTGTGGTCGTGTGTGAATTATTGTGTGTTATGCATCTAGATAAGGAATATTCGGACCCTCTGTAGAGATACATGGTTGACTTGTTTAGGTAGAATTGATTTAAACTCGAGAGAAGAATTTCAATATGCATTAGTGAATCCGATCGAATACATTATTAGGAAATAATACTGGAATTATAGTTAATATAATTGGTTAGGTGAAATCGGGATTCCCAACTACATTACAATCGTTTTTTAAAAACAAAACAAATTCTGCAATTTTTTATTTCATTAGTTTAATTCGTAATTTTAATTTAAAAACCTCAAATTCTTTCGTCCATTCAAATAGGGTTTAGAACTAAAACATTTCGATACTTAATAGCAGTCTCTGAGGGAACGATAATTCGGACTCATTGGTCCACTCATTACTCTTCATGATCCCTTACACTTGCGGTGATATCTCGCATCGTGAGATATCAGTGAATACTAAGAAAAAATTGATATATGACTTACCAAATATGGCGATGTTATTTAATTTACTTTGACTCTATGAGAAGGAATGAATAAAAAATATTATATATCCGCAATTGCACACTACATATATCCACTTTAAATTATGCATAAAAAATTATTGCTTTTAAGATAATAGAGTATTCTCATAATGCTAACAACATATTTAATGCTATATTACAAATTGTTAGAGAATATCATCGTGAAGATAAAATTCGTTCTTTTACATTTGAGAATACTAGTGTAAATAAACATGTCGTAGATAAATTAAGTAGGATTCTTAATCCTAAATTTGGAGAATTTTTATTTCACGTTGGATGTGCATGTCACATTTAGACTTAATTGTTCAAGATGACATGAATCATATTAAAGATCAAATATATAGAATTAGAGATGCACTAATTTACATTACAATTTTACCAAGTAGGAAACAAGCGTTTGAAAAATTATGTTAACAATTTGATCAAGATGCTAAAAATTTTGTTACCAACATAGGGCATAGATGGAACTCTAAGTATTTATTACTAAACTAATGTGAAAGCTATGAACACTTAATCACCGAATATTATAACAGTTGAACTATAAAAAAAATGACAATGAATCCATGCTAACATAAATTGATTGGGAATTTGCTTTTAAATTCAAAATATTTTTGACAATTTTTATGATTTGATCAACATATTATCTGGGATATACTGCCCACTAGTTCTAGATTTCTTAAACGTCTTTTAATTATTGCAAAAACTTTTTATAAATAAAGAATTGGTCCATTTTTTTGATAAATTGTTTTCAGTGGAAATTAAATTTAGAAAATATTAAGATTTACTTATATTGTTTCATTTAACATGTGTACTAGACCCGCGTCACAACTTAAATGGTATTAAACATATTATTTAAAAAATCAGTAACGTGTTAGATTTTGACTCACATATCACTGTGATAATTTAGAAAAATGTTAGTGAACATGTATGACTCATATTCAACACGATAGAGTGCTAATATTAGTCAAACACCGTCCGCACCAACCCATTTTTCTTCACTTCGAGAAGACAGTAGAAATATTGAATTTATTAGAAAAAATTAGGCATACACAGGGTACTTCTTACACTATTTCCCATATCTTTCATCAAACATTTGAATTTCGACTATTTGGTCTCATTGCAATGCTCGAAAATTTTAAAAAATTATTTTAAACAAGAATTATTTAGGAACTTAGAACCTTTGATTCTTTACATTTTGATTTACTTGATTTATTTCTTAGAAGCAGCGATTTACTTGAATTTTGGCAAACAATGAAGGAAGATGTCCTATTGTTTCTGCCATCATAAAAGATCTATTAACACATTTGATTATCAAGGTAGCGTCGAAGTATGCTTTTAGTGCAGTTTAAGAGACTATCCGAATTCAAGAGACGACTCAAAGAAGACATTTTTTGAAGTGTTAATGTGTTTTAAGGATTAGCAAGATGATCATTTTCGTATACAAAATAAGTAGGTAAATGATCTTTAGTTTTAATTTCATTATATAATCAGTTTTTTTTTTATTTTCTCAATAGTGTTTTGATTTTTTTTTAAAAAAATATTGTACACATAACAAGCTGTTCGTGTACAATTTTAACTCTAACTACTAGAAAATTAAATTTTGTAGTCGGTCTCAAATCCGGACAAAGGGGAAAGATTTTCAACTAGTCATTTTTAGGGTTTATCTTTTTTTAAAAATACATAGGGCTCATGGGCCAAGCTTGACTCAAACCACGAGCCACAAGCTCAAGGGCCAATTTGATATAAACTGTCACATACTTCTTGTTTTCTTTAAACACTGTGTAACACTTAGTGTCTCCAACTTCCACCCCCGCGGTAATCACACTAAGTTAGCCTCCAGACTGGCATTGAGCTCTTAGAAAGGCACCAAGTAAAATGCTAAGGAAATAATTAAAGAATGAAAACAAGTGGTTATAAATAGGACTTTATATTAAACAACAAGACTTTACAATATCGGGCCTAAGATACAATTAATATTGGAGAAGAACGAGAAAATTGCTAAGGGCTTGTATGCAGATTACTCAGGGAACTTGAAGTTCCAAATGAGATACAACATCAGTTAATTGTATAATGTGAACATCAAGGCAAAAACTTGTACATGTCGTGCTTAAAAATTGACTAGAGCCTATTGTTCCCATGTTATAGCTTCAATGCTTTTAAGGGGTATTGATCGACTATGTTGATGACATCTATAAGAATGGTCTACTTAAGGACTTATACACCATCCATTTGCCCTGTGACCAACCTAGACTTAAGGCATTGCCCAAGTCTCTATCAATTTACTCCACATTCATATACCAAAAAGTTAGGACGATCAAAGAAAGCTAGGTGAAATGAAGTTAATGAACCAGTCTCGTCTAAGTAATGCTAGGCAATCGAGATGCAATGCAAGTAGAAATGAGATAAAAATGAGTTACAAGAAGTGTGGTGAACCAGAGAATAATAAGAGAAGTTGTAGATGAGGATTAACACCATCTTCAACAAATATGGGATGGATACCTGCAATACTGACCTTTTTTTTGGACCGGCAAAGATCCACTTTTGTCTTCATACTTGTTCGCTAAAATCGTATACCGCAAGTGCACGGTTCGCGTTCAAGTAGTAAAGTGGACTGGAGAAGTCCGGGTTATCGTACCCACGAGGATTGATTGATTTGTAACTAAAATTATTGATTTCATTTTTAAAAGAAAAGTCAAGTAACATAAAAATTTGGTTTGATGGTGAATACTAACTAACATAAATTAAAAAATGGCGACATGAAAAACTAGTTAATTAAAGCAAATAGACAACAATGTGTAAAAGCTAGAATTACAACTAATTATCCAAAGTAAACTAATGACAACAAGAACTTGGTGATTAAACTAAACTAGAAAACATGAGACAAAGTGAATTAAGTTTTTATAACTACAATAATTTCTTCTTTCACAAATCAATTAGTGATAGTCAATCAATTAACCAAATTACACGGGATACTCTAAATTAAACCTAACATGTATAATAACTTGCAAATAAAATATAAAATATTGACAACATTTTAAGATTACATAAACATAAAACAACATTCCTAATCATAAAAACATAAACATAAATACTCAATATCCATAAACAACTTAAAATACTAGTCAAAAAATCCAACACAATAACATTAACTCATAATAAACTAACAACAACATTGAACAAATAACATAAACATATGAATAATACCCAAAATAAAGATTAAAAACAAGAGAATAAAGAAAATTCCTCCTTTTTGAAAAGTTCTTGAAGTAAAAATCCAAGATATCTTCACTTTGAACCAAGTTTCTCCATCAATCATTAATGTCTTCAACAACTCAAACATAAAACATTAATTGCACAAAAAGTAAATGACATTCTTGATGGAAATGTGAGAAAATAACAATAATAAAAAATCCAACAATAATAAGCAACTTAAATGCACAATAACTTTACTAAAGCATAAAAACATTAACTTAACATTGCATTAAAGTATGAAAATTATGAGAAAAATTACAAAAGAAATTCAAATGGGCAAGAACTTACATGATAAGCCAAAAATGAGAATTGTTTTCTATTTAAATAACCTCAAAAATGGTTCAAAAACCCTAAAATTCATCAAGATCCGCGTAAAACAGCGATGTGGGCCGAATAGGGCCGGTCGGGTTAACCCGGACCAGCCCAGAATTTTTTTTTTAAATCACAACCACGCGATAGCGCAGTAGAAACATTTCCCGAATCATTCGTCTTGGGTCCGTTTTGAGGTCTGAGTTGCGTTCTCGACTTGGTTCGAACCACGCGTTCGCGTGGCTCAGCGGGGGTACGATCTTATAGCTTAGACCCTTCTATAATTGTCATCAAGTCCTTCATCTTTCAATGATGATCAATTAAGTCCCCAAATTTTCAGATTTCTTTCAAATAGGTCCTTCTAGAATTGCACTTTAGGTCCTTCAACTTTTGAAATCTTGCAATTTGGTCCCTCGGCTAATTGCACAGCTCGTCCGGAACTTCTCGAAAGTGACAAAATGGTCCCCAAACTTGGAATTTCAGCAAAATCTTCACTCTTTTTGTGATTTTTGGCCTCAAACTTGGACATTAACCTATTTAAACACAAAATATGCATAAATTAGTACATATTTGCTCAAGAAATTTCAAAATATGCTAGTTTAAAGGTATAAAAAGTGTATAAAAATGCACTTAATAAATACCCCAAACTTAAACTCTTGCTCCTCCCAAGCAAGAATATCTACTAACACAAAAAGCAAATAAATGAAGGATTAACAATGCTAGATAACTTGTAAATTCTCACTTGAGTGTAAAATTGTATGATTAATTCACAATTATATTTTCAAAATAATACTACAAAAAAGAAGTTGAGCTTATCTCATGTTTGATCCGTGTGTGTGTGCATAGTCACTTCCAATTGTTACTAAGGTTCAAAGAAACATTGTAGGAAGGACAAATTTCAAAACAATACTATCCACCCTTAGTGGTCAATTTCATTCCTTACCCTCTCATGACATTCATCCCCCCATATTATTTCTTTTCTCTCCCGAGATGTAATCCTAAAGGTAACTCTCAATTCACACAATTCTTTTTCCACTAAACCTTGGTTATTACTTACCGGCAATCTCAACAATCTAGATATGCAGCGACTCTCCACTAGATGAGTGTTTTCAACATTAAAGTTTATGTCAAGCAATTCAAACCCACTATTAATCTAAGCCATTATGCAAATACAAATGCATGCTTTCTACAACTAATGTGATGATTGCTCGTGTCCTCACTCCCTTAAGCTTTCTAATTGACTCATGTAACGAGCTTTAGGTCGGGCAACTCCCGGATTATTTTAAGATCAAAGGGTACCAGGTTTCAAAATACCCCTACGGACTTACGAACTCGAGTAAAAAAGGCTACGAAGTGAGGTAGACTTATTAAGCAAATGAAATGATGATGATGTGCTTTTTTTTCCGAAGTGTGTGTGTGTGTACCCTACTCATTAAGCTTTCTAATTGACCCATGTAGCGAGCTTTAGGCCGGTGACTCTCAAGTTTCAAACTCGAGTAAAAAAGGCTACAAGATAGGGCAATGCAATAATTAAAATAGGCTTAGATCTCTAGCATTTGGTCATCACTTATCTTATACTAACGTCAACAACACTCCACACAAATTTATATCAAGCATGCATGGAATCACTACACATCTAGACCGTCTCTTTTACCGGCTTGACCACCCCCAAACTTGTCTCAAAAAGGATCAAGAGATTAAGAGCATTGAAAAGAAATTGGATCGGTTGATAAAAATTGAAAATACAAGCTTACAACCTAATTTCTCTACTTCACAAATTTTTCCAACCTTCAATAGATTCCAAATCTCAACAACAATTAGTTATGACTATTGTGCTCAAGTGAACTAGGATCACTCATAGATAAACAATTTATAAAAATAGGCACAAGTAGCATATTCGATCATAATTCGTGAATTAATCAGCAATTTCAAACGTCAAATCATTTTGAGCCTACAAGGCTATCGAGCATGTCAATATCCAAAACAACATGAACAAAATCAAACATTACAACATCTTAAACCGGCAAGGCTATCTAAATGATAAAGTGCAAAATGAAGTTAACACCCCCAAACTTGAATTACACATTGTCCTCAATGTGAAAATAGAAACAACATGTAAAGAAGAAAAGAGGTAGTGAAACTTCCCTGATTCGATGTTTGTTTGTGATATTTGAAATTGACCTAAGCTTTCGTCAAATGTAGTTCACCCCCAAACTTGTTGAGGACAATGTTACTTAGGATTTTCAAAAAAATCGATACCTACAAAAGTTTGACAATTAGTTAAAAAGACAGTAAACAAGTAAAGTAAATAATTACAAGTAACTCAAAAGAGAAGAAATTTAGGTTGCCTCTCAAAAAGCGTTTGGTTAAAGTCATAAGCTCGACTTTTTTATTTTCGTTCGGGAGCATTGAGGAGAAATGATGACTTTTCCTCCAGGGGTTCCCCTTCCAAGAATGGTTTCAACCTTTACCCGTTGACTTTGAAATGTCCCGTATCGGGATGATATAGCTCAATAGCTCCATGGGGAAAAATTTGAGAAATTGTGAATGGCCCCCACCAACGGGATCGAAGCTTTACGGGGAATAACAGAAGTCGGGAATTGAATAGAAGAACTTGTCGCCCAACTTTGAAATCTCTCTTCAAAATGTGGTTACCATGCCATTTCTTTGTCCTTTCCTTATAGATACAAGCATTTTCATATGAGTTGAGACGAAACTCATCAAGTTCATTGAGTTGAAGCAGTCTCTTCTCACCAATTAGTTTTGCATCAAAGTTCAATGCCCGTGTAGCCCAAAATGCTCTATGCTCAAGTTCAACGGGGAGATGACATGATTTTCCAAATACAAGACAAAATGGAGACATACCAATAGGAGTCTTGAATGCGGTGCGGTAAGCCCATAATGCATCATCTAGCTTCCTCGACCAATCTTTCCTTGATGTATTCACCGTCATCTCAAGAATTCTTTTCAATTCTCGATTTGAAATCTCTACTTGGCCACTTGTTTGGGGATGGTAAGGTGTGGCTACTCGGTGCTTCACTCCATAATTTGACAAAAGTGAGTCAAGAAGGCGATTGCAAAAGTGTTTGCCTCCATCACTAATGATGAGTCGGGGGGTTCCAAATCGTGTAAAAATGTTCTTTTTGAGAAAATTGACAGCCACCCGAGCATCATTAGTAGTAAATGCCACCGCCTCTACCCATTTAGAAATATAGTCCACCGCTACCAATATGTATTGATTTGAAAACGAGGATGAAAATGGCCCCATAAAATCAATTCGCCATACATCAAAAATATCCACTTCCAAGATTGAAGTTAATGACATTTCATTACGTCGAGAGTGTTCCCACTCCTTTGGCATCTATCACATTTGGATACTAAGGTATAAGCATACTTGAACAAAGTTGGCCAATAGAACGCCGATTGAAGAACCTTTGAGGCGGTTTTGGAAGCTCCAAAATGACCCCCATAAGGTGATGAATGACACATATCAAGAATTGCTTCCATTTCTTCCTCGAGAACACATCTTCTAATAATTTGGTCCGACCCCCTCTTGAATAAATATGGCTCATCCCAAAAATAATGTTTCACATCGGCAAAGAATTTATTCTTTTATTGATAAGAGAAATATGAGGGAAGAATACCACTTACAAGGAAATTCATGAAGTTGGCATACCATGGTGCTTCGAAAACTTGGAGAAGATGTTTGGCATGCAATAGTTGTTCATCCGGAAAGACTTCATTGATTTCCTCTACTCCCAAATCTTTAGGTTGATCAAGCCTAGATAGATGATCGGCTACAAGATTATCCTCACCCTTCTTATCACGGATCTCCAAATCAAATTCTTGCAAGAGAATGACCCATCTAATCAATCTTGGCTTCGTATCCTTCTTAGCAAGCAAGTATTTTAGAGTGGGGTGATCGGTATAGACATTTACCTTTAACCAGATGAGATATGATCGAAATTTGTCAAAGGCAAAAATCACGGCAAACATCTCTTTTTCGGTTGTGACATAATTCAATTGAGCATAACTCAATGTTCGGCTTGCAGAATAGATCACATGCAACACTTTACCTCTCCTTTGCCCCCAAAATCGCTCCCACGGCATAATCACTAGCATCGGACATGAGCTCAAATGGTAAGCTTCAATCCGGGGCCACAATAATAGGAGTCGGGATAAGCCTCTCCTTAAGAGTGTTGAAAGCCAATAGACACTCTTGAGAGAAATGGAAAGTGTTGTTCTTCTCAAGTAGAGAACAAAGAGGCTTGGTGATTTTTGAGAAATCTTTGATGAATCTCCTATAAAAACCCACATGCCCCAAGAAACTCCTTATGCCTTTCACAGGAGTAGGAGGAGGCAATTTCTCAATAACTTGGATTTTGGCTATATCAACCTCAACCCCCCCCCCCCCCCTTGTGAAATCTGGTGGCTAAGTACAATGCCATCTCTCACCATAAAATGACATTTCTCCCAATTAAACACTAGATTGGTTTCTTCACATATTTTCAACACTAAATCAAGATTATCCAAGCATTCATTGAAAGAAGAACCAAAAAATGAGAAATCATCCATGAATACCTTGATAAATTTTGTAACGCCCCGAATTTCGTGAAACCCGGAACGCTACTTCGTCTCTCTTTAAAATATATATTTAACAAATATTTCGGAAATAAATGAATTTTAAGAAAATCCAAATATCACATTCATTTGAAAAATTTCAACGAAACTCACATTTAAATAAATTCTCTTGAGAAACATTCCATAAAATTCCAAAGCTCAAATAAATAAACAAGTTCCAGAAATCTCAACTTTCAAAATAATTTAAAATAAATGTTTGCCATCATTGCCCATCATTCGCCACCGCTTCCGATCTCTGCAAATGTTGTTAAAAACGGAGTGAGCATTTCAAAAGAAATACTCAGTAGACTCATCGTCAATAATTAATTTACAAGATAATTGAACACGTAATTATGCAAATAATACAATGACATTCTCTTCTTAATCATAGGCATTACATAGTAAATGCAAATGAACATACTCTTCTCTTATGCGCTAACGCATATAAGTTATGACATGCATAACATAAATTTCTCTTTTGATCTCATAAGAGATCCTCTTGTCTTATCTTATCTCATAAGAGATACTCTTGTCTTATCTCATAAGAGATACTCTAGTCTTATGCAATTAAGCATATAAATCACGTAAATCCACATAACACATGCAATTATAATATAAACAAATTAGTGGGGGCGAGTCTACCTTAAACTTAACGAGTGTGGTTGAGCGGGAATGACTTCAATCTTTCAAATCTCCTTACGCCTCGTCTAGCCAATAAGTTACATTGGTCTTTGGAAATTTATAGTTTAAAATGACAATTTACAATTTGGGGACTGAAATTGATGATTTGAAAGTTGAGGGACTAAAATGAATACTTTGAAAGTTGAGAGACTAAAATGAATACTTTTGAAAGGCGAGGGACTAAAATGAATACTTTTTAAAGTTGAGGGACTAAAATGAATACTTTTGAAAGTTGAGGGACTAAAATGTAATTTTTAAAAGTTGAGTTGAAACTCAAAACGAATATTAACTATAGGAATGAAATAATAGATTTTAAAAATACTCACAAGAAAACAAATATTTCTCTCTATTTTTCTCTCTATTCACAAATTTCTCTCTACTATTTTTTTTTTCTCTCTCTATATTTTCTCTCTTGTCTTGGTGCATTTTTCCTCTCCAAATCATGCTCTATTTATAGCAAGAATTGGGGGACAATTTGTGGGTGGATAGAATTTAAAATGATAAAGTGATGGGAAAAGAAAAAAAAATGGATTAGTGGAGAAAATTAGGTTGGAATGGAGTGGAAAAATGGTGTAATGAATCATGATGTTTTTGATACATAATGATGATGAATTTGATGGAAAAGAAGAAGAAAGAAAGAAAAAAAAATGTGGATATAGATTAGGATTAGTTGGTAGGATTAGTTTAGGATAATTAACTAAAAATTAGACTAACTTTGATTAGGTAATCTATATTATATATTAAAGCAGAACAGCCGTCAAAATTTTTCCCGCCCATTTTCAGTTTCTATTTTTGGAATTTTTTTTTTTTTTTTTCAATTGAATTTCCGGAATTGGAAAATGAGTTGTTGACAATTAATGAGACATTTAATGTGGGAAAGTGTGTAATGCATTGTAAATAGGCACTTGACTACATGTATTGAATGCTAATAGTTTGTCTATATATATATATATATATATATATATATATATTATTTTAGGGAACTATATTCATACAACACATTTTTTAAAATTTACACCATAGTTTAATTGCGAGATATATCTTCGGTGTTTGTTTAGTTTTGCTTTTATATCCTTAATTTTTTTTAATCGCATTGTTATTTATAACATTCAATTAATTAATAAATTTTATTTCTAATCGCAATTTCTATTCAAATATTCTGCTAATTTGCATTGAAAGGATGTGCAAATATTTTTTTTAACTTTTGTATTAATTATTTATTTTGATTATTTAAAAATATGAGAGATAAATAAGTGTTTTTTTTTTTCAATTGAATTTCCGGAATTGGGAAATGAGTTGTTGACAATTAATGAGACATTTAATGTGGGAAAGTGTGTAATGCATTGTAAATAGGCACTTGATTACATGTATTGAATGCTAATAGGTTGTCTATATATATATATATATATATATATATATAATATAACATATTATTTTAGGTGTTTGTTTAGTTTTGCTTTTATATCCTTAACTTTTTTTAATCGCATTGTTATTTATAACATTCAATTAATTAATAAATTTTATTTCTAATCGCAATTTCTATTCAAATATTCTGCTAATTTGCATTGAAAGGATGTGCAAATATTTTTTTTAAAATTTTGTATTAATTATTTATTTTGATTATTTAAAAATATGAGAAATAAATAAGTATTTTTCGCCAACAAAACAAATATATTGAATAAAAATCGTCTCAAAAGACAAGATGTAGAAATTAATAAAGAGTTGATGATAAAAAAATTATAAAATTTTTTAATATAACTATTATAATTTGAAGTAGTTTTATTGTTTGTAAAATTTTAATAATTATTTTAATATAATATTATTTTTTATGCATTTTGTATACTGGATAAATTATGTATAAGTATTAAAAATTAACAAGCACTTATCAAAATTCATATTGTTAAATTGCAACTTCCGTACATTATTTTTGTTTTCCAGTTTAAAATACTTTCCAAAAATTGAAATACATTAATATTCATCATTAATTTCTTTATAAAAAATAAATTTTATAAAGAAATTAATACATTTGGAAAACTACACATTAACTTTGAAAAACAAAAATAGCTTTACTTTTTCTTACATTATTTGTGCATTAATTAGATTAATATTTTATTAAACTTTAATATTTGTTCTTTTTTGTTTAGTTAAAAATATTAGTGACAAATAAGTTTGTTTACACTTCTTAATAGATTTTTTTTTCTAGAAAGCAATAATTTTTTTTTAGAAAACGGTGACTATTCATTTTTTTAATTATTTGAATTAAACTTGCTTGCATCAACGTAAGATGTACTGATGATAATTAATAATTTATTGAAACTAAAACTAAATATTATGTCATCACATTGATATACATTTGAATGGTATTATGGAAATCATTTTACATAGTGAAATTAATTACTATGTTATGGATAACGCGTTGACTGCATTTGGTCCCTGTTTGAGACCCATTATTTGGAATAATGTGATTTGGAATAGTAAATTTTTTAGAGAATGTGTAGTTAAAAATTGGAGAATATTTTTGGATTTATGTGTAGATTATTTTATTGGTATAATGTGTGGTTGAAAATGAGTTTTTAAAAAATGAGATTTAAAAATAATAGGTATCAAACAGGGGCTTGATAATGCGTTTAGTGCAATGGGAAATGAAATTGAAATTATTAAGGATGTTCATTTTAATACTTAAAAACGCAACTCCAAACAATGTGCAAATATCTGTTATTTTCGATAAAAAATAATATCAATTTTTTATCGAACAACAACTTCATTTTTTTTTTTTTTTTGTGAAAAAATGTGGAAAACTTAATAACCATTTACTACTTAAATATATAAATTGATTTTTATTACTCAAAGAAGCTATTATAATTTGAAGTAGTTTTATTGTTTGTAAAATTTTATTAATTATTTTAATATATTATTTTTTATGCATTTTGTGTACGGGAGAAATCTTAATATATTATTATTATTATTTTATTATATATATCTATATTATATATTAAACCACAACAGCCGTAAAAAAAATTTCTCACCCACTGTCACTTATTTTTTTTGGAAACCTTTTGTTTTCTTGTGTTTTTTTTTTCCTGATTTTCGATACAATTGTTTAACATTAATTATCAACTTGAATATGTATTGGAATAGGTGGAAGACGTGTCATGCCAGTGACTTTTCATTTGTTGATGTTGAATTGATTAATGAGGTGTGGATGGGAAATGGCTTTTCATTTTCCCATTTCATATTAAATGCTCGATGCAATTTTTTGCTGGCCGAACTTAAGTATTAATTAGTATTAATACATTTTTTTGAATAAAACAAATATAAGATTAATTTTAATAATTGTCTAAAAATTATATGATCTAAAATTCTCGGTATAATTTTTTGACCTTCAGTGTTATCCGGTTGCCATGTCATGATAATTGCAAGATTTGCGTAAGTATTATTTTAACTACTTGATTTTATATGTAAAACTATAATGTTATTGGTTAAGAATGAATAATATTTTTTTAATAATTCTTAATTTTAATAGTTTTGTAAAGGTTATATGGTACGATTTTTGCTATAATTTTTTTACTCCAACATTGTCGATTGTTATATCATGATAATTGCTAGATTTATGAAATTGTTATTTTGACCACTTGATTTTATAGGTGAAAATATAATTTTATTGGTCAAATGCAAATATTTGTGGGTTAAGATTCAGCACGCTTTTATAATTATTATGATTCTTATTTTTGAGTGAAAAATTTTAAGCTTAAATACGAGAGGAGAATGCATAAACCATTAGAAATATATTAATACATTCCACACAATCAATATTGTATCCATAATATTAAATAAAAAACATGATACACCATTAAATAAACTACTAAATTTAGATTTTCTTTGAAGTTGACAATTACTCATAAAAATTATTGAAATTAACAATCATTTTTATTGGTCAAATACAAATATTTGCTCTTAAGATTAAACAAAAGCTTATAATTACTGTGATTGATGTTTCTGAAAGAAATTTAGATAAAATGTTAAATACGTGAGGAAATTGCAAAAATTGTGGTTAAAAGCGAATAATATTCTTTTAATCATTCTTAATTTTAATAGTTGTTTGAAGATTATATGGTATACCATTTTCGTTATAATTTTTTTGTCACCAACGTAGCATTTTGTCATATCATGATAATTGCTAAATTTATGTAATTATTATTTTGACTACTTGATTTTATAATTAAAAATATATTTTTATTGGTTAAATACAAATATTTGTGGGTTTAAGATTAAGCACACATTTATAATTATTGTGATTTATATTTTTGAATCAAAATTGGAAAAACATAAATACGAGAGGCATAAATCATGAGAAATAATTGATACATTCCACAATATATTTATATTTGGCGAATACTTTAGTATTATTTACCAATGTATTAAGTAAAATACTAAAGTATCCGACAAACATAGCATCCTCAATATCTCACTTATTTTTATTTATGGATTAAAATGGTGTAGTATTGAATTTATAATGCTTATACTAAACTTAAAAGAAAAGTGTTGACATATTTTATTACAAATCAAATTTGTATTTTCAATTGGAAAATTGCATTCGTACAGGGCCTGTACCTGTAGAATTACTCTTTTCAATATACCAAAATTATTCACTAATTTTACAATATATTTTGTACGATACAATATCCGTGCATCGCACGGGTGATGCACTAGTGTATTTAAAATTTGATGTATTTTGGATTGAAAATAAATTTTGAGATAAAATCGAATTTCGTATTTCGACTTAAAATAATTTAATAAGGAAAAATGGAGATATTTTTAATAATTTGGAATTGGACTCGGATTAAAATAAATTTAATTTCACATGTAAATGGCTAGACGAGTGCGATAGTTCTTAAATAATGATCTTTTAAAATTTGAGAGTTGTAACGACAAATTTTATAAAATAATTTTTTTTTTTTTAAACTTGAAATTTCTTGGTCGCTATAAATTTTTCCACCATGTCAGAGAATATGGCCATCATACAATGTTGAAAAGTGGTCGGTGCATTGCAAATACCAAATGACATCCTCCATAAGCAAAAGTCCCATATGGACATGTGAAAGTGGTCTTCTCTCGATCTTCGGGGGCTATCAAGATTTGATTGTAGCCCGAGTATCCATCCAAGAAACAATAGTTGGAGTGCCCCCACCAACCTCTCAAGCATTTGGTCAATAAAGGGGAGAGGGAAGTGATCTTTTCTAGTGGCATTGTTCAACGTCCGGTAGTTAATGCACACTCTCTATCCGGTCACGGGCCTTGTAGGAATAAGCTCATTGTTCTCATTTTCAACCACCGTGACACCTCCTATATTTGGAATACATTGGACAGGACTCACCCATGCACTATCCGAGATTGGATAGATAATTCCCTCATCCAACCACTTCAATACCTCGGCTTTTACCGCTTCTTTCATGTTTGGATTTAGACGGCGTTGGCGCTCCACCGTTGGTTTGAAGTCATCTTCCACGAGGATTTTATGCATGCATAAAGTAAGGCTAATACCATTGATATCCGTCATAGTACACCCAATAGCCATTTTATGCATTTTTAACACCTCAAGTAGTTTTTCTTCCTCCACTTCATTCAACAAATTAGAGATAATAACCGGCAGGGTAGAAGAATAGCCCAAGTATGCATACCTCAAATGTGATGGAAGAGGTTTGAGTTCAAGAGTTGGGGCTTGTTGAATGGAGGGTAGTGAAGGAGAAGAGCCCTCTCCCAATTCTTCAAAATACGGCCTCTTCTTTAAGGGATATAATTTGGAAGCCTCCAAGTGTTGTGACATCCTTCCAATGTCTAAATCATCCTCTCCCTTAGTGATTATAGAATGAGCAATGCAAGTCTCAAGGGGATCCTTAGATGATCCATAGATGAATGATGTAGCCACTTCTTGA
Source organism: Ligustrum vulgare (assembly GCA_963555705.1). Classification (NCBI taxonomy): domain Eukaryota; kingdom Viridiplantae; phylum Streptophyta; class Magnoliopsida; order Lamiales; family Oleaceae; genus Ligustrum; species Ligustrum vulgare. The sequence goes on along the minus strand of OY743177.1, from coordinate 23,762,703 downwards.
TCAATGATGTCTACTCGGGAGCATAAATTGACCTCGGTGGGATACTTAATGGATTTCATGATGTCGAATGTGATTTGCTCATCTTGAACCCTCAATATCAATTTACCTCCTTGTACATCTATTAAAGCCCGACTGGTTGCTAGGAAAGGTCTTCCCAAGATGATAGGTATATCAAGGTCTTCCTCCGTGTCAAGAATGATAAAGTCGACGGGGAACATGAATTTTTCCACCTTGATTAGCACATCCTGAATAATACCACGCGGGTGCTTAATAGAGCGATCGGCCAGTTGCAATGAAACTGTGGTTGGATTCACCTCTCCCATGCCCAATCTCCTGAAAATAGACAAAGTCATCAAATTAATACTAGCACCAAGATCACATAGTGATTTTCCAAAAGTTAAATCACCAATAGTACAAGGAATTGTAAAACTTCAGGATCTTTGATTTTTGGAGGCAATTTGTTTTGTAGTATGACACTACATCCTTCCGTGAGCATCACAGTTTCATGATCTTCTAGCCTCCTCTTGTTTGAAAGAATATCTTTCATGAACTTTGCATAGCTAGGTATTTGTGCTAATGCATCGGAAAATGGTATGTTGATGTGAAGTTTCTTGAAGACTTCAAGAAATTTACCAACTTGTGCATCCACCTTGTGCTTTGGAGTCTTTGAGGAAAAAGAATGGGGGACACATAAGCTTTCACCGGAGCAGGCACCTTTGTTGAAGTCTCCCCACTTTCCTTCAATGTTGCATCATTTTCATTCGCCTCCTCCACATATTCATTACATTTTTCTTTCATCTCGGGTTGTGCCACATGTTGCTTTACCGTGATTTCCGGTAATTGAATTCCACTTCTTGTAGTGATGGCTTGCACATTTTCCCTTGGATTAATCTCGGTATTGCTTGGCAAGGCTCCTTGTTGTCTCTTCGTCATCATTTTTGCCAATTGCCCAACTTAAATTTCAAGATTTTTGATAGAAGCCGCTTGATTTTGGAGAATAGTATTGGTCTTATTCATATATTGCATGAGTATCTCCTCAATAGAAGGCTTCTTCTCTTGGGGTGGTGGAGGTTGAACAAAACCGGGAGGCTTTACTTGATTTTGATTGTTGGACCAAGAAAAATTCGAATGATTCCTCCAACCTGAATTGTATGTATTGGAGTAAGGATTACCTTGTGATCAGTTGAAATTTTGAGCGTAATTCACTTGCTCATTTGAAGTAGAAGCCATTTTGAGCATGAGACATTCCTCAACTTTACGTGTTGCTCCACATACATCACAAATAGAAATAGGAGGGTAGATTGCTTTTATCGTATATTGAGAAGACAAATCATCTCACTTCTTGAATAGAAGGTCCATCTTTGCCGACAAAGCCGCATATGCATCGACTTCATGAATTCCCGCGGTTTTCTTTGGTACCATGTGGTCGGTTGGCCAAGTAGAATTGTAGCGCCCCGAGTTCCGAGAAACGCGGGAACGCCACTTTTCTAAATTTTTGAATAAATTTTATTGCTTAAAATGATTAAATATTAAATATCACATTTATTGGATAAAAGTTTAGCGATAATTCAGATTAAATAAAAATAATTCGTACAAATTTATAAAAATGATAATTCTTGATAAAATGAAATAATTATTTCAAAATTCAAGACTTTTAAAAAATATCAAATTGTAATTTGCCGTCATTGCCCATCACTCGCCACCATCTCCGAAATCTGCAAAAACTGTTAAAATAACGTGTTGAGCATTTCAAAATGAAATACTTAGTAGACTCAACTCCAATAATTAATCTACAAGATAATTGGACAAGTAATCATGCAAATAATGTAGTGATATTCTTTTCTTATTCATAAGCATCAATAAATGAGTGCAGATGAACACATTCTTTTCTTGTCTCATGCTAGCAGATAAGTTATGACGTGCATAACATAAATTCCCAAATTTATCTCATACGAGATATTCTTTTATTTTCTCATGCAATTAAGCATATAACAATTACACAAATCCACATACTCACGTGCAATTATAATATAAATTAATTAGTGGGGGCGAGTCTACCTTTAACTTTACGAGTTCTCAAAAGTGGAGTGATAAGTGCTTTATTAGCACGTATTTAATTCACTTATTATCTTATTTTGTTATTGGTTTGATCCTATTGAAGCATCGTTTAATGCATTTTCACTTATTGTGCTATGTAAGGTAAAAAAGAAGAAAAAGAAAGGAAATAGGACCAAAGAAATACAAAAAAAATCAAGAAGTGAGGTTCAAGGACATATTCAAAGAGCTCCAAATCAATAATGGCATGTGGGAAGAAGATTAGATGCAAAAATTATGGTAAAAAAAGGTTTGGGGGTGAAGTTAGAAATCAAAAACCCGCAAGAATTGTGATCATGAATTTTAGTCATAGATTGAAGCTCAATTTTGTCATATACGAATTTCGAATTTGGGAAGAGCTATTTCACAAATAATTTTAGATATTTTAGTTTTCTTTCCAACGCAACTTGAATCACGACAATCGGACTTCGGGAGAGAAAGTTATGACCAAAACATCGAACATAGGCTCTTCTCGGCAGAAATGCACTTACGGCCGTAAATGGTAAAGTTACGGCCGTAACTTCCAAATTTCGAAAATTTTCAGTAGCTTACTTACGGCTGTAATAAGGAAAGTTACGGCCGTAACTTTCTCGCGAAGAAATTTCCTTATCTGATTCAAGTTCTATTTTTGGTATATCTTTGGGGTAAAGCTAGGGTACGATTTTGGGAGTATTAAAAGAGCAAAATCACCACAAAAAAGAGGCTGGACATTGAGGAAAATTGAGAGAAAAATATAGAGCATTCTTGGGAGATTTTCAAGCGCAAGAATATCAATAACGATGGAATTTATGAAGCAACTTGAAGAATCTACCACAATCATGCTAGGCTAAATTCCATATCTTGTTCAAAGGGGAAGTTGTGTTAACTTAATTATGTTATTTTCTTTTCCTACAAATTAGTAGCGTGAATTTATTCCTTTATTTCAATTGTTGGATTATTATGTTTTGAATGTTCATTGAGTTTATTTGAATAATAGTTTAATTTGGCCAATTGAATTATTGATCTTTGGATTCATGAATATGCTATGTTTAGATTCTTGATCCGTAATTGTCATTGAATCTTTACTTTAGTAGCAAATAAATCTCGTGCAGGTTTAGTAATAATTCAACTTGGATTGATTAATTTGAGCTTGTGAAAGTAACGATCCAATTCAATCTATTCTTCTAGATTTTCATACTAATCGTGCATTAAATCCTAAGAGCTTGTTTAGAATTGTCCGTGGCTAGAATTGGTTCGAAGAGCTTATTTTGAATCAATACACATAAGGAAGAATTTAGATAATCAGAGCTTGTTGATTATTTATGATTGATAATTGAATTAGGGATAAAAACACGTTACAAGGAAAGGTATAACATTAATTGAGGGTACAACCGAACCCGAGAACAAGATTTTTTCTTATATTATTTCTCTAGTCATATTTAATTGTTTATTTTTATGCATATTTTTTATCCAAGCAATTTCAAACAACAAACCCCCTCATTCCAATTTAATTGATCGAACAACTAAAATTAGTTTCCATTCCTCGTGGGATCGACTCTTACTCTCACTACTACATTATTAATTAATATTTAACGAGTAAGGAATTATTTATTATTTTGGTGCATTGCGACAGACATCAAATTTTTTTGGCGCCGTTACCGGGGAACGGTTAACCAATTTTATGTTTAATCAATTAGAATTTTATTTTTTCTGCATTTTTTTTATTTTCAATTTATTTCTATAATTTTTTTTTAAAAAAAAAAAAAATCTTGCTTGTCTACTTCTTTGCTTATTTGCGTAAAACTCGATAAACTAATTTTGAATTTTTTGATTTTGACCCAGAAATCGAGAGAATCTTTCAACAGCAAAGAAGAGCTGCACAACCAATGGCAATAGATAACAATAATCTGACTCTCAAGCAACTAGCTACCCCGGATGTTGCTCAACAACTGCTATGCATCACTTTTCCGGCAGTGGAAGAAGGCAGAACTTTTGAGCTAAAATCCGGACTGATCCATCTTCTGCCAACTTTCAGAGGACATCCCGGTGAGGACTCATACAGACATCTGAAGGAGTTCCATGTCATTTGTGATAGCATAAGACCCACGAGTATTACTGAGGAACAAATAAAAATGAGAGCTTTTCCATTCTCATTAAAGGATACCGCCACCGACTGACTTTATTGTCTACCATCGGGAACAGTTACTACTTGGAACGACATGAAAAAACTTTTCTTGGAAAAATACTTCCCTGCATCGAGAGCTGGTACAATCAGAAAGGAGATATGTGGGGTACGCCAGAACAACAACGAAACATTGTACGAGTATTGGGAGCGCTTCAAAAAGCTCATCTCGAGCTGCCCCCATCATCAGATCAGTGAGCAACTCTTGGTGCAATATTTTTGTGAAGGTCTGGCAGCGATGGATAGAAGCATGATAGATGCCGCAAGCGGAGCTGCATTGATGGACAAGACACCGGAACAAGCACGAGCTTTAATCTCCAATATGGCTGAGAACACTCAGCAGTTCAACTCCAACAAGGATATGCAAGTTCGGCGCGTGAATGAGGTAAGTAGTTCCAATATTGAAAGTCAATTGTTTGAACTAACAAATCTCGTTAAACAACTTACTGTAGGGAAGGCACAACAGGTCAAAGCTTGTGGGATATGTGCAAACTTCGGACATCCAACAGATACTTGTCCGGTGTTGCAAGAGGGAAATGGTGAACAGGTAAGTGCTGCAGAGAGTTTTCCGTTCCAAAGACAACAGTACAATCCGTACTCTAATACCTACAATCCAGGATGGAGGGATCACCCCAACCTAAGCTACGGAATTAACATTCCCCCAGGTTTCATTTCAAACAAACCTCAAGGGCAATTTCAACAACAAGGAACCTTCCAACAACAGGGGCAGTATCAACAAAAACCTCAAGGCTCAGGTATGTCTCTTGAAGACATGGTAAAAACACTAGCAACTAACACATTTCAATTTCAACAGGATGCAAAGTCTAGCATTCAAAATTTGGAGAACCAGATGAGCCAAATGGCCACCGCCATCAACAGGTTGGAAGCACAATTCGGAGGTAAACTACCATCTCAGCCTGAGGTGAATCCTAAAAATGTTAGTTTCATCACTCTCCCGAATGGAAAAGAGGTTGAGGGGCCACAAATGAAACCTGTTGCAGCTGAAGAGGAGGAAGTTGAAGAAGAAGAAGTCGGGAAGAACTACAGCACCTCAAAAAGCTTGCAAGTAAAAACAGATTCCACTTTAAATGTTAAATTGACTCCACCTCCTTTTCCTAGCAGGCTAGCAAAGGTGAACAAGGAAAGCAAGGGGAAAGAAATCCTGGAGATGTTCAGGAAAGTGGAAGTCAACATTCCACTGTTGGATACAATCAAGCAAGTACCCCGATACGCAAAGTTCTTGAAGGAGCTATGCACCAACAAACGAAAATTGAAGGGGAATGAAAATGTGATGATGTGAGAAAATGTCTCTGCATTATTTCAAAGGAAATTACCTCCAAAATGCAAGGATCTTGGTATGTTTACAATCCCTTGTATAATAGGTGAAACTAAATTTGAGAAGGCCTTGATAGATTTGGGAGCGTCAATTAACGTAATGCCTAGGTCCACATACGCCTCTTTAAAACTTTCCAATTTAACTGAAACGAATGTCATAATTCAATTAGTTGATCGCTCTAACGCCTATCCGGATGGGGTAGTTGAGGATGTGCTAGTGCAAGTAGGAGGGTTAGTGTTCCCGGCTGACTTTTATGTGTTAGACATGAATAATGATCACTCTCCCAACTCCACTCCTATTTTGTTAGGTAGACCATTTCTAAAGACATCTAAGACCAAGATAGATGTCAGTAGTGGCACACTCACCATGGAATTTGATGGTGAAATGATTTAGTTTAATATTTATGATTCCCTGAACTACCTTGATGGTGTTAATTCTGTTAATGTTATTGATTCTTCAGTACAGGAAACTTTCAAACTTGGTGGAAATGGTGAAAAGCCAGGTAAAATCCCGTGTATTACATTGCCAACTTCTTATGACATGCTTTTGCCCCTGTCTTGCAGGCCCTAATGAAAAATATGAAAAATAAGTTGAGCTTTGAAAATCCACCTAATCCCGGTTGAAGGAGGAAACAACAAGTCTAGCCAAAGACACTAAACAAAGGCGCTACTCAGGAGGCAACCCGAGAGGGGAGTTTCTTTACTCCCTCAAATTGTTATTTTTTTTATTTTCATTTTTGTCATTTTTCTTATTAGTTAATTTCATTCGGAAAAAAAAAACAAAAAAACTCCATCTCTTCCTTTGGTTCCATTCACATTCCCCTCTTTTGTTTTGTATTGTCACGCTCCACATTGAGGACAATGTGAAATTCAAGTGTGGGGGGATGATTATCTATTATCTTTTGTTATCCCTATTTTATTCATCTTCATTCAGTTTTTTTTGTTAGTTAGCTTTAATTGTGCTTAGACCCACATTTCGGTTTAATAGGAAGCAGCCCCACTTATGATTATTTTTGAACCACCAACTTCCTAAATTGCATAATCGGATAAACAATGAGCACATAGAGATGAGTTTTCCAATAATTTATGAATTAGTTTGAAAATGGGGACAAATTGAAAAATTTCTGCAACCTAATTGAGTCAAACCAAAATTGATATGATAAAATACCGCCCCGAGTAACTTCATTCTATCCTTATTCCCTAGATTTTGAGTTCGGAATGAAGACTGAGCAATGACCTATAACTCATAATTGGATGGGAGAAGCACATATAAACCATAACTTGTGAGTTTTTGAGCCTATGAGCTACTTTTACTCTTTATATTAAGCTCTATTTTTTGATGTGTGTCCTGTATGGTTGGTTTGTGCTTGGATGTGCTTTCTTCTGCATACTGTTGTAGCTTCTTGACTCAAGTGCAAAATATAGTAGAGGCATTAGGTTAAACCAAATTTGACCTGCTAAAAGGGCCTACCATGATACATGTACCAATATAAGTCTTTTTGAGCCTTAGCTTTTCCTTAAAATTTTGATGCCACGCTACAAGCCAAGAAATACCCTTTCTTTCGCATTGTCTCTGTTTTGAACCCATAGAGAAGGGATTCGCAAGCTTTTGTTGATTAAGGATCGTGCTGTAGTCTAAGTCTAAGAAGTTGCAATGGTTATCTTGTGTTGGATGATGGTTGTGTAATGAACTAAATTCAGGGGAATGTAATTCTATCTCAAGCCAATTGGCGACTGCGTAATGATTTGAACAAAAAAGAAAAATTTGCAGTCTGTACTCAGAAAAAAAATTGAAAGAGAAAAAGCAATGAAAAGGAAGTTTAGTCATGAAAATTAGTAGTTGAGGATGTCAAACACTCAACTTGTGAAAAAGAAGAAGAAGAAGAGATTCAAGTGTGAACAAAGTTGGGTAGCAGGAAACAATGAAGTTCATATTAAGGGGTGAAGGAAGTAATGTCATTGTGAATTGACTTAGTTTGCGAAATTTCTTCTCGACTCAGCCTAAATATGTCATTTTATCCTACCTGGTCCGAAGCCCCGTTACAACCAAATAAAGACATTTACTTTGCACTTGTTTTATTGTTGGCTCCGGTTATGACATTTGAGCAGTTTGTGGTAATAGATTCTCCATGCAGTGAGTTGAGTGAAAATTCTCACCCTTATACACTTTGTGCGAAGAGAGAAATATCTAGTGAGGGTGTTAACTCCCATTACATATGCTTATGAGTGGTTTGAATTGCTTGGTCTATATTCTGTACTTTCAAGTTGGCCAAAAAACTAACACCCATGTAGTAAATCATTGATAGAGGTTAAGAGAGAACTCACAAGAGGTGGGAGGATACAAGCCACATTGGGAAATGAATTGGGCCGGAGGTATTGATTTTCATTTCTGTTTAGAGGATATTGGATGGTGCATCTCTTGCACACACTAACACACTCCGGTTATGCAATTGAATTTTCATGCTAAAAGAGAAGTGGGCTGTAACCTTGACTTTCCGATTGTAGATCTATCTTTTTGTTTTAGTTATGTTTCTTTTCTTTCACATCATTATTCGAGGACGAACAATGGTTTAAGTGTGGAGGGATTTGATAAGTGCTTTATTAGCATGTATTTAATTCACTTATTATCTTATTTTATTATTGGTTTGATCCTATTGAAGTATCGTTTAATGCATTTTCACTTATTGTGCTATGTAAGGTCAAAAAGAAGAAAAAAAAGGAAACAGGACCAAAGAAATACAAAAAAATCAAGAAGTGAGGTTCAAGGACATATTCAAAGAGCTCCAAATCAATAATGTCATGTGGGAAGAAGATTAGATGCAAAAATTATGGTCAAAAAAGGTTTGGGGGTGAAGTTAGAAATCAAAAACCCGCAAGGATTGTGATCATAAGTTTTAGTCATAGATTGAAGCTCAATTTTGTTATAGAATAATTTCGAATTTTGGAAGAGCTATTTCACAAATAATTGTAGATATTTGAGGTTTCTTTCCAACGCAACTTGAATCACCACAATCGGACTTCAGGAGAGAAAGTTATGACCAAAACATCGAACATAGACGCTTCTCAGCAGAAATGCACTTACGGCCGTAACTTCCAAATTTCGAAAATTTTCAGTAGCTTACTTACGGCCGTAATAAAGAAAGTTACGGCCGTAACTTTCTTGCGAAGAAATTTTCTTATCTGATTCAAGGTCTATTTTTGGTATATCTTTGGGGGTAAAGTTAGGGCACGATTTTGGGAGTATTAAAAGAGCAAAATCACCACAAAAAGGAGGCTGGACATTGAGGAAAATTGAGAGAAAAATATAGAGCATTCTTGGGAGATTTTCAAGCGCAAAAATATCAATAACAATGGAATTCATGAAGCAACTTGAAGAATCTACCACAATCATGCTAGGTTAAATTCCATATCTTGTTCAAAGGGGAAGTTGTGTTAACTTAATTATGTTATTTTCTTCTCCTACAAATTAGTAGCGTGAATTTATTCCTTTATTTCAATTGTTGGATTATTTTGAATGTTCATTGAGTTTATTTGATTAATAGTTTAATTGGGTCAATTGGATTATTGATCTTTGGATTCATGAATATGCTATGTTTAGATTCTCGATCCGTAATTGTCATTGAATCTTTACTTTAGTAGCAAATAAATCTCGTGCAGGTTTAGTAATAATTCAACTTGGATTGATTAATTCGAGATTGTAAAATTAACGATCCAATTCAATCTATTCTTCTAGATTTTCATACTAATCGTGCATTAAATCCTAAGAGCTTGTTTAGGATTGTCCGTGGCTAGAATTGGTTCGAAGAGCTTATTTTGAATCAATACACATAAGGAAAAATTTAGATAATCAGAGCTTGTTGATTATTTATGATTGATAATTGAATTAGGGATAGAAACACGTTACAAGGAAATGTATAACATTAATTGAGGGCACAACTGACTTACTTCTCCAAATGATTCGTCTAGCCAAGAAAATTAATTAAATTAGTATTTTCAAACTTGAATTTAAAGTAAATAAAATATAATGATCTAAATGAAATTTTAAGAGAATTGAAATTAAAATTTAGGGATTGAAGTAGACTTTTCGAAAATAATAGGACTGATTCGTTAATTCTAGAAACATTTGTAACTGAATAGAAGATATTTTAAAAGAAGGGACTGAAATGAATATATTTCAAAACTTGGGGCTGAAAGGGTAAATTTTGAAAACTTAATATTTATAAAAACATTTTATCTCTCTCTCTTTCTCAAATCAGACAAGAGGGAGACGCAGGGAGGTCGCGAGGGCGATGACGGAAAGGAGGGACTCCGCCCTCCGGTTTCCACCGCCGACCGGAGGCAGCGGTAGCGCCACCTTCGCGTGGCGGCACTGATGCGGTTGGGGGGTGATTTTGGTTCGTATGTGGGTGCGAAATAGGAGCAAATCGAGGCTTGAGGTTCCGGTTTTGGGCTGCGAGGTCGTGGATTTTCTGCGTTTAATCCGGTTAGCAGGTGGCTGTAGGTAAGTGTTTGGCTTTTTCTTGATTTATTGGTTTTTCTTTGGGTTGTTCTGATTTGGGATTGGAGTTGGGGAGTGGCGTTGATGGAGGTGCGGTTGTGGCGGTGTTATTAGGAAGGGGTTGCGAACGGTGGCGGTGGTGGTTTGGTAGCGGTTGTGGCTGGTGTTTGATGGTTCTGATTTTTGGTGGTAGTTTGGTGAAAGGGATGTGAGTGGTTGTGCTTGGTGATCTGATTGCAGGAGTTGATGATGTGAATATGGGAGGGGCAGTGTCGATGGCCAGTGGTTTGGGAGTTTTGGTGATGGGGGTGGTTCGGTGCTGTAGTGTGGGGTTGCAGGCGTTGGGTTCGACTGGAAGGGATGGAGGAGGCTAGTTGTGGTGGTGTTGTGAAACCATTTCAGTAGAGTGGGAGAGAAAACTATACCAGAAGATCGTTTGGCTTGGGGTGAGTTCGTGTGGGAGGGAAAAAATGGAGTATATGTTACAGTCTGTTTGCTGAAGTTGGTAGATTGCTTGTGTTCACCTGATTGGGATGAATTGCAGGAATTGCATGATTGTAAAATGTCATTGTAGGAAGTATGAGGGAGAGAATCAGGGGTGTGAAGATGGAAGGGGAGGTGGAATTATTGGAAATTAAGGATCATCGCTGAAATGCTGGAGATTGAAATCTAAAAATGGAAGATTGCTGGTGTTCGTCTGACTGGAAAAATTGTAGGGAAATGCTGAGTGATATATGTTATTTTTAGGGGTAAATTTTATGGAAATGTGGGGAAAAGAATTGTTCATACCAATTAGAATTGTGATGAATAGCTAAGTTTGGGGATTAAAGCAAATTTAAATTGGACAAGGTTAAAAATGTGGAAATACATGAATTCGGACTTTAAAATCATTAAAATTTGAATTAATATTTAAAATGGTGACATTGGAATATTTTAAATAAAATTCAAAAATTTAATTATGATGAAAATTAATTTAATTTCATTTATAATTTGGCTAGACGAACACTCCTTTTAAATTAAATGGAAAAAGTAGTAGCGACGCGCATTTAAAATTCTAAAAATATTTTATTTAGAAAAATTTGAAAATTCCCGGTCGCTACAAGAATTGTGACTAGCCATCCTATCAAATATCTCAATTGTCTCATTAGGTAATTTTGTAGTGATAACTCCATTGGAGGTCGAATCAACCGTCACTCGACTAGATTGATTCATCCCAAGATAGAAATATTGAACTTGCATTTGCTTGATGAACCCATGATTTGGACATTTCCTCAACATCTCCTTGAATCTTTCCCATGCCTTATAGAAACATTCGATGTCAAGTTGTCAAAATGTGGAGATATCATTCTTTAATTTATCCACTTTTGACGGAGGAAAGTATTTTGTAGTGAACTTTTGAGCAAGATCATTCAATGTTGTAATACTTCCAACTGGGTTGGCATCTAACCATTCACGAGCTCCATCTCTAAGGGTATGTGGAAATAACTGCATGTTGATAGCCTCCTTGCTAATTCTCGGATAATCAAAGTTACTACACATCTCCAAAAACCGCGAGATGTGAGTAAATGGATTTTCCTCGGTCATTCCATAGAATTGTAGATGCCCCTTGAAGAGATTTATCACATCCAGATTTAGATGAAAATCCGAACGTCCAAATGGGGGATATGTGATGCTTCCTCGATTTTGAGTGATGAGAGGGACCATGAATTGTTCCATTGGTCTATCATCTTTATCAATAGCGGGATTGACACCACCTTGATTGTTGTCCCCCATATTTCCTTGCATTCTTTGTTGTTCAACTTGTTCTCTTCTTTCCCTAATCCTCCTCCTAAAAGTTTGTTCGGGTTCGGGATCAAATGGAAGAATGTCCCAAGTCAGACGTTGTTGCATAAACAAGGCAATAGTACCTAGAAAATGAAAATAAAAAGAAGAAAGAGATGAGAATGAGAAGACAATTAAATTAACAAAAATCAATGCATTTAGTACAAATAAAATCAATCCCCTGCAACGGCGCCAAAAACTTGTTCGCTAAAATCGTATACCGCAAGTGCACGGTTCGCGTTCAAGTAGTAAAGTGGACTAGAGAAGTCCGGGTTATCGTACCCACAAGGATTGATTGATTTGTAACTAAAATTATTGATTTCATTTTTAAAAGAAAAGTCAAGTAACATAAAAAGTTGGTTTGATGGTGAATACTAACTAACATAAATTAAAAAATGGCGACATGAAAAACTAGTTAATTAAAGCAAATAGACAACAATATGTAAAAGCTAGAATTACAACTAATTATCCAAAGTAAACTAATGACAACAAGAACTTGGTGATTAAACTAAACTAGAAAACATGAGACAAGGTGAATTAAGTTTTTATAACTATACTAATTTCTTCTTTCACAAATCAATTAGTGATAGTCAATCAATTAACAAAATTACATGGGAAACTCTAAATTAAACCTAACATGTATAATAACTTGCAAATATAATACAAAATATTGACAACATTTTAAGATTACATAAACATAAAACAACATTCCTAATCATAAAAACATAAACATAAATACCCAACATCCATAAACAACTTAAAATACTAATTAAAAAATAAACTAGTCAAAAAATCCAATACAATAACATTAACCCATAATAAACTAACAACAACATTTAACAAATAACATAAACATATGAATAATACCCAAAATAAAGATTAAAAACAAGAGAATAAAGAAAATTCCTCCTTTTTGAAAAGTTCTTGAAGTAAAAATCCAAGATATCTTCACTTTGAACCAAGTTTCTCCATCAATCATTAATGTCTTCAACAACTCAAACACAAAACATTAATTGCACAAAAAGTAAATGACATTCTTGATGGAAATGTGAGAAAATAACAATAATAAAAAACCCAACAATAATAAGCAACTTAAATGCACAATAACTTTACTAAAGCATAAAAACATTAACTTAACATTGCATTAAAAGTATGAAAATTAAGAGGAAAATTACAAAAGAAATTCAAAGGGGCAAAAACTTACATGATAAGCCAAAAATGAGAATTGTTTTCTATTTAAATAACCTCAAGAATAGTTCAAAAACCCTAAAATTCATCAAGATCCACGTAAAACAGCGATGTGGGCAGGATCGGGCCGGTCGGGTTGACCGGGAACATCCCAGAATTTTTTTTTTTAAATCATAACTGCGCGATCGCGCTGTAGAAACATTTCCCGAACCATGCGTCTCGGGTCCGTTTTGAGGTCCGAGTCGCTTTCGCAACTTGGTTCGAACCACGCGTTCGCGTGGCTCGCTGGGGTGCTATCTTGCAGCTTAGATCCTTTCGTAATTGCCATCAAGTCCTTCATCTTTCAATGATGATCAATTAAGTCCCCAAATTTCAGATTTCTTTCAAATAATTCCTTCTAAAATTGCACTTTAGGTCCTTTAATTTTTGAAATCTTGCAATTTTGTCCCTCTGCTAATTGCATAGCTCGTCCAGAACTTTCCAAAAGTGACAAAATGATCCCTAAACTTGGAATTTCAGCAAAATCTTCACTCCTTTTGTGATATTTGGCCTCAAATTTGGACATTAACCTATTTAAATACAAAATATGCATAAATTAGTAGAGATTTGCTCAAGAAATTCCAAAATTTATTAGTTTAAAGATATAAAAAGTGTATAAAAATGCACTTAACAATGCTAATTGGGAACTATCCATATAGCTCTCTTTCTCATTAGATTACCTAAATTTTGTCCTATTTTGAAAATTGCTGTAAATTTGTTGAGGATCGTGACATTTTACAAGTGTACGTAAATGTTTGTTCCATGGCTCTTTTTTGTAACGACATGATGGTATGTTTAGTTTGCTACGTGATCATTAATAATATTTAACTGCTCCAAGTGGCACTTCTAATATAAATTGTTGTGCCGTGGTTGTGGTTTAATCTAATTTAAGTTTGTGGTAGTGTTGAATGGTGTTATCATCTAAGTGTAGGGATAATATGTTTCTTTCAGGGATGTTTTCACCATTTTTAAGGGATGTTTTGCACGATAACGTTTATAGGTCTAAGAATGGCAACGGGGCGGGTTCGGGGTGGAGATGCCAATCCCCGTCCCTGCCTTGTTGAAGATTTATCATCCTATCCCCGCCTCGCCCTGTCTAAACGGGGGCGGGTCGGGGCGGGTAGGGGACGCCCATAATCCCAGTTTACGTCCCCGTTTATTATTATATATATACATTTGTCCTTTAATTTATTTTTATAATGGTAATCTAAAGTCTTAGTTACACAAATTATTTTTTTAAAGTTTGATTATTCTGCAAAATTCTCATTTAAAAGTTTTAAAGAATGATTAACATTAATAAAAAAAACTCATAATAACTTTTATAGAGTAGTACAAGTTTAATTATGTTAAGAAGTATGTTTTGGAGAGAATGAGATGAGAATTGTGAGAGTGAGAGATGAAAAGTAATATAAAGTTAAAAAGTAAGGCTTGGTTTTAAAATTATATATTTGGGTATCGGGTGGATCATCATACTTTTAATTTGTTAGAACTTTTTTTAATTAAACTTATTAATCGGGGATGGTTTCACGGCGGGGATGGGGCGAGGATGGAGATGGGGATTTGATTCTCTATCCTCGCCCCATCCTCGATCGGATATACTTTTTCATCCCCGTCCCCTCGTCATCCCTGTCATTGTCGGGGATTCTCCACTTCGTTCAGGACGGGTTCCCATTGGGTTCAGAGATTTCCCACCCCATTGTCGTTCCTAAATAATAGGTCGAGGACATTTTCGCCAAAATGTTTAGAAGATTTCCATTGAAGCATATTATATTATATATATTAAAATAGGCGAAAAACATGTTTAATGTCAAAAAGATGAAATTACCCTTTATAAACAGGCCATTGGAGTACACATGATTGTTTGATAGAGGAATTTAACAGATTGGACGAAAATGATTATTTCTACAACGAAATGTGATTTTGAGGTTGAAAATGTAAAAATTGAAAGAGTAAGTACGAATTCCACAATTAAGACAAAAGGTTAGGGATATTTTTCTGTTTATCCTCCTCCTTCCAAAAAAACACAGAGGCTTCTTTGGAATTTTCACAAACTTAAAGGACTATCCCGTTACTGTCTTTAAAAACAAAATGTACCATCATCTGTCAAAATCAACCATAACGTGCAACGTACGTGGAACTCGATCGCCGCCTTTCTTGCATTTCAGTATATCCCACCCTCAGTTAAAAGTTAAAACCGCCTCTCCAGTCCCTCCCCACGCGCCTCCGCATAAATCCCCAAACAATAAAAATTCCAATCCACAAAATTCTAGAACCAGAATGGAATCGATTGCAGTCAATTGGGAAGCACTCGACACACTTGTAACCGACTTCGCAAAATCCGAGCATTTGATCGAAGAGGCGCAATCTCCTCTGTCATCGCCGTCAACCACGACGTTCGCTTCGAGATTATTGATTCGCCAGATTAGAAGGTTATTAGAATCCGGTGATATTGACTCCGCTATTAATCTCCTTGGAGTTAACGCTCCCTCCGTCCTAGATGATCATCGCCTCCTATTCCGCTTGCAGAAGCAGGTTTTTTTTCTTCCCCCCCACCCCCCATATTTTTTTTTACCTTGCGGGTTCTTTTTGTTTTATTTACTTTGAGGTGAATAACAGAAATTCATTGAGCTGTTGCGGAAAGGAACTGAAGAGGATCGTGATTCTGCCATTCATTGTGTGAGGACGGCTCTTGCTCCTTGTGCACTTGATGCATATCCGGTAGAATTATGTATTTATGTGTTTATGTTTCTAGTTACCGTATTAAGAATTGATAATTGCTTGTGAATGATAGCACGGTGGATTAAGTGGATATTCTTTATTATTAGTCGAAAAAAGTGCCATTTGCACTATCAATCTTTGACATAATGCCGAGGACTGGATAGATAATTTTATAAATGATACTAATTATTTTGACAGAAGATTAAAGACTATTACCCACTTTAATCTACAATAATACCAATCACCTACCACTAATTATTCTAATTTTACACCTTTTTTTATTTATTATTATTTTTGTGCACTGAACGCTAATGTTTTTGTGTTATTTTCTCATGCTTCTGAGTTTTTATTCTTGAATAGTTTTTTCACTTTGCCTGAATTCATCTTTGATATTTGTTTTTCTTCATTTAAGGAAGCGTATGAGGAATTCAAGCATGTTCTTCTCGCCTTTATTTATGACAAAGATGATCAGAACTCACCTGTGGCAGATGAGGTAAGAAATAATCTACTGCTTTCCTTATTGCATGATGTTCATGTCTGTCGAAATCTACTGTGCTTTTATTTGGTTGGATGCAAGTTCCATTAGGACTTACCATTTGTGAGACTTGTGTATTAGTTCATAGAATCTCATTTAATGCGGATAGGTGGCATTTAGGAGAATTCAGAAATCGGATGTGTGTTTGAACCTGGCACATGTTTTATGGAGAATTCAGTGAGATGCTTGGTTATACTATATGACCTATATTTTGTCATTTATGTGCTTTTGGATGTCTCCTGTTTCCAGGGTATAATTTAGCTGGAAAACGTGTAATCTACTTGCAGTATGTGGACAAAAAAGATCCATACATAAACTAAGAAGAGGGTGGATTTGGTATCCTCATATGCTCTTCCCCCTGCTAGACAGAAATGGAAAGAGCTGGAATGATATTCTTTTGCTGAGCTTAAACTAGGTTAAAAAGTTTTTGAAAAATCTAAGAGTATCCTCCATACTGTGATTTAAAGGGACAAATCATTGAGACACATAACCATTCCTGTTTATGATCGTTCATGACCTTCCAATCCTAATCATACCTAATGTATGCTAGGAATGTGGGGGTTTGGTACCCTTGTTTGGAAACCACCCTCTATTGGAGGTTTGAGATCTTTATGAATACTATATAGCAAACCAGAAACAGATGATTCTAACTTTCAAAGTAGTTTTGGAATTGTATTTCCAGGTTTCCTCCATTTCATCCAATAAATGAGTTGGTTTATGGTACTCATCTGCAGCCCTAAGTGAGGAAAAAGTAAAGCATTAGTGGTAGTCAAATACGGATTTTGATCATCACTGAAGTTGTGGCAGTGGGGTCATCTTCCTCAATTGACAGTGATCATAAATATGCTTTGTTCTTCCCTGTTTAGTTTATACCATGTAATTAGAGTGAGAAAGATCATAATCGAATTTTTCTCCTTTTTGGGGTATAGTATTACATGATGCACCAACATGCGTTCGGACCTTCGGTGCAAGTGATCAGACACTGTTATGATGCTGACACGCACTGGACATGTTAAGTGGCGTATCCAAAACTTCTTTTATTTTTTAAGGTCTTACCCGTCTTTGATATAGTTGATCAGTTTCAAAAGTGAAAAAAATTAGAAGAAAAGGCTTTCTATTTCGAAAAAAATCTACTGGAGGCTGGATGGTATTGGATTTTGACGAAGATGGTTTCAATGGTGATAAGTTGAGTGAACAGTTTGTGAGCTTGGCATCTAGGGATAGAGTCAGGAATTTACGTTTGTGGAAGGCAATTTTTTCTTTCTTTCTTTTATTTTTTTTAAGTTAATGTATGAATAAAATTTACGTATAACAAAAAATCATAACATGACATTGAATTAGTCTATTCTCACCCCAATGTGTAACCTCAAGCTTGACCACCCACTCACATTAGGGTGGGGGTGGGCCCCATCATTGATGAGTGAGTGATAAGATCCCGACAATATAATGATGGTGGAAACTGAAAAAAATGTTTTATGCAGAGTTTGGATAAAATCTATGAATGACTGTGATAAGGAAATTGTTATTGAATGAACTGAAATACAAATTCCAGGGCTATTCGAGAGGCCCGGTCTCTCCAACGTGACTCAACAATTTTCACAAAATACTCAATGCTGAATACCATTTTTCCTCCTTTATTTTTAAGTGTTTGACTGCTAGTAATATTACTACTATAGCCTTATTTCTAACTGACTAAGAATCATCTGGAAGGAAAGTTGTATGGGGAGGTTCCAGCTAATCTTGCTTGGCTGCCTTCTTCCTACGTGTGTATGTAAAATGAATTGGTGGCCTATCATTACCCGCCACTCCAAAATCCACCTTGTCCTCAAGGTGGAAATCTGGGAACTGTTTTCTGATGGTTTCAAAAGGTTCCCAGGTGGCCTCAAAATCAGGGAGATCCTTCCATTTGATTAGAACCTCAGGCCCAATTGCCTTACTGGTCGGCTGAGGTCTCACTCCTAATACGAACTCAGGTTCCACAACGAATTCCCCAGCACTCTTGAGTTGGGCAGGGAGTGGAGTCACTGGATGAGTACCCCCAACAACTTGACATAGCTGGGATACATGGAAGATTGGATGAATAGTTGTTGTAGGAGGAAGCTTCAGCTTGTAGGCAACTTGCCCAACTCTTGTTTCCACTTCAAATGGTCCATAGTATCTGGGAGATAGCTTGTGATTTGGCCGCTTAGCTAAGGAGTTATGGCGGTATGGACGAAGCTTGAGGTATACAAAGTCACCTATAGCAAATTGGACGTCCCGGCGACTACCATCAGCCCGTTGCTTCATTCTCATTTGTGCCCTAGTTAGCTGAACCCGTAGTTCCTGCAACATGTCTTCTCTGTCGATTAAGAGCTGCTCAACTGAGGAATTAATGGTGAGACCCTTTTCTACCGTAAGGAGTTTGGGTGGTTCACGTCCATAGACAATCTGAAAATGAGTGATCTTTGTTGCTGTATGGAACGAGGTGTTGTACCAGAATTCTGCCCATGGTAGAAATTGACTCCAAACACGAGGCTTGCTAGAGGCGAAGCAACGCAAGTAAGTTTCCAAACACCGATTGACCACCTCCGTTTGTCCGTCGGTTTGGGGGTGATATGCGGTGCTGTGCTTTAGAGTGGTCCCCATTGACTTGAATAACTCTGTCCAGAATGAACTCAAAAAAATGCGGTCTCTGTCGGATACAATGGAGAGGGGCACGCCATGTAATCGCACTATCTCCTGAACAAACAACTTCGCAACCTGTGGAGCAGTAAAAGGATGCGCTAAGCCTAGAAAATGGCCATATTTACTAAAACGATCCACCACAACCAGAATAGTGTCAAATCCCCCTGAACGAGGCAGTCCTTCTATGAAATCCATCGATATATCCTCCCAAATCCGATCCGGAATCGGAAGAGGCTATAGCAGTCCATTCGGAGATAAGGCTAGATACTTATTTTGCTGACAAGTTCCACAGTTGGCTATATAATCCCGTATAGATTTCTTCATCCCTTGCCAATATACATCTCTGGCGATCCTCTTATATGTTTTAAGGAAACCCGAATGACCCCCTATTTTGCTGTCATGGTACTCCAGTAAAACAAGATCAATGAAGGGGGAAGACTTAGGCAAAACGATCCTTCCACCATAGAGCAAAGTACCCTCCTTGATGGTATACCCTACAATGTTGTTAACACCTGACTGCAACTCAGACATTATCTTCCCCAGTTCTACATCATTTTCCACTTCTTTTTTGATTTCCTCCAACTGTAGGACTGTAGTGGTAGAAAGAGCAAGTAGATGAAATGAAGGCTGGACTCTTGACAGTGCATTAGCCGCCCTATTCTCCAATCCTGGGCCTTATTGAATATCAAATTGGAAGCCCAATAGCTTTGTTAACCATTTCTTATGATCCTCACTTACCAGCCGCTATTCTAGCAGGAATTTTAGGCTGCGTTGGTCTGTCCGAACTATGAAGGGCCTGCCAATTAAGTAATGACGCCATTTTTGATGGGCGAACACAATGGCCATTAACTCCCTCTCATAAACTAACTTTTGTCTTGCTTCTTGTGGTAAAACCCGACTAAAATATGCGATTGGATGATGATTTTGCATTAAAACAGCCCCCAAACCTTGGCCTGATGCATCAGTTTCTACCACAAATTCTTGCGAAAAACCAGGTAAAGCGAGTACGGGTACCTTAGTCATTGTAGATTTCAACTCTTGAAATGCAGTCTCAGTCTCACTGCTCCATTTAAACTCGTCCTTCTTGAGTAATTCAGTCAAGGGCCAAGCTAACTTGGCGTATCCTGCCACAAAGCATCGATAATATCCAGTAAGGCCAAGGAACCCTCGGAGTTCTTTCAGATTCTGTGGACTCGGCCAATTAACCATAGCTTCGATCTTGGTAAAGTCAAACGCCACCCCTTTTTCTGAAATCACGTGGCCTAAGTATTCTATCTCCTTCTGCCAAAAGAACACTTCTTTCTATTAGCAAACAGATGCTGATCTTGAAGAATTCTCAGCACCTGCTCCAAATGATGATAATGCTCCTCCACTGAATGGCTATAGACCAAGATGTCGTAAAAAAAAAACAAGTACACATTTCCTCAGGTAGGACCGAAATACCTCGTTCATCAGATGCTGAAAGGTAGCTGGAGCGTTTGTCAGTCCAAAGGGCATAACCAAAAACTCGCAGTGCCCTTCGTGAGTGCGAAATGCTGTCTTTGGAACATCATCCGGCCTCACCCTAATTTGATGATAACCTGACTTCAAATCCATTTTAGAGAATATCCTGGCTCTGTGTAGTTCATCCAACAATTCATCGATAACTGGAATTGGGAAACGATCCGGTACCGTCACCTTATTAAGGGCTCGATAATTGACGCAAAACCTCCAGCTGCCATCTTTCTTTTTAACTAACAAAATGGGGCTTGAGAAAGGACTGGAGCTAGGTTGTATGATCCCTGCAGTTAACATCTCTCTAACCAACTTCTCAATTTCATTTTTCTGGACGTATGGATACCGATATGGTCTGACATTAACCGGAGTAGCCCTTGGTTGCAGGATTATTGCATGGTCTCATATTCGTGGGGGAGGCAGCTCGTTTGGCCATTCAAAAACTGTTACATACTTGTCCAGCAGTTCCTGGAAGGGATGAGAAGTATCAATTCCGCTTGCTTCTGATTCTATACCCAAACTTCCAAGTTCCAGTAGTACCCACTGTTCTCCTCCTTTAATTGCCTTCACCATAGATTTTAATGACACCTGAGTTTTTTCCAAACTCGGATCCCCTTGTAGCAACACTGTTTCTCCTCCCACCTTGAAACGCATGGTTAATGCCCCCCAATTCACCTGCATCTTCCCCAAAGTCTCCAGCCATCTCATACCTAAAATGACATCGGTACATCCCAATTCGAAAGGCAGGAAATCGTAGACTACCTCAACTCCAGGTAAAGTTATGGTCAGCCCCTTACATATTTCCCCACCTTTGACTGATAATCCATTACCCATAAGGACCCCATAGCTTGAGGTATCTGTAGTGTGCAATCCCAACTTCATGACCAATTTATCGGAAATGAAGTTGTGGGTGGCTCCACAATCAATCAATATCACTAACGACTGGCCCTGAACCGATCCCATCAACTTCATGGTTTTAGGTGCAGACAATCCTACCACAGATTTAATAGATAATTCAATTTTTTCTCCTACCTCCTCTGCCTCGTTCTCTTCAATTACCTCCTGAACTTCCTCATCTCCATCCCCTTGCACCAAGAGCACCTGCAATGTTTTATTTCGGCACTTATGACCTGGGCTAAACTTCTCATCACAGCGGTAGCACAGCCCCTTCTCCCGTTTCATCTGTAGCTCGGAATCAGTTAAAGTTCTGAACGCAGGACCACCTCGTGTCGTCGTCGCTGTTCGTGAAACTGGAGTTGCGGATTTTGGAATTACAGTGTGGGCTGTTTGTGTATGGACGGGCGACTGGACGTAACTGGCCGACCTGAAGTTGCTAATAGGACTGGAATTCTGTGGGTTGTAATTAGTCACTTCTGATCGGAACAGCCCAATGGTAACTTGGGCTCTTTTTAAAGACTCATTATGGTCCTCCACTCTTTGGGCCATATCCATAATTTGGCCCAGACCTTGAGGGTTCAACATTCTGATTTCAGCCCGAATTTCTGGTTTTAATCCATTGATAAAATTCCCCACCATCACCGCCTCTGGAATCTCCGATAGAGGAGCAGCACACATTTCGAACATCCGGCGATACTCCTTTACCGTGCCTTCCTGTTTTAATGCCAAATTTTTTTCCAAACTAGTACCCTCATGAAATGGCCTGAACCTGTCAAGTAATAAAATTTTCAAATCCTCCCACCTCCTCAACGACTGTCGATTGTCTTCCCACTGATACCATGCTAGAGCCTCTCCTTCTAAACGTACTGCCACAGCTTCCATCTTCTCTTGGCTAGTGAATTGATTCAGATTGAAGTATCTTTCAGCCCTGAAAATCCACCCGTTAGGATCAACCCCGTCGAAAATCGGCATTTCTAATCTGCGGCCACGATACTCATTCCTTCATGTGTCCTCCCGCTGCGATCTTACTTCATTTATGTCTCCCCTATCTTGGTCATTAATTGGAATGTCATTGAGCGTCGTCGGATCCTGTGTTTTGGAGGAGCCTCCTTTCTCATGATGTTCTTGCTCGGTGGTTCATATTTTCGAAATTATGAGATTAAATTTCTCCAGTTGCTCAGTCTTGTCCTTTTGCATCTCCGATCTCATCGCACTGAATCCTTCCTGCATCTCAGATTGAATTCCATCCATTCTCGTTTCCAAAATTCCCACTCTTTCGGTGACTGTCATAATTCCCAGTGTGATGCTCTGATACCAAAATGATAAAATCCCGACTCTATAATGATGGTGAAAATTGAAAAAAAATGTTTTATGCAGAGTTTGGATAAAATCTATGGATGACTGTGATAAGGAAATTGTTATTGAATGAACTGAAATACAAATTCCAGGGCTATTCGAGAGGCCCGGTCTCTCCAACGTGACTCAACAATTTTCACAAAATACTCAATGCTGAATACCATTTTTCCTCCTTTATTTATAAGTGTTTGACTCCTAGTAATATTACTACTATAGCCTTATTTCTAACTAACTAAGAATCATCTGGAAGGAAAGTTGGTTTGGGAGGTTCCAACTAATCTTGCTTGGTTGCCTTCTTCCTACGTGTGTATGTAAAATGAATTGGTGGCCTGTCAGTGAGCCCCACTCCCTATGTGAGTGAGTGGTCAAGCTCAGATGAGTGTAGCATTGTTGTATAGCATTACCTATGGAAGTTGTGCCCAACGTGATTTTTCAGCATGAAATTCGTCTACAATAAAATCTATATCTGAATGCATAATAATTTCTCAATTCATTCAATATAGAGTCTTACAATCAAAAGAAAAAGCATCCTTCATTTTTGTGCAATCAAGACTGAGATTGGAGCGACAACAAATTTGAATTTGAATAATCATAAAGAAAAATTGCTTGTAGAGTATGAAATTTAGAAATATTGAAATAATCCTTCGATTCAACCATTAAAGCAAGGTGTCAATAAATTTGTAGATGTGTGAAATATTCAGCAAATTATTCCATAAAGTTTCAATTAACTGTTTTTTTTCCCAACATAGGAATAAATCAAAAAGTTGATCTATTTGAGAGATTTCATGGTTAACCCAGAACTTTTGCTTAATCATAAATAGGAATATGTTAGCACTAATCACTCAAATTCAATACCTGAATTCGAGAAATAAACCCACCAAATCTAATCTCCAACTCTTAGCAAAAAAATTAACAAATTAGTGAGAAGTTTTTTATTTACTAGAAATTAGACTATAAGTCACCAATAAAATGAGGGGAAAAATGCACATTTCTTTTCATACAAATCAAAATCTCAATTTCACATTAGTAGAGGATCAATAAGCATCCATACAACAACGTGGTACAAGAAATCACGCAAGGAAATAGTTCTTCACGTGGATACGAGAATGATTTTATGGTTAAATAAATTTAGGGATTTTGGTTTTCAATTCCCCCCAGTAATGTAATCGACAAAGAGGAAAAAGAGAAGAAATGAATAATTTTTAGTTGTGGCTATAAAAGTAATTAAAAAAAATAATGTGAGAGATTAGGATGGATTAGGAAAGTGCAATTAGATTGTGGTTGGCTAATAGACTAAAAATTAAATATTTTTATAGTTTGGGCCAAAAGTATTGGATGTGGACTTGATCAGCTAACATTTATGTAATTAGTGAGAAAGAAATTGTTCAATTCCTTTTCAATAATCAATTTTCCATTTTATTTTCCAATGAATATACAAAGGAAATAAAAACCATTTTCAGTAAAACAAAAATTTATTTAATTGCTAAACAAAATTTTATTTGCTTTACGTTATAAAAAATAATTGACATGTCGTGCCACTAAAGAATTGTTTGTTGGCTGTTTTACATGTATTGTGCTGGATTCTTGTCTGTTCATCATAGGATAGAATCTGCATTGCACAAAGATTAACTTTCATATAATGGAGGACTCATTTTCATCAAGTAGAAAGGAGAATGCTCTGAGCCTCTAATTACTAGGGGGAGTATTTTCTTCATTTTCTTGCCTATGGTACATGATTGTAGGACACATGCTTGGAAAGAAGTGGAAATTTACACTTTAAGGGACGTGTGTTTGAAACAAGATTTTCTTTTTGGACTCCTTGAAATTTTTGTTAGTGTTAATTTTGTTGACACTGAAGAACCCCCTTAATTTTGGGAGAAACTAAATTTTACGAATATATGTTATGTCAACCGAGAGATACATTCATGTGTTTAGAATGTAGAAACTAATATCTGGATGGTATTATGAATCAATCCTAAAAATATCTTCTATTCTAATGAGATAAATAATCCAACCAATAAAATATTGTAAACTGAAGTTTGCAACCAATAAGAAATTGTTTCTTATTTAATTTTCAAGACTATTAAGTCATTAAATAAAAATATAATGTGAGTCTTTATCTATGCAAAAGATGGTACAAAGAAGAGAGACTTATTTTGCAACATCCTTTTTCTATTTCTTTTCCTGAATATTTTAGATAGGGGAGCGTCGGTATTGTTCTGCTGAATTTATTTCCACATAAAATGAGGTTTATACACATTGACAATGTACATATATGGCCTAACCAACAGAATGAACTAATGTGTTCAATTGAGATTTTTGAAGACTTTTATAGACTTTAATAAAGTGAGGATTTTTGTAGATTTCGTGGACTTTTATAGATTTGTAAAAATGTACCATTGATTACAAGTAGTACTTCAATAAAATTATAGAACTGAAAATAAACTTTTTTTTTTCTTCCAAATTTTAGATAGTTTCTAAAAACACCAGACAACAAAAATACTCATTATATCTACCTTGATTTTACATCTTTTCTATATGCCAAAAGTTAAGAATTGAGTTGACACTTATTTAAACGCATAGATTTGTAAAATCTTGTTCTTCATTTCTATACTTTTTTCTGGACCTGGACATCCATATAAAGCTGCTTCCAATAATGGATGTTTCCATATGTGTATATAAAGCTAAACCAAACCTAAGATAAGGGATACTTTATTGGTTCATTTTTAAAAAGTTAAAATCACCCTAAAGAAATCTCATACAGTGGTAGAAACTATAGAATCTCAAAGGTCTCCAACCTTTTCAATAAAAAATAGCCAAATTAAAATGCATAGGGCACAAAAAAAGTTTTTGACCTGATCGCTAACAATTCAACATAGAAAGAAGTCAAAATAACAAGCTTAGAGCAAGCAGAGTCATTATGAGACATAAGCCTGAAGTAGTTGGAAAGGCGAAAACCTCCTTCGGTGACATGATTTCCAATCGATTTACAATTATTATTTTTATCTGTATAAGCCCATATAGATGAACATAGCTGATTCAAATTCGAAAGCAGAAATAGTGACTAGAGATGGCAAAAAGGGGGTCGGGGATTTTTTTTAAAGATTTAATTTAAGTTATATTTAAAAAAAAAAAAAAAAAAAAAAAAAATGGTGGCGGATCAGCCTGCGGATTAGGGGGCCAATTTGCCCCAACCAGAACCCGATCCGCCCCGAAAAAGGATCGCGGGGCGGATCCGGATCAGAAAAAATGAATTCGGGACTGGGACATAGGATTTACCCAGAAAACTCAAAATACGTACTACTTAAAATCAAACAAAACCTAAATCAAAGCTGGGAATGTACCTCATAAGGGTCTAAAACCAGGGAGTGAACCCCAGACGGAGGATCACAAGAAAGAACGTGAAGGATTGATAGAACTAAGTCTTATCGAGTTTCCAGATTCTAATCGTCCACATGAAGTTGATCGTGTAGGGCATCTACTATATTGTCCTTCCCACAGGGGAAATACCTTTGCAGAGTTCGAGGGAAGAACCCAGAACCCACACCCCTTCCGGAGAATCCGAGATTGACTAATGAAATGGCTGAGAATCAAGATAGTAATACTCCAATGGAAAGTTTTTGGCTTTGAACACAAACTTTATATAACTTGGAACTGAAATATCTGAGCCTCTGTTTGGCAAACATGTTTTTTTCTACACAATTTCCCAAATCACTTTTTTACCACACATATTTTCTCTCTCCATTTTTCAACCACACATTTTACATAGAAAACATAAAAAAACATGTTTTTAAACAAAAAAACTTTTAACAAACAGAGGCTGAGTAGCTAAAGAAAGGGAAATCAACCGAGACCCCGTTAGTAGCGCTATAGCGGTGGTCAAAAAGCGTGTTCCCTTCAGATAAGACGCACCGTAGGCCATCCTCGGCCTTCTTCGTTTTCGTGCCCCTCTACCATATCCGTACAAATAGAATAGCCCATTTATACATAATGGTAAGGACGTTGGAGGGAGGGAGGAGAGAACGTTGGACGTGAGAGAGAAGCGGAGAAATATGGAGGGAGAGGGAGGTGGATTGCAGACTAGAGGTATTGGACTCGAGAGAGGAGCTGAGCAATCTGGAGAACCCTAAAATCTGTAAGCAAGAACAATGTTGTTTTGGTGTTGTTTTAAACAGTGTCGTTTCAATAACATAGGATGAAATGGATGAATAGTAAAGCTGGGGTATGGCTCCTCCATATTGTATGGATATGGATATATCGTACTAGCAATTGGGTTATGCCTGAAGCTATTTGTTTTTGTTACATCAGTTAAACTTTAAGTTTTGAAGCTCCATGATTCCAAGGTGCGGATCCTGTGCAGCTCCTATCATAATGAAGCTATATATTTTTTTTTGGACTTTGTCTTTCTGGTACAGAGACACCATAATATGCTTCTTTGTTGGTATCTAAACAGTAGAGAGAATGTTTTGGTATTTATTTTTAACCAGTGAATCTAGTTGCAGTCCATTTGAGACACTCATATGAATTATGTAAACTTTTTTACATAAATCAAATCTGGCTACGTCGTTTAACATTCTTATTTTTTTTTGTTCCAGTGGTCTGAAAGGAGGAGGTTTGACATTGCGGGGCTTTTATCGTCTGTTTTAAGGGCCCATTTACAAGCATATGATCCAATCTTTTCAATGACTTTGAGATATTTGATAAGGTCACTCCTGTTTTCCATTCAGATAAATTGCTCATATTATTTAGGTCAAATATATTTTGTACATTTCTGTGCATGCTCTCTTGATGAATACACAAACGGGTAAAAGGCACACTCGGCTGAATTCTCATATATTTCTCAAGCATGAATGTCTTATTATTTCTTATTATATATGAAAAAATTCTTTGTGCAATGTGCAGCATACACAAGGGGTTTTGCCTTCGTCAAGGAGTTTTGTCACCCATATCAGATCTTACTGAAAGGTTGCTCCTGGAAGAACGTGATCCACCTGCAGTACCTCAGGAGAGTTTATATGAATCACCTCCATTTAATGAGGTGAGATATTTAAAAGTTATCTGAACATTTTTACTTATAAAAAAATTGAATGAGCTCTACAGATTTAATTTCTGTTTTTCTTAATGAAAAATTACTGAAATATTTAGTGATGAATTTGTTTGTTTATGATTTGGATTTCAGGTGGACATACAAGCCCTTGCTCATGCAGTAGAGCTTACCAGGCAGGGGGCAATCGATAGCTTGAGATTTTCCAAGGGTGATCTATATCAAGCATTCCAGGTTAATAACTAATGAATTAGTTTTTCATTTATGAAATTATTTATTTATTTATTTTTACTGCATGCAAATGGTTTGTCTGCTTCAAAGTTTGCCTTGAAGGCTCCAATGGGAATTGCATTGTTATTGTCATTTTGGTCTTTGAATACTTGTAGTTATCTTTCGTTTTGCCCTCAATGTAGGCTACATTTATACTAGAGTCATAATAATTAGAAGTTACTGATCTTTCACCTAGGCTGGCATGAGTCTTATTAGACCACATAGAACCTTATTCAAACCTAGGTTGACATACTGCTTTTAGTTCATTAATATCCAAAATGACCTTTTATGGAACCTACTTAAGATCCTTCATGTAAATACTTTACGGATGTTAAAATGACTAGTAGGATTCCAACTATACCAGGATGAGTTTGACCACTAACTGTCTCTGCTTTTGGCATGTAGAAGTCCAGTTCTGTCAAAAAGTGTATGCAGGATATGCCACCTTCTGTGATAAGCAATGACATCGTTTTAGAACTTTTAATTGAACAAATGATTATCGATTGAAAATAATGGTCAGGAAATAACTTCCATCCAGCCAGTACCCAAAGTTACTTCCTTATATCCATTTTACGCCCTAATTTTATTTGCAGTAGATAACTGCAAAATTTTTGAATGTGCAGTTCAGCATTGACATTTATTTCATCTTTCGTCTAGGGAAGCGTGCTAAAATAGTTAGAAGTTCGAATGGTTTAAGGTTGTGTGTGGACCTAGAATTGGTTTCTGGTTGTTCGATCATCAGGCCTCCTATTTTCCCATTTCAATAGTTTTAATTTTCAGGTATATTGTTCAGGTGCTGGGAATTTGAATTTGGGTTAATTGACACTAGTTGAAATATTAAGATACCAAATTATGATGAGTATTTTTCATTTATAACTTATACGCCCACTTATTTGCCAGACTCCACTCTTTACAAGTTTTGGACCTCCAGTCTTTAATGAGGAAACTGCCATAATACAATAGAATGTATAAAGAAAAACTAACAAGCAATTCTAGTTTACAAGGCAGTCCGTTTTTGGGTTGGGGTTTGGTGTGAATAACCTGGCTTAAATGTTTCTCAACAATGGTTATTGCATGCCTTTCTAATTGATAAAATTGGCATGTTGTGTTGGATTATTGAAAATTTTGTTAGCTTTCATTGATTATTTTAAGCATTTTGGCTGAAGTTTTTTTTTTTTTTTTTTTTTTGGGTGTTTGTGTGTGTGATAATTTATTTTTTGTATTTAGCAGCTATTGAAGCTAATCTATATTATATGGATATTACTTTTTTTTAACATATGGAGTTTAACAGTTTTCCATTGTTCTTGCTGTGGCAGAATGAATTATGCCGGATGAGATTAGATTTTTCTAAGCTTGATGAACTTGTTCATGAGTATTGTGTCTATAGGGGTATTGTTGACTCTGGTCTGGCATATTCTGGTATACCATTTTTCTTTCTTATTGTTCTTTTGTTTATTCTTTTGGCCAATTCATGCTTTGACTGATATCTTATCAACATCAGGATTGTAAGTATTTTTTGAACAATGAAAATTAATCAATTGGAGTCTTGTGTTTGTTTACAGGAAACCATTCTGTTGAATCTGAACATAAAAGCAGTGAACCATTAAAGTTGTACAGGAAACCATTACCATACCCTTGTGATACAATCAACCCTAATGAATATTGTAGCACGAGTGGAACCCTTCAACCTGAAACCGTTGAAGCTGTGCAAAGAAATAGAAGTCAGGGAACTGGAGTAAGGAACAAACGCAAGAGATGGAGGGGTAGACTTGAGAAAATTGAATTCAGTTCTGAAGTTCTTAATGGAAGCAGAAAACCCAAGCCTGCTGCTACTGCATTACTTGGTAACATAAATTTGGTAAGGGTATTAGCAGGATTGTGCTAATTTGGTATGGTTGCTTATGAATTTTTATTAATGCTGTTGTTTTGCAGACTTCTGAAGACTCATCCATGGTGGAAATCGTATCAGACAGGAAATACAAATTTGAGATTGTTCTGGGCATGAAGGATCTGGCTACCCAGGGAATGGCTGCTGAGGTTGTTGAAGAGATGAATGCTTTGGACCCAAACTTCTTTGCTCAAAACCCAATATTGTTGTTTCAACTGAAGCAGGTTGGTCTGTTTTCTTTCTTTTTTCATTTATAAGAGTATCACATGTCCATCTAATGGATTATTGGAACTAACCCATTTTGGCCTCTGCAATGGCTGCAGGTTGAGTTTTTGAAGCTTGTTAGTTCAGGTGATGATTCTGGTGCTCTAACAGTTGCCTCTTCTCATCTGGGTCATTTGGCAGCTAGCAATCCAGAATTGCTTAAGCCTTTGAAGGAGACATTGCTGGCTTTGCTTAGACCTAAAGAAGAAGCAATTCACAAAAGCCTGCCTTTACAAGCTCTTGCAACCTCTCTCCAGGTTTGGCATACCCCACAACAAGACTCAATATGCATCTCCATTTCTAGAATTGTATATCCTTGTACCCTGGAGTGAGGCTATCAGAAGTTTCCACAGCATCTTGATCAATTTTGTATTCCATGTAGAAGTGGCCATTCTTGGGTTCGGTTTTCTTCAATCGCAAAATTCGAACGTTTTTGTTTTTTTAATCGTTATTTTCGATTTTTTTGGTTCATGAAAAAAAATCCGACTTTCCTACACATGCAAAAACCAAAGCTAAAATGAAAAAACAACAACTAAACTTGAAAAAAGAAACATTTAAATAAAAATTTAAACAACAATAAAACTAAGAAATGAATCTAAAATGAATAAAACATCCAAACTGGACAAACAGCAGTTAAACTATGAAAAAAGTAGTAGCCTAAAGGGTTAATGGGATTTGAGAATTGATATCTTTGGGCTTATTGAAAACCAAACGGTTTTAGTTTTTTCGGTTAGGTCGACTCGGTTTCCATTTTTTGCTCACCTTTAATTCTATTCGTATCTGCATAAAGCTCCAAGTAGGGCTAGAAATATGAGGTTTTTTTTCTTATGTGTATCCTTATCCTATGATGCTCGCACTCTCCACTTTGAGCGAAGTATTCTTGTCAGACACGGATACAAGTACGAGATCATGGTCAGAACCTGTATGAATAAGTGGACACTTTTTTTTTCATTTTTTTTTAAACTGATGAACATATCTAAAACATGTTAAGGTAGGCCAATTTTAAAGAATGCAGTCTGCAAATATAAAATCATAAAATATTTTATAATGTAAAAGTAAAATTTAAATTTATAAAATATTTGAATATTATTTGAATTTTAAGTTGATTTCTATAATGTTTTCCCGTATCCAAAATTTGGATCCTTTCTAAGTTTTAGTAAAAGAAGGATTCGACACTTAAATTCGTACCTATACCCGTGTTAAAAGCGTCATGGCCCTTCTCTCTCAAATTTCAGTTTTGAGGCAATGAGAGGAGAAGATGGAAGCCAATTTGGAGATGCCAGGACCATTTCTCTAGTTTTATGACCTCAAAGTTTCCCCACCCCTAAAACACGCATGCACAAAAAGATTCACGTCCAACAATTACCTCTTTCCTCCAATTTATCTATAATTTTATTTGTTGGTACAGTTTGTTTTCGAGACTAGTTGTATATTCCTAACCTAATTCGTTAGGTATCGTATTCATAATGACGAATCATCATTTTTCCTTTCTACTCTACCGAAGCTCCAAAAAGAGCTATAAGTAGAAACTTCTATGTCTTTCATTTGTTTCTTTTTCCCCCTTACATGAGCAAGAATTCGATTTTATGTCATATGTTACATTGTATAAAAAATGAGTATTAGGAGAATGGAGGCATCTCAGTGGTGGTTTTCTTTAACTGAGATACAAGAGATGAAAGTTAAATCTGATGCAGAACAAAAGTCCTAAGTTTACAAACGTAAATCTAAATGATAGAAAACTGTAATTCTCAAGAAAATAATAGCCTTCAAAATTCAATAATAATATTCAAACAAAGAGCCTTTAAATAGTCTCTAAAACCCATAATTTAAGCAAAAAGACCAGAATAGACATCCACTAAATTAAAGCAACTAAGAAAGGAAAAGATAAAAATAACGCTAAAACTTTGACTGTTTGATAGCACACCTTAAATTGTGAATTTAAGATTGAAAACGATCTCAACTACCCCCGGTTGGGATGCTATGGAGCGTTGAGAGACGTTTTCGAAAACATATTATAATAAGAAATCTGATACCGATGCAAAAAGTTATGACCGTTTCGGAACAGTTCTTTTACCCAATTTTCAGTCCAATTCTTCTTCAAACTCTAACGCCAATTGTCCTACTTCAGTCTCCTAGCTGTGAAGAACTCGACCTCGAGTTATAATTCGGATAAAGCGGAACATCATCACAAAACTCATAAAGGTCAGCTACATTGAAAGTGCGACATACATTCATATCAGCAGGTAAGTTGATCACATAGGCGTTGTCATTAATCTTTTTGATCACCTTGTATGGTCCATATTTCCTTAGCTTCAACTTGTTATAGGAATCAATTGGGAATCTCTCTTTACGCAGAAACACCATAACCTTGTCACCTTTAGCAAACAACTTCTTACGCCTCTTCACATTTGCGGCAGCTTTATACTTCACATTCTTATCCAACCGAAATTTCACTTCTGCCTAAACATCATGAACGTGCTCAACCATGTTTTAGACAGCCATACTTGCTCTAGCAACTTTGGGAAGTCGTGCCAAGTCTAACGCATGCTTAGGAGGTTGTAAATACACTAAAGCAATAGGAGACATACCAGTAGCAGTGTGAACTGTATTATTATACGAGAACTCCGCCTGAGTCAGTGTCATATCCCACAGTTTTGGTTTGTCTCTACAAATGCCCCAAATTAAGTTTCCTAGCATTCTGTTTAAATTCTTAGTCTAACCGTCAGTTTGTGGATGTGCAGTGCTACTGGACTTGAGAGTAGTATCCATCTGTCGCTACAATGTAATCTAAAAATGGCTAAGGAACTTTGAATCCCTGTCAGCTATGGGACTCCATGTAAACGAACCACCTCACGAAAGAATAGTTGAGCCACATAAGATGCATCAGAAGTCTTCCGACAAGGAATAAAATGCCCCCTCTTGGAGAACCTGTCAACCACCACAAACACCAAGTCGACTCCACGCTGAGTTCGTGGAAATCCCAAAACAAAATCCATTAACAAATCTTCCCATATGTAATTCGGTACAGGTAGAGGCATGTAAAGACATGTATTTTGCACCTGTCCCTTAGATGTCTGACAAACACAACACTGCGAACAAAGTTACCTATGTCGCGTTTCAACTGAGGCCAGCAATACCGCTTGGACACCCCACTGATAGTCTTGTCTCACCCCAAGTGACCACCTAAACCTCCACCAAGTAACTCTCGAATCAGTTTCTCCCTCAAGGAACTCCGAAAAATGCATAACTGATTGCCACGGAACAGGTAGCCATCGACCACATGAAACTCCCCTTCCGTTTGTTTCTAACTACATTTTACCGCACCTCGGCAAAATCTTCATCACCAGAATACAAGTCTATTAGAAACTCGAACCCAAATACCTCATGTTGCATAATCGCTAGCAAACTTACACGCCGACTCAAAGCATCTGCCACCTTATTTAGAACACCCGATTTGTGTTTCAGAACCAAAGGAAACTTCTGCAAATAGGTTGACCACCGAGCATGCATATTACTTAAACTTCTCTGGCTGTTTAGATACGTCAAAGCTTGGTGATCAGTGTAAAGGATGAATTCTCGCTGAATTAGATAATGTTCCCAATGTTTTAGGCCATGAACGATAGCATAAAATTCTTGACCATATGTACTCCACTTTAGATAATGTTCCCAATGTTTTAGGCCATGAACGATAGCATAAAATTCTTGACCATATGTACTCCACTTTCGCCATGCATCACTGAGTTTTTCACTTAAAAACGCCATTGGTTTCTTCTCGTGACAAAACTGCTCCAATTCGAATTCCACTAGCATCACACTCTAACTCAAATAATTTCTCAAAACTGGGCGAGGCAAGAACAGGAGTAGTATACAATTTTTCTTTGATGACTACAAAAGTTGTGTTGGCTGCTTTGCCCCATTTGAAATTTCCTCTTCTTGAGACACTCTGTAATGAGAGTCACAATACTACTGAAATCTCTAATAAATCGACGATAAAATGTCGCTAATCTATGGAAACTCCTCACATCTTCTAATGTCTTTGGTGTAGGTCAATTACGAATAGATCTCACCTTTTCTTCATCAATATACCCTCTGAACTGGTTACATACCCCAGGAATAACAATCGCCTTGTCATCTAACTGTACTTTTTAAAATTAATAAACAGTTTGTTCTCGAACAACACTTCTAACACAGTTCGAATATGTTCCATATGATCCCTCTCACTTCGACTGTAAACCAGTATGTCGTCAAAATATACAACCACATATTTTCCAATGAAAGGCCCGATAATTGGTTCATAAGTCGCATAAAAGTACTAGGTGCGTTGGAGAGCCCCGAAAGGCATAACCAACCACTCATTGAGTCCATCCTTTGTTTTGAAAGTTGTCTTCCATTCATCACTAGGTTTGACTTGAATCTGATGGTAGCCACTTTGCAGATCGATTTTGGAGAACAATTTTGAACCCTCCAACATATCTAGCATGTCATCCAACCTCGGTATTGGAAAGCTGTATTTGATAGTTATCTTGTTAATTGCATGACTATCAACACACATCCTCCAACTCCTATCTTTCTTTGAAACCAGTAACACGGGAACAACGCACGGACTCGTGCTCTCTCGAATAAATCCTTTCTTCATTAACTATACCTTTTCTTGCAAAATTTGATTCTCTTTGGGACTCATCCGATAGTGGGGTAAATTTGGTAGGCTTCCTCATGAAGCCAAATCAATATGGTGCTGAATATCTCTCAAAGGTGGGAGGTCATTTGACAAATCTTCGGACACCAATACACTGAATTCGGTCAAAACGGACTACACTTTTTCGGGTACCGCGTCTCTCTGCTCCTCTCCCTTCTATCACTAGAGCTCGCACAACCACAACATGTATTTCTAGTGCTTCCTTAACCCTAAATTCCAAATCGGCTATGGAAGTGACTAAGGAGAGTAAAGGCTGATCTCTCATCGTAGCCTTAGTTGAGACACCAACTGAACTTCTTTTTCGAATCATTGCGATCTTCCTTTCTTCCCAATTGGAAAACATATACATTATCGTGCCCCCTATACGTCACATCCACGTCAAACTGCCATGGGAGTCCCAACAACACATGACTAGCATCCATGTCGACTACATCGGAGACCACCTCATCTTAGTAGTGTTGACCGATTGAAATAGGCACTTTGCACACCTCAATCACATTCACCTTAGGCCCTTTCTGAATTCACCCAATCACATGGGGCTTTGGATGTTTATAAACCTTCAGCTTCAGGTGTTATACCAATCTTTTGGAAACGAAGTTCTCACAACTACTACTGTCAACAATTAAATCACATACCTTCCCCTATACACTACAGGAAGCCTTAAAAATATTGTTTATTTGCAAGGAAATCTTCCAGTTTTGTTGAACACATAACCCGCTGAATTACACAACTCGCATGCTCTCCCTGTTCCTCCGCAATTTCTGTCCCATCCAACAGTTCATCCATGATTTATTCCCCCTCAACATACTGATCCTCATCATCTTCCTCTCTAGTACCCACGAAATTCACCGGTCTCCTGGCCATACACTCATTCGAATGATGGCCTAGTTGACCGCATCTGTAACACTTCAAACCACCTGATTTAGCATATAGATATGGCTCCCGTAGGGCTTCTTTCATGGTTGTTGAAGGACGCGTTCCAGCATGGTTATTACCAAGAGCCCCACCCTTTTGGATCTGATCTTCAGTAGTTTTAGACTGATTCTGCCCATCACTTGGTAAGGATTTGCCTCGGTTCCCCGTTGTATAAGAAGACTCACCCATGTCCTTGTAGTTGGAGAAGCGATTAGGTGTTTTCTCCATCATCTCTGCCTTCAATACCATATTATGCGCTTCACCCACTGTCCAAACCACTTTTAGCCCAATCTTGTCCCGAATGGTCGATCTTAATCCTCCCAAATATTTGGAAATTTGTTGTTCCTCAGTCTCATTTAGGTTGTTACGAACTGATAGTCTAGACCACTCTTCAGTATAATCTGCAACAATCTTGTTACCTTGCACACAATTCTAGTAACTTTGGAATATAAATTACTCATAATCTGGAAGTAAAAACCTATTCATCATAAGTTGTTTCATCCGCCTCCAGGATCGTACGGGAGTTTTGCCTTGACGTCGCCTATCCATCCGTACTTTCTCCCACCAGAAAGCAGCCTCGCTTCTCAATTTATGCAATACCAGCTTCACCTGTCGTTCCTCCGCGACCTCAGTAAATTTGAAGAATCTCTCAACCTCAAAAATCTAGTCCAGGAACACTTCAATCTGCAATTTCCATAGAACAACAGTATGTCTGCATGAACTCTGTAGTCATGTTGATTTCGATTTTGTTGATGATTCCCTGGGTAACTCGC
Source organism: Ligustrum vulgare (assembly GCA_963555705.1). Lineage (NCBI taxonomy): Eukaryota > Viridiplantae > Streptophyta > Magnoliopsida > Lamiales > Oleaceae > Ligustrum > Ligustrum vulgare. The sequence goes on along the minus strand of OY743177.1, from coordinate 23,726,053 downwards.
AAGGTCTCAGATTCTTCATCACTAAAATCTTCAATTTGCACGTCTCGCTGCCCTAGGTAGACGCCCACCTCTAGGGCAGTCAAGGGCAACTCCCTCGACTCCATCTCTGTTGGCAGGGACGGGAGCGTTGACGGCAGGGGCGTTGGGATTAGGTTGTCGCCCCAACAATTACTGTAGCATAGCCTCCAATCTTTCCATCGTTTGTCACTGTTCATCAATCGCTGCCCACAAATCGGCATCGGCTTCCTTGCTATCAACGTCCCGAGGGTTCACTCTTCTAGCTCATTGTTGACCATTGAACAAGGCAAATTTTTAGCTCTGATACCACTTGACGCAGAATGAAAGTCCTAGGTTTACAAACCTAAACGATAGAAAACTATAATTCACAAGAAAATGATAGCCTCCAAAATTCAATTATAGAAACAAAGAACCTTTAAATAGTCTCTAAAAGCTTTAATTTAAGCAAAAAGATCAAAATAGACATCCACTAAATTAAAGCAACTAGGAATGGATGAGTCCCAAAGTGTCCTACATCATAATCTGAGATGGAAAGAGTGTGTCTGTGGTTCTTGGCTTTTAAGCTAATGGAATAGCCAGGAAAAAAAAAATTACTTCTGATTTCTTCCTTCCTTTTATGGAGTCTGAAGTTGTGTATTAGTTATTTGGTTTTCTGTGCCTTGTGACGTATAGAAATGATATATAATTAGGAAATACGATTTACTGAATCGCCGTTTCTTTGTATAATTACTTAAAAAGTTTTCTTTGGGGGATTTAACACGGCATCTTGTTGTGCAAAGGTTGCTGTTGGTAGGAGGCTAGGAATTGAAGAACCCCAGCTTATGAAGATTATGAGGGCAACTCTCCACACACACAACGAATGGTTCAAGCTTCAAATGTGTAAAGATCACTTTGAAGGACTTTTGAGGATCAATTCCCTTAGAGAAGTTGGAATTCCCATGCTTGGCGATCTTGCTTGTAATTCAACCATTGATGCTTGTGCTCAAGGATCGTCTCAAATATCCTCCAGTACTACTCAGATGCAGGAAGATGGTAGCAGCCCTACTCAAACGTCATCAACTGATCTTGGATGTGATGAAAATGCTATACTTAAAGTTATGGTCAGTTCTGCTTGTCCCTACTTTTTGTCATCATTTATCATGTTATAAATTTCTTCAACTTTCTCTCAGTTCCAAGGTTTGGACATGTGGGATAAGATTCCATTACAATTGTTAGACAAGCCTGATTCTCAAAAAAAAAAAAAAAAAAAAAAAAAAAAAAAAAAAAAAAAAAATCATATTTTGTTGGAGTCTTTTCCCATGGAATTATTTAATAGATATATTTTAGATCGACTGATTCAGTCAAAAGATCTTTCAGATATTACGCTTCTCATTAATTTTGCAATCTTTGTTGGCTGTTGCATTGATTACTTTGTTACTGTTGCAGGAATTTCTGGCTTTGCCCAGAGCAGATGCTATTCATCTTCTTGCACAGTATAACGGAAATGCAGAGACTGTAATTCAGCAGATATTTGCTTAGTCTTGTATGTATATATATATATACTTGTAGCAAAAACTATTCTGTTCATTTTATTCAGTAGACTGTTTTATTCATTCTATTGTAAGCTACAAATAAGTTGTGAATAGAAGAAAATAAGCTGTCCATTACTTAAAAGTTGAAGGTTGCTACTGACTTAGGACATTGAATAATAGGTTTTAAAATATATATTTTTAAGATGTCGTTTATTTTTGTGTTTTACATTATGGTATTGGTTGTAACTGAATAAAGAGGGGTTATATAAGGTGATCAATACGAAGATACCACGTCAATTTATTATGATGTTAACATTTGAACTGTCATTGCTATTTTAGCTTTAATTCAACTCATCAAAATATGTAACTTGGACAATGTGGGTGTTTACAGTAGTTTTCTACTATTTTACTTCCCAGTTCCTAGTCATGAACATGGTGGGGATTCTATCGGCTTAATTAGGGGGAAGTCATTGGACTTTTATCGTAGTTGCAATCAGGTAGGTATGGAAAAATAATCTACCATGTTCGTCTCGAATTCTCTGAACCTGCCTTGATTCTTTTTATTTGATTTAATATATTTTACTTTCATGTTTTTAATTAGAAAATTGAATTGGAGAATGTTAGACATTGGGAAATGGACGGATAATTTCATGAAAAGCTGGGTGGGCGTTTAGAAATTTTTCAAAATTGAGTTGTTAAGTAGTGATGTGGTTTTAGTAGTCACTGGTTGATATTACCCGAACTAATAGACATCGATGATGACCATTAACAAAAATGATGGCATCAGCAAAAATTTTGCAAGTGATGTCAATGATTAATCAAATTATTTAGGCTTTGTTTGGTAATATTGTAATAATTCTAAATTATTTTATTTATTTTTTAGATAAAATGTGGAGATAGAAAATATGTGTTTAAAAAGTAATTTGAAAAATTGTATTATTTATAAATTATAATGATTACGTTAAAGAACAATAATCAAAGAAAAATTAAATATATCTATCCAACTCCAACCTTCAACTATAAGCCAATTATTAAATATATCTATCCAACTCCAACCTTCAACTATAAGCCAATTAGTATATATTTCATAGATGTCATATCGATTTAATTTGTGTGTATGTTGTGTATTCACGCTATATTCGATCAAGAAATATGCTATAGATATTTTGCTAAGTTTAACAATACATTTTACCTTAAATATACTAATATTTTTATTTATAAACAAAAATATAACCGCTCCAAAGTTATGATTCTCCTCTCATCTCAAATTCTCAATACAAACAATGAATAGATATACAGACAAAAAAAAGTTGTCCCAAATAATGAGTGGATTTCTTGCGCACCACGTTTCCGCTTTTTAGCTGTTTGTTTGATTGTTTGTATTATCTTACCGCAGAACATTATCATTTCTCTGAAATGTTTGGTTGGTTCAACCTTTTTTTCACATATGACAATAAAATTTCAAATCATGTACTCTCAAATAATTTTTACCATTACGAAATGTCCCAATTCATCTTCTTTCGTGTATTCACGAGATCGTAAGAATAATTGTGAAGTGGCGTCCAATTTAGGGAGCACGATTCACATGGATCATGTCATGGATCATAATTCTTTTTCCTTTTTAAACGGAGTTTTCTTTATTTATTTGAGCTTTGGAGTCATATTCTTGGTTAATTTTTGAAATCATGGAATTTTTTAAGCATGTAGTTTTTTGGAGTTGTTGAATTGTTTTGACAAGACTATTCAAGTTGGTTATATTTTTTGAAGAGAAAATAAAATTTTGAGCTTTTAATATCTTATTATTTTTATTGAATTTTCGATACTGTGTACGAATAAGCAAGGAATTCTTAGGATGTTTTTGCATCTCGTGAGTTTATATTTTTATATCGTGCCCTACATCACTTTGCACTAGTTTCATTTATTTCATGTGGGTGTTGTTTCGCTCTTACTAACAATTAAAATGAATCAGAAGAAAGTGCAAGAAACAAATATCTTCAGATAAAGTCTCAAAAAAGGGTGTTTGCACTAAAGAAAGTTTAATTAATAGGATGACCCCAAATGTCATAAGCACACAAATTAAACTACGATATTATAAAATCTAAAATATGAAAATTACATTTTTATTTTTAGATTTTAGATTTTTTGATCCTTCTAAATTTCTAACTTTTTACTATATGTACAAATTTGTATAAATTTCCTATTACTTTGAACATTTGATTTGCCACCATACTTTCGTAACTTATTTGCGATAAGTTGCTCGTCACGTTGCTTAACAGTTGTCCATTCCCTTGAATTAAATAACTTTTCATGATCTTCCTTAATCGTTCACGTCGTGGTAATTACTCACAAGTGACTCCGATAAACTTCCTTAGATCGTGATGTAAGTTATGGAAATTGCCTCCTCATTTGTCCAATCATCCAATCGTCCAGACATCTTTGTCATCGCCCAATCAATTTGAAACTAACGTGTAAAAATAATTTGGGGCTTTTGCAGTGATTTTTTTATTTTATGGTTGGACAGTGTTTTCTTAAAATTTGGAGTGATATTTTTGTTTACTTTTGTAATTGTGGAATTTGTTTACATCGTTGTTATTTTGTGAATTGATTTAACATGTAACAAGACTCACCTGGGCTAAGGATTTATTCATAAAGATTAAAGAAAATATTTCAATTGGAGTCCCTAACCTTCGAACTATATGATGGTGGGGTCTTGAATTTTCTATTTGTGACACCCAAATCTAAGCTATTGAAAGTGTTCTAGAGTTATCCTCGAGTGAAGTATATGTCAATTTTTACATTAAAAAGGATACAATGACAATGGTCTTTTTTAAAATAATAGACTTTTTAAAGGGTATCGTGCTTCGTTAGCAATCCAAGACCGTAGTATCCTTTCACAGAAGGTTCGTAATATAACCTATTATGAAAAGGTTTATATGTTTGGGACATGAGTTGAAACTTTCTGATCAAAAGTAAGCAAAAAAATGTGATATTTTCGAGGTAATGTATATGATTAAAAAGTAATTTAGAGAAATGTGTTATTTATAAATAAGTTTACCAAACGAAAATTTACCTTTTTTATTACACTGCATCATACATCACTTTTGCATTGATCTTATCATATTTGGAGGCTTTAAAATCGGTTGTTCTACACATTATTGAAGAATGTGGGACGTGCTATTTATTATTTCAAAAATGGGTATACCTAAAGGCTAAAAATAATAAACTTAGATCGTAATATTATATCAAATTGTACAATACAAAATTAAATCCTTAAAAAAGAAAAAAAAAAGGTTAAACGCCAACTTTAGGCGTTCTCATCGTCCATGTACCGGGGATTGGTGGAAAATGTAAATCACATGTTATGTTCCAAGTTGGTCAGAGTTTGGGTATTATTCACTGGACTACAAAATGCCTAACAAATTCAAACTTGTGGGGATTCAAACTTATAATCTCTGAGTTGTCAACGTTTGTGAATTTCTAACATTTGCCGGTTCAGAATGTAGTGAATCTAAACATTTTTTAGTACAATTTACTTCAAAACCTAATAATTGGAGACATTGAGAACTTTAAAATTGTAAATGGAAAAAAGGTTGAACTCCAACTTAGAGGATGTAAATTGTGAAATGTGTCAGTGGAGTATGATTGAGAATTTATTATTTAATTGTGTTTGCAAGTAACCTCATTCATACATTTGGTAGGATTCAAACACCCATCCTGCAGTTGTCAGCGCAGCTAAAATTTCTCATTTTAGTCTTTTAATCAATTGAGCTATGCATCGAGCCTACTATTCTAAATGTAATTTAGTCCAGTTAACACTTTGCAATTTTGGTTCTTTTTATTTTCTTGCACATCTTTCCAGTGTGGTTAGTAAAATTATTGATGATGATTATTTAAAATATACCTTGAGGGATTATGCAACCAATTTCAGAAGTCATCCGTATCAGATTCATTATGTTAGGTGTATATTTTTAGCCTCTGTTTGGTAAAAGGTTTATAAATCGCACAATTTTTTAAATTATTTTTCAATCATATATTTTTTTTTTCTCCACTTTTCAACTATACATCTTATCTCAAAATTAGAAATAAACCAATTTATAAATCACAACACTATTATCAAACGGATGCAATTAATCAATAATCTTAAATTAAAATTATAAATTAATTTTTACACCATTTCTTTGGACCCGCAACTTTCAACCGTAAGCGTCAATTCATTGACGTTTATCAACATCTACAAAAGAAATTGTCTTTAGTACACACTAAATAGGGGCTAAATAATAAAAACATAGAACATCTTTTCAAAATATTTTTTCTTACATTTTCTGAATATATTCCTACACTTAATATATATATATATATATATATATATATATATACACACACACACTTTCAATAAAGAAAGTTGCATATGTATTGGGACGGACAAATAAAAAATGCAAGTCTATCTTCATACGACGGAGGTCTAGTCTCAATATTCAAGTTGGTTATTAGAATTTAATTTCATTCTCGCGTGTGATTTTAATATTTTTCAAATCATGTTATGTGTACACCTTTATTTGTGCTTTTTTTGTACACTCCACTCACATTAGGGTGGGACCCACTTATAGAGGGATTAAAATAATTAACCTCTTATGAGTGAGTGTATAATTAATGTACAATAAAAAGTGTACGCATGTTTTATTCATTTCCCTTGGATTTATGTGCAGCATTGGATTCTCGCAGCTGGCTCACATCATCCATGATTTGAAGCAAACCCTAGGTTAGAAAATTAGTTTTGTAACAATTTTTTATTTATAAATTAATTTATTTATGATTTTGAAGTAAAAAATTAAAATTTGGAGAGAGAATTACCAAACGGAGGCTAAGAGGGAACCTCAAATTGTTGCCAAGCTTGAAAAAATGAGACACATTCCGCGGTTTATAAACAAGTTGAAAAACAAATCGTTGTCTAAGTCTTGATTTTGAAGTTTTTTATTTATAAAAAAAAGAATAAGATATTTTTGAGGTAAAATATGTGATTGATAAGTTATTTGAAAAAATGTATAATTAAAACCTGATTCTAGAAAAATACGTTGTTTATACAAAATGCAGGCTAAAAATGGTTTTCATATACAACCCTTTAAAATATTCTATAAAATACTCTAGTAGCGTTTTATGGGAAAAGTGGAAAACTTGCATGAAAAAGGCATGTGCGTATCAAAGATCTATTTTATTTTATTTTTTTTGAAATAAGTTTGGCGGTGAGCAAATAATTGAGAAGATTTGCCGAAAGTAATCATTAATTGGGAAAAGTTGTCATGTGGGCTCTATGAGAATGTGTGAGAAATAGGAAATGTTTGGTTTAGTGGATAGAATATGTACTTTATAAAGTCAAAATAAATTGTACTCAAAACATTTATTTGATATTATTATATCACATTTCTGTTAATATTAAAAAAAAAAAAAAAAATTATTCTCCTTGTAAATCTGTTTACATAAATGTGATTCTAAGTCAAAAAAAAAAATAAAAAAAAAATCCAATGTCAAAATAAGACATTTCAAATATGACATTAACAAGACTGTAAATTAATAAAACAAAAGATTTTACAGTTATTACATAAAATTTATTAATCCTATAAAATTAATCGGAAAATGTCACGTAGTATTATGAAAAATTCCTAACAAATTGACCTTGTTTACTATATGCAGACAATTTTGGAGCAACTTCAATCTATCTTCTTAAAAATCGCACATAAAAATGTACCCATCCCATATTCTATAGGAGTATTACGTGGCTCCAGCTGTAAGGAGTTGTTCCATCATGACTAATCACAGCTTTAACCTATTATCCTCCCTCCATCCCCAAACCTCCATTGGTCAAACTTTGCCACGGAGCATAGTTTATCATCCGTTCCACAAAATAGTAATATAATCCACACCATTTTCAACATAACTTTTTTACTACACATATTTTTTCTCTTCAATTTTTAATTATAAATTTTATCTAGAAAATATAAATAATATCAATCATTACATGTTATAATAATTACTGAACGGAGATTTAATTGACAAAAATTGAAGTAATTTAAAGTTTACATTGTTGGTAGTCACATGATGAAGGGCTCGAATCATAAAAAATGCTTCGAAATTGATCTTCTTGTGGTGAAAATCAGTTAATAAGTTTCAGATTCTGACTAATTGAGGCTCATCTTGTAATTTATTTCATCCACAAGGTTCTAAAGATGAGACAGTAGGGCTATCAAGATTGCGATTCAACTTTTTCCCCCCCATTGGTCAATCTTTCCTCCAATCCTTTCACATAGTAAAAAATATGTCGTTGGATCTTTTAATCAATGTTCTTAATGGCGCGCTTAGACACAGGGATGGAAAAACGGCTTGTCGGCTCGAGTCGCTCGAGCTAGACTCGAAAAAAGCTCGGACTAAGCTCGACTCGCGACTCGAGATTTCGAGCCAAAGCTCGAGCAGAGCTTTTTTTTGAGAGACGGGCTTTAGCTCGGCTCGAGCCAAAAAAAGTACGCTAAAAAAAGCTCGATGGAAGTTTGAACAATGAATTTCGATCACGAGCTCGGCTCAACTTGCTATATATATATATATATATATATACATTTTCAATAAAATTTTTATGAATTTTTGCTATAAAAATAAAAAAAAAATTAAAAGCTCGGGACTTGACTCGGCTCGACTGGAAAAAAGCTCGAGTTAAAGCTCGAGTCGAGCCTTATTTTTTGGGATGAACTTTAGCTCGGCTCGGCTCAGCTCGAGTAAAAAAAAGCTTGACCCCTAAAAGCTCGAACCTTGATATTCGGCTCACGAGCCGGCTCGGCTCGACTCATTGACATCCCTACTTAGACGTGATTCACGACATTCACTCTTCGTCTCACTTCATGTCTCATTGTTCTTCGCTTGTGCATTGTCAGACTTTTTCACACGTAAGCGCACTTAAGTGTTATTCTCGATCTCGTCGCTTCGTCATACTTGACGTTTTTCAAAAAACGGTTAACATGTTAAATGCATTTATTATATTCAACTTTAGCTAACTTTTTAACATTTCTTTAACGTAATCATTATAATTTATAAATCAATTATAAACAACACAATTTTTTAAATTACTTTTAACTACACATATTTTTTTCTCTATTTTTTAATCATATTTTACTATTTGATTGTTGCTTATTTATTTTAAAAATATCAATTTCACGTTAAATTCATTTTATTTATTATTATTTTGCCTTTTACATCTCACAATACTACCTTTATTTATCTTTTAAATGTCAAATTATAGAAAATATTTTCACCTTTTATATTTGTTTTGCGTTTGATTGATAAATTTGCTTTGAAAAATATTTTCTATGACAGAATACAACCAATTATAGTACAAATAGAAAATATTTTCACCTTTTATATTTGTTTTGCGTTTGATTGATAAATTTGCTTTGAAAAATATTTTCTATGACAGAATACAACCAATTATAGTACAATTTTTCATTGAAAATATTTTCTTATCTATTTGATGATAAAATATTTTCTACCTTATGGGGAAAAATCTTTTTGTCACGTTTGAAATTTTTGTTGTTAATTGACTCTTTTTTTTTTTTCAGAAATTAACGTTATTATTATCAAATACAAATGAGTGAAAAATAAAAACAAATTTTTTTGATTAAAAACTAAATTTTGTTTCATTTTTCATGAAAATAATGTCAATTAAACAATAAAATTAAAAAAAAAAATCCAATTTTTCACTTAAAAATTAATCATATTAAACACTTTCGATTGATATTTTCTAGAAAAATAATTTTTAGACAAATCAATTCCTAAAAAATATTTTTTTACTCTTCATTTTCATATTTTCAATCAAACACAGCCTAATATAATAGAATTTGCTAGCTAAATTTAATTAGTTCAACGTGATAACGAAACACCGACTAAATATAACATGTTAATGTTTTAATTAACATTTATTTTATTGCTTAAGTGACAATTACATAATATTAAATTATTGATTTATTTAAAAACAAAGGTCGCATAATTCAACATATAAAGCGTGTAACAACATAAATTGTTGCTAAATTACATTTTTATTCAATTAAGCCACTGTTCAGCAACTAACCTAGAAAAAAATGATTTTTTTTTCTTATTTTTTAAGTAAATGAATGGTTAAAAATTGAAGAAATAAAATATATAAGATTAAAAATTAATTTGAAAAATTGTGTAGTTAAAAAAATGGTTAAAAAACCACAATGATTGTTGTTACCGAACTGAGGCTAAGTTTACTTAGCCTATGTTTTGTAACTTTAGTTTCTTTTTGGTAAAAAACATCTGTCTATAAATAATTTAAAAAATAATTTTAAAAAATATGTTTAGTTTACAAGTGATACGAAGAAATGTAATGTTAATTTTTATAAATATTTTTTAATCACAAATATTTTTTAATCACATATTTAACAAAATTTATTGTTTATAAACAATGAAAATTGTCAAACAGATAAATTTTTTATTTTCGTTTTTAATCGATTGTATCCGGATCAACTGTATAGTGGCAAAACTGTAAACTAAACCCATTAATTAATGGATGGCAAGAGAAAGAAGAAATAAACGCCGCTTTGAACCACCCAGTAATTCTAATTAATTAACTAATATTCAGTTATTCGACTCATTTACAAAATGAATTTTGGACCTACGTTTCCCAAAATACCCCTATTCAGCTATTGCAATGAGCCTTCCTGCAAACTTCCCTCTCCTCCCACCACCACCGCTCCTCCTCATCCTACTCTCAGTATCACTACCGTTCGCCACTTTTCTTGACGGCGACCTCAGCTTATTCTCGCTGGGGAAAACCAAGACATGCCGCCGGCAACTGCATTTCTCACTGCAACCACTCTTGGCCAACGCCGAGCTGGCCTTGACGGCCAATGCCGCCATATCCTCCGCCTGAAGCGGGTGCTTCAATCGACTCAATGGCAAGGCAAAGTAAAGCTGACCCGGCTGCAGTTCCTCGTCGTCATCCACCGCGGAAACGACATCGTTGAAATCCATTTCATCGGAATTACAGATGAAATACGTAGGGTTCTTCTGTAATACATAAGAAACCTTTACAGGATATGGAAATTCCTGTAATGTTCCGTCGTATAATATCAGTTTTGCCGTGGCTACAGAGGTAGCTTCACAGGAACTGCATATACCCATTATTATTATTATTATAATTATAATTAATGTGTATGAAAGTGAATGTAAAAGGAAGAAACTAGCGAAAGCTATTTATACATACATAGGAGTGGTGTATATTATTGTCGCGTCTGAAACTTAACAAAATTCAGCAGTAAAAAGTAGAGTGTTTGTGGTGGCTATGTAACAGTTTTGCTTAAAAGTTTTTTGTTTAAAAATATATTTTTTTTATGTTTTTTAGATAAAATGTGTAGTTGAAAAATGAAGAGAGAAAATGTGTGTGGTTGAAAAATGATTTGGGGAATTGTGTAGAAAAAAACATATTTGCCAAACGGAGGTTTAGTTTTTTACATTTTTTTTGGTAAGATATGTGATTAAAAAGTAGATAGAAAAAATTTGAATAGTTTCAAAAGTGGTTTAGAAAATTGTGTTATTTATAAATTAGCCACTGTTCGGAGGCTAATTAAATAGGTGAAAGAAGATTTTTTGTTGTTTTTAAGGTAAAATATGTAGTTGAAAATTGGAGAGAGAAAATGTGTGTGATTAAAAAGTTATTTGAAAAATTATATATTTTAAATTATAGTTTACACTATGATTTAATGAGGTAATTCAACACTATCTTAGTTTATAAATTGTAATGATTGCATTACAGTTTAACACAGTTTTAAGATTAGCGTGAGGGTAGATCAAATCAAGGTAATGAAGAAAAAAATGGTGAAAACTATTTGGAAATTTGGATGAAAGAGCATAGCTGTAAGTGATGTGGTGGATTACAGCCAGGTTGTATTAAGGGAGTACTACAAAGTCCTTGAACTATGACCTACATTTTTTTTTTCGGACATGGGAATTGGGGGGACCTTTCTTTTGTCTTTGTCATTTATTTTATTTTTTGAAGAAAAAGGTGGTGGTTTTTTGTTTATTATGATAATGACTACTAGTTCGTAGTTTTGGGTCTTTATGCTTTGTTTGAGATTCATTAGTTAAAATATAATATGATTTGTAATAGTAAATTTTTAGAAAATACTTCGTTTGGTAAGCTCAGTTTATAAATTTCACAATTTTTCAAACAATTTTTTGGTCAAACATATTTTCTCTATTTATTTTTAACCATAGATTTTACCTTAAAATAATAAATAAACCAATATATAAATCACTACAGTGTTACCACGGAGGCATAGTTAAAATGTAGGGAATTTTTTTAGGTATATGTGTAGATTATTTTATTTGTAGGATGTGTGGTTAAATATGAATTTTGAAAAAAAAAATTAGATTTTAAATAATGAGTGTTAAACATGAGCTATATTTTTAAGGCGATCATTACAATTTATAAACAAATTTATAAATAAAATAAATTTTAAACTATTTTTTAATTACACACAATTTCCCTTTTTATTTTTTAACTACAAATTTTATCGTAAAAATATAAATAAATTAATTTATAATTATTACAAGAATTATTTTATTTGAACAATTCTCTTGATAATGAACTTGATAAAAGTTCTCGTATGTTATGTTTGAGCTCCACATTGTCAAGGCTCTCAAGTGTTGTGTGTCCACACACCATATCTGAGAATTTTTATCTAGTTTATTGTCAAATAGACTTATCCAGCGAAGCCTATAGACTATTGAAGATATGTTTGCCTGGCTAGCATAGACAGAAGTAAGTAACCAATCCAATAATTGTTGAAATTCAAGAAGAGGAAATAGAATCATTGTTAGGGACTTGGATGTCCAGGCTCCTCACTGTAGCACTTACAGTGACCCAGTGAGGAGCTTGGATGTTCAGGTCCTTGTACAAGTGGTACTTTCCGAGGAAATAAGGATGGAATTCCAACCATATGGGTGGTGGGATTTCAGTTCATTTATAATGTGTTTCATAAATTTGTAATAAACAATTATATAAATTATCACATTTTTTAAGAGAAGAATACATAACTAAAATATATAAAATACACATTTTCAAACTTAAGAAACTTAGGTGGCGTTCTATTTGTATTTTATTTTGTATTTTCATTTTCGAAAATGTTTTGTATTTTGTGTTTTCATTTTTGTTTTCAAATTTGCTGAAAACGTGTTTGATTTGTCATTTCTGAAAACTATTTTTGAAAATGAAAAGCTGAAAAACACGTTCTGTTTGAAATTTTGCAGAATACTACTTAAACTATTTTTAATTAATTTGCTTGCAGAATACTACTAATTCAAACACAAATTTTCTTTCACAATACACTGAAAATATGGTTACATGCAACACGCTAATGTGAGCATTAAGAGTCTATATTAACACAGCTTGGTCAGGTTCGGGATTTGAAAAAGCTCTACTTCGATTAAAATTCAGAAAATGCAAGTTCTTTCAAAACCACCAGAGTCCATTTATTAGTGCATTTTTTGAAATATAATAACAAGAATTCTCACTTAATTTTTTTTTTTTTTTGTAATGTTGATATTGAATTCAATAAAACTTTATTTAAATTTAGTTCCAAGTTAGGATAATTCTAAAAAAAAAAAAAAATTATTTAGGCTTAGTTCCAAGTTAGGATAATTCTAAAAAAAAGTAATAAATAAATAAAAAATAAAAACTTTATATTAAGCTTAGTTCTAAGTTAAGATAATTCTTTAAAAAAATAAAAAATAAAAAAATTCCAAAACGCGTTTTCCGCGTTTTGGACATTTTTTGTCGAAATACACACAAAACGCCCAAAACGAGGTTTTGGACGTTTTGCGTTTTGTGTACAAAATTTTTTTTTGTTTTCCAAAATGCGTTTTCGAAAATGGTAAAGAGAACGCGTTTTTAGCGTTTTCGAAAATAAAAACAGAAAACGACCTCAAAACAGCAAAGAGAACATGGGCTTAATATTTTAATTCAAAAATTATGTCATAACTAATTATTTAATTATATTTTATTATTTAAATATGTTAAGGTCACAATCATATAAATTTATGGTCACAAACACAAATTCTTAGGTTACAACTTATTTTTTGGTCAATAATATCGAATTTCATATGTCACAATTATTTTTTTGTCACAAATCTCGAATTTGATAGGTCGCAACATTTATTCGATCACAAATCTCGAGTTATTTGGTCACAAGTCAACAAAATATGAGTCACAATTTAACAAATTATTAGTCACAATTTTTTTATTGATCACAAATCACAAATTTCACAGGTCACAATTTATTTTACAGGTCGCATATTACGAATTTCATAGATCGTGACTTATTTTTAAGTCATAATTTACAAATTTCTAAGATCACAATTTATTTTCTTAATAATAAATATCGAATTTTATAAGTCACAACGATTGTCAACTTTAAAGTTTAAACTAAGTGGTCGCAACTTTAAAAAGATTAAGTCACAGTTAAATTTTGTCAAAATCTTAAAATTTTTAGGTCACATAAATTTCTTCTAGTCACAAGTTACAAATTTATTAGTCACGGCCTTAATCCTACCCCCACCACCATCACCCGACCCACACCTAACAATGCCACCACTGTCGCCTCCTCTCCCCAATCACCACCACCACCCCCACTGCCAACACCAAATCACTACCATCAATGCCGCACCTCCCCAACCACCATCACCACCACCACCACCACCAATTCCCCGACCCACTTTCCACCACAACCAATGACCGTCATTGAAAAACCAATCACCACAAACCATCACCACCACCACCACCCCTCTCCACCAGAATGAACAACCAACAGTCAACCAATAAGCACCACCACCCCACCTCTCCACCACAACCAACAGCCACCGGTGTTGCACATAGTCATCATCACACGTTAGCACCACCACCACCTCCACCGCCACCGCTACTACCACACCAACACAATCTGCATCACCTGCACCATCGCCTTCCATTCACTGCTTGCACAATCAACATCAACACTAACACCACCAACTAAAATCAACCACTACATAAAATAGAAGACAACAGATGTTTCACCTATGTAAGAATTAAAGGCTCAAAGATTGAACCACAAAGAACCAAAATACAAACGTTTAAATACAAAATCAAAAAAACTTTATTGAATAAATGTAGTGTACAAAATCAGAATCCAAACTCAGAAATATACACAAAACTTCCCAGAAATCAAAGATCACATAAAATAACCACAAAAAACAATAGAGTTGGAGAAAATTCTGCCAGAACTCATCAAAAACGTATACTGATTATCACAAAATCAGTATCAACCACTACCACTAAGAAAATACAATCAATATCTAAGAATTTCTGGAAGATGTATGAAGAAATCACAAAGATCGAATGAGGCGATGAAAAATCACCTTTCAGAGACAGTTAGGGTTTGAAGTGAAAAGAAGCGTCTGGAATCAGAATGGCAACCAAAGCGTCTTCTTCTCCTTTTTATCACAAGTGGACGGCTCAGATTAATCATAACATATCAATGGCTGTGATAAAGGTGGTGATGATAATGGATCATAACCCGGTTCCAACATATGGGCTCTAATACCGGATTGAAGAATGGGCTTCAAAAGAGAATTGGGCTCAAAACATAGGTTATGTATTTTGGGCTGCAGTACTGGTCCAATACTAAATAAATCAGGCTTGCTTTACACAGATCAATTGCCCAACAATCTCCACCTCAATTGAGCTGGTTTCCAGTACCTGCAAAACAAAATGCAAAGTATCAAAATTCAATCAAGTTTAAAAAAACTCAATGCATCTTTAAATTTATTGATAGGAATGATCTTAGTTCCTGCATCTGCAGAATTAACCTGTGTAGAAATTTTAACAAGTTTCACAATGCCTTTATCAATAATATCTCTTATGAAATGGAATTTAACATCAATGTGTTTTGACCTATTGTGAAAAACAGGATTTTTACATAGATGTAATGCACTCATGCTATCAGTACATATTTCAACTTCAGAATCAGTAATGCAACAAATTTCAGATAATAAACCCTTTAACCACAGGCATTCCTTAACAGCATCTGTAGCAGCTATATATTCTGCCTCAGTTGATGATAAGGCAACTAATTTTTGTAGCTGGGATTTCCAGCTTATACAGGAAGAATTTAAAGTAAAAAAGTAAGAAGATGTTGATTTCCTCTTATCAATATTTCCGGTAAAGTCGGAATCAACAAAACCTTTGAGTTTAAAATCATTTTTGGTTTTAGAAAATACTAGACTAAGTCTAGCAGAACCTTTCAAATATTTCAAAAGACATTTCATAGCTTCCCAATGCAATTCACCTGGATTGCTCATAAACCTGCTTAAAACACTTACTGCAAAGGCTATATCAAGTCTGGTACAGACCATTAAATACATAACAGATCCAACTGCATTAGAATATGGCACATTTTTCATTCTAAACACTTCATTATCAGTTTTAGGACAGTGTTCAACAGACAATTTAAAATGTACAGGCAAAGGTAAAGACACAGATTTGGATTCAGATAAACAAAATCTGTTTAAAACCTTTTCAATGTAATGTTTTTGGTTTAAAAACAATTTTCCAGATTGTCTATCCCTAAAAATATCCATGCCAAGTATCCTTTTAGCATTTCCTATGTCTTTCATCTCAAATTCAGAATGCAGTTTATTTTTAAGAACATTTATATCATGCATATTAGGCCCAGCAATAAGCATGTCATCCACATATAAAAGCAAGTAAATGAAATCAGTTTTACCAAGTTTAAAGTAAAAACAGGAATCATATTTACTTTTCTGAAAATTTAGGCTTTGGATATAAAAATCAAATCTCTTATACCACTGCCTAGGAGCTTGTTTTAGCCCATACAAAGATTTTTTCAACAAACAAACTAAATCAGAATTTCTGCCTTTTTCAAAACCTTTAGGTTGATGCATATAAATAGTTTCATCCAAAGAACCATAAAGAAAAGCAGTTTTCACATTCATTTGCTCAAGTTCTAAATCAAAATGTGCAACCAAAGCAAACAGAATTCTGATAGAGATATATTTAACTACAGGTGAAAATATTTCATTAAAATCAATTCCTTCTTTTTGAGAAAAACCCTTGGTTACAAGTCTAACCTTGTACCTAGGTTTCATATCCTTAGATCCACTTTTTCTCAATTTAAAAATCCATTTACAGTTAATTATCCTTTTATTTACAGGTCTATTGACTAAAATCCATGTACCATTTTTTAGAAGTGAGTCCATTTCATCTTGCATAGATGCAAGCCAAAGTTTGGAATCTTTAGAAGAAACAGCTTCTTCAAAAGATTGAGGTTCAAGCAAAATAGGATCAGAATATGTAAATGCAGACACAAAATCAGGATCCTCAAACCTAGGAGGAGGTCAGATCTCTCTTCTAGGTCTATCCCTAGCCAATTGATAATTTTCTAAGTTTGTTTCAGCTTCAGGGATATCAACAGGTTGTGGTTCAATGTCTGCAGATTCATGTTCAGGTTTAGTAATGACATTTGGAGACCGTGGGGGTTACTCCACCTGAAACTGAGTATTGGGCAGACCATTTTCATCACCTAAATGGTCTGCACTCAGCTCAGAAGTTATAAAATCCTTTTCTTTAACAAGGTCAATCAATTTTTCATCTTTGTAGGGAAAAACATTTTCATTAAAAATCACAGACCTACTCAAAATGACCCTGTAACCTCCATGTTCCCTGACCCATAACCTATAGCCCTTGACTCCTTCTCCATAACCAAGAAAGACACATTTTAAAGATCTGGAATCAAGTTTAGATTCAGAGTGGTGTGAGTAGGCAGCACAACCAAAAACTTTTAATTTTGAAAAGTCAGGAAGGTAATTATTCCAGATTTGATCTGGAATCTTAAAATCAATAGCACTACAGGGAGAAAGATTTATCAAATAAGAGGCAGTTTTGACTGCTTCACCCCAAATTTTTTTTGGCAAATTGGAATCAAGTAAGAGACACCTAGTTCTTTCAAGGAGTGTCCTATTCATCCTTTCAGCAACCCCATTTTGCTGTGGACTGTAGGCAACAGTCCGATGCCTAAGAATACCTAAGGTGCTACAAAAAGAATCAAACTTTGGTTACAAAATTCTAAACCATTGTCAATTCTAATAGTTTTGACTCTTTTTCCTTTCAAATTTTGAACTAAGGTAATCCAGTTTTTGAAAACAGACACAGTGGCATCCTTAGATTTTAACAAATGCACCCAAGTTTTCCTAGAAAAGTCATCCACTATAAGAAGAAGATATCTGAAACCTGAAACTGAACCCACAGGAGCAGGACCCCACAGACCAGCATGCACATTTTCAAGCACATCAAAAGATTTATGAACACCTTTACCAAATGAACTTCTTTTCTGTTTGCCTAACACACATTTTTCACAGAAGTCAATTTTATGTAACACATCATTATCAAATACACCTTTGGTTTCAAGTAATTTAAGTCCCTTTTGACCAATGTGTCCTAATCTTTTATGCTATAACTCTATCTTATTCAGTTCAGACACAGCATTAAAGGACTTAGCATAAACAGGCAACGCATTCAACATATAGATCCCATTAATTTTGGGAGTACTCATAATCAGGCATTTATTTTTGAAAATACTCAAAAAACCATTTTGCATTCTAATATCAAATGATTCAGAATCTAAAACACCAAGAGATATCAGGTTCCTTTTTAAATCAGGAACATATCTGGTTTTATTTAAAGTAAGTGTCTTGTATTATCAAGTTGTAACAAAACCTTTCCAATACCTTTCACATCACAAGATATATTATTGCCAAGTTTCACACAACCAAAGCAATTATCACTGAAATTAACAAACATATCCTTTTCAGGACATGTGTGGAAGGTGCAGCCAAAATCTAAAATCCATTCATTCTTATTATCAGTTTCAGTAGTGACATAGACCACTCCATTATTATTATTATCTTGCACTACAGCCTCAGTCTGATTACTGATTCCCTGTTCATTTTCTCTTTTGAAACAGTATTTAATATGATGTCCAGGTTGGCCACAGTAAAAACAGATTCTAGGTGGTTTATCTATATTTGCAGTACCTGTATTGTCATCCTGAGTTCTAAAATTGTTCTGGTTTCTGAAATTATTTTGATTTCTAACATTATTATCTTGATTTCTGAAACCAGACTGACTTCTAAAGTTATTGTCTTTAGACCTATTGAAGTTGCCCTTATTCTGAAATTTTCCCTTTACATGCTTGTTATTCCAATCCTTATTGTTGCTAGAAGTATTCTAGTTTTTATTGAAATTGGTTCCAGCCTTATTCAGCCTAGGAGAGTTCTTCTTCCTAGAGGTTCCTACCACATTATAGGCTTCCTTAGAATTATTTTTAAACTCTAACTCTTTAGTTTTAAGGGAAGTATGGACAATTTCAGTGGTCAACTTCTGCCCCCCATATTATAAAGCATTCCTTAAATCCTTAAATTTATCCCCCATAGCATTCAGTAAACAAACAACATTTTGTTCATCAGTAAGTTTTTCATCACAGTTTAACAGACTTTGTGTGATTTTATTAAACCTACTCATGTTCTCTTCTACATCCTTAGATGGATCAAATTTAAAAGAGAAGTATTGTTTCCACGGAAAACACTTATCAGGCAAGGACACAGTATCATATATTTCTTCCAATCTATCCCACAATTCCATTGTTGTTTTAGTCTTGCCTACTTGTCTAATGACATTATCAGATAAGTGTAAAAATAAAGTACTCCATGCACTTTCATCCATTTCAAGTTGTTTGTCCTGAGGGGTATCAAGGGGCCAGGATTTATCAATAGCCTTAGCACATTTCATTTGAAGTAGTAAAGCTCGTATTTTTTGGCTCCAGAGGTTGAAATCCCCTTTGCAATTCCATATTTCAACATCTACCTCAACAGTAGCCATTGAAATAATGACCAAGATTTTGAAAATATTTCAAGTTATGGAGCTTTAGTAGTTCAAAGAACAAGTAATCAGGTAGAAATGAATAATGCAGGTCACAGTCACAAAGTAAGACAATGACACAAAGTCAAGAATTTATATTCAAGAAAATTCACAAATGTTCTGAACACAGTAATCAGTAAACAAAGAAATCAAGGTGATTACAATTCAACAAATTAATTACTCAATCAAGAAATTACACAGAACAATATACTGAGAAAAGCTGTTCTTCCAGTATATCCCTCAACCTATACTGGATATTCCCACACTCCCTCAGATTTCCGGATTCTCAATGAAATTCTGGACAAAGGTAAGATAGGGGTCCTAGTTATAGGCTTCAACGGAGAGATTTGGGAGAGAACAGGAAATTTGAAAAAACAAATTTACAGTATAAATTGCAGTAATTAAAAGATATCACCTGATTAGAAAAATTTATTAAGCTATAGCAGCTTCAAAGAATCAGAATCCCAGAAATTCAGGGCCACAAAACAATAATACCAGTATCCACCACGAAGGATCAGCCACTAAGAAATATCACCAGTATCCACCGCGAAGAATTAACTACTAAGATCAATGTAGGATCTTTATATGTAACCAGAATATTTTAAAAAAAAATATTCCGTGTTTCAAGATCCTCAGAAATGTGGACTCAGAAATAAGATTCAGATACACAAAAAATTCAGAAACCCTAATTTTAAAATAGGTTTCAAAAGAACAAAATTCACGAAGTTTTAAAAGATTTTATATAAAAATCTTCAAAAAATAATTTTAGAATCTGAAAAGTTTAAAACTATTTTCAGAAACCAAATCGATTTACAGTTAGGATTTGAAAAACAACTTAAGAAAAAAAAAATTCTTAAAATTTTCTTCAGTTCAGAAAACCCTAAAACGTTTGAAGCAAAGAAGATCCGTTTCCTGAAAACCCTAGATCCAACCAAGAAAAATTTGGATCTACCAGATCTGAGTTTTCGAATATTCATAAGGCTCTGATACCACTGTAAGGATTAAAGGCTCAAGATCGAACCACAAAGAACCAAAATACAAACGTTTAAACACAAAATCAGAAAAACTTTATTGAATAAACGTAGTGTACAAAATCAGAATCCAAACTCAGAAATATACACAAAACTTCCCAGAAATCAAAGATCACATAAAATAACCACAAAGAACAATAGAGTTGCAGAAAACTCTGCCAGAACTCATAAAAAACGTATACTGATTATCACACAAAATCAGTATCAACCACTACCACTAAGAAAATACAATCAATATCTAAGAATTTTTGGAAGATGTATGAAGAAATCACAAAGATCGGATGAGGCGATGAAAAATCTCCTTTCAGAGAGAGAGAGAGTTAGGGTTTGAAGTGAAAAGAAGTGTCTGGAATCAGAATGGCAACCAAAGCGTCTTATTCTCCTTTTTTATCACAAGTGGACGGCTCAGATTAATCAGAACAGATCAATGGCAGTGATAAAGGCGGTGATGATAATGGATCATAACCAGGTTCCAACATATGGGCTCTAATACCGGACTGAAGAATGGGCTTCAAAAGAGAATTGGGCTCAAAACATAGGCTATGTATTTTGGGCTGCAGTACTGGTCCAATACAAAATAAATCAGGCTTGCTTTACACAGATCAATTGCCCAACAACCTCTATAAGGTGCCTCGCCACTCACACCGGAAAGAACGACGGGCATCGTCATCATTGTACTGCCACACCAACAAATTCGAAAATACTTGCAAATTTGGACCAGCTACTTCACCCTCTTCAACAAGTAGAGATCTGAAAATTTCAAATCAAATCCGACTCGAGGTGGAAGAGATCTAGATATTGTAGAGATCGAGTTCGTCTTTACTTTCTTCGGTGGTCAGCATCTGGGCCTTCTACTTTACCATCTCGGATAAGCAGCAGGATAATCGTGGTTTAATGTCGACGGTGAAAGAGTCCGCCTGTGATGGGTGGATCTTATGGTTTGGGCGGATATCTCGATGCAGGCGGTGGGGGATTTTGTGCGTCAACTCCTGCAAACTCTCGACGATGGTCTGTAGTTGGGGTGAATTTGAGAATGATTGAGAATTAATTGATAGCTTAGGGTGGATGGGTGGTGGTTTTGGGGATGAATTTGTTTTTATTAAATAGTTAATAGTATTAATATTAAATAATTTGAATTAAAACCTCATTTTTGTATTAAAAGGCTTGAAATTTGATTTTTGAATTAAGAAGTTAAAATATATGTGTGGGTGTAATTTCCTTTTTTTTCTAAATCAATTTTTAATCACGCATATTTTTCGAAATCACTTTTCAATCATATATTTTATCATTAAAAAAATAAAATTCTTTGTTTATAATAAAAAATCAGCCCATATTTCAACTCTATTCTTTTAAATGTATTATTATTTTCAATTATAGATTTAAGAATCCGTTTAGTAAATTAAATAAATTGGTTTCTAAACTAACTTATAATTACATAATTTCTTAAATTATTTTTTAATTACACACATTTTATCTATCCATATTTTTAATTTTAACCACTATTTTTTACCTCAGAAATATATATAAACTCATTTATAAAAGAAACAGTGTTACCAAATGAAGGCTAAAAGTGAGTTGACAAAAATTATGAATCTCAAATAGGGGCTCAATATTATAAAATTGGATTCTCATTTGAAGGGGAAAAAAATGGAAAACATTTGCCCTAAAAATTATTATCTATCAAACATGGCAAAAGATGGAAAAATTGAAAAATCCATTTTTCATGACAAATATAAGGCTATCAAACATACCCTAAATTATAGAAATTATATGGCGAGACCTCTATAATAGCTTAATATTTTAAATGAACAGATTAATAATAAAATTAATTTTGTGACATGCATTTAATTGTTTGATAAACCTTTTATAAACAAAGTCTTAATTATAAATAATACATTTACTCAAATTACCTTTTAATTAAATACACTTTCTTAAATCACTTTTTAACCACATATTTTACCCTAAAAAAATCACATTCTTAATTTGTTTAAAAAAAAAAAGGGACTTTACCAAACAAAGTTTAAAAATGAGATGGTTTAACAATTTTAACTCGTAATTTGAACAAGTTGATACATATGTGCAATCAAGCTTTTAGTATCCTTAAATTAATACTTTTTCCTTCTTGTTCATATGAAATTAAGCGCTTGTTTGATTTTAAATTTTAAAAAGTAATTTTTTTCAAGAATAAGTGGTTAAAAAGTAAGAAAATCCTTGCTTGATACCCATTTTTTCAAAAATTATTTTTTCAAATCTCGTTTTTAAATAATTTCACGTAAATCGAAAAAGTTCTCTACTTTTTAACAACACATTTATAAAAAAATAAAAATAAAAATAAAAATAAAAATCCCTAATTTCAAAACATATAAATCCAAATAATGGGTCGGAAACAATGACATAAATTTATATGCAAAATTATTTCATCCAGAGCGTGTAATTGAAAATGAGTTTGAGGGGAAATAATTTTGCAAAAAATTAAGGTGGCGTTCTGTTTGTATTTTATTTTGTATTTTCATTTTCAAAAATGTTTTGTATTTCCTGTTTTTATTTTAATTTTCAAATTTGCTGAAAACGCGTTTGATTTGTCATTTCTAAAACTGTTTTTGAAAATGAAAAATTGAAAAATACGTACTGTTTGAAATTATGCAGAATATTACTTAAACTATTTTTAATTAATTTGCTTGTAGAATACTACTGATTCAAACTCAATTTTCCTTTCACAATACACTGAAAACATGGTTACATGCAACACACTAATGTTAGCATTAAAAGTCTATATTAACACAACTTGGTCAGGTTCGGGATTTGAGGAAGCTCTAGTTCTATTAAAATCTAAAAAATGCAAATTTTTTTATAATGTTGATATTGAATTCAATAAAACTTTATTTAAGCTTAGTTCTAAGTTAGGATAACTCTCAAAAAAAAAAAAAAAAAAATTATTTCGACTTAGTTCAAAGTTAGGATAATTCTAAAAAAAATAATAATAATAAAAAATAAATAAATAAAAACTTAACATTAAGCTTAGTTCCAAATTAGGATAATTTTTTTTAAAACAAATTTTCAAAACGCAGAAATTGAACATTTTTTATTGAAATACACACAAAACGCCCAAAACGAGATTTTGGGCATTTTGCGTTTTATGTACAAATTTTTTTTTCTTGTTTTTCAAAATGTGTTTTCGAAAATGGTAAAGAGAACGCGTTTTTAGTGTTTTCGAAAATAAAAACAGAAAACGACATCAAAATAGCAAAGAAAACAGGGCCTAAAGGTTTGTTTGAGCCATTTTTTGGAAAATGGATTATGTAAGACCATCTCCAATAGTTCTTGTGTATTGCATTATGTGTCTTACAAATAGAAAGACTTTTGTTGAATGTGTAGAAAATAGACATTCACGCAATCAATTAATCATGTATATGTGTATTTTGCCAACAATTAAAAAGAAAATAATCAAGAAAAAAGAGGATAAAGAAAATGTAACAACTAAAATCATCTCAACTACCATAAAATATTGCTTTCCAATAAATAAAAAATTAATAATAAATGATGGTTCAGCATGTTTGAAAGACCTTTTAGGTATAGACAGACCTCTTCAAATTATCTGTTTTTTTTTTTGGCACCTACATTGAAAATTGGAAATTCTCCAAGACTAATAGTAAATTTTGAAAAATAAATAATTAAAAGTATTAAATAATTAGGCCGCCTCTTTCTTTTGTGTGTGTGTTGGGGGAGGGTGGGGGGGGGGGGGGTACCACTCTAGAAAAGTTATAATTCTAACATTATGTCAAGACCTATGGATCAAGAACAATCTCAGATAGATAGTTTCTTTGGAGCGTGGGCTTCCCAAAAGGTAACAAATAGAGTTTATGGGTGACATCAGTTTATTGAGAGAATGCTTTACCGAAATTAATTTTGAGGGTTAAATAATTTTTTATATAATGAAATCCAAACATGAACTAAGCAAGTGTTTGATAAATGAAATAAATTGGTTTATATTTTATAAATCAATTTATAAACTACAAAATTTTTCAAATCACTTTTTAATTATACACATTTTTTCTCTTCAATTTTTATCCACTACTTTTTACATCAAAATCATAAGTAAATCAATTTATAAATCAAATAACGTTTTAAAATTTTATGTTCACTTGGCAAAGATTGAGACTGAGTCAATTTAGGAGGAGAGGAATCACATGATGGAGGTGGGTATTATAATGGTGGGAGCGGACTGCCATACCAACCAACCACCATTTGTCTTGGAACAATGCATCCCATCCCCTTACCTTTACATGGCAAATTTTATCCAACGAGGACTGGGACTGGGAATGGGCGATTGGTTGGTTCAGCACTAAAGAACACCCAACTTGAGCCCCAATAGTCGCTTTTGCATTAAAGAAGATTTTATTGGTGGGTCGGTTTCTTTGGATTTCGAAACTTCTTCCCCAATACCTAAACTCTACTTAATTTATAAAATTATTATCCATAAGAGATACCTAGAATCTAATTTATTTTTTATTTAATCGTATAATTAAGATATTGTAATAATGAGAAATAATTTATTAATCATTGTTGCTTAGAATACGTCAATTAATTTATAGATAAATCTCAAAAGTTAAATTAAATTTATTAAATTGATAAGATGATAATTTATTTAAACCATAATGTATTTTTACTTTGGAGCGTTTCTTGCCGATGACTATCTTTAAGTCGCATTGTTGTTATATTCATTTCAGTTATATTTTTCTGAACATAAAAACAAAATAACGGAACCAAAGAGAATAAAATTAACGTGACTCAACGACTGTAGACAACGACAAGAAAAGAACACTTTTATTGATGAGAAAAATAAACCACTAAATGAAATATATTTCCTCACACTTTCAACTTTTACTATTCAAAACTAGAAACAACAGCGTACTCAATACTTCAACTAGTACCACTTTCTTCTAATTTAACACATCGTCTTTCACCCAACATCCCGATAGTCTCTTTGAACTATGTTGGTTACATAACTAATTATAAATAGAGTTTTAACCAAAGGTCTCAAAAACTAAAACTTTCAAAAATCGTAAAAATATGAACACGTGATTTTTCTTCAACTAATGTATTCTGATGTTCACGAAAAACGCTAATCACCCATTGAGAATCTACAAAGTAGAAGCGCTCCAAATCTATTACCAGTGAAACTCAAAACCTTAACAATCTATACAAAAAGGTATACAAATCTCAAACAAATCCACTAAAGATTTACAGTTTGAATGAAGAAGAGGAAGAACTTGAGAATCCTAGTCAAACCCAAAATTAGAGTGAAAAGAAGACAAAGGAGACTCAACTACACAATACAAGCCAAGAGTCAAGACGCCTATATATGAGTACCAAAGAGTCACTTGATCCAACAGCCACAATTTAGCCACATGTAAGGTCAAGGAAATAGACGCTAAAACTAAGTAAGTCGTGTTTTAAGAAATGCGTTTCCTCTCAGCAAAGGTCATAGGTTCAAACTAGAACGACTGCAATAGTCTTGTGAGGCATATACCCAATTTTAACAATCTCCACCTTGTTGAACAAAATTCTTGGCCTTTTTCAGTTTCACTGGACTATACTACTATTTTCATTTGCTCTGGTCAATCAGGAAAGAAATAGATCAATTTTAAGGAAACAAAACAAATAAGAAATGTGGTTTAAAAATATTGAAGTATTTAAATAATTTGAATATACTTTACCGTGTTTAAAGAGATTTAGTAACAAAATCTGAAGGATTAAACTCAATATGTATTTTGACAAGAGTAATCATACATTTCTCAACCATAGCCCCTTCAAAATGAAATCTAATATCAACATGTTAGGTTCTATCATGATATGCATGATTCTTACTAAGATGGATAACACTTTGGTTGTCAGTATACAACCTGCTGGTGTTATCTATAAACCTCATTTCTTTTAACAAACTTCTTAACCGCATTGCTTCATTTACGGCATCACAAGCTGCAATATACTTTGCCTCATAGAAGATAGGGCTACTATCTTTTGTAGATTGGATTTCCAACTAATTCACCCATCACAAAGAGTGAAAATATAAGAAGAAGTTGATCTTCTTTTATCTAAATCATTTGCAAAGTCAGGATCTGTATATCCCTTCAATAATATACATTCTTTACATCTATTAAATCTCAATCCCAAACCAAATGACCCCTTTAAGTATCTTAGCATCAATTTTGTAGTAAGTCTGTGTGTTTTCACCAGGATTTGCCATAATCTACTTAAAGTATTTATACCATGAGCCAAATCAGGTCTAGTGCATATCATCAAATACATAATAGATCTAACAATATTTACGTAAGGCATTTGATCCATTCTTTCATATTCTTTAGGTGTTTTGGGTAATTGATCATTTGAAAATTTAAAATGATTTGTAAGAGGCAGTTTAATAGGTTTACTCTCAAAAATAGAAAAACTTTCAAGTACTTTGATCACATATGACTATTGATTTAAATATAAAATGCAATTTTCTCTATCTATTTTAATTTTCATGTCTAAAATTTTCTTAGCACTTCTTAGCTCTTTCATTTCAAACTTAGATTTTTTTTTGATTTAATCTTTTCAATTTCTGATTTATCATGATAGGCAAGCAACATAACATCAACATATAACAGAACGTAAACAAATTCAAGTCCTCCTG
Organism: Ligustrum vulgare; assembly: GCA_963555705.1. Taxonomy (NCBI): domain Eukaryota; kingdom Viridiplantae; phylum Streptophyta; class Magnoliopsida; order Lamiales; family Oleaceae; genus Ligustrum; species Ligustrum vulgare. The sequence goes on along the minus strand of OY743177.1, from coordinate 23,698,792 downwards.
AGCTTTTATAAAAGAAACAGGAATCAAAATTACTTCTAACAAATCCTAGAGTTTGAACATAAGAGTTAAACTTCTTATACCACTACTTAGGTGTTTGTTTTAGATCATATAGAAATTCCTTTAGCAAACAAACATTTTTAGTTTTGGATTTAATTTCAAATCCTTTTGGCTAACACATGTAAATAGTTTCATCTAAATTACTATAGAGAAAAATAGTTTTAACATCAAGCTATCCAGTTTCCAATCAAAATGAGCAGATAAGGCAAGCAAAACTCTAGTAGAAGTATACTTTTCAACATGAGAAAAAGTCTTAATGTATATCACCCCCTCCCTTTGCATGAACCCTTTGGCTACTACCTAGCCTTATATATTCTCTTAGTTACATTAGACTCATCTTTTTATTTTATAAATCCTTTTATAGTCAACAACTTTATGATCCTTAGGTTCATTAACAAGAACCCATGTTTTATTCTTAATAAGGACTCAATTTCATCATTCGTAACTTCCTTCCAAAAGACATAATCTTTACAATTAATAGTCTCATCAAAGGTATTAGGTTAAGAGTTGATAGAGTCAAAAATAGAGAAAAATGTCACAAAAATCATCATTATTAGTTCTCGTGGAGGAAAATCCATTTCTCTTACTTAGGGCGGGCAAAAACCAAACCAAATCGACGAACCCGATGGACCCAATCCAAACCGATTGGTTTGGGTTGGATTTTCAGGTAATTGGGTTGGTTTGCTGGTTGGAGAATTTAATTTTAGCTCGGTTTGGTTTGAGTTAAAGTTCAAGGAACCGAACTAACCCAAACCAAATCGACCCATCACTATTTAAAAATAAATAAACGTTAAAAGTTAAAACTTCATCAAATTTTGATTTCAATTTAAGTTTCAAATTTGTTCTGAGTTTTAATCTATGGACTATGGATTGCTAATACAATTGCGCCAAAAAATTGGTTCAAAAATTAAATATGACAACAAATAATACAAGTTGGGCCAAAAACTAAAAAAATATTATTATTTCAATATAAGGTCCGAAATGGAGGCCTAGACTGCAACCCAAATCGACCCAAACCGATCAATGTTTGTTTGTGTCGATTTGGTTTGGTTTGGTTTGGTTTGGTTTATTAACCCATAATCGATTTAATTGTGTTGAATTTTTTTCAAACCAAAGTCATCGGTTTGGGTTCGGGTTGGGCTCCAAACCTACCCAAACCAACACACGCTCAGCCCTACTCCTACCTCTATCACTAGTCAACTAATAATCAGACACTGTGGTCTCATTGGATAAATTATCATTTTCTTCATCAATATGAACTTGATAAGTCCTTGATTGAATGGACTCCACCTCGATTTGAATATCAGGTTCAACGTAGTCAAGAATATGATCAATAACATTTTCTTTAATTGCAGAATTATCTTCAAGATTTTGTTTTTAAGAAGTCACTAAAGGCATGTCATTCTCATCAAAGATGATGTTTTTGCTTAGAATAAACTTGAACACATTTGTTCCTTAATCCATAATCTATACCCCTTAGTTTCTTCTCCATATACTAAGAAAACACATGCCCCTATTGGTACCCATTATTCAAAACCTCATTTTCAACCACACATTCTACCAATAAAATAATTTACAAATAAATCCAAAAAAAATTCTTACTTTTTAACCATACATTTTCCAAAAAATTACTATTACAAACAATATTACTTGAAATAAAGGGTCTCGAACAGGGACAATTTTAGGACCTCAGTTCAAGTTTCCCTTCAATTTGGTGAGAATAGGCTGCATAGCCAAGTAACTTAGCTTTAAAATAATTCGATGACTTATTAGACCACATTTCAAGAACTTGAGAGTTAATAGCACTGGAAGGAATTCTTTTATCAGATAAGTTGCAGATTTTAGAGTTTTTTTTTTCCAAAATAATTCTGGAAGATCATAATTGAGTAACATACACCTCGTCTTTCCCAATCATGTTGTATTCATCATCTCAACAATTCCATTTTGCTGAGTGATATTTGTTACAGTACTATGCTTTAAGAATTCCAGATTCTTTGCGAAAAAGGTCAAATTCAGCATTACAGAATTCAAGAGAATTATCAGTCCTTAGTGCTTTAACTTTGTAATTAGTTTGATTCTCAATCACCAATTTTCATTGTTTGAAATTTTGGAATGTATCATATTTGACCTTTAAAAAAACAGTCCAAATTTTCATTGAAAATTCATTGATGTGATCCGAGATAGGAGCTCAAAAGAGAAACCATGACACGGACGACGCAACAACATTCTACATATGAAAATGAACAATTTTCATGTTGGAGTCGAGTCGAGAAGACAAACGGATCAAGCTGAGTCGAAAGATCAAAGATTCAGGATTAGAAGCCTATTTACAGCCGTAAGGGCCATATGTCACGGTCACAATCCACTGTTGGGCCAAAATGCAGGATTCCAAGATTTTCAGATTTACGATCGTAAGTCTAAGTGTCACAGCCGTAACCTTTGGACATAATTACACTTACAGCTGTAAGTGTCTCTTCACGGCCGTAACTGCTCAGCAAGATAAGATTTTGGCATAATTTTGATTATTTTATTTCGTTTTACATTTAGTTTTTTAGTTTAATTAGGACTCTATTTTGAGCCCATTCGCGGCTAGGGTTTGTTTTGCTTATTTATTACTTTTTTCATTCAATGTAACATTCAGACTTTGATTTTGATAAACAGTTTATTGAGGATTCAATAAAAATTATAGGTGGATTTCCTATATTTCTTTGAACTTACCAAAGAGTGATTCTTTGTGGCGTTCATCCCGAACTTATCAAATATTCGGGGATTGTGGCGTTCAAAACAGAAACTTATCAAGGAAGTTGGACAGATCCTTGTGGCGTTTCGCAAATCTTGGTTCTTCAATCTGCATCGTCGATTTCGCGTCGTGATTGTCAGGTCAAGATTCCACCGTCCATCCACAACCTGGGTTCGAAACTTTCCTACTTTTTCTTCCGCATCTCGAATTCATATAAGTCATCTACTATAAGGAGATAATATCTAAATCCTCTTAAAGTATTTACAGATGTAGAATACCATAGGTCAGCATGTAAATATTCGAGTATGGAGTTGGATTTATGAATTTTAGTATTGAAAGGCAATCTGTTTTGTTTTCCAATTATGCATTCTTCACAAAAATTTAATTTTCCGATATTATCTTTTCCAAAGTAACCCAGTTTTTTCAGAGTTATATGTCCCTTTTCATTAATATGGCCTAGTATTTTATGTCTAATTTCACCTTTTTCAAAGTAGGAATTTATGACTGCAGAGAGATTACCTACTAAGAGTTTGGCCTACACGGTGTTAATCCCATTCACTTTAAGGTGCATATTATTTCTTTGCCACTTAACGTAATTTTGGTATAACCTTTATGAATTTTTATTTCATATTCATCATCTAATTTTGCTAAGGCTATTAGATTTATTTTATAGTTAGGAATATATCTAGTTCCAATTAATTCAGGATATGATTGTTCTCTCAAGTGAGAGATTAAGGTTTTTAATACATTTTATCTGACAGTTCATATCATTTTTCATCTAAACTTGTCCACCATTTAGGTCAACAAGGTTAGTGAACCAATCCTTTATAGAACACATGTGGAAAGTTCAGTCAGAGTCAAGAAACCATTCATTTGCGTTTCTGTTGGTTGTAACAACAAGGACAAGACCCTGCAAGTCAGAATTATTGTAATTTTCACAAGCTATGGCTTTAGAGCTTTCTATATTAGGCTTTTCCCTTATATCAGATGCTTTCTTAAAGCAGTCTTTTATGAAATGACCATTCTTACCATAATGATATTATTTCTTGATTTTATCCTTGGATATTCCTTTATTTTTGTACCTTTCTTTGCACATATAATTCTGAGTCTTTTTTTTTTTTTTATAATAGTTATAACTATTAAAGTTGTTACTCTTATTATGTTTTTTTTTTTATTTTTTATTTTTATTTTTTTTATCTTATATACAAACCCTCTCCAATTTCAAAATCTTTGAAATCGGATTTTAATTCAATTTCTCTGCTTTTCAAAGATGAAATTATTATGTCAACAGTTGATTCTTCTCTTGGCATTTTTGTTTTCCCTATATTTTTCACCTAAGGCATTTAGGAGAGCAACGACTTGTTAATCCTCAAAGAGTTTTTCATCACAGTTTACAAGATCCCAAATTATTTTTGAGAACTATCAAGGTTTTCTTCAAGGCTAAGGAATGGTGAAATATGAGATTATTAAATTTTCTAAGGAGATGACACTTATTAGGCATTGCTTTAGTTAGATACAATAATTCTAATTTAGTACATAAATTTTGAGTAGTAGTGGTTTCCTTAACCTTTCTATATCACACTATCGAATAGGTGAAGGAAGACATAACTCTAGGCAACCTCATCTAATTCCGTTCCCCTATAGGCACTAATTTCAGTAGCCCACTCCCCAGTTAAAGCCCCAGCACATCTCAGCTGTAAAAGTAGAGCACTCATTTTCTGGCTCTTGAGACTTTAAGACTAAAGTCTCAAGTACCATTCCACAGTTCAATCTCAAATTTATGTGACCTAGACATATAACCTGATGAGATCATGATTTAAGAGTTATATAACGCACAAAGTATATAAAAATCAGGATTTTCAAAATATCTACAATATGTACAAAACAGCACGTAAATATGCAGCAGACTTTGGATGACACAGGACAATGAGAATTTACAATAGCAATCACAATTATATAGTTTTAGTAAAGATTAGAAGCAGAACTCCAAAAGTTAGATTTTTGTTCGTTTGATAGGGTTTAAGGGGAAAAGAATCTTGGATCTCTTGTTCCATCAGATTCCCAGATCCTAGCAGGAGATTATGGACAAAGGTAAACAGAGACATACCTCTCACCTTAATAACCAAATCAAGAAAGTATACCGGAACTTCAGAGAGTCAGTGTGACTTAGTAAGAACTCTGAGTTAGTAAAGAAAACTAGTGAACTTAGAGGGAGTCAAAAAACCCAGGTGAACTCGGAGTGAATCAACACAACTCACTAGTTTCAAAATGAGTCAGATTAGGTTTTTCAAGATCTATACACATCCACCCCAAAACAACCAAATTTTGCAAAATAAAAAAGCCAACTTGCAAAAATCGTAAAAAGATGAACAAAAGATTTTCACCCCCTAATGGGTCCTGATGTTCACTAAGTGCTAATCACCCATTGCGCATCTACAAGTTGAATCACTCTAGATCCGTTAAAATCAGCTAAGAACCCAGCGTTTAAAATATGTAGGAATTCAAGATATTCCACTCACTATCGTATCTTTACAGTGTTTACCAACAAAACGACAAAATAAAGTATACAAATCTAAAACAGATCCACTAAATATTTGCATTTTGAGAAATCCTAGCAAAACTTAAGGCTAGAGAGAAAAGATGACGAAGGAGACTCAACTGCACAATACAAGCCAATAGTCAAGACGCCTATATATGAGTACCTAAGAGTTAGTTGATCCAATAGCCACAATTCAGCCACATGTAGGATCAAGGAAAGAGGCGCTAAAACTAAATAAGTTATATTTCCAGAAATGCGTTTTCTCCCACCAAAGGTCATAGGTTTGAAATAGAACCGAATCAAGAGTTTTGGGAGGCATGCATATACCCAATCTTAACAAACTTTCTGCAGCGTGCCATCTTATTTTTCCAAAGCAATTCATTTTATAGTCGGCTCACCATGGTAGAAAAATCTCATTTCCTACCCATGCGCACTCCACCATAAAATTCAACACAACATTAAAAATCAATCACTGATGCGCGTGCACGAAAGCTCACGCCTTCATTTTCTTCTCTATTATCTCTACGCTTCAGCCTTCTTTTCTTTCTACAAAATATATTGGCGGCTCCTCCCAATATTCTTATCTTGATTTAACTTATGCCCCCTTTTGATATGTTTAAAAAGAGTTTTTTAATGAATAGTGATTTTTAGGAGAATACGTGGTTAAAAAGTAGAGAGTTTTTTTTTGGATTTATGTGTAATATTAATTTATTAATAAATATATGGTTGAAAAGAAGAGAGAAAAATGTATAGAAAATTTAAAGGGCTCAAAGAGGGATATATATGTAGTATACTCAAGTGGACTTTTCACTATTATATATAAGTTCCACTTCAAAAATCATTGTTCCTAAGGCAGAAATGCGCTCTCCGTTCACGCCTGAAATGCAATTTCTTTGTTTCTATATCTATGTTCATTCATGTCCTAGAATCTTCCAATAGCTAGAGTTTGTCGATCTCCTCTCCTCTCCACGACCCAGTCTCTGCTGTCGATCTCCTCTTTGCTACCCATTCTCTGCCTTCGCTGGAACCCAAAATCGGACCTCCTCCGCCCCTCTCTAAAGCTTCTTCGTGGTTTCTCTCCATCCCTTACAAACCATCGTCGCCGACAGCAGCCCAACCGGCGGAAACCTCCTCAACACCTCCCACAAATAGATCGTCGACGCATTCCCATCCAAAATTGGATATATATCCAACTCCCCCTCATAGTACTGTAAGAGAATTGAAATCAAAAGCGTATTAAATTTCACGGTATATTATTTTTTCGGAAATTAGGTGTAGACTAATTTGTTATGTTTTGGATGATTTTTCAGGTGTAATGAGTGTGAGGAAATGGAGCTCTCTCTCTCTCTCTCTCTCTCTCTCTCTCTCTCTCTCTCTCTCTCTCTCTCTCTCTCTCTCTCTCTCTCTCTTATGAATTGTAACTTAGCATATTTTCAAATATGGAGAATACATTTAAGCGTTCGGAGGACGGAATTTGAAGGTACAGAACGACTAGCTCTTTTATTCTTTGGAAGGTGGTTTTTAATTATTTATTTGATTGTGTAATTTATGATTTTTAGTAGAAGGTCATAGTTGTAGATTCAAATTGCTGAAAAGTTTCAAGAATTGTTTGGAAATTTGACCGTGTGAATGATTATAGTTGTTCACTTTCATGTACTTTTTTTTCATCCTGATGCAAGGTGTTGTAATGTTTTCCTGTTTTGCCTACGTGAATTAGAATGTTCATCGACATGTAATAAATTTGTGTTACACATTGATTTTTTATTTTGTTACAAATTGATGTATTTGTCTAATTTTCTCCATGTGGCTAATACCAATTGTTTGAATTGTTAGATAAGTTCCTCAATTTCTCAGTTAATTTGTTAATATAATAGACTTGTTGCAATAGAAACCTTGATCACTTCATTTGCATTCCGTGCATTCCGTGTTTGAAACTGGTTTCATTAATCATGTAACCTTTAATGTGATTGCAGTAATATCTACCTTGTTCACTTTAACTATTTTAATTTTTATGTGGTCTTGCTAATATATGTTATTGTTCATTGATGAAGGCTCCTAAGCTGCATTTGGAGATTCAGAAGCGTGATTAGCTCAGCAGGCCATGGGACTAAATCCTTCGGTATATACTAATATGAAGGTAATTTAATAAATTCACTCATCTGTTTCCTGTGATGATTTTTGCATGTACACAAGTACTTTGGTGCAAAACTTCTTTTGAAGGCTCTTCTATACTTGATAGATATGTGATTTTGGTCACTTTTAGGATGTGAATGTATCTTTTTGCACTTGTTAAGTAGATTGTATAAGTTAAATTGTGCATGAAGAAGGGGGTGAGTTGGAGATAAATGTTCTTCTTTCTTCTAACTTATTTGTTAATCTTAGTCAAAGTTAGTGATTCTTGCATTCGTTTTGTTAACCTGTCACTGCATAAAGATAAATAATTTCCATATTGATTAAACAACCTTCATTTTGTGCTCTTAAAGCCACTATCAGTTAATGTTTGTAAGAATGCATTCAGGTAGTTTTTTTTCCTTTACCTAAACATGTAAAATGAATGTTGTAAACAATGGTTATTTATGAAATTTGTCAAATGAATATTCATTTTCGATAGTTTATCCACATTTCAGTGCTAGAGATTTATTTTATCCTTTGAACCGACATTGGACGAATAAAGTACACATTCACATGATGTCAACTGATATTTTAGTCATTGCCACATTGCATATCCGTCTACAAACAAATGTTGGACAATTGGATTATTTATAGCATCTATTTTCATTGAAGAAACATGGTTTTAGTAATATATGTGGGGTGAAAATTTTACAAACTTTAAAAAGGCAAAGAAAAATGGTGAAATAGGCAAGGCATATAGGAACACGAGATTTGTTAGTTCACTTAATGGTGCTTTCCTTTTGCCTTGGACAAGTTGTACTTTTGTATTCAGATTTAAGTGAATCAATTTTTGTTCATAAAAAATTGGTGACATTTGACTCTTAATATTGATATTGATAGTTTTAACTGTTGTTAGATTGTTTATGTTGTATTGAATGTTTTGCTTTGCTTTGTGAAATATGAAGATGGATAGGAGAGTCGGTGGGTTAAATCTTCCTAGAAGAAAGACCAGAACATGGCTGGAGAATGGAACTTTACCTCTGGTAAGTGGAATGGAGACTCTACCAACAAAGGTAAACATGTCATTGGTTGACGAGTTCAAGTAGATTGTGAGCCTTTTAAGCGGTAGACTCGCCTGGGAACGAATTGGTCCGGCTATGCTTAATGTTGTGCAAAGTCAAGTATAATTCTTTTTGATTGACAAAATTTAGGGATTAAACAAAAAAATTATTTTTTAAGATGTTTTAAACAATTTCCTTTTTCTTGAATCACATGGGAGCTGTGGAAATCTTTTTCTATTGACCTTCTGCAACAGTACATGATAATACCTATGTTTTTTGCTATGGACTTTGCAGGTTATGATTAGATTTTGTAACTTTTGAATATAAAGATAAAGAAATCGGTAACTAGCAACTATCTTCTTTTGCTCTAAATGATGAAGTAGAATTGTGCATCAAACTATTTTTTTCTTAGAAATTCCAGACATAAAAGCATGCCTGCTATAAATTAAATTTGTATCAACATGCAGATGATCTTCTTTTTTTCTTTTTCTTTTTCTTTTCGTACATTATAGACTAAACCAATTTTTGTTAGTTTTTTCTTAATTTCTCGTTATTTTTACTACACTTTTCCATTTTTTATATGTCCAACAGGTTAATGTGTTGTTGTTTTTGTGGTTTTTTTGATCTTCTTTGAGGATGTGTAAACCTGGAGGCATTGGTTTGATCGATTTATTTTGAGCTTTTATTCAAGGTTGAGTACAAATTTTGAACTCTTATTTTATTTTATTTTTATTTATTTATTTTTTGGGTCTCAATTGCATGTATCTTTTTTTTTTTTTTGGGCACCACAGAGAAGTACTGTTTGTAGAAAGTTCACAAAGTATTGTTTTACAGACTCTACTTCAAATTTTAGGGTTAGCTTCCATCTTTTTTTATTCGTTATGAATCGACTCTCCTCTAGAAAGTTTCAGTTGTGTTAGGGTTGCGTTCGTTTATTTATTTATTTACATTTTCTCTACTAAGAACCCATTCACGTGTTCACGGGATTCATTTATTATATCAAAGACATGATAAGTGAATGTGTGCATGTGAGACTTGAAAAAAAATGTCATATCATGGTCATACCACCCTGTCAAGCTTAAGTTATGAGAGATGGGGTACAATGATTTATATTTTGTTGATCTATTATAGTTCAAATTTAGTTATTTGTGTTGTTATTCCTTCATCCAACATAATTTTATGCTAATGAGGTAATAAAATTAAGTAAAGTTGGATTGAAATCAACTTAAATTAACTGGGAACTATTAGTTTGAAGTAGTGGTATTGTTTTATCTAATTTCCCGTGCTTGTGTCCTTTTTCTGTCATTTGAGAATTTGATTTTATATAGTTGTCACTTTTTCCCATTAGGTTATAATTTGTCCATTCATAATATTTCTCGACTTTTAATGTATTTCTGCCTTCTAATATAGGTACATATATATGAAATTCAGAAAGCGAAAAGAACTGGAAAAAGAAAAGCAAGATAGTAGCTTTTACTTTGGAGAAAAAAACACCAGGTAGGAAGAAAATTTGGTGTTGGGTAAAGCAAGATAGTAGCTTTTACTTTGGAGAAAAACATCAGGTAAGAAGAAAATTTGGTGTTGGGTATCATATTTTGAAAATGAATAAAAGAAGTACTAATAATATGTATTTTTTTCAAGTAAAAGTAAATATTGTGTCACATTTTTGCAGGATTTGATGGCAAAGCAAGAAATGTAAGAACTTGGATTTGGAATGGAAAATGAGTTGCAAGTTTCGGACGGAAGTGACAGTAAAAGGTAGATGAATGAACAATATTGCCACTAGGTTTACTGAAATAGCTTTCCATTGTTATTGCATTGATAGTGATAACCAAATGGTGCGCACCTATCTATACCAAAAACAAGGGTAAGATGCTATCAATTCATACTTAGATTTTTTGATTTGTGCTTTTATTGGAATTTGCGTAGTAAGCAAAATATGGACCGTAATTCAATATTTAGTTTTCATAAGACTTGAAAGATCTAATAATGATGACTTTTGTGCTTGACATGTATGTTTTATAAATACCTTCAGGCAAGAATTACCTATAAGGTTCATTGTTCATTTTTTACTTTCACTTTACCATTTTTGTTTTGCATTTACATTATCAGGTATCTTGTTTATGAACTTCAATTCCCATCGAGTTCAAGCTTCAACTTATGTAACTCATAATCTTATAATACCTCATTGTACTAGATATAGTTCTAACAAAAAATACCCTGAATTTAAAGTCTCAACTCGTGTGAGCAAAATTGCGTGATTCTTAACATTAATATTTAATATTCGAATTCAGGTACAACGCCACGCGATTGATCACAAATATTAATCATCACGTGCAACGCACGTGTTTATCCACTTTTAATCAATAAAAAGCTTAATAATAGGTTACCTAATTTTTTCTCCGAAAGTAAGACATCTTTAAGGAAATTACATTTTGAGTCCTCTTATATAATAATTTGAGTCAACTTACCCAATAAGTTATGCGTATTCTCTTAAATGCTTGAAATTCCAAAAAAAAATTATTCTAATTTTACTAAATTAATAATCTACCATGTATAAAAAATTATAGATAAGAGCGAAATTTTTGATTGACTAATCTTCCCTTACATATTTTTCTATAATACCTATTAAAATGTTGCATTATCCAAAAGAAATCTCAGTTAAGATGGCAGCTGCAGGTTGGGAGTTCGAATCCTACCTTTGGTATGGATGTGGCTCTTTGCAAGTATAATTAAACAGCAAGCTCTCAACTCTGCTCCAGTGAGACACATCCCGCAATTTACATCATTTACAAATCCCATGACAGGGGCTGTAGGGGCTCCTAAGGTTGGAGTTCAACCGTTTTACAAATGTTACTTATCCCATAACTCCCATACGTTTTGAAAATCGTAGAAACCCAATGAAGAAATCTCCAAATTGCCCTTGTTAAGTCATCTCCATCGTCGTTGTAAGATGTCTTCCATTTCAAATATATTTAGTTTTGTAATTTAATTAGATGTATTTGTCGTCGTATTAATTGTTGTGATAATAAAATCTTGTTTATTACTTCAAATTCACTATATTCATAAGCCAATTATCAATCAAATTGAATAATTAATTTTAGCCCAAATAATATATCAATTTTATCTGACTAAATAATTAATTTATCCACATCAAGAAATTGATTTAGCTCAATCAAAATCAATACACTCATCTAATATAATATTTTAGTTGATTTGAGTCAAAACAAAAGTAATCCAAATAAGTACTTACCAAACAATATCAACCTAAACAAATAAAAAAGAGAACATAACTTGAATTTTTGAGGCGAAATTGGGGGGAAAAATAAAAAGGGAAGAAACAATAGCTTCTCGAATAGTGCAGTACAACCTTCAAAAATCCAATTTTGAAGTTCTCGGTTGTAGTTGATTTCAACATAAAACTTTATTTTTTTTATTTTTTATTTTTTTCTTTTCAGAGCATGGGTTGAAGATGCCCTTAGGCTAAAGCTGTAAGGGATTCAAAAAAAAAAAAAAAAAAAAAAATTCAAAAAAAAAAAACTTGAATCTATGATTTTTTTTGTTTAACTTTTTCTGATTCTATGATTAAGCAATTATCTCTAATTAAAAAATTAGTAAAATATTATTATTCGGACTATGTAAATAATCCCTTCTTTAAGAGGAAAGAGAAGAAACCTAAAGCGTGCATTTTCAATATGAAAGTTTAGAGAGAGAGAGAGACGAGCAAAAACTCTAGTGAGAGAAAGAGATTGAATACGATAAGGTACAAATTGTTACAGTGAGATAATCAGTGATTGTAGATGTGGTGCAGGTGGTGGTGTGATGAAGTGGATGAGGTGTTGGTGGTGCGATGAAGGTGGATGCATTATTGATAGGTTTTTTTTTTTTTTTTTTTTTTTTTTTTGTGGTAGTGACTTTTCCATTTGAGGTGATGTTGGATGATCTTGGTGGCACATGTGGTTGTGCGCGCAACAGGTTTAGTGGTAATGCAAGTGTTTGTGGTGGTGGTGGGTTAGGTGGGGGAAGAGGGCTGGAATTTGGTGGTGGTGGTGCATATATGTTATGACTAGCTCACATCGACTCACAACCCTGCTACACCTTCACTCACTTCTATAATATTCATACAACCCTGTAAATAATAGCACATGGAATGAGAAAAGTGGAGTGGAAAATTTGTTGAAGCTGTGAAAATAGAATCTCCCTCCATTCTTTCGGTTACACACTCTCCCTCCCTTCTCATCTCTGTTCATGCTTATCTTCTTCTACTTATTTTAGTTCCTGCATTGTCATAAATTTCATCAATAAATGAAATGGAAATAGTTCTTAATTTCAATTTATGTTCTGCAATTCATTAGTTACAATATAAATTTGTTTTGTATTGCTGGGTTTTGCTTGTTAATTGGTTGAGTTCTACATCATATTGATCTCCAACAATAACAAATGGTATCAGAGTAGTTGCAATTAGCGAGAAAGAAAATGGGTGATTTTTTTGATCGATCAGATGATAATCATCATGGACGAGATAAACAGGATACACGATTTGATGATGTTAACTGAATTGGTTGGGGAAGGATCACTCTCCACGGAGGAACAAACTCAGATTGATAATCACATTCGTATGATTTGAAACCAGCCGTCTAAAGAAGAAATGATTGAGAAGAATAGCAATGTTTTTACAAGACATGAAAAAATCTGGGTTCCAATCACCTCTACTGTAGAAATCCTGGAGGCTATAGGAAAGCTTGAAAAACATGTGGAAAACTCCATTGCTTAATTAGAAAAAGAAAGTGATGTGGAAGAGGAGAAGAAGAATCTGAAAATGACTTGAATCGATGGAGAACATCTCGACGACTTGAGGTATGGCTACTGAGCGTGAAACAATATTACAAGGATCTGGTCCCCAGTAGAAGGTGCTAGAGAAGACAAAGTCTAAATTGGGAGAAGCTCTTGGGCCTAATTGGTTGCATCAGGTTGAGGTAATAATGAAGAATCCATTGCGTGTGGGCCTGATTATGGAAGCAGCCCAATAAGTAAGAGATGAAGACAATTTTATTAAACATGCCCAAGTATACAAAAATCCATTTTTCTTCATAGGCCCAAATATTGTTACTTGCACAAGTCCTACCCTCTTCAAGTCCACAATTAAATCAAATTTGTGGGTTCAATACCATCAACTCCAACAACCACATTCAAACTCAATTTTCCTACATATTGCTGCCTTTCTTCGACCACCTCGAAAACCACCAGATTATATTAACCACTAGAACTTTGATGACAAGGTTCATTTATGGGGGGTGGTTGTCATGACTAGCTCATATCGACTTACACCCTTGCTGCACCTTTACTCACTTCTAGAATATTCCTACAACTCAAAGGAGAGTTGAAAATATTGTTGAAACTGGGAAACCAGAATCTCCCTCCCTTCTCTCGGTTACACACTCTCCCTCCTTTTTCTCTCTGTGTATCTATCTTTTGTCTCTTCTCTTCTCTATTCCTGCTCATCATCATCATTGCCGTCGTCGTCATCATCATCATCATCATCTTCTTCTACTGCTTATTTTAATTCCCGCATTGTAATAGATTTCATCAATATATGACATGAAAATAGTTCTTAATTTCAATTTATGTTCTACAATTCATTAGTTACAGTATAAATCTATTTTGTATTGCTGGTTTTTTATTATTAATTGGTTGAGTTCTACATCAAATTGATCTCCAACCATAACAAGATAGTGTTGGGGTGGTGGTGGTGCACGTGTTTGTATGGTGTTGGCGGTGGTCGATAGTGGTGTTGTGGGCATCGATCGGTGATGCTGGAGGATGGGGGTGGGGATGGATTAATTTTGATTATGACCCATAAATTCGTTATTTGTGGCTAGCAACTAATATGAGACCTAAAAAGTTGAGATTGTGTCTAAGTTTATAATTGTGGCTCACAAATTTTTAAGTTCTGATTAGTTAATTTGTAAATTATGACCTAAAAACAAGTTGTAATTGATTATTTTCATAATTTGTGATTAAGAAAGAAGTCATGACCTGCGATTTATGACGAGAAATAAGCAATGACCTATAAATTTTTTATTTGTGTCCGAGTAATAAATTATGATCAATTAATTATATCTTAATTTGTAACCGATAAATAAATTGTGACCTATAAATTTGTGATTTGCAATCGAAAAATAAGTCGTGACCAAATAATTTTATAACATGTGACTGAAAAATAAGTCGTGACCAATTAATCCGATAAAAAGTGACCTAAATTTGATTTGTAATCGTGATCATAATTTGTATATTATTGTGACTTTAATATATTTAGTTAATAAATATTTTTAATCATTTATTTTAATTAAAAAATTAATTAAGACATGTTTTAGAAGTTTTAAAGCATGTTTCTTAAGTTTGGAATTATATATTTCTAACCATCATAATTGTGTATTGTTCATTTTTCACTATTTTAAAAGTCTCGAAAATTGTATCAAACTTTATATTGTTTACCAGAATATAAGTTGACGCTTTAATTTAGAAGCTACTCAATTATTGGAAGAAATAGCTAAAGTTGGAAGTACACGCACTACACTTTATATATATATATATAGCTAATAATTGGTCACTTGTCAACTTTATGAAGAACAAATTGTGGGCTATTTTTCCACCATTATTGTAGACTTGTAGTGTAAGTGTTACCCATTTTTGGTTATGAACCTTCACTAATTTCAAATGAACGATTCTTTAATGTAATTATTACAATTTATAAATAATAATACAATTTTTTAAATTACATATATTTTATCTATTAAATTTTTTATCACATATTTTACTTCAAAAATAACTCTACCTCGTAAATACTAAAAATAACTCTATTTAGTAAATACTTTAATTAGACATAAATTTTACTTTTAACTTTAAATACAAAAGACAAGCTTGCAATGTACTGTTTAGAAGAACCAAATACTGTCAAAAAATATTGACAAAAATAGCTCTTCTACGTGGCTTTCTGCATGCCTGGAGCGTAGTTCCACGGACATTGCTAATTTGCCACGTTTCCATGTGCATCTGGACAAACTTCCCATACAATGAACAAAGCTACAAATCTCTTTTCTAACATTTATAATTGTTGGGTCTTAAATAATGGAGCATCATGATACTATATCAATGTTTTTAAATGCGAAATAATTGAAAACTAGTTTGATAATATTGTGAGGAAGAAATATAACCTTATCACTCTAAAAGAAATTTAGGTCTCCTTAACAAATCTTGTGATTCTCATCGATTTTGTTGTCAAGTTATGTGACATTATCAATAATTTCTCGCAAACTGTACTGAGACTGAAGGTACGACTTGGTCCGAAAATAATTGAAAGCTACTTTGGACATTGATTTTAAAGAAATTGACAATAGTTTTTTATCTTTATCCTTGAGAAGGTATGTCACATGTTGTCATAGTGTGAGTTTGTGTTTTTTGTAATTATTGTATATGAATTGTTAAGTGCTTCACATACTAGCTACATCATGGTGTGTAAGACAACAACGAGTTCAAGTGTTTTTTTTTTCCTTCAAAGACTGATCTGATGACCAACGCACGAAAGAGATAATCGATCGGACTTTCACCAGGCAATTAACTCATTTATTAATTTTGATGTGGAACTTTTTGTTTTTTCTTGTGTTGTTTGAATATGGTTTGATGTATTAGGTGGGGTAGGGTCTTCATTGGTGAATGACCAACCTATTCTTGAACTCAATTGTTAATTTTCGTATGAAATTTTCTATTTTTGCAATGTTATTTGGATTTGGTGTGATGTACTTGATGAACGAGAATTAGCGTGTGATAACACTGTTAACTTTATATTGTTGGCATTTCCTATTTTTCCACAAATGTGTAATTTAAGACAATTTAATTTAATTATTAAATACGTGTATTTAGTAATTCATTAAATTTAATTAAATTATGCAAATATTTCTTGACGAAAATATTATCTCCTATTTTTGTGCCAATCCTTTTATTGTTGGAAGGTAATGATCAAGATCTATTGATTTGATAAGGATGAGATCTCGATATCTTGTGATTTTGGTAAATCTCTTTATCAGTAATTTTATTCTTGATATGGCCGAAAATACTTAAACATATATTTGCATATGATAAGATCATCATATTCAAGCTTATCTACATATGGTAAGATTGTTTCTTGATAGGGCCGAAAATCTTGATTCTTGGTTTGGCCGAAAAACATGGTTCCTTTGATTGGTATCCAAGTTTATGTTAATCACTTGATTAACTTATGGTAAGATCCTTCATGATTTTTCTCTATCCTGATTTATGGTAAGATTTATTCGAGAATAATTATCTTACATTTATCTAATTATCTCTGCTATACTTTGCAGCTAATAGAGATATTTTGTAATAAGGAAACTAGGAGGAAAAGTAATTTAATTACATTTAAATAGAAGAAAACAGACGTTTTCTTCAAGACGTGTAAAATACAAAATCCGTGTGGTGCTTCACAAATACATGTCCACTACATTCAAGGAGTCAAGAAGCCAATTTTCGTGTGGTGCACTAATTATATATGGCTTCTACATCATTGTAACTTCGATTCTCTGGGAAGAGGAATCAATCACTCAGAGAAGGAAAGAATTTCAGCGTGAAAATCAAACGGGAGGTTTGGATCAAGATTAAACAGGAGTTCGAGGTTGCTGAAAAAGTGTTGCAAATTCAAAGAAAACTACTGAAGAGTGGTGGGACGCCAGCTCATATTACATGCCACAAAAAGATTAGGGAGTGATCTATTTCTTGGATGTTTGATAAGTCTATGCGTAGATTTAACCTATAGTTTAGATTGATCTGTATAAACTCATTCCTTATATAGTGATTGGTTTTTGTCTGCAGGATGCGGACCGTGGGTTTTCCCTGTTAGGGTTTTTCCCACGTTAAGCTCAAATTATTGTGTTCTTGTCCATTTACAATTGTGCACAATTTATTCTATCCATTTACGTTTTACTATCCAGACGAATCTGCACCAGCAAGATTAATCTGGTATTGTGCTAAAACAGATCTTAACGATTTACTGCTAGTCGGTTACTGTCCAGACTTATCTGTGACAGTCTGTTCATAAAATTTAGACAACTTTAAATTTTCTATTGGTATCAGAGCTGGTTCACTTCTAGAAAGTGAGATCCGGTTGTCTAAATGGAAAATTCTGCATCTCTTAGGCCACCTCTGTTAACTGGTAGTAACTATGCGTATTGGAAAATTCGTATGAAAAGTTTTATTCAATCTATTGATGAACGTTGTTGGACATCTGTCCTTAAAGGTTACACAACACCCACTATCACTACTGGAGGTGTTGTTATAGCTGTAGTTAGAAGTGTTTATACTGCAGACGAATTAGCTAATGCAAATTGGAATTCTAAGGCACTTAACGCTATTGTTTCCTTGGTTGATTCAGGTCAATTCAGACTCATCTCCTCCTTAAGAACCGCCAAGGAAGCATGGGATGCTTTGAGTGTAGCAAACGAATGAACCAATGCTGTCAAAACCTCTAAGCTGCAGATGATCACTCTAGAGTTTGAACAACTATCTATGGATGAGAAAGAAGACTTCAAAAGCTTCTATGCCAGATTGAGTGATCTCACCAACTCAGCTGAAGCTCTTGGGAAAACCTACTCAAATGAGCAGATTGTACAAAAAAACCTTAGATCTTTGCCAGACAGGTTCCATGCAAAAGGGACAGCGATTGAAGCAAGCAAAGATCTTTCAACCATGTGAGTTGAGGAACTTGTAGGGTCATTAATGACCTATGAGTTAAATCTGGCCCGAAGAAAGAAAGACAAAAACCCTGGGATTGCTCTCAAGGCAAGCAGTGAAGATCCAGACGAATCTGGAGAGACAGATGAAAATGAAAACTTCGTACTTCTCACCAGACAATTTAAAAGGTTCCTCAAGGGCAGACAAAAAGAAAGATCCATAAATCTTCAAGGCCAGAATCAAAAACCACAAAAACAATGGAGGAAAAACAATTTCTATCCTAAAAATAATGCTAACTCATCTGAAGGAAAGCCTAAGAGTCGAATTCAATACAGAGAATGTGAAGGATATCGACACATTGCAGCAGATTGTCCAAATACTCAAAAGAATACCAAGGGAAAGAAAGCCATGAATGTTACATGGAGAGATGGAGACACAGATGAATCTGAACCAGAATCAGACAGTAGCAATTCTAAAAAATTGGTAACTACCCTTACTGCTTTACAGTTATCTGGTACTGAATCTGGTAACTCTTCTTATGCAGTTGAATCTGGACCAAACACTGAAAACCTGAGAAAGGAACTTCAAGATGCAGAAGAAAAGATCCAACTGTTGTAGGCCTTCGCTGAACACAGCACGGTACGACATCAGGACGCGTCTGCATTCTCAGATGTTGAACAAAATGAGGTAAGCAGGTTAAGTTCAGAACTTGCTAAAGCACAAGACAAAATCAAGAAACTGGCACTTGGATCTGTCCAGCTTGATGAAATCCTGAACAGTGGCAGACGTGTCAACTTAAAAACAGTCTTGGATATGAAGGTAAAGGTAAAAAACATGACCATAAAATAAACTTTGTAAAAGAATCTGGATACAGATGCAAGGAACAAAGTAGAAATTATACAAATGCATCTACCTCTAATTTTCATCAATACAATGCTACTGGAACTTAAAACTCACATCCAGTCAGGAACTATACAAGAAGACAATTTCAATCGAATCTGTACAAGCCAGATGAGCCTGTCCATTAGAACAGCAGGAAATATCAACCTCGACAGGATACATCTGTTTTCCAGGTATTCTATAATTTTTGTACTAAATCTGGTCATGATGTATTTAGGTGTCATGAGTACTTGAAATTAATCAATTCATACAAAAGAAGACTTGTTTCTAGACAAGAAAAGAAAATTCGAACTAATGCTTATATAGTTCAATTATCTTTAAGCGCCTTGATTCCTAACACATGGTATTTTGATAGTGGATGTTCTACACACATGACAGGTGATCTCTCTCTACTAACACATTTTGAAAAAGGCGAGACAGGTGCTGTTACATTTGGTGATGGCCAAAAGGGTAAGATAGATGGATCTGGTATCATCAACATCAAGGGCCTACCTACATTAACCTATGTCTTGTATGTTATAGGACTTAAGGAAATTTTGATCAGTGTAGGACAATTGTGTGATGATAACTTGCTTGTCATGTTTTCTAAAGAATATTGCAAGGTTTTAAGTTGTGACAAAAATTCTAATCCGTTAAAAAGTGTTTTGTTTAAGGGAGTTAGATCTAAAGACAAATGATATACACTTGAAAGACACATAACTTGCAATTCTGTTAGGACCAAAATTGAGAAACTGTGGCATAACAGATTAGGGCATCTAAACTACCATGATCTCATGAAGCTGACCAGACTACAAGCTGTGAGAGGTTTGCCTAGGATAAAAAACATTCCAGATGAAATTTGTGGTGATTGTCAAAAGGGTAAGCAAATCAAAAGTCAACACAAATCAGGTACATCTATTAATACCTCTCGTATACTTGAACTAATTCACATGGATTTGATGGGTCCGATCCAAAAGGAAAGTATTGGTGGCAAGAGGTATATTTATGTGTGTGTTGATGATTTCTCCAGATAGACCTGGGTCATGTTTATTCGTGATAAATCTGATACCTTTGACAATTTTGCTAATCTTTTTCAGAAATTTAGCAATGAAAAGGCACACGAACAGGTAAGAGTCAAAAGGATCAGAAGTGATTATGGAAGAGAGTTTAAAAACTCCAAGTTTGCTGATTTTTGTATCCAATATGAGATCAAGCATGAGTACTCATCCCCGAAGACTCCTCAATAGAATGGAGTGGTGGAAAGGAAAAACAGAACTCTACAAGAGATGGCTCGTGTCATGCTAAACAACAACAAATTGCCCACGAAATTTTGGGCAGAAGCCATAAACACTGCTTGTTATATTGTTAATAGAGTCATGCTTAGATCATGAACAAATCAAACTGCATATGAAATTTGGAAGGATAGAAAATCTTGGGTTGATTACTTTCATGCTTTTGGAAGTAAATGTTACATTTTAAAAGATAGAGAACAACTAGGAAAATTTGACTCAAAATCGGATGATGAAATATTTTTTGGGTTATGCTGAAAATAGTAGGGCCTATAGAGTTTACAATCTAAGAACCCAAACCATTCTTGAGTCAATTAATGTGAAAGTAGATGACACTAATTGTTTGAACCCAGATTTGCAGAAAGCATATGGTGATCAACTGGAAGTTCCACCAAAAGAAAAAGTTGGAACTGAAAAATCAGAAGAAGAACAGTACCAAGCTGGAAGTCTCAATGATGCTGAAGAACACGATCAGGATGAGTCTGGGCACCCAGTAATATCTGCAGATCAAGACACATCTGACTACCCAGATACACCTGATATTGCAGAATCAGAAGTATCGAGACAACCACCTGCTAGGATTCAAAAGGCTCATCCACTTGATAACATTCTCACTGATATATCTAAGAGAAATGTGACCAGAAGAAAATTTGCTGCCGAGATGGGAAACATTTGTCATATGTCTCAAATTGAACCAAAAAATGTCAAGGAAGCTTTAACAGACAAACACTGGGTACAGGCTATGCAGGAGGAGCTCAACCAATTTGAAAGAAACAACGTCTGGGAGCTGGTACCACGTCCTAAAGAAGGTAATGTAATTGGAACCAAATGAATCTTCAAGAAATAATCAAATGAACAAGGAAATGTGGTAAGAAATAAAGTCAGACTTGTTGCTCAAGGTTATACCCAGATTGAAGGGATAGACTTTGACGAAACATTTGCTCTGGTAGCCAGACTGGAATCCATTAGGCTATTGCTAGCTGTGTCCTGCTACATTAACTTCAGATTATTTTAGATGAACGGTCTGCTATACTTTACAGGTAATAGAGATCTTTTGCAATAAGGAAACTTGGAGGACAAGTAACTTAATTGCATTTAAATAGAAGAAAACGGGATGTTTTCTTCAAGACGTGTAAAATACAAAATCCGTGTGGTGCTTCAAAAATACATGTCCACTACATTCAAGGAGTCAAGAAGTCAATTTTCGTGTGGTGCACTAATTATATATGGCTTCTACATCATTGTAACTTCGATTCTCCGGGAGGAGGAATCAATCACTCAGAGAAGGAAAGAATTTCAGCGTGAAGATCAAACGGGAGGTTTGGATCAAGATCGAACAGGAGTTCGAGATTGCTGAAAAAGTGTTGCAGATTCAAAGAAAACTACTGAAGAGAGGTGGGACGCCAGCTCATATTACATGACACAGAAAGATCATGGAGTGATTTATTCCTTGGATGTTTGATAAGTCCATGCGTAGATTTATCCTGTAGTTTAGATTGATCTGTATAAACTCATTCCTTATATAGTGATTGGTTTTTGTCCCCAGGATGCCGACAGTGGGTTTTCCCTATTAGGGTTTTTCCCACCTTAAGCTCAAATTATTGTATTCTTATCCATTTATAATTTTGCACAATTTATTTTGTCCATTTACGTTTTACTATCCAGACGAATCTGCATCAGCAAGATTCATCTGGTATTGCTCTAAAACAGATCTTAACGATTTACTGCTAGTTGGTTATTGTCCAGACTTATCTGTGACAGTTTGTTTATAAAATTTAGACAACTTTAAATTTTCAAACAATATACAACAAAGCTTGCTATTTACAATGTACATTGCATGCCGTAACAATGTATTTTACAGCTTACATATGCATGCCGTAAAAGTACGCCATAAAAAAATTGTTTATGGTGTGCTGTGCTGCAAGCCGTTAAAAAGTATTACTTTTTAAAATTTGCTTTTTGCATGATGTAAATGAGTTTTATGGCACAAATTGTACGACGTGCATCTCACATACAGTAAACAAGTTTTTTATTTAAAAGAATAATTATTTATATGATCATCAACATTCATATAATAATTATTGAACAAAACTATACACATTAATTCATATAAGTTCATGGTTTACACGATTTTGGTAAATAAAAATATTTATTACGCTTCAATACATAATAACCAAAATGTAGATTTCATTTAATTTCTTTTTCTTCTGCCGACTAGCAGCTTATGACTACTTCACTTAGCTTACCTCCACTGAAGAGTTGTGTTTATTAGGACCAACCAGCTGGTTTGTACAACTTTTTAATTTCTTCCTTTTGTCCACATATGTCCATTTTGTACGTTGCTTGCTAAGTCATTCATGCAAATCATGTGTTAGTTATCACAATGGTTAATCTTACCCCACAACACAAGAGAATCTGGCAAAGTTTAGAAAACATGTCTACGCCAGCCAAGAGCTGCTCAACTGAAGGTATAATCTCTGCCTGTCAAATTACCATGGAAAACACATTTTCAGAACAATGCTACAGTACTTCACACTTGATCCCGAGTGTGACAACACACTCACATAAGTTGTGGGGTCGGCTCATCAATGATGACTGGACCCCACACCCCATGTGAGTATGTTGTCACACTTGAGGTCAAGTTTGGGGTGCAAACAAACTAATTCTTTTCTGAATTTCCAGTTAATGAACAAAATTCCATCTTGGCCGGTTAAATCCATCTTCATGATGTTTATCACAGCCGGCCAAGTTTGTTTTTATAAATGGAATATAGATTATCCTTAATTAGCATCTGTATCAAGCAAGCAACATACTAAGTATTTTGGTTACGAAACTAGCAACTATAACAGATTCACAATGGTGAATATACTCTAGATTCCAGAATCCTAAATTAGTAGAAGCTGAAGCATGGAATATGAGCTCAAAACTAATGCAGCAACGAAAGAATTACGAGTTAATTACTCAATTACTTGAAAAAACTAGTTTTTTGTGGCACAAATTTAAATATTACTCTGGAGAATAGATAAACATTTTCTCAAAAATCAACCAATAGAATAAACTACATAGCATGATCGTCTTTGACTCAAGTAACAGCTCAGTTCTTTGGTTAACTTTACAAACCACGAATCTCAAATCAAATCAGCTCCACAAAACATAATATTTAATACCAAAATATCAAGTAAAACTAATCAAATCAATTATACAACACCCCCCCCCCCCCGGGCGCCAAATTTAATTTATAACAGTTTAACAATGACAAAAAAATAAAATAATAATAACAACAAATCTAAAGGAACTAAATCTCAAAATAAGTTACTTAGCCAAAATATATAAGTAAATTAGATGATATATATCATAGTATCAGTTATTTAGTCAATTGACTTGCTTCCAATGCAAGTTGCAACAATGTCAAGGTACAATTTCTAACATTTTTTTGACAAATGACCAAAAAGTGCTTATATGGCACAATTAATGCTAGAGTCTATCATTAATTTAATAATCTTTCTCTAATCAATACATTTCTATTTATTTCTTTATTCTAAAAAACTAATAATAATTTGCCAAATTTGCACAATGAACATTGTTGTATTGAAAAAGTTTGTTGTTGATGGAGACATGAGTTGAAACCATCGGCGGTAACGTGGTTGGAAGTTTGAACTGGCGAACTGACACGAAAATAACAAAAACCAAGAAAGAAATAACGGAATTAAAGATAGATTGACGATAAAACCTTGACCCGACAATGACGACGCAATTAATTGACGATGCGGATTGAAGAACCAAGATTGGTGAACGCCACAAGGTTTTTCAATTCCTTGATAAGTTCGTTGGGTGAACGCCACAAAGAATGGATCTTTGATAAGTTCGAAACAAAAGGGAAAAACTCAACCTTTCAATTTGGAGAATCTTCTCTCAAATATTATTCATAAACTCAAACTTAACTGTTTTTTATAATTAATGGAAAGGACTATAAATAAGCAAAATAACCTAGTATCTAATTTACTCAAAATAGAATTCTAATTAGACTAAAATACTAAATTAGGCAAATAACTTAAAAACCAAAAAAAAGGAATAAAATAATTAAAATTCCGAAAAATCTGGCGCTGCTCAATTACGGCCGTGAATAATTCTTTTACGGCCGTAATGGTCTCTCTGATTCAAAACTGTACCATCAGTTACGACCGTGACGAATCTCTTACGGCCATGAAAATGTCCTTTTTTGAATGTTACGGCCGTAACTTCCATGCTTACGGCCGTAAGCCTCGTTCTGCTTAATTTCTTCATCTTTCTTCGATAATTGGTTACTGCCGTGATTGTAAGATTTACGGCCGTGAATACATGGGTTACGCCCGTGAATGCCCTTCCTTACAGCCGTAATGGAATTTCTGCCCAAATTACTTCATTTTCTTGATTCGGCTCGATCCGTCCCTCTTCTCG
The DNA here is from genome assembly GCA_963555705.1 of Ligustrum vulgare. Lineage (NCBI taxonomy): Eukaryota > Viridiplantae > Streptophyta > Magnoliopsida > Lamiales > Oleaceae > Ligustrum > Ligustrum vulgare. The sequence continues at coordinate 23,673,937 of OY743177.1, read as the reverse complement.
GCTCGACCCCAACACGGAACTTGCTCCGTTTTGCACGTAGATCACTGTCATATTGCCGATGGATCGACTTCTCCCTTCGATGCCTGGTCCGGATCACATCATACTCCCTCTCTTGAAAAGGATTCGACCTCGAATCCATTTTTGGTTGGCTTTTCGGACTCCTCCTATTTTTCTGAGCTCGATGATCATGTTTAAGCTTTGTAAGATCCTTTAGACTTTTGGCCTGCTCATTTTGGCTAATGAATTTCTTTCCCGCTTTAAGTTCATGGCTTGATTTATGTCCCTGCAAAACAGATTTAATAGAACTGGGGAGGGATGTGTTAGCAAATGTAAATAAACTCATTTTTGTGGTGGACTCTCCTTTCTTTTTCTTTTCACTCTCAAGCTCACCTTTTTCTGAGGTGGTGACCTCAACTCTCTTGTTTTCAATTTTCACACCCTCTCCTTTTTCTGAGGTCGTGGCTTCAACGCTCATATTTTTCCCCTCAAACTCGCTCTTTATTTTCAATTGGTCCTCTTGGACCTCTTTAGGTGATAGCGGAGCAACGGTGATAATTTTTCCACCCTTCACGAAAGAATATCGATTTTTAAACCCGTCGTGCACTACCCTCCTATCATGTTGCCAATGTCTCCCCAACAAAATATGGCCAACATGCATAGGTACCACGTCACAAACCACCTCATCCTTATAACCCCCGATTGTAAAATTGACCCTAGCCTGTTTATTTACCTTAATTTCTCCCGACTCGGTCAGCCATTGCAATTTATAAGGGTTCGGATGTTTTATCAAGCTCAAACCCAATTTCTCAACCAACATGGTACTAACCACATTAGTACAACTTCCCCTGTCAATCACCATACCACAAACCTTTTTACCCACTAAGCACCTAGTATGGAAGAGATTGTCCCTTTGCTCACCAATTTCATCCACCCTAACCCTAGCACTAAGGACACGCCGATTAACAAGTGAATCTTTAACAGCATAGGTCAGCCCTTCCTCATCACTACTACTACTACTAGCCCCAACATCCGCTAACTTAGGCATTCCCTTAAATTCATCCTCGGAACTAATTTCACCATTATCACGTAAGATCATTAGCTTCCTATTTGGACACTGGGATGCTATATGACCCGTACCCAAGTACTTAAAACATTTAATATTTCTATCCCGAGTAGTTTGAGAATCAGAAATATTTTTACCTTTCGTTGTAGGCTCCTCCTTCCCTTTCGGGTTATGTTCAACGTTGGATTCCTGCTTCGGTTGTGATGTAGGATAAGATGGTGAGTGTCTTGCTGCCCCCTTTCGCCTTAGCTATCTTTCCACCTTCATGGCCATATGCACCATATCCTCTAGCTCCACATAATGTTGCAGCTCAATGACATTAGCAATGTCTCTATTCAGCCCACTCAGAAACCTAGCCATCGTTGCTTCCCGATCCTCCACCACGTTAGCCCGAATCATCGCCACCTCCATATCCTTGTGATAATCCTCTACACTCCTCGATCCCTGAGTCAAACCCTGCAGCCTCTGGTAAATATCCCTATAATAATGAGTCGGCACAAACCGCTTCCTCATTATGGTTTTTAATTCACCCCAAGTCTCCACCGGCTCCTCAAGGTTCCTCCTCCTACCCGTAACTAGTTGATCCCACCAAATATTTGCGTAGTCGGTGAATTCAATCACGGCTAATTTCACCTTCTTCTTTTTCGAATAATTATTACAATCAAAAAGCCGTTCAACCTTTGTCTCCCAATCCAAGTACGCTTCCGGATCACTCCTACCCTGGAACGACGGTATTTTCACTTTAATTTTTCCAAGGTCGTCATCAACATCATCTCTACCCCCACGATGCCTCCTAGCATCACGACGCTCCCTATCATGCCTCCTCTCATACATATCTCCTCTATCCCTCCTTCGCATACTTCCCAAAGATATACTTCCACTTTCACTTCCCATGCCCTCATCATTCATACTAGCCTCACGCCTATTACCTCTCCTAACCCGAGAACCATCATGAGATTGATCCCGAGGTCTTTGTTCACGTTCTGCACCTCGATTCTCCATCTAAGCAATAAACCTCTCAAATTGTGCCCTCATTGCTGCAATATCATTGTTACCCTGTTCATTCCTTCTATTTACATCCACGAGCTGTTTTCTGTCTCCAATAGAAGATGAAGATGTGGAAACCTCTCTATCAGACATTTTTAAGACATGAACAAGGAAATTCGGAATATTTGGGGAATATTTGGGAATTTTAAGGATTTTTTTAATCTGCCAGAGAATTGGACTACGAGTATGGCAGAAAAAACGGAACTGGATTTGGACGAAAAACGAAAAAGAAAAACACTTTTGACTTTTTGAGACTGACTCTTATGGATCAAACTGAAGAAAATTATGACTGACACGAAGAACTCAAAAAAAAAAATCAAGAAAATTCAAGAAACGCAAGAATCTGAAATAGATCCAAGCTCTGATACCAGATGATGAGATCCCAGTCAGGGAATCTCGTCGAAAACGCGGAATAACGAAATTTAAAACCCTAAGATAGATCTAGATCAGATCTGACACGAAAATAACAAAAACCACGAAAGAAATAACGGAATTAAAGATAGATTGACGATAAAACCTTGACCCGACAATCAAGACGCAATTAATTGACGATGCGGATTGAAGAACCAAGATTGGTGAACGCCACAAGGTTTGTCAATTCCTTGATAAGTTCGTTAGGTGAACGCCACAAAGAATAGATCTTTGATAAGTTCGAAACAAAAGGGAAAAACTCAACCTTTCAATTTGGAGAATCCTCTCTCAAATATTATTCATAAACTCAAACTTAACTGTTTTTTACAATGAATGAAAATGACTATAAATAAGCAAAATAACCTAACATCTAATTTACTCAAAATAGAATTTTAATTAGACTAAAATACTAAATTAGGCAAATAACTTAAAAACCAAAAAAAAAAAAAGGAATAAAATAATTAAAATTCCGGAAAATCTGGAGCTGCTCAATTACGGCCGTGAATAATTTTTTTACGGCCGAATGGTTTCTCTAATTCAAAACTGTACCATCAGTTACGGCCGTGACGAATCTCTTACGGCCGTGAAAATGTCCTTTTTTGAATGTTACGGCCGTAACTTCCATGCTTACGGTCGTAAGCCTCGTTGTGCTTAATTTCTTCCTCTTTCTTCGATAATTGGTTACGGCCGTGATTGTAAGATTTACGGCCGTGAATACATGGGTTACGGCCGTGAATGCCCTTCCTTACGGCCGTAATGGAATTTCTGCCCAAATTACTTTGTTTTCTTGATTCGGCTCGATCCGTCCCTCTTCTCGGCTCGACCCCAACACGGAACTTGCTCCGTTTTGCACGTAGATCACTGTCATATTACCGATGGATCGACTTCGCCCTTTGATGCCTGGTCCGGATCACATCAATTAATCTTGACTTTTTTATGACGTTCTAGTTATACACGCTGTAAATAATATTAACTAATTTATAACGACATGCATGCGCGTGCTATAATTGATGTTGTCCATTTAGCTAATGCATGCTGTAGTTGACGCAGTTGATGTTAACTTTTTATGGCATGCCTACATGCCATAAAAGGCCCATTTTGTTATAGAGGAAATACATGAAAATACCCTAAAAATTTTACCAATTTTTGAAAATACTCTAACAATTTTATATCTTTTAAAAATAGCCTTAATCACTATAAAATACCACAAATATCCTTATATATCATATTTCAACTAAACCCATTAATATTTAGAAAAGTTACAACCTAGTCCTTGAAATTTTATTAATTTTGTTTATGATTTTATTTGATTTTTGTTCGCTCATAGTAGCACCCTCACTTTGGTATCAGAGTCATATGGCAGATCTAAAAGATAAATATTATATGACAAAAATTAAAAATAAATATATAATATATACATCAAGATTTATAATGCATACATTAATACTACCCGATAATTATAAAATAGAAATCTTGAGAACTTTAAAAGATTTAGACAAAGATATAAGAAGAGAAATATATGATCTAATAAATTTCGATATAATAAAAGAAGATTTTATCATAAACGAAATATTAGATTTAATCCACAAAGATACACTAGAAGAGTTATATAAAGATTATAGAAATGGATTATCATAGACCAGATCCTCAATTAATTAAATATCTAGACATAGAAACAAATGAAAAATTAGATTTAATAGTAGAACAAAGAAGAAATTTAATGGACCAAATAAGAGAAGAAAGAAATATAAAACGGCAAGAAAAATTAAGATTAAGATTATTGGATAAAAAGAGAGAATATTTTGATAGAATTTTAAAACAATTACCAAAAATTCAAACGATTTTAGAAGATAAAGAAAAAACTAGAAAAGAAAAATATGATAAAACAAACACATTGGAAGACTATCTAAAATATTATAGAATATATCATAGAAAATCAATGATTGGATCAATAGAAGAATATTGTGAATATCAAATAATGAATTATAAAGAAGCAAAATATGAAACAGAACTTATTTTAGAAATAGAATATATTAAAGGAAGAAATTAATGACAGAATTTCCAGAAATAAAATTTGAAAAACAAATAATAGAAAATATAAGACTTCCAGTTGGATCTTATCAAATAAAAGGAGCTAATACAACTATGTTTCAACCATTAAGCTCATGGGGAGAGTCTGATGGATTTCTTAACATGCAATTAAATTGGATAAGTGCATTTTTATGGCAAACATATAAAAACATAAATTTACAAGATAAATTAGCTATCAAAGAATTACAACAATTAAATATACAGGATATGAATATCAAAGAAAAATTACAGAATATTCAAAATAAACTAACAATACAATTTAAAGAATTACAAGAAATGATAGGAGAAGTTAAAAATATAGATGAAGAAATTTTAAAAGAATTCCAAAGAAAATCAGGAGAATTGATTAATCAAGATAAAATTGGAATAATTATAGAAAAAATAGATAGGTTAAATGAAAAAATAAGAAAGAATGAAAATGAAAAAATCCTATCAATAGAAGAAAGAATCAAAAAGTTAGAAATAAAAATAGATGATATGTATGACAGACTATTTAAGGTACAAAAAATTAAAAAACCAAGAGTATAAAATGTCGATAAGTGAATATATTGAAGATTTAAAAACATTAATAAAAACATTAATAAGTGATGTACAAGAAGTAAAAAATGAATTAAAAGAAGTAAGAAATGATATAAATATACTAAAACTAGAGATTAGAGAATTCAAAGAAAATAATAAAAGCAAAGATAAGAAAATAGACAAAAAACTCATAGAAAAAGAAATACTTAGAATAGGAAAGAAGCATTTCGAACAAGAAAAAATTATAATAGAAGCAGGAAGTATGGATGATGAATTTAGAAGAAACATATTACCCAAAATATTAGAGGAAGAACTAGAATTACAAAAATCTATAGAAAAAACTTTAGAAAAATTAAAAGATGAAGAAAAAATTGAAGAAGAACAAGACAAAAATGAATGAAGAATTAGATTTGCTTATAGAAAATTTTGACCAGTTAAGTATAGAAAACTTTAATGAATACCAATTTTTAATGAATACTGGAGGAGCACCTAACCGTACTCCTATAGGAACTTCTAAACAAGAATTACCAGATCCAGATGAAAGTTATGCACCCTTATATAACAAACCACACCGACAATATTATGATAAAATCAGAGATAGACAACCACCTAGAGGAAATAAATATAAAGATAGATTTGAACCAAATAATAACTATGATAAACCTATAAATCATGGAGGAACAAAATTAGATCTTGATTGTAAAATAGATACTAAAAAAGCCTTATTAATTTGGGCAGATTCAATGATACTATTCTTTTTATACAATAAAGATGATACATGGGAAAATACTGATAGAATGATAAATTTTTTAATAGCATCTTTTGAAGGACATGTTAGAAATTGGTGGGAAGGAATAAGTAGTGATACAAAAGCATTAATAAGAAGAAATGTACAGACAGAACTAATAAAATCAGATAGAAAAGGAATAGAAAAGATAGTAGATTATATTGCGGATGAATTTTTAGGAGAAAATTGGATAAGTAATTCTGAAGCAGAATCAATAAGAGAAAAAGATAATGCAAGAGTAAGATTAATAAATTTAACAATATGTGATATGTGTAAAATTAAAGAATATACTTGTGAATTTAAAGAATACTATTATGTCCAATTCTATAGTAATGAAAACCAAGAAGTATATAGAGATATGTATTACAATAAATTACCAGGTTCATGGGGAATATACTTTAAAATAGAATTTGAAAAATTTATTAGAGATAACCCTGGAACACCTAGAACATTAGGATCAAGGATAAAATTCTTATTTGAAAGATTAGCATATATATGTCAACAAAGACAATTATTAAAGAAATCAGGAAAATTAACCAGAATATGTTGTGAAGATATGGAAAAACCTACCCAATGGGGATGTAACCCTGAAAGAAGAAAATATAATAATAAAAGAAAATTTAAAAATAGAAAATTTAAAAAATTCAGAAACTTCAGAAAAAGATATATAAAACCTAAGAGGAGATATTACAAAAGAAGATATAATCCAAATAAAAAACAGAAAAATAAAACTTATAAGAAAGATAAAAGCCAATGCAAATATTGGAATTGTGGAGAAATGGGACATATAAGCCCTGATTGTAACAAAAAGAAAGTTAAAATATTACAAAATGAATATCTAGAAATAGAAAGTGAACTAAGTGAAATATCAGATATTGAAGAATACTATGATCAAGAAGTCTATATAAGCGAAACAGATTCAAAAAGCAATGAATCAGAATCAGAATAAAGAAATAGAAGAAATAGAAACAAATAAGAATATAGATAAGCAAGAATATGAAAGAATAGAAGGTTATGGATTAAAAGTAACTTTTGATAATAATAAGTTCAGAAAAATACAAAAATTATCTTTAGATTTGAAAATAGGAAAATGGGAAATATTAGACAGAATATGGAAAAGAGAAAAAGTAGCAATAAATGAATATCATAAAATTGAAAGAGCAATAGATGTTAGAACCACTCAAGGAACACACAAATTAAATCTTTTAACAAAAAATACAGTTGCAGAATTATTAACAAAGATTAATAGAAAACAAAGTGAAAAGATTCAATATGTTTACTTAGCAGGTATCCAAATAATGTTTAAATCCCTGTTTAGAGAAGGATTAGATTCGCCTTTGACTGTAAGTTTACATGATGGAAGAATTATAAATTTAAAAGACAGTCATTTAGGAACAGTAGAAGGAAATCTAGCATATAAGAAACTAATATTTACATGTTACCCAAAATATTGTATATCATTAAAAGATAGAAATTTTAATGAAGTTTTAGGATTACATTTCATATTACATAAAGATGATATAATGGAACCAGGAGATAAAATTATGACTATAGAATACAGGGCATTATACACATTTACTAATTCTAATTATGGAAACATTTATTCTAAAAAACCATATATTGAAATTCATAAAGAATGTAAAGATTTTGGTAAAGCTGTAGAACCAGATAAACAAATAAGTTTAGTTCCAAGAAATTATGAACTTACTATAACAAAAAATAAACCAGAAATCATAGAGTTACGAGAAGAAGAATACCCTAATAATAACATAACATTTGAAGATGGCAGATTAATTAGGAGATCAGCAAGTTTACCTAATAGAAAACAATTAGGAGAAACTAGTAATATAAAAGAAATAAAACTTAATAGAAATGCTGGAAATATGAAAATAGAAGGTGAATATTTTAATGGAATAGAACATATAAAATGATCAAATATATTAATTGACACAGGAGCTAGTGAATGTCATATAGCTTCAAATAGAAATAAAGGACTAATATCTCATAGAACCGATCCATATAGATATATAAATTTTGTTGGACAAATACATATGACTGAACTTGAAGTAAAAGTACCAATAAAAATAGGAGGAATAAATCTCCTAGTACCATGTCATGTAGATAGTAGTATGGCAAATCCTCATGTATTATTAGGTATGAGCTTTCTAGATGGACTAGAAGATTATAGTATAAAACATGAATGATTATATATAACTCATAATGGTCAAACTATACTATGCAGAAAGGCTGAATAAATGAATAACCAAATAAGTTTTCCATTAGCCGTTTATATACAAGTTACAATTGTTGAAACAAATATAACAACATGTGCATTAATTGACACGGGAAGTGATATAACAATATTCAAAAGCTTCTTAATAAAATCATGGAATACTAATGAAAAAATAAAAATTACAGGAGTAACAGGAGAAAGTACTCATATAATTAATAGTGCTGATAAAATTGATATAATACTTGGGAGTAAACAAATAGTTGTAAATAAAGGATATAATTATAACAAATTAGAATGTGATATATTACTAGGAAATGACTTTATACAACAATTTCAATATTATAAACAAAATAATTACATGGTAATGTTACAAACACCTTGTGCACATTTACTAAAAATACCAAGAGAATTTAGACCTTACAGAGTTCAGCCAACACAGCGTGGTGATAAATGGGAGAAAAAACCAATTACACAAAATGAAATAAAAAATAAAAGAATAATGTATAAAAAAGCCTTGAAAACAAACATACAAACAAATATGGAAAAAATCATTGATCAACTAGAAAAAATTTGTGGAGAAAATCCATTATTATTTTGGAAACCACATCATCCAAAAGCTAAAATAGAATTAATAGAAAATGTTATTATAAGAGTTAGACCAATGATGTATACCATACAAGATACACAAGAGTTTAAAACTCAGATAAAAGAATTACTTAATCAAAAATTAATCAGACCTAGTAATTGACCCCATAGTAGTCCAGCATTTATGGTCATGAAACATTCTGAACAAAAAAGAGGAAAAGCTAGAATGGTGATAAATTATAAAGAATTAAACAAATATACTAAATTTTACGGATACTTTTTACCCAATAAAGAGGTACTAATAAATCTTGCAAAAGGAAAACAATATTATTCTAAATTTGATTGCAAATCAGGATTTTTGCAAGTAAAAATGGAAGAAGATAGTATTCAATATACAGCATTTAGTACACCTCAAGGTAAGTATGAATGGATGGTTATGCCATTTGGTTTAAAAAATGCACCACAAATATATCAAAGAAGAATGGATAACATATTTAGAAAATTCAATGAATTCTTAATTGTCTATGTCGATGATATATTAATATGTTCTAATAATAGAGAAGAACATAGAAACCATTTAATTAAATTTATAAATGAATGCAAAAAAGAAGGAATTGTTCTTTCAAAAAATAAAGCTATAATAGAAAAACAAGAAATTGATTTTCTTGGATTATCAATAGATAAAAGAGGAATAAAATTACAAACCCATATATCTAAAAAGATAGAGAGTTTTCCAAACAAATTAGAATCAAAAGAACAAATACAAAAATTTTTAGGATGTTTAAATTATGCAGAAGGATTTATTGAAAATCTATCAAAAAAGAGACATAAAATTCAAATTTTACTCAGGAAAACAAATACCAAATGATGGAGTGATGAACATACAGAAATTGTCAAATCACAAAAAGAAGAATGTAAAAATTTGCCAAAATTAAGATTACCAGATGAAAAAGATAATCTGATAGTTAATACTGATGCCTCGGATAAGTATTGGGCAGCAATATTAAAAACAGATCTTAATGAAATTTGTAGATATTCAAGTGGAACGTTTAATCAAGCAGAAATAAATTATACCACTCATGAGAAAGAACTGTTAGCAATCATCAGAGGAATAAAGAAGTTTTCATTGTTTTTATTATCAAAGAAATTCATTGTTGAAACTGATAATTCTCAAGTTGCAGGTTTAGTAAAAAATAAATTACCACCAGAACCTCAATATAGAAGGCTCCATAGATGGCAAGCCTATTTGACATTTTATAATTTTGATATAGTTTATATTAAAGGTGTTAATAATTATCTTGCGGACTTTTTAAGCAGGAATATTGAATTTGCAGATGGATAATATCAAAAGATCCCTAATAGATGCCAAAAAGCGAATGAACTTCCTCATGGAGGAAGCCGAAGATATAAAGCTTGGAATTGAACAACTTGCAGAAACTCTCCAAGGAAGTTTCAAGCAATTGATGGAAATCTCAACATTTCATCACAATTATACTAAAGAATTGAGCGATAACATAATTGAGATTGAATCTCAGTTTGAATCGTTGATTACCAAACAGGCTGATACCAAACAGGTTATACCAAAAATACAAACAGGTACATCTTCTGGAAGCTGTGGTGGACCAATAATTAAAAGAGATGAACCAAGTCCCAAAAAAGTTGTTATAAATGAAGCCAGTCCTCGAAAAATCACAATCAATGCCAAAAATGAACATACAAGGGTAGTCAGAATTCGTCCTGAAGAAGAAGATGATTCCCCTTTTTTACCAAAAGAAAACGAATATAAAACTACTATTGAAGTTATATATGAACTTCAAGAATGTGATTGCTATTACATTTCGTCTGGAGACCATGTATACCCACGATTGATCGTTACTCAGGGAGGAGATCCCGTCATGACAAAAATGGCAGCTGATTATGGATTCTTGGATCTTATCTATCCAGGAAAAGATCTGAAAGAAATCGAAAAATTTGATGATTTACTAAAAGGAGAAATTTCAAAATTTGCTCAAGGAAGAGCCATATATTTAAAATTTTATTCGATCAGTCCTGAAATTGATGGAAGGATATATTATCCTGCTGAGCATATTATCACGATTGGATATGTTGCTCGAAATTTTCAAATTGAAGTTGGGAAAAATACCAAGCCAGTACCAAACATTACAAGATCATGGTTTAGATCCCGAAGGGTGTTGGGAATTAAAGTTTTCTACAACATTGCCAAAAACCTGTATGAGAAAAAATTCAAATGCATATGCCAGTACAATGGATGGACCTTACTCACTAATGGAGGAAAAGAAAAGTCAACAATCTTGCAAGAATACATCAATAAATTTGATACTCATCAAATCCATGGAAGTTTTGCCACTTTGCAAGAGGCGTGCATAGCTAGGAATTGCCCCACATGCCAAAGGAATTGATGGACAGGTGGAAGCTATTTGATAAGTCTGCTTTACATACCAACAGAAGTGATGGACAGATGGAAGCCAATTGATAGATCTAATTTAATGGAACAAGACAACACAATGTAAGGGCTATGAGAAGACTAAAAATAGAGGGATAGGTGTCCCTATAATATAGCCATGTGAAGAAATAAAGGGACAGCTGTATCCTTGTAATAAAGAATAGATGGACAGGTGTGTCCTTGTAGGTCTTTGTAAAATTCAAATTATTGTATCCATTACATAAGCAATGATGTAAGAGGTTGTATAGTAATACCTCGTGAAGTTGTATAAATTAGGATCTTCTGATTAGAAAAGAGGCAGAACTCTCTTGAGTACTCAGTTTGTGAGAAAGCCAAAAAATCTTCTGTCTTTCAAAAAAAAATTCTCATACCAATCCTTTGTCAATCTTTATACTATCAATAAAATCCCAATTTACATATCATATTATGATGAGTTTCTAAATTTTTGTTTTCTAAATCCTATTTCCAAAAAGAAGATATATTATTAAGAAAACTCCCTACACTCTGTCCTAAAATATTTTCCATCTAAAGAGTTATACAGTGAAGGCATCCAGGTTTAGCTAATAACCCGTGAAGGCAGGAAGCCATTGAAGGGTGTGGAGCAGAAACCTATAAGCCCGAAGGTCACTAACAATAGAAGGAAAATACAAAGGTACCGAGAACAGGAAAAGAGGTTAGTATTCTTAATATATCTATCTTTACGGAATTAGGAGGAAGAAGAGTTTTTAACATGACAGAATCCAGGATTATTAAGTTTAATTACCAAAACAGTCATTATAATGATGAATACCATAGCATAATTGAACATTTATTCATGCATAAACAGTTTACTAGACCAAATAATGAAATAAAAAAGTTATATCATGTCTATATGCCATGTTTGTTAACTATCTTTCCAACATTAAAAAGAATATTAGGATTAGAAATTACCAAATCAATTATTTATTTTTGGCTTGATAGTGATAACACTGAAATAAATAATGAATTATATTTAGGATATGTGTTTAGTAGTGATAATGATTATGATCCTGTAATAGATTATGACAGTGATGGAAGAGATGAATCTTTCTTTACCAGTTTTTGAAAATCTTAATATCATGAATGAAAATAATTATATCATGAAAAAACCCAGAACTAAGAGAAGTCCATATAAAGTTCAAAAACATATCAAAAGTAAAAAAGGCATTGAATATGAAAATGAAATTGATAAAATAGGATACCAAGAGCAACTCTATGCATCACAAGAGATATTAAAAAGTTTTAAAGAAAATTTTATAGAAAACTTTGCTAGAGGAACTGTAAGATCTATAATGATACATGATATTCAAGATATAATTGATAAATTAGAAAAGAGAAAGAAAAATATTTCAAAATATAACATACTATTTGAACCAAGTATAGATATCATGGCTGACATAGATATTATTAATTCTCAAACACTCATAGAATTTGAAAAATTACTTGAAACTTTATAAATTATTTATCTCCGTGTTTATAATGCCTGGATATACTATTGAAGGATTAGACAATTTGTTAGAAAAAATAATGGAAAAAATAGATAACATTATATCTCATTTAATAGATATGGATGAATCATCTGAACAATATTATATACTTTCAGAAAATCATGATCAATACATTATAGATTATTCTGACATATTAGAAATTAAAATAGACTTAGAAAATAAAAGAATGACAAATACAGTCCAAACCTAATGTCAGGATATACACTAGAAGGACTAGATAACCTTTTAGAAAAATTGAAAGATAAAATGGAAGATATTAAACATCAAATGGAAAATAAAAACTTATCTTCTGAAGAATATAATAAACTCTTATAATATACGAACAATATATTGCAGATTATTGTATTATACTAGATCAAAGAATGGACCTATACCTAAGAATTTTGTATAATAATTTACCAACCCGATAGTTTATGGATACTTCACAAGCATCAACTTCTAATAACTGTAATCATAAACTATATAATAGATAATAAAGAAATTTCATTTCTATTAGCTATTACTGAAAAATCTAAAAATATACATTTTGTTGGACAATCTAAATTAAAAGAAATATATGAAGATATTGACTATGTTATCTTAAATAGAATAGAATTTAATTATGTTGAAACAGCAAAAAATATAAATACGATTCATAAAATTATAGAAGAATACGAAGATATAAAAGATGAAGTTACAGATGAAATAGCATTAGGATATATAACAAAGGGAGAACATCCTAAATTTTTTGAGAAATTATCATAATATAGAGCATTTTTAGAAGAACTTAAAAGATTAAAGAGTATGAATATAATAAAAAGTATTGAATTAAATCAATCTGACTAATTCAGGGATATATCTTGTAAAGAAAATAGTTTATTTCATTAAGGGTAAATAAGACAATTTGCAAAAAATGGGTATTTTGAAAAACTACAAATCTAAAAGAGCTATTTCAACAAATCCCCCTTTTGTTATAGTGTAAGTGTAATGAAGTTGTCAACATTTACATATAATGAAGTGATGGTGGAGGAGAAGAGTTATAATGTGTAGAACGCTCACAGTGACTCCGACGACAAGAAGAAAAATATGAAAAGAAGGCAAAAAAAATTGTTTATAATTTTATTGACTGATGACCATATATATGCCAATGTGATTAAATTATCAAATAACAAACTAATATTTTGCATTTTTGTAGGACTCTGTTATTTGACTGACTTTATCAATGCACGTGGATTTAAAATTAATTTAATACATCATTTTTCATAATTCTGTTGATATATCATGAAAGATTTTCTCATCTTGTTGGACTATCTTTTTGTTTGAATTTTTGACTCCCAAGCCAAGTCTTCTTGATCACTCAAACTCTCTCTAATAATTTTGATAAGAGTATCTCCAATGCATCTAGTCCGTTTCTCCAATGCATCTAGTCTTTTTGACAGTTAATTTAAAAGTCATCTGGCCTACCGCCTATGTTGCATTAGTATTTAAAGAATAGTCAGTCAAACTCAAAATTCATCTACAGTTAGTCACGTTTACAACCTAAAAAATATGTCTACTTTTCACGTTCACTAAGAAGATGTCTGTATTTTTCGTCCCACGTCACTTAAATGGTGTCTAGTCAGCATTTGAAGAATGATTTCTTTCTTTCTTTTTTTTTATTTATTATTATAATGTGCACTTGATGACGTGCCACCATTTTTAGTGCACACAATAGGGATGGCAACTAGGCGGGTTCCCTCGACCCGTGCCTGCGACCCTTGAATTTCAAGGCTGGACGGAGTTACAGCCCCATTTAGTTTTTTTTTTAATTATTATTATTATTATTATTATTATTATTATTATTATTTCCTTTTGCGTTTCTTCATTTTTTCCTATAATCTTTTGTCCAAATAATAATTTCCCGAGGTTGGTCGAGGCTGATTCGGGGCTGCCAAAACCCGCCCCACTGCATGACCCGCTCGGGTTTTCCCATCCAATCCCAAACCTGCCCTGTCAGTCAACGGAGCGAGTTTTTTATCCATTAGGGTCAGGGCCCATTGGGTTCGGGGGCATGTCGGATTTTTTTGCCATCTCTACACTACATGACAGTGGAGATGCTCTAGTAATGTAGGATTCACAACCTTATCTCTTCAAGATCTTGCAGGTCTCCTTTAGCAATAATTTGATCTTCATCATATTTATTAGAGACATTGCTAACAGTTGGTGCATGTTAATACTGTGTTCATGATAGCAATTTAATGAATATAGAATTTAATTAAAGATAGTAAATCCGAACACTAGATATAACTTGGTATGCCTCAAAGGGAAAAATTAACCGACCCTCGTCACGGGTCAAACAATTCACTAGTTAGATTGTTTAAATTACAATAGTGTCATTTTTGTAACTTTGCAAAATAAATAAAAAACAATAAAAAAATAAAAACTAAAAATGCTACATTTAATTTTTCTATCTTTGACTTATTAATTAAGTGGAATCAAATCTGCTTATCTTGACTTTATCGCCACTTTCATATTGTACTTGGCTATAACCACTTAGATTAAGAACCTCTCTTAATTTCACGCAATAAAGCTCGATCAAGATATAGGATTGTACATTCGATATCAATTTTATTCTATTTTTTTTCTTTTTGTGTTCTCAAAATGTTGAAGGAAATTTGAATTGGAAAATCTTAATGAAGTATAAGTACATTCTGTCTAACTGTAAGAAGTAGATTAGAGCAGTTAACCTTGAAGAGCAAGATGGTCCACATAAGCAACCTTTAGAAGCAAGAATGCCAAAATATTTTTCAAAGCTTAATTCATTTCTAGTTAATTACTTCACTTATAGGTAAAATAATTATTAAAAATCAATTATTTCTTACCTAATAATTTGCATTAAACACGTTCAGAGTTATTATGAAAATATATTACAATATTTTTGGATTTATTATTTATTAATAAACTAAAATAAGGAATTACATCTAAAATTATATTCACTTATTAATCAAGTCTAAAAATATCTAGGATGGTAAAGAATCTATTATAAATTGGAATAATGCTACACGTACAATGCATTTCACAATCTGCTTGACAATCAGTCTTTTATCGCGAGATGATGGATGCAAAATAAAGCGATATTTTAATAATTAAAATTTCACGAGATTTTGCTTTAAATTAAATTTGAATATAACCCAGCTCTCAATGAAAATAACCAAAACAGTATTACGCAACCCTAAAAAATTCACCCACTCGCCATTTTACCCACCGATATACATACATGCCGGTAGTCATCACAAGCCGACCGACTACCCTCCGTAGAAGACCGGAGCCACCTTCAAGCTTTGGGCATCTTTAAATATTTCAACCAGAACGAGTATTTTAACAATATCAACGGGTGTTCAATGTCGGAACTTGGTGAGTTTAGTCTTTAATGTACTGATTCTTTTGGATGATAAGCCAAATAGGGGTACTGATTTAGGTACCTCACTTTAAGAAATTATGATTCACATGAATTATTCATTTTTCAATTTTAATCTGATGTATGCTGCTGTAAAAGTTTGTAGAGCTTTTCATCCGAAATAATCGACTTCTCCCCACAGTTAGGTCGTTATTATGCTTAAGTATCCATTCCATTAATTAATATGTAGCATTAACTAGCTCCATATCTCGGTTTTTTAATTTTTGAAGCCTAGGCCATTAATTACATTAAGTATTGAGGGATAATGGAAAGAAATTCACCTAGCATGAATGATTTTTAATTATTATTATTATTTATTTATTTTTGCTAACTTTGAACAGGAAATGAATATCCCTATTTTGAGGAAATGAATATCCCTATTTTGATGCCATTGAGGAAGAGAAGTGTAGCAATCGAGAAATTTTCAAACTTAAAAGACTTGTTTTATCAAACTTGTCGCTACGACTCTCCAACCTTAACAATTATTATTCAAAACCAGCGCTCTCGTCTAGTCATATTAATTATTTTAAAATTTTAAGAAAGAAGAAATTTTGAAGTATCCAATTATTTTAAATCAAGAAAATTTTTAAATTTCGAGGACGAAATTATTTTAAGGTGGTAGGGTTGTAGCGACCGAGAATTTTTCGTGACTTATTTAAATATTATTTAAAAATATGTTGCTACAACTTTGACCCAATTATTTTAAACAAATTTTCGCCTAACCATTTTAAGTGAAAATCTAATTTATTTAAATTTATCGTAGTTCAATTTCAATTTTTATAAAAGTATCTTATTTTCATTATTTATTTATTTATGTATTTTAATCCAAAATATTTTATCCCCAATTCACATTCATTTTATCCCAAAATCCTTTCCCAATTTCCATCAATAACCATTTTCCTTACTCATCCATCTGACAACAAACAAGCAATACATATTACCCTCCAACGAGCCACAGACATTCAACATAATGTAATCTTTTCCATCTTCATTCTCACATTACACTATCCACAATCCACTCCAACTTCACAATTAACCTTAATCCTTTTGCAAATTCCCTCAGCTTGCCTAAACCAAAACCTCAGAACCTGCCAAGTTACCAAAACAATTGAAAGCTAAACACAGCAAGATTTTATCAAATTAATTCCCAAAATTCTTTCCCCTCAATTTGCCATTGCCCCATGTAAATTCCCCTCAATTCTTCCCCCACTCTAGCTTACCATTTTGAAGACAATCAATACATATACCTTCCTATTCCCCTCCCTCACGAACTCACACTGCAGCCACCATTTTCGAACCCAACATCACCACACGGTTTCATCATCACCCGCAACCACTACCATCACCACCTACTGCCCAGACCTAACCGCCGGAAACACCATCACCACCATGACCAATCCGCCACTGCTCAATTTCCAATTTACATACGAACCCAAGCCACAACACCACCAGAGTATCAAGTTTCAGCCACCACCAATCCGAGGCCGAATCCATCATCACCAATTACAAACATTTCCAGAACCCACAACGATTTGAAATACAAAATCAAAGAACACTCGAAGCAAACACCATCGAGCCTCCATCAACCGAACTCCACAATTCAACCACACCAATCGGCCAAGAGTCACGCCGAATTCAACAACACCCACGCACCAAAATTCTGCCTTAGCCAATTTGCAATCAACCATCATCATCATCATCATCATCATCATCATCATCATCATCATCATCATCATCATCATCACCACCACCACCGAACCACTAACCACCCTCACTGCCAAGACCTCTACCGCCACTAGCCGAACCCAATTTCACAACCACCCACATCGAACCACCAAAGTCGCCACCACACAACCCACCAACCGCAACCACAACCTGCAACACCGAATTTACGCACACACATCCAACGCACCGTCACCTCCAAATCACGGCTGCCCAACCCACGAAAATCAACCAAAATCAAACCCAAACCCAGAAATAGAAGAAGTCTAAAACTTTACCTTGACCTCCTGACCCATATTCACCGGTTTTTCGCCGAAAATCGCCCACCTTAAATCGCGATTTTGTTTCGGTTCTTCGCACCAATCAACCCCAAAACTCCGCCTTTTTCACTCCCGTCACTTGCTGCTCACCGTGCCAGCGTTGCGCCGACGTTTGCGCCGGAGAAGGCGCCGGCAGCAGGAGAGGAGAACTCCTCCTCCGCTCTCTCGCTTTTCTCTCTTTCGGTCGAGTTCAGATCGCAAATGAGAGAGAGAGGAGTAAAAACTTTGATTTTAATATTTTAATTTTCGAAAATTGCATTTTGGTCCCTAAGTTTGGGAAATGATTTAATTCAGTCACTAGTCTTATTATGTTTTAAAGATCAGTCCCTCAAGTTTTAAAATAGTTTAAAATAGTCCCTTCAGTTTTAAAATTTCTTATTTCAGCCACTATATTTTTAAATAAAGTTATTTGAGTCCTCTTTAATTTAAATATTTTAAATCTTACCTCAATTTTCAAAAATAATCATTTCAGTCCCTAAAGTTCAAAGTCATTTAAATCAGTTTTAAAGTATTAAATTGTACTTATCATTTTAAGCTATGCTAGACGAGGCACTTGGACATTTAGAAGAATAACGAGAACTTTCTTGCTCAATACTCGAGAAAATTAAGGTAGACTCTAATCTACAAATTTACATTTTTCAAAAGTGCGCATCAATAATTATTTGAATTATAAGTTTAGCATGTATGATTGTGTTTATGAGAATTACTTGCTTAAATGCATGAGAACTTGAACTTTTATGTTCATGAGAATTACTTGCTTAAATGCATGAGAACTTGAACTTTTATGTTCATGAGAATTACTTGCTTAAATGCATGAGAACTTGAACTTTTATGTTCATGAGAATACTGGTGATCGTTAGGCACCTGAGAACTTGAATATCATGATTATGTGTTTTAATTTATAATGTTAAATGATTATTATGCGCGAGTCTACTGAGTATTTCTATGAAATACTCACGTTTTCCAAAAAAAATTTTTGCAGATGACGGAGTCGGCGGCGAGGCGTGCGATGGTGGCAATTATTGAGATTTTAGAAATATTTTATTTGAAAGTGAAACTTATTTATTCATGTTTTGTTCCAAGAATAATTTTTCAAATCATTTCAATATTTGAATTGTTTCATAAATGTCGTCAATTTAATTATTTATCGTTACTTTACTTTAAAACTAATTTTTATGAATTGTTTTAATTAAATTGATTAAAATTTAGTTTCCGCTTTAACTTTTAAACAATGGATGTGATGTTTTATAAATTCATTTATTCCGCAAAAATGTTGTTTCAAATAATAAATATGATGTTTGAGATTTTTAATTATTTCCGCAATAAAATCAGATTTAAAGGACGAAGTGGTGTCCCGGGCTCCGCGGAATTCGGGGCGTTACAAGAAGAGTGTACAAATAAATTAGATAATACTGGATAATAGGGTTGAGGTGAGGTGAGGTGACTGAAGAAATTACAACCGAGGCTATCAAGATTGTCCTGGAAGTCTGGATGAAGTTTACAAGCTATGATGAGGCTTTCAAATTTTACATGCAATATGCATACAAGGTTGGGTTTCCTGTACGGAAAAAAAATTCAAAAAAGGACCAGACGAGAATTTGACAAATGCCACGTTTGTTTGTAGTCGAGAGGGAAAGAGAATTGGTGGTGGTAGTATTTCTTTGAATCCTCACCCAACAATGCAAACAAGATGCAAGGCTAAGATGAAAGTTTACTCAGATATTTTAGGCACATGACGTGTTACCAAACTTCATCTAGAGTATAACCATAGGACAAGTCTGTCGAAGTCCAGATTGTATAGATATAATCGACAATTGAATGACCACGTAAAAAGGGAGCTTGATGTGAATGACGTAGTTGGAATGCCAATGCATAAAAGTTTCATTGTAGCAGTTGTTCAGGTGGGTGGGTATGAGGAGCTCACATTTATTGAAAAGGATTGCAGAAATTACATAGATAAGATGCGACGATTAAGGCTAAGGGAAGGTGATTTAGCTGCAATACACACATATTTTTCAAAGATGCAAACTCATTGCCCTGGTTTCTTCTTTAGTTTGGACTTGGATGATGACTCTCATTTGAAGAATGTGTTTTGGGCAGATAAAAGGTACAGACTGGCATACACAGTGTTTGGGGATATTGTCACTTTTGATACAACGTATCGACGAATAGGTATGACATGCCCTTGGCTCCTTTTGTTGGAGTTAATCATCATGGACAGTCCACACTGCCCGATTGTGGATTGGTCTCGAATGAGGACATAGACACTTTTGTGTGGCTTTTTAGGACGTGGCTCGTTGTATGGATGGTGTACCTCCCATTGGCATCATCACTGATCAAGATAGAAAGATGCAAAATGCAATTGCAATTGTGTTTTCAAATACTAAACATAGGTGGTGTTAGTAGCACATCTTGAAAAAATTGCCTAAAATGTTTGGCTATCACATGAAAAAGGCTTCTATAATGCATACTATACATGAGTTGGTATATGAATCTCAAACAAAGGAAGAATTTGAGCATGGTTGGGAATCAATGCTAGACAAGTATTCATTGCATGACAATGATTGGTTAATAGGACTCTATCTAGTAAGATCCCGTTGGGTTCCATGTTTCTTGTGAAACCAGTTTCTGGGCGGCATGTCAACTACTCAGAGGAGTGAGTATGAATGCATTCTTTGACGGGTGTGTTCATTACAAAACCTCATTGAAACAATTTGTGGAACAATATGAGACGGCGTTGAGATCTAAGGTAGAGAAGGAATTCCAAGCAGATTTTAAGTCATATTCTCAAATGGTCTCTTGTGAAACAAGCTTTGGTTTAGAAAAATAGTTCCAAGAAGCGTACACACTTTCAAAATTCAAAGAGTTCCAAGAAGAGCTAATTGGGAAGGTGTATTGCGATGTTTTGTCCATCGAAGATGGTTATCATGGGAAGAAGTACGTTGTTCGAGAGAAAATCAAATTACATAGAATTTCAAAGAGAAAGGATTTTACAGTTATGTATGACAGTGAGAAATGTGACATTACTTGTAGTTGCCACTCGTTTGAGTTTAGAGGAATAATTTGTAGACATTCTCTCACTGTATTGATTCGTGATGAGGTGGAATTACTTCCACATAGTTACGTACTTAAGCAATGGCGAAGAGATGTTGTCAGAGCATACACGCTGGTGAAGATAAATTACAATGGATGGATTAACAGTCCTGCTCAATTAAGGTATGATAAGCTGTGTAAATATTTTGAGAAAATGGCCAATTTCTTAGCAGACAACGAATCACGAACTGAGGAGTTAATGGAGTGGATCAATAATCATATGAAAGACCTAATTGTTGGGGAAAGTAGTTATGGTAGCAATCGAGTAGGCTTGGAAGGTGGAACCGTTGATAAGTCACCATCCGTCCAGATTTTGGATGCTCAATGCACAAAATCGAAGGGGGCTCCAAGGAAGTTACGAAAAAAGGATCCATTGGAGAAAACAACGAAGAGAACCAAGGTATGTGATCATGTACCTATAAGCGCTCATTTATTAGGTGTTATAACCATCTCATTGAATGTAATTCTTATACTAACTAGGTATCTTTGAAAATAACAAAAGGGAAGAAACCAATCCAAAACAATGATAAAGATACTCCTTCCACTTACTAGCCGACGCCAGAACCTGGAATTCATGTATTCAGTCCATTTTCTTACTTATGACAACTAATGGTTTGTTTTGCATGTTAATGTGACACTTTAATATTCATTTAATTTCGCATATCGTACGAATGTATGTTATGATTACTTTCAACCACAGGTTCCTCCAATAAATCAACGGGGTGGAGCTTATAGAGGCAATTGGACAACAACTTATGACAATGTACTCATCCCAAGCCTATGGGGCAAATTCACATGCAAGGGAATTCAATAGTGAAACTTGAACTATCATTTTCAAATTTGTATCTTACGGAACTGGATTATGTATTTTTGGTTAATTATGGCTTGTATGATGACAATGATTGGATCTATGTTTTACCTATGATTATGTAATGGTTTAATGGGCAAGTGAATTATTTTTACTTTCTGCTTGTGTTGATTATTTTCCCAAGTGATAATGTATTGAACCTATTTTAGTTGATGGATCAATTAATTAGTCTTGTGAAGATTCTTTAGATTATCACTTTCTTTGTTTAATAATGTATCGAACCAGGTCATATGCCTATGATTATGTTATGAAAGAAATAATGCCAACATTTGAGATTTCTGCTCATGTTGGTCATAATGTTGATATTTAGCTCAACCGATATGGGGATACTTAGTTTGTAGGGGTAGGTGAAGAAAGTATATTAACATTAGTTCACTACATCAGAATTCGGCAACAACCATCCAATTTCTAATGCAAGAGAAATATGAACATAGAGTTACACAAGGTAAGACAACAACTAATATGCAATTAACATTAATTCACTAAAATATCAAAAGAGTCATGAAGTTCTTCAAAAGTAGATGCGCTAAACATTATTATTTCCTACAATTACATCAATCTAACACCTTCCACTTTCCTTTTTCATTCCTACAACATCCTTTACTCTTGTGAAATGTGATTACATTGACTTTGACATTGTCTTCGTTAGAAATCCTTGCACATGTTTTGAGTAGTCGAGACAACTCATCATTTTTCTCTTCCTCCACCTTTGTTTTTTCATTGCTCATACTCAATTACCCCTCTTCCAATCGAAGTACCAACAACACGATCGATTATAAGAGAAGAACAACTGTCCTATGTTCTCAGTCCTTTTCTCCACCTCAAACAATCTCAAGAGGCCATCTCCACTTCTAGGGCATTGCCTCTTTGTAGGACAATCTTCCAACCAATGTCCCGTTTGTCTGCAAGAGTGAAAAATTTCATCGTTCTTTCCTCTCATTATCAGTGCCTACCAATTCAACAAACCAAGACATCAGAAAAAAAAACAAGGAATTCACAATGTGAATATCACTAATACAAGTTATATCCATATTACAAGGAAGGGAAATAAAAAATATTGGTAATAGAGAATACTGGACGCCATATGCAGCTTGAGTATTAGGGAGGGTGTTCATTTCCAAACTGCAAAGGTCCAAGAATCTAATTATGGAAACCTTTTATTATGAAGAAATATGTCTTTACTCAGGCATGTTGAAATTCACTTTTGAATCCATGGACCATACCAACAGCTTTGAAATCTCTATGTCATCATCCATGTGTGAACTAAAAGTCTACAACTTCGGTGCCAGTATGTGGAATTATGCAAACAGAAATTTATCCTCAAAACAACAAAAGTATGCTTACTTTCCCATGCCTCAAACTGTGCAATTTAGTGCTCATATTTAGGTATAGCAGGTGTAAAAAGGACCAGATGAAGAATAAAATTAAAATAAAGAAATTTTCAGTTACCACCAAAATAAACCCACAGATATTAAAAATAGAAAGAAACACAACAAAGGAAAAAATGGAATATAAAAAGGAATTGTGGACCTTCAACTCTTTGATTCTTCGACTGTAGAAAAATTTTCAATTACGAGTGCTTCGACCGTATTGTAGACCTGAAGTTCTTTGATTCTTCAACTGCGAGCTTCGACCACCAGATTCTCAAATGGGATGTAGTCGAAAATCAATGGATGGAAGTTGGATGTGGCTGGAAATCATCTAACGACGTGGACGTGGTCGATAAATGAGAGGAAGAGAAAGGACCATATCTGAAACTGAGCCCTAATTTCAATACATTTCAGATTTCCCTCCGTCTTAGCGTTCTGGGTTTTAAAAGTTATGAGTGGTAGCAAGTAATTTCAGGATCAAGTTAAGGGCATTACTGTCTTTTTGTAGGAAATTGTCAACTAACTTGTAAGTAAACTTGTACATGTAGCATTTTCCAAAAAGAAAAATATAAGTATAGCATCTTGAAGATTCTGATCAAAATTAAGATCTAGTCAGTCAATACTAATATCGACTTAACCCATATTAGTCACTTAAATTTTAACATTTTAAAATTAGCAATTAAATTAAGAAAGTCAATATATAAATTTAATAAAAATATAGCACGCATATTTTTCCAAACATACTTTAAAAGAATAATTTTTAATTGTCTTATTAAAATAATTAGATAATGATCAGGAAACTACGGTTCTCAAACAACAAGAAATCCTCTATGATTAAAAGCACGAGCTTGCTATTTGTAAAAACCCTATATATTTTTTAGTATGTGTATTTTTTTTTAAAACTTGAATTTTGATTAGCTATAAAATAATCTTTTTCATTTATTATATATATTCATAAACACGAGAACAAATTTCTATGGGGGGATAACAACCAGACAAAACACATCCATTGGTCTACATGGGAAAAAATTGCTATCCATTTGATGAAGGGGGACGTCAATCCCTGAAAAATACCAGTATTGTTGCAAATTGTAAATTATGGTGAAATTTTAGAAAGCAAGATTCACTTTGGAGCTAGGTTCTAAAATCAAAATGCTGCAACGAAATTCACCCTACCTTAGTTAAATCCAAAATGCAAGATTCCCCACTTTGGAAGAGGACACTGGAGGTTAGACAAATCATGGAACCACACATTGCTTGGAAAGTGGGAGAAAGCAAGTTTGATATTGGAATGAGCAATGGCTCAAACCTGGTTTATTTGCCCCTACTTATCAACTTGATAATAGCTCCAGAGAATATATTCGTTCCTACAGAAATGAGAGAGGATGGGATAAAGGTAAATTGTTGTATTGTGGTTCCTCCTTGAGGGAGGGAGAGAGAGAGAGAGAGAGAGAGAGAGAGAGAGAGAGAGAGAGAGAGAGAGAGAGAGAGAGAGATGAGGCTAAACATAAAGGGATTAAAATGCAGTCCATGAGAGTTATATCTAGGGTCGATTTCCTTGTTGAATCACTATCTAAGATCACGAGGTGGAAAGCTATCAGGAGATCTACTTTCCCCACTATAGTGTACTGGGAAAAATCGAAAGAAAACTGGTTCAAACTTAACACTGATGGATCATTGAAAAATGACAAAAATTTGTTGGTGGAGGTATTTTGAGAAAGAACAGGGGAGAAGCATTGTGGGCATTCAAAGATTACTATGGGGAGTTCTTAATCTTAGAAGTTGAACTAAGGGCAGTGGAAATTGGATTACACAATTGTAGAGATAAAAGATGCTCAAATGTTTTTTTTTTGGGGGGGGGGGGGGGGGGGGGGATGGATTCCAAAATTGCAGTTTAATTTTGATAAAGGCGCCTGATCGCTACAAAATGAACCATGCAGTCGCATGACATTCTGGCTAGGTTGCAGCTGAGCTTTTTTGCGTGATTTTCAACAGGTTTCTTTAGGGGTGGGCGTTTATCAGTTCGGTTCGATTTATTTCGGTTTTAGTTCTTCAATCTCAAGAACCGAATGGTTTCGATTTTGGTTATTTTTTCAGTTCTTGTTCAGTTTTTAACAAAAAAAAAAAATCGACTTTGTTAAATTTCTAAATGATATATAATAATGACCTTTGATTTGAGTACTGTATTCAATATGCTGCAAGAAGAACTTCAAGGGATACTCCCTTATTTATAATTTACTAAGCTTCCCTTCTGGTTAATTCCATTTTGCAATCTTCGGGGCTATTTCTCGCAGCTGCACCGTTTCTTAATATAAATTAACAGTAAAGAGATAGTATTAATTAAGTCGCTGCACAATTATATAGATGACCTGACATTGAGTAGTTCTTCATTTCCATGACATAACAGTGAAGTTATCTTTGAATTCGATTTAGTTTGTTCATTATCAATTGCATTCTGCAAAAAAAGAGGCAGAATTGAACTCTTTTTTATATCCTGAAAAGATAAGAAATAAGTATATTTACATTTTTTTTTCAGTTTTCAACTATTTTGGATTAGAGTGTGAGTCTGTTCAAGTATATATATTGTTTAAGGGAAAGATGTAAATTTAATTTTTAAATCGAGATTATTTGGTTTTTTATTAGGTTTTCGGTTCTCTATTTTTCGGTTCTAATTCGGTTTCGGTGCTCTTTTTTTTTTACAAGAAATGACCGGTTCCCTTTTTTTTATTCGGTTTGGTTTGCTCAGTTTCGATTTTTTTGTCCATCCCTAGGCTTCTTTCCTAATTTGCCTAGGTTTTGACCAAGTCTATGCATACCCGATGTTATGAACATTTTTGGGGGTTCCCAATCAATTCCAAACCACGCAAAATCATACAAGAAAGTTGTCGCAACATTAAGGGAACCAATTAACCCCAAATTCAAGATTGACGATTTCTATAGCAAAAACATGCTTTTGTTGATAAATTCCAATAAATCTTGTTCTTCTAGGTTAGACATTTATATTAGAGTCGTGATGTAGCTTTACTTTCCCGATTTTATGTTTTGAATTATCGTTTAATTTATATAATTCATGAGTTTGAGCAATTAATTCATTTTTCATTATTCTACAATTCTTTTGCAAATTATTGTATGAATGTTTTGGTGTTTTCTTAATTTCAAAAGATTGAGATTATTTTATACATGTTTTAATTGTCACAATGTCTGATAGGGGATAGAAATATACCTCTATATTTTGTGTTGTCTTCAAAAGTGTTCACAAAACGATAATGCTTTTATACATGTCCGTATTCGTCATGGAAATATAGTCTAGTCGTTTATAGAAAAAAAATTTAATGTATTGATCGAAAGATGACTTTAATAAAATTAGGAACATGAATTTTCAAGGCCCCATGAATTGTCGTTAAACATTTAAATCAAGACATAAATGTTGGAAGTAAAGTGGATTCTCGATTCTAACATATTTATTTTCATAAGTTAAGTTCTTTTGATTTTTTTAGTTCGTGTTAGTTTAGTTAAATTAATAAAAATTCTCAAATCAAAATTTTTAGTTCCGATTAAGGTAACTAGTTTAAAATACAATTTACTCAATCCTCGTGGGAACGATATTCGGATTCAAAATTCATTACATTACTTGTGTGATCCGTACACTTGTGGTAAGGAATAAGCGCAACAGTGGTGTTAGCGATGGCGGTGAGGTGGTGGTGTTGGTTGTGGTGGTGGCTGATGGCGATGACGACGACGACGACGATGGAAGCAATGGGTGGTGGTGGGGTGGATGTATGATTAAGCCTTCGTTTGGTAAATCATAGATTCATAAACAACATAATTCCTCAAATCACTTTTTAATCACACACACTTCCACAAACTACTTTTCAACCACATATTTTACCTCCAAATTATCACATTCCTTGTTTATTAACAAAAATCTTTTACCAAATAGAGGGTAAGATTTATTGTGATCCATAAATTTTTAATTTGCGATTAGTAAATAATACATGACCTAAAATGAGATTAAATTTATAATTGTGACTTAATTTTGAAATTGTGATCAATAAATTTGAAATTTGTGACCGTGAAATAAGTTGTGAAATATTTATAAAATTTCTTGATTTGTAGCGTAGAAATAATTTGTGACCGAGATATCAATTGCGACCTAAGAATTGTGAACGAAAAAATAAGTCATGGCCTATAAAAACCGTGATTTGTGATCGATATATAAGTTTTGACCAATACATTTTTGACTTGTGATCGAAAAATAAATCGTAATTAATTAATTTTATAATTTGTGATCTATAAAATTTGTGATTTATGATTGTGGCCATAAATTGTATATTTGTGACCTTAACATATTTAATTAATAAAATATATTTAATTACATATTCCTTTTAATTAAAACCTGAATTTTTTTTTTTTTTTTTGAATTAATACATTAAGTTTCTTAAATTTCAAATTCTATCTTTAAAATCCCTTACATATGTGTTTTTCCCTTCTAATTACAGAAAATTAGTTAACAATTATGGTGACACTCTTTCACATAGGAATGATCAATGATATAGGTCCAAAATTCAAATAAGCCTGTTACCTTTCCACTGATGTATGAACACGTGGCATGTCGTTGTTGAGTCATTGACCTATGATTGACTTAATCCTATAGTTTTAATTATAACAAATAAGTCTATCTTGTATTCTTATGAATATGTTTCATGTGTAAGTTTTCTTCACGAGCTTCACAAGTATAAATCGTTCCTCGCAAATGAAGAAAGGGCCACGCTAAACAAATGCCACACAAAGCATGGTATCATGAAGACCAAACAATGAAGCATACAAAGAATTAAGCATTTACAATTGCTTTTCAAACAAATGTAAGATTAACACATCAATTTTTGGCAATGCACTTCAAAAGCTCAAGTAAAACTTTTAAAATCTTTTGAAATACTCTTTCATAATGTTTTCAAACTTAGCAAAATCAACTTTGGTCAAAACGGAGGACGTAGATCAAGTTGTTTGATTGAATCTCCTTAAAATAACGTTTGCATCATCTAATCCATTTCACTTACTTTTATTCTATCAATCTATATTGTGTAATACTATCTCTAAGTGCTATACTTGCTCTATTAATTGAAGTTTACATCTTTATAACACTATATATTGATAGTTAAGTTACTTTACATCTCTTATAACACTAAGTATTTATACTTGCTCTTATTGGTTTTAAGTTTAAGATTATTTATCAAAAATGTTATATAAACCAATTCACCACCCTCTTGGTTAGTCATTCTTGGGTTATCAATTGGTATCAGAGCTTAATTTTTTTTTAAATGATTTTACAGTCTTGAGTTATGGCTAATCATAATATTGAAGGGCATTCTACAAGTCGTCCTCATGTGCTTACCAAAGTCATAAAAGTATATGAAAAACTGGATCAATCTATTTCAAAACCTAGAGAAGAATATGATGAAAATGATAAATGAAAATTGTCTTCAAATGCTAGAGCAAAAAATCTACTTTATTGTGCTTCAAATATAAATGAATCTAATTGTATTAGCACATGTGATTTCCCATATAATATTTGGTATGCATTAGAAATCACACACATGGGCACAAACAAAGTGAAGAAAACTAAGATAAATCTTTTGTTTAGAGAGTTCGAAAATTTCTTTGTGAAGCAAGATGAATCTATTGCTAGCATGATTACTTGATTTATCGATATTGTTAATGACCTCGAAGGCTTTGATAGAAAATTTTCTAATGGTGATCTTGTGAGCAAAATACTTAGTTCTCTCTTGGAAGATTGTTAATTGAAAACATCAAGGATGTCAATACATATCCTTTAGAAGATGTCTATGGAACTTTGATGCTTATGAGCTCAATCATGCTGAAACAAAGGAGAAATCTAGAAAAAGCAAAAGAGGAAGAAAAGAAGGATCCTCTTAGAAGACAAGTTGCTTTGAAATCATCAAAAAAATGAAGAAACATCAAACTCAAACATGAGTGATGAGGAACTTGATGATCTTATTCTCCTCGTAGAAAAATGGAGAGGCTTTCACAATAATCGTCGATTCCCAAAGAAGGAAGACAAATGTGATGAAAAGAACAAGAATGTTGTTTTCTATGAGTGTATGGTACAAATAGAATACATCTTTGCACTTTCCATTATTTTATTTTAACATACTACCTTCATTTATGTTTTTGTATTTTTCCAGAAATGACAAACAATAGAAACATCCATCCCAAGCCTTAACGTTTTCCAAACTCATGATGTCTCGGACGAGGAAGTAGAAAAGTCTAGAGGTGTCAATTCTCCAATCGTTAATGAGCCTGAATTTAATTCTAGGAAGGGGCAGAAAGAGAAAATTATCCATATGGGTTCAACTTAAGGTATCACTCACTCTCTAGCCATAGACATTAGCAGGCTATCTCAAACCAAATTTTCCTAAGTATTGAAGAAATCCCATCTTCTAGCCTATATTTTGACTATGTGTCCTTTTTAAGATCAGCTATCCTAATTGTTGCTGAACTGAGTAGCCCAACTCGCTTAGCACAACCCCTATCGAAACCTTTCATCTTAGCATATGTCTTCATAAATTTAGATCCAGAATCTCCATCTTATAATTCTATACTTGCTTCTCCTTTTGCAACTAATCATTTTCAATTAACTCCTTCAGCTGGAATTGTAAAAGCTAGTGAACTACTGGGAAAATCTTCAGATGTTGCCTTTAGGCCCTTTCCTGCTGTGGTGAGACATGTAAGGACATTCCAACTGTGCTTCCTTGCCCTAAAAATGTGGCATCATATTTGGTCCCTCCTATTGATATAAGTATTCTATTTCCTTCAGTTGTTTAAATTTGACGTATTTACACTATGCTTCTATTTTTATCGATACTCATTCTAACTTTACGTTGTGCACTTTTAGGATGCTAATTTAGTCTTGCAATTCATTTAAGACTTATTCTTTTATTGGGAGTTGGTGAAAACTGTTCATCCATCTTGCACAGCACCCCAAGCACCTGCCCCATTGGAGATATATGTACATAAGGATGTTGCACTCGCGTACACATCATTTATTGACTTGGACGTGTATAGGATTGCTCTATATTTTATATAGAGAAATTGAACAGTGCTTTGACCAACCTCACTCAGTTACTGTCTTGGCCTTCTCTATAAATCCCAGTTGGTGTTAGAATTGTGCTTCAAGATATCAAAGATGAAGTCATATTCATCATTGCAAGGTCCTAATAGATGAAGATGTAGCAGAGAAAGAAGGGTTGTTCGTTGAGATAGATTATATCATGTCTTTCCTAGGTGATTTGGCCAATAAAGTCATGAATGAAGATTTCATTTTAATGGGCTTTGAAATACAGACGCGCAATAATCAAAGGCAAATTGAAGAACAACAGGTATGCACAGATAAAAAGAAGCGTGATGCTGCCCAAGAGGTTGAGGGAGTCAAAGTTAAGATGGCTACGTATAAGGAACTGAATCAAGTTATCACTGTGGCAATTTTGGCTAGTATTACATCTATAGAAGCCCAGGTACGTAAGGAGTGGGAGATTACAAGGGCATCTGTGTGTACTCTGTTGGAGGAACTAGCTGAGTAGAAGCTTTGATCCTTTGGATAGAACGTTGTTGCGTGCATTTTACATGTATATAGGTTTAATACTCAACTTCAAGGGGAAAAGGGGAAAAGCACAAGAAAGAAGCAAAAGGAAAGCTTAATTGAAGAAATCGGAAAGAAAAGAGTCAAATCTTGCAAAGCTAAGAAGTTCAGGGACTAAGCTGTCAGTGTTCAAAAGTTCACGATCAAATTTTAATTGAAAGAGGGATCAAAATGCATATTTTCAAAAGTTGAAGGACCTCAAGTGCAATTTCAGAAGGACCTAATTGAAACAAATCTGAAAAGTATTGGAACCAAATCGATCAAATTCGATAAATGGAGGACATGATTGCCAAAGAAAAATGAATGGAGTGACCAGCTTAACCACGCGAACTCATGGTTCGCCAAACTGAGCGCTCGAGGTTAACCTAAATAGATAGGCAGATAGTTTGTTGGAAAACCATGCAATTGCTCGGTCTAATACCGAGTGATTGCGCGGCTTTATATTTCAAAAAATGGGTAGGGCCTTCCAGTTCGACCCGATAAGGCCCAAATGCTGTCATACTCGGATCCAACTAATTTGTAGGGGAGGGGGTTTGGATCAATTTCTTGGGAAATATAAATACGAAATCCTCATTTTAACTAGGGTTATCCATGGTCTTGCCTTGCCTCTTCCCACATTTTCTTTCTAGTTTTTCCTCTTTTCTTCACTTTGTAGTTAAATTCTCTTGTAATTTTTTGTATTTTGATTTTGAATGTTAATTGAAAATGGAAATACCTACAATTTGATGGAAGAACTTTGAAGTTTTGAAGTCAAAATGATAGTTGAAGGGAAGTTTATATTGCTTAATCTTCATATTTCCTTGTATATTTTATTCCATTAGTGAAATGATGCAGTTAATCTTTGAGTTTATTGTTATTTCATAATGGGCTAATTTATATTGTATTGGGACGATTGAGGAAATTTGACCTAGTTTAGTTGAAATTAATGCTTGCATTGAGAAGTTAAGTTATTTATCATCTTGTTGTTGTATTTATTGTCTTGCATTTATATTGGCCAAATTAATGCTTGGATTTTGTGGAATGTGCAATCATTGAGAAATTTTTGTATATTCTATATCAATACAATATATGCTTTAGGTTCTTTTTAAGTATAGAGATATACCTTAAACTCTAGATGATACATTGAGTTATTTTCACAAATGTTTAATGCAATTGTTGTGTTTTTAATCAACATATAGATATAGTAGGTTAATTCCACTAATTATGGTTACTTTCACTTGAGAGGAGTAATTAACTAAACTTGAAAAATCGGATCTAACATGATTAGTAAATGAAATTTCAATTTGTGTATTGAGAATTCAATTAGGTGAATATTAAGTGGAATCAAGAATCCTAACTCTCTTTTATCATCAATTCATCACTTATTTTCTACTTAATTACTTAATCTATTGTGGATTTAATTTTAAGTATATAACATTTCTAAAACCTAACTTTATTTTGTGTGTGCTTATTGTTAGAATTGATCATACTCAAGTGTAATTAGAATAGACAATCCTTGTAAGATCGATAAACCAAACTCATTAGTCCACTATTACTTATATGCGACACGTGCACTTGCGGTGTATTTCTAGCGAACATACGTTTTAGTCCTACACATTTTTTACTTTCAAAATGACTAGTGAAATGGAAAATTTTATTCTGAGTTTATGATTTTTCTTGGATGTTTTCGCTCTATTTAGTATCGTTCAATTTCCCAAACGGAATGAACGTATTTTTTAAGTATGTACCATTATCGCTCTAATATACAATATACCATCTAAACTTTTTAAGTGGTAAGCCCCGTTAAGCAAGACAACTTTTACTTCATATGGTCGTTCTCAATTTAGTCTCCACTTCTAAAACTTAGGATCCTTGCTATCGAAAGGTTATTAGCCTTCCACACTAACTTGCGTTGATCAAAAGACTTGACCACGATTTTATTATTATAATAATTGGTCATCCTTACTTTTTGGGCTTCTAGTTTATTTAGGACGTCTAACTTTGTTTCGTCCAAATCTAAAAGATTTTGAACCAGGACTTTAGTATAAATTTAATGGCTCAAATTATTCTGCAATAGTCAACCATTAACTTCCCTAGGAAATATTGCTTCTTGATGAGAATCGAGAAAGTCAAACATCGATGCACGTGCCCGTGGGACCCATGACGAGATCCGACGTCAAAGAGGTTCAAGATTCGATGCTAAACAATGTGAATAAATCAAGAAAACAAGCCGAGAATCAAGTTGGAGCCAAAAAGTAGAAGGAATTGGACTCAGCCAATTTCGGTTGACCGAAAATCATACCGGTCGACCGAAACTCTGCAGAGGATTTTTTTTGAAGGAAGCCTCAGTCGCGTTCGGATGAGTGACGGTCGACCGAAAGTCCCATTTCGGTCGACCCTGTGATCGACCGAAACACTCCGTTTTACAAAAACGGGGTTTTTCTTGTAAATACTGAAATTGCATCTTTTACCCATTTTGTACCTTTTATACACATTTTCTTGTCATTTGTAAGATAGCTTTAATGTTCATAATGAATTGGTCTTGAAAGACTCCCTTCTTGAGGTAATGTTAAACCTCTTTGATCTTGTATTTTCTTGAAATTTCTTCAACTAAATCTAGGGTATTATTATTCTTGTGTTTGTTGTTGATTTCCGCCACCTTGGAATTTGTTTGATTGATACCCATTGGGCTAGGGTTTGTTAATCCTTGAATTTCGGGTTAGATTTAAACTTGGGTTAAGGTGTTTATCGCTTTATTTACCACTTTAGCTTTCTTGGGTTTTGTATTAAATTGTTGTGGGAATTTTCGGTCAATATACCGAAGGGGTTCGCATCATTTGGTATCAGAGCTTGGCTCTAATTTGGTAAACCTATCATTTACATTATTTTTGTTATTATACCAAAAAAAAAAAAAAAATCCGAAAATTTGAAAAAAAAAAAAAAAAAAAAAAATTGGGGAAAATTTATATGCCCATGTGTATTGTTGGTTCCATGTATTTGGTATATTGATTGTGAGTTTGTTGGGGGGAATTCCATATTCATTCACTACAAAACCTACACTTTCCAAATTGTGTATTCGAAGTGTTTGATAAATTGTCCCAATGAAAAATACTCCATTAATACTTTGTTGTTCAATGCCCATATATTGCTAATTATTTGGGGCTATCCAATTCCCATAATTGAGATTGTGTTATCAACATTTTATTCCATATATCACTTGATTCATCCATTGGATAATTTTGATCATTCACTTCTTACCACAATTGTGTTGTTGGGGGTTTTCATATATCCACATTCAAGGTCATTCAAAGATTGAGTACAAGGTATTTGATAAATTGCCTCATTCAAAATTTACACTCTTTGTACTTATTGTTCTACATCTATGCCTTGTCTATTATTTGTGGTTTGTCAATCACATTGCTAAATTGTGTTCCTAGCATCTTATCCCACATAAATATTGTTTCTTTTGAGTTTAGCAAGCACATAAATTCTACTTGCTATTTGTATCTACTTGTTATAAATTCCTTCTTCCTTTGTTTGTGATTTCCTTGACTTCACAAGAATTATACTTTGTGGTTTAGTTGATTACCTTCCTTGGAGAACTTGAGAAAGGAGATTTTGAGTGGAAAAAGGCAAGAGTGGTGAGCTCATTAGAGGGTAAAAGTCTAAATTGAGTGAAACACGAGTGGAAGTTATTCTTGTGAGAACACTTTCACACTTGCACACTATGTCAAATTCCAATGCTCAAACTCAAGATTTGAAGTACTTGTTACAAAATCTTTCAACCACCATGGTTAGACAAATGGAGAAGAATGGGGGTGAGTTGGAAAATTTAGGAACAAGAGGGGAGAGTACATCAACTAGTATGGGTGAAGAAAATAGGGATGATAGGAGAAGGTTGATGGATAAATTTGGGAACATTGTGTATAGGGATGGAAGTAGAAAACTAAATGGGAAGTTGAATAGGAAAATTACAATGAATGTTTGGGATGATGAAGGGGATGGTGAACAAAATGGGAGCATGTATAGGAAAAGAGGAGAATGGGTAGATAGAAGTGGAGATGGAATTGATGATAATATTGATATAACAAAAATGAAGAGCCCATCATTCCATATGAGGGATGATAATGAAGGGGAAGTTGAAGAAGAATGGAGAATGGGTAGAGGAAGAAGAGAGTGGGTAGATAGGAATGGAGTTGATGAAAATATTGATAGTGTGCAAATGAAGACTTCATCATTCCATAGGAGGGACGGTAATGGCAGTAGAGAAGTAGTGAAGGAGATGAATGCTAGGCTACCAAAATTTTTGGCCCATGATAATGAGAGGGAGAAGTATGGAGGAAATACTTTCTACACTAGATGTCTTGTGAGGGATAGGGCATGTAGTCTCATTATAGATGGGGAGAGTGACATGAATTTGGTGAGTGCTAGTAGGGTGGAGAAATTGGGGTTACCAGTTATGAAGCATCCTAATCACTATGTATTGCAAAGGTTGGATGACGATGGGGGAGTGAGAGTGAGTGAACAAGCTCTTCTTGCCTTCAACATTGGATCCTATTGTGACCAAGTGATATGTGATGTAGTTTCCATGCAC
The DNA here is from genome assembly GCA_963555705.1 of Ligustrum vulgare. Lineage (NCBI taxonomy): Eukaryota > Viridiplantae > Streptophyta > Magnoliopsida > Lamiales > Oleaceae > Ligustrum > Ligustrum vulgare. Next base: position 23,638,193 of record OY743177.1, on the reverse strand, counting down.
ACTGCTCACATAATTTTGGGGAGACCTTGGCAAAGTGATAGGGGTGTGACACATGACAAGAGGAAGAACCGGTGTAGTTTCCAAATGAATGGAAAAAGGGTTGTGATCCTATCTTTGAGTTTGGAGGAAGTTCATAAAGATCAAATGAAACTCAAGAAGGAGTGGGAAGAAGAAGAGGAGAAAAAGAAAGACAAGGAAAGTGAAAATGAAGAAGAAAAGAAAAAGGAGAAAGAAATTGAGAATGAAAATTCAATTGAGAGAATTGAAGAAAATAAAAATGAGAGTAAGAGAGTTAGGGCCACGTCCCTAGAAAAAGGAGAGACAATGAGAGTTGGAGTCACGACTCCAGAAAAAGGAGAGGCGAGAGAAGCACCGAGAGTTGAGGATACTACCTCAGAAAAAGGTGAGGGAGTGATGAGTGCCACAAAGAAAATTGAGAGGAGAGATCACACAAAAATGTTCTTTACTCTTGAATTTTCTAACAATGCCCTCCCTAGCTTGGTTACTTCTTTGTTGTAGGAGATCGTGAGGCCGACTTATCAAAGCAACCAAGAACTCAAAAGTCATGCCGAGTGGAAGAACTTTATGGAGATATTTTCCTACCACAGCAAATACAATCAAGGTAAAGAAAATGTGGTAACCGATGCAACATCTAGGAGGTACGCTCCTAACACTTCTTCGAGAGCAAGGTTATTATATTTGGAATACATCAAAGGATTGTATGACATTGATGTGGACTTGACAAAGGAAATTTTGTCATGTGAAAATGTTGCATGTAATGTAGGTCCTTGGCATGATAAATTCCTCATTTGTAAATTCAAATTTTTATGTGTGTCTAATTGTCTAAGTGCCAACTAATTTTGTATTGAGCATGTTAAGGGCATCCATGTTAATAATCCGAATTTGTTAAACATTTTTGAATCGTGTTGTGAGCAATATTTTGATGGATTTTATGGGTATGATAACTATTTGTTTTGGAAAGTTTGATTGCTAGTTTTTAAATGTGCCATGCGCGAATTTCTAATGAGTGAGACACGTGTTGGTTGTTTGATTTGGCACTTTGAAACCAAGGGGGCCGTGGAAATATTTTGTGATCACTTTTATTAGCCTCATTGGAAAATTGGTGATAAACATGTTTGCACTTGTGGTAAAGGCCGAACGTTCAAAATGGCTAAATCTAAGTTTTTACCTCAAGTTTTGTACACAAATTTGCACGTTCCAAGTAAACATTGGATTAATCATTCTATGGAGTTTGTGTTGGGTTTACTTAGACTAAAGAAAAGGAATTATGCTAATTTTGTGGATGTTGGTAGGGGTATTAAACTTTCACATTTTACTACATGTCATGAAACTCGCATTGCTATCAACATGATGAATCTTTTCTTTGGGGGAGTGGTGCATTTGCATAAAAATGATGCTCAATTTGTGGTTGTTAAATTTGCTTGCAATAAAAGTGTTTATCCTAGTAGCAAATTTTCTCCACTTAATGTTGTTTTTGGCCCTAGCCTACTAACTCTTTTGAGATTGATGCACTTGTTTATTTATGGAGATGCTAGTTTAGGTGGGCATAAAAAGACAAATTCAACCCTGATAGAGCAGGGCGAGCGTCAATTTAGGGCGCTTATTGAAAAATGTACTTCCAATCCGAACCAAGATCGAATGCGATTTGTATTTGACCTGGGTGGTTGGATGTTGTTCATTTGGAGGAAAGAACGGTTTCCCGATTTAATAAAATCCAAATTACTATGCGGTGTTGGCACATCTCAAACTCTTGGCAACGCCTACAAATTGATTTTGCACGGTGAGTATGAAATTTCAGTTACATTTATTGTGTCTGAATTTTCTAATTTTTTTGTAGGTCTTGATTCGTGGCCGAATCTCTTTCGAGATGGAGGAGATGATGAGAATTTCGATGGTCCAACTTCATCGCATGAACCCGTGGTCCGCAATGTTACAAGATCAAAGGTCAAGGAATCCCACGCTAGTGCAATCAAGCCAGATTCAAGGTCGAATCCTTTCCAAGAGGGAAGGGATGATGAGAATCGAGAAAGTCAAACATCGATGCATGTACCCGTGGGACCCATGACGAGATCCGACGTCGAAGAGGTTCAAGATTCGAGGCTAAACAATGTGAATAAATCAAGAAAACAAGCCGAGAATCAAGTTGGAGCCAAAAAGTAGAAGGAATTGGACTAAGTCAATTTCGGTCGATCGAAACTCTGCAGATGATTTTTTTGAAGGAAGCCTCAGTCGCGTTCGGCTGAGTGACGGTCGACCGAAAGTCCCATTTCGGTCGACCTTGTGATCAACCGAAATTATTTCGGTCGACCAGTTCGGTCGATCGAAACACTCCGTTTTACAAAAACGGGATTTTTCTTGTAAATACCGAAATTGCATCTTTTACCCATTTTGTACCTTTTATACACATTTTCTTGTCATTTGTAAGATAATTTTGATGTTCATAATGAATTGGTCTTGAAAGACTCCCTTCTTGAGGTAAGGTTAAACCTCTTTGATCTTGTATTTTCTTGAAATTTCTTCAACTAAATCTAGGTTATTATTATTCTTGTATTTGTTGTTGATTTCCGCCACCTTGGAATTTGTTTGATTGATACCCATTGGGCTAGGGTTTGTTAATCCTTGAATTTTGGGTTAGATTTAAACTTGGGTTAAGGTGTTTATCGCTTTATTTACCACTTTAGCTTTCTTGGGTTTTGTATTAAATTGTTGTGAGAATTTTCGATCAATATACCGAAGGGGTTCGCATCACTTCTTGACCATATGCTAAACATGTGCATTCATGTAATTTAGACACTTCTAATTATCAATCATCCCATCTTATTTCTAGATTTCTAAACATATACATTCATGTAATTTAGCAATGGTGACTTTTGCTTCTGACAATCTAACATACTTTAAAAGTGTCATATGGGCGTTCTTTGTATAGTGCATCATCTAATAATACAAAAATCAAGGTGTGCGGATTTAAATTTCTTTCTTCCTTGCCATTGGGTTCTTTCAGGAAGTCTTTAATCTCTTCTCCCCATCCTCTATTTTTACATATTGGACGTCCAAGGAAACACGTATATATCCTAAAGCTATTTGGGACAATTCATTGGCCATGTGATTATGTATTATAGGGATATATTGAATCTCTACTTAATCAAATCTATCAAGTACTTCCTAGGAGATTTCATATAGGTCGCCACCAAATAACTCTAGCACTTAAGCCACTGTTTGGAAAACATGTTTAAAAAAAAACATGTTTTTTGACATCCAAATTTCCCAAACCATTTTTTAACCACTTATATTTTCTCTCTTCACTTGTCAACAACATATTTTACCTAGAAAACATAAAAAAAACATATTTTAAACACAAAAAGTTTAACAAACAGAGTCTAAAAGTTCCAGTGAGTTGATAGATTACTAATTGCGAGTTGCCACTTAATTATAACAATTTGGATGCTCATGTTTGTTAATATCTCTAAACTCATTATAAATACTCCGTATTTAGCATGATTGTTGGTGCAGCAATCACTTAAAGTAAAATTAAAGTAGAATTCTTGTCTTAAGGAACTTATTAAAACATCAATTCCTATCCTTTTGGTTGTTTTGACCCATTAAACTACATGGTTCATGAAATTATCTCATAAATGTTTACCTCTTACTCGACTTCCTTATGGATATCAATATATGGGCGATCAACCAAAAAATATTAAAAGGTTACCTGGCCTAATTTGGGCCTCAATCTAAGGACCAAATAATCCAAGATTTTGAGTTTTTGTGGCCTACATGTCACATCTCTGTCATTTGTTTATTTTTTAACCTTTTCATCTTTTAGTTTCACATTAAGTTCTTGAACTTATATCCTTCATAATTCGTCCCAGTCTTTCTATATCCTCAAATTTTGCTATCTAACTTTTAAAAATAGCCAAGTTGGTCCCTAATTGTTTGAGTTATTCTAATGTACTCCTTAAACTTATAATTTTATCCATTTGAACCTACACTTTTGTAAAGTGTTCAATTTGATCTCCGAAATCTATGAAATATTTCAATTGACTTTAAAGTTCGTCCACGTGAGTTCTAATATTTTTCAACACGTGCAATTCTACTCTTTAATCCCCAGGAAAAATACATAAAAAATGTGTTTATTGCACAAAATTTCAATTCTAAAGAAATAAGTTTAAAATTACATAAATTAGGTGGTATTTCATATAATTAATATATTATAAAAATTCATCCATCCATCTACCCCACCCACCACATCCCTCCCAATTTAATTCAAATCTTTGGGCCTGCTCTTCGTCGTCGCCGTCACTACAACCACCACCTTCGACGTATTGTCACCATCGCATCATCACCAAGCCTTCAACACATCGCCATTGCCACCACAACCATCTCAGACGTACTTCCGTAGTCGTTGCCACCAACACTACCACATGGTGCCCTCTAAATATCACCTCTACCTCTGTCACCCACTCTTCCACCTAGAATTCAACAAACTCAACCAATTAAACCATAAAAAATGGAGATTATTTTTAGAATTGAGAATAAGAAGAAGACTTGAAAATTGAATACTAAAAACATTATTTGGTGTAATTTATAGAGTATTCCCAGATTAAATAACTTCAATTCTCACCGTCTATGGCATATGACCAGTTTTCTTGAATTTATATTGATATGTTGCCTATGATATTGTTCGAAGTGTGTGATCAATTCTCAACCTGTAAACATTGATCTGTTGCCGATGTGGGTTGTGAACTATAACCTCTAACTAATTAATACTGACATTTGAACTATAACCACCTATGAACATTTGTGACTAGGGATGCAAGTTGGATTGGAAAATCCGATTCTGTCCCGAATTTTCCAAAAAAAAATATCTGATTCCATCTTGTCCGAAATCCAAAACTTTCGAAATTTGAAATTTTTCAAAAAAGTTGGATTGGAATTGGAACGAATTTCAAAAATTCCAAAAATACCGAAATTCTGATCCAAAAAATTTCAGAATTGTTCCGAACCGAAAAATTTTGGTTTTTCCCTAATAAATTTCGATTTTTTTTTTGTATTTGCATTACAATTAATAATATAAAATCTAAGAAATAATGTATTGAACAATTAAGAATAAAAAAATATTATTAACATGAGATTTAACATATAACTAATTGGTAACACTTTCACTTAGAGAGAGAGTGAGAGACTTCAATTTTAGCATATGATTTAAGTTAGGTAAATTGGTGGTGAAAAATATTTTACACATTAGATATAATAAAAAAAAAGTTCTGAAATAAAAAGTTCAAAATGTGTTGTTAGTTGTGGTATCACAACGTTTCCTTTACTTATTCACTGTTTGTGTGATCATCAGGTTTAGACTTTAAAGGATGACACTGCTTGTTTGCTAGAAATTTGTTAACTTTTATTTTATTGGATTATGATGAAAATTTTATGTTAAATCTATTTGTAGATGCTACATTGTTATTTTATTATCTTTTGTTGTTTATTATTTTTATTATAGTTTTTAACTAGTTGAAATTTTGAACTCATTTTAATTCCAGGCATCGAATTTCTTTTTTCATATATTTAAAATTATTGTAAAAGATCTTGATTAAATATTAAATATTGAAAATTTTCGAAATTTTCGAATCTCGGTTTGGAATGAAGTTTGTACATTCCGAAAATTTTTGAACGGAATTTGGAACAACATTTTGATTCCGAAATTTTTGGAATGAAACTTGGAATACCTATTTTCGATCCGTTTCTTTCAAAAAAAAAACCCTGTCTATGACCCATACATTATGCTTGTCATCTGTGAATGGTAACATGTGACCTATGAACTATTACATGTGACCTACAAAATATGACACGTGACCTGACATTTTTTAAGTGTGGCCTGTGACTTAATACATCAAATATAACATATGACCTAAACATTTTGATTGTGATCCGTGACGTAATGCATCAAATGGATCAATGACCTAATAAGTAGAAGTGTGACATGTGATCCAATGCATCAAATGTGACATGTTACCTAATACATAAAATGCGACCTAACTATTTAAAGTGTGACCTGTGACATAATCTATCAAACATGTTGTTCATTGGATTCTCTAAATATATGAATAGATGAATTGTGACATCTTAATTAATGTGACCTATAGTAGCAAATGTTACATATGACCTAATACATCAAAGGAGACTTGTGACCTAAATATTTGAAGTGTGACGTGTGACATAATGCATTAAACATGCTATTCACTGGATTCCTGAAATTAGATGAATTATGATATGTGACATGTAACTTTAACGTGTGACCTATTACCTGTGACCTATAATCACCTACAAACACTTACGATCGTAACACAGCCAACATAACCTCACACCGAACAACCACCACTGCCCCACACTGAACCACCACCACTACAAACTGCTGGCCATATTATACCCCATCACCTTACATTTCTCTTACAACACCACCACTGAAATTGGAATCACAGATGTCCCATAAACTGTTGAAATCTGATTTCACCTACACCACTGTAGTTTTTCGTCGGAGTTCCTTGGGGTCGAGCCTACCCTACTAACTCCTATCGCCGATTGGAGATTTGGAGTTTAGCTTTGAACAAATAAATTTGGAAAGTATACCTATTTTGGTGTGATTGTTGGGTTGGTCAGTTGGATCGAAGTAGTGGAGTTAAGCGGCGTCGCCACTACTTCCATCTAGCGGCGGCGGCATGGTGGCTTACTCATCTTGCCACGGAGATGGGGGTGAGGTGGAGGTCCGGTTGGATGCATTGTCGTGGTGAGTTTGTTGAATCGTGATCATTTTTTGTTCATTTGGTTTATCAATGGGTTGAGTGGGGTGGGTAGGGAATAATAGTAATTGCTTTCGTCGGAAGGGAGTCGTGTTCGGTGACGTCAAGTGGAGTTTGGCGATTAGAGTTCACTGTCAACTTCCCGGTCTAATTGAAGTCTCAATTGAAAGTTGAAAAGTAAAACATTTGGTAGTTATATTCACACCACAATTTTTTATATTTACATCACATTTTAATTGCATTAAAGGTTTTTAATATTTGCTCACTTTTGCTTTTATGTCCTCAATTTTTTTTCCAAAGCATTATTATTCTTAACTTTTAATTAATTAACATATTTTATTTTTCATCATAATTTATATCCAAATATTTTGCTAATGTGCATTGAAAAGAGGAGAATATATATATATATATATATATATATATATATATATATATATATATATATATATTTTTGACTTTTATATTAGTTATTTACTTCGATTATTTAAAAATACGAGAAATAAATAAATTTTCTTTTGCCCTCATAAAAATTATTTTGGACAAAAATCATCTTTATGAAAAAGATATGAAAATTAGCAGATAATTGACGATAAAAGATTTATATAAAAAACTTGAGAGTATAAGTATAAAAATAAGAAAAACTTTAGAATATTCAATAAAAATAAAATGTGGTGTAATTAACAAATGTTGTAATGTTAATATAATTACCCTAAAGTATTTTAGTTTTGGGGAGTGGTGGGTACTAGATAGGTAGGGTGTGAGGGTAATATAATTAATTAATATTTTAAAAGGTAATTAGAATTTGAGTGTTGAATTAAAAACTTACAAACTTTATTGTTGAATTATATATATATACACTTATTACTTATAATCAAAATATTTCAATAACAAAGTAGCAATACTTTTAAAGTAACTTTTTATTTTTAAATATTAACCAACAAATAAACTTATTTATTCACTAGGTAATTTTTTAAAAGTAAGTAGCATTTGGCAATTTTTTTTATTTTTCTTGTTTTTAAAGTTACTAGTAAACGATTTTTTTTAACTCTACTCTTAGAAAGAAAAGTACGTGTTGAATTGTCAGAGTAATAATTATTTTTTAATTTTAATTTTGACTTTTAAATAAGCCCTTGTTTGATAGAAATTAAAATCAAATTTTTAATAATTTTTGATAAAAATTGATGAGATGTGTGGTTGAAAAGTTGTGAATCTCATAAAATTTGTAGTGAAGTTTGATTGTTAATTTTTATTTAAATTAAAATCTAAATTTTAATTCCTATCATACAAGGACTAAACAGAATATAAGTTTTCTAAAAAAAATAAATAGAATATACTTGGTGTATTCAAATATTTACCTAGACATTTAGTTCCTGTTTTGTAGGAGTTATAATCCAAAATATAATCTAAGTGAAAGATAATAATGAATTCAATCATATATAACCACAACTTTTCAACCCCCCTTTGATCAACTTTTATAAAAAAATCTACTAAAAATCTAATTTTCATATCTACCAACGAAGGGCTTAAACAATTACCTAGGAAAATGTAGACATTGGCATTTTAATTGGAATTGAACCTCCAAATCGAAACCGATCTAGAACCAAAGGCTCTGTTCCAATTCAAGAAAAAAAGAAAAAAAGAACTAGGAATCGAAATCGAAAACCTACTAGGCACCTGTTGATTCTTGAAGATGAATTGTGGGTACTTGAATGGAATCGATTTTTATTTTTTTACAATTTATAGACTGCACATAAAATACAAAACTTAAAAAACCTTATTTATGTAGAAGTTTTTCTAATACTCTAGAATTTCATATTAATAAACCAAGACTTGCTCCTATTTTCTTTTGTCTCTTGTCTCACATCAGATTATTGCATTTCAGGACAATAGTTTATCTTTTTGGTTAGCTCGAGTTTATTGTTCTCTTTTTAGAATATAATTAATCTCCACTATTGAGTTAATTAACTGAATTTCTTAGCCTGATTTCTTCTCTTACACAAATATTTTCGAATGTCGAGTAGTAGTGTGTTAGGTATACATATCGAAATGACCTATATGAAAATCTTTATTAAACGTGTATACATTGATAAATATAAAAATATGATGGGTATAACTAAACTCGAACTCGAACCAAAGGTTCGGATTTGGATTTTGTTCCATAATTACAAGGATCTGAATGATTCAATTTATTAAATATCCGAAATATAATATGTGGTTTAGAGTATTGAAATATTCGGACCAACTCACCAGATATTCAAATCAAGGTAAATGATTGAATAAATTTTTAAGCTTATTCAAACATCTACCTAGTATAGTCGAATAGCCACTTAGTGACCTAGACATTTTTGTTCGACTTCAACTTGATTATCATAATCCATGACCTTATTTTACTAGTGGAAATCGGAATGAACTCCTTGTGCGCTATCCACATGATATATTAACGCCGAAATTGACATAAATAAAATAAAATAAAATGATAAAAAGGACTATGTGCAGATGGCCCTAAACTTTGGGGATTGAAATGCGTTTTTGAAGATTTGGAAACTACATGCGTACGGGTGATAAAGATTGGGGATGAAATGTCCAATTTTTCCGATAGTTTTTTATGCCCTCAGGTTCGTTACGTTGACACTGTTAAATCTGCTGGGAGCATCGGTAAGGCTGCATGCAAGAAGATTTTTACGTTTTTCTACGATTCTACAGAAGCCAAAAAAGTTGCCTAGCTACATTTGAAAATTGGATGATTTCAAAGATACCCACAAATCTTCCACCTCATTTGAATATCAAATTTATTAGATTTTATTTGAATTCAGGTGATTTGAAACGTGCTCGCCAACTGTTCGATAAAATAACCGAAACAGATATTCAGTTGTGGACATTGTTGATCACGGCTTATACGAAGCAGGGTTATCCAAAAGAAGCAATAAATCTATATGCGGAATTCAGAGATAGCGGAAAAGTTAATCCCGATAAGTTGGCTCTTCTGTCTGTTGCCAAGGCTTGTGCTACATCAGGGGATGTTTTTAAGGCAAAAGAGATCCATGAGGATGCTATGAAATATGGGTTTGGTTCCGATTTGCTTCTTGGGAATGCGATGATTGATATGTATGGGAAATGCAAGTACATTGAGGGTGCGAAGATAGTTTTCGATGATTTGAGAGTGAAGGATGTGATTTCTTGGACATCGTTATGCTCATGTTATGTCAATTGTGGGCTCCCAAGAGACGCTCTTTGGGCAATTCGTTCAATGTGTCTGAGTGGAACAAGGCCTAATGCTATGACGTTATCTTCTATGCTTCCCGCTTGTTCAGTTTTGAAGTGTTTGAATTTGGGTAAAGAGGTTCATGGTTTTGGTATTAAGAATTGTATGGAAGATAACATGTTTGTGAATAGTGCACTGGTGGATATGTATGCTAGTTGTTCAAGTATCAAGCAAGCTGAACAGGTGTTTCATAACATGTCACAGCGTGATATGGTGTCATGGAATGTGATGATATCAGCATATTTCTCAAATGGAAAATGTGAGGATGCACTTAATATGTTTGATCAGATGATAAGTCGAGGAGTCAAGTTGAATTATGATACCTGGAATGCCGTTATTTGTGGATTTATGGATAATGGACAAACACAACATGCACTGGAGTTATTCAGCAGAATGCAGCAACTAGGATTCAAACCAAACCAAATCACTATTACAAGTGTCTTACCTGCTTGCACACATTTGGAAAGCTTGAGGGGAGGAAAGGAGATTCATTCATATATCTTTAGGCATTTGTTCTATGAAGATCTAACAGCAACTACGGCTTTGATTTTTGTGTATGCGAAATGTGGTCACCTGGAGCTGTCCCATAGAGTTTTCAGCATGATGCCAAAGAAAGATACAGTTTCTTGGAACACAATAATTATTGCAAACTCAATGCATGGAAGAGGAGAGGAAGCTTTGTTTCACTTCAATGAAATGGTGAGCTCTGGGATTAAACCAAACTCTGTTACTTTTACAGGAGTTCTGTCTGGTTGCAGCCACTCAGGGCTGGTAGACGAGAGTCTCTCCATTTTTCATTCAATGAGTAAGAATTACAAAATTGAACCTGATGTAGAGCACTATTCGTGCATGGTTGACGTTCTAAGTCGTGGAGGTCGCTTAATGGAGGCATATCAGTTTATACAAGATATGCCCATTGAGCCCAGTGCTGCTGCTTGGGGAGCCTTGCTCGGAGCTTGTCGCATATACAAGAATGTTGACTTAGGACGAATTGCTGCAAGTCATCTATTTGCGGTTGAACCAAGCAACCCGGGAAACTATGTTTTGTTTTCTAACATCCTTGTTACTTCCAAACTGTGGGGAGAAGCCTCAGAGATTAGGAAACTGATGAGAGACAGAGGAATAAAGAAATTGCCTGGTTGCAGTTGGATTCAAGTGAAGGACAGAGTACACACTTTTGTTGTTGGTGATAAAAAGAACGACCAGAGTGATAAAATTTATAAATTTTTGAATGAAATGCGTAAGAAGATGAAATTAGCAGGATACTTGCCTGATACTGAATTTGTTTTACAAGATTTGGATGCAGAAGACCAGGAAGACAGTTTGTGCAATCACAGTGAGAAGCTTGCTGTTGCTTATGGGATACTTAATTTGAACGGTGAGTCATCTATTAGGGTATTTAAGAACCTAAGGATATGCGGTGATTGTCATAACACCATCAAGTTTATAGCAAAAATTGTTGGCGTGCGAATCATTGTGAGAGATTCATTAAGGTTTCACCATTTTAAAGATGGCCTTTGTTCCTGTAAAGATTTCTGGTGACCCACAATGTCATTTGTTGGTTGAGTTCAGCAATGCCAATCAGAAAAATCAACTCGATCAAAAAGTGAGACACATTACTACATTCTTATGGGTGCTTTATGCATTACATTCGGACACTTGGTACATTGTTTAAAATGTTAAGATATACATAGCACGGACCAAAAACTTCGGCGACAAATAGGCATTATGCTGTTTTTTTAACTATTCCTGCCATGTGTATACATGAATTTAGTCAAGTTGCAGGTGATGGACACACACAGAAAGGTAGATTGACAAGTCTTTTATTGACCATTTTACATGAATTTTAGCCGCAACTTGAATTTCTTATTTCGCTTCTAAAAGGATTGTATTTCTTGCAGGATCGAGCTCACTCAACGAGTTTCTTTCTCTTTGGAAATTAAATGAAATCATTTTTTAGTCTTCAATCAGTTTTCTTTGCCGTCATCATTTTTTTTGCTGGAAAACATTAAAACCAAAAATTAGTCAACAAAAACTGGCAACCGTGATGGTAGTGATAATTTGGAACATATCGAAGCAAACTATGGATAGAAGGAACGGCATAACTCTTGGCTAATTTGAACAAGGTACAATCTCACAGAATTGACCTTTTTTAAGTTTTGCAAGTGTGTAATCTTTGTGTTCACGCATATCATAAAATGACAAGTTATGATACAATCAGTCTCTTTTGTATATTGCATGGCCTGTTTGCCGAGATAGATAACAACATTGGACGCTATTAAAGAATAAAAGAAGTTAAAATTTTATCAATTATATTCATTCCAATCGTACCAAATATGCCATAAATGGATACAATAACAATTTCTGCCTATAATTTCAATGGCTAGTTCGGTTAATTGAAATTTTCTATCTGTTAAATAAAGTGCCTCACATTTTTTCCTTGGACCAGATTTGAACATGTGACCCCTTACTCGAGAAAAACTATGTTTTGAAAACACGCCTTTTATTTTGTGGCGTTCGGATTATCTGACCTTACACGTGGATAAAGGATGTGCGTTTGGATATGTGGTTGTTACTTGGTTCATTTAAAAGGGGTTGTCTAACCCTCATTCGACTGGGTGCTCTATGTGTTGTGCCGTTTGGATTTTCTCTTTAGATTTAGGGTTTGTACTTTGGGTCATTCATCTTCGTTCAAATCTGTAAATCTTTAGTAGATTTTGATATACTGAGTGTGTATACATATTTTGAGTGAATAGGTTTACTTTAGGTGAACTATTTGTGAGGCTAGAGAAAACTTAAAGAAATTTGCGATTTCTTCAAACATTTTGTAAAGAAACTTATTTGCTAATTTTAGTGATCTGGAACAATATTTACTTATGGATGCACAACGGCTTAGTAGTGTTTAGAGCACATGAACATTCGAACCACTTAGTGGATGAAAAATCTTCTGTTCTTATTTTGAATTTTTCTCTGATTTTTTACATTTTGCAAATATTTTTCTGTAAATCGATCTTGATGTACAACCTTTGGGACCAGCAAATGGTATCAGAGAGGTTTTCAGTTTTCATTGTTGACTTTGACTTAGATTAAAATCCGAATTAAAATTTCTACCAAAACAAGGGCTAAGTCATTTACATGAATCAGTCTTACTTTGAAATATTATCTAAGCCTGAAAAGGTTTCCTTTTTGAAAAAATCTCTTTATGATCTAAATTAGGCACTTAGGCGATGGTATAAGAAATTTCACTCATGTTCCAACTCTAGGATTTGTTAAAAGTAATTTTGATTCTTGTTTCTTTTATTAAGGATAAGGAGGCTTTAAATCTATTTATCTTCTATTATATGTTGATAAATGAGATAGATTTGATTAAATCAAAATTGAAATTGAAATATGAGTTTGAAATGAAAGACTTAGGTAAAGTAAAGAAAATTTTAGGCGTGAAAATTAAAAGAGAGAACAAATTGTATTTTATATGCAAATTTGTATTCTTATGCGATGAAAGAAATTTTCTATGTCTAAACGTAAATATGTTACACTTCCTCTTGTAAATCACTTTAAATTGTCAAGCGATCAAGCACCTAAAATAGACGAAGAATTTGAAAGAATGAATTAAATACCTTATGCTAATACTGTTGGATCTATAATGTATTTGATGGTATGCACCAGACTTGATTTGACACGTGACATAAAGCATTTTGAGTACGTTATGACAAATTCAAGTGAAACGCACTGGCTTGCTATAAAATGTGTAGCGATCGAGAATTTTCGTGATTGATTTTGAATAAATATTATTTATCTTTAAAAACGTGTTGCTACGACTTTGCCCATTTATTTTTAAAACTCGTGTGTGTCTAGCCATTTTAAGTGAAATTAAAATCATTTAAAAATATTAGTCCAATTCCGATTTCAATTTAAAAATGTCCCAATGTCATTATCTATTTTATGTTCAAACTTTCAATTCTAGCTAAATCTCCAATTTTAAATTATTTTAAAAAATCTCAAATTATTATTTCCTAGTTCAAAATTTTCAAATTCTAATATGTTGTCCAATTTAAACTAATTTAATTTCTCTTTAATCCCAATTTAGAAACGACCATTCACCTACTCATCTATTCCCCACATTTCTTTTTCCACTTTACAACAAATTCTTTTTTTCCAAAATTTTACCTCCCCGAACGTCCATACCAGTTCTACAATCCTTAACTCTCTCCCGTCAACTCCCTCAATCAAATTTCATTCTTGCACGTTTCCTATAATTTTTCCCAATTTTATAATTTCTCAATTTAAGTCAATCAAATTCAATATTTCTCTCCTACTCAAATTGTGTTCCCCCTTACATAATTAATTTGCAAAACTCATTCAAATTGACAACCCCATTCAATCACATTTCTTAACAAGCTCTATATTTCTCATGATCACTCCTTAAGCCCAATTATTACTACAATCTTCCACTTCACATTTTCTTTTCTTTCTTCCTATAAACTTTCATCTTCCAAGTATCAAGCTCTACACATTCATGGATGATTGTTAATTCCTCCCCAACTTCCATTTTTCATATTAAGCACGCTTTTCGTCCCCATCACCTTCCCTCAATCCATGTCATCTCCCCTTGTATAATTGAATCAATTGTTCACATTTTCCCTTGAATCCCTCCCAATTATTGATTTAATTAGCTTACCAAAAATTGTATCAAAATCAGCCTATAACTCACTATTCACACCACCGAGCCCCTGCCCACTGCCACAATTCAGAACCTTAGCCAAACCACATTTCTGCAAACCATCTTCATGCACCAACTCCAAATCACCACTGTTAAACACTGTAATCAACCATCACCACCAACCTCCATAGCCAACCAGCATCACCAATGGCAACACCAAATCAGCCACTGCCATAGCCAAGCAACCACAATTCCAATCCACCATTTCACCTTCATTTGAATCATCATCGTCACCTCAACCACCGCCTACACCCAAGATCCGTTGCAGCCGGCAACCACACCCACAAAAACCTATGCATCATCATCTCTACCGCCTACTGCATAAATCCAGTCAAGCACCACAGCCACCACCACCGCCATGTTCAACCACGTCACCACTGCCACTATCCATACAGGCCAACCTCCAAACTGATTTCCTTGAACACTAATCAAACTAACTACTAAACCAAGTCCTCAATTCATCGCACGAAACCATCGTCATCACCTCCAAGAATGAACAATTCCACCACAACACCACCAAATCGAACCCAACTTCATTCTCTGAAAATGACGAAACAGGAGCTTGTGGGATGGGTTTGGTTTGGTTATAAAAGTCAAGTTTGCCTTTAAATCATCAAGTTTGACAATGAATTTAAGTTTGTCCTTATTTTAATTCCACTCCCTCATCATCCCTAAACTTTAGTATTCTTCATATTAAATTTAAAATACTTTATGATTTCATCATTATTGATCCTAAACATTCTAACTTTTTTTTACAATTAGACCCTAAAGATTTAAAATTAATCATTCACTTTATTTTCTAAAAGTTCAATCAAGTCCCTAAATGTTTTATTTCAAGCCATAAGGTTTTAGATTATTTTAAGTAAGCCCCTTAGTTTCAAAGTATTTGTTTCAGCCCTTATTTTAAAAGAGTTTTTATTAATTAGCCCCCATATTTTCAAAGCCTTTTAATTCAGTCTCAAGTTTTAAAATATTTTAATTCAACCCCTAAGCTTTTATTTTCATCTTAAAACTTAAATCCCAAAATACTAAATTTAATTAATTTATTTATTTATAGGGCTAGACGAGGCGCGAGAAAATTAAAAGTATTTATTCCCGTTTACTCAATACTCGAGAAATAAGGTAGACTCTTATCTACAAGTTTACATTTTTCAAAAGTGCGCATCAATAATTATTTGGATTATAAGTTTAGCATGTATGATTGTGTTCATGAGAATTACTTGCTTTCTAAGCATGAGACTATGTTACAAGAATTTACTTGCTTAAATGCATGAAACTTGAACTTGTATGTTCATGAGAATACTGGTGATCATTAGACACCTGAAACTTGAATATCATGATTATGTGTTTTAATTTATGATGTTAAATGATTAATGTGCACCAGTCTACTGAGTATTTCTATTAAATACTCACGTTTTCCAAAACAAATTTTGCAGATGATGGAGTTGGCGGCGAGGCGTGCAATGTTGGCCATTATTGAGATTTTAGAAATGTTTTATTTGAAGTTGAAACTTATTTATTTCATGTTTGTTCCAAGTTTATTTTCAAATTATTTCAATATTTGAATTGTTGACCTTTTGGGTCAAACTTTATAAAATTATGTGAAATGAAATTTCAATTGTTGTTTTATTTTTCGCTAAATCATTATTTTCAAAGTTAATTTGAGCCGATGAAGTGGCGTTCCGGGTGTTCAGAATTCGGGGCGTTACAAAATGGATGTTGAAAAATTTAAAAGGTTCATTTGTTTTATGTCTAAAATTTGAAAGATGCAATGAACACATAAATATTGAAAGGTTACACAGATTCTGATTTTGCAAGTGACTTTAATAAAAGATCTACTTCTTCTTTTATCTTCGTACTTTGTGATGGTGTATTAGTTAGAAATCTCAACTGCAAAAAATTGTAGCTCTGTCTTCTACTTAGGCATAATATATTGTAGCTTTTGATGCTATGAAGGAAGGAATGTGTTTAAGAGTTTTATTGAAAGAAATTTGTTTTATAAATGATGTTGTTAGATAATATATTTATAATCAAAGTTCTATCCATCTGAGTAAGAATCCTATCTACCATGATGTCTACCATGATAGAACTAGACACATATATATAAATTTTCATTTTGTAAGGAACATGATTGAAAAATGATGATTACTCTAGTTAAGATTTCAACTAGGTTTAATCCTTCTGATCTTGGTACCAAAGTACTTCCTCTGAATAATTTAAAAATTGTTTGAAGATTCTAAGTATTACTTGAAAGATAGTATACTTAGAATATTAAAACAATATTTTATTAAATTTTTCTAATTTCTTATATGTTTGCAGGTACACTAGAGTATATGAAACAAGTATTGATTTCCATAAAGCTAAATGAAGCCAAAATATGTTCAACAAGATGAAGATTGTTAAATAAAGTGCCTCACATTTTTGCCTCGAACCAAATTTGAACATGTGACCCCTTATTTGAGAAAAACCGTGTTTCGAAAATACCCCTTTTGTTATATGACCTTACACGTGGATAAAGGATGGGCCGTTTGATCTGTGGTTTGTTACTTGGTTCATTTAAAAAGGGTTATCTAATCCTCATTCGACTGGTTGCTGTGTAATGTGTTGTTTGGATTTTCTCTCTAGATTTAGGGTTTGTACTCTAGGCCGTTCATCTTCTTCATTCAAATCTGTAAATCTTCAGTGGATTTTTGTATGTTGACCATGTATACATATTTTGGGTGAATAGGTTGACTTTTAGGTAAACCATTTTGAGGCTAGAAAAAACTTGAAGAAATCTGTAATTTCTTCGAACATTTTGTAAAGAAACTTCTATTTTAGTTATTTGGAGCAATATCTACCGGTAGATGCTCCACATGTAAGTAGCGTTTAGAGCACGTGAACATTTGGATCCATTAGTGAGTTTTTTTTTTAAGGGTTCTACAAATATTTTTTTATAAATTGATCTTGATGTACAAACTTTGATCCATCTTGATATAAAAACTCTGGGTCCAACACTATCCTTGCAAGTGGTCTATGTTTTATTCATCATCTTTGAGGACACTTGATATAGGACTAAATGCCCACGTTTATTTTATGGGAGTTAAACCAGCATTTCATCAATTTTCAAAACATTAGAGCTATTTCTAGCCAATTTCGAGTTATGTTAAGGAATTAACTCTTTAGTGTCGAATTCTTAATAGCATAACCAAGACCCACTAGGTCAGCTGAAATTATTGATATTAAAGTTATGGGCATAATTTCGGATTGGTTTTATCTTCGGATTGGATCACCCTCCATTCAAATTCAAGGATGATAGGATAATATTATCCATCGATCTGAAGATTCAATACGAAAAAATTTCGATCCGTAGATCAATGGATCAGATTTGTAAAAAAATTAATTATTAAATCTAATATATATAATCTTTTATTGAATTTGATACAAAATATCTAATTGTCTATATATGAATTGTTTTATTGTATGAATTGAATATTATATTAGTTATTTTATGAATTATATATTGACTTATTGTCGTTAACGAAAAAATTTTAATTTTTGTTGCGATCCAATTTGATCTAGAATTTTTATTGTTTGATTCGATCCGATTCAAAATTCTGCGAGGCAAATTTGAATTAGCGTCGATCTGTCTCGATGCTGTAACTAAATGGTTTTTGTGTGACAAATCCAAAATTGATGCAAAGCAGCAAAGATTAGTTTGAATGATACAAAATGTTTTAGTATTGGAGCAATGTTGCAATTTAGAGATAGCTTCTTTTGTTTGTCGTATTCCAGTTTCAGGTGGAAATTAAACAGTAAATGGCCTCTAGAATATCACTTATATTCTAAGTGAATCAAGAAATAGTTAATTGAACCAACACTACCTATGAGTTGGGTCTAAATTTTCTACATTTTACTTCAGATAAAAGTATTTTGTGTATTTATAAGACTAACATCTTAGGATGTATTTGATTGGATAGTGAAAAATGAGGTAAAATTTCAATTCCATGAAATTTCAATTCTCATATTTCTCTAAGGAATTTCAATTCATTGAATTCAAGCAAAATATGGTTAAATAATGAGTTGATGGAATTCAAATTCCATGGAAAATAAAAATTTGTTTAATTGAAACATGAAAATTCGAGTGGAAAATATATTTTCCATTAAAAAACAATATGCAATCAAAAACACTTTTAGGCTGTGTTTGATTGAAAAGATAGAAAATAAATGGTTAGAAAATATTTTTTATGAATTAATTTGCCTGAAAAACATTTTCTAGAAAAATGTCAATTGGAAGTGTTTGATTATATTAATTTTTCAGGTGAAAATGTGAGAAATTTTCCTAATTTTTTTCTTCATTAACATTATTTTTCATGGTAAATAAATCAAAATTTAGCTATTTTAATCATTTTTTTTTATTTTTCATTAATTTATACTTGATAATAGTAATGTTTAATTTTTGAAGAAAAAAAAAGTCAATTAACAACAAAATAATCAAATGTAACAAAAATGCGTTTTCCACCTAAGGTGGAAAATATTTTCTAACCAAATAGGTAATAAAATATTTTAATTTTGTCATCAGACACCACACAAATGTGGAAATTTTTTGCCACATTTTTACATTTTCCAGGAAAAACCAAATGAATCAAACAGAGCCTCATTTTTTTTTCCATGTCAAAAAAATTTATCAACTTAATCTCCATTTGGTAACACTGTTTGATTTATAAACTTGTTTATTTATGATTTTAAGATAAAAAGTAATGGTTGAAAATTGAAGAAAGAAAATATGTAGTTAAAAAATGATTTGAGAAATTATATTGTTGTTTATAAACAAAATTTTTTTTTATCAAACGGATGCTAAATCAATTATTTTGAATAGTGGTTAATGTGATTTACGTGAATAATGAAAGAAAATTTTTAAGTCTGTGTTTAAAATATTTAATTATTAAAATGTATGATTAAAGCTGAATACAATAAAAAATTGAGTTTTTTTTATAATGAGAATCAAATTGGCACTGTAGTGGAATGTAGCTTGTTCAAATTAACTTCTGTTCGACAGCAGGTGAGGTGGATTATAAATATTTTTTTTTTCAAATCTCGAAGTAAATAAATGGATAAAAATTGGAGAGAGAAAAGATGTGTGATTAAAAAATTGTATTAAAAATTGGAATGATTATAAAAAAAAAAAAAAAAAAAAATCAATGAATCCGAACAGGTTGTTAAACGCTCTTTCAAAAACTTAATTCTTAAAAAACGATCAACACCAAAACCTCATTTTGTTTTATTATTATGAAAGAGATAAGTATCCTCAAGTTTGATCCCCTGCGCTCCAAGCGCTTTGGAGCGTCGGGGCCCACAACAAAGGGACTGTCGATTATTTTTTATTTTTTTTTAACTTTTATTTGGCAAACATCATGTGGTAAAATAAAAAAATTTGATTTATAAACATGTCTATATACCACACATTTTCAAATCACTTTTTTTCCTTCTATTTACAATAATTTTTTTTTTCTACAATGTTTTTTCAGTTGAATTGTCATATCAATTTTTTTAAGGGCCGTAACGACAGCCCTTAAAATTCTCTTTCATTTTTTTTTTTTTTGATATCGTTTTTTTTTTCCTTTCTATCAAAAGTTTTTTGTAATAAACATAAATTAAAATAGATTTAACACAAACGATCTTAGTTAAGAAAAATACAATTTGAAAAAAAATACAACGAAAATGCAACTTAATGATAGTCATTGTTGTTAGACCCTTGGAACTCCTCCATAATATTGGTACTCCCCATAGTCATTGTTATCAATATTGGTGTACATATTATCTTGATTATCATTCCATGAGTGTTGTAGTTTACATGACTCGTTCACTAATTGCTTCATAATATCATAAATAAATTTTTTTTAAACATATTATAAGGGAGAAAAATAAAGCTTAAACATGATATTGTCTATTAACTCACCTTAGTGTAAAGTTGAACAAGTTCTTCTATCATGTCCACTGTGACCACATCCACGACAATTTCTCCCTAATTGGGACATGACTACTTCATTCGACGACTTTAATTGCTTTCCGCACCCTTTCGTCCGAAGTAGGATCGACCACATGTTGAGTACTTTATTTACTTTTATTCTTTATCGTACTCCTTCGCATATCACCGCCATGAGAAACAATTGAAGTGGATCCTACTCCGGTTATGACGAAAGGGTGCGAAAAGCGATTGAAGTCGTCGAATGAGGCAGCTATATCCCAATCACAAAGAAATTGTCATGAAGTGGATCCTACTCCGGTTAGGACGAAAGGGTGCGAAAAGCGATTGAAGTCATCGAAGGAGGCAGTCATATCCCAATCACGAAGAAATTGTCATGAATGTGGTCCCAATGGAAATGATATAACTTGTCCAACTTTACAATCAAGTTGAGTTAATAAACAATATTATATTTAAACTTTATTTTTCTCTCTTATAATATGTTTAATTTTTATTATTCATGACATTAAAACGCAAACTGGTGGACGAATCATATGAACCACAATACTCATGAAATGATAATTAAGATAATATGTACACAAATATTACTAAATGACTATGGAGAATACCAATACTATGAAAAGTTTCAAGAGTTTAACAATAATAACTATCATTAAATCTCATTTTTGTTGTATTTTTTTAAATTGTATCTTTCTTAACTAAGATCGTTTATATTAAATCTATTTTAATTTATGTTCATTTTGCTTTTTTCAAATTAATCCGAATCGTCAATTAATTTGTAGAAAAGAATTTTAAGGGCCGTAAAAAAATATTGCAAATAAAAGAAAAAAAGTAATTTGATAATATATGGTATATAAATCAAATTTTTTATTTTACCACATATGATGTCCAAGTAAAAGAACAATAAAAATTTAAAAAAAAAAAAAAAAAAAGAGCTGTCGACAGCCCTTTGCTGTGGGCCCCTGCGCTCCAAAGCGCAGGGGATCAAACTTGCAAGTATCCTGAGGAAAATTTCTAGCACGATTTCTTTTTTAATCTTCATTCAAAACAAATCAAAAAAGCGAAACATAATAGAGCATTCAGAATGAGTAGGAGGTTGTAATAATTCAATCAATAAAAATTCAGAACTATTTACTTTTCATCATCATTATGCCCCATCATCCTTTATCAGATAAAATTCAAGTAATTGATTTAATAAAATAAACAAAAATAAAGAGAAGATGAAAGAATTCCTCTCAGACAAATGCCTCGATTTGTCGTCACGATTTTAATCGAATGGATTTCGATCGGACTCGTCATCGTAATTTATTCATCACTGAGAAATCCGAACCAAAAAGATAAATCTACCAAATCTATATATAAAACAGAGAAATTGTGAATTTAGAGAAGTAAAAAAAGAAAAAAAAGGTTATGAGATCCGTTGACACTTTGAGAGAATACACTATGGAGCTGTACTTATAGCAGCTTCAGCCTCCAGGCGCAGGTTAGGGTTAGGGCTTCTTCTGCTAGAATATTGTTTATTTAAATGACTAATTTGCCACTTAAGCCCGGCAAGTTTGTAACCTTCTTGGGCTGGGCTCCTTCTACCAGCTATTGAATAAAGTTTGGGGAAAACACAAGGAGAAATGACGCTAACACCCCAAATAAAGAGTTTGAATTATACCCTCAAACTACTAAAATTTGTTTAAGGAAAAATTACACAAACTTCTAGGTTTAAAGACCACTTTTTAAAAATAAGGTCATGAAATTTAATTTTTTGAAAATCGAGTGTTAAATACTAATTAATATTCATTAATAAATATTTTATAATAATTAGATTCAAACAAACCGTATCAAAAGTTCAAAACACACAAGCTCTCTCTCTCTCTCTCTCTCTCTCTCTCTCTCTCTCTCTCTCTCTCTCTCCACCCCCACCCAAGGTAATCCGACTGCCACCACCACACGTTCTACCAAAGTTGCTCTGCCCACAACCCTCGAGCCACCTGAACTCCCTTTCCCGATCAGAATGATAAAGGTGGACTTGTGTTGGCAGAGACTTTCGTCCTGCTTCCGTCGTAGCAGCAGCGTCGCTGCTTCGACGAAGCAGCAACGATCTAAGGCTTTTGGTTAAGTAGTGTGTTTATCGCTGCTTACATCGTCAAATCGCCGCTACTACTCCGCTATCCCCACCCCACAGAACCTCTGACGATTGTTGCAATGGTTTGTTATTGTTTTGTTTGTGTGTATTTGGAGGCGCTGGGATCTGTGCTGCAACGCAAGCTTCTATTTTTTTTTTTAATTTTTGGTTATCTGTTGCTTTGTGGTGGTAGTTGGTGGTGGCAGAGAGTGCGGTGTGGTGGTGGTGTTGTGGCGACATCGAAGACGACCAGTCGCGATGGAGGGACGATGGTGGAGAAGAGTAATTAGTTGGGTTAGGGTTGGGTTGTGTTGGTGGGGTTAGGGTTGAATGATTTGAAATGTTGAATAATGAGTGTGATAGGTAATTATGATCAAAATGTCTACTAAATGTGACTTTGTGTGACTTGAGATAATGCGGAATGTGACCAATTATTAAGTAATTGTGACAAAAAATATTGACTAATCGTGACCAAGAAAACGAGTAAATTGTGACCAATATATAATATATGACTCATTATTAAATAATTGTGATCAATTACTAAGTAAATATAACCAAAACATTGATTAATTGTAACTTTTTGTGACCATTAGATGAGAACGTGATGTGACCTACAATTGTGTCAATTATGACTATGTGTGATCGAGTTGTGACTTTGTGAGAACTAACTATGACCAAACTGCAACTTTTATGTGATCAAACTGCGGACTCGTGTGACCAAACTGTGACCTCGTGTGACCTAATTATGACCTCGTTGGACCTAATTGTGACTTTGTGTGACCAAATGTGAATTTGGGGGTGGATGAAGTAGGTGGAGTGGGGGGTTTTGCAACAAAATTTGTAATTGTGACTTTGTGTCACCAACTATGACTCTACATGTTGGGTGAGTACGGTGGGGTAAGTGAATTTTACAATTAAATTTGTAATTTTAATCGAATTTTGACGTTGTGTGACCAATTGTGTGACCTAACTGTAACCTCGTTTGACCTAATTGCGACTTTGTGTGACCAACTGTGACTTTGGGGGTTAGGGTGGGTAGGTGGCATTTTTCAACTAAATTTGTAATTTTTACCAAATTGTGTGACAAACTGTAACTTTGTGCGATCAGCTGCGACTTTGCGTGTGGTGTGATGTGGGGTGGGGTGGAGTGGGGTGGGGTGAATTTTGCAACTAAATTTGTAATATAACCGAATTGTGACTTTACATGTGGGGTTGAAGTTGGATGGTGTGGGTGGTGGGGTTGTGGTGAAATTCACAATTAAATTTGTAATTGTGATTTGTCACTAAAATTAAATTTTGTGTGACCAATTGTGACTTTGCGGGTGAGGTAGGGTGGGGTGGGGAAACATAGAAAAAAAATCATTTTTCGTGAGGGTGGGATGGGTAGGGAGGGGGTGAAATTTGTGACTAAATTTATATTGTGACTGAAATTTGATGTTGTGTGACCAATTGTAACTTTGCGGCTTAGGGGTGGGGTGGGTAGAAATTTGTGACTAAATTTTTAATTGTGATCGAACTATGACTTAGCTGGATGGGCTATGTGACTTTGTTTTGACCAACTGTGACTTTACGGGGTAGGTTAAATTTGTGACTAAATTTGTAAATGTGACTTTGTGTGAACAACTATGAATTTTGCTTGGTGTGATTGGTGGTGGGGGTGAGATTGGTTTGTAATGAAATTTGCGAATAAATTTGTTATTGTGACTTTCTGTGACAAAATTTGTAATTGTGATTGAACAGTGACTTTGTGTGACCAATTGTGACTTTGTGGGGATGGGCTAAGGTGGGGGTGGGGTGGGGGTGGGGTGGGGTTGCGATAAAATTTTGATTAAATTTGTAATTTTGATTTTCTGTAACAAATTATAAGTTTGCGGGCGAGGTGAGATGGGAAAACATTGAGAAAAAGCTCATTTTTGAGGTGGGGTGGGATGGGTGGACAGGTACAGGGGTGTGGTGGGGGGTGGGCAGGATGGAGTGAAATTTGTGACTAAATTTTTAATTTTGAGTGAATTATGACTTTTTGTGACCAATTGTGACTTTGTGGTGTGGGGTGGGGTTGCGATTAAATTTGTAATTGCGATTTTGTGTGACCAAGTGTGACTTTGCGGGTGGGGTGGGAAAACAACGAAAGAGAAAAAAAACTCATTTTTGCGGTGAGGTGGGGGTAAAATTTTCGATTAAATGGGACTTTTTGTAACTAATTGTGACTTTGCGGTTAAAGTGGGGTGGGGGTAGGTAGGAGATGGCAGGGTAAGGTGGAAAAAAAATACACACACACACACAAAGAGAGAGAGAGAGAGAGAGAGAGAGAGAGAGAGAGAGAGAGAGAGAGAGAGAGAGAGAGAGAGAGAGAGAGAGAGAATCTCATTTTTGTGGGGGTGCGGTAGGAAGGGTGGTTTGGAGAAAACTAGAAGAAGAAAAAAATCATTTTTGAAGTGGGTGGGGTCAGATGGGTGGTGGGTGGGGTGGGGTGGAAAAATATGGAGAGAAGGGAAAAAAACTAATTTTTGTGGGGTGGGTAGGATGGGTGTGTGTGGGTAGGTAGGTAGGGTGGGGTTGGGAAAAGTAGAAAGGAAAAAAATCATTTATTTTGTTGGGTGGGTAGGATGGGTGTGGGTGGGTAGGGGTGGGATGGGGTGTGAAAAAGTAGAAGGAAAAAAATTATTTATTTTTTAGGGTAGGTAGGATGGGGGTGTGTGTGTGTGTGTGTGGGTAGGGAGGGTGGTGTCGGGTGGGTAAAAGTAGAAGGGAAAAAAAATTATTTTTGGAGTTTGGTGTGAAAACGTAGAAGAAAAAAAATATTTTTGGGGTGGCTGGGTGGGGTCGGGGTGAGGTGTGGAAAAGCAGAACAAAAAAATTATTTTTGGGTCGGTGGGGTGGGTCGTGGGTCGGGTGGGGTCAGGGTTTAGTTGGGGTGAGGTGGAAATATTAAGTGTGGGTAGTGTTTGTGTAAATTAAATAATCAATATAATAGATAATTATATTTATTTATTATAATTAACACCTGATTTTTTTTAAAAAAAAAAAATATTAAGTTTTTTAGTTTTAAAAAGTGATTGTTTTAGATTTGTAATTATATACTTATCTCATTTTTTAAACGCCGGTATAATCAAAACTTCAAACCCCAATAGAATCCCATTTCTCCCTGTTAACTCATGCCCTTTTTGCCCACTTTCTCTCTGACATCTCTTCATCTTCAAGTGGGTCTTCAAAGAGGAAGGAAAGGTGGGTCATCTTCTTCGTGCTTCAATTGATGATTTAGGTTCATAGAGAAGGCATGAAGAAGGTATATTATTTTTATTAACTTATTACTATTGTTATGACCACAATTGCAAGGTGGATATCAAGAAATACATTAAGCTAGATGATATTTTTGGTTGACTGGTTTTGATTCTCTAATTTTTTTGTATTAAAACTTTTTGTTCTCGTTGTTCATTAATGATCTTATTTTCTGATACTGGTTTATTGATAAGATTAAGTTTATTGTAACAAATTAGATTGCGTTCTCTTTATGTTTCAGTTTTATATTTTCATTTTCGACAATGTTTTATGATTTCCGTTTTTTCTGAATGTTTTCAAAATTGCTGAAAACGCGTTTGGTTTATTATTTCTAAAAACTGTTCTCGAAAATGAAATGCTGGAAAACAAGTTCTGTTTGGATTTTTTTCCAGAAAACTATTTTACCCTTATTTGATTCTCATTAAAAGTGAGGTCCACAATATTTGACTTTTCAACTAAATCTCAATTATCCATTACTCTAAATATTACTATTCACTTGAAAAAACTTCTTTTTAAATAATATCAAACACACACTTTGTACACTTGTAATTATATTACATGTGGTTATATATATATAGACACACACACACACATTCAACATTCATACATATATGATATACTGATAAGTGTGATATTTACGTTTATTTTATGCACTTATATCCTTGAATAAGCAATAATGTGATTCTATATATGTATTATTAATGCATTTTATGTTTTATATTGTATATGATCATAAAAGAAGAGAAAAGAAGAAAAAAAAGGACCAAAATGCACTCAAAACTGAAGTTTGGGGACTTAGGCGCAAATAAAGTCACGGCCGTAAGAGTGTTAACCGTGTTAAGAAAAATCAGCAGAAACACGTTTACGGCCGTAAAGGAGAATTTACGGCCGTAACCTTCAAATGGTAAAAAATGAGCAAAAACCATGTTACGGCCGTAAAGGAAAACTTACGGATGTAACTTCAAATTTTGAGAAATATGCAGAAACTCATTTACGGCCGTAAAAGACATGTTACGGCCGTAACTCTCCAGTCAACAATTTCCATATTTTAATTCTTTCCATAATTTTGGGATTTCTTGAGCTCAAAGCTAGGGCACGAAATTTAAGCTATAAAAATGGTATTTTTGTAAATGGTTCAAAAATAAGAGTATTTTTGTAAGCACCCCCAAAATACAATACATAAATAAGGGGTTGAAAATGTAAATTTCAAAGTTAAGAAAAAATATTTAAAAATTCTAAAATCAGATGTTAATTGGATTTTTCAATTAAAATAAAATAAATAATAAAAAATATTTTATTAATTAAATATATAAAGATCATAATACTATAGAATTAGGTCATCGTTTGCTTAATTTCAATCATGCAAAATAGCTTCCTTTATGAGCAACCATTGGCTTTACTGGGACGGTGCAGTGCAAAATTTGTTGTGCCTATCTTTGGTGGCCATCAAATTGGGGTGGAGTGGGAAAGAGAAGAGAAGAGTCTAGAAGAGAAAGGGGTTGTTGAACTAGGGTTTGAATTTTGGCATTGATACTAATTATAATTTTATTTTATTATTTAATATTTTAAGAGTAGATTATAACCTGATTTGAGAATAAATAAATTGCAAAACCCGTTTTCAGAATTATGAAGTTCAAAAAAAATTATGGTAGGTAGGGGTGTAAGCGGTCCGATTTTACCGATTTTTTTTTTTAAGATTTTGAAACCAAACCATTCAAATCGGTTTGAGAAAAATTCAAACCTAAACCAAACTATTTAAAACGATTTGAGAATAATTTGATAAAAAATCAAACCTAAACCTAACAGTTTGGTCCGTTTTTAAATTGTTGATTTCGCCATATATATATATATATATATATATATATATATATATATATATATATATATATATATATATATATATATATATTTTTGCTAGGAAAATAAATATACATAAACAAGGTGTTTATTATATACCTTCAAATCTAAAGAAATATGTTTAAAATT
Source organism: Ligustrum vulgare (assembly GCA_963555705.1). Lineage (NCBI taxonomy): Eukaryota > Viridiplantae > Streptophyta > Magnoliopsida > Lamiales > Oleaceae > Ligustrum > Ligustrum vulgare. The sequence goes on along the minus strand of OY743177.1, from coordinate 23,610,053 downwards.
ACACACATAGGTGGTAATTTATATAATTAATAATTATTAAAATTAACCCACCCCCACCCCCACCCCCCATTAAATTCAAATCAAATATCTCATTAACTGTTGATGCCTCTTCCTCCTCGTCACCGCCATCGTCATCAACCACCACCACCACCACCTCCTCCTCCACTTTCACCTCCAACCATCGCGTCATCATCACCTTTGACACATCATCATCGTCGTCGTCACCGCTGCCGCTGCCATCACCACCATCTCCGTCATACTAATGTCGTCGTTGCCACCACCACCTCCGATTTACCACCACAAATAATAACTAGCACTCTTTGATGATGAACACAGAGAAATGGGAGATGTTTATAGATAAAAAAATTGAAAAGTGTGAGAATCAATCAAAATAAAATATGTAACTTACATATTACTCGTGATCGGTTTTCTTGGATATATGACTTGTTGAAATTTTATATGTGACCTATGTAATATGAGTTTTGACCTGTGTTACTATGACCTGAAATGTATGAATTGTAACATGTGACCTCAAAGTGCAACATGAAATCTAATGTGTGAATTATGACTTGTGACTTGAATATGTGATCTGTGACTTGAACTTGTGACCCATATGTGTGACCCGTGACTTGAACATGTGACTCATATATGTGACATGTGACCCATGACTTGAACATGTGACCTATGTAATATGACTTTTGACCTGTGTTATTGTAACCTGAAACGTACGAAATATAACATGTGACCTAATGTATGAATTATGATATATGACCTGTAATTCGTGATCTGTGACTTGAACTTGTGAACTGTATGTGTGACATGTGACTTGTGACTTGAACACGTGACTCGTATATGTGACTTGTAACCCTTGACTCGAACATGTGACTTGAATATGTGACCTGAACATGTGAAATGTGAACTGTTAAGTGTGATCAGTTCTATTGGATATGTGTCTTGATAAAATTGATATGTGGCCAAGGAATTAATAGAAGTGATCGACAAGACATGTGACCAAGTGGTTTTATGACTTGTGAACTAAGTGCAATGTTACATATGACTTGTAACAATGAACTGCGACATATGAGCTCATCTATTTGATGGGGAAAATTAAAAAAATATATATATATGTTGGGACAAATTTACGGGGGTCAAGGCAGACCCATGAATCTCCCTTCCCTCGGCCTATGCTCCTTTGAGGAAATGGTAGGAAATAGCCAGGTGACCTAACCCATTTTCAGAATACCATTTGACCAAAATAACAGTTAAAAAAGAAACAAGGGTTTATAATTCATAAAGTCTAATACGGCCCTCTTCACAAGCCTCCTCCAATTGAACCTTTTTCCCATCTATGAGGGAGAAGAAAACAAAAGAACGAAAAAGTGAAAAAAATGAGAAAAATTCGAAATCTACAAGTCAATCGATGAGCCCTACCCTTCATCATCACTATCAACCAAAATATTCAAGATTAGTTTTCCATTTTTAGCATTAAATTTCTAGACTTGTTTATGTGAAGTTTGAATTTCATTCGTTGAAATAAATATAGATTTCTGAAATTAATAATTGCATTGAGGTTATACATTTTTTAGACTAGAAATTGGGTTGAAAATGGATGAAAAACGTGGGCGGAGCTCTCCGAAAATGGTGAGCTCTGTCACTAGCCTCACGAAGAATACTTAATATGCGCCCCTACGTTAGGGCCAGCAGACGACCCAGATGGGCCTGCCATTGCCCAATGGACGGGTCTTCCGTTGGTGATCCAACCAAGGCCTCTCAGGAGATTTCCTCCATCGAGGAGATCTCTCACACCTATACACTCCCCTTGGATTGTCTGCTCTCACAGTATGTTCATTTTATATAAGTTGTTGATTACCTTTCGTATTCTAATATTTAAAGTAAATTATTAATTTTCATTTTTGTTTATTTATGTAAGATCGGAATCTAGTAGCCTCTTAGAAGATCTCCTCTACCTAGGATATCTTCAGCACATATACTCTCCCCCACTGGATTTCCTGCTCCCACGGTGTATTCATTTAATATAAGTTGTTGATTACCTTTTCGTGTTGCAATAATTTAATTAAATAATTAATTTTCATTTTTGTTTATTTATGTAGGATTAGCACCCAGTAGAAGGTCGGTATTCTCATCTAAGGGGATCTCCCTCATATAAATTGTTTTAGGGTCTGATTAGGCACCTTATTGAAGTCGTTCGAGATGAGGTTGCTGCCATTCGCGATAAGATTCGAGTTGCGATTAATGTCTTGCAATAGGAGGTGATGGCATGTGACATGAAGGTGGATGAGATTAGATGACATGTTATGCCTGCTCGTCGAACTAGTAGTGACCTATATGACTGGGAATGATGATGCGGTGATGGTGGGAATGACGGATCGTGTTGGTCGCCACAAGACCCAGATAATGTATGGATGTTCAGGATCAGGGATCGGTGACAAAGCAGGTAGAGGAGGGACGATTGAGATGTCGACAAAGGAGGTGTCGAAGCAGGTACATGAGGTGATGATCGATGATGTGATGGAGGAGGCTGATGTGACGAAAGGAAGAAAACATACTGTAGATAATGCCTCATATTTTTTAGTTCACCTCTTATTATATTTTTAGCATCGATATGATTCATGGCCTTTATGGGATCATCATCTACATTCTAAAAGAAGTTTAGAATGAGAGAAATATTTGGCTTGGCAATATACAAGCCTTTGAATTGATATGAGTATTTATACACATAAATTACAAAAGAAAATGAAAATTACATGGTGCTGATCTTGAACAGCAGATTTAATAAACTGTTATCCAGGAATTTCGGAACTACAATTTGAATTTTTGGCTAATGGATCAGCACAGATATTTTCTGCACACTTAGTTAAAGGAGTGAGGTGTCTAACACCCTCCCTCAAATCGAGATATATATCACAAAGCCTCAGTTTGGATCGTAAGAAAGAAAAGCCCACAACAGTATGTCCTTTTGCAAAAATATCTGCAATCTGATCAATTGTTGATACATATTGGACAACACTTTTTCTCGAACAAAATTATAATCAATCTCAACATACTTAGTTCTTGCATGGAAGATTGGATTAGGGACCAATGCTAAAGCCCCAATGTTGTCACACCAAAAAAATATTCTCAGCCAAGCAGTGTTTGTACTTGTTTATTTCTTTGAACTCCAAGAAATTAAATTGGTGCCTAAAAACACTCCATAACCACTGGTTGAACGTCGATAATCTATATTTCCTTCCCAATCTGAATCACAATAGGCATGTATAAAAATAGATGATTGTGTATAATGAAGCCAACCTGCCTTTCGATATTTCAAAATTCATTTTGCTGCTGTACAATGAGGTATTCGAGGAAAATACATAAACTGATATAGCTGATTCACTGCATAGGATATTTCTGGTCTAGAGTGTTGGAAATTGGAGAGCGTATATTTAGAAACTCACACACCCAAGTGAAGAATGAAGGAAACTTGAAGAATTCTTATTATCACTTTAACTCAACTTAATTCGAATGGCTACAATTCATAGGGTATTTATAGGTGCTAAAATGAAATTTCATATATTTACCTATCTAAATTCATGCATAAAGTCAAAAGATACATTCATGTATTGCCCCATATTTATGAATAGAAACCTCTAGGATTTTCATGAATTTAGTTTATTATTTTTCAACATCCTCCCTTAAATGAGATTCATTACTCCAAGTAAAAATCACAACTTATGAAAAACATCAAACTTTAAGGGCTTCGTGAAAATATCCGCAATTTGGTCTTGAGACTTCATGAATTCAAGCTTCACTTCTTCCTTGGATATGCAATCTCAAATAAAATGATACTTAGTATCAATATGCTTGCTTCTATCATGAAACACCGGGTTCTTTGGCCAATGCTATAGCAGATTTATTATCAATATAAATCTTCGTCGAACCTTCTGGTGGTAAATGAAGTTCCTTCAACAATCTTCTCAACCAAATAGCATGACACACACACAAGAAGTAGCCACAACATATTCTTTAGATAGTGATGCTACTTGATAAGTGTGTGTTTTACACACTTATTGTGCTTTTAAATAGATAATTTAATTGACAATCTGAGCAAATATCTACTTATAAATTGTGTTTATCTTGTACAATTAGGTACAAACTCAATTGGAAAGAAAATAGACAAGATTGGAGAGCAATTGAGCGAAAAGAAGAGCAATTTCGGTGTCCAAGGACGTAATTGAAAGAAATCAAAAGTTTGGGGACTCAATTGCAACATCTCAAAAAGTTGGAGGACTAAAGATGCAAATATTTCAGGGGCATATTTGTAATAAAAGTCAAAATTCGAGGACTAAATTGAAGAAAACCAGAAGTTGGAGGACCCAATTGCAAATCATGGAAGGACGGAGCTGCAGGTGAACCACGCGATCGCGTGGTTCGACCATGTCGCGTTCGCGAAGTCAGGCCATAACCCAACCCGAGAGTTTTCATCACAACCACGCGATCGCATGGTCAAAAAATTGAGCAATAATCTGGGCCGACCCGGTTTGGCCCAAATGCTATTGTTCGCGGATCCACGCGAAAATAGGGTGTTTTTAGGGTATTTTTGCTAGGGTTTGCTCATAACTTGGCTCTCCATCCTAGCCCCCTTCCATCTTTTCTCTCTTTTCTTCTTCTTTCTTTTTCTTTTCTTTTCTTTGTTTTTGTTTTGTTTGTAAATTAGTTGTAGTTTATTTTTGATTTCAAGTTGGTAGTCTCCATTGGATCAAAGAAGCAAAAAGTGAGGTGAAGATTCAAAACATTGTTGAAGGAATTTTGGGGCAAAAATCAAGGGAAGTGATTTATTTCATTATCTTGTATTTTTAATCTTTGATTTCTATATTTTGTGATGTATTTTTGTAAACCTCAACTTTTGTGCAATATTTATATAATGGGCTAGTTGTTTTATGTTGGGATGATTGATGTAACTTAATTTAGTTTAAGTAATTTTAATGTTTGTTTATTAATTTTGAGCTTATTTCATGTGTGTTTGTTATTGAGATTATTTCATGTGTTTGACTGATCACCAAATATATGTTTTGTGAAGTGTATGATAATCGAGAGATATTATGCATATTAGACCAAATAACAAATGCTCTAGGTTCTTGTTAAGGATAGAGATATACCTTAAACCCTAGATGATTCATTGAGCTATTTTCACAAAAAGTTAATGCAATTGATTGGGCCTTAATCGACATAGAGATATAGTAGGTTAGACCAATTGATTAGGATTAATTTCACTCGAGAGAGGTAATTAGCTAAGCTTGGAAAATCGGGTCTAACATTGTAAATGAGTAATTTATTAATTTGCATGTGTTGAGAAATTACTTAAGCAAGAGTTAAGTGAAATCATGAATCCCAACTATTTTATCGTCCATTTTCCTTATTTTAATTCGGTTTAGAATTATTTTCTTTAATTTAGAATTTACAAAAATCCAACTTTTAATTGTGTGTTTCCTTTTATTGTTAGAATTAAATTAATTAAAGTTGTATAATCTAAAGTAAACATTCCTCGTGGGATCGACAATCCGGACTCAAAAAGTCCACTTTATTACTTGTACGCGACCCGTGCGCTTGCGGTACACTATTTTGAGCGAACACTACTCCATGTATCATTCTTCTCGATTGCTTTGATTTCTTCATCCATAGCGGCTCTCCATTTTTCATCACAAGCAGCAGCATCATAACCTACAGGCTCAATTTCAGCATATAAACAAAATTGAGTAAATTCACCTAATGTCGGTACCTCTTCAATTATTTCATAAACTTCCCACAACTTCTAGTTTTCTGAGGCCTTTCACTAGAACTTGCATCAACTTGCTGATTTTGGAGGTGGAAGTGTTGGTGGTGGAATATTAGGTTGCACCAAATCTTCTTCTTCTTCATTATCATCAAAGAAAGGACTGAATTTGTAATCTTCTTCCAGAAAATTCCATTCCCAAGCACTTTCTTCATCAAATTCAACATCTCTACTAATAACAATTTTCCACCGCTTGGATTGTATAGTTTATAACTTTTGGAATTCTAATCATAACCAAGAAAAACATACCTTGCATTTTTATCATCAAGTTTGGTCCTTTTTCATCTAGAATATGCATGTGGGCAATTTCCCAAAAACTCGCAAGTGAGAAACACTTGACTTGAAGCCACTCCAAGTTTCTTGTGGTGTCTTTCCGTCAACACTTTTAGTGTGACAACGGTTTGTCATAATTTTTCTCCAAAAGTTGTCTCAAACTTAAAATGTTACTTTTCATGTTCGGTACATAAAAAACATTAGAAATAAAATGCTGGCTTCCATCTTTCAACCGAATCAAAATCGTACATATTCCTTTCACTTGGACTTTTGAAGAATCTCCAAAAGTGATGTTGCCACCAAGAGATTCATCCAACTCCATGAATAAGTTTCTTTTACCGCTAATATGACAATTTGCACTGAAATCAAGGAACCACATATTATTTTCCTCACGCTCATTACTTTTTCAAGCAAGAGGCAAAGTAGGATCTCCTTCTTCTTTATTGCTCTCCACAAGGTTGCTTTTTTCCTCCACATCATTACAGCATTGCCAAGAATAATGGCCAAAACGATGACAATTGAAACATTCAATATTTGATTTGTCATACCTCCCTAGTTTTTTTCTTCCTCCATGACCATGTCCACGTCCACGACCTCTTCCTTGGTTGAAGTTTTGACTTTATTCATCATTATTTTGAAAAATAATTGTCTCCTTGTCCTTCTCGTCCACTTCTTCCATGACCATGTCCTTGTCCTTGAAATCGACCTCCTCCACGTCCTTGGCCTCTTTGGAACGTGCCATGATGTGTCTTCTTATCTTTCAAAGACAATTTTACTTTCAGAGCTTGATTTACCGAATCTTGAACCGATTTCTTCAATCTTTCTTCATGGGCTTGCAAAGAGTCGGCAAGCTCTTCAATGATCATGATGTCCAAATCTTTGGACTCTTCAATTGCGACTACAACATAATTAAATTTTGGATCTAAAGATCACAAAAATTTTCCAACAACACGATCATCTGTTAAGTCATCTCCATATCTTTTCATTTGATTGACAATAGCCAAAACTCTTGAAATAAAATCCGAAATGGATTCGGATTCCTTCATTTGCAATGACTCGAATTCTCATCTTAATGTCTGGAGGTGCACCTTCTTCACTTTATCGGCTCCTTTAAAAGAAGCTTGAAGATTATCCCATGCTTGCTTGGACGTGGTTGCACTAGCAACCTTTTCGAACATCTTCTCATCCAAACTTTGATGAATGAGAGTGAGCACCTTTTGGTCTCTCTTGTTGGTGACGGCATCTACATCATCTCCTTCAATTCCATTCTCCACAGGTTCCCATGCTTCATAGGCTCCAAGCAAAGCCTTCATTCGAATGCACCAATTACCATAATTTTCTTTGGCAAGTGATGGAACTTGGAATGGTTGACTCGATGTTAAATCTACCCTCCAAGTATAAAGGGGTCAAGTTGTAGCCTAGCAATAATCCAGGGTCATTCTTCCTAAGGATTTTATTGGTATCGTAATATTTTCTAAATTCGAAACTTAAACTATGATTTCAATTGTACTAAAATGAAATTGGAGAGAATATAATTAAATTGCAATGAAAGGGAATTCGAGCGGAGTTATTCTTTCGCTATCAATTGGGCTTTTCAAATAAGATTATTGTGAATTTTCTTGATATCGATATTAAGAATAAAATTTTATGAATATCAAACTTGTAGAATCTTTTCAAAAAGTCAGGTGCTAATAGGGATGTCAACAAATGAGCCGACCCCACTCGTGAGCCGAAAATCAAGGCTTGAGCCCGGCTCGAGCTTTTAGGGGCCCAGGTCGAGCCAAAGCTCATCCTCAAAAATAAGGCTCGACTCGAGCTTTTCCAAGCCCGGTCCCGAGCTTTAATTTTTTTTTATTTTTATAAAAAAAATCATAAATTTATTATTAAAAAGGTATATATACAACAAACTGAGACAAACTCGTGATCGAATTTCAAGGCTCGAGTTCACATCAAGCTTTTTCTTTTTTAGCTCGAGCCGAGCTGCGCTAAAGCCTGTCCCTAAAAAAAGTTCAGTTCGAGCTTTGGCTCGAAATATCAAGCCGAGCTAAGCTCGAGCTTTTTTCGAGCCGAATCGAGCCCAAGCGGCTCAAACCGGCGAGCCATTTTGCCATTCCTAGGTGCTAAATCACTTTATATTTTTTTATAAAAATTATATATTACGGATTTATACTGAGAAATATTATAATTAAATATTTTTATAGAATAGTTTGAGATACATTCTCTCACCTTATCACTTTCAAAATCAGGCAATTACTTATTTCTTTCCACATATCTCTCACTTGCTTCGATCTTCACTCACATTCCAATAGAAATCTCAATTTCCATCTTCTCTCACCTCTCAACAAACGAAATATAATTGGTTTGGCCATAATTTCATCAAATTGGTTGCCTCATAATCTATTTTATAATTTCATGGTCACTATATTCATTCATTGAGCTAATCATACATATGGTCAAAGTTTGGGCACATCAGAGAGACTATTTTCAATCGTTGAGAGAAATTATTTCAGTGTGGATTTCGCTTTAAGTAATATGTTTTGGAATTCACTACGTGACATAAAAATTCATGTGTTGTGAATGGGTATCTGTATTTCATAAAATCTAAACATAATTGTGACCTATTGAATGTGTTATCTACGCTATGTGAGACTAGATTTAATTGACCACTAACTATTTGTGTCCAGAACCGGGTAAATTGTTATTGTTCGTGATCAAATCTGTATAAATCGTGAATGTGTGAAATATTGATACAAGTGTAAAATTGGAGGACCGACTTGTAAAGTTGCAATGTTGAAATCACGCCTCATCACTTGGCAAATGCGTGATTCTTGGCCTTTCAATCTGGGCCGTTTGATCTGAGGAATTGATCATGGCCGTTGCTGCTAAATTATATATATTCTTAGGCGCTCTTCACCTGATTCCAAACTCTCTCTCTCTCTCTCTCTCTCTCTCTCTCTCTCTCTCTCTCTCTCTCTCTCTCTCTCTCAGACGCTAACCCTAATTTCTCTCTTTCTCTCGTCGCTTCATCTTTCAACCTTCTCAGTTGAACATCTTGGTGATTCTTCTTGTTTCTAAGTGAATCCTTAGTAAATCCTTGATTTACTAAGTGATTTGAGTGGCTGTAAGTGAGACGACATTGTGTTGTTCATTCTGTGTGAGTTGTGCAAGATTTGAGGGTTTTCTACTTAGCGTTCTTGGGTTATTCTTTGAGTGATCTTTCTAGATTTTTTGTAATATTTCATCATTTGTAATTCTTTGTGAATTATTAATAAAACTGAAGTCGTAACCCACTCATAGTGGAGCTTCAACGAGACGTAGCCAAATGTTGGGTGAACTTGGGCCTTCAGGCATAAAAATACTGGTGTTCTTACATTTTCTGTTATTATTCTTGCCGCGCTTTGATTCTGGGATATTTTGTGAACCCTTGTTATTGTAACAAGTGGTATCAGAGTCATATTGAAATGCTCTTGGCATATTTGTGTCATTTTCTGAATGATCTGACTTTCTTGGTGATGGATCTGGAGATTTAGTATTCTATTATTCTTGCTATTGGAGTCGTATCTAACGAACATTGGGTGTTCGTTGGGTCAAATCTAAGCCCTAGTCCTATAATTTCTCAATATTTTTCGTTTGTGTGTATATTTTGACTTTCTTGAAATATATTATGCAAAGATTGTGATCAGCATGCTTGTTTCGTGAAGGCTTCTAAGTGTTTGTCATTCTGTAGTATTATTAGTTAATCTTACCCTGTGACCTTCCTATTCAGTTGGAACCCTTGACTTGAGAACAAGAGTCTCACGTAAACCTGGGGTCACTAGAGAGTGTATAAAATGTTGACCTAGAAACTACATAAGTGCATGCTTAATTGTGCATTTGTCTCATTTGATCTGAATTTGTTTGTTGAACTGAGTTATATATTCTTTGTGAGATCTACTTGGTTGTATTTTGAAGAAATAGAAAAGCTTATATGAAGAAATATAGAATAGAAGAAATTCTCTTCTAATAATTTATTACAAGAAAGACAAAGGCTTTATATAGAGAGGCTTGACAACAAATCTGTCAATGATTCTCCATAATTATAGAAAGTAACAATCCCTTAATTTAAGGAATAAATCACAGAATTAATGACTAGAGAAATAATAGGAAACAACTTTCCTTATCCTAACAAATCCCTAGGAATCAGGAAACAGGAAATTTGTCAACACTCCCCCTCAAGCTGGGTTTCCAAGATTGAACATGCCCAGCTTGTTAATCTGTCTTTCGAACATCTTCCTAGCTAGAGCTTTTGTTAGTACATCTGCGACTTGATCACCAGTAGACACATAGGTTATGCACAGTATACCTTCCTCAATTTTTTCTTTGATAAAATGTCTATCCACTTCCACATGTTTTGTACGATCATGATGGACTGGACTGTGAGAAATATTTATGGCTGCCTTATTATCACAGTAAATCTTTAGAGGAAGATTTATTTTTATCTCCAATTCTTCAAGCAATAGTTTTAGCCATAGCATTTCACACATACCATGAGCCACAGCTCGAAATTCTGCCTCAGCACTACTCCGGGCCACAACTGTTTGTTTCTTGCTTCGCCAAGTAACCAGATTGCCCCAAACGAATGTACAATACCCTGAAGTAGACCTCCTGTCTTCAATAGAACCTGCCCAATCTGCATCTATGAATCCCTCTATACTTCTGGATTCATTTTTGTTGAAAAAAAAACCTTTACCAGGCAATCCTTTGAGGTACTTTAGGATACGGAGTACAGCCTCCATGTGTTCTTCGCATGGAGCATGCATGTATTGACTAACAACACTCACAGCAAATGCATTATCTGGTCTGGTGTGGGAAAGATAGATGAGCTTCCCAACTAGTCGCTGGTATCTCCCAGTGTCAACTGAAGTTCCACCTTTCTTGTCTCCTAACTTCGTTGTGGAGTCCATCGGTGTGTCTACTGGTTTACAACCTAGCATTCCTATTTCCTTTAACAGATCCAAGACATATTTTCTTTGAGTAACTGATATTCCTTTCTTGTTTCTAGCAACCTCCATACCAAGAAAGTAGCATAACGGTCCAAGATCTTTTATCTCGAATTCAGCTACCAATCTAGTTTTTAGTCTTGTCATCTCCATTGTATCATTTCCTGTCAAAATTATGTCATCCACATAGACAATAAGAATTGTACTATTACCATCTTTGTGTCGATAAAAGAGGGTATGGTCGGTATGAGCTTGCTTATACCCTTGTTGTAAGATCGCCTTTGTGAATTTTCCAAACCAAGCCCTTGGGGATTGCTTCAAACCATAGAGTGCCTTTTTTAGTCTGCAGACCTTCCCATTTTTCATGTCTTTTTCGAATCCTGGTGGAAGATCCATGTAGACTTCCTCTTCCAAATCACCATTGAGGAAGGCATTTTTCACATCAAGTTGTTGTAGGTTCCAATCCAGGTTTGCCGCGAGAGATAGAAGTACTCTGACTGTATTGAGCTTGGAAACTCAACTGGGGAAAAAGCCTCGTTATAATCAATACCATATGTTTGAGTGAAGCCCTTTACAACCAGACTTGCTTTGTATCTCTCAATCGTCCCATCAGATCGATACTTCACAGTAAACACCCATTTGCACCCCACTGAAGCTTTCCCTTCAGGTTTCTCTACGAGACTCCAAGTTTGATTCTTTTCAAGGGCTTGTATTTCCTCTGTAACTGCCTTCCTCCATTCAGGATTCCTCAAAGCCTCCTGTATACCTTTAGGAATCTTTTCTTCTGACAGGATAGTAATAAAAGCTTGGAGAGAAGGTGAATAATGACGATAGGAAACATAATTGGAAATGGGATGCTGAGTACAAGAACGAACTCCTTTTCTCAAAGCAATAGGACAGTCAAGGTAACTAACCTCAGGTGATGAATTCGGTTCTGATTCATGGCAAGGATGTAGGTCCACAACGTTCTCTATTCCTTGTGAGGCTCTTTTTCGAGAATAAACACGTAACTCAGGTTGTTGCTGTGAATCTCCCCCTTTCCTAGAGTTGTCAATGTTTATGGCAGAGCCCAGGTCATTTGTGGCTGGTGTGAGTTCTTGTGTTTGCTCTACTAGAGTGGGTGGATCAGGTGGAAGTGGTAGGATTGGGCTTGTGTGGGTTCTCAAAAAGAAACAGTGGCTTCATTCCCAATCCCCCCCCTGAAGCGAACTTTTGTGGTAAAAGGGCTGATTTTCAAAAAAGGTGACATCCATAGTGACAAAGTATTTGCGTTTTCTGGGGAATAGCAACGGTACCCTTTTTGAGTGGCTGAATACCCAAGAAAAATACAAGGTATAGCTCTGGGATCTAGTTTGCTTCAGTTATGATCATGAACATGAACAAAAGACTTACATCCAAACACTTTGAGGGGTAACAAACTTACTGACCTTGTTTGTGGATGGTATTGAAGGAAGAATTGAGAAGGTATTTTGTAGTTCAGAATCCCGCTAGGAAGACGGTTTATAAGATAGCAAGCTGTAAGAATGGAATCACCCCAAAAAAATTTAGGGACGTTATTAGCGAACATAATAGAGCGAGCTACTTCTAAGAGATGCCTATTTTTTCTTTCAGCCACCCCATTCTGTTGAAGAGTATCAACACATGAGCTTTGGTGAATAATGCCTTTTTCCAAAAGGCACTCCCCTAGAATGGAATTAAAGTACTCTTTCCCATTATCGGTACGTAAAATTAGTATTTTTGCACTATACTGGTTGTTCACCATCAAATGAAAGTGTTTGAACGTTTGCTCAGCCTCACTTTTTTCTTTCAGAAGATAAACCTATGTAATCCTTGTGTGATCATCAATAAATGTGATAAACCATTTTTTTTCAGTTGCATTTGGTACCCGTAAAGGACCCCATATATCACTATGAATTAATGTAAATGGTTTGGATGATTTATATGGCTGAGAAGGGAAAATCGACCTTTGGTGTTTAGCAATTTGACAAACATCACATTGAAAAACATCTTTATTTCGAAAAAGAGAGGGAAACAATTGTTTTTGATATTGAAAGCTAGGAAGGCCTAACCTAGAGTGCCATAACATTATTTTTTGTTCTCTGGATAAAGAAATAAATTCACATCTTGTAATACCGCTTTTCATTTTTACGTGCATCCTTAAATTTCACGTAATAATTACGTTAATGTTATTATTAAATTTTAAATTTAATGATTTTTGTAATGTCGATAAATTGAATTATTTTGCAGTGGAAGGATTTGGATGCCGTCTCGATCAATGTACCAATTAAAAGTTTATAAATTGTTATTTTAATAGTTTACGTGCAATTTTATGTGATTAATTGTTTCATTTCCTAAACATGCTATTTTTATTTTATTGTGTTAAATGGAAAGTTGGGGGAAAGTTTAGTGGCAATTGAAAAATAAATTTGAACTTATGGACTTAACTATGCACATGGAGAGAAAGGAGGGACTAATTTGCAAATTTTCAAAGATTTAAACCTAAACCCTCATCCTCACGCCCACTCTCTCTCGTGATCTCTCACTCTCTGTCTCAACTCCCTCACGCTCTCTCGCTCTATCCGGTCTCTCTCTCCCTCACGACCATGTCTCTCGTCGGGAGCACCGCCGGCCACCTCACTGCCGTCGAGTCACCACCGCGACACCACCACCATACCTTGGTGTAAGCCCCTCTTCTCCTTCCCACTGCGAGCTTGCACCGCTAACGCGCACACACCCCACAGCCACTGCCTCACACACGGATTTCGCACACACAAAACACACACATGTAATTAGTGTATGTATATATATATATGAGATTGTATGTATATGTTGATGTATATTTGTATGTATATTTTGTATATTTTCAGATTTGGGTTTTTACTTGGATCTTGAATTTTAATTTGTAATTTCAGTTTTTTTTTTTATTATGTATATATTTCAGATTCGTTGATTAATATCAGATTTTTGAAAGGGTATAAATATAAATTCAATTGTGTTAGTTGATTGTTTAGTTTATATGTTGATTTATAAATAAGTAAATTCCAAAGTTAGAATTTGGTTTGAGATTTGAGTAAATGTATTTAGACGTGTTTGAATCAAATTGTGAGTCACATAGAATTTTTAACCTCAGTTGTGGATTTCAAATTTTGGATAATGTGTGTGTGAAGTTTCAAGTTTCTAAATCCGTAAGTTGTCTTTTAAATTGTATTGCTAGTTTAATTTGAAGCATAATGGTAATTTTTGAAATATTAAGGGGTTGTATGAATGTTTTTATTAATTTTCACTCAGTTATGATTTCGAATTTTAATTGGTCAATTTCAATTTCGGGGGTTAATGCTAATAAAAGTATATATATGTCAAATTTTAGATTGGATGACTTATGAATTTAAGACTGTTAATATCTAATTATGAGTTGAAAATTTTAACTTTCTGATTTGGGGAAAATTTCATGAATGGTCAGATTTGTTAGTAAGAACTTTGTGAACTTTTCTTTAAGTTTGATATATTTATTTTAGTTTGAAATTAAAAGATAAGAAAGCTTTCTAAAGTGTGTGTAACTAATTCCCTATTTGGAATATGATATTATATGTGTTTTTCGTAGTTCAAGGTCACACCTAGGTTAATTTGAGCTCTTGATCTTGATCGGAAGTTTTGTTAATATTAAAAGAATAGGAATTGTGATTTTTAAACTAAAAGTATATTTTATTTAATGAATGAATATGACTAGGATTGTTGGTACATTGACGACACGGGCAGTCGAGGCTCCTCCACTTGCAAATCAAGAAAACGGTAAATATTAAGGACGTCAGGTAAGTAAACTTCCCCCTACTTTCATCAAAGTTGAATGTTAATGTGGAATTAATGTGCTTAATTGACATTCGTGTTAATTACGGAATTTTAATGCTTTTGGTCTACCATATGCAATTATGTGTAGTTAAGGAAATGTTCAAGCATGCACGTTACATGCCATTGCATCATCAAGCATGCATTGGCATCGAAATGGGAAAGTCAAATGTTTTAATGAAAGGAATGTGTCAAAGTGCAATTTTTGTCAAAAATTGTGTATCCCAAGTTTTTGAAAGAATGGGTGTACTTCTATGTCATGAAAGATGCGAGTGGGAAATGGGGCGCGGGGGACCGGCGTACCCGAATGTAATGAGCCGCTTTGCGGTGGAATGAAGTGAATGAGCCGCTTTGCGGTGGAAATGCGCATGTTAATCTGGTTCCAAATAAGAATTGCCCACTGTTATCTGATTGACTAGAAGTTACATCAAGTGAGCTCACGATGGAAATGAAGTGAAAGTTTTGAAATGTTAAGTGAAAGTTCGAAATGTTGAAAGTTTTTGAAAGGTTAAAGTGAATGGGGATACATATTTCAAAGTTAAAGCATTCATGTCATAAGCATGCATTCATGCATAAAGTTTACTTACTGAGCTTTAGCTCACCCCAATCCCTCCCCAACATTTCAGGTGATGAAAGTTAGGTGATCCGAGGAGAGCACTTGGCGGCTGACTCAGACAGTACTAATAATTCTATTTCTTTTAAGAATGAATGAAGGGCTTTCTCAAATTAATTCATTGGTTATTCTTTTAATCGATAAATTCTTTTGATTAGTTTGTCTGTTTTAGTTAAAATAAGTTATGGTATTTCCCTATGATTAGTTTACATCATATTTCATAAGTTTAAAAAAATTATTTACTTTAAGATGTTATTGTTGAGGAGTTTGGGAATTGATGTTGAAGTTTGATTTTGGAATTGTGGTCGGATGTGGAATGTTGGGTTTGAATGAGTTGAGAATTGTATTTGTAATATAGGTATGATGTCCCTCTACAGGTTGGCTAAGTCCAAATTACAGAGGAGACTCTGCCGAAATTTTTGTAGAATTTTATATTATAGAAAAGAAGAAAAAAAAATGTGTTGAGGTTTTTAAAACGATTTATTTCCGCATTTAAAGTGAAAGGAAGTTAACACGCCTAGGTTTAATATTTTTGAACTTGGGGTGTTACACATCTGGCAGTCAAAGCATGTTTATTGTTGGAGATCCCTTCCTCAAAGTAATAGAGACCATTGTGTTCCTTAGCACTGCCAATCCTCATGCCCGAAGTCATATCCTGAAATTACATGGAATGTGAGAACTGGGCAATACAATTTTGATCTTTGGTAATCTTACTAACAGATAGTAAATTACATGATAATTTAGGAACATGGAGAGCATCTTTTAGAGTTATTTGAGGACCAATATTAATGGTACCGGTACCAGCAACCGTTGCAAGGGAACCATCTGCAATTTTAATTTTCAATTTCCCTGGACTAGGTTTATAAGAACATAAGAGATTTGCACAAACCTGTCATATGGTATGTAGCCCCGGAGTCTATCACCCAGGGTTCAATCACTTCAGATATACCACTTAGAGCAGTCATGAAAGGACCTTTTTGAGCCAAAAGTGAGGTACCAAAGGCTGGTTGTGACTGCTGGCTTTGGGGAGTGGATTGACTCTGGTTGGATGATTGGCCATTTAGGATCTGGTACAGTTTTTCCATCTGTTCATTGCTTTTAGAGAAATTGAAGTTGTTGTCACTAGTCCTTGATGTCGTATCTGTAGTAACTTGAAGACCTTTGGAGTCCCTTATATTGTTGTGAGTATCCTTCCAATTATCAGGTTTACCATGCAATTTCTAGCACTTATAACGGCTGTGGTTTGATTTCTGGCAATAATCACACCATTGATTGCCACTATCCTTTGATTCCGGTGTTCCCCACGAGAATTTTCAAGTCCGCAGACTGAGAAGGTAGAGTTCTCAGTTGTTGATTTTACAGTACCAAGCATTACACGTTTGCGAGTTTCTTCTCTTTAGTACCAAGCATTACACGTTTGCGAGTTTCTTCTCTTCTAACTTCAGCAAAAATGTCCTCAATATTTAGCAGTGGCTTAGTGTAGCGACCAGAAATTTTAAGTTTAACGTTGAATTTTATGTTAGAATTCAAAAGTATTTAATGAGCGTGTCAAGTCGCTACGACACTTCCGAATGTTTTAAATAAATTCTTGGTCAAGTTATGATGTTACATGCTCTTTCCTAGCAATTATTTTGGTTAATTGCGAGAAATATTTTATCATGTTGAATGTTCGAATTTGAACCATTCTAAAATATCGAACTTATTAGTCGAGCCAAAATATTTTAAAGTGTTTTAAATTAATGTCTTTCTTTGTGAAAAATTGAAAATTTCAATTGGGTCAAATATTTAAAGATATTTTAAAGGTTGATAAAAGTATATCAACATTGGTGTCCTTTTGTAGCTTACATTAAATAGTGTAAGTCGGAGTCGAGAAAAAATTATTTTAGTCTAGATCGATTCATGTTATTTTAGTTTAAAGAAAACGAAAACTTATATATTATTTTATTATTATAACATTCAATTGAAATGGATTTCAAATTTATATCTACAATCAGTTCATGCGCCAGCTAGAGTTTCAAATTTCATTTATCCACACTTCCCAGATTTTAGCTCCGGATTGCATAATTTTCTCAGCCACCTTCCACATTTATCTACCCACTTTTACTAACCGTTGCCGCATGATGTTATCTTTTTATATGTGTATTTTGAAAATAAATTTTCGTACGGTCTCTTCATCAGCAAAATTAATTAAATTCTTTATTCTTCCATCAATTAACACTACGCGTTTTTGGCCATTAAAATACATTGGAAAGCTTTTGGTTTTGGGTGGCTGTGCATTTCAACATCACGTGCATTTTAACTCAACAATTTCTGCAAATTCAAGGTAGTATCATCTCCCGTACACAAGTGGTTACGCTTTTGAATTAAATAGTATGCTAGCATGAAATTTGTGTCAATATCTTATGTTTGATGAAATACATAGCTATTATGTGCTAATTTATTTATTGGCATGCTATGAAATTATTTATGATGGGATTATGAGTGATGATTGAAGGTAATCATCTAATATGTTGTGATTGAAGGTAATCACCTGTGATTGAAGGAAATCACAGTAATTTATTAACTGGCCATGTTAAAATGTTTCCCAAAGATGAAAGTTGATGTTGACATTAAATCAAATGTTGGTATATATTAATTTCATTAGCGTGTGTATATACTATTGAGTATTTCTTCGAAATGCTCATATTTAAAAACTTTACAGATTGAAGGGCTGGACAAGGCGTGATGGCGGCAGTAGTGAATAAAAGTTAAATTTTTATGTATTTATGTTGGGACTTATTTATGTAAATGTCGCAGTACATTTTCTTTAAGACTTGAAAAGTTCTTGGAATGAAATTTTTGATCGATTAAATGTTTCTTTTGGAAATATGTATACTTCGATTTCTGTCTGGAGAATTTCAGATTTTGGATTGCCCTTTGAAAATTTACTGCAGGTTGTATATTTGCAATTTCTGAATGCTTTAAAACGAAAAATGATCCTTTATGTGTTATCTATCATATGGAACTGAAAACTGGTCATTTGGAGTCCCGTAGAATTTATTATGAATTGTTTTGTAGACTGCGACGGGGCAGTTTCGGAAACAGTGACCAGCCTGTTTAAAAAATAATTTCGTATGACAAATGTGGTTATTAAAATCCCAAATTTTTATATGTTGTAATTACATGAGTTCTGAACACTGTAGTAAAATTTCAAAATTTTTAGACATCGTTTTCTATTTTAAATAATTTTTACAAACATACTGCATTACTCGAGAAAAAAAAAAGGCATTAGTTGCAAAATTTGTCTATGACCTCTACAAACGGTTTATTTCGAATTTTCTCTAAGTCAATTGGGAATAAATTTTTAATATATATATATACATACTTATTTCAATATAAAGTATTTTGCCTAAATTTATTGTTTTCAAAATTTTAAAGTGAACGAGATTATGTTTGATAACGTGTCGAGTTAAAAGAGAATTCGGGGCGTTACAGCTTGGTATCAGAGCGCGGTTTACTTTTCTGTAGACTTTGCGTTATAATATTTTGTTTACCTTTAAAAATGTTTCGAATTGAATAATAAGTCCATTGTCACTACTTTCCATCGCCACGCTATGCCAGCTCCAAGGTAAAGAAGAATTTTATGAAATTATGTTCAGATATGTTATTACGACGTTATGATTTTATATATCTGATTATGTTATGTTAGAATTGTTGAGTTGAGCACGTATAATGAATGTTATTTATTTATATGGAGAATGTTGAAATTTGCAATCAAAGCCCCATGAATGTTTATGTTAGTCCTCGGAATTTAACTAAAAGTTTACTAGCTACCCACTAATTTGGACTTCAAATAATTGGTATGGAACAGATGGTACGAACTAGAAGAACCTGTAGGAAGACTTGTTCGATGATTCCTAGAAGATTTGAAATAGTGAGGCAATATGATGAGTATAGGTGGAACCCAATGCATGACATGGGCCAACACATTCAGGAGATGTTAGTATTGTGGAAAGAAGTAAGAAGACTAGGTCACATGGTCTCCAGACGTCGGGCCACCCGCCATTTAATGGATACCTTGCCAGAGGAATGGGAAGAGATGGCGGAAATGATATACCTAAACTTGTGGGAGGCTGCCACACCAACCTTACCACGAGAAATTGATTACGAGGCCTTTTGTAAGGAGTTGACCTCACAGTGGGAACAGGCGAGAGCTAATGCACTTGAGTTCCCCGAGGAAGATAGTGTACCTTCAGTGTTACTTATTCGAGAAGATGCACCCCCACCATTTTCGGAGGACGAAGAGACGTGAAATTATTATTATCATTATTAAATTTTTAGTAGTAGTCGGCGTTAGACATTTCCGTTTTTAACAAAAATAAGTTCATATTTTTGTTTTAGCGTCAAACGCTTCTGTTATGTCCTGTTCTTCTCCTCCAGGATGAAAATTTTAATAATAAAGAGATATTATCTTTTCCTTCATTATGAGTTCTCATTGATTACTTTCTATTTGTGTTGGATGTTTACAAATTTTCAATGGATTACAAACCCACTATTGTTTATCCTAAAGGAAATGGCACCAACATCACAAGCGAGAGCTATCCGAGAACTACTGCAGACAATGGAGGAAATGAGACAAGCTTTTGCAACTCAAATCGCAGCTTTAACTCGTCAAGCGTCAGCTACTCGACAGGAGCCAATAGCAGCTCAAGAACCACCAGCGCCGCAAGTGCCACGTGCACCTCGAACTGATGCGGTACCACTAATTCCCCAAGGACATCAGAATGCCCCAACTGTTCCGGTGATTGAACAGTTTCGTAGATACCGACCTCCTACTTTTGATGGAGGAAAGGATCCATTGGCAGCCGAAGAATGGCTGCGTACTATTGAGAAGATTTTTAAACATATTTCTTGTCCAGAAAATCAGAAAGTACTGTGTGCAGAGTTTATGCTTGTTGGAGGAGCGGGTCACTGGTAGGAGTCGGCTTCGCGCACCCGTACAGAAGAAGAGCTACGTAACTTGACTTGGACCCAGTTTAAGGACGAATTGAAAGAAAAATATTTCCCACAAGCTATGAGAGATCACAAGGAAGCAGAATTTTTACAGTTAGCACAGGGGGATATGGATATCACTGATTATGAACGAAAATTTGAGGAGTTGTCACGTTATGCCCCACATTTGGTGAATACTGAACTGATGAAGGCAAAACGTTTTGAAAGAGGTCTACGCCCAGAAATAAGGCATATAGTTAGCTCACACGAGCTACAAACCTATGGAGCAGTTGTAAAGAAAGCACAAACTGTTTCGTATTCAAGCACAAAACCTCCGAATCAGGGACAACAAAATAATTTCGGGAAGAGAAAATGGTATGATCAGAAAAAGGGTAAGAATCAAGGCCAGTTCAAAAGGCAGAATCATGGATCCAGTGGGGGTCAGCCTAGCAATCAAACTCCCCTTTGCCCTAAGTGTCAGAAGAACCACAGGGGTGAATGTTTATTTGGGAAGAATGTTTGTTTTCGATGTGGACAAGAGGGTCACTATGTTTCTCAATGTCGGGCGGCACCAACTAAGGATAACGAACAGACTAAGAAAGGAAAAGCAAGGGTTTTTGCTATGACGCACGATGAGGCCGCACAGAACCCGGACGTAATTGCAGGTATTCTATCAGTCTCCGGCATTCCTGTTTACGTTCTTATTGATTCTGGTGCAACTCATTCGTTCATATCTAATACATGCCTAGCTAAGATTAATGTTCCGTGTCATAAAATTGATAGTGTACTTGAGGTTAGTATGCCATCAGGGGGAACTATTGATACGAATAGAGTAGCTAAGGCAGTACCGATAGATTTCGATGGATTAATACTAGAAGCAGACTTGCATGTTATAGGAATGAAAGATTTTGATATCATTTTGGGAATGGATTGGTTGGGTAATAATAGAGCTACAATTTTATGTTTTGAGAAAGAAGTGATCTTTCGAAGAAATGGTGAAGATGAGTTTAGATTTTATGGGTCAAACATTAAGGCACTCCCTCGCCTTATATCTGCTTTGAAGGCAGAGAAATTGTTGAAGAAGCCTTACTATCAAGGTTACCTTGTTAACCTTACTGGAACCCCATCAGTTGAGACAAAATTAGAAAACGTACCGTTGATACGAGAGTATGTCGATGTATTTCCGGAAGATCTACCGGGTGTTCCACCAGATAGGCAGGTGGAATTCACGATCGATTTGGCACCTGGAGCAGCGCCAGTATCCAAGGCTCCGTATCGAATGGCACCAAAGGAACTGCAAGAGTTAAAAATGCAGTTGGAGGAACTTCTTGACAAAGGATTCATCAGACCGAGTGTGTCCCCATGGGGAGCTCCGGTACTTTTTGTAAAGAAGAAGGATGGTACAATGAGGATGTGTATCGACTATCGCGAACTGAACAAATTGACGATTAAGAATAAGTACCCCCTTCCTAGGATTGAGGATTTATTCGATCAATTGAAGGGTACAAAGGTATTTTCAAAGATTGACTTGAGGTCAGGCTACCATCAGTTGAAGATCAAGCCAACTGATATACCAAAGACTGCATTTAGAACCCGTTATGGGCACTATGAGTTTACAGTAATGCCCTTTGGTTTGACTAATGCTCCCGCGGTATTCATGGATTTAATGAATCGAGTTTTCCACGAGTATCTTGATAGGTTCGTCATTGTATTTATTGATGACATATTGATATACTCAAGGGATGCTCATCAACATGAAGAACATTTGAGGATAGTTCTGGAAACCCTACGCGAGGAGAAGTTATATGCCAAATTCAAGAAATGTGAATTTTGGCTTGATCGAGTAGGATTTTTGGGTCATGTTGTGACAGCTAAGGGAATTGAAGTTGATCCATCCAAAGTAGAGGCAGTGACTAAGTGGTCGAGACCATCAGATGTGGGCGAAGTGAGAAGCTTTCTAGGCTTAGCCGGATACTATCGGCGATTTATCGAAGGATTCTCCAAGATAGCTGGTCCTATGACGCAGCTAACTCGAAAGGGTGTTAAGTTTGTATGGTCCGAAAGGTGTGAACAGAGTTTTCAGGAGTTGAAGAACAAATTGGTCTCGGCACCAGTATTGGCTATACCGGATGGTTCAGAAGGTTTTGTTATTTACAGTGATGCGTCAAAACTCGGTTTGGGTTGTGTTTTGATGCAACATGGGAAAGTGATCGCCTATGCCTCAAGACAGTTGAAACAATATGAGAAGAATTATCCAACACATGATCTTGAACTTGCAGCGGTAGTTCACGCTCTGAAGATTTGGCGTCACTACCTTTATGGGAGCAAGTGTGAAATTTATACTGACCACAAGAGTCTGAAGTACTTCTTTACCCAGAAGGAGTTGAATATGAGACAACGACGGTGGCTGGAGTTAGTGAAAGATTACGACTGCACTATCCTTTACCACCCAGGTAAAGCTAATGTAGTCGCAGACGCTCTAAGCAGGAAGAACATGGGTCAGCTATCAGCACTGGGTACTGAACAAGATCAGTTGATCAGAGATTTTGAGAACATGAGGATTGAAGTGCTAAAGCCAACGACAGGGACATCCTCTGTGCTGGCACACCTAACAGTTAGACCGACCCTTAGGGACAGAATTGTAACAACTCAAAAGGAAGATCCGTTTTTGGAAAAGATTAGAGCGAATGTGGGAACTGAGAAGAGGAAAGGGTTTGAGGTAGCTGAAGATCAAGCTTTGATGTTTAGAGGCAGATTGTGTGTACCTAAGGATGAGAAACTTAGGAATGAGATTTTGACTGAAGCTCATTCCACTCCTTACGCTGCACATCCGGGTGGAAACAAAATGTATAGAGATTTGCGTAATACATTTTGGTGGAGGAACATGAAACGGGGGATAGCACTGTTTGTGTCGAGATGTATGGTTTGTCAACAGGTAAAGGCTGAACATCAGAGGCCATCAGGGCCATTGAACCCCATGGATATACCTGAGTGGAAATGGGAAAAGATTACAATGGACTTTGTCATTGGTTTGCCTAAATCGGCAGGAAGTCATGATGCCATTTGGGTGATTGTGGACCGACTGACCAAGTCCGCTCATTTTCTACCAGTACGAATGACCTACAGTTTAGATCAGTTGGCATGGTTATATGTGAAAGAAATTTTTCGACTTCATGGAGTCCCCGTGTCTATTGTTTCCGATAGAGACCCGAGATTTACTTCAAAATTCTGGACAAGTCTTCAGAAAGCTTTGGGTACCAAGTTGAACTTTAGTACTGCTTATCACCCTCAGACTGATGGGCAGTCTGAACGAACTATCCAAGTTCTTGAGGATATGTTGAGGGCATGTGTCCTAGACTTGGGTGGTAAGTGGGAAAATCATTTGCCGTTAGTGGAGTTTGCATACAATAATAGTTTCCAATCTACCATTGGTATGGCTCCATACGAGGCATTGTATGGCCGTCGATGTCGTTCGCCAATATGTTGGGATGAAGTTGGCGAAAGGAGAATTTTAGGACCAGAATTAGTTGAGAGGACAGTGGAAGCTATTGATAAGATCAGATCAAGAATTAAAATTGCCCAGGATCGTCAGAAAAGTTATGCTGACCAAAGGAGAAAAGAGTTAAATTTTACAGTTGGTGAGAAGGTATTTCTCAAAGTGGCCCCAATTAAAGGGGTGATTCGTTTTGGAAAGAAAGGAAAATTGAGACCTAGATTTATTGGTCCGTTTGAGATTTTAGAGGAAGTTGGAAATGTGGCATATCGTTTGGCATTACCGCCTGAGCTAGCTGCAGTGCATAATGTTTTCCATGTCTCTATGTTGAGGAAGTACATGCACGATCCTAGTCATGTTGTTGACGCTCGATCCCTGGACGTGCAAAGTGACTTAACGTACGAAGAAGCTCCTATAGTGGTTCTTGAGAGAAAAGTCCATGTTCTAAGGAATAGAGAAGTTCCTTTAGTCAAAGTCCAGTGGGGTAGGCACAGTGAGGATGAGGCTACTTGGGAAAGAGAAGAAGATGTTTTGTCCAAGTATCCTGACCTTATTAATCAAATAAGTTAAATTTCGAGGACGAAATTATTTTAAGTAGGGGAGGTTGTAGCGACCAGAAATTTTAAGTTTAACGTTGAATTTTATGTTAGAATTCAAAAGTATTTAATGAGCGTGTCAAGTCGCTACGACACTTCCGAATGTTTTAAATAAATTCTTGGTCAAGTTATGATGTTACATGCTCTTTCCTAGCAATTATTTTGGTTAATTGCGAGAAATATTTTATCATGTTGAATGTTCGAATTTGAACCATTCTAAAATATCGAACTTATTAGTCGAGCCAAAATATTTTAAAGTGTTTTAAATTAATGTCTTTCTTTGTGAAAAATTGAAAATTTCAATTGGGTCAAATATTTAAAGATATTTTAAAGGTTGATAAAAGTATATCAACATTGGTGTCCTTTTGTAGCTTACATTAAATAGTGTAAGTCGGAGTCGAGAAAAAATTATTTTAGTCTAGATCGATTCATGTTATTTTAGTTTAAAGAAAACGAAAACTTATATATTATTTTATTATTATAACATTCAATTGAAATGGATTTCAAATTTATATCTACAATCAGTTCATGCGCCAGCTAGAGTTTCAAATTTCATTTATCCACACTTCCCAGATTTTAGCTCCGGATTGCATAATTTTCTCAGCCACCTTCCACATTTATCTACCCACTTTTACTAACCGTTGCCGCATGATGTTATCTTTTTATATGTGTATTTTGAAAATAAATTTTCGTACGGTCTCTTCATCAGCAAAATTAATTAAATTCTTTATTCTTCCATCAATTAACACTACGCGTTTTTGGCCATTAAAATACATTGGAAAGCTTTTGGTTTTGGGTGGCTGTGCATTTCAACATCACGTGCATTTTAACTCAACAATTTCTGCAAATTCAAGGTAGTATCATCTCCCGTACACAAGTGGTTACGCTTTTGAATTAAATAGTATGCTAGCATGAAATTTGTGTCAATATCTTATGTTTGATGAAATACATAGCTATTATGTGCTAATTTATTTATTGGCATGCTATGAAATTATTTATGATGGGATTATGAGTGATGATTGAAGGTAATCATCTAATATGTTGTGATTGAAGGTAATCACCTGTGATTGAAGGAAATCACAGTAATTTATTAACTGGCCATGTTAAAATGTTTCCCAAAGATGAAAGTTGATGTTGACATTAAATCAAATGTTGGTATATATTAATTTCATTAGCGTGTGTATATACTATTGAGTATTTCTTCGAAATGCTCATATTTAAAAACTTTACAGATTGAAGGGCTGGACAAGGCGTGATGGCGGCAGTAGTGAATAAAAGTTAAATTTTTATGTATTTATGTTGGGACTTATTTATGTAAATGTCGCAGTACATTTTCTTTAAGACTTGAAAAGTTCTTGGAATGAAATTTTTGATCGATTAAATGTTTCTTTTGGAAATATGTATACTTCGATTTCTGTCTGGAGAATTTCAGATTTTGGATTGCCCTTTGAAAATTTACTGCAGGTTGTATATTTGCAATTTCTGAATGCTTTAAAACGAAAAATGATCCTTTATGTGTTATCTATCATATGGAACTGAAAACTGGTCATTTGGAGTCCCGTAGAATTTATTATGAATTGTTTTGTAGACTGCGACGGGGCAGTTTCGGAAACAGTGACCAGCCTGTTTAAAAAATAATTTCGTATGACAAATGTGGTTATTAAAATCCCAAATTTTTATATGTTGTAATTACATGAGTTCTGAACACTGTAGTAAAATTTCAAAATTTTTAGACATCGTTTTCTATTTTAAATAATTTTTACAAACATACTGCATTACTCGAGAAAAAAAAAAGGCATTAGTTGCAAAATTTGTCTATGACCTCTACAAACGGTTTATTTCGAATTTTCTCTAAGTCAATTGGGAATAAATTTTTAATATATATATATACATACTTATTTCAATATAAAGTATTTTGCCTAAATTTATTTTTTTCAAAATTTTAAAGTGAACGAGATTATGTTTGATAACGTGTCGAGTTAAAAGAGAATTCGGGGCGTTACACTTAGTGCCAAGTAGACGCCTACGAACTTCATCCAGGTCCTTGTTAAGACCTGAAAGAAAATCATAGACCCTTTCCTTATTCACCATCTTTTGATGATTCTCAATGCATTCTGAACACAGCCAATGACCATTATTAAATAGGTCTACTTCCTGCCATAATTTTGTAAGAGCATTGAAATATGTTGTAACATCCATCTCGGCTTGAGTTAGATTCTGAGCTTTATTTCGTAGTTCAAATAGTTGAGATGAATTTTCAAGATCTGAATATTGTCTCTTGGAAGCCTCCCACATGTGCTTAGCAGTTGTATAGCACATAAAGCTTTCACTGATCTTCTCATCCATGGAGTTTATTAGCCAGGCCATTACCATTGAATTCTGAGCATCCCAAGTCTGGAAAGATGAATCTGACTCTTCAGGTTTCTTGGTAGACCCATCAAGATAGCCATACCTCCCTTTCCCTCGAATAACCATCTCCACAGACCGCGACCATGGAAGGTAATTTTTCCCATTAAGTTTATGAGAGGTTATTTGAAGAGAGGAATTATCTGAGTAAGGGGCATGAACTGTGGTAGCCATCATTGGCTGCAAGGGAACCAAGGTCTCTGAGCTGTCATTCCCTTTGGTTTCGGTCATGGCTGTTCCCCAGGGAGACGTTGGAGGTCTGCCCGCCATAAAAACTGGAGAGTGGCGGTGCTAAAATTATAAACAGAAGAGTGCTACAGCATGGATTGCTGAGAGTGTAGATGGAGGAAAAAAATATTAAAGAGAGATAAGAGAGACGAAGTCACAGTTAACAGAGAGCATCGTTACCGTCTCTGATACCATGAAGAAATAGAAAAGCTTATATGAAGAAATATGGAAGAGAAGAAATTCTCTTCTAATAATTTATTACAAGAAAGACAAAGGCTTTATATAGAGAGGCTTGACAACAAATCTGTCAATGATTCTCCATAATTATAGAAAGTAACAATCCCTTAATTTAAGGAATAAATCACAGAACTATTGACTAGAGAAATAATAGGAAACAACTTTACTTATCCTAACAAACCCCTAGGAATCAGGAAACAGGAAATTTGTCAACATATTTTATTTGTACTCCCTGTTACACTACCTTATTCTGTGTGATTATCTATGTTAATATGAGAGCTAGTAAATTTGATCTTGAGACATTTGATAGGAGAGATGATTTCTCTATTTCGAAACAAAAAATTAAATCTCACCTAGTTCAATTAAAAGTGTCTAAGGCTATAGGGGGAAATTTCCCTATTGATATGACTGGTGCTGAAGAAAAAGAAATGGATGAGCAGACTTACAATTCTGTGATTTTGCATTTGGCTGACAATGTTTTAAGAAAAGTAGGTGAACGCAAAATCATGCCTAAACTTTGGACCAAACTTGAAAAACATTATCATACAAAGTCTCTTCCAAATAAAGTTTTCTGCTTAAAAGATTTTTTAGTTACAAAATGGATCAGTCTATTGATCTTGAAATTAATCTTGATCATTTTCAAGAACTCTGTCAAGATTTGATCAGTTCTACTGGAAAAAAATTCTGATGAACATCAAGCTATTATCCTTCAAAACGTTTTACCTGGAACTTATAAAGAAGTGAGAAATGCTTTTGAATATGGAAGGGATACCCTTAATTCTGAAATTGTTATTAACTCTTTGGGGACAAAAAATCTTAATATCCAACAGCAAAACCAACAAAATATGAGAGGAGAATGGTTATATGTCAATGGTAGACCTTTGCATTGACATTTTGATAATACAAATAATCAAAATGATTTCAAAAAGAAGTTTAGAAGTAAGTCTAGGAACAGGTCCAAAGCTGGGATCAAAAAGTGTTATGGGTTAGCAAGGCGTGATCAAAAGGTGTTATGGGTGTAGCAATGCGTTATTAAAGATTGTATTAAAAGAAAATTGGTTTTAGATAAAAAGGAAAGGAAGAACCAAATATTGCCTCATCCCATACCTCTGACCAACCTTCTACTTCTGCCTGTGACTTGTCTGAAGTATATGTTACTATTTCTCAATCTGCAAACAACTGTGAGTCGAATATAACCTGTCATGGTAAATTGAAAAATGAATGGGTGATTGACTCTGGTGCTTCTTTTCATATTGCCTATAGGAGGGATTGGTTTAGTAACTTTGTGTCTAAATAATTGGGTTCTGTGACCATGGAAAATAATCTGATTAGTAATATAGCTGGTATATGTGATATCTGAAAAATGCCAGATATGTTCCTGAAATGAAAAGAAATTTTTTGTTTATTGGCATGCTTGATGATGAAGGTTTTTCAATTAGTTAACCATGGTGTTATGAAAATTATTAAGGGTTCTCTTGTTATTTTCAAAGGTGTGAAAATAAATGGTATATATGTTGTCAATATTACTGTTTTAAATGATCAACCTTATGCTTGCAATATTGTCTGCAATTCTGATGATACTTTAAAAATGGCATAAAAGGTTAGCTCATGTCAGTTCTAAAGGTCTTAAAGTTTTGAAAAAAAAGGATTCTTGGAAAAGATTCTGTGTCTGACATTCCCTTTGGTGAAACTTGTACTTTGGGAAAACAACATAAGTTACATATCAACATAGAAGTTTAAATTTTGGAAGCTTCAAGTTGAAAACCAAACTAGAAAGAAAGTTAAAATTTTAAGAACTAAAAATGGTTTAGAATTTTGCAATTCTAAATTTGATAAATTTTGTGAAAACTGTAGCATTTTAAGACATAAAACTGCTCCATATACACCACAACAATGTAGTACCTGAAAGAATGAATATGACACTTCTTGGTAAAGTTAGATGCATGATGGTTGGCTCAGACCTTCCTACAACTTTCTAGGGTGAAGCTATTATGACTGTATGATATCTTGTTAACTTGACTTCTTCCATGTCTTTAAATGATAAACAACCTGCTGAAATGTGGAATGATCATCCCGTTGACTATTCTCATTTAAAAGTGTTTCGTTGTGCTACATACTCTCATCAAAATATAGGTAAGTTGCATCATAGTGCCCAAAAATGTGTTTTTCTTAGATATCCCTTATGAGTTAAAGGGTACAGACTGTAGGCTAGAGGCGTAGGTGGAGCTAAGGTCATAATAAGTAGAGATGTAACTTTTAATGAGAGTGAGATTCCTTGCCTTGGGGTGACTTTTAATGAGAGTGAGATGCCTTGCCTTGGGGAGAAAGAGCCGCAGAGTCACCTAGCGTGGAAACTGAAAACCTTTTTACCCATTTCTGATTTAAACTTACCTACTATTACTGAAACAGTTCAGGTGGAACCAAATAATTCTGACCCTGAGATTTTTGAACCCGAACAGAAAATTTCTCAACTTGAAACTCAAGAAAGTGACATAGAAATTGAACTTGAGGAAGATCACACTTGAGAAACCACCAGTTAGCTAGAGACAGGGTTAGAAGAGATATAAGAGAACCTGTGAGGTTTGGGTATGTTGATAATGTTACCTTTGTATTCCTTAATTTTCAAGACCTCTGTAACATTGAACCTAAGATATATGAAGAGGCCATATCTAGTAAATACCATAAGGAGTGGCTTAATGCTATGAGTGAAGAAATGAAGTCTCTAAGTGACAATAACACCTGAAACTTAGTTCAAAAACCTAAAGGTAAATCCATAGTGGACTGCAAGTGGATTTATAAGATAAAAGAGAGTGGAACAGAGTCTGAACCTATTAGGTTTAAGGCTATGTTGATTGCTAAGGGATTGATATAAAATAAAGTTGTAGATTATAATGAAGTTTTTTCTCATGTAGTTAAGTACACTACTATCAGAGTCATGCTAGCTTTAGTTACATATTTTAACTGGGAATTAGAATAGTTGGATGTTAAAACTACCTTTTTGCATGATGAACTAGATGAGAAAATTTATATGAATCAACCTTTAGTCCTTTAGGTTTTATTGAAAAGAATAAAACTGAGCATGTTTGTCTTTTAAAAAAAATCTCTCTATGGCCTGAAACTGTATCCTAGACCAGACAGTAGTATAAAAAATTTGATACTTTCGTGTTATCTCTGAAATTTAAAATAAGTGAGTATGACTACTGCCTGTATTATAAATTGAAATCTGAGACTTCTGAATGTGTGTTCTTACTGCTTTATGTGGATGATATGTTGTTGATTAGTCCTTGCATGAATCAGATTAAACTTGTTAAACTTGTTCTATTTTCTGAATTTGATATGAAAGAATTAGGAAATGATAAAAGGATTTTAGGAATAGAAATCTTTAGAGACGGACCTAAAAATATGCTTAGATTAATTCAAACATCTTATGTTTTGAAAATTGTGAATAAGTTTGGTATGTCTAATGCTAAAACTTGTAGTGTCCCTTTAACTAATCATTTTATTTTAACTAAAAATGATTGCCCTAAATCCACGGGTTTCGACACATTAATCGTAGCAAAAATCAAATTTCATAGCCTTAGCGTCGAAGCTCCCTTGGCCTTAAAGAATTACTTTGGTTAAAAGGTTTGCTTAGTGAGTTAGGTTTTCTGTGTAACACACCTGTGCTATATTCTGATTCTCAATCTGCTATTCATTTGTGTACGAATCCTTTTTCCATGAAAGAACTAAACATATTGATGTGAAATTGCATTTTATTAGAGATGTTATCTCCAATGGTCTTATTACTATTGAGAAAATACCATCCCAGTTTAATCTGGCTGACATGGGAACTAAGATATTACCCGTGAATAAGTTTGAAAACTGTTTAAATCTTTTAAATATTAACAAAGGGTAAGTTTGAAATTTCTAATTCATTTTACCTTTGTTTATTTTTTGAACAGTTTTCTTCTTTAATTATTTGGTTTGTGCTTTGCTGCAGGTATTATGTGTTAATGCCAAATATGTATCAAGATGGTGAATGTGAAATACTGATACAAGTGTAAAGTTGGAGAACAACTTGTAAAGTTGCAATGTTGAAATCATGCCATATAAATTGGCAAAGGCGTGATTCTTGGCCTTTCAATCTGGGCCATTTAATCTGAGGAATTGATCCTGGCCGTTGCTGCTGACTTATATATATATTCTTGGCTCTTCATTTGGTTCCAGACTCTCTCTCTCTCTCTCTCTCTCTCTCTCTCTCTCTCTCTCTCTCTCTCTCTCTCTCTCTCTCTCTCCGCTTCATCTTTCAACCTTCTCAATTGAACATCTTGGTGATCTCTTCTTGTTTCTGAGTGAATCCTTGATTTACTAAGTGTTATGGGTGATTTGAGTGGCTGTAAGTAAGGCGATATTATGTTTTTTATTCTGTGTGAGTTGTGCAAGGTTTAAAGGTTTTCTACTTAGTGTTATTGGGTTATTCTTTGAGTGATCTTTACAGATCTGTTGTAATATTTCATCATTTGTAATTCTTTGTGAATTATTAATAAAACTGAAGCCATAATCCACTCATAGAGGAGCTTCAACGAGACGTAGCTAGAAGTTGGGTGAACTCGAGCCTTTGGGCATAAAAATACTGGTGTTCTTACATTTTCTGTTATTATTTCTTGCTGCGATTTGATTCTGGGTTATTTTACGAATCCTTGTTATTGTAACAGAATGTTTGTGAGCAAACTTATGTTAATTATGACTGTCTATGACCAGTTTTTTGTTAACTATAAATGTTAGTAACCTATAACACATTCATTATGACATGTTATCACAAATACATTATCAACATTTTTCTCCATTAATCACTGAACTTAAATTACACTTTTAACGAATGCGTTCACATATTATTTATTGGTCACAATTTATTTATTTTATTGGTCACAATTACTTAAAAATGGTCACAACCGCTCTTCGTCTGACCCATTCCACCCAACGCCAACACCACCAAAAAACACAAATGTCGCCTCAATATTACATGTATTTAATAACCTGTTCTAGAGAAGATGAATATTAACAAAGACTCGATTTACACCCATGTTTATTAACTACTTCCAGTTTCTAAAATGGTGCAAGAAAATACTTAAGGCACTTCTTCATCTTCCACTAACAATAACCACTGTCTTACCACACAATAGATCCACCACACTAAACCGGTAGCACTATTGCACACAAGCACCATAGATCGCACAAATATCGCCACCATCTCCTGCACCCTATCCAACCACCATTACCAACACCAACACCATCACAACACCAAACCAACATCACCACTGATAACACATTTACCTCCCCGAATTCCGTAAAACTCGTAATGCCACTTTGTCCTTTAAAAACTAACTATTTAACAAAAATATTGCGGAATTAACTGAATCACATTTATTAATTAAAAATTGTGATGGTAACTCATATTTAAATAATTTAATTTGAAACAATCCATGAAACCCCAAATCTTGAGTTTCAAGTATTGTATCGACAAAATTAATTAACAAGTTCATAAAACATGACTTTTAAATTAACTTCAATTAATGATTTTCCATCACCGCCCTTCGTTCGCCACCGTCTTCGAACTCTGCAAATATTGTTAAAAATGGGTTGAGCATTTCGAAAGAAATACTCAGTAGACTCATCGCCAATAATTAATTTACAAAATAATTGAATACGCAGTTATGCAAATAATACAATCATGACATTCTCATCATAATCATAAGCATCACATAGTGAGTGCAAATGAACATATTCTTGTCTTGTCTCATGTAATAAAACAGATAAGTTATGACATGCATAACAACATCAATTTCTCATTTTATCTCATAAGAGATATTCTTGTCTTATCTTATGAAATTAAGCATATAAATCACGTAAATTCACATAATACATGCAATTATAATTTAAACTAATTAGTGATAGCGAGTCTACCTCAAACTTTACGAGTTTCAAAAGGGCGGAGCAGAAATAGCACGTTAATCTCTTAATTCACCAAAAGCTTCGTCTAGCCAAATGAAATTTAAATTGATTTAGTATTTAAAAAAATGAAGGATTAAGTGATGAAATAAAGTTTATAGACTAAATTGAAATTTCAAAGAAACTAAAATTTAAGAATCTAGGGGGCTGAAATAGTATTTTCAAAATTTAAGGGCTGACTATAAACATTTTAGAACTCAATAAAGGCTGAATAAAATATCTTAAAACTGCAAGCTGAATAAAACGTTTTAGAAATCGAAGGACTGAAATAAATACTTTTCAAAACTTGGGTCTTAAAGATTAATTTTCAAACAAATAACAAATATCTTCCTCTCTCTCTATTTTTGGGGGAGATTTGTTGGAATAGCTTTTTCAAATGTGGAGTTTTTCAAAATGCTCTTCTTTTGTAAAATATCTTTATTACCCTTAATGAATTGCATTATTTTATTTGCAAGATATATCATTGAATTAGTCAGGTTGATTTAATTCAATATTTTCTATTATATTCATATTCTTTAATCTTTTAAGTTCTTCTAAAAATACTCTATATTGTGATAATTTCTCAAAAGATTTAGGATGTTCTTTCTTTGTTATATATCCTAATGTTATTCCATCTGAAACTTCATCTTCTATATCCTCGTATTCTTCTATAATTTTATGAACCGTATTTATATTTTTTGCCATTTCAACATAATTAAATTCTATTCTATTTAAGATAGCATAGTCAATATCTTTGTATATTTCTTTTAATTTAGATTGTCCAACAGAATTTATATTTTTAGATTTTCCAGAAATAGCTAATAAGAATGAAATTTCTTTATTATCTAAATATAGTTTATTATCACAGTTATTAGAAGTTGATGCTTGTGAAGTATCCATAGATTATCGGGTTGGTAAATTATTATACAAAATTCTCTGGTATAAGTCCATTCTTTGATCTAGTAAAATACAATAATCTGCAATATATTGTTCGTATTTTTCTAGGAGTTTATTATATTCTTCAGAAGATATGTTTCCATTTTCCATTTGATGTTTAATGTCTTCCATTTTATCTTTCAATTTTTCTAAAAGGTTATCTAGTCCTTCTATTGTATATCCTGGCATTAGGTTTGGACTGTATTTGTCATTATTTTATTTTATAAACCTATTTTAATCTCTAATATGTCAGAATAATCTATAATGTATTGATCATGATTTTCTGAAAGTATATAATATTGTTCAGATGATTCATCCATATCTATTAAATGAGATATAATGTTATCTATTTTTTCCATTATTTTTTCTAACAAATTGTCTAATCCTTCAATAGTATATCTAGGTATTATAAACACAGAGATAAATAATTTATAAAGTTTCAAGTAATTTTTCAAATTCTATGAGTGTTTGAGAATTGATAATGTCTATGTCAGCCATGATATCTATACTTGGTTCAAATGGTATATTATATTTTGAAATATTTTTCTTTCTCTTTTCTAATTTATCAATTATATCTTGAATATCATGTATCATTATAGATCTTACAGTTCATCTAACAAAGTTTTCTATTAAATTTTCTTTAAAACTTTTTAATATCTCTTGTGATGCGTAGAGTTGCTCTTGGTATCCTATTTTATCAATTTCATTTTCATATTCAATTCTTTTTTTACTTTTGATATACTTTTGAACTTTATATGGACCTCTTTTAGTTCTAGGTTTTTTCATGATATAATTACTGTTATTCATGATATTAAGATTTTCAAAAACTGGTAAAGAAATATTCATCTCTTCCATCACTGTCATAATCTATTACAGGATCATAATCATTATCACTACTAAACACATATCCAAAATATAATTCATTATTTTTTTCAGTATTATCACTATCAAGCCAAAAATAAATAATCGATTTTGTAATTTCTAATCCTAATATTCTTTTTAATGTTGGAAAGATAGCTAACAAACATGGCATATAGACATGATATAACTTTTTTATTTCATTATTTGGTCTGGTAAACTATTTATACATGAATAAAGGTTCAATTATGCTATGATATTCATCATTATAAGGACTGTTTTGATAATTAAATTTAACAATTCTGAATTCTGTTATGTTAAAAGCTCTTCTTCCTCCTAATTCCGTAAAGATAGATATATTAAGAATACTAACATCTTTTCCTGTTCTCAGTACCTTTGTATTTTTCTTCTATTGTTAGTGACCTTCAGGCTTATAGGTTTCTGCTCCACACCCTCCAATGGCTTCCTGCCTTCACGGGTTATTAGTTAAACCTGGATGCCTTCATTGTATAACTCTTTAGATGAAAAATATTTTAGGACAGAATGTAGGGAGTTTTCTTAATAATATATCTTCTTTTTGGAAATAGGATTTAGAAGACAAGAATTTAGAAACTCATCATAATATGATAAGTAAATTGGGATTTTATTGATAATATGAAGATTGACAAAGGATTGGTATGAGAATTTTTCAAAGACAGGAGATTTTTGGCTTTCTCACAAACTGAGTGCTCAAGAGAGTTTTGTCTTTCAACTAGCCCGGAGGCCTCTATTTATAATACTACATTGGACACAATTACATCACTGCTTACATCATTGATCTAACAATTTCACAGCTTTTTTCACCTAAAGACACACATGTCCCTCTATTATTTATTACATCACATGACTCTTACATTATAGGAACACTTATCCTTCTATTTTTTGGTCTTGAGATGACCCCTACATTGTTCTGCATTGTTGAATTAAAGTAGATCTATTAAACAGCTTCCACTTGTCCATCAATCTTGTTGGCATATAAAGCAGATCCATAAGTGGCTTCCACCTGTCCATCAATTCCTTTGGCATGTGGGGCAGTTCCTGGATATGCACGCCTCTTGCAAAGTGGCAAAGCTTCCATGGATTTGATGAGTATCAAATCTATTGATGTATTCTTGCAAAATTGTTGACTTTTCTTTTCCTCCATTAGTGAGTAGGGTCCATCAATTGTACTGGCATATGCATTTGAATTTTTTCTCATACAAGTTTTTGGCAATGTTGTAGAGAACTTTAATTCCCAACACCCTTCGGGATCTAAACCATGATCTTGTAATGTTTGGTACTGGCTTGGTATTTTTTCCAACTTCAATTTGAAAATTTCGAGCAACATACCCAATCGTGATAATATGCTCAGCAGGATAATATATCCTTCCATCAATTTCAGGACAGATTGAATAAAATTTTAAATATATGGATCTTCCTTGAGCGAACTTTGAAATTTCTCCTTTTAGTAAATCTTCAAATTTTTCGATTTCTTTCAGATCTTTTCCTAAATAGATAAGATCCAAGAATCCATAATCAGCTGCCATTTTTGTCATGACGGGATCTCCTCCCTGAGTAACGATCAATCGTGGATATACATGGTCTCCAGACGAAATGTAATAGCATTCACATTCTTGAAGTTCATATATAACTTCAACAGTAGTTTTATATTCGTTTTCTTTTGGTAAAAAAGGGGAATCATCTTCCTCTTCAGTACGAATCCTGACTACCCTTGTATGTTCATCTTTGGCATTGATTGTGATTTTTCTAGGACTGACTTCATTTATAACAACTTTTTTGGGACTTGGTTCATCTCTTTTAATTATTGGTCCACCACTGCTTCCAGAAGATGTACCTGTTTGTATTTTTGATATAACCTGTTTGGTAATCAACGATTCAAACTGAGATTCAATCTCAATTATGTTATCGCTCAATTCTTTAGTATAATTGTGATGAAATGTTGAGATTTCCATCAATTGCTTGAAACTTCCTTGGAGAGTTTCTGCAAGTTGTTCAATTCCAAGCTTTATATCTTCAGCTTCCTCCATGAGAAAGTTCATTCACTTTTTGGCGTCTATCAGGGATTTTTTGATATTATCCATCTGCAAATTCAATATTCCACTTTTTTGTTCAGAATGTTTCATGACCATAAAAGCTGGACTACTATGGGGTCCATTACTAGGTCTGATTAATTTTTTGGTTAAGTAATTCTTTTATCTGAGTTTTAAACTCTTGTGTATCTTGTATGGTATACATCATTGATCTAACTCTTATAATAACATTTTCTATTAATTCTATTTTAGCTTTTGGATGATGTGGTTTCCAAAATAGTAATGGATTCTCTCCACAAATTTTTTCTAGTTGATCAATGATTTTTTCCATGTTCGTTTGTATATTCGTTTGTAAGACTTTTTTATACATTATTCTTTTATTTTTTATTTCATTTTGTGTAATTGGTTTTTTCTCCCATTTATCACCACGCTGTGTTGGCTGAACTCTGTAAGGTCGAAATTCTCTTGGTATTTTTAGTAAATGTGCACAAGGTGTTTGTAACATTATCATGTAATTATTTTGTTTATAATATTGAAATTGTTGTATAAAGTCATTTCCTAATAATATATCACATTCCAATTTGTTATAATTATATATTTTATTTACAACTATTTGCTTACTTCCAAGTATTATGTCAATTTTATCAGCACTATTAATTATATGATTACTTTCTCCTGTTACTCCTGTAATTTTTATCTTTCCATTAATATTCCATGATTTTATTAAGAAACTTTTGAATATTGTTATATCACTTCCCGTGTCAATTAATGCACAGGTTGTTATATTTGTTTCAACAATTGTAACTTGTATATAAACGGCTAATGGAAAACTTATTTGATTATTCATTTATTCAGCTTTTCTGCATAGTATAGTTTGACCATTATGAGTTATATATAATCCTTCACGTTTTATACTATAATCTTCTTGTCCATCTAGAAAGCTCATTCCTAATAATACATGAGGATTTACCATACTACTATCTACATGACATGGTACTAGGAGATTTATTCCTCCTATTTTTATTGGTACTTTTACTTCAAATTCAGTCATATGTACTTGTCCATCAAAATTTATATATCTATATGGATCAGTTCTATGAGATATTAGTCATTTATTTCTATTTGAAGCTATATGACATTCACTAGCTCATGTGTCAATTAATATATTTGATCATTTTATATGTTCTATTCCATTAAAATATTCACCTTCTATTTTCATATTTCCAGCATTTCTATTAAGTTTTATTTCTTTTGTATTACTAGTTTCTCCTAATTGTTTTCTATTAGGTAAACTTGCTGATCTCCTAATTAATCTTCCATCTTCAAATGTTATGTTATTATTAGGGTATTCTTCTTCTCGTAACTCTATGATTTCTGGTTTATTTTTTGTTATAGTAAGTTCATAGTTTCTTGGAACTAAACTTATTTTTTTAACTAGTTCTATAGCTTTACCAAAATCTTTACATTCTTTATGAATTTCAATATATGGTTTTTTAGAATAAATGTTTCCATAATTAGAATTAGTAAATGTGTATAATGCCCTGTATTCTATAGTCATAATTTTATCTCCTGGTTCCATTATATCATCTTCTATGTGTTCCAGAGTTATCTCTAATAAATTTTTCAAATTCTATTTTAAAGTATATTCCCCATGAACCTGGTAATTTATTGTAATACATATCTCTATATACTTCTTGATTTTCATTACTATAGAATTGAACATAATAATATTCTTTAAATTCACAAGTGTATTATTTGATTTTACACATATCACATATTGTTAAATTTCTTAATCTTATTCTTGCATTATCTTTTTCTCTTATTAATTCTGCTTCAGAATTACTTATCCAATTTTCTCCTAAAAATTCATCCGCAATATAATCTACTATCTTTTCTATTCATTTTCTATCTGATTTTATTAGTTATGTCTGTACATTTCTTCTTATTAATGCTTTTGTATCACTGCTTATTCCTTCCCACCAATTTCTAACATGTCCTTCAAAAGATGCTACTAAAAAATTTATCATTCTATCAGTATTTTCCCATGTATCATCTTTATTGTATAAAAAGAATAGTATCATTGAATCTGCCCAAGTTAATAAGGCTTTTTTAGTATCTATGTTACAATCTAAATCTAATTTTGTTCCTCCATGATTAATAGGTTTATCATAATTATCATTTGGTTCAAACATATCTTTATATTTATTCCCTCTAGGTGGTTGTCTATTTCTGACTCTATCATAATATTGTCGGTGTGGTTTACTATATAAGGGTGCATAACTTTCATCTGGATCTGGTAATTCTTGTTTGGAAGTTCCTATTGGAGTAGGGTTAGGTGCTCCTCCAGTATTCATTAAGACTTGGTATTCATTAAAATTTTCTATACTTAACTGGTCAAAATTTTCTATAAGCAAATCTAACTCTTCATTCATTTTTGTCTTGTTCTTCTTCAAATTTTTCTTCAGCTTTTAATTTTCCTAAAGTTTTTTCTATAGATTTTTGTAATTCTAATTCTTCCTCTAGTATTTTTGGTAATATGTTTCTTCTAAATTCATCATTCATACTTCCTGCTTCTATTATAATTTTTTCTTGTTCGAAATGCTTCTTTCCGATTCTAAGTATTTCTTTTTCTATGATTTTTTTGTCTATTTTTTTATCTTTGCTTTTGTTATTTTCTTTGAATTCTCTAATCTCTAGTTTTAGTATATTTATATCATTTCTTACTTCTTTTAATTCATTTCTTACTTCTTGTACATCACTTATTAATGTTTTTATTAATATTTTTAGATCTTCAATATATTCACTTATCGACATTTTATAATTTTGGTTTTTGAGTTTTTTGTACCTTAAATAGTCTGTAATACATATCATCTATTTTTATTTCTAACTTTTTGATTGTTTCTTCTATTGATCATATGATTTTTTTCGTCTTCATTCTTTCTTATTTTTTCATTTAACCTATCTATTTTTTCTATAATTATTCCAATTTTATCTTGATTAATTAATTCTCCTGATTTTCTTTGAAATTCTTTTAAGATTTCTTCATTTGTATTTTTAACTTCTCCTATCATTTCTTTTAATTCTTTAAATTGTATTGTTAGTTTATTTTGAATATTTTGTAATTTTTCTTTGATATTCATGTCCTGTATATTTAATTGTTGTAATTCTTCGATAGCTAATTTATCTTGTAAATTTATGTTTTTATATGTTTGCCATAAAAATGCACATATCCAATTTAATTGCTTGTTAAGAAATCCATCAGATTCTCCCCATGAGCGTAATGGTTGAAACATAGTTGTATTTGCTCCTTTTATTTGATAAGATCCAACTGGAAGTCTTATATTTTCTATTATTTGTTTTTCAAATTTTATTTCTGAAGATTCTGTCATTAATTTCTTCCTTTAATATGTTCGATTTCTAGAATAAGTTCTGTTTCATATTTTGCTCCTTTATAATTCATTATTTGATATTTACAATATTCTTCTATTGATCCAATCATTGATTTTCTATGATATATTCTATAATATTTTAGATAGTCTTCCAATGTGTTTGTTTTATCATATTTTTCTTTTCTAATTTTTTCTTTGTCTTCTAAAATCGTTTGAATTTTTGGTAATTGTTTTAAAATTTTATCAAAATATTCTCTCTTTTTCTCCAATAATTTTAATCTTAATTTTTCTTGTCGTTTTATATTTCTTTCTTCTCTTATTTGGTCCATTAAATTTCTTCTTTGTTCAACTATTAAATCTAATTTTTCATTTGTTTCTATGTCTAGATATCTAATTAATTGAGGATCCGCTCTATGATAATCCATTTCTATAATCTTTATATAACTCTTCTACTAGTATATCTTTGTGGATTAAATCTAATATTTCGTTTATGATAAAATCTTCTTTTATTATATCGAAATTTATTAGATCATATATTTCTCTTCTTACATCTTTATCTAAATCTTTTAAAGTGTTTAAAATTTCTATTTTATAATTATCGGGTAGTATTAATGTATGCATAATTATAAATCTTGATGTATATATTATGTATTCTTTTTTTTATTTTTTGTCATATAATATTTATCTTTTAGATCTGTCATATGGCTCTGATACAAGTGAGGGGTGCTACTATGAGCGAACAAAAATAAAATAAAATCATAAACAAAATTAATAAAATTTCAAGGGCTAGGTTGTAACTTTTCTAAATCTTAATGGGTTTAGTTGAAATATGATATATAAGGATATTTGTGGTAGTTTATAGTGTTTAAGGCTATTTTTAAAAGATATAAAATTGTTAGGGTATTTTCAAAAATTGGTAAATTTTTAAGGGTATTTTAATGTATTTCCTCCTATTTTTGGTATAACGGAGAAGAGAAAGAGAGAGATGGGCGACGGGGGAAAGGCGAAAGGCCCATCTCCATTGGGAGCTTCCGCGACGGCGCTGGGAGTGGTGCGTGCGCGAGGGAAAAGGGGGAAGATATCTTGGGTGGTTGTGCAAAAATCGAGGCAGACGGAGGCTCGAGTTCGATCATTTTTTGGCAATAGAAATGGATCGGTTATTGAGGTAAATTTTTGGGTTTTGTTTAATTTTGGGGTTTCTTGGTTGTTTTGGGTGGATTTGATTTTAGTTTGGGTGATATGAAGTGGTGGTGTTCTGTATGCGTGTGTGGTGATCTCTTGAACTTTGGCTTCAATTTTGTGCGGCCTTGACTCATTAGAATTGGTGTTTGGTAGTGGTTGATGAGTTGGTGGCATTTTTGGCAGTGAGGGCATCATGGTGGTGTTGAGTTTGGCTATGGTCGTGGCTGTGAGTATGTGAGTGGTGAGAGGTATTGTGTGTGAAGTTTTGGGATATTTGGTTGAGAGCTTACATTGATTTGTCGACTGAAATTCTGTTGTGGCATGAGTTTGTGAGGAAGGGGGAGTATATTCGGTTGATTGTGGTGTTAATATGGTATCTTAGGCTAAATCCCTGATTTGGAGTAACTTAAAAATTGTTATGGAAAATGGCTTTGTTATTGAGGGAAGAAAGTGAATAAATATGTAGAGTGGAGAGAAAAAATGAATATAGATAGACGAGTGATAGAGCAGATAGAGAAAATGAATATAGTTACCTTTTATTTAGGGATATATTACTAAATATTTTATAATTCATATTTATAATTATTAGAATATATATTATATATTTTTAAAAGTCTAATTAACACCTGATATTTGAAAATAAATCTTAGGGCTCGTTTGATTATGATTAAAAATTGGGCTTTTATTAAAGTCAAAGTCAATAATTAATCATAACTACATATTTCATGAATCCTACAACCTTTTAACCACATATTTTATAAACTTTTATCAAAATTCTCTAAAAATCTGATTTTAATATCTATCAAACAGGGACTTAA
The DNA here is from genome assembly GCA_963555705.1 of Ligustrum vulgare. Taxonomy (NCBI): domain Eukaryota; kingdom Viridiplantae; phylum Streptophyta; class Magnoliopsida; order Lamiales; family Oleaceae; genus Ligustrum; species Ligustrum vulgare. Next base: position 23,567,365 of record OY743177.1, on the reverse strand, counting down.
TAACATAAGAATAATACTATTCATAGTGAAGGTTACAGTACTCATCACACATGGCATCAAGTATATGGTCGTTTCATGGTGGTTATGAAAATTCATTTAATTTGATTTTTTTAATTGTTACATCCACCGTACATGTCAACAACAGTAATGTTAAATGCCATAAATATCGTGAGTTATAAATTTTAAAGTTTATGTGATGGATACAAAAAAAAACAAATTATTGTCATGTGTAGGTGTAAACACTAGTACAGATAAAATCATTCGCGTCGGTTTCTTCTAACCAATATGTGTCGATTGTAAAAGTAATGTATTTTGCACAGAAGCATCGATACTAGTTGAAGAATTTTTTTCATTACACCAGATTCCCAAATAGGCAGTAGCACCTGGACGTGACCTGCAATGACCTAGGCATTCTCCACATGCACATCATCCAACATATATATAATTGACATATACTTAATAAAATTAAATAAAATAACAATTATATTTAAAATCTTGTTAATTTATTATAAAAATATGTACATATATATATACATATAAACAACAAAACATTGTACATATTATCATAAAAACATAATAACCATAAATTTCTTAAAAACTCGAAATTAACAGTAAACATACAAAATATAAAACAAATATTCAAAATGTGAGAAAAGAGACTTACGAATTAGTGACGGGAAGGGAAAGGAGGAGGCCGCGGCGGTGGAAATGAGTGGAGGAGCTGCTGCAGGTTGGAGAGGGGAGGGGAAGGGCGGGGACGGCGACGGCGACGGCGTTGAGGAGGAGTGGGAGTCGGTCATAGTTGAAATAGGAGGCGGCGACGGCACGAGTGTGGGTTGAGAGAGGAGATGAGAGGGAGGAAATGAGAGAGGGTCTTAGATACGCTTTTCTGTGTTGTAATTTTTAAACTATACGCGTCGGTTTTAACAACCGACGCATATACTTTGTCTTATATTTACAAAAATTATCATTGCTCTTTTATAGGTATCGATTTTTTGTAAATGTGAAACGTATACTGTTATTTATTTTTGGCAAATTTGTACTAGTTAAAACTTTTGATCATTCTTTATGTCCATCTAACAGAATTGAAAGAAATTTCAAAATGCATTAACTCTCAATATAGTTAGATACAAAATTTCAATTTGGTTGACAATTTGTGCTTAGCAAGTTAGGTCTCAACTTCCCCCGAATTCAAAGATTAATATTTCTCCACTTTATATGCCAAGTTCATATAACAGCCACCATTTTATTCTCTCTCTCTCTCTCTCTCTCAATTTTCTTACGATACGCAATTCTTTGGTCCTAAAATTCATTTTTTTTTTTTTTCATTATAATCATCCAATTTCTTTAGTTACAGAGAGCTACACGATGAGAAATTCAAGAACAGGCAATATGTTTAAAGAAACTAATGTTCTTCGTAAACAAACTTTTGCTAAAATGTTGGAATCCGATCCAAATGATGAACAAGATTTATCTTTTCGATTCACAAACACGTCTGAATTCATCCCCGCAAATCATGATCCAATGACCTCAGAAAACAACTCTCCATACAACGCGCAGCCTCCATGGTATCAATCTTCCCCATTTTCCATCGCCTCATCGAGCCAAACATCAGCATATGCGACGCCTTCACGAGACCAATATTCCTCGTCTCCATTATCAAAATCTCCGTGGTCATCTCACGTGCCTCCGGCTCGGCCGCCAGCGAAGGATAATGGCAGTTATTCTTATACAGGTCTAATAGGGTCCCTTGTACGTGAAGAGGGACATATATATTCTTTAGCTGCTTCCGATGATTTGTTATATACAGGTTCAGACAGCAAGAATATCAGGGTCTGGAAAAACCAGAAAGAATTTACTGGTTTCAAATCAAACAGTGGATTGGTTAAAGCTATTATAATAGCAGGCGGAAGAATTTTCACCGGTCATCAAGATGGGAAAATTAGGGTATGGAAAGTCTCCAGCAAGAACCCTAATATTCATAAGCGGATTGGAACTATGCCAACTTTAAAGGCTTACATAAAAAGTTCATTTAATCCAAAAAATTATGTTGAAATCAGACGGCATCATAATGCAGTTTGGATCAAGCATTTCGATGCCATTTCGTCTCTCAGTATAAGCGATGACAAATCGTTGTTGTACTCGGGTTCCTGGGATAAAACGTTTAAGGTTTGGAGAGTATCAGATTTCAAGTGTCTGGAATCAATAAGAGCACATGATGATGCAGTAAACTCTATTGTGGCCGGCTTTGATGGATTATTATTTACAGGTTGATCATCTCGTCTAAAAATTTAAGCTATTAATATGATCTTAATTAAGCATTCATCACTTAAACAAATTTCTTAAATGGTTGCGTTGGTCTTGATACTCGATTACATATCAGACCTTTTGATGATTATTTATTTATTTTTAATTAAAAATTCTAAAGTTTAAGCTGACTCTACTTCTCTCCTAAATAGGTTCAGCAGATGGTACTGTCAAAGTCTGGCGAAGAAAATCACAAGGACAGGGAAGAGCGAAGCATTTTTTCTTACAAACGTTGTTAAAACAAGAATGTGCAATAACAGCATTGGCTGTCGACCCTTCCGCCATTGTTCTATACTCTGGATCATCAGACGGGCTTGTAAATTTCTGGGAGCACGATAAGTTTCTCTCTCATTGTGGAGTTTTAAGGGGCCATAAACTCGCAGTCCTGTGCTTAGCCACGGCAGGAAATTTAGTGTTCAGTGGATCAGCCGATGCAAACATTTGTGTATGGAAAAGGGAAGAAGGCAATCATATTTGTCTGTCCGTGTTAATCGGCCATGGCGGTCCAGTGAAATGCCTGGCAGTTGAGGATAAGGGAGCCTTCGCTGACGGAAATAGGCAGTGCATTGTGTACAGTGGAAGTCTTGACAAGTCCGTGAAGATATGGAGAGTTGAGGCAATGGAAACAAAACCAAATCAAAATTCTCAAATGGGAGTTTACGATTCTCCTTATGATAGCAGACAAAGACAATGGAGAAATCAGGATGAAAAATTATGAGGTAAGTTAGCAAGAATTTATGCTCCCTCGACTTCAAATATTTCAGAGCTTGCCTATAGTAGTGCGGAGAAATCATTTTTTTTTTTTTTTTTTTTTGTATATAAATTTTAATTAGTTGATTTGGTCGAAAAATGTCTTAGCCACTGTCCGGCGGAAATTAAAATTAAATTTTTAATAGATTTTGATAGAAGCTATGAAATACGTAGTTGAATACCGCTCATTTAATTTGATAAAATTAATTGTTGACTTTGATTAGATAAAAAAATCTTCATTTTTATTTTCCATTTTCCACCAAACATTGACTTATTTTTTCTAGTAGCCATGGATCGAGAGTTGTGAATTAGCATATAGCCAAATAGAGCAACAAGTAGTTGTATGTTGATTTGGTCGTAAAATTTTGTACATTTGTAAGTTTGGTATTGATATATCAAACAGGGACTATATAGATTATGTTGATTATTATGTCTCAAGTTTAAGCTTTTGAAGTGCTTTGATAATGTAGTTTTAAGGTATTCATCTACTTTGCAGGTGAAGCTTGCTAAATATCAAAATTTAACGAAGGAAAAATCCTAATATATATTTTTGTCCTCAACCTATCCACTCAATAGCAAATCAGTCCTTATATGAATGGTTTATGTTATTTAAAATAGGGGGAACACGTTTTGATTTGGACGATTTTTGACCAAAAAAATTAAACCAAATCATTTGAAGCTTGTTGTAATTTTTTTAACCCAAGTCAAATTATTTCATTTTGTAAAACAAATCAATCAAACCATTTTTTTTAATTTTTTTTTTGCAGTTTGGTGCATTTTAAAACTGTAATTTACTAACGACGCCAAATGAAGAAAAAAAATCCTAAAAATTGTGTGTTGATTCGGAAAAGTTGATAATTGTATTTTATACACTATTTTTATCCTAAAAATAAGATTTATTGTGATCCTTTTAGAATATTTGCAATTGATTCTGTTATTATTTGTTTATATATATTGTATAAATATTTCAAAGTCGAAAAAATGAAGGAATTGAAGAAAAAAAAAGTCAATTGAATGATAAAAGATCTAAAATAAGTCAATTGGATGATAAAACAAGTCAATGAGATCCTGGGCCTTTTTACAATATTATTATTATTATTATTATTATTATTTTGCGGTTGACGGTTTTAAACGGGTTTGGAATATAAATATTTAAATCAAATCATTTCGAAGCGGTTTGATTTGAGTCAAAATCAAAACGTTGACGGGTACACGTAGACCCAAACCAACGATTTCAATTCAATTTGGCAGGTTGTCGGTTTCGTTGTTCACCCCTAATCTGAAAACAATGGTGTATTATTACAATGATAAATCAAGAGTTTAAATACCAGATTAAAAAATTAAAAAATAAAACGAATTGGAAATCGGAGACCGGTTTATTATTGATCAGAGAATTGTAATGCTTTAAATTTATTTATTTATTTATTTTGAAAATTGTGATGCTTTAAATTTTATTTTCTTCATTTGGATGGATAAGGAGAAACTCTATCACCTTTTTTGAAACTTGACTTAGGTGTGAATATAAAATATGAAGATGAGAAATCACCGTAGTCTTGAATGAGGTTTGAACTAACTTCCACATATATATTTGACATTTGAATGCAAGATTTCTTCGTTGGATTTTTGCTCTGTGGACTTCGTAAAATCTTTTGAGGCCAGCTATACGTATAGCAATGGTAATTAGTGGATATATAAACGGTTAAGGGATAAAATTCGATATCGAATAAAGATAAAAATATAGATCAATTTATAAGGGTTTGTGATATTCGTCTTAACAAGGTTGGCCTTTTAAGATTGACCTCCAAATCTTAACATGATATTAAAGTCCATCAAACTCCAATAAGCAATTCGATCTGATTAAGACTAAAAAATGAGTACACGAATTTCAAGATTGGTCTGCTCAAACATGTCACCATCTCAAGAGGGCATGTTAAAGAATAAAATCTCACATCGAATATAAAAATAAAAACATTGATCAATTTATAAGGGTTTGGACTATTATTAATAAGATTAACCTTTTAAGATGGATCTCGTTAAATTTTAGTCATTGGAATTCAATTTAATTTTTAAATTGTTTTTTAAAATTAAAAGCTAATGAATTTTGAAATCCTCTTGCCTAACATATCCTTTCTAATCTCGGGATAAAGAATATCTCCTTTAGGCAAAGTCTTCTTTTTCTTCTATTTTTATGTGAACTATTCTGTACAAGAAGTCGGCCGGCTTAAACTTTAAAGTCAATTTCATTATCTCATCTGCAAAGTAATGTGTAACGTTAGCTCAGCTTACTATTCTTCATGACGGACGAAAGACGTGAGCGTATAATTTTACGTATTAGCAGGACAACTAAACAAAAATATAATAAGGTAGTTTTTGAAAATATCTATTTGTCATGGAATTGAAAAATATTTTCCCACTTTTAAAGAAGGTATGTTTTTCCTTATCATTTTCATGGAAAATGCTAATTTTCTATCCAAATTCCTTCTTTAGTTGTTTTGTTTGAATGATAATATTTTCCAGGCAATCCATTCTCCACCATAAGACACTCACGCATCCAAACTGCCACTTTTTAAGGTAATTGTTTTCTTACCTGCCTAGGCGGTTTTATTTTTCAGGTAAAATCTTGTATCATTTTCGTTACGTTTGATCATTTTTATCATTTTTAATTGATTTATCTTTTTTTCAAAAATTAATATTATTATTATCAAGTACAAATAAGTTAAGAAATTAAAATATATATATATTAAAATAACTAAATTTTACTTTATTTTTATGAAAAATAATGTCAATCAAACAACAAAAGTTGAAAAATTTTCTACTTTTTCCACCTAGAATATTAAACAAATCAAACACATTAAATTTCAAATTCTCAGAAATTCAATTCCCTAGAATTCAATTCTTTAAAATTTATTTTCTTTTCACCCAAATTCCACCATCACCATCAAACACAATATTAATGTTGTTTGACATGTTAAATTTGCCATGGAAAGTGAATTCCTTCTTTCCTCAAATCTGTGTATGATTCCCATTGTTTTCATACCCGGCCCGGTCGGGTCGACCCGAGCCAGAAACCGGGCCGGGTAACCCCAGAAACCCAGTCGAGTCAAACCCGGTCAACGACCCGGGAAACCCGACCGACCTGGACCCGAGTTTCATATTTTTTTAATTTTTTGATTTATTTAATATTATTTAATGCCCGGGTCGATCCCGAGTCGAATTCGGGTTGACCCTCTGACCTTTGACCCAATCTCTTGGCAGGGTCGATGGTCGATCCGGTTCTGAAAACATTGATGATTCCACGTATATGCGGAAAACCAATTCCTAAGGTTTTGGAGATAATTGGTTTCCATGACAAATCATAATGTCATGTTTGATCAATTTTGTAGTTATTAATTAATTTTTTTTAAAAAAATTAACACTATTATTATTAAGTATAAATGTGTTAAAAATATACAAAAAAATTTACTAGAATAGTTAAATTTTGCTTTATTTTTCAGGAAAAATTATATCAATCAAACAACAAATATTGAAAAAAATTCACTTTTTTTTACCTAGAAAATTAAATCAATCAAATACATTAAACTTTCAAAACAGGAATTCAATTCTCTAGAATTCGTTTTTCCACCCAAATTTCACATTTCCTAACAAACGGACCATAAATGTTACTAGAGAATATTTATTTCCACTGCTACGTTCAATTTCATGATTCAAAAATAAGATTCAAAACTATTTTATTCAAAACAATTTCATAAAGCAGGTGTTAATTCAAATTTTTAATAATAATAATGATAATAATAATAAATCAATTAATAATAATATAAAATAATAAAAACAAATCAATTTAATTCATCCATCCCACCCACCTTATACCCAAAGCTTCTCCACACCTCACCCCATTATCACCCACCCATCCAACGACGATGCTTAACAATCTGTTGGATATTGGTTAAATAAATCGAGAATTGAAAATCGATTAAAGTGACTTCGTGTCGACTTCGGCTAAATACTCAAAATCTTGGCTCAATCCGTTTAGGCAAAATTGTTTGCCACTTCACCGCTTTGAGGCGCACAAACGGGGATCGACCTGAATGAGAAATTACGAAAAATGATGAAATCGGGTCAAAATATTTGATCGTGCGACCGCATGGTTGGGAAACCGTACGATCACACATCCAATTCAATTCCGATTTTTGAGTAAAACGGTGCGACCGCACGGACTATAACAGTGCGGCCGCACGGTTGTCCGGTGAATAAATACATTTTCATAAAGATGCATGGTTTGGAAATGGTGCATGGTTTGGCTTCAACCATTTCGTCAACACCCTTTCATGGTCTATAAATAGGACCATTTGGGTGTCCTATTCCTCACAATTTGATATGCAAAACATATATTATCCTCTCTTCTCTCCAAAAACTAAATCATTGCATTTGTTTTGATTTTCCTTCATTTCATCCTTGGAGTACTAAGCCAAAATTTGGTTCGTTGTACTTGTGTTTTGGAGTGCTACAAACACAAGTGTAGTCGTTGTATCTTGAGAGTCGGTTGCCGGAATCCGTAGGCACCGTTGCGGGGCAAATTCGACTTAAGGACAAAGAGTCCAACTCTTGCCTCGGCTTTGTCCCTACTTTTCTTCTTATTATTATTTATATTTTCCTTGCCGTTACTCTGTCCAATTTTCGGCACAGATTTACAAACTATCTTTCTACTTGTTTTGGCGTCACTATTCACAAATTCATCCAACACAATCACTGTTGCGCAACTCTGCGCAGCTATTGAACACACAGCGCCTATGAATGCTTTCTATGGAGCTTACTCGCATGTGCAGCAATGATCGAAGGTTTGCAGCAGGCGGTGTACAGTAGGCTTGTTATGTGTGGGAAGATGTGTATTAAAATTTGAAGGTCCATCTTAAAAGATCAACATTGTTAAGGAGGGTAGCCAAATCCTTATAAATTAATCGATACTTTCATCTTTATTCAATTTAGGATTTTATCACTTAACATGTCCCCTCAAGATGATGACTCGTTTGAGCAGACCATCACAAAATTCATGTACTCATTTTTTAGTCTTAATCGGATCGAATTGCTCATCGGAGCTTAATGAGATCTAATACCATATTGAGATTTGGAGGTCCATATTAAAATATCAACTTTGTTAAGAGGGGTGGTTCAAACCCTTATAAATTGGTCAATGTTTTCATCTCTTTTCAATATTAGATTTTATCCTTTAACAATACGACGGTGTCTACCATAGTAGGCGGTGGAATTTGTGCAGTGCAGTGCCTTGGTTGTGGTGTTTGTGTGTCGGTGTCATGGTGGTGCAGGTTACGATGGTATGGCAGTGATGGTGGTGCTCGTTGAGAGTTTCTGTTGTTTTGGTGGAGCGAAGTATGGTAGGGTGTAGTTGGGTGACTTGAACAATGTTTGTGGTCAATTATCTGGATGATTGTGACAAATAAAATAGTTAATGACTAATAAATAATATGTGACTTAAAAATGTGAGACTATGATAAAGTTTGTAATCATGACCACAATTTGTTGACTTGTAACCAATCAAAATTATAATTTGTGACTATAAATCAAGTTGTGAACTTTAAAACTTATGAATTGTTAGTTACCTAAAAATAGTATGCGATCGACAAAATTTGTGATTTGTTATCGATAAATAAATTATGACATTTAATATTTGTGATTTGTGATCTTGAAATAAATTGTGATCAATTAATTTGATAATTGTAACCTAAGATTTTTGATTTGTAATTGATAAATAATTTGTGATAGATAAAAGTTGTGATTATTGTGGCCATAAATTGTATATTATTGTAACATTAACATATTTAAATAATAATAAAAAATAATTAATTAATGAAAGAAAATTCAGTTTCTTAAATTTGAAAAAATGCTTTCAAAACCGTAGTTATGTTTTCTTCCTCTTTTTTTTTTTTTTTTTTTTAACGTTATATTTTCTTCCTAGTTACCATGCTAAACAAGGTCAAAGTTGATTCTACTTGTAGAAACGTAAAGTGCTCTTGAAGACAGTAAACACCGTATGTAAAGGATCGTATTTTAATGCGAATCGATCCATTAAAAGGATTCCACATTAGCATCAAACTGCTACGTACCTGAGCACAGGTAAACAAAAATAACTAGGCCTCTGTTTGTAGAAGGATTTAAATTGGTTTATAAACCAATTTATACTTTACACAATAATTACTTTTTAATCACACATAATTTTTTTCCACTTTTCAACCACACATTTTACCTACAAAATATAAATAAACTAATTTATAATCAAAAGGTAACCGTGGAAAAGAGCCTAGAATATGAGCCATCGGCCAGTAAGCACCATGATTATGAGGCATCATCCATTAAAGGATTATCACTAACTGAAATGACTCAAGTACCCTAAAATCTCGGTTTAAAATAAAAATGGAAATTGCATCCACCCTTACTTTTAAATATCAAAATTCATAAATGAGGTGAAACTTGTATAATTAAAAAAATCAGGTTGTAATTAATATTTCAATAACTAAATTGGAATAATTCAAAATTAAATTAATTATTCAACAATACCTCAATCATATACCACTTCAAACCCTAATTATATTCTCTCTCTATATACTACATAGTCAGCTACTCACTCTCGGCCTCTTGAACAGAACACTGGAGATGCCTTTCACCCATGGCCAAACCCCACGCCACCGATCTTCGCCACTACTTCCATTGTCTTCGGAGAGAACACCACTGGAAGGAGCGATTTCACTGTAACCACAATGCCCCTTCCCCTCTACGGTCACTCCATTGTTACAAATTCAAAACTCTCATAAAAGGTTGTCTCTGATAGCGGCAATTCAAAGGTAAATTAGGTAATCGCGGTGGCGCCGTCACTCACCCCGAGGCAGTGACGCCACTTCTTTATCAGCGCATCGAACTAGTTGCACCAGCCACTTTGATGTTTTATCTCTTCAGTATCTATAAATCTATTGGTGAGATTTGGAAATTTTGTAAGTCTATTAGTACAGGTGATAGCGGTGGTTGTGATGATACATTGTGATTTGCTCGATGGTGGTTGGTGTAATGGCGGCGATGACAATGGGTTGTGGCTATGTAATAGTTGTGGTGGTGTCGTGCTGGTTGTTTGTGGTTGCAGCGGTTAGTAGATTTTTGGTGGCTGGATGGTGGTGATTGGAGGTAGTTTTGTGTGTGGTGGTGGTGGTGTACGGTGGTGGTTCCGAGGCCGACGTCGATGGGTGTAGGTTTGGGCGGAAAAGGGGTGGGTGTATGATGATGAAGAATAATGTGTGACATTTAATTGAATTATTGTGATTCAAAAATAACTTGTGATCAATTAATTAGTGTGACCATAATTTGTGACATGTAAAATTTGTAGTTTGTGATCAAGAAATAGATTGTGACCAATTAAATCGATAATTTGTGACCAAAAAATAGTCTTGATCAAATAATTTGATAAATTGTGACTGCAAAATAAACTAATTTGATAATTAAATCGATAATTTGTGACCAATTAATTAGTGTGACCATAATTTGTGTCATGTAAAATTTATGGTTTGTGATCAAGAAATAGATTGTGATCAATTAAATCGATAATTTGTGATCAAATAATTTAATAAATCGTGATTGTGATATAAATTGCGACCAATAAAATTTGAGATCCGTGATCGAGAAATTTATGATTTGTTAAAGGGAAAATTACATGAACTATTGCATTTAAAGATCACATTGTAAATATAAGAAAGAGAAGTTCATTATTTTAAAAATCAGGTGATAATTAATTAATCAAATATTTTATTAACTAAATAATCACTAGGGCATCAAAATCAAACCTCTCTGACTCTCCCTCGGAATCAAACCTCTCTACCATCTTCAATCGGAACCACCTCTCCATCGCCCTCTCTGTCAACAGGTGGTGCCGCCATCTCTCCATCGCCCTCTCCAACAACCTCGGCAACGTGCCATCTACCCCAGTAACATCACCATCGCCATCGACCACGACTCTATCGACGCCTAGGTCACCTAAAACTTCATCAACCATGCCCTATTTGGCACCCAAAGCTATTACAGTAGCAACAGCACTGCTGCATGCAGCAATCCACCTCCATGTCCGTAACGCCTGTGCGCATCGAAATTCGAATCTGAATCCGAGCTCGAAGTCCCATTGGATCAAAATATGAAGTACCGACTTCAATTGAGTTCACAGAAATCTGATCTGAGTGAATAGAAATAAGAACATGGTTGCAATTGCACTGTGAAACTAAAATCGAAGGTTTTTGATTCGTTAGGTAATGTCCAAACGTATTCCAATCCCTTCTCTTTTGAGACTCATATGTGCTCAATGTGGTGCTGGATGATGTTTGTTGTTGCAATGACGGTGAGGTTGTGAAGCAATGGTGCTTAGTTTATATTTCAGTGGGATCTGTGTGCGGTGGTGGTTGCAGCTGGTTTCGATTCGTGTATTGGTTGTTGTAGTTGCAGCGGGATGAGGTTGAGCCGCTCCTCTCCTTCTTTGATCTGTTGGTCCGTGTTAAGTGAAGACATGTGGTGCTTGTGGTGAAGGCTGTAGTGGGGCGAAGGTGATGGTGATGGTGGGTGGTGGTGGTGTCGTCTGCGGCAATGGCATGACGATGGTATTATAGGGAAGGAGATTAATTTTGGAACTTAGAAGGGGTGGGCTAGGGTGACTTGAATAACATATGACTAATTATTAGGTAATTGTGATCAAAATATTGATTAATTGTAACTTTGAATAGTGATTATGATTAGTTATTAGGTAATTGTGACCAAAATGTCGACTAGATGTGACTTTGTGCAACTTGTGACGAGTATGAAATGTGATCAATTATTAGGTAATTGTGACAAAACAAATATAGACTAATTGTAACTAAAAATATGAGTAAGTTGTGACCAATAAATAAATAAGCCTTTGTTCGGATCTAATGAAAGAAAATAGATTATAAACCAATTTATAATTTACACTATTTTCAAAATCACTTTTTAACCTCACGTTTTTTCTCTCTCTAATTTTTAACCACACATCTTACCTCGAAATCTCAACAAAACTAGTTTATAATCTATCCCATAGATCCAAATAGAGGCTAAAATGTGACCAATTATATTAGATGTGCGGTGGTGCAGGAGGTGGGTTTGTATGTGTGTTGTTTGGGTTCAGGCAGTGGTTTTTGAACACGAAGGTGAAGGGGGGATGGTGGTGGTGAAGGTGGAGGTGGTAGTGGTGGCGGCGGTGGCTATTGCAGGAATGTGGTAGACAGTGGAGGAAAGTATTGGAAGGGGTTGTGGCTTGGGGTGGGTGGGGTAGGCATTTGGGGATTGGGGGCTTGTGGTGAAGGGTTGGTGGGGGTGGGTCGAGGTAGGTTCGGGTGACTTGACAATGCTTGTGATCAATTATAGGTAATTGTGACATATTGTTAAGTTATTGTGACCAAAATATTAATTAAATCTGACTTTATGTGACTTTGTACAGAATGTGACTAATTATTAGGTAATTGTAACAAAAAATATTGACTAATCGTGACCAAGAAAACGAGTAATTTAATTATTAGGTAATTGTAACAAAAAATATTGACTAATTGTGATTTTATGTGACTTGTGATGAGTAGAATGTGACAGTTTGATTTGTATCAATCGTGACTTTACATGACTTTTCTAGTCACAAATGTGACCAATTATATGAGAGATTGTAACCAACTGTTACTTTGTAATTATTGGACGTGACCCGTTGAATTAAATTATATGTTACAAACTTTATGTGACCAAATTGTGACCTTGTGTGATCGAACTGTAACTTTATGTGATCGAACTGTAACCTAGTGTGATCTCGTGTGACCAAACTGCGACCCTGTGACCTTGTGTGACCAACTATAACCTTGTGTGACAAAACTACGATGTTGTGTGAACGAACTATGATGTTGTGTGACCAACGGTCCAACTGTGACTTTGTTGGTAGGATGTGATGAGGTAGGTGGGTGGGTGGGTGAGGTGGGGTATGTGGTTGGCATGGTAGGCTCGGGGCGTGATGGGTGGGTGTGGAAAAGTAGAAGAAAAATCAATTTTGGATGGAGGTGAGTGGGGCCAGTTGGTTGGGTGGGTGGCGGGGTTGGGGCGGGGTGGGGTTCGTGGTGTGGAAATTTAGAAGAAAAAAATCATTTTTGGTCGGAGTGGGTGGCGGGGGTAGGGTCTGGGGCCCTGGGCGGTGTGTGGAAAAGTACAAGAAAAATGTCATTTTTTGATGAGGTGGGTGGGGTCGGTTTGTTGGGTGAGTGGCGAGAATGGTCGGTGGTGGAGGTAGGTGGAGGTGTGGAAAATTAGAAGAAAAAAATCATTTTTGAGTGGGGTTAGGTTGAGTGGGTGGAGGGGTAGGGTCGGGACAAGGTTGGTGGGGTGTGGAAAACTAGAAAAAAAATCATTTTCGGGTGGCGGGGTAGGGTCCGTGCGCTGTGTTGAAAAGTACAAGAAAAAGTCATTTTTTTTATGGGGTGGGTGGCGGAAAGGATCGGTGGTGGGGTGGGTGGAGTGTGAAAAATTAGAAAGAAAAAAAAAATCATTTTTGGGTGGTGTAAGGTTGGGTTGGTGGGTGGCGAGGGTAGGGTCGGGACAGGGTTGGTGGGATGTGGAAAAGTAGAAGACAAAAAAAATCATTTTTTGGTGGAGGTGAGGGGGGTCGATTGGTTGGTTGGTGTGGCAGGGTAGGGGGTCCGGGCAAGGTTGGTGGGGTGTGAAAAATTAGAAAGAAAAAATCTTTTTTAGATGGGGTGGGTAGGATGTCGTGGGTGGTGGGATGTGGAAAAGTAGAAAAAAATCATTTTTGGGGGTGGGTAGAGTGGAGGTTGTTGGGATCAGTTTGTTGGATGGGTGGTAGGGTAGAGGTCGGGTGGTGGTTGGGGTTAGGAAAAGTTGAAGAAAAGAAATAATTTTTTTGGGGTGGGGTGGGGTCGGGGTTAGGGTGGTCGAGATGGGAAACATCGAGAGCGAAAAGGAAAAAAAAAAAAACCTCATTTTTGAGGGGTGGTGTGGGTGGGGTCAAGGTCGGGGTGAGGTAAAGTAGAAGAAGAAAAAACACTCATTTTTTGGGGTGGGTGGATGGGTAGGGTTTAGGTGGGGTGGGGTGGGATTAAGAAAATTAGAAGAAAAAAATTTATTTTTTGGGTGGTGTGAGGTGGGTAGGGTGTGGTAGGGTGGGATGGGTGGGGATAGATGTCAGGGTGAGAGTTGGGAAAAGTAAAAGAAAAAAATCAATTTTTTTTTTTTTTTTTTTTGGGTGGGAAGGACCCATGTTGTTTGATGGCTTTGTTTATTTAAATGATATATTAGTTTTAATTTAATATATAATTAATAATTAATTTATATTATATAATATTATATATATATATTAATTATTAATTAGGACCTGATTTAAAAAAAAAAAAAAAAAAAAAAAAAATTTGTTCGTTAGTTTTATAATGTGATAGTTTTATGTGTGTAAATGTACTTTTCTCTTTGTGAAAATTGTGATATTAAAAATTTTTAATTTGTGCCCAAAAAAAAATGTGACATGAAATTTAGGAGTCGTTCTCTTTATATTTCGATTTTGGATTTTGAGTTTTGGATTTTGTTTTGAATTTTGGATTTTGGTTGTTTGTTTTGGGATTGCTGAAAACATGTTCTCTTTGTGATTTTGGAAAACTGTTTTCAAAAATAGAAAACTGAAAAATGCGTTTACTTTGTAATTTTTTGATATATTTATTTTGTGATATTTTATATGTAAAAAATGGTTGATTTGTTGAATTACATTAGTTTTAATGTTAATAAATCAGTTAGTTCTCTAAGTCAATAAATTCATCATTAATATTGTTTCAACTAAACAAAAATTTAACTTCACACTAATAAAATATTAACATGGATCTATATATAATGGCAAAATAATATAAGAACTTCAAGTGAAGGAAGTATCTCACATTTACAAAATAATAATAATAATAATAATAATAATAATAAATGAAAAATTACAAAAAAAAAAATCTTAACATGGATCTATATAATAGCAAAATAGCATAAGAACTTCAAATGAAAGAAGTGTCTTACTTTTACAAAAAAAAATTACAAAAAAAAAAATCTTAAAATGGATTTATATATAATGACAAAATAACATAAGAACTTCAAGTGAATGAAGTGTCTCGTGAATAAAGTGTCTCACTTTTACAAAAAAAAAAATTTACAAAAAAAAAAAAAAAAAAAAAAAAAAAAAAAAAAAAAACTTAACATTGATCTATATATATAATAACAAAATAACATAAAAATTTCAAGTGAAAGAAGTGTCTCACTTTTTAAAAAAAAATTAATTTACAAAAAAAAAAAATAAAAATAAAAAATAAAAAATAAAAATCTTAACTTGAATCTATATATAATGACAAAATAACACAAGAACTTCAAGTAAATGAAGCGTCTCACATTTAAAAAAAAAATAATAATAATAATAAATAAATTACAAAAAAAGAAATCTTAACATGGATTTATATATAATGATAAAATAATATAAGAATTTCAAGTGAAGGAAGTATCTTACATTTATCCAAAAAAAAAAATTCAAAACGCGCGTTTTGGTCGTTTTGGATTTTTTAACACAAAATATCCAAAACGAAATAAAATCGTTTTGAGTTTCCTTTGTATTTTTTTTTTACTGTTTTGGAAAACACGTTTCTGAAAATGGGCAAAATGAACGTGTTTTCGATATTTTCAAAAATCGAAAACTCAAAACGGACTCAAAACAGTAAAGAGAACGTTTGTGACAAATAAAAAATTTGTGACTCATAATTTTCTGAGCTATGATCAAATAGCTCGAGATTTGCAATCGATAAAAAATTGTAACCTAAAATTCATGATTTGTGACTTTAAAATAAATTGTGACCTAAGAGGAAATTTTGTAACATACTAATTTAATAATTTGTGACCTTGAAATTAGTTGTGATTTAAAATTTATATGTCATGAAATCAATTTGTGATCTAAAATATTTGTGTTTGTGGTCTGAAATTATACAATATTGTTACCTCAATATATGTAATCAATATAACATTTTTAATTACTTAATTTAATTTATTAATCTTAATTACAACCTGATTTTTAAAATTATACAAGTTTCATCTCAATTTTAAAATTTGCATACGTATAACCCCAAAGCACACGCAGAACAAAGAGAGTCATGCAATGGTTAATTTTCCCTCCCAAATAATCATTTTCTCTCTTGCTTCTTTCTATTCGAGCATTCCATTGGTAAGGGAAAAATCCTGGGTGGCTATTTGAGAAGATTTGTTGATCAATTTTCTATCAGCAAATTGACGTCATCTATGAGAATCTAGAACAAAGATAATTACGAATGTCATTATTCTAATGTAGAAATCAACTGAAATTATATTAAAATTACTTTGGGCTCATGGACAATTCGTTTGAACTCGTGGGACCCGCGATCTTTGGGTTGAGTTGAGGATGTAGTTGTAAGGGTCGAGCCACGAGCTTGGGCCCGACTCATTTCCTAACCCACCTTTATCCAATTGTAGTTAGGCTATCTTTTTCAATATATCTTTCTAGATATAACAAATTCATCAAACTTTTTTAAGAATTTTCTTGTTTGACATTTTCGTAGGTCAATTTGTCTTAGCTAAAACATTTTTTAGAGCAAATTATTTCAGTCGAGTTGTATAATGTAACATATTTTCCGGGACAACGATTTCTTGTATCCCCATTTAATCCTATTTGAATTGACTTTTAGTATATTTTCTACACCAATAAATCCACTTGTCATGTGTAGTATATATTTCTTAGATCAAATTGTCTTTGTTTTCAGTACTATTAAATCTTCTTAAATAAAAACATCCAAATCGTTCCTTAAAGTTCCTGCACTTTTACGTTGATTTCAACTCCCTTGAGGTCTATACTTTAGTTAGTTCACCAAAATTTGACATATTTATTTGAATTGGTTGGTGATACGAAATATAATATTCCCTCCGTCCTGCAAAGATCGATTTGTATTCCTTATATGTCCGTCTCTAATCATATGTCGTTTTCCTTATTGAAATTATAAATATTTTAATTTTTTCTTAGGGATATATTGTGTGTGTTTGGTATTGTTTAAAAATATTTTTTTTGAAATGAATAGTGATTCTTAGGAGAATAGATGGTTGAGATTTGATTGAAAAGTCAAATATTGTAAGCTTGATTTCTAGTGGATGGTTAAGATTGAGTACTGTAGAAAAAATAGATAATTTTAATGAGAATCAAACAAAGGCATTATGTAAAATATAAGAAAATTTTTTATTTCCAACTTTATTAGTTAAATTTACTTAAACCTTGTGAAAAAAAAAAATCTATTTTCATGTGACGAAGTTTTTTTTTTTAATCTTCAAAGGACAATTAATAATAATTCATCTCTTTTTTGTTAATTAGTGTTATTTACCTTAATTTCCTCGTTTGGACATCCTAAAACAATTTGATTTCAATATTTATTATCTTTAGTATTAATCCATTAAGGTTTATTAAATCTGTTTTATTACTAGTTTTAACGCACCCGATGTGCTTATATAATAGTGATAATTACACCACAGCAAGTTTATACATTCAACAATTCATAAAACAAGTTTATAAATTTTTAGTATACTAATAAGGTGATAATTCATATTTAAAATATTAATTAATAATATTACTATAATTCACCCACCCTACCCTACCCACTGACACAACTCACCCCCCCCCCCATTTCGTTCCAATTCACCTCTCAAGAAGAAGTTGTGGCTACACTCATACATCTCTTCGATACTTCGACAATAATGGTGGCAAAGACTCCGTCCTCCAACGACGATGAGTGCCGACTGCCTACGAAGTGGTGCTCGCCGCTCGCTAAAGCAGTGGTGCAGCGAACCCGTCGCTATTGCACTGCGAGATCACGCACTACCGGTGATACTATTCTTCCTGAGGAAGTCTGTAGAAGAGATTCTGGGGAGATGAAGTCAGTGGAAGAGATTCTAGAAAAGTCTCAACATTGAATTTTGTCCTAAATGTCGAGAACAGAGGTATGAGTTTCGAGAGAAATTCCAATTATAAAGTCAACGGAAGGAAGTAGAGAAAGTGTATAAGCAGGTCCTAGTCCAGATCTGGAAAGAAAGTGGAATGTTAGAATTGTGGCAGGATTGGCCACATGATGAACAATTGCAAAGCACCAAAGAAGAAGGAAGAAATGAATAATGACAGTGTTAATGCCTTGACTGCAGATCTACAAGATGCTTTACTCTTGTCGGTTGACAGTCCTACTGACTGCTGGGATCGATTCAAGAGTTTCTTTTCATATCATTGCACATCGCGATATCGTGGAAAATTATATTGTTGGAAATTATAGAAAGGTATACTTTGCTGGCAGAAAACCTATGGAATATTGTTGGTATTGGTGAGTCAATTTGAAGATGTCAAACGGATTTGTATGGAGAATTCATAAGGTGAAGCATGTACCTAAACTGATACGTAATGTGATCTCAATTGGACAACTTGATAACGGAGATCATAATGGGACTCTTAGTGTTGGATCTTCGAAAGCCACAAAGTGATCCATGGTTTTTGCTCGAAGAAATAAATCTGGGTCTCTTTACATTACTTCCAATTGTAGAGACATGACTTCATTTGCCGATTCGTGTATCAATTCTAATTTGTGGCATTACAAGTTGGGACACAAGTGAAAGTGGAATGAAAGTGCTTTAGTCCAAAGGGAAGCAACCGAGTTTGAAATCTATTGAACATGAGTTGTGTGAAGGCTATGTTTTAGACAAGCAGAAAATGATTAGTTTCTCTAAAATCGAAAGAGTGCCAAAAGCTATAAAACTAGAGTTGATTCATACGAATGTGTGGGGACCTTCAGCTGTTACTTCCCTTGGAGGTTCAAGTTAATATTTGATATTTATTGATAACTCAAATAGGAAGGTATGGGTCTATTTCTTGAAGAATAAATATGATGTCTTTGATACATTTACAAAATGGAAAGCGATGGTTGAAAATGAGATATATTTGAAGGTGGAGTGTTTGCAAATAGATAATGATGGAGAGTATGTAGCTGAAGATTTCAAGAAGTATGGTGCTAATGGAATCAAGATAAAGAAAATCATTTGAGGAACACCTCAACAAGTATGAAAAGAGTGTTTTTGCATTGCGACAACGTTATTCACTTAGCAAAGAATCGTGTTTATCATGCAAGGACAAAGCATATACATGTTTGTTATCATTTCATCAGATCAACTTTGGAGGATGGAATCTTACTTAACACTTGAGAAGACTTAAGGGAATCAGATTTCGAATGACATGTTGACGAAGATTGTTCCAATTGAGAAATTGAAACTTTGTGAAACTTCAGTTGGACTTATCTTTTAAGGATTGAGGAGTTTTTACCGCTACAGATGAGTTATTCATGGTAAATTAGTCTCCAAGTGAGAGATTGTTAAGTCGTGGAGTCTAATTATTTAATACCTGGATAAGGTGACAAATGAATAAAGACGAAAATCCTAGTTAAGGAAACTTAGGAGATCATGTTTTTGTAAGATTCTATTAAAAAATTGAAATCCTTATCTAGTTTGGATTTACTTCTATTGAAGAGTTGAAATCCTTGTATAACTTGAATTTGCCTTCATTGGATAATTAGAGTCCTTTTGTAACGTAGATTTGCCCTATTCAATTTATAAATAGGGGTAATCCTTAGACTTTTATCATCCATCAAAGAGAGAGAGAGAGAGAGAGAGAGAGAGAGGTGTGTGTATTTTCTATTGTAAAACATTATTTTTTTGTTACAGTGAATTCTTGCAGCAACAAAGAGGATGTAGTCTCACATTGAAGCGAACTTCTAATAATCTCGTGTTTCTTGATTTTTTTTTATTTTCTTCATATTAATTGCTTTTGATAAAAATAGAATTAGAGCTCCTAACTCTCAACAACTTGATATTGACACTATGTCAACACCTCTGTGACACCCCTACAAACACCTAAACGTATTTGGATTTTAATCTTTGTATTTTGTCTTCATGTGATCTAGAGTTTGATATATGTTAACTTATTTTAAGTTATATTTATTGACATTTTCTATTTTTCTACATGTTATAATTTAAGTGAGTTTAATTTAATTACTTTACACGTGTGTTTAGTAATTTTTATTAAATTTAATTAAATTACTAGTTGTTTACTTGGATTTGAATTTGCAATTATATTTATCTCTCATTTTCGTTGGAATAATTATCTTGTAATATTTGGAGATAAATTGTGTTACTTATCTTTTATGATAAGTATTGAGAATTGTGATAATTGTATACTTGAGCTAGAATTCTATCATTTATCACTTATGATAAGGATCAAGAATTGTGATAATATTTTACTTGGCTTAGAATTTTATCTTTATCACTTATTCTTTATAAGTATTAAGATAATATTTTAGCCTTGTTAAAATAATCCAATTGGCCGGGTATCTTCATGATTTCATTCTTGGTATCCAAGTTTATCTTTTATGGTAAGATTACATCAAGAAATATTGTGATTGGCCGAGTTTCTTGATGATTTATTTCTTGATGTCCAAGTTTATCTCTTAAGGTAAGATTTGCAAACAACCTTGATTATCTTACCTTATCATCACTTATGGTAAGATCTTGTTGATATCGACGAGTATCTTGACTCTTGGTAAGTCAAGTTTATCACTTCATTTGGTAAGATTTTTTATGCCATAATCAATTGAGAATATCTTTACTTATGGAAAGATTTATGATTGTCTTACCATTATTTCTAATTATCTTATTCTTGATTATCTTGCAGGAAATCAAGATTGATTGCAACAAGGATTCTTAATGGACAAGAAATCCGATTGCATTTAAATTGAAGAGAATGGGACGTTTTCTTCATAAAGTCAGAGAAGCTAAAATTCGTGTGGTACAAAATACATATACGACTTCTTCATTTTGTGACTTCTGAATGTGCATGAATAATCTAGAGATATAGAGCCTATTCTTTCATGCCAAAAATCGATTTGTAAATCATGTTTATTCGGGAGGATTTTATCAATCACTGAGAGAAGAAAAGACTTTCAGCCTGAAGATCAAACGGGAGGTTATGATCAAGATCGAACGGGAGTTCTTGTAGCTGAAGATTGTTGCAGTTTCAAATAAAATTACTAAAGAGTGGTGGGACGTCAGCTCATATTACACGCCATAGAAGGATCAGGGAGTGATTTATTTCTTGGGTGTTTGATAAGTCTATGCGTATATTTATCCTGTAGCTTAGATTGATCTGTATAAAACATTTTCTTATATAGTGATTGATTTTTGTCCGTAGGGTGCGGGCACGTAGGTTTTCCCTGTTATGATTTTTCCCACGTTAAGTTCAAATATTGTGTTCTTATCTGCTTTACAATTCTGCATTATTTAGTTAATCTGTTCACGAATTAATATCTAGACGAATCTGGGTCAACAGGATTCATCTAGATCTGCACTAAACAAAGTTTGAATTTTTGTTAATTTGTTACTGTCCAGACATATCTGTGACAGTCTGTTTGTTTAAACATAAAATTTAGACAATTTTAAATTTTCAATATCATCTTATCCATTTACTATGAGTATTTGATACACTCCTTATATGTGACGCAACGTATTAACGTGATTTTGGATATTTACATGATTCGAACTCTAGCCCCCTGTTTTAATCATTGTGTTCTGGATATAGATTTTGTATTTAAGGAGCAGCCTCGGGATCTCGAGACCAGTGACAATTGATATTTTTTAGTAAACAAAATGGTGTCTATTAAGGTGAAAAGTGAAATGATGAAATTCTATGATTTTTGTCCACCTTATCGATATCGTGTTTGTGAACTTGTTAAGCTCTTGTGATAGAGCGGACAATTTACAATTAATGGGGCTCTGAATCATTGTTTTAAAGAAAACGTGCATGTGTATTGATTACTTATTGAATTATTATTAATAGTTTCATGTTTCAAAATGTAGATGCTGGATACTGACATATTCGAAGTGATCTCATGGGAGTAGATAAAGTCAGTCCGCGGTAGATTTTATATGTATGCGTTTGAAATACACACCTGAAAGACATATAACGATTTTTCAAAGTTGACAGGGTTCATTCGATCTCACTTCAATGTTGACTACCGAGACTATGGACTTAGTGTACTTCAAAACTTTCTAGGAGAATAGTGGTAATGTAGTAGCAGTGGTAGAAGTAGCAGCAGCAGCAGCAGTAGTAGTAGTAGTAGTAGTAGTAGTAACGTTGTAAATAGGGAAAAGGGGATATCTTGAGTATCTTTTGTAAATCCTCTTTTCAAAACTATCATGTAAAATGGTTCAAAAATATTTTATGTTACGAAAACCATGAGGAAAAAGCAACTATAATTTACATAAATAAAAGGTCTACACCTTTTGCAGTAGGGGTAGGGTAAAGTAGCAAACCTCGAAGAGTAAAGAGTGACACATAGATAGAAATAAAGAAAAGAAAAGAAAAACACATATGGGATACATAAAAAGTGGAGGGAAAACTAATCATCACAACCATCATCTTGGGTACCTTCATCCTTAAGATTAGAGGTGGACGTAATTCGATTTGATTATGGTTCCAAAAGAACTAAACCAAACCATGAACCGATGATTTTTTACTAATGGAACCAATTAATTTTTATAAAGATATGGAACCAAACCGGAACCAAACCGTTCGATTCTGGTTTGGTTCTGGGACCATTACTTGAATTTTTAAATAATAAATGCAAATTAAAACTTGTTTATATCATTTTCTTCATTAGAATTCATCTACATCATTACTAAATAGAACGTGAAATTTTTAGTTAACAAAACAAAAGCTTAGAAAAAGTAACATGTTATTCCAAATCGAAGAAGAAACCCGCCTGAAGGAAGCTGCCGACTCTTCGAAACTTGGGAAATCGAACATAAAGGTATTTTAGGCTTATAATTATAGAGGTCTGACTCTTCCCACTCTACCATGACACTATGTAAGTTAGGGATGAAATTTGCAATTTGAGTTTGGGTTAACTTTTGAGAATTGATGAATTGGGCTGGAGTTTATATATATACATAAATTTTAAAAAATAATCAATAACTCTGTCGATGGTGACTAAGGAGCGCAACGATTGTTGTGTTGTAGGAGTGTAAGTAAAGCAATGTGAATACATGTCTACAATTGAAAAGAAGAGAAATGGATTATAATTTGGATTTATGATTTAAAAATCTTTATCTAATAGGAAATGAGGTAAAATGTATAGTGAATAACATTTTTGTACATTTCACATTTATATCTGGTTTGGTTCAGTTCTGATTTGGTCTGATTTGATTTAGTTATTTTGTCCACCTCTACTTAAGATCATCAAGTCGATCCTCCAAATGATGTTGACGATCTAGAATCTCGTCCAACATTCCACGCATGTCGGCGAAAAACGAGGTTTGAGCATGAGTCAGTGCTGCAAAGTTTACTCGTGTCGCCACTTGAAAACCTCAAAACTTATAACCAGTAGGGTGGCACATATTCGAGTGCCACGAAAGTTGTCTCCTCTCTTTTAATGTAGCCCGAACTTCGTATTTAATTGTGGATTAATTTCCCACTAATCTAAATGACTAAATCAAAATTGTTATCTACATCTATACCTACCTATATAATAATAATAATAATAATAATAATAATAATAATAATAGTGGAAAAGAGCGAGAAACTTTTGATTTTTCATTTTATCCTTATATTGTTATTTTTTTATTTATTTTTTATTATCAATTGCCCCTAACATTTATTTTATTTTCATTTAATACGATTGTTATTATAAATATCTACAATATTACATTTAAGTATTTTTCTCCTTTGTTAATAACACTCTTTTTCTTTTTTTTCTTTTTCTTTTTTTTTTTGATAAAATAACACCTGTAAATTCTTATTAAATTCATATAAAAAGAAACTTAAATTTTTAAAATATTTTATAATTAAAAATATAAAATAAATAATTTCAACATGATTTTGGGAAAAAAATATCAAAACTGAAAATTTTTGTTTAGACTTACATACCTGAATATTTTATTATAAAAATATGCTCCTAACTTGCCTGCACAACTTTTTGATCATATTTTTTCTATTACTTATTATAAATATATATTACATGTAATATTCTTTATTAGTTTGATTTTCAAAAAATTATCTAATATAAATTTCGAGAAACTCAATTAAGTTTTTCAATAAAATATTTACTTTATTAAGAATTAATATGTATTAAAATTTAAAATTTTCATTTAAAAATATCAATTATCTCAATTACTTTTAAAAAATATTACGCATATCATTTATCTCATACATAAAATGTGCAAAGTCCATGCTTACTACTAATTATCCATAAGTGAGTTCAAATAAAATGAATATAGAAAATTATTTAAGATGCAATTCTGATCTCATTTTCAGATGTCTTTCTCTACCAAAGGAATAGTAGAATAAAATGCAAGAGAGTCATGCCTTTATACAAAAATGTTTTTACTCAGAGAGATGGAGCTCAATGCTGACACGTCAACTTATTGCAACTCTTCTACATCTACATCTCTATATCCACAATTTAATTTAAATCTCCAATCTATTAAAAATGGGAATGAGTGAGAAACTTCCTATTGCCCTTAAAATTCTCATGTTTTCAGTCAATATTACCTTTATTATTCAATTTATTTTCATTAAATACAACTATTATTAGTTATTAATATTAATCTACGATATTAAAATATCTTTCTCTTTTGTCAATAACACCCTTAAACTACTATATTTCTGGTCAATATTACCCATAATATTTTATTATTTTCACTAAATACAATTATTATTAGTTAATAATATAAATCTATAATACATTTAAATATTTTTCTATTTTTTTCAGTAACGCCCTTAAATTCTTATAAATTCTTATTTAATTCATGTAAAAAGAAAGTTATTTTTTAATTATATTTTAATTAAGAATATAAAATAAATGTTTTCAAAACTCTTTTGGGAGAAAAATCAAAACTAATTTTTTTGTTTAAACTTAAGTAATATTAAACTTTTTGGACTATAAAAGTATGTTATTATATTAATTTGATTTGTTTATGCACAATTTTTTTCATATTTTTCTAAGACATAATATAAATATTTTATAAATCAAATTATTATTTTCTTATATTTTATGATGTCATATTACTTTTTTGATATATTACACGTATTTTATTTATTAAGATGACTTTTTAGACATAATGTATTACAAATTTCGAGCAAATCAGTGAAAAATTTCAATAAAATATTAATTTGTCAAAAATTGAAGTTAGCTTGTAATTTTAATTTTAATTTAACAATATCAATTACCTCAACTACTCTAAAAAACAATATTAGCACTTAGAAAATACCATGCTTTACCATTCATCTATACATTGATGGAATATTTTGTGTGTAGTGACGCCAAAAAAATAAAAGATAATTATATGAAATTCGTGCCGATAAATGGGCATAGTAACGACAAGGAAATAAGAAAAGAGAAATAAGAAGAAACAAGACAAAGTCGAGACAAGCGTTGAACAATTTGTCCTTAAGTCGAATTTGCCCTGCAACGATGCCTACGGTTTATGGAAATCAACTCTCAAAATACAATGTCTCGTACTTGTGTTTGTAGCACTCCAAAACACAATGACAACAAACCAAAATGTAGTTTTTGTGCTCCAAAAATGAAAATGAAAGAAAATCAAAAGTATGTAACAAAATGTAAGAATTTTGATTCAAGAGAAGAAGAGATAATGATATTATCTTTGTATATCATTGATGTGAGGATTGTGAAATCCTAAGAGTCCTATTTACAAATGATGAAGGATTGTGGATGAAGTGGTATGAAGTCAAACCATGCATCACTTCGAAAAGACATGACTTTTCGGAATATCGTGCGATTGCATGGCTAACAGCCGCGTGTTCGCATGGTTTTACATGAAAAAAATATATTTTCACGTGTGATCACATGGATAAAATTCAACCAAATTTTTTTTTCTTCTCCATAATTTCTCATTCATATGATATTGGTTTCGAGATGACAGATATACCCTTCAAAACAGGTCAATCCCCGTTTCGACGCCCGAAGTGGCAAACTAATTTGCCTAAACGGATTGGGTCGAGCTTTTAATATTTGGCCGAAGTTGACATGATGTCACGTTTGTCAATTTTTAACACTTAACCAATTTCTCAAATTATTAAACTAATATCCAACAATCCCCACATAAATGAAATGCAAACTCTAACAAATGGAGTACATGTGACAAGTCATAACATTGAGATAGGTGGCTTGTGGCTTTGAACCTTCTTTAGTTGAATACAATCAGATTTACTAGGCTAGTTTGTAAACTCAATGTCTTGAACCATCCAACCGTTCGTGTAAACCCAAACAACTGTACCAACACCATGATTCATCTAATCAATTTGGTTCTCATGGTTGTGTCTATCTTGGCTCTGTACAGCTCTTGGTTTCATAAGTTCTCTAAGAGAATTAAGCCTCGAATTTTCGTAGAAGTGGCCTCACTTCAGACTTATATAGGTGATCTCTTGCAAGTCTTTTCGTCAAAGGTTCAGCCAAAATTTCTTTTAACTTTACATTATTAATAGAGATTATAGCATTTGATATTAACTGTTTAATGGTATTATGTCTCCGAAGGATATGTCGAGACTTACTATTATACATACTATTTCGTGCGCTCGCTACTGCCGACTGATTATCTCAATGTATGTTAATCGTAGAAATCGGCTTTTCCCAACCTGAAATTTCCTCAAGGAAATTACGAAGTCATTCCACTTCTTCTCCAGCTTTGTCTAAGGCAATAAACTCGGATTCCATTGTGGATTGAGCTATACATGTTTGCTTAGACGATTTCTAGGACACGAGTCCACCTCCAATGGTAAATACATAACCTTTTGTGGAATTTGAATCCTTGGTGTCGGATATCTAATTTACATTGGTACATCCTTCTAACACCGTGGGATATCTTGAGTAGTGTAATCCATATTCAACCATATATCTTAAATATTTAAGAACTTGGTTTAATGCCTTCCAATTTTCAATAATTGGATTACTAGTGAATCTACTTAACTTGTTGACTATGTATGCTATATCAGGTCTTGTGTAGTTGGTAATGTACATCAAACTGCCTATGACACATGAATATTCCAATTGAGACACGGGCTCACCAGTATTCTTGGTTAAATGTATACATAAGCTAACTAGTGACTTAACCAATTTTTAGTCATATTCTTTAAACTTCTTAAGTATAGTCTCAACATAATGTGATTGAGACAATGAGAAACCATCGGATTTCTTAGAGATTTTAATCTCTAATATTACATCCACCACTCCCATATCCTTCATGCCAAAATGTTTTGTTAACATTTTCTTAGTCGAGGAAATGACTTTTGAGTTATTTTCCATAAATAGCATATCGTTAACTTATAGACATATGATTACATATTCGTTCGGTGTATTTTTAAGGTAGACACACTTGTCACATTCATTGATTTTGAAGCTATTTAACAACATAGTTTTATCAAACTTTTCATGACGTTGCTTCAGTGCTTGTTTCAATCCATACAATGATTTTACAAGTTTACATACCTTTTTTTCATTTCCTGGTGCAACAAACCCTTCGCGTTGTTCCATGTAGATTTCTTCTTATAATTCACCGTTTAGAAATGCAGTTTTAACATCCATTTGATGTATTTCATGATTATGCAATGCTGCGATTACAATCTAAACACGTATAAACGTTATTCTTGTCACGGGTGAATAAGTATCAAAGAAATCCAATCTTTCCTTTTGTCTATACCATTTGGTTACTAATCTAGCATTGCATTTATCAATTGCTCCATCCAACTTCAATTTCTTTTTGAAAATCCATTTACAGCCTAAATCTTTGTTTCCAGGAGGGAATTCAACCAATTCCCAAGTATGGTTACTCAAGATGGATTCAATTTCATTACGTATAGCTTCTTTCAAAAAAGGAGCTTTGGGAGAGGACATTGCTTCATCAAATGTCCTTAGATCATTTTCAAGTAAATTGGTGACGAATTCTGGACTAAATGTCTTTGGAATTCGTTGCCTTTTACTTGAAGATTGTCATCATTTCCATGTGTATTATCATAGGTTCATTTATTTGAACTTACTTCCTTTTCTATACATGGAAAATTATCTTCAAACAAGATCGCATTTCTTGATTCAATAATTGTACCTACATGTACATCAAGTACTTCAGATTTATGAACCAAGAATCGATATGCACTACTATTGATTGCATATCCAATAAAGACACAATCTATTGTCTCTGGTCCAATCTTAACTTGTTTAAGTTTGGGTATTTGTACTTTTGCTAAGCACCCCCACACTTTGAGATGTTGGAAAGTTTCCGACATTTCCATAATTTTTAAGGTGATTCAACCTTATCCTTGTGTGGTATTTTATTTAGGATATGATTTGCAGAAAGCATGGCTTCCCCCCACAATTTTCGTGGTAAACCTGAACTAATCAATATTGCATTCCATATTTCCTTTAATGTTCGATTTTTGCGTTCTACAATTCCATTAGATTGAGGTGAATATGGTGCAATAGTTTGATGAATGATTCCAGATTCTGTACAAAATTCTTCAAACGGTGCAATATATTCTCCATCTCTATCACTACGAATAATTTTTATTCGTTTTCTAAGTTGATTTTCAACTTCGTTTTTGTAGTGTTTGAACACTTCCAAAGCTTTGTCTTTGCTTTTCAACAACTATACATAGCAGTACCTTATAGAATCATCTATGAATGTGATGAAATACTTTTTATCTCCTCTTGTTTGCACGAACTTTAAATCGCACACATCTGTGTGAATTAGTTCTAAAGGTACTGTGGTTTGTTCAACCAAATGAAATTGTGTTTTGGCTGCTTTTGCCTCTACACATGTCTCGCATTTTCCATTGTTAGAATGCATATTCGGAAGTAAACTTAAATTCATTAACTTGTGTATTGAATTAAAGTTTGCTCGTCCTAATCTATGATGCTATATATTAGATAACTTAAGAATACAAGCAGAAGATGATGTTTTATTGCTCATATTATTCAGTACAACAATTAGGACATTCTTTTTGAATAGTCCATCTTTTTCATAGCATTTTTCGACATACACATTAAATTTGGTAAGTACAAACTTATCCAATACAAAGACTAATTTAAAGTCATTCTTACTTAACAAAGAACCCGACACAAGGTTCTTACGAATATCTGGTACGTGAAGGACATTATTAAGGCTAAGCTCTTTTCCTGACGTCATCTTCAATATCACTTTGCCTTTTCCTTCCACTTTGGATGTTGAGGAGTTCCCCATAAATCATTTTTCTCCCTCAGTTGGAGTGTATAATGTGAACATTCCTCTATTAGCACATATGTGACGGGTTGCACCCGTATCAACTCACCATTCCAATGGATTTCCAACATGGTTGCATTCTGAAACAACCGTCGATAAGTTCATATCATACATGCCATTTGATATGGCATCAGATTCGGCTATGTTCGCTTGGGCTTGCTTATTTGGTTTGCGACAATCGACGGAGCAAAGTCCAGCCTTTCCACAATTATAGCAGTTGCCCTTGTGCGTCTTTGCATTCTTCTTTATAGGTTCAACGAAATGCTTTCTCTTCTTTCCTTTATTGTTGCTGGATTCCACCATATTTGCCTTTGATTGTGGTATGCTACTTCCAACAGGCTTGTCCAAATTTCGGTTGTCTTCTTCAATCCTTAGTTGGACCACAAGTTCTTCAATGTTCATCTCCTTGCGCTTATGCTTCAAATAGTTTTTGATGTCCCTCCACATTAATGGAAGTTTCTCGATGATTGCAACTGCTTGAAATGATTCACTTAGAGACATATTCTCTGCATGAATATCATGGAGTATGACCTGTAAGTCATGCACTTGACTAATGATCGTCTTTGGATCTACCATCTTGTAATCCAAGAATTTTCACACCATGAATTTCTTTATTCCAGCATCTTCAATCTTGTATTTCCTTTCCAAGGATTCCCATAATTCATTTGTAGATTTCTTGGAGCAATACACATTGTATAAGGTGTTGTCCAAACCATTCAGAATGTAATTCTTACATAGAAAATTTGAATATTTTCAGGCATCCAAAGCAATCAATGATGCCATATTGTTTTCTCCTTAGATGGCAGAATGATCTTCATTCAAGAATTTTTCCAAGTTGAGGGTCGTGAGATAGAATAACATTTTCTGTTGCCACCTTTTGAAATTTATCTCAATAAATTTTTCCGACTTTTCCCTATGTGGAACAGAGTTTGAATATATGGTAGTAGGAGCAGCCACAACCGGAGTAGAGCCATATTCATTCCTGCTTACGTAAAACATAAGATCAACAAAATCAAAATAAAAGAGTAGAAGAAGTTAAACTTAACAAGCTTAACCAAACAAGGATGTCACTTTCAACAAAATATATAAAATTAGAAGTTCGACTTAAGATTGATGGAATATTTTGTATATAGTGACACCAAAGAAATAAAGGATAATTATATGAAATCCATGCCGAAAAATGAATAGATTAATGACAGGGAAACAAGAAAAATAAATGAGAAGAAAAGAGACAAAGTCAAGGAAAGCGTTAAACACTTTGTCCTTAAGTCAAATTTGCCCCGTAACGGTGCCTACGGGTTATGGAAATCAACTCCCAAGATCAAATACTCCCACTTTTGTTTGTATCACTCCAAAACGCGAGCAGAACGAACTAAAATGTGGTTTTTGTACTCCAAAAATGAAAATAAAAATGAAAGAAAAACAAAAGTATGCAAAAAAATGCAAAATGCAAGAATTTTGATCCAAGAGAAGAAGAGATAATGATATTATGTTTGCATATCATTGGTCTGAGGATTAGGACATCCCAAAGATCCTATTTACAAATGATGAAGGGTTATGGACGAAGTGGTGTGGAGTCGAACCATGCATCACTTGAAAAAGACATGACTTTTTGAAATATCTTGTGATCGCACGGCTTTACATGAAAAAAAAAAACATTTTCACTTGTGATATCATGGTTATTATATCGTGCGATCACATGGTTAAAAATTGACCCAAAAAATTTCCCTTCTCTTTAATTTTTTATTTATCCGATATTGGTTTCGAGATCCCAAATATACCCTTCAACACAGGTCAATCCTCGTTTCTGAGCCACGAAGCAAAAAGTGGTAAACTAATTTTTCTAAATGGATTGGGTCGAGTTTTGAATATTTGGCCGAAGTTGACACGAAGTCACTTTAATCAGTTTTCAATACTTAACCAATTTCTCGAATTATTAAACCAATATCCAACATACATAACATGTGCAAAGTGCATGTTTAATTCATAAGTAAATTCAACTATAAAGAATATAAACTAGCATTTAAGATACAATTCTAATCTCATTCTCAAAGGTCTTCCTCTACAAAGGTAGTAGAATGATATGTGAGATAAACATGCCTATATATAAGAAGATTTTGATTTTGAGAGATGGAGCTCAATGCTTAAACGTCAACTTATCATAACTCTTCGACATTATCCATTCGTGTGTTCAACTATAAAAAAATATAGACTAATATTTAAGACGCAATTTCAATATCATTTGCAGATGTCTTCTTCTAAATAAGTAGTAGAATAAGAAGCGAGAGAATCATTGTCTTTATTCAAGAAGGTTTTGATTCTAATATATTTATCTCAATGCTGACATATCAAGTTATCGCAACTCTTCTACATTATTCATAAGTGTATTCAATTATAAAGAATATAGAGTAGAATTTAATACGCAATTCTTATCTCATTTTCATAGGTCTTCTTCTACAAAAGTAGTAGAATAAGATGTGAGAGAGTCATGCCTTATAGAAGAAGGTTTTGATTCTAAGAGATTGAGCTCAATGCTGACATGTCAATTTATATAAACTCTTCTACATTATTCACGAGTGAGTTCAACTATAAAGAATATATACTAGTATTTAAGACATGAAATTTCACGTTGACATGTTATTTCATCACAACTTTTCTGTACTAGACAAATGAGTTCAACTATGAAACATGTAGATTCCCATAATAAAATGCAATGAAATTTCATGATAAGAGTATCTCCAATGCAATCTATGGATTGGGAAAAAAAAGATTTGACACGTCAGCAAATAGACGAAATGTATTAAAAATGTCTCTCCAATTCATAACGTCGATTACAATGTTAAGCTGACGTGGCTAAAATATAGATATTGTGAGGTGCTCTGTCTACATCTAGACGCTCCATGGACATGATGAGTCAACATTTTTTAAGTTTTATAATTACTTTGTGAATTAGTTATTAATTATAAATTTAAAAAAAATGTCAATATCTTTCATCAAATTTTTAAAAAAAAATGTCAATCAACATGCACATTTATTTTTATTTTTTTCAATTTATAATTTTTTTATGAATTAATTATTATTTTTAATTTTTTTAAAAAATGGTTAGCCCTTTCATCAATTTTAAAAAAATATGTCTATCCACGTGCACATCTATTTTTAATTTTTTGTTGAATGTGTTATTAATTTTAACTATTTTAATTATTTTTTGAATGAATTATTAGTTTTTTAATGGGTAATAGAAAAATTTAAGTGATATTTACTTTCGTTTATTAATTGTTCTTTATAAATAAATAATTTTTTTATTTTTGAGATAAAATATTTTATTTAAAAATATGTGGTTAAAAATAATTTTAAAAATTTATTGTTTATAAACATAAATAAATTCACGAAAATAACTATAATTTATTAGGGTGAAATTATTAATTTCAAGTTTCTTGTTATTATTTTAATTATTTTGTGAATGAGTTATTAGTTGTAAATTTAAAAAAAATACCACATAATTAACATTATTTGAACGTAAAAGGAATCATTGGAAAGTAAATTTTAGACTTCTCCACCTATTTATCCATATTATTCTTTAGAAATGTCTATTTCATTGTCATATCAACAACAATTCATAAAGTGTATTGAAGATGTTCGAACATATCATCGTCTTACAGTTCTACTACTATATTATTTGAAAGTGATTCAATAAGAACTACTTAAGCACACGATATATGACAAAATTTCAAAGTTCAATGAATCAATTTATCACTCCTTCAAGGAGAATCAATATCAATTATCAACAAGGTGAATTTCCTAAACGACAAAGCTGCCCCTCATTCTACCTCACATCACATGTGAACTTGTCCACCTTCAAAACTCCACCTTCAATTCTCTTTCAAAATAAATAAATAAATAAAGAAAAATCCACCTTCAATTCTCTTTAAAAAAAAAATAAATAAATAAAGAAAAATCCACCTTCAATTCTACATGAAAACAGAGAATCTCAAAATCATTAAAAATAGATAAATAAAGAAAAAAAGAAATAAAAAGGAAAAAAAAAAAAAAAAAAAAGCCATCTCTCACTGTAATACCGTGCCCACAGCCACTGGTTCCTCCTTTTTCCCTCCCCACTCACACACTTTACCTTTCCCAATAACTTTTTCTTCATCTCCATCCCTCCCCTTTGCATTTTACCAAATATTTTCTAATTGTCCTTTATTTTTATAGAAGAATCCTTTATAATTTCACCTCCATCACTCAACTTCAGTATTTCAGAAATTCTTTGCTTACAGCGAAGTTTATTCTTTTCCTGCTCAGACCCAGTTTATGATTTGTGATATCTGTATCTATGTGAAGTGGGTTTCGAGAAATTCTAAGGGTTCGATTTGATTTTTGTCTCAGAAAAAATGGGGACTGAATTGGAAAATGGGGCTGAGTATTCGTTTGCGATGGAGTACCACGGACCGCCAATAACCCGGAACCTACCGCGGGCCGTTCCCATCAATGTGGATCGGATTCCGGTGGCGGCCGTGGTTTCACCGGTGACGTTACCGGATAATTTGTCGCTGCCAATTGTTCACCCATTATCAGCCGCTGAGATAAGCAAGAAGTTCTCCAATGAATGTAAGTTAAGTTCCTCGTCTCAATTAATGACCGTTTCTCCAACTTCTGTGATATCTTTTGAGCAGGGAAAAGATGAGGGTGGTGAGGGTTCTTTTAGTAAAGAATTAGGTTTAGGGTCTGAAACTTCTGTTTCGCCAAGCTCTGTAAATAATGTATTCGAGGAAAGAGAGCCTAGTAATGGTCCCAGTAACAATAGTAATTGTTTTTTGTCGGGCGAGTTAAGTAATGATTTAGAGAGTTCTAATCGTGATTATGGGGCTAATGGAGGGAACAAGTTGGGGTTTTCATCCGTCAGTAATGATCATTCGCTCGAGATGATAGTCGGTGTTGAGAGTTCTGGTGCATTAGGGTTTGCAGATAGCTTTGAGAAGTCGACGGAAATATCAGGAAGCTTGCAGAAGAGTATTTCGAGTGATTGCAAAGATATCAATGAGTCGAACCAGCTGGATTGGGACTCTAATGAGTCAGTAATGAGTATGGATTACCCATCTTCTCGGATTTCTTCCTGTAAGTTTGGCGATGGGAAAAATGAATCTGGTCGTGATGTCAGGAGAGTCTCACTGGTGAGATTTTGTGATATTGAGTCAGATGATGACGATACTGACAAGGATTTTAGTCGTGCTGAACCTGAGGTAGTAATAGCAAAGAGAGAACCTGCGGTGAAGGTGAGAAAAGGGGCATGTTACCGGTGTTTGAAAGGAAGTAGGTTTACAGAAAAAGAGGTATGTATCGTTTGTGATGCAAAGTATTGTAGTAATTGTGTGCTCAGAGCAATGGGATCTATGCCGGAGGGAAGAAAGTGTATCACATGCCTTGGATTCCCCATAGACGAGTCTAAGCGTGGCAATTTGGGGAAATGCTCTAGATTGCTCAAAAGACTGCTTAATGATTTGGAAATTCAGCAGATTATGAAAGCTGAGAAATTTTGTGAAGTAAATCAATTGCCACCGGAGTACATTTGTGTGAATGGCAGACCCCTTTATCACGAGGAGCTAGTTATGTTGCAGAGCTGCCCAAATCCACCAAAGAAGCTGAAACCGGGAAATTATTGGTATGACAAAGTATCAGGTCTTTGGGGAAAGGTGAATTCTATAATTTTAACACATTATTATAGTATTGTTGCTCCTAATGTTTTCTGTTATTGCTCGAGTTAAACAGATCTGCTCATCTTAACAGGAAGGAAATAAGCCATCACAAATTATTAGTCCCCATCTAAATGTTGGGGCTCCCATTAAAGCAGATGCTAGCAATGGGACCACTCAAGTTTACATAAATGGCCGTGAAATTACAAAATTGGAGCTGCGTATGTTAAAGGTTGGTATTTGCACTCATGTCAGGAATAAAGTGAGATCGTTCTCGTAGTTAACTTCATAGTTCTTGGTATTGCAGTTGGCGGGAGTTCAGTGTGCTGGTAAACCACATTTTTGGGTGAATGAAGATGGCTCATACCAAGAGGAGGGACAGAAAAATACGAAAGGTTATATCTGGGGAAAGGTGGGATATCAGTTGAGACCATGAATGATGCTTCTTTACTGCCACCAAAATATATATATATATATAAGGCTTACTCTCCCTCTCTTTACCTGCCATTCTTCTCTCACTATTTATGTTACTTTTCAGGCTGGAACAAAGCTTCTTTGTGCTGTACTCTCCCTTCCAGCTCCTTCAAAATCATCCTCTTCTTGTGGAGAGCAAGTGAATAGTGTGGTCAATCGATCATTTCCTGACTACTTTGAGTATAGAGCAACTCAGAAACTTCTTTTGATTGGTAACAGTGGATCTGGGACAAGCACCATATTTAAACAGGTAGTTCCTGAAAATCAGAATTTTTCAATTTTTGAATCGTTGTATTTTAACCTTTTTTAAACCCCCATATTCAGATTGTCTAATATTATTCTCATAATATCGTTGGAACATATCATGGGAATGATGGTCTAGTGACCCTCAAGATTTATCAATATATTCAAATAATGATAGTTTTTGCAGTTATTGTGTTCTCATGTTATTCGGCATCCATATTATTGATGTAACAAGCCATTATTTCTCTTAACTGCTTTAACATGCTTCTTAATCCTTTTTTTTTTTTTTAAAAAAAAAAAAAATTGGATAGCTCTAAAATGGGTATCTATTAGGGTAAAGAAGACATCCACAATTCGGTAGTTTAACTTGGTGATCCAAATCATTATTTGAACTTAATAAGGATAAATGTTGAAATGGTAAGGTAAATCATAAGAAGAAAAGAGAAATTTTACATATAAGATTTTGACAATTCTTATTTCGTTAATACTTTAAATTACATAAATTTTCCAATTTTTCCAACATTTTGTCTAAAGGAGCCCGTCCTTTATTTCGTTAATAGTTTAAATCACAAATTCAGTTAACATTGTGTAAAACACACCTATTTGATATTATTGTGGCTGCAAACTCTTGAACTACAATTGTAGAGTTGGCACTTTTTATCCAAATAATTGTGTCTGGTATCTTTGCGTCTGTTTGGTAAACATGTTTTTTACAACATAATTTTTCAAATCACTTTTTAATCATACACATTTTCTATCTCCACTTTTTAACCACACATTTTACCTAAAAAACATAAAAAACTTTTGACAAACAGAGCGATCATAAAGTTTTGGTAGGCACAACTCAGTGTTCAGTCACTCAGGTCTTGCTCTTTCTAAACTATCTCAACCTCTTGTCAGTTGCATCATTGCATGCTTTTACAATTTCAGTTCACTCGTATACTATTTTCCAATTTTGGTTGCACACTGCAATTGTGATTCTCTTTTGCAGACATCTTAGCCTCTGGTTGTTAAAAGTTTTTTGTTTAAAAACATGTTTTTTTATGTTTTCTAGATAAAATGTGTGGTTAAAAAATGGAGAGAGAAAATGTGTGTGGTTAAAAAGTGATTTGGGGAATTGTGTAGGAAAAAACATGTTTAAAAACATGTTTGCCAAACGGAGATATCAGAACCATTTTAATTTATAACATTTCACTTTATAACTCGTTTGATCACTGTATTGTCCAACACACAATTATGTTGTTGCATTTGTAGTATCTGTCTCAATGTCAACATGATTGCTTGTCTTCTAAAAGAAATTAGGAGTTACTAGCTTTGTAATACCCACCTTTCTCTACTAAGTATCCATATATCAAATTTTATTTTTCTTGTACGAGTTATTTTATGAAGCAGTTTTTGGCATCCATCGTGCATGCTTGAAATGTTTGTTCTGTGTGATTTTTTCCCCCTTTTTTATTAAATACTTTGTCAAATTGACTAGTTATGTGATTAAATATTGTTGTATTAGGCCAAAATTCTTTACAAAGACATAGCTTTCTCAGAGGATGAGCGTGAACACATCAAATTGTTGATCCAGACCAATGTGTACAGTTACATTGGTATACTTCTCGAGGGTCGTGAGAATTTTGAAGAAGAAAGTTTGAATAACTTGAGGAAAAATGGTTCTACTGATGATGCTGAACTTATTGGTATGTGTTGACTTTATGTTCGGCTTATTTCTGTACCCTTCCGAGGCATATAAAAATTCATTTATCTGCTTGCTGGGAAGCTAGTTTGTTATCAACTGAACTCTGTCTAGCTGTTTAGTTGTCTTTTTTGTTCTTCATTTATTACTTCCCTTATTGAGTTGGTAATTTAGAAGTACGAATATGCAATATGAAGTTGTGTATTTTGGCTACTAACAGGTTGTAGCGATGGCAATGATGAAAAAAATCCATATTCCATTTGCCCAAGGTTGAAATCATTCTCCGATTGGCTTCTGAAAATTATGGCATCAGGAACGTTGGAAATGATTTTCCCAGCTGCTACTCGTGAATATGCACCATTGGTTGAGGAGTTGTGTAGCAATTCAGCCTTCAGAGCAACCTACAATCGGAGAAGTGAATTGAAAACTCTACCCAGTATTGCTAGTTATTTCCTTGAGCGAGTAAGATCATTACTCATATCATATGCATGTTTGATTGATTTGGAATGAATACACGGGACATATTTTGGTTATGCTTAATAAAATGTCGTAAATCAATTCAAGCAGAACGTTCATATTATGCTTCTTTAGATTTCTTAATAGTCTATCTGGGTGTTCCTCAATTACGTTTTTGATCGTTTATCCCATCTAATGTATAATCTAGATGACAAGAGTGGTTTACATTGATTTTGTAGGCTTTATTTTCTCTTTGTTATGGTACTTACAAGAGCAAATGTTCCATAAGGTGGAGAACCATCATAAGAAAGAATTGCTTTCGGTATTGGTAGTTTGTAGGACTGTGGAGCCTTTCAAATTGTAGTGTGTTTCAGCATATCCTTTAAATATGGATATGTTTTCAATTCTCCAGCCGGAATGAGCAGGAGCATACATTGTTTAGGGTAGCTTCTTTGGCTAGAGAGACCTGTAGATTAGGTTATGACAATGTTCATTAGCACTTTGATGGACTGAAATCGAGTTTCCTTGTAACTGTATTGATTGGTTTAGCTTTAAGCTCGGTCACTTATAGTTGTGCAATCTCAAGAATCATCTGCTGCTTGTTTTCTCTTCTTCAGGCTGTTGATATATTGAAACCAGATTATATGCCATCAGATTTGGATATCCTATATGCTGAAGGTGTTACGTCATCCAATGGGCTTTCATGCGTGGACTTTTCATTTCCAGAGCCAGCACATGAAGATGATGTTGACAGTGAGGATCCGCATGATTCTCTGCTCAGGTATGTCTAATTATTGATATATAAATGATGACTAGAAAGCTATGTTACACTTAAGCTTTTCTATTTGTAACTTCCCTAATCAGCTTCAATCATGTAAACCTTTGTTTCTGCAGTTTTTCTCTTTTGAAATTTTCAATGTGGCTTCGGTTTGTGCAGATTATACTTTCAACTGAAGTATCAAGTATAACAAATAGGAACTTGCTGCTTCTTTTTTTCATTATTATGCGCTTATAAAACTTGACACTAAACTTATATATACATGTTATGATGTTACCCTGTTATTGAACAACTGTATAAATTAATTTTATACTAAATAAATGAAGAGAGAAGGAGAAATATGGAGTGGAGAGTAGAAGAGATTATAGTGGTTAAAATCGATGAATATGGATCGTAGTTCATCCCCTTGAGATTTGATGCAAGTTCTTACATTTTTATCCATTTTTCCAAACATATGGATTAAGTAATTGCCCAATCTCCTTGATATTTGGCTGGGCAAAAGACTAGGCAGTTACCTGGTCCTGCCACCCACTTACACTAATTACCTGCCATGCTTCCAACCTTATTTTTATGCAAAAACAGTGTCTGGTCACTACATGTGCTAAGTGGATACATATAAACACACTCATTTAGCCTCTATTGAAGTAGGAAATGAGCAGGAAATCACTTTATTCTAAAAGTTTGGTGTCCATATGGAGAAGATAGAAGAAATTATCACATGAATATTATCCTACCTCCAGAACACTCATATGAAATGGGGAAACAATCATGTACAAAAATAGTATAAAATACGGCCTCCAAAAACTTCTGAAGTAGACCATTGAAGTCAGTTAATCCGAGACATTGCATCTATAGAGGGAGGGTTAATGATAATGGAAGATGGAGTTAAAACTGAGAGAATGAGATCATGGTTTAAAAAGGCGAGGCGGAGGCGCGCACTGTGAGGCGCACAACCTACGCCTCGAGGCACTGATTTAGTGCTATTTTGGGTGGAAAGTTGAGGCGTACGCCTCGCGTCTCACACGCCTTGAGGCGTGAGGCGTTCTAAATGAATTTTTTTCTTTAAATGCTTTGGGACATGACACATCATTACAAAAAATTGGTTAGACCCAATTTGACCTATT
Organism: Ligustrum vulgare; assembly: GCA_963555705.1. Taxonomy (NCBI): domain Eukaryota; kingdom Viridiplantae; phylum Streptophyta; class Magnoliopsida; order Lamiales; family Oleaceae; genus Ligustrum; species Ligustrum vulgare. The sequence continues at coordinate 23,527,408 of OY743177.1, read as the reverse complement.
AGTTTATCAAAAATTGAAACCAAAAAAAATATTTTAGACTTATGCCCATTAAAAAAAACTAAAAAACCCTATATATTCCTCTACCCCCCACTTCCCACGTTCTTGCTCCGGTTATTATCCCATCATAGTGTCAAGTCTATAAACATGTATAACCACTTTCTTTCATTATCATCATTAAAAATTCTTTATAGACATTATTTATGCATTGATTAGTTATCAAAATTTAAAAAATAATACGGCACATGTCTGTAAACTATATTATACATGCACATCACCTGCAGTCTGCCCATCATGTTCTCTCTCCCCCTCTCTTAGTCTAAACAATGAATTAGAAGTCATGCAATCAACAATCTAATCAAGCAGTGCATGCTTGATGTTTATGTTTATGTTTGGTTTTATACTTCTATTTTAGGCTTTTTTTATGTCATCTTTTAATTTTTTTGAAATAAGATGCTTTTATATTATCTTATAATTTTTTTATTAAATTTTCGGTTTGTAGCGAGGCTTACGCCACAAAGCGCCTTGAGGTTTACGCCTCGCCTCACAAAGAAAAACCGCCTCGGTACCTAGTTCCGCCTTTTAAAACTATGAATGAGATAGAAATTAAAACTTACCTGGACCTACGTCTTGCTGGGAAAAAATGGTTAGTTGAAATACTACAGAACTTTCACAAGTGCACACTTCTACTTGAGTTGGCCTGCCTTTTGTGAACATGGCAGGAGGTTTGGGCTTTGACTACAAACTACTTAATTCGACAGCTAAGTAACCCATTTTGGCAGTTTCCGTGTGGGTGTCGTAAGTGAGGTTTCAGTAGTGGGTCCCCTTTGTTTTAATTGTATTAGATATTAGATTCTTCCACATCAAAACTCTATTTGCACTCAAACATCCTGCAATGGCACCTCAACCCTATTTACATCATCCTCCCTGCCACCAACTGAAGAGCGCCTCTTCAAAGCATAGCCTGCATTATCACTTTGCATAGACATCATGGTCACCTTCTGCATGGCAACATAAGGATCACAGTCCAAGTAGTATTTGCCTTAAAATCATATTTCATTCAAGAAATGTAGTACAAACACCAATACCGTCATTATCATTTACTGAAGTGAACAGTTGAGCATCATATAAATCATGTGATTCACACGCATCTTCAGTAAGTCATATATCATGATTGAATAGATATATAAAAGAATGCATCCAAATTGAATCAATTTGCAGATTCGTGTTCCTCAATCTATACCATGTGAAATAAGACTGGTGTATAGTTCTTGTTTATCTGTTTTTATCAGTTTGAAGAATTGACGCCTGGTTGTTTAGTATTAACATTATCTTCTGGTTTCCAGATTTGAGTTGATTAGATTGCAGACTAAAGGTTTCGCAGAAAACTGCAAGTGGCTCGAGATGTTTGAGGATGTTCGACTTGTTATCTTCTGTGTCTCCTTAAGTGACTATAACCAGTATGTCAGTGATGACGTAGGGGGGATCTCTGTGAACAAGATGGTGTTAAGTAAAAAGCTTTTTGAGAGTGTTGTTACTCATCCAACTTTTGATCAAATAGACTTCCTTTTGGTACTAAATAAATTTGACTTATTTGAGGACATGGTAGAACAGGTTCCTCTAAGTCAGTGTGATTGGTTTGGTGATTTTCATCCCGTGATAAGTCGCAATCGCTCCAACAGCAACAGAAACAACATAAACAGTAACCCATCTCTTGGACAGTTGGCATATCATTATATTGCTGTTAAGTTCAAGAGGCTGTACTCGGATTTAACCGGTCGAAAGTTGTATGTATCGCTAGTAAAGGGGCTGGAGCCGAATAGTGTTGATGCTGCACTGAAGTATTCGAGGGAGATTCTGAATTGGGATGAAGAGAGAAACAACTTCAACTCAAGTGAGTATTCAGTCTATAGCATGGACGCAAATTCGTCGTCTCACTGAAGTCGAGTTCCCATTGTACATAAACACTGAATGAGCAAGCGTATTATAGGTCAAAAAATTTGGAGTATATTCTTGGTATTTTTTTCGTCTTTAATGCGAGTTTATGCTGCTGGAGTGGAAACTGTGGCAAGTGATGAAAATTATGGCCACAATCTTCAGAAGTGTTACTCTCTATCATTTCATGCTGTGGGATGTGTCTTGTTATATGTCGAAATATAGCTGTAAAATTCAGGACATGAAAAGGAAATTATAGTTCTTCTATGTAGCCTGTGTGTAGCTCTCCACTTGTGTATTCAACATTGGTGATATGACCGGATAATGATGGTACTAAATGTAATTTGTTTACCCTGCTTTTATTTTCAATTCGACATTGTCGTGTTCCGTTAAATCTAGCTTTGCATGAATTTTCATTCATCATTTAAGTTTGGTAACAATCTATTGGTTTATAAACTAAATTTATAATTTTTAGGTCAAAAGTAGTGGTTAAAAATTGAAGAGAGAATGTGTGGTTAAAAGTGATTTGAAAAATTGTTTAATTCATAAATTAATTTATAAATCAGTTTATTTTATTTACCTAACACTTGCTAAAATTTTAAAGTTTTTAGATGGTTAATAAATATATAAAATCATTATCTTATTGGTCATTAATCTTTTAAGAATATTTGAATGATCAAATAAATTAGGGCTAATATATTATCACTGCATTTTTTTATATGTGCTTCACATTTTAATTACAAAAAATATTCATAATCTTTAATCAATATTACAATTATGTCCCCAACTTTTTATTCTTATTTCATTCGTTCATTCGTTCATTAATTAATATATCTCGTCTCTTCTATCGATTTATGTCAAAAAAATTATTAAGAGTAATTAAAATGTTTATTTACCGCTTGTACACTTATAATAAGTAAAAGAGTCAAAATTGTAATTGAATACTTGTTCATTATTTTAAAGCACTCTAATAATAAAAAAAGTTGATGAAAATCATCATGGAAGATAAAATTTGATAATTGTTGAAAATTTAATGATTAGAACTTGATGAAAAAAATAAAGAACCTAAATGCAATAATTTATAAGAAATTGTTGTGCAAATATAATTACCCATAAACTAATTATATTCTTACAGTTGGTTATCAAATTTTTTTTATTTTTTTTACGAAAGATCATTTAACTTGTTCATAAATAATATATTTTTCAAATCATTATTTAATCACACATTTCTTCAAATCATTTTTCAATTACATATTTTATTCCGAAATATGAAAATTGTAGAAATTTCGATGGTCTCTTTAATGTGTGAAACAAAAATGTTGACATAGTACAATTACGATCAACGGGAAAAAGTTATCGAATGGTGAATAGAATAACGATTTGACAAATTTGGTGACATCATTTTTTTTTAAAAATTTAATGGATTCATAAACTCAATGATCATTCCAAAAAATTAAAATTTGACGTTCAATGAATAATGATTTAAGAAATTCGATGAGTTTTCATTTCTCGAGTTTGCATAAATTCTTTTACCAATTCTTATTACATGTTTGGTATGTCTATTTAGTTCTCAAATAAAGTCAATAATTAATTTTAATAGGACCCATAATTTTTTAACCACACATGTCAACTTTTATTAGGACGAGCCTATAGCACGTGCTTTTCGCGTCTTATGTAAATGATAAATAAATTACATAATTTTTTTGTAATAAACAACTTTGACTAATTTTTGCCAAAAAAAAAAAAATCCGACTTTTCTAAGTTATTAAAACATATTTGTTTTTAGGGTAAATGGAGAGGCAGGAATTGATGGGGTTTAACTTATTAATTATTTAATGTAGAAGCAATGTCATATTTGGGTTAGAATAAAATATGTGAGGACAAATTTGGTAACTAAAAGATTCTTCCCTATTGGTACTTTAAAGGTGTAAAATAAAAATAAAATAAAATAAAATAAAATAATAATATAATAAATTACTTTTGAAAAAATTTTGGTAAAAAAAAAAGGGGGATTAAAAACCAATTTTTCTAAGGTTGCGTTTGATAACGAGTGTAAAATTTAAGTGAAAAGAAAATAAATTCCTAAAAATTGGAAGTTTAATGTGTTTGATTGATTTAATTTTCTAAGTGGAAAAGATAGGAAATTTTTCAACTTTTATTGTTTGATTGACATTATTTTTCATGAAAGATAAAGTAAAATTTATCCACTTTAATAATAAAAAAAAATTATATTTTTTCACACATTTGTACTTGATAATAATAATGTTAATTTTTAGAAAAAATAAAATCAATTAACAACAACAAAAAAGATCAAATGTAACAAAAATGGTATAAAATTTTTCATGAAAAATAAAACTTCATTCCCTAAGGGGAAACACGAATTCATTCAAAACAAGGAAAATACCAAATTTCGAGGCAAGTGAAAAAATAAATTTCATGAAAAACTCAGATAACCAAACAGCGCAAAGTTAGAAAATCAAATGAAAAATCAACATGAAAAATAATGCGTATTAAACTCCCTAAGTTATTAAAACGTATTTGTTTCTTGGGTAAATGAAGAGGTGTGGATTGATAGGGTTTAACTTATTAATTAATTAATGCAGAATTAATGACATATTTAGGTTAGAATAAAAGATGTGAGAGCAAATTTGATAATTAAAAGATTCTCCCCCGTTGAAACTTTTAAGGTAGTAGTGATAAGAAGTATTAAAAATCTGATAATCTATACCAAACAGCCGAGCCCGGAGCCCAGGATGTGTGGTATGTCAACATTAGGAATCTGGAAGGAATAAGAAAAGAACAGAGATCGTTATGAGAGAGAGCATAACAAGAATAGAAGTGATTGCTTTTCAATCTTAATCTTCAGGAAGGAGAGAATATAAAGATTGCTTTTCATTTTTCTGATTTTCCAAGAAATGAGAGCAAACAGAAAATTTGAAGAAAGAAAACATATTTCTTGATAAAGATCGACAAAATTTACCCCCTTTTACTTGCTTAATAAACTCTAGGAGCAAACAAAAATCAGTCAGCTTTCTTCCTTCAAACTAAGCCATTGCCTAATAATCGACTCCGAGAAATCACATCCTTCAAAATTATCCTCCCAACTGATCCGGTTTACCCTGGCGAATATAACATGCCTATTATGAATACAAATCAAGAATCGACAGAGACGTGAAACGATGCAAGACGAGCTTCAACAGCCATTCCGAAATAACGCCACTTATAACAGTCAGATTAGTCGAACAAAATTTGGTATCTACTTTCATGGGGGAGGGGTGAAACTTTATGAAATGAAGGATCTTTCACCTGCAATAAACCCATGATCACATCTGACGTGCCAGCCCCTTCCCGTACACAAAGAACATCGCCGTGCTGCAATCTTGTCATCATGGTTGAATATGAGAAGGGCAGAATAACAAGATGTACTTGTAAAAACTGGAGTATGTTTGGCTAAGCTTAAAAATAAATGAGTTATTTCCGGTAATGATCAATAAAAAAATTATTTATTTCAATTAGTACTTCTCTACTTGTAAGTAAACTTATTAAGCTCAACAAAATATGCTCTAATTCCCAATAAATTTTTTCGACATAAAACATGAAATAATAGTTCAAGCTCCTTGAGTGTTCACATCCCCTATTTTGTTGAATCCTTTAGTAAGCTCTCCATGCATATGAAGCAGAAATCATCATCATTTAATGATTGCATTGTCATCGTCGATAGCTCTGGTTTTTGCCTCTTGAGATTTAAGCAACCAATTCTGATGGGAATTAGCTCCCTGCCTAATGCAAATCTTAGAAGCTGTATCAGATATGGAGACGGACGGCTCGAGAAAATGAAATAAAGATACATATGGCAGCATACAAAAGAGAAACTTCACCTTTGCTCCAAAAGAAATCAATGCCTTCCTCTTTACTCACTTCAGCCGGTGAGGGAACATATCCCAGATTAATCCAGGTGTTCATTATCACCTCAAGCCTATCCCGGACGAGAAAGTAGGAAAAAGATGCTTAAATGCAATACATAGCAGATAAGGTTGAACAGGGCTTTGCCAAGGTATTGAAAATATATTGAACCAAAACACGACATTAGCAAGTAAAAAACAAGTTGTTGGAGACATTTTAATAACTAAGCCTCTGTTTGATTCTCTTTTTCCAAAACCTCTTTTTTTCTCATACTCATTTTCAACTACATTCACACAATAAAATATTCTACACAAAAACCAAAAAATTTCTATTCTCCAAAAAATCACTATTTAAAAAACCATTCTCTTTAAAATTTGCATCAAACAAGGCTAAGCGTGTCCCCTCTCTAGCAATTTAAGTTATTAGATGAGATGGTTTAACATTGTTCAAAGCAAGTAGAGATCTTGATTACAAATTTCACCGTCATCCAACTATGAAATTTGTGCATGCCCTGGTTCTTTGATGAAAATGTAAGGCTCTATTTTTCAATTTTTGTTTAAAAACAAAGAATGTGATGCTTTCAAGGTAAAATATGTGGTTCAAAAGTTGAGAGAGAATGTGTATAATTTACTAAATTATGGTTTGGGGAAATGTTTTATTTAAAAACATTTTTAAACAGAGGCTAAATTTAGCCTACCTGTGAGCGGATGATATGAGTAGAGTTGGCAATGAAATGAGCCGAGCTTATAAAAACAAAAAAAATATGTAGACTAGTTGAAAACCCTCCTCATTTTTCCAGGCTTAGGACCGGCTATTTAATTAATTTTTTTAGCAGACAGAGTTAAAATTGGACACGAACAACTAATTACATGTACAATTTTTGATTTGAAATAAAATGTATATGTATAAAAGATGATTAAAATTAAATTAAATATTATTTACCTAACATGCAATTTCGACATACTTATTTTGAAGGCGAAAATGAGAGTCATGCCAATCTTTGACACACATTAATGCTTCCAAAATATCTTCTTTGAGTTGGCTTTTTAGTTCAGACAAAGTCCTTTTATCTGCACTAAAAGTAGACTCCGAAACTACCGTGCTAACCGGAGGTGTTAGTAGATTTTTTGCTATGGCGAAAACAATTGAATATCTTCATTCATTTGTTCGCCAAAATTCAAGTAAATCAAATTCTAAAGAATCAGCAGGCTCTACATTCCTAAGTAATTCTTGTTTAAATAATTTTTCAATTCTTCAGGTATTACAAGTGGACCAGTTGATCCAGATTCGTTATGATATCTAGGGGACATATTGTAATAAGAAGTTCCTTATGTATCCCTAATTTCTTCCATTAGATCTAATAATTCTACTTTGTCATCTTTAAGTGTAGTGGTCCGTGATGGTGCGAATGGTGTACGACTAACATTAGTACATAATCTTACCGTATATGAGTTATACATACTTACTAATATGCTTTCTAAATTATTATGTAATAGGGGTGTCCAAAATCAACGCGTTACTCATTTTTGAAACAAGAAATTTCGTACCCTTTAAATTGTAATGCCGGTCCATTACACACGTTAAGGGAAATAACACAGTTAAATCTTCCCAATATTTTTTAAATTTGATCTCCATAGCAATTATCGTATCAATAAAAAATGAATCACTTCTATACCTATGAAAAGATTTTGCAATAATATAAAGACGTTCAAGAACTCTTGAACTAGTTGGATGGTATATCCTATATAATATGTTGGTTGAATCATAATAACTTGTCAAAAATCTTTTGACTTTAAAAGCAATTTCTCAATCCTCTTCTACTAACACAAATTCATTTCTAACAGTTCTACTATTATAATACTCAATTATGATGTGTTCATAAACTTCACATGATTTAAGTAATAAATACGCCGAGTTTCACCTATGTCCTACATCTATGACAAATTTTTTTGCATCTTTATCATATTGTAAGCATAACTCCTCAAAATATTGTTTTCTACTTGGTGAAATAGTTATGTAAACCAATGCATCCCTAATTCTATCCATTTGGTCTTTAATATGTTTCATTTCATCTTGAACAATCAAATTTAAAATATGACATACATCTAACATGGAATAAAAATTCACTAAATTTAGGATTAAGAATTCTACATAATTTATCTACAACGAGCTTATTTACACTAACATTATCGAATGTAAATGATCGAATTTTACTTTCACAATCATATGATCTAACAATTTGTAGTATAGCATTAAATATGTTGGTTACATTATGAGGAAATTCTATAAGTTTAAAGTAATAATTTTTTATGCATAACCCAAAGTGGATCAATGTAATGTGCAGTTACAGAAATATAAATTTTTTTATTAATGCATTCCCAAATATCAAAAGTAAATGAAATACCACTACCATATTTACGTAAATCAGTTATTAATTGTTTCTGAGTTTTAATAAAATATTTTATAGTATTAGAACGAAATGTGTTTCTACTAACTCCAACATACCTCGGTTGAAGATATCGTTTGACATATGTAATGAAGTGTTCGTTGTCCACTATGCTTAGTGACAACTACACCCCCGCAATGAATTGAACCATTCGGGTTCAAATTTCTTCTTCAAAATACATCCACTTTGGATGGATTTCATTTGCTTGGAATCGTTGGATTGATATCCTAACATATTATCTTGTCAACTTTGATTTGTCCTATCATAATCTAAGATATGACATCTTCACCATTGGATGGATTTCAATTGCTTGGAATGATATCATAACATATTATCTTGTCTACTTTGATTTGTCACATCATAATCTAAGATATCAAATCTTAACTGTTGGATGGATTTCATTTGCTTGGAATCGTTGGATTGATATCCTAGCATATTATCTTGTCCACTTTGATTTGTCACATCATAATCTAATATATCAAATCTTAAATGTTGGATGGATTTCATCACAACAAAACCATTGGATTTATATATTGAAATTTTATGAATAGGGAATATCTTTACGATAAATAGAGTATGAAGTTTTACATTTTAGCTCACACTTGCCTTCTTGCAAATCCAACTATCATACTCTTCGAAATCTCTTCACAATGAGTTCAAGTAAACGAAGTGCTTCATACTCAAACGAAGAATACAAATGCTTATGTCATGTTTGGTTTGATATTTCCCAAAATCCAATTATTGGTATTAACCAGTCGAAGGATAAATTATGATCTCGAGTTGAGTCTAAATATAATAGCTCCAAACCAGAATATATCACTCAAAGTCAACCCCTGAGAGGTTGAGAAGAAAGGTTTCAAGTTTGATCATGTCTAGCACATCTTGAAAGATATTGAAAAGTTTACTAACGATGTTAGTACAACATTACCCCACTTTCAAATGGAAAGTGAAAATTTTGCATTCGTCACAATCAGACTCTCCCACACACCTGCATCTCCTGAATTATCATCATTCTCTTCATACAGATGAAGATAATAGTGGCGGCTCAGTCCAACAACCCATTTGGGTAAAAAAGGCAAAAGGAAAAAAGAAAAAATATTGAAGAATCTACAGATTTGATTCAATCAATTGCAAAAAACAATCGAGATATCACTCAGATTCTGAAACAAAAAATTTATGAAATCCAAATGCCTTGAGCTGAAAGTGAGTCGAAAAAGTAGCTATTGCGGAATTTCGAGAAGAGAATAAATTTTACTTATAAACTTAGACTCCATACCAGATCCAAGTCTTCGTGAGTTTATTCGAAGCGAACAACTACGAATTATGAAAATGAGATATCAACAACGAAGCAAGGATTCTCAAAATAGCTCAACTTCATTTAGTCAATATTTTGACGGTCTAGGAGGATCCGAAAATAACTTACTAGATTATTAGATTATTGTAATTTACTTGTTGTGTTTTACTATTTCATGTTTAGTTATTGTGTCGTGATTTTATGGATTTCATTTATGTTCATCAATTTTAATCGTTGGACAAAATCGCCACTATTATCTTCATCTATGTGAGGAGGATAATTCATGAGACGTAGGTGTTGGATGAACGGAATTGGGAGAGTCTGATTGTGACGATGCAAAATTTTCACTTTCCATTTGAAAGTGGGGTAATGTTGTACTAACATCGTTAGTACACTTTTCAATATATTTCAGGATGCGCAAAACATGATCAAACTTGAAGCCTTTCTTCTCAGTCTTGTCTTGTGACTTGTGCAAACAAAATTTTTACTTTATCCATCTGCAAGATTGTGGAAAATTGATGGCGTTGAAGATCGAGCGTTGGACTAATTGGATAAGCGGGATCGTTCAATATCAAAGTTTTCAAAGAAATGGATATAAAATTCGCATACAGGCTCAGATTTTGCCCCATAATATGTTTTCGGAATCGTCTCGACGATCCGGATTGGACTAGCCTCTTCACCGCTATTGATAATGGATTTTGGGCTTTTGAAATCGTCCAAACAGTTAAAAACGGGATTTTTCATAATTATTATGTCTACTTTCGTCCTTTTCTTTTATTTCTCATTTTAAGGTTAGGGTTTGTTATTTACGCGCCTTTGTTTTGTGTTTTCAGTAGTTGTTTTTGATATTAAACCTATTAATCTTGGAGTTTCTCCAATTTATGCAATTCAATTCAAGATTCTCTTGAATCAACGATTTGGATTCTTGTTATCTTCTTTCATATACGTTTCCGCCTGCATAAAAAATAATTAAATTTCTGAGCTCATTGAATAAAGAACGGTGAAATAAAATATTATATAAAACACTTATGATATCTTGTTTGGATGCACCACTCGGATTAAGAAGTTCCACTTGTCGAATGCATCCCCTCAACTTAGCAACAACAGTCAAAATAACATACATTCGAGATTGTAAAGACCTCGGGGGTTGACTTTGAATGATATATTCTGGTTTGGAGCTATTATAGCTAGACTCAACTCGAGACCAGAATTTATCCTTCGACCGGTTAATACCAATAATTGGATTTTGGAAAATATCAAACCAAACACATAAGTGTTTGTCTTCTTCGTTTGAGTATGAAGCACTTCGTTTACTTGAACTCATTGTGAAGAGATTTCGAAGAGTATGATAGTTAGATTTGCAAGAAGGTAAGTGTGAGATAAAATGTAAAACTTCATACCCTATTTATAGTAAAAATATGTCCTATTGATAAGATTTCAATATAAAAATCCAATGGTTCTGATGTGATGAAATCCATTCAACGATTAAGATTCGTTATCTTAGATTATGATGTGACAAATCAAAGTGGACAAGATAATATGCTATGATATCAATCCAACGATTCCAAATAAATGAAATCCATCCAACGGTTAAGATGTGATATCTTAGATTATGATGTGACAAATCAAAGTAGACAAGATAATATTTTACGATATCAATCCAACGATTCCAAGCAAATGAATCTATCCAACGGTTAAGATTTGATATCTTAGATTATGATGTGACAAATCAAAGTAGCAATTGATAATATGTTAGAATATCAATCCAACGATTCCAAGCAAATGAAATTCATCCAATGGTTAAGATGTAAATGAAATCAATATTGGACGACTATATAAGAGTGTTGGTTGTGCTAAATCTAATTCATCAAATTGATTTGAAAAAATGAATCTCAATATTGAAGGTCCCTCTAACTATTCATCTTCTCTGTTTGACGGAGATGATGACAGAGATCAACTAACTCTTGATCTTAAAGCAATTGATACACAAAAAGAACTGATATCTCGTTTGTATAACAACAACCTCGTCATATCTCACTTCCTTGATTAACAACAAAACTACCCAACTCATGGAGGCTCAATACTTGATCATGTTGTTATCAATTGTGATCGAGGTACTGCTGATGCAAACCATTTTAATGACTATTTTGCTGAAAACCCATGTTTTGGCAAATTGTTGTTTCGATAACGATATTGAATGTCACGAAGTTTATTCTCACGTATACTTCAGGCAATTCAATCGCATGACAATTACTTCGTACAAAAGAGAGATGAGCTAGGTAGAATCGATTTATCTGTTTTCCAAAAGATTACAGTTGTGATAAGGATGTTGACATATGGTATTGCAGCAAATGCAACTGATGAGTACATCAAAATAGGAGAATCCAATGTAATTGAAAGTTTGAAGAGATTGTGTCGAGCAATTGTAGAGATATTCGCTCAACAATATCTTAGATCTCCAAACGCTAAGAACATTGCGAGGTTACTCTATATTTGTGAACGTGGTTTTCCAGGAATGCTGGGTAGTCTAGATTGTATGCATTGGAAGTGAAAAAATTATCCAACGACTTGGGCGGGACAATATACAGATCGTAGTGGATCCCCGACAATTATTCTTGAGGCAGCTGATTACGATTTATGGATATGGCACGCACATTTTGGTTTGCCAGGATCAAATAATAACGTTAATGTGTTGGAGGCATCTCACTTGTTCGCAAACCTCGCTAAAGGTATAGCTCATCTCGTTAATTACATCATTCAAGGAAAAAAATATGATATGGGTTACTATTTAGCTGATCGTATATACCCAAAATGGTCTACCCTTGTGCAATCAATTCATGATTTGCAAGGTCCCAAAAAAAAAGGTATTTTGCAGCACGACAAGAAAGTTGTAGAAAAGATGTCTAACGAGCATTTGGCGTTTTTCAATCACGATTTGCGATAGTCGCGGGACCAACACGATTTTGGTCCAACCATGTGTTACAAACTTACATTATATAATGACTGCGTGCATTATTATGCACAACATGATTATCGAGGATGAAAATTATGTTCAGGCACCTGTCTCATTTTTCCATGAAACACTCACTCCTGAAGTTGAGATGGTCGTAGATGAAAATGTTCGAATTCAAGAATTTCTTACTCGACATAGACTAATTAAGGATAAAGAATCTCACATTGCACTTCGAAATGTATTAATTGATCATTTGTGAGATAAATATACTAATTTCGAGAATTAGTACACAAGATTTAGTTGTTTTCTATTTGTATTGTGCGAATGTTTTCATGTTATATGTAACATTTTTATGCAGTATGGACCTATGGTTATTGTTAATTGTGTTATTATGATTAATGTCTTTTTTTTAATAAACGTAATATTCTTGATAATCATTTTAAATTATAAATTTACAAAATTTAAGTAGTAGTAAAATATATAATTAAATAGTTTTCAAATTAACCTAATTGTTGAGAATTGAAAATAATAAGAGAATATAATTACTATTCATTTGGTGTAAGATTTAGAGTTCTAGGTTGAAGATAACTTTGTTGGATAGTGCAATATTACACTATTTTAGTGCAAATTTACTACAAAATGGAGTAAATGGATTGGAGATGCTCGAAGTTCATCATAACTTAGCAAAAATTCTAGGAGTTACGGCAGAACTTTGAGACAAACATAGAGTAATAGTGTATTTTCTACTATTATACACTTTTGACTACTCCAAAATACATAAATTTAATAGTAATTACATACTTAATGGGAATTCCTTCTACGTCAAGGAAACAGCAACAAAAGAAGGAAAAATCAAGATATTTTTTTTACTTGGCTGAACCACTGTAATCCGGATTCATGACCAAGCCTATGTTTGGCGTTTGATTTTTGTTTATAAACAAGAATTTTGAGTTTTTTGAGGTGATGTACGGTTGAAAAGTGGTTTCAAAAAATGTGTGGGGTTTAAAAAGTGGTTTGGAGAACACAGAATTTAGCATCAAACTTCTCACGATATTTACAAGTTTATCAGCCCAAGAGAAAGATGTACATTGCTTTTTACATTATTAACTAATAAATATAAGTGACAGCTTCATTTAATTTACTGATACTATTAAAAATTCAACTTCAGTTTTTATAAAGCAAAGCGCTTGCGTTGAAAATGAATTAGCATCATGGCATAGAAGATCATATGAGGTATGGTGTATATAAAACATTACTGTATTAAAACTTACACCAGTTGCTAAGTAGCAGGCCAGGCTTATCTGCTTAGCAATGTTTGCAATTGTTGCAGGAAGCAAGAAGTACTCAGGAAAGACTAGAGTCAACAACTCAACTCCAATGCTCAAACTATAGAGAACAGATGTTGAGAACCTAACCCTCTTCAGTCAAAACAAAGATGCATCAGCAACTCGTCAACTTTGGCACCAATTCAGCTTCATATACAACAAGATAATTTCCAAAAGGTCTCACGAATTACACTATATCGTCAGTGAAAACCCATCGAAAATTAATATTTTGTGGTATGTAGATATTTTTGACAACGTGCGTGGCTATCTTCATTGTTAAAAGTAACAAATAAAATGAGGTAATACGTGATTAAAAAAGGTCCCAAATAGAACTGAACTAACTAAGAAATTTAAGTGGAGAATGTCAGCAGTCCCTTGAGGTGCAAAAGCTATACCTTCAGATTGGTATCAAAAGCAGACGCAAGGGTAGCAGTAGCCAGTATAGATGATTCTGCTCAGGCGTCCAAGTCCTTCCTTCAAGACCCAGTTCAGGGCAGCAACAGAAGTGAGTGAACGAGATTTTCCATTCCCTATTGCCCGAAACATTGCCTAAATATACCCACTCAATATCATTATCGATTATATAATAGTCTGAAATGTGTTATGAACAGGTAAAAACAGAATTAGAGGATAAAATAATAACACCAATATGAATTTAGTCATACTCAAACAGACACATTGATTTACTTTAAGAAAGATTAGCAGCTAAAAGATTGCCAGTATAATTGAACTAGAATACATGAAACACAGGCATTCATTAAGTTCACAACTGAATTCTTGCATTTTAGTTATTAAGTGCATCTCACATCAAGACAATTATCCACGTAATACACTTTCATTTCATTATATTCTTTACGGTGCTAAAACGATAAATATTGATTTAAAGACTCAAACCTTTCCAAATACCACCAAGCCAGAAGCTAAATTTACATTGTAGCTAGAAACTGAATTTAATACCGGGTATAGCAGAATCATAAACGTTTAATCCAAGGACTTGACCTACACTATAATTAGCACAGGAAGTTACCACCTGAAGCTCAAGGAAGAGCTTATCCGAAAATTCTATTAAAATTATCCAAGATTATCCCAAAGACTTGATTTTTCAATTAACTCAGAAACTTATTAACCAAATTAGAAATACCTGAGTAGCAAGAACCTGAAGAGCAGAGCTGAAAACTCTATAAGAATTTCCATTTCACATATCAGAGACTTCCCTGGGCAGAAAAAAGTCTCTCACAGCAGACCCACAAACTCTGGTCAATTTCCACACCCCACCTCCAAAATCAAGAGAAAAATCCCTAACAGATAATGCATTGATCCCATCAACAGAGACAAGTTTCAGGTCATTTCCATCCCAAAAGTACCTCGAAACAGCTCCTGAGTGTCGGATAACAACTGGGAGACTGACTTTTTCTTGAGCACTACAGTTGAGTTTTAGATTTGCTTCTTAAAATTCATGGTTGAAGCTGGATGTTTTAAAAGAGTTTTAGATAGTCAAGGGTTTAAGAGAGGTTTTCGGTATAATATTGAGTTTGCGAATTGGTGTCCATGGCGAGTGAAGGTGTGAAGACGAAGACGAACCGGTGTACACAAATTGCATAACAGCATATTCAATAGTAGCGTAATTTTAGGTGCAAATTACCTAAAATTAACCCCAAAAAATCATTTTTCTATCTCAATAGAAACGAGATTTGTTTGAATAGCTTTCAAATGTGGTATTTTTCGAAATGCCCTTCTTTTGTTAAATGTCTTTTATTATCTTTAATGAATTGTATTATTTTATTTGCAAGATATATCCTTGAATTAGTCAGGTTAATTTAATTGAATATCTTCTATTATATTCATATTCTTTAATTTTTTAAGTTCTTCTAAAAATACTTTATATTGTAATAATTTCTCGAAAGATTTTAGATGTTCTTTCTTTGTTATATATTCTAATGCTATTCCATCTGAAACTTCATCTTCTATATCTTCGTAATCTTCTATAATTTTATGAACCGTATTTATATTTTTTGCTGTTTCAACAGAATTAAATTATATTCTATTTAAGATAGCATAGTCAATATCTTCGTATATTTCTTTTAATTTAGATTGTCCAACAGAATGTATATTTTTAGATTTTTCAGTAATAGTTAATAAAAATGAAATTTCTTTATTATCTAAATATAGTTTATGATCACAGTTATTAGAAGTTGATGCTTGTGAAGTATCCATAGATTATCGGGTTGGTTAATTATTATACAAAATTTTCAGGTATAAGTCCATTCTTTGATCTAGTACAATACAATAATCTGCAATATATTGTTCGTATTTTTCTAAGAGTTTATTATATTCTTCAGAAGATAAGTTTTCATTTTCCATTTATTGTTTAATATCTTCCATTTTATCTTTCAATTTTTCTAAAAGGTTATCTAGTCCTTCTATTGTATATCCTGGCATTAGGTTTGGACTGTATTTGTCATTATTTTATTTTCTAAATCTATTTTAATTGCTAATATGTCAGAATAATCTATAATGTATTGATCATGATTTTCTGAAAGTATATAATATTGTTCAGATGATTCATCCATATCTATTAAATGAGATATAATGTTATCTATTTTTTCCATAATTTTTTCTAACAAATTGTCTAATCCTTCAATAGTATATCCAGGCATTATAAACACAGAGGTAAATAATTTATAAAGTTTCAAGTAATCTTTCAAATTCTATGAGTGTTTGAGAATTGATAATATCTATGTCAGCCATGATATCTATACTTGGTTCAAATGATATATTATATTTTGAAATATTTTTCTTCCTCTTTTCTAATTTATCAATTATATCTTGAATATCATGTATTATTATAGATCTTACAGTTCCTTTAGCAAAGTTTTCTATCAAATTTTCTTTAAAACTTTTTAATATCTCTTGTGATGCATAGAGTTGCTCCTGGTATCCTATTTTATCAATTTCATTTTCATATTCAATACCTTTTTTACTTTTGATATGCTTTTGAACTTTATATGGACCTCTTTTAGTTCTGGGTTTTTTCATTATATAATTACTTTCATTCATGATATTAAGGTTTTCAAAAACTGGTAAAGAAAGATTCATCTCTTCCATCACTATCATAATCTATTACAGGATCATAATCATTATCACTACTAAACACATATACTAAATATAATTCATTATTTATTTCAGTGTTATCACTATCAAGCCAAAAATAAATAATTGATTTTGTAATTTCTAATCATAATATTCTTTTTAATGTTGGAAAGATAGTTAACAAACATGACATATAGACATGATATAACTTTTTTATTTCATTATTTGGTATAGTAAACTGTTTATGCATGAATAAATGTTCAATTATGCTATGGTATTCATCATTATAAGGACTGTTTTGGTAATTAAACTTAATAATCCTGGATTCTGTCATGTTAAAAACTCTTCTTCCTCCTAATTCCGTAAAGATAGATATATTAAGAATACTAACCTCTTTTCCTGTTCTCGGTACCTTTGTATTTTCCTTCTATTGTTAGTGACTTTCAGGCTTATAGGTTTCTGCTCCACACCCTTCAATGGCTTCCTGCCTTCACGGGTTATTAGCTAAACCTGGATGCCTTCACTGTATAACTCTTTAGATGGAAAATATTTTAGGACAGAGTGTAGGGAGTTTTCTTAATAATATATCTTCTTTTTGGAAATAGGATTTAGAAGACAATAATTTAGAAACTCCTCATAATATGATAAGTAAATTGGGATTTTTATAATATGAAGATTGACAAAGGATTGGTATGAGAATTTTTTGAAAGACAGAAGATTTTTGGCTTTCTCACAAACTGAGTGCTCAAGAGAGTTCTGCCTCTTTTCTAATCAGAAGATCCTTATTTATACAACTCACGGGGTATTACTATACAACCTCTTACATCATTGCTTATGTAATGGATACAATAATTTGAATTTTACAAGGACCTACAAGGACACACCTGTCCATCTATTCTTTATTATAAGGATACAGCTGTCCCTTTATTTCTTCACATGGCTATATTATAGGGACACCTATCCCTCTATTTTTAGTCTTTTCATGGCCCTTACATTGTGCTGTCTTGTTCCATTAAATCAGATCTATCAATTGGCTTCCATCTGTCCATCACTTCCTTTGGTATGTAAAGCAGACTTATCAAATGGCTTCCACCTGTCCATCAATTCCTTTGGCATGTGGGGCAATTCCTAGCTATGCACGCCTCTTGCAAAGTGGCAAAACTTCCATGGATTTGATGAGTATCAAATTTATTGATGTATTCTTGCAAGATTGTTGACTTTTCTTTTCCTCCATTAGTGAGTAAGGTCCATCCATTGTACTGGCATATGCATTTGAATTTTTTCTCATACAGGTTTTTGGCAATGTTGTAGAGAACTTTAATTCCCAACACCCTTCGGGATCTAAACCATGATCTTGTAATGTTTGGTACTGGCTTGGTATTTTTCCCAACTTCAATTTGAAAATTTCGAGCAACATACCCAATCGTGATAATATGCTCAGCAGGATAATATATCCTTCCATCAATTTCAGGAGTGATCGAATAAGATTTTAAATATATGGCTCTTCCTTGAGCAAATTTTGAAATTTCTCCTTTTAGTAAATCATCAAATTTTTCGATTTCTTTCAGATCTTTTCCTGGATAGATAAGATCCAAGAATCCATAATCAGCTGCCATTTTTGTCATGACGGGATCTCCTCCCTGAGTAACGATCAATCGTGGGTATACATGGTCTCCAGACGAAATGTAATAGCAATCACATTCTTGAAGTTCATATATAACTTCAACAGTGGTTTTATATTCGTTTTCTTTTGGTAAAAAAGGGGAATCATCTTCCTCTTCAGCACGAATTCTGACTACCCTTGTATGTTCATCTTTGGCATTGATTGTGATTTTTCGAGGACTGGCTTCATTTATAACAACTTTTTTAGGACTTGGTTCATCTCTTTTAATTGTTGGTCCACCACTGCTTCCAGAAGATGTACCTGTTTGTATTTTTGATATAACCTGTTTGGTATCAGCCTGTTTGGTAATCAACGATTCAAACTGAGATTCAATCTCAATTATGTTATCGCTCAATTCTTTAGTATAATTATGATGAAATGTTGAGATTTCCATCAATTGCTTGAAACTTCATTGGAGAGTTTCTGCAAGTTGTTCAATTCCAAGTTTTATATCTTCAGCTTCCTCCATGAGGAAGTTTATTCGCTTTTTGGCGTCTATCAGGGATCTTTTGATATTATCCATCTGCAAATTCAATATTCCTGCTTAAAAAGTCCGCAAGATAATTATTAACACCTTTAATATAAACTATATCAAAATTATAAAATGCCAAATAGGCTTGCCATCTATGGAGCCTTCTATATTGAGGTTCTGGTGGTAATTTATTTTTTACTAAACCTGCAACTTGAGAATTATCAGTTTCAACAATGAATTTCTTAGATAATAAAAACAATGAAAACTTCTTTATTCCTCTGATGATTGCAAACAGTTCTTTCTCATGAGTGGTATAATTTATTTCTGCTTGATTAAACGTTCCACTTGAATATCTACAAATTTCATTAAGATCTGTTTTTAATATTGCTGCCCAATACTTATCCGAGGCATCAGTATTAACTATCAGATTATCTTTTTCATCTGGTAATCTTAATTTTGACAAATTTTTACATTCTTCTTTTAGTGATTTGACAATTTCTGTATGTTCATCACTCCATCCTTTGGTATTTGTTTTCCTGAGTAAAATTTGAATTTTATGTCTCTTTTTTGATAGATTTTCAATAAATTCTTCTGCATAATTTAAACATCATAAAAAATTTTGTATTTGTTCTTTTGATTCTAATTTGTTTGGAAAACTTTCTATCTTTTTAGATATACGGGTTTGTAATTTTATCCCTCTTTTATCTATTGATAATCCAAGAAAATCAATTTCTTGTTTTTCTATTACAGCTTTATTTTTTGAAAGAACAATTCCTTCTTTTTTGCATTCATTTATAAATTTAATTAAATGGTTTCTATGTTCTTCTCTATTATTAGAACATATTAATATATCATCGACATAGACAATTAAGAATTCATTGAATTTTCTAAATATGTTATCCATTCTTCTTTGATATATTTGTGGTGCATTTTTTAAACCAAATGGCATAACCATCCATTCATACTTACCTTGAGGTGTACTAAAAATGCTGTATATTGAATACTATCTTCTTCTATTTTTACTTGCCAAAATCCTGATTTGCAATCAAATTTAGAATAATATTGTTTTCCTTTTGCAAGATTTATTAGTACCTCTTTATTGGGTAAAAAGTATCCGTCAAATTTAGTATATTTGTTTAATTCTTTATAATTTATCACCATTCTAGTTTTTCCTCTTTTTTGTTCAGAATGTTTCATGACCATAAATGCTGGACTACTATGGGGTCCATTACTAGGTCTGATTAATTTTTGATTAAGTAATTCTTTTATCTGAGTTTTAAACTCTTGTGTATCTTGTATGGTATACATCATTGGTCTAACTCTTATAATAACATTTTCTGTTAATTCTATTTTAACTTTTGGATGATGTGGTTTCCAAAATAATAATGGATTTTCTCCACAAATTTTTTCTAGTTGATCAATGATTTTTTCCATATTTGTTTGTATGTTTGTTTTTAAGGCTTTTTTATACATTATTCTTTTATTTTTTATTTCATTTTGTATAATTGTTGGTTTTTTCTCCTATTTATCACCACGCTGTGTTGGCTGAACTCTGTAAGGTCTAAATTCCCTTGGTATTTTTAGTAAATGTGCACAAGGTGTTTGTAACATTACCATGTAATTATTTTGTTTATAATATTGAAATTGTTGTATAAAGTCATTTCCTAGTAATATATCACATTCTAATTTGTTATAATTATATACTTTATTTACAACTATTTGTTTACCCCCAAGTATTATATCAATTTTATCAGCATTTCTATTAAGTTTTATTTCTTTTATATTACTAGTTTCTCCTAATTGTTTTCTATTAGGTAAACTTGTTGATCTCCTAATTAATCTGCCATCTTCAAATGTTATGTTATTATTAGGGTATTCTTCTTCTCGTAACTCTATGATTTCTGGTTTATTTTTTGTTATAGTAAGTTCATAATTTCTTGGAACTAAACTTATTTGTTTATCTGGTTCTACAGCTTTACCAAAATCTTTACATTCTTTATGAATTTCAATATATGGTTTTTTAGAATAAATGTTTCCATAATTAGAATTAGTAAATGTGTATAATGCCCTGTATTCTATAGTCATAATTTTATCTCCTGGTTCCATTATATCATCTTTATGTAATTTGAAATGTAATCCTAAAACTTCATTAAAATTTCTATCTTTTAATGATATACAATATTTTGGGTAACATGTAAATATTAGTTTCTTATATGCTAGATTTCCTTCTACTGTTCCTAAATGACTGTCTTTTAAATTTATAATTCTTCCATCATGTAAACTTACAGTCAAAGGCGAATCTAATCCTTCTCTAAACAGGGATTTAAACATTATTTGGATACCTGCTAAGTAAACATATTGAATCTTTTCACTTTGTTTTCTATTAATCTTTGTTAATAATTCTGCAACTGTATTTTTTGTTAAAAGATTTAATTTGTGTGTTCCTTGAGTGGTTCTAACATCTATTGCTCTTTCAATTTTATGATATTCATTTATTGCTACTTTTTCTCTTTTCCATATTCTGTCTAATATTTCTCATTTTCCTATTTTCAAATATAAAGATAATTTTTGTATTTTTCTAAACTTATTATTATCAAAAGTTACTTTTAATCCATAACCTTCTATTCCTTCATATTCTTGCTTATCTATGTTCTTATTTGTTTCTATTTCTTCTATTTCTTTATTCCGATTCTGATTCATTGCTTTCTGAATCTGTTTCGCTTATATAGACTTCTTGATCATAGTATTCTTCAATATCTGATATTTCACTTAGTTCACTTTCTATTTCTAGATATTCATTTTGTAATATTTTAACTTTCTTTTTGTTACAATCAGGGCTTATATGTCCTATTTCTCCACAATTCCAACATTTGCATTGACTTTTATCTTTCTTATAAGTTTTATTTTTCTGTTTTTTATTTGGATTATATCTTCTTTTGTAATATCTCCTCTTAGGTTTTATATATCTTTTTCTGAAGTTTCTGAATTTTTTAAATTTTCTATTTTTAAATTTTCTTTTATTATTATATTTTCTTCTTTCAGGGTTACATCCCCATTAGGTAGGTTTTTCCATATCTTCACAACATATTCTAGTTAATTTTCCTGATTTCTTTAATAATTGTTTTTGTTGACATATATATGCTAATCTTTCAAATAAGAATTTTATCCTTGATCCTAATGTTCTAGGTGTTCCAGGGTTATCTCTAATAAATTTTTCAAATTCTATTTTAAAGTATATTCCCCATGAACCTGGTAATTTATTGTAATACATATCTCTATATACTTCTTGGTTTTCATTACTATAGAATTGAACATAATAGTATTCTTTAAATTCACAAGTATATTCTTTAATTTTACACATATCACATATTGTTAAATTTATTAATCTTACTCTTGCATTATCTTTTTCTCTTATTGATTCTGGTTCAGAATTACTTATCCAATTTTCTCCTAAAAATTCATCCGCAATATAATCTACTAATTTTTCTATTCCCTTTCTATTTGATTTTATTAGTTCTGTCTGTATATTTCTTCTTATTAATGCTTTTGTATCACTACTTATTCCTTCCCACCAATTTCTAACATGTCCTTCAAAAGATGCTATTAAAAAATTTATCATTCTATCAGTATTTTCCCATGTATCATCTTTATTGTATAAAAAGAATAGTATCATTGAATCTGCCCAAGTTAATAAGGCTTTTTTAGTATCTATTTTACAATCAAGATCCAATTTTGTTCCTCCATGATTAATAGGTTTATCATAATTATTATTTGGTTCAAATCTATCTTTATATTTATTCTCTCTAGGTGGTTGTCTATCTCTGACTCTATCATAATATTGTCGGTGTGGTTTACTATATAAGGGTGCATAACTTTCATCTGGATCTGGTAATTCTTGTTTGGAAGTTCCTATTGGAGCAGGGTTAGGTGCTCCTCCAGTATTCATTAAAACTTGGTATTCATTAAAATTTTCTATACTTAATTGGTCAAAATTTTCTATAAGCAAGTCTAACTCTTCATTCATTTTTTGTCTTGTTCTTCTTCAATTTTTTCTTCAGCTTTTAATTTTCCTAAAGTTTTTTCTATAGATTTTTATAATTCTAATTCTTCCTCTAATATTTTTGGTAATATGTTTCTTCTAAATTCATCATCCATACTTCCTGCTTCTATTATAATTTTTTCTTGTTCGAAATGCTTCTTTCCCATTCTAAGTATTTCTTTTTCTATGAGTTTTTTGTCTATTTTCTTATCTTTATTTTTATTATTTTTTTTGAATTCTCTAATCTCTAGTTTTAATATATTTATATCATTTCTTACTTCTTTTAATTCATTTTTTACTTCTTGTACATCACTTATTAATGTTTTTATTAATGTTTTTAAATCTTCAATATATTCACTTATCGACATTTTATACTCTTGGTTTTTGAGTTTTTTGTACCTTAAATAGTCTGTCATACATATCATGTATTTTTATTTCTAACTTTTTGATTCTTTCTTCTATTGATATGATTTTTTCATTTTCATTCTTTCTTATTTTTTCATTTAACCTATCTATTTTTTCTATAATTATTCCAATTTTATCTTGATTAATTAATTCTCCTGATTTTCTTTGGAATTCTTTTAAAATTTCTTCATCTATATTTTTAGCCTCTCCTATCATTTCTTTTAATTCTTTTAATTGTATTGTTAGTTTATTTTGAATATTTTGTAATTTTTCTTTAATATTCATGTCCTGTATATTTAATTGTTGTAATTCTTCGATAGCTAATTTATCTTGTAAATTTATGTTTTTATATGTTTGCCATAAAAATGCACTTATCCAATTTAATTGCACGTTAAGAAATCCATCAGATTCTCCCCATGAGCTTAATGGTTGAAACATAGTTGTATTTGCTCCTTTTATTTGATAAGATCCAACTGAAAGTCTTATATTTTCTATTATTTGTTTTTCAAATTTTATTTCTGGAAATCCTGTCATTAATTTCTTCCTTTAATATGTTCGATTTCTAGAATAAGTTCTGTTTCATATTTTGCGTCTTTATAATTCATTATTTGATATTCACAATATTCTTCTATTGATCTAATCATTGATTTTCTATGATATATTCTATAATATTTTAGATAGTCTTCCAATGTGTTTGTTTTATCATATTTTTCTTTTCTAGTTTTTTCTTTGTCTTCTAAAATCGTTTGAATTTTTGGTAATTGTTTTAAAATTCTATCAAAATATTCTCTCTTTTTCTCCAATAATTTTAATCTTAATTTTTCTTGTCGTTTTATATTTCTTTCTTCTCTTATTTGGTCCATTAAATTTCTTCTTTGTTCTATTATTAAATCTAATTTTTCATTTGTTTCTATGTCTAGATATCTAATTAATTGAGGATCCGCTCTATGATAATCCATTTCTATAATCTTTATATAACTCTTCTAGTATGTCTTTGTGGATTAAATCTAATATTTCGTTTATGATAAAATCTTCTTTTATTATATCGAAATTTATTAGATTATATATTTCTCTTCTTACATCTTTATCTAAATCTTTTAAAGTGTTCAAGATTTCTATTTTATAATTATCGGGTAGTGTTAATGTATGCATAATTATAAATCTTGATGTATATATTATATATTCATTTTTAATTTGTGTTATATAATATTTATCTTTTAGATTTGCCATATGGCTCTGATACCAAAGTGAGGGTGCTACTATGAGCGAACAAAAATCAAATAAAATCATAAACAAAATTAATAAAATTTCAAGGACTAGGTTGTAACTTTTCTAAATCTTAATGGGTTTAGTTGAAATATGATATATATAAGGATATTTGTGGTATTTTATAGTGATTAAGGCTATTTTTAAAAGATATAAAATTATTAGGGTATTTTCAAAAATTGGTAAAATTTTTAGGGTATTTTCATGTATTTCCTCATAGAAACTCGTGGGTGTAAAATAAAATTGTGTTTCAATGATGGATGTAAAATAAAATAGAATAACTCTATTTTCACAATGTTATCCACAATTTTATGGCCCTCACCCCAATATGAGAAGATTGTCATCCACAATATGGATGACATTGTTAATGTAGCATTGTTGAATAAAATTTATAAAATTTATTATTTCTTTAATTTACACAAATATTCTTACTCGTAAATTTTTTAATTTATTTTATTTTAGACAATATCTATTCATATATAATTTACGAATCGATCAAAAAAAATTTAAAATTTTATTAAGAAATTAAAAAACCAATTTAAAAAAAAAAAAAAGAAGTCTCATAGAGACATGCACACTACTTGGGGATATAACGACGGGGAATGATCTAAAACCCACAAGTGGGTTTGTTATCAAACCCACTTGTGGGCCATAACCCCCAATCCCCTCCCCCCTATGGGTGGGTGGACAGTAGGGCCCACCCACCCATATCCAATACCCACTCGACACTTGTCGAGTGGGTGCCATATCTAGTGTCCATATGGGCACTAGATCGGCCATAACGACACCGTCTTTGGCCAAAATAATTTTTTTTTTTAATCTCTCTCTCTCTCTCTCTCACGAATTTCAGGAGACCATACCATTCCCATGTGCTCTCCCTTCTTCTCTGCAGATTTTTCACGCCTTACGTACCATATCCCCACTGCAACACACTACCTCCCACACTTTAGATCTAAAGTATGTCCCAAAAAGTCTTTACCTCGTCTTCTTCTCAATTTTTCACTCTTCCTCATCTTTTATTTGTGATAGTGGTAGAAAGAAACACCAGATCTCAACCAGAATCTGTACAAATTCCCCCGCTTCTATCCCAAGTTTTTTCGTAAATGGCTGAAGATCGTAAGCATTTTTCATTTTCCTTTTATTTTTCTGAATGTGAATTGAATAGAGTTCAAATAGATCTCTTCTATTTTGATTGAAAATTTTGTGAACTTGTTGGTTATTTGGTTAATTTGATTAGTTTTCCTAACATGGTGATTTTTTTCTCTTTCGTAGAGTCGAGGATAGGGTGAATTCTGTTCATTGACTTCATCAGACTCAAGTTAAGTCTTTAAGAAATTACATGTGTTGTCATATTTTTGTGAAGAGTCTGAAAATGTGATGGTTATGATTATTTATTCTATTGTCTTAGATTGACCTGTTGATCCTTGGGTGATACAATTGTAAATTGAAATTACCCATTTCCTGTGTTTAAATGTTCTTGTAATCGTCTTATTATTTCCATATGCATTACTGACTTCTGCTGGCTGCAAAGTTAAAATTTGGATTGCAAATTGGTTTGCACAATTAACTACAAAAATGGGTTTGAGTTGAAGAAATTCCAAGTCATAGTATAGTATATGATTGATATATGAAAATCTGTAGGGATGAATCTAGAAGGGGGCCAGGTAGAATTTATTTGGTCATTTGAAGAGATCAATACATACATATTTCAATTTTTTTTTTTACTTAGGGTGTTATGCCCTAATTTTTTTTTTTTTTGGGTACTTTATACACGATTTCAATAGTTTTAGTTGTTTTCTATTGTGATTTGAACACTGTTTAATATTTTTTTTTCTAGAATTTTTTTCAGTGTTGGAAGAGAACCTTATGGGTTTTGTTCTTCTAGGATAAAAAGTTTTGTTGTCAAGGCAAATAAATCTTCACAGCAGATCTTCCATTCCATATGAGGTCTTTTCATTCTTATTATATATATATATATTTTCATTGTTGAAGAGAAGTTTATGGGTTTTATTCTTCTAAGCTAAAAAAAGTGTGTTGTTAAGGCAAATAAATCTTCATGGCAGATCTTCCATATGAGGTATACAAAAACTCCTCAAACTTTGGAGTCAGTTGAGAACAAAAATCAACATTGCAATTAAATTGTTTTTTTGTTGTTAATTGTGATAGAATCGTGAACTAGATTTGATAGTATGATATGGTCTTTGTGTGTGTGTGTTTTTTTTTTTTTGTCAAAAAAAAATAAAAAAATTATTCATTCAGAATAATAAATATGAATTGGTGAAATTAATAAAATATTAGTTTAATAGTTGATTTATTTTTGAAACATCAAAATTAAAACCACCTAATCACAATTTATAGAGATGTCCATAGGACGATGAAATGAAATAGACAAGGTACATGAAAACGTGAAAATTTCATATTTTACATAATGTACCACAGTCAAATTTTACTCGATAGGTGTTCAGGGATCCTCATACATGAATGAATAACCGAGAAAATGCTTTAATTCATGAGGATTTCTCTAGCCTAATTTTACAAATAGAATAAAAACTTGATGTTTATAGGCAGCATGTTACTGGATTGCACCTTTGCAAGGAAGGTGATGGGGTTTTCTTGGAATCCTATCTGGATTTTGTGCAGTAAACTTTCAAACCTACATGAATGTATTGTCCTAACAAATAGAAGTTTAACATTTTGCAGATTGTCTCCAAAACGTTCCCATATGTGTTTACACATCATGAAGTTCATACGAGTACCGGGTATGGGATTCAAAACCTGCAAACCCAACTCAATGCCATTTTACGTGAGGTATTCATCCATTAGAGGTGAGATAGGATCATGGTTTATGTGCTTATCTTGACCTGTTCTGTTAGGGACAAGTATGCCTGCATTGGATGATTTAAGTTCTTTCTTGGAAAAGTATCACGACTTATCATGCTTCTACATATTCTGTTAGTCTATTTTATGCTTTATGAGTATTCTATAGGTTGTCAATCTGTAATATTTGTTTGCAATTAGACTTTCAGAAAGTAGTCAAAAAGTACAGCAGGATAGGTTTGTGAAGGTTGATTAATACCATAGCAATACAGCTTTAGACAAACAGTTAATTGACTGCTTAAAAACACTAGATAGCATAACTTCTAATAAATTTGGACAATGTCCATGCTGATTTTGTTCCATGAACATAAAGGCAAAGCGTGCTGCAATGATATGTACTGATGCCACAAGACATAACCAATAATATGGATCATGCAACTTGTGCTATTGCCATACAACTACAGAATAATAGGTCCTTATCATTTTGATAAGGATTAGCTCTTCCTTACCCGACCTTCTCCATAATGATCCAATTATATAACAGGCATAAATGAACATAACTACACTGCTCAAATTTGTGAATATTGAGTCACGTGAAAATATTCCGTGTAGCTTGTACAATTAAAGAAATAAACACATTAAATCTATTGAGAACCAAGAATATAAATAGATGTTTTGAACGGTATCAAATACATTATTACATATAATTCACGTGCAACGCACGTGCTCGGACTAGTATATATATATGGTATATCCATATAATCCCACCACATACAAGTGGGCCATGTGAAATGTAAAAATGGAAGAAAATATACATCAAAATATACAATTTTGACCGATAATTTAATTTACATCCCTTTTACATCTTCTCATTGGAGAGAGTTCCGATAAATTTGAGGATGTAAATCACTAATTGGAGTTAATTTATATCATCATTGCGGATGCTCTAAAGATTGAAAATAGTCTTATTTTGTGTGTGTGCACCCGAAGATGTTTACGAAACAAACACAAGTTGCAAGACCTTTTTAGGCTTCAAGAAAATATTGCCTTGTTTCATACTAATTTTGTTCAAAACTCATTTTTTACAATACCACATTTCTACAGTAAAATAATTTTTAGCCTTTTTAAATTTTTGTTCAGTTTTTTTTTCCCTCTTCAAAACCTCTTCAAAATAACTATTTTTTATTATGTGAGACAGTTAATAGAGAAAATCACAAGTCAAAGAAAGAAAGAAGAACGATCTATGAAAATAAAAGCAACTTTTAGCCGAGTGTCATATTTGTGCAAGCGAGCATCAAATCACTGTTTTTCAAGTTTGGATGAAGCCAACCAGGCCAATCAAGAAACCTGCAACCTGGGCAAAAAATCAAGCCGGATGACTCCTAAAAGTCAGTCTAGTAAAACTCGATCAACAGCCCAGGAAACTCGGTTGACCCAAATCGACCTGAACCTGAATTTTACCCAAGTTTTGCTTCTTTTTTTAATTTATGATTTTTGAAAATATATATTAATATTATTTTAATGTACGGATCAACTCGTCGGACAGCGTTTAAAAGTATTGCATCGAAATTTTAGGGTCAAATCACATCATCTAGGAGTTCGTTTCAACATTTTTCTGTTTTGGATTAGTTTAAGGGTAATTTCTTCATTTTGCAACTTTAGTTTTATTCATATTTGTTTTGCAGTTTCCTAGTTTATTTAGACTTGTATAGTTTTAATTAGTGTTTCATTTTTATTAGAATTTATATTGAGTCTTTATATACGTGAAAAAGTGTTGTGAAACTAGACAAACATTTGTGATTAATAAAATCACAATTTTTGTTTTTTTTTTTTCGTTCTTGATGAATTCTCGTATATTTTCATGTTCGTTCGAGCAAAACTCCAACAATACTTGTTTGTGTGTTACGAACAATACTCGTTTATTATTATTCACATTTTCATCCTACATAACGTGGTATTAGAGCTATGTCAGACCATCAAGTAAGGCTATTGAGGCAATGTCTGAGGCGATTGAAAATAATTAGCAAGAATAAGCAATCAACCTCAATGTTGTTTTGAATTCCTCGAATCCTAGAAACGGTAATCCTAGACAACAACCACATATCGATCTTGTCTAGGTTGTTTTCCATATAAATTCGATCCGAGTTGCGGCTCCAGTTCGTTATCATGGTCATCACGATCGCTATGATGAATACAAAGTCAAGGTACATATTCTTATGTTCAATGGGATTCTAGATGTGAGACCTTCTATAATTAGTTGAATGAGGCAGAATTTTTTTCCGAAATTGTGGAAGTTAGTGAAGAACATAAAGTTGGAATTGTTACGTAAAGACTTAAGGAAGGAGCAGAAGTCTAGTGTCAGAGCATACTTAATGGACGTTACACGTGGAGACAACTACCTATAAGAGAGTAGATTAATATTATGATGAAAGAATTGTTGCAATAGAGATCTCTTCCTAGTGACCATGTGCAGGTCTTGTGCCGATAGTTTTTGTGTCGTAGGCAAGGAAGTCGTTCAGCTACTGGATATACTGAGGAGTTATTGAGGTTACAATCTCATTGCAATATAATGAAATTTGATGATTATTAGATTATACGATTTTGAGGGGTTTAAAGTATGAGACTGTGCTAGTCAGAATCTCATTCTAAGTAAGTACTCATTTTGTTGTTTCGATTATTGGTAGAAGACAGGGAGATGACATTTCAAGGCGAATCGCTTCTTGTGCAACACTCATGATGCCTTTCAACTTTTCGAAGACATCTAGATGATACTACCCAAAGGCACTATAAGTGTCACGTCCGTCCCATACCGCAACTAAACCACTTGCAGCTAGCAATGCAGTAGAACCTAAGCGGGTTGTAACTAAAGAAAAATGAAATTGTTAGGGCAGCAACAATCCATATACAAAATCGATTGTTGGTAAGTTTTACAGGTGTGGAAAGTTCAAACATAAATCGAATGAGGAACGAGATCAGTACATGTTGTAGATGCAGTTGTTGAGAAGGATGAGGATCACAAAATATGTCAGATATGAAGAAGAGGAAGAATATATCGATAAAGTGTTGTGTAGAATATTTCTGTGCTTGCCCAAGCAAGAAGTGTTGACTCGCGTAGGAAGATCTTTTGGGCCAAGTATCGAGTAAGTGATGTTGTTTGCAGTTTGATCACGGACAGTCGTAGTTATGGGAATCTGATCACCAAAAAGCTGGTTGATCATTTAAAGTTGTGAACTGAACCACATCTAGCTGCTTGTTACATTTGTTGGATTATCTATTCAGGTGACTCGAATTTATATGGTACTGTGGCTGCACAAAAGAATCGTGAAATCACAAATCGAACCTAACTCGTTGGTTTGAAACCGTTGGTTCGAGACCGCATGGACTCGTGATTTTTTTCCTCAAACCGAACCAAACCGTTTCAAAATGGTTTGGTTCAAATTTTGATTTTCCAAAAAGCAAAAAACCAAACCAACCCGCTTTTAAATTTTTTAATTAAAAATTAATTTTATTAAATTATAAAGCTTTAAAAAATTAAAATATGTTAATAATTCTTTGAAAGAAAAATATAATATGAATCGGAAAACAACATTTTGGAGCTACCTTTTAACATCTACATTAATTTAACTATGTGCAACATTAGTGCTCATACAATCACCATCTTCTCTATTATAATTTTGCATGTACTTTGCACATACATGAGGGCTGCATGTCCAAAAACTTTACGTCTCTTTTGAGGAATGCCAACCGAGTTGTTGTAGGCTTTCATTTGTAGTTTCTACTTTATCTAGTTTGAGATTTGCAATCCAACGTCTAGAGTTATTTAGAGGTCGTAGGATTATGTTTTATTAAAGTTGATAACGTGTAGCATAATGTGTCTTTATGTTATCATTATTGTTAATACACAATAAATTAGCCTTTATTGATGAAGAGAGTATTTTTATGTGATTTCTTTGTTCTCTAATTTCCTTCTCACTTTATTATGAGATTAATGGTTAAAAATATTTAATTGGAAGGCAGTAGCTCCAGCAAAAACTTTCTATGCTTGATTTATTTTCTTCTTATTGGTCCCGATGTTAGTCCCATTTCATTTAATCTGTCATTCCCTCTTTTATGGCTTTTGGGTAATCACTTATTTGTTGACCAAATAATGTGTTTGAACAGTGCAATTACAAATGATTTTTCAGCTTCATATTTATATTTTGAATTGGAAACGAATACAAATTAATTTAACATATAACTTATGAGTTCCCATTTTGGCTTATTTATTATCTTATTTTAGCTCTGTTTATCAGCAATTACGAATTAATTTAACATCTAAAATATGTTATATTGTGTCGTTAGGTCATTTGTGGTTTAAAACCAAACCAAACCTAAAAAATGGATTACTTTGGTTTGGTTTAATTTGTAAAATGTAAAGGTTTGGTTTGAAAATATGTCATAAACCGTCCAAATCGGACCTCGTTCATCCTTATAAGATACCTTTGTTGATGTGGATCTTTTACAAATTAGAGGTTCTTTTTTTACGTTGTTAAGATGGATGTATGTCATATATCAATTTGACAGGTCATGGTAGTTTGATGTAGATGTTGTACATAATGTTTAAGTGGAAGAATAAAAAGATTAAAATTGCACCAACATGGAGTGCAAAAAAAAATTCTAAAGTGGATGAGAAATCTTTCATAACTATTACAAATTCAACCAGCTAATTTTCTCAAATGTAAAAGATTTGGGAGAATATTTCCCTTGTATCCTGATGGAAACTCAGGGTCGAGTTGTTCTGAAGTTGAAGAGAACGATGTGGAGCAGTTAGAAGAGAAAATCACAAACCAATTGAATAATAATAATAATAATAATAATATATTTTAGCACGAGTTTTAGATTTATGTAAGCGAGTAATTTCGAGGTCCAATTTCATCGTTTTGGCTTTTGGGTCCATTTTAGCGTTTTTCTACTTTGATTTAGAAGGGTAATTTCGTGTTAGAATAATTAGCACATTCTAGAATATGCTTTTGAATATGCTTAGAATATGCTTTATATGCTTTAGAATATTCTAAGCATATGCTTTTGTTTTGTATGTATATATAGGATTGAGTATTATAATGAATGGTATGGTTTAAGGGTTGTCTCTTCTCTCTTTCTTTTCTTCCATTCTTTCTTCTTCCTCTTAATTTATTTGTAGAACATATATAAGGATATATATGTTATTGTGTTTTCTACATGGTATCAGAGATATTTGATTCACATTGCCTTTGAAAAACGAAATCAGCGTGCATTTTTCTTCTTCGCGAAAACTCTAAACCGTACTGTTTTCATGAATTTCGAGGCACTTGCAGTAGGAATTCCGGTGATATAAGACCATATTCAGAATCTGCAGGTGGAGCCGCGTCGACCGGAGTGGCGCGTGAGAGTACACGCGCCGGCGTAAGGAGGCGCGTGAGTCAGGCAGTCGGATCTTCTGGTGGCGCGTGGGGGCGCGTGCGGCAATTCCTGGCGGCACGGTTGACGGATTTGCGATCGACTATTCATCCTCTATCTGCTTGTGGTGTTGGTTTGCAGTTATCCATTCTTTTTACACACTGCTTTGGCTTGACTTTGTTGGTTAGTATCGTTTTCTCTCTTATAATGGCATCCGATGATTCTCTTCAGGCTATTAATGTGCGTTTGAATGGTAAAAACTATGTTTACTGGAGTCATGTTATGAAACACTTTCTTAAGGGTAAAAAGTTGTGGGGTTATGTCAGTGGAATAGTTGAGAAACCGGAAAATAATGATGCAAATTATGCAACTCTGTTAGATACCTGGGATTCAAATAATTCAAAAATTCATACATGGATAAATAATTCTGTAGAACATAGTATTGGTACACAGTTGGCTAAGTATGAAACGGCAAAGGAGGTTTGGGACCATTTGCAGAAGTTGTACACTAAATCTAATTTTGCAAAACGATATCAGTTAGAGATTGACATTCGAGCATTGCAACAAAAGAATATGAGCATTCTGGATTTTTATACTGCTATGACATCAATTTGGGATGAGTTAACTCTTACTGAACCGGCAGGTCTGAAAGCAAGTGCGGATTATATTATTTATAGAGAGGAGCAACGATTGGTTCAGTTTTTGATGGCACTTCGTAGTGATTTTGAGGGACTCAGAGGTTCTATTTTGCACCGTACTCCTCTTCCATCTGTTGATTCAGTTGTTAGTGAACTTGTTGCTGAGGAGACACGGTTAAAATCCCTTACTGAAGATGTATCTCTTCCACATTCTGGGACTTCAGTTTTTGCTTTACCATCTACACAGAATCGAACCAAAGGACATACACGGTTCCCAAATGATGTTTGTAGTTTTTGTAGACAAAAGGGACATTGGAAGGCTCAATGTCCTAAGTTGTTGAAGTCCCAGCAGTCTTATAGATCCAATGCCCACACAGCAGCGATTGTTCCACCTGTTGGCTCCTCTATACTTGGTCCACCGCCCTCATCTGATTCCCGATTGACTGATCTTAGTGAGCAGTTTCAGAAGTTTTTAGCCTCACAGTCACATGTCATGTCAGCCTCTACTCATGTAGGTTTGTCCTCTCAGAACTCCTCAGGTAAAACCTCCTCGTGGATTTTTGACTCGGGTGCTTCTAAGCATATGTCTCCTAACTCATCACTTTTTGATTATTTATATCCTTCTATGTCATCTTCACCTGTTATGACTGCTGATGGCACCCCGTTGTCCTTAGCAGGTGTTGGTTCTGTTCATACTTCTAATCTATCTTTATCAGATGTCTATTGTGTTCCTAACCTTACTTTAAATCTTATTTCTGTTGGTCAATTATGTGATTCTGGTAATTCTGTTCACTTTACTTCTACTACTTGTTATGTACAGGATCCGCAGTCTCGGAAGCTGATTGGGATCGGCCATAGGCAAAGAGGAGGACTTTATGTTCTAGATAATCTGAGACCAGCGCATGTTGCAGCCTCTAGTACTGATTTATCGTCTTTCCATTTGAACTCTTCTTCTTCTAATTTCTATTTATGGCATTCTCGCCTAGGACATGTGTCTGCTAGTCGTTTGAGATTTTTAGCTTCTAAAGGTTGTTTGGGAGACTTAAAACCTCATGATATTTCTGATTGTAGTGGATGCAAACTTGCTAAATTTTCAGCTTTACCTTTTCCTCGTAGTATTTCTTCTTCTATTGCATCATTTGATCTTGTACACTCAGATGTATGGGGCCTTGCTCCTGTTTCTACTAAAGGAGGATCCCGATATTATGTTTCCTTTATTGATGATTATAGTCGTTACTGTTGGGTATATCTTATGAAGCGACGTTCTGATTTTATTTCTATTTATCGTTCGTTTCGAGCACTTATTAAAACTCAACATTCTGCTGTCATTAAATGTTTTCGATGTGATTTGGGTGGGGAATATGTTTCTAATGATTTTCGTGAGTTGCTTGCTCTTGATGGTACAATTCATCAAACTTCTTGTACTGATACTCCTCAACAGAATGGTGTTGCTGAACGTAAGCATAGACACATTGTTGAAACTGCTCGTTCCCTTCTCCTATCTGCCAAAGTACCTAGTGAATTTTGGGGGGAGGCAGTTCTCACTGCTGTCTATTTGATAAATAGGATACCATCTTCTCATTTATCTGGTTTGTCACCATTTCAAACCTTGTTTAGTTATTCTCCTGATTACTCTCTCTTAAAAGTCTTTGGGTGCACTTGTTTTGTTCTTCGTCCTACGGCAGAACGTAGCAAATTAACTCCACGCTCAGCTATTTGTGTCTTCTTAGGATATGGTGAGGGACAAAAAGGTTATCGATGTTTTGATCCTGTCAGTCACAAGTTATATGTCTCTCGTAATGTTGTGTTTCTTGAACACATTCCCTTCTTTTCTATTACAGATAATACCTCTCACATGACCACGTCAGATCTCATTTGTATTGATCCTTTCACTGATGATATTGATAGACCATCTACATATGTCCCTACTATTTGTTCTCCATCTTCGTCATCTGCTACAGGTACACATGCGCCATCTCAGAATGTCCTTCCTTCTCCTATGGATCCCCAAGCACCGTCTGAGGCTGAGGATTCGCAGTCTCCTCCTCCTCGATATCCTCAACGTATACGTAAGTCTGCTCACTTACCCGAGTTTGATTATTCTTGTTATTCTGAGTCCTTTTGTTGTTTTTTGTCTTCCATTCATAAGCTTTCTGAACCTTCATCTTACAAAGAAGCAGCTTTAGATCCTCTTTGGCAACAGGCTATGACTGATGAACTTAATGCTCTACATAAGACAGACACTTGGGAATTAGTTTCTTTACCACCAGGAAAACATGCTATTGGATCTCGTTGGGTCTATAAGATCAAGACCAAATCTGATGGTTCAGTTGAGCGTTACAAGGCTCGATTGGTTGCTAAGGAATTTTCTCAACAGTATGGCTTGGATTATGAGGAGACATTTGCCCCTGTTGCAAAAATGACTACTGTACGTACACTTATTGCGGTTGCTTCTATTCGTCAGTGGAGTCTCTCTCAAATGGATGTTAAAAATGCCTTCTTGAATGGAAATCTTCAAGAAGATGTTTATATGGTTCCTCCACCTGGTGTTCCTCATTCTCCTGGATTTGTTTGCAAACTTAAGAAAGCTCTATATGGTCTCAAACAAGCACCTCGTGCCTGGTTTGAGAAGTTTTCTACAGTTGTGCTCTCTCTTGGTTTTACATCTAGCCATCATGATTCCGCTTTGTTCTATAGATGTACTTCCACTGGTCGTATTCTCCTTCTGTTGTACGTTGATGACATGATCATTACTGGTGATGATGTTGTAGGGATAACCAATTTAAAATCAGAATTGGCTCGTCTTTTTGAAATGAAGGATTTGGGTCCCTTAACTTACTTTCTGGGGATTGAGGTTGCTTCTTCTCCTCGAGGTTATATGCTCTCTCAGTCTAAATATGCTGCAGATGTCGTTGAGCGTGCTCGTCTTACTGATACTAAAACAGCTGATACTCCTATTGAGGCTAATGTTCGTTACTCATCTTCTGATGGTGAACCACTGTCTGATCCTACTTTGTATCGTACTATTGTTGGTTCCCTTGTCTATCTTACCATTACTAGGCCAGACATTGCTTATGCTGTGCATGTTGTCAGTCAGTTTGTTTCAGCACCTACCATGGTTCACTGGGCAGCGGTTGTTAGAATCTTGCGCTATCTTCGTGGCTCTTGCTTTCAGAGTATTTTATTCCCATCGACCTCCTCCTTAGAGCTTCGAGCTTACTCTGATGCAGATTGGGCTGGGAACCCAACTGATCGTAAGTCCACTACTGGCTACTGTGTATTTTTGGGTGACTCTCTTATCTCATGGAAAAGTAAGAAGCAGACAGTAGTTTCTCGCTCATCAACTGAAGCAGAATATCGCGCTATGGCCTCCACTACTACTGAGATTGTGTGGTTACGTTGGCTACTTGCAGATATGGGTGTTTCTATTTCATCTCCCACCTCTATGTATTGTGATAACAAGAGTGCCATCCAGATCTCACATAATTCAGTGTTCCATGAGCGCACGAAGCACATTGAAATTGATTGTCACCTTGTTCGTCATCATCTTCAGCATGGGACTATTACCTTACCTTTTGTCTCTTCATCATTGCAGCTTGCAGACTTCTTCACCAAGTCCCATCCGACTTCTCGCTTCCGATTCTTACTTGACAAACTCTTGTTGCTTCATGCTATAGCATCGTGAGTTTGAGGGGGGATGTTAGAATAATTAGCACATTCTAGAATATGCTTTTGAATATGCTTAGAATATGCTTTATATGCTTTAGAATATTCTAAGCATATGCTTTTGTTTTGTATGTATATATAGGATTGAGTATTATAATGAATGGTATGGTTTAAGGGTTGTCTCTTCTCTCTTTCTTTTCTTCCATTCTTTCTTCTTCCTCTTAATTTATTTGTAGAACATATATAAGGATATATATGTTATTGTGTTTTCTACATTTCGTTATTTTTAAATTTTTTTAGCTTTATTCAAATTTGTTTTTCAACTTTCTAATTTATTTGGGTTTGTTTAGTTTTAATTAGGGTTTCGTTTTGAATAAGATTTATTTTGAGTCTTTTAATTTGTGTTAGTGATTTGAAAACCAGACACATTTTTTATTAATAAAATTTCAGATTTATTATTTTTCTGATGGATTTCAGTTAAATGTCACATCCATTCAAAATTCGAGCAACACTAGTCAGTGTATTATGAACAAAACTCATTAATTATTATTATTATTATTATTATTATTATTCACGTTTTCGTACTATGTCAAATTTTAAACTATCCTAAAAATGAATAGAATTTGAACAAAAAGATAAAATAAATGCCTTTTCAAATCATTCCTTCTCTACTAATGCTTTAGAACACTATGCTCTTTCAAGTTTCAGTATTCATACTCTCCGTTATCTTATACTTGTTATTTTATTTTTAGTTATTCCTACATCTATACAATATAAAACATGATTGGGTATATTGTATATAAACTCATTAAATTGTAATAAGTGATTAAACATTACTCCATACCCCTTTTTTTATATATGATATGATGAGTATATATTTAATTTTATTCTTTTAAAAATTATCAAAATAGTTGGATAATAAATTTCCAAGCATATATTGAATTTTCATCTTTTCTTTATATACATAAAAGTATAAGTGTGGAGACGGGGGAGAATCATGAAAATGCATTTTTGCAATACAAAATGGAGGAAGAGAATTTTAGATCAATCAAAATTGTTGACTTTTCAAAAAAAATGAATAAATAAAATATTGTAATGTGATCATTTATAAAAAAAAAGTTTATAAATATTTTTTTATCAAACAAAGCAGAAACATCAATTCCTAAGAAAATAACTCTAGTAGCACATCTTGCTAGTTGGCGCAACACCATTAGTTTCCTTTGCAACAAAAAGAGCATTTCCAATACAGTTAACACCAAGGCAATTTGACCATCCGGAAGGAATCTAAAGAATGATTGGAGTGGGTTTTTTTTTAAAAATTTGAAGGGAAGAGAAAAACCATCTCGCTAGTGCTCAATTTCCTTCAAATTTCTTCACAGTTCTTCACTTCATTCTTTGTATTCTACCCATTTTCTGATCAATTCAGTTTGGCTTGCTGTATTCAAAGCGTGAGCTATTGTTCATACGGGTTGGAGAAGTTCCGATTGGGTCTTTTGCATCGAAGGTGTAGGCTGGATTTTGGGTTGTGATTTCTCAATCATCCATCTATAATCTACCTTAATCTTCTTCTGGATCATTCTGGACCATTTCGAGGCTACACATCTCTGGATACTGTTCATCAGTTCGTGAAATAGCTGGGAGTTTCGAGATTGTGGGCGTCTTTAGGGTCTAGGCTATCTTCTCCCTTTTCTGCAATGGCAAAGAACTTATTAATAAGAAGACTTCCGCTCTTGACAAAAGTTCCAAGGCTAAAGAAGACTTTGCAACATTTTTCTCTGATGCTGCAAATCCCAAATCTCCCCAAGAAAACAAAAATTCTGCTGATAAAACTTCCTTAATTGTGTTGGCTGAATCCCATCATATCCTACACACTAGGGGATGAAGATTCATATTCTATTGTTGGAGAAAAAGGGGCTACAAAACCTCAGGAAAACAATGCACCATGGGTTAAGCTTTTCAAAGATAACCGAAAAATGGAAGAAAGCTTAAAGCTGAATCCCATGGGCAAACCGATTGAGTTCGTTGAATTGAATGATTAAGATCTTAGAGATGTTCCCTCAGCTTTAGGTTTCTGTCTGGTGGGATTTTTTGCAGGCGAATTTCCTGGTAAGAAAGCTCTCAAAAATATCTGCTCTTCTTGGAATGTTGAGCAGAAATTTTTTGCTCATAAAAGTGGATGGCTCATCTTCAAGTTCAAGAATGATGAAGTTAGAGACAAAGTCTTAAAAGAGGGCCCCTACTTTGCCTGGTAGGCCGTTGATGTTAAAAATTATGCCAAAGTTTTTCGACTTTGGAGATGAGGACTTCCATCACATGCCGGTCTGGGTGAATCAACCAAATTTGCCTCTCGAATGTTGGAGTGCTAAGGCATTGAGCAAGATTGCTACAAATATTGGAATACCTATCCAAGTGGGGAAGTTAACTTCTACTATGGATAGTATCGATTATGCTCGAATTCTTGTTGAAGGGGATGCTTCCAAAGAGCTTACAAGATTAGTGACAATCAAGACAACGGAGAAAATAATTGTGCAACCAGTTTTTTATGAGTGTGAACCTAAGTATTGCAGTCTTTGCAAGATCATTGGGCACAAAACTGTACATTGATACACTAATAATAAAGATTTGAGCACAAAAGGGGCTGTAGAAGAGGAGAATCAGAATGCTAAGCAAACTGGGCAGATTGCTAAAACTGGTGAATCGTCCACTGCCATGGCAGTTATGAAATCAACTAGTGGGGAATCAAATTCTGCTGATGTATACTGAAATTCAGCAAGAATCACGGGAGGCTGTAGTTAAAGTCCCCTTAACATGTGAAAATGCTGAAATTCAGCATGATGTTCAGGCAGCAGAAAATGATTTTTTTTAAGGAAGTTCGCCGTAGAAAAAGTAAAGGTAAAGGGAGTTTAAATGACACTTTACCTAAGACGAAGTCTACACAACACAAGGGGCCCGATTATAACAGGAAGCCGCTGATTACATCCTCTAATCCAAAGGCAAGACGCATTACTCCCAGCAAAACTAATACTAACAAGGGCACTGCCCTTCGTACATCATCATGAAGATTGCTTCTTGAAAAATAAGGGGTTTCAACCATCCTCTGAAGCAAAATGGTGTCTGGAACTTGATGAATTTACATAATATTGACATTATGTGTATTTTGGAAACCAAACTCACCGAGGCAAACTTGTAGAGAGTTTTGAGGAATAAATTTTGTGGTTGTAGAAATTTCAACAACTTTAATTTGCATTCGGCTGGAAGGATTTTGATCCTTAGGAACTCGACCAAAGTGAATCTTGACGCTTTGGACATTTCTCCTCAAGTTATTCATTGCTTGGTCACTTGCAAGGTAATTTCCATCACTTTCTTTGTGAGTTTTGTTTATGCTTTCCACTCTACGATTACACAGAGACCTCTTCGGAACAACATTGTGAATTTTGGTACAACTTGTGTATCCCCTTGGATGGTTTTGGGAGATTTCAACAATGTTCTTTCCTCCAATGAGAGATGTAATGGGGCTGAAGTTACAACTTATGAAATAAAGGATCTGGCTGAATGCTACCTTCTTTCAGGATTTTCTGACATGAGATCTATTGGTTACTTTTACACATGGACGAACAATGCAAAATGGAGTAAGATTGACGGAGTTATGATAAATAATGTTTGGTTGCAAGCAGGTTTCTATGGCATGGCGAACTTCTTGCCCTCTGGCTCTCTCTCAGATCACTCCCCTGCCATTGTTTCACTTTTACATAATGATATGAGTAATAAAAAGCCTTTTCGATTCTTCAACATGTGGACTGATCATGGGGATTTTGAGGGCTTAGTGGCTACTA
The DNA here is from genome assembly GCA_963555705.1 of Ligustrum vulgare. Lineage (NCBI taxonomy): Eukaryota > Viridiplantae > Streptophyta > Magnoliopsida > Lamiales > Oleaceae > Ligustrum > Ligustrum vulgare. The sequence goes on along the minus strand of OY743177.1, from coordinate 23,486,251 downwards.
GTTGGAGAAATGGGATTCATGGTTTCAAGCAGTTTATTCTTTGTAAGAAACTACAGAGATTGAAGGGTCCCCTCGAGACACAGTTGCACAGTTGCAGCTACATGATTGTACTACAAATGAGGAGCTTCAAATCGAAGTTGCAGATTTGAGAAAAAGGAGCCATGAGACTTGGAGATGCCGAGAGGAGTTTCTATTTTCAACAACCAAAGTGTACCTATTTAAGAATTAGAGACAAATGCACTAAGTTTTTTCATGCTATTGTGAAAAGGAACAAAAAGAAAAAATATATTGCTACGGTTTGTAAAGAAGATGGAACAGCCACCACTTCTCAACAAAAAGTTTCTGATGTATTCCTCTATTTTTTTGAGAAGCTACTGGGAAAGTCCAGCATTGCTCATCAGTCGACCCGCAGGTTTTCAGTTTTGGGGCGCTAGTTTCTAATAAACAGGCTGTAGACCTTGTGAGGGACATCACCCCTCTTTAGATTAAAGAAGCCCTTTTCAGCATTGGAGATGAAAAATCTCCTTGTCCGGATGGGTACTCTTCATGCTTCTTTAACAAAGCTTGGCATACTATTGGGGAGGATGTTTGCAATGCCATCTCGGAATTTTTCTCATCTGGAAGATTATTGAGACAAATCAATCATCCAGTGATCACACTTGTCCCTAAATTACCACATGCACCCACTGTTGGGGATTAAAGGCCCATTGCTTGTTGCAATGTCATTTACAAAGCCATCACCAAGATTCTTGCTTCAAGATTAACCCCATTGTTAGACTCTTTAGTGGACCAGGCACATGCGGCCTTTGTTAAAGGCAGATTCATGACAAAAAATATCCACCTCGCCCAAGAACTTTTGAGACAGTATAATAGGAAGGGAATTTCCCCTAGATGCCTCCTTAAAATTGACTTAAGAAAGGCATATGACTCGATAAAATGGAATTTCTTAAAGGATGTTCTTGGGGGACCTGGTTTTCCCCAAAGATACATTGATTGGGTCACGGAGTGTGTATCTACTCCGTCTTACTCCATTGCATTGAATGGAGGCTTGGTTGGTTTCTTTAAAAGACGGAAAGGACTTTGGCAAGGTGATCCCTTATCTCCCTTCCTTTTTGTACTTTGTTTGGAGTATTTATCCAGATTGCTTAAGGAAAAGATAGAAAACTCTGACTTCAATTACCACCCCAAGTGTGGACAACTCAAAATCACACACCTTGCCTTTGTCGACGACTTGATGCCTTTTGCTGGGGGTGATGTGCCTTCGGTTAGTATTTTGATGATTGTCTAACAAATTTTGGAGCCACTTCTGGCCTTCATGCTAATGTGAATAAGTCCAGCTTGTTCAAAGACGGAATTTATGGAAGGGACCTTGAAGAGATCATAGAACTCACCAACATTCCTCTTGGTACAATGCCTGTTAGATACTTGGGTATTCCTCTTGCCACAGCTAAGCTCTAGGTAAATTATTATGCTCCTTTCATTGATAAAATTGCAGCCTACATCAATGCATGGACCAGCTCTTCACTCTCTTATGCAGTAAGAGCTGAATTAATAAGAGCAGTTTTGCAAGGAGTAGAATGTTTTTGGCTTTCCATATTCCCAATTCTGGTTGTTGTGATTGCAAGAATCATTAAGCTTTGCAGAGCATTTCTTTGGGGATCTAAGAAACCTTTAGTTGCTTGGAAAGAAGTTTGCCTCCCTAAAAGTGAGGGAGGACTCGGATTCAGGAACAAAAAACGCAGCTTTACTAAAATGCAGCTTTACTGGCTAAGACACTTTAGAGCATACACCAGAAGAAGGATTGATGAGATTCGAAGCGCGGAAGAAACACCGGAAAGTTCCGAACTCAGGTTGTGGTTGGACGGATGAATCATGACCCGATATTCACGATGCGATGGCTCGACGATGCGGAATAAAGAACCACGACTTTCGAAACGCCACAAGGAATTGCCCAATCTCCTTGATAAGTTTCTGGTTTTGAACGCCACAAATATTCACAAGAAATATTTGATAAGTTCGGTATTTGAACGCCACAAGAAATATTCTTGATAAGTTCGAAAAACATAGGAATCCACTTATAACTTTTATTGAATCCTCAATAAAAACTGTTTATATCAAAATCGAAGTCTCAAGTCCCAATTACAATGAATGGAAATGAATATAAATAAGTAAAATAATCTAGCTGCTAATTGACTCAAAATAGAATTCTAATTAGACTAAAATTCTAAAATAGGCAAACAAATAATTAAAAACAAAATTTAACATAAAAATACGCAAAAATCCTAATTTACGTCTGCATAATTGACTTGCTGTTTTGAAGCCCCAAATGATGGAATTTGACCATAAAATCAGTCGGCTCAAGGGCTTTAGCCCATGAGTTTTGCTTAGTGACCCATTTTTACTCGAAAAACACATATTATGCATCTAATTTCGACATGGTTGACTGGATTGCACTTTTATTTGGCTTGAATATTTAACTTTTTCCGTCAAGCCTGCTATGACTCCGATTGTCGAGGGTCCGGAACACATCATACCCTCCTTCTTTAGGATGATTCGTCCCGAATCATAGCTTTGTTCCTGTTGTTTCACTTCACCTCCTGGATCAAACGGAAAATTATTGCTTCCATGCTATGAGTTCAATAAATTACACTCCTTTGATTGGAAACCTGGAAGAGATGGAGCTTGAACTCATTTTGCCATACGTAGTGTGGTTGAAGCTTCCAAACGTAATTAACCTGCAAAAAAGATTTAAACAAAATGGGGAGGGACATGTTAGCTTCATGAGGTGCAAGGTATGAATCCTTGTATTCATGATAAACCACCACCAACTCTACTTCTTGAACCACGAGGCTCTTCTCTTCGCCTCTTTTCTCTTTTGCAACTTCTTGTTCAAATTTTTCATCTTCAAACTCAACCACATCTCCTAACTCCACACTTTTACCACCACGCTCGTGCACTTGCACTACCTCATCACTACCCAAATGTGGATCTTCCAATTCAAAGCTCAAAATTTGAACTTCTACCCCAACTTCCAATTTTTCTTCATCAAATTTTGGAGTTTGATCATCTAACTCCACCTTTTCCTCATCAAATTTTGGAGTTTGATTATCCGTTTTTAATTTAAACTCCCCCTCCTTCTTTTCAATATCCTTATCCCCACAATGCCTCCTATTACACCACTTTTCACTCTCCTTCCTTACCCTCTGTGAATCTTCTAGTGCTTCCTCTAATGTCAACCCATATAGTGCGCATGTTTTCTCTTTCTTAAGGAATTTGTATATGTGCATACTCTTATCATAAACAGCATCCCTCCTACGCCTCCAAGGTTTTCCCAATAAAATATGATAAGATTTCAATGACACTACATCACACCATACATCCTCACTATACATTCCCTGGGTGATAGGCACTAGAACTTGTTTGGTTACTTTGAAATTCTCAAACTCCCTCATCCACGTCATCCTATAAGGTTTATAGTGTGGTTCTAGGGGCAATCCTAATTTTTCAACCACGGTGCTACTAACGAAATTTGTAAAACACTTTCCATCAATCGCCAAACTGCACCCCTTATAATCCACATAACACCTAGTTTGGAATAAAGAGCCCGGATCATAATCCATTACTTATGTGACGTTAAAAAAAATTCAAGAATGAAGAGAATTTAGATATCAAATAGCAAGAACGACTTTTATTGACTTGGAAGGAAATGAATATCAAGAATTTTAAAGAAACTTAAGAAAGTGGTTCTTGAATTTGGAAAACTCTTTTTTTTTTTTTGAATAATGAATTTTCGGAATTAAATAATAAAAAAAATAATTTTTTTTTTAAATAAATCCGAAAATTCAACACGAACACAACAAAATAAACGGAACGGGATTTGGATAAGAATCGAATAAAACAAATACTTTTGAATTTTTGTTTAATTTTTATATGGATAAAAAAATGAAAAATTTTATTGACACGAAGAACAAGAAAACTCAAAAAATTGAAAACAAAACACTCAACAAGATATGGATGGTTTTTATGGGACTCGATGATAAACATAAAAATCAAATTGGATAGAAAAACCTGAATTCAGAGTCCAGCTCTAATACCAGATGATGTGGTTCGAAGCGCGGAAGAAACGTCGGAAAGTTCCAAACTCAGGTTGTGGTTGGACGGATGAATCATGACCCGATATTCACGATGCGATGGCTCGACGATGCGGAATAAAGAACCACGACTTTCGAAACGCCACAAGGAATTTCCCAATCTCCTTGATAAGTTTCTGGTTTTGAACGCCACAAATATTCACAAGAAATATTTGATAAGTTCGGTATTTGAACGCCACAAGAAATATTCTTGATAAGTTCGAAAAACATAGGAATCCACCTATAACTTTTATTGAATCCTCAATAAAAACTGTTTATATCAAAATCGAAGTCTCAAGTCCCAATTACAATGAATGGAAAAGAATATAAATAAGTAAAATAACCTAGCTGCTAATTGATTCAAAATAGAATTCTAATTAGACTAAAATTCTAAAATAGGCAAACAAATAATTAAAAACAAAATTTAACATAAAAATACGCAAAAACCCTAATTTACGTCTGCATAATTGACTTGCTGTTTTGAAGTCCCAAATGATGGAATTTGGCCATAAAATCAGTCGGCTCAAGGGCTTTAGCTCATGAGTTTTGCTTAGTGACTCATTTCTACTCGAAAAACACATATTATGCATATAATTCCGACATGGTTGACTGGATTGCACTTTTATTTGACTTGAATATTTAACTTTTTCCGTCAAGCCTGCTATGACTCCGATTGTCGAGGGTCCGGAACACATCAAGGACCTGATTTATATTTTTACTTTTTTTATATTTTATTTTTTACAGGAAAAAAAAAGCAAAAAATTAAAAAGAATTTTTGGGTTTTTCGGAGCCAAACAAAGGACCTGCTCCGATCCCGCCCCGCGGACCTGATTATTCGAGGGCAGAGATCCCTAATGAGATTGGATCGCCTCTGGTTCGTTAAATTTTTTTGTCATCCTTATTCCATCACCATTCTAGTTCTAGACTTCAAGTTCACTAATGTTGCCCTTGTTTGGTTTTGCAGGAAATTGGATTTTTAATAAATTTTGATAAAACTTGACAAAATGTATGATTGGAAAGTTGATAAAAATGTGGATTCCAAGAAACGTGATTGAAAATAAATCTGAAGAAAAATGAGTTTTATAAAATAAGGACCAAACAGGAAGTATCATGAAATATAGAGCACTATTTCTTGATAAATTTCGACTAGGATCACACTATAAACGTTGAAAACGCCAAAATACTGTAATTCCAACATCTCCCTAACCAACCTACCAATAATATTATGAGCCCAGGCCGGCGCCGTGTCACACGAAATAATTTATTCTTCCATCCCGCACCGACCACTCACCATATCTTCGAAAATTTGTCCACGTGAAAATTTTCACTTTACTATTAACTTTCAGACTCCACAAAAAATTCACCAACCGTCCAATTGGTTTGAATTGAATAACCTGTTGTCCAAGTAGGACTTTCGTTTAGTAGTTTTGGACGGAATTCATTTTAACGACTAATCAGGTTCATGACTAAAATTTAAGGGTCTATTGAAGTCCAATTTAAAGTTTGAGGACATTTTTGCACGTAGTGTATAATTTGGGAACAATTCTAGTTTTCACCCTTTCACGTGTGATTTACCAAATGGCGCATCATACCCAGCAAATTCAATTTGGCATTTGTGTCCGTAGGATGTACTCGCATACGAGTCCAATGGCCCGAGGTGCTAATCAATTTTGAGATTTGCACCTCGTGGTTCATGTACAAGAGGGTTATTCCAGCTTCATAATATGTGATCGTATATAAACAAGTATTTGCCTTATCATTTTTCTAATACGGAACGAGATTTTTTAGCTTTTCTTTCAATATTTTCCTACTTCATGAATATACGCAATTTGAGTTTTAGCTTCTTATTCACCCAAGCACATCTTCGATTCTTGAGCACGTGAATATACGATTTTGATTTTCTACAGGAGGAGAACACGAATTCTCGACCTAGTTGAATTAAATGGTACTTTCAATTAATCCCAAGTTATCATAAATTGCCCTGTAATACCATCTCCAGCACCCACAAATGTATCAAGGAGAAGGGTTGGGTCGTGGATAATCACTTCATTTTGGAGGAAAAACAGAGGAAAACTTGTTTTATGTGAAAATCTGTTATGCATGTGCATAAGTCGGCCTTTTTACTAGAAAAAAAAATGGAAGAATCTATTTTTTTCTTAGGGAAAAAATGGAATAATTTTTTTTTTTGCTCCTCGTCGAAGCAAGACAATAGGAAAAGCGCAAATTAAGCAAACAATGTGAATAGCCCCGTTTGGTCTGGATTAAAATCTAAGTCAATAATTAATTAATACTGCATATTTTGTGAGATTCACAAATTTTCTTCTACTTTTATTGAGTCTTTTAAACTAGGCTCCGTTCGGTAATAGATTAAAACACAAAATTTGATGGATACAATTTTTCATACAATTTTTTAACCACACACATTTTTATCTCCAATTTTTAATCACACATCTTACCTTGAAAACTCAAATAAATCAAATTATAATTATAATTCTTTGATTTGATTTGACCCCATCCGAACAGAGCCGGCTTAATATTATTCAGAAAATTAAATAAAAAACACAAACAAGAAAAGAAAAAAAAAAAAACTCAACAAAGTTAGCAAGTAGTAAAACTAATATTCAAGCATGAACGAGTTCTTTTCCATGGACCATGGTATAATCATTTGCTCTTAACATGTAAAGGAGGACCCAAAATCACAGGCTTTACTGCCTCTTGTGCAAGCTTCTCCAACATGAGATCACACAAAATCTGGCACTGCTCTGTAAATAATCTCCATATTTGTTCTGCAAATGTTCTGAAAAAGGCTAAACCATTGCATCCAAAAGGAACAATAAACTTCAACAATCTGCTTGGAATTGCCAGTAAATGAAGACTGGTTTTTCTTTCTTCCATTACTTGGGTAATCTTCGTTTCTTGCATTGATACCTTCTCTTTATCTTTTAACGCAGAAGCAAAACCAAAAGCAGGCGATACTTTCACAAAGAGAAGAGTGCACTTGAAAATAAGCAAAGAATACCTACAGCTCTACATTATTTATAGGAGAAAAGTTATGCCTGTGTTAGAATCCTTGAATGACAAGGAAAGGTATCTGTTTTGTTTCTATTCGATTTTGGATAAGAATTTCAAATTATTATGACTTTTTGTGGGTTTTAATTAAAATAGAATAATTCTAAGGAGACGTTTTTTGTGAACATTTTTAAGTGACAATTTTTTTCATCGTCCAATGAATGCTTGATATGTCACAATGACACTTAAAAATACTTTCAAAAAATATCTCTCTAGAATTATTGATTAAAATAAATGTTTGGTAAAATTTGTTTATAAATGGTTATCGATATAAGTAATTAGACAATTTTTTTTAAAAGTCATCAATTTCTACATGGCATAGATTCTCGTTAAAAATTAATAAAATGTTGACACGTCACTATTTATAATAATATTTATAAATAACATTTAAAAAACGTTTTACCAAAGGGAGGCTATGGCCATAGTTTTCGTAGTTTTACACCAAGCCATGTTTATGATGCTTAATTAATGTTTTGCACGCCAAACAGGACGGCAGCTGTTTTGTGTCTTTGTGCTTTTGTTAGAAGCATCAGAGAGAAAGTTATCGGTCGTTGGGTTCTTTAAGACGTCAACATTTTCTTTTTAAACACATTCTAAAAGGGTTAATTTTGTTATAAATAATATTTGTGTGTGAGAATGACATTATCACTATATTTCTGTAAACTTTATCTTATCACGATTGTGTCATTGTCCGTCTCTATAAATAGGGACTTATGTTTGTAATATTACTTACACCTTAATGAGAAGTATTTCTCTCACTCTCTACCTCTCTTTCTTTCTCTTATAAAAATTGGTAGTTTTACAATACGTTATCAGCAGGCCCGGACCTGCCTAGAGGCCCAAGAGGCCGCCGTTTCAGGGCCCACAGGCCAATTTTTTTGGGCTTTTTTTTTTTTTTTTTTTTTCTCTTTCCATTTCAGCGGCCCAAGTCCAACGGCCCAAGTCCAACCATTATAACAAACAAACCTGATCCAATCCAATAACACAACTCACGACTCACAACCCGCTCTCTTCCGACTTGCGATTGCGACGACTGGGCACTGCCGCACTGGCTCTGGCGACGTGAGGGACGAGCCAAGACAAGGCCAGCCACCGGCGGTCCTACTTCCGAGCTTCCACGACCGGTCACCGACCACAGCGCCCTTACGGCCTTACAGTTACGCCCTTACCCAAATCCCTTTACGGCCTTACGCCCTAACCCAGCGCTGAGCCGCCTCAGCGCACCTGGTAAATTTTGTGTCTTGATATTTTTTTCTATTTTTGTTGAAGAATGCTTGGTTCCACAATTTAATGTTTGTGATTTTAATATGAGTTATGCTTGCTTTTATGTCGCAATGTTAATTGTGAGACGTGACTGTTAATTCTTCTAATTTTGTATACGATTTGACTTTCGTGGTTACTGGTTATGAAGATGTAATATTTTGGATTATCAAGGGCTATTTTGATTTAGAAAAGTGAATTGAGCGAAATAACTGCACCTTTAAGTATGAGCCGGTGTAATTTTTGAGGCAGTTCTTTTTGTGATTCTTTGGTGGTGCTGTACGAATTATGTATTTGTTACTAAATTTGAATTGTTATGTATGTTTTGCATGAAATTAGAAGCTTTTTAGCCTTAAATAATGCTTGTCTGCACCAGTAAGCGGCAGTGATCGGTTGATTCAAATGTTTTTTGCTTTGTTTTTCTTCTGACTTAAGTGCTACCTGTTATTTAAAAGACTTCGCTAATATTTCATGCTTATTTTGAGTTTAAATACTTCAAAAATCATAAATTTTCCTTTTTCAAGAAAGTGACTTGCTACGTCAATTAGAGCACTTTTGGTAGTTTTTGGCTGCTGTTGGTTGAATGGTCATAACACTGCGTCTAAAGAATCCGTTTAGAAGAGTTATGTTTAAGTAGTTGTTTTATATTGATTAACACTTTTGAGTATAAAACTTTAAGTATATTAGTTAATACTTTTGAACTTTTAATTTTTTGCAATTTTATGGTGAATTTGTATAGTTTGTTTTATGTGAATATGAATTTAATCTTTATTGAAATTTCATAAATATTTTCTTTGGTTATTTTTATTAGTTCATTCTTTTAATTGTTTATTGAATTTAATTTTGATAAGTTATTTATCTCGTTAGTAGTTTATCAATTCTCCATTTAGTTAAATGGAGATCATGGTTTGAATTTAATTATGTTGAGGAGTTTGGGATAAATCTTGGATTATTGTAGAATGTTGGATGTTGAATGAGTTGTGTTTGATGATTTAAAATATTTTGAGATTCCTCTACAGGTTGGTTAAGTCCAATTTATTGAGGAGACTCTGCCAAAATTTTTGTAGAATCTTGTAATAGATAAGTGAAATATTTATATTTGAAATGTTTTAATTCCGCATTTAATGTGAAAGGAAGTTAATATGCCTAGGTTTAAGAATTTCAAATTGGGGTGTTACATTTTATTTAATCTTTATTTTTCAATTTTTTTCTTAAAAAAATTTTTTTCGGGGGCGCTGCCCCCGAACCCCCGTATAGCACAGGGCCTATATATCGAAAAACAACTGTTTGTTTCAAGTCTACAAAATCACAGGTACGGCTCTGGTTATCAGCACGAGTTTCAAGTCAATTGAGTAATATGATGTAAGTATGCTCTATAGTTGCATCTAAATGATGAGTCTCTTTATCAGAAACCTAATTATTATAAATCAACATTTTTCATTCCCAAATCAAACGCTTTTGATTTTAGAAAATAACTCACATATTGTAGATCTGAAAACTTCAATAAAGATGGAAACTTTGCATGATTCAAAAAGTTCCATACGAGGAAAGAAACATTGTCTCGAAATTGTACAATAAGAAAAATTGGAAAAAGTGTATAATCTGAAACTTTCAAAGTCAATCTATGCAAAACTATATATATCCAATTGACGTTCGGAGACCAGATCTGAAACCAAGGCAGCAAGGGGATTCTCCGGCACCGGCGCGTGTCGACAGCGACGAAACGGCGCGACCGCGGGTGAGGCCCAAGCGCAGACGTTGATTGAGCGCGTGGGGGCGGGTGCGGCGTTTTTCGATGACGGCGTCAAAAGACAGTTTGTTCATATCGATATTTTTGATTTTTCTATGGTCTTACTTTTCTGTTTGATGTAGTTTTGAACATTTTTCGGTGGTCGAAGTGGCGGCTTCGTAAAAATTATTTTTGAAGCAATTCCGACGAGATTTTGAACTTTGGACCAAAAGTAAGTTTGTTCTAAATCAAATTTCAAACCTATTGACGGTTTCGATTTACTCATATGATCAATATATTAAAATATGAACAATTTTGCCATTGATGATACGTTAAAGTATATTAATCGTGATTTAACGAATTTGATTAATCATGATTACTGATCTCATGATAAGTGCTAATAGAATATATATTCTAAATCATTTAAAACTACTATGTGATCAATAAGATAAATTAAAAAGATTTAAAATAAGGTACAAGTAATATAATAGTTACCATATCGTGATGTATTGAGTTATTAATTAAATATAACTCATTATCGTAACGGACTGGACAATTATAAATACATTGACTGAATTTGGAGGTATGACTTGCTTATTTATGAAAGGTAATTATTTCATTATATTGTTACCACCTATATGGTTGGTTTTATCAGATTTAAATATACATATTACGTTACCACCTATATGGTTGGTTCTACAAGTTTCAAGTATATTACATTACCACCTATATGGTTGGTTCTACTGGTTTTAAATATTTCTGCTCATATAAATTTGATATATTGTTGTTATTTGATATTTCAACAAATGGTACTAGAAGTTACCATTAGCAATAGTTAGATAATATTTTATGGTACCAGAAGTTACCATTATCAAAAGGTTGTTGGATTTTAATAACAATATTTTATCAAACGGTATCAGAAGTTATCAATATCTGTATTGAAAGGACTGATGAAAATAAATTATTCAACAAGAAAAACGTTGATTTATGATAAAATAATATCACATGATAGCACGGACAGGGCTAATGTGAAAATAATTTCATCAGTATTATGAGATAAATATTATATGATTGAGATCAAAGTTCTTGTACAAACACTTATGTATTCCAGAAAAAATATATATTTACTCCAGAAGAAGTAAATATTATCATCTAAACATACTGAAATGATACTATTATTATTGCTCCTGAAGAAGCATAAATGAGTCATACTGAAACATATCAAGAAAAAGAGATACACGTAAAACACAAAAAGGGGAAACATTTATGATCCTCAAAAGTAGAGGTGTATCAAGAGTAAGAATACTCCGTACTCTACCACTCCTAATCTTTTTGAGGTTTACAAGATTAAGTTCAAATATTCGTCAATATTAGAGGTGTGTCTCAAGAGTAAGAATACTCCATACTCTACCACCCACAATATTTTGGAGATTCACAAAGATAAATTTACATTAATCGGACTCCATTTTCGCTTGGTACCCCTTCATTGCGACCAATCTATCTTAACTCCTGCTGGATATTGTATTGGAACACATGATTGTAACTTTTCCAGCAGTTCATCGATAGTGGAGGGGTCATGTTAAACAGTACACATTTTTTCAAATAAATAACCATTTAATTGAATCTTTTATTATTGTGTATATCTTCACAATAATTATATATAACAGAAATGAAAGATGTTGTACATCGGGAAACGGGAAAAAAAAAACCAAGATATAGAAAATAAAAATGAATAAACAGATTTTGAAAAAGGGAAAAAATGAAAGAAATTCTGAAAAAACGAAAAAGGAAAAAAAAAAGAAAAAAAATAATTTGCTTTCCAGTGTAATTAGGCAGCGGGAAATATAAGCCATGTAAACACAATAAATATTGAAGACTGTCGGTAGACGTCAGGAATTTTGAAAATGATAAATATTTTTGAAGTGAGTTTTGAAGTTGATTATTGGGTGAGAATATGAGCAGTGTGAACACGATAAATATTGAAGTCCCCAAAAATTGGGGAAAAAATAAAGAAATAAATAAAATCTGCACATAGCACAAGAGGTTTGGCGGGAAACTATGTTGTTGACTACTATTGACTCATCTACTTTAATATATTATATAGATATAAATATAAAATTATTTAATTAACATCATTAATACTAATTTAGGTGGAATCTAATGGGTCACATGTAGGATTATAAATGGATCAGATATGATCGAATATCTCTATATCTGATCTGATTCGATAAGAATAATTCATGGATCCAATCAATTCGGTAATCTAATGAATATTGATTGTTAAATTTATATCATAACTCGATCCCAAATATTGTACACATTTTTTTTTATTTTTTTTTTTTGGGAAAGTGGAGATTCTTATTCTCAATACAAAATTTATCATGGTATATATTAATGTTAAATTAGGTTTTGATAGCCATAAAGTATAATACTACAAGATATATATATATACTTATAATATATTTTGCAGTATTATTATATAAAATATATTATATTATATGATATTGTTGCACCTCATAATTCGGGTCAAGGTCAAAGGTCATCCGGTCAACAGTCAACAAACTTATCGATCAAATTCATCATCAAACTAAGGATCAAGATTATTCAAGATAAACTCAAGATGTCACTATGATAATTGTATGAAACTAGATCAAATACTTGCAGAGCTGATCTAAGCTTCACCTGCATAAATCCACCTACTATATATAATACAATTCGTATAATTTCATTAAGATATGACCTTGTTATTTGGTCAAAATTCTATTATTTTATAGAAAACTCAAAATATCCAAATTTCAAATTGAATTCTAGATAACTCATCTCTCTACGTGTGAAGTGACGTCAACAGATTCGTAACCGCTCGTTTTCACTCTTTGTTGGCTAGAAATACCATATTTTGACGTCAACATAATGGCGCTAGATGGAGGGCCCTCGTCCTTGTGTTCAATTTAACAGTCCCGCATCGAGCTTGGTATTTTTGCATCTCCAAATTCAGTCATGCAAATTCAATTCAACAAGATTGAGTTCATTCCACATTTTGTCCAGTGTGGCCAATACGATTCAACCCCTTTTTAGCCATTTCGAGTTCATCTAATTCGTGTTCGTCCAATCATGTGACTCAGTTCGGCCTGGAATAATCTAGTTCAGCATGGAATAACTCAGCAAGACATGGAATAATCCAGTTCAGTATGACATTATTCACTTCGGCATGGAATAATCCAGCCCAACATGAAATAACTCAATTCGGCACGAAATAATTCGGTTCGTCATGGAATAACTCAATTCGGCATGGAATAATCCACTTCGGCACAAAAGCACACAATAATTTAGTTCGATTTGGAATAATTCAGTTCATCTTGGAATGATTCAGCTTATTTATATTTGCTTCGTATTGGTCATGGGAGATTCAGCTCAGTTAGTTCACTCTTCCAGTCAAGTCATCTTCTAAATTCAGTTCACCAGTATAACAGTATCCCCCTGTTGGACCAAATATGAACAATAACGAAAAATATCATGAAAATAACGCAAGAACACGAAGAATTTTTCAGTCCGAAGACCCCGGAGGTTCGGTAATTCAAAGAATTTCCTACTCCCCCGTTGAGCAATCCACAAAATTTGGATTCACGCTCAAATCCACTAGGCACAAAGCAATGTTAAAAGCAAATTACAATCAATCCCAAAATTCCGAAATTCACACATAAACCTAAGCAGCCACTCGTAAAATCTGTCAAAAATATTCACCAAGAATATCTCCTCTAAACTATGATCTACCCCTATTGTAAATCAAACCAATCATCAAGAAAGGCAAAACTATCCCAAAATCGAAGCAATATACATGGTTATCAATAACCAAATTCACCAAGAATAAAACTCTCCCTTTTTTTAAAATTACACCTATTGCAATCTATCTAATCACCAAGAAAAGATTAAAGGAAGAGAGAGCACCGATTTTCTTCTTCACCAAGAGAAGTTTTTCGAGCCCTAATCGCCTGATTTTGAGAGTCAAAGAGGATGTCGAGTCGCCAAGTTTCTGTCCGTGTTTCTTTCCTTTTTCAGCCGAGAAGTTCTGATTGTGCTTCTGCTCTAATTATCCTCCTTAAGCCAATGAGTCCATATGGTATATTTAAAGACCAGCAATGTATTTGGGCTTTTACCCATATAAGCCCAAAACTAATAAAAACGTTATTTGGCTTATAAAAGGAGTAGCAACTCTACATTCTCCACCTTGCTACGAACTTGAGTGCACCATTAGTGGATTTGAGCAACCTATTCAATATCATCTTGCTCATAAATACCTGTAAAAGAAAAAACAAAGAATTAGTTTCAAAAAATTAAACATGGACCGAATATTGATTCTTAAGAATCAATGTTCAGCATTTTCATGCAATCCTTAAATCTATTAATGGGTAACACCTTTGTTCCCATATCCGAAGGATTTAAAAGTGTTGGTATCTTTTCAATTTTAACCATTCCATTTTCAACCATGTCCCTTATGAAATGATATTTAATATCTACATGCTTAGTCCTATCATGAAACATGGGATTCTTACTAAGATGAATGGCACTCTGATTATCAGAAAATAGAAGTACATTATTATCAATAAAGTTCAATTCATGCAATAAACCCCTCACCCAAAGCCCCTCCTTTAATGCTTCACATGCAGCAATATATTCAGCCTCAGTGGATGATAGTGCAACTACCCTTTGCAAATGGGATTTCCAACTAATGCATGAATTACATAAAGTAAAAACATATGATGACGTACTTCTCCTTTTATCTAAATCACCCGCAAAATCAGAGTCACAATACCCTTTTAAGATTATACCTTCTTTGCATTTGGAATAATGCAGACCAACAGTTTCAGTACCTTTTAGGTATCTAAGCATACCTTTTAATGCTTCCCAATGAAGTTCACCGGGATTGGACATAAACCTGCTAAGAGTACTTACAGAATATGCTAAATCGGGTCTAGTGCATACCATCAAAAACATAACAGAACCAATCACATTAGCATAAGGTACTTTATTCATCCTAATGATTTCTTCATCTGTTTTAGGAGATTGATCAGATGAAAGTTTCAAATGGTTTGACAAAGGTAATGAACAGGATTTAGCATGCATCATAGAAAATTTTTCAATCACTTTAGAAATGTAGGCAGATTGATTTAAAAACAAAGTACTATTAGTCCTATCCCTTTTTATGTTCATACCCAAAATTCTCTTGGCAGGGCCAAGATCCTTCATTTCAAATTCAGAATTTAATTTCTGTTTAACTGAATTTATTTTATTCATATCATGACAGGCTAAAAGCATATCATCCACATATAAAAGCAAATAAACAGAATCAGGTCCTCCATTTCCATCATAAAACAAGCATGAATCATAATTACTTTTCTTGAAACCTAATACCTTTATGTAAGATTCAAATCTCCTATACCATTGCCTAGGAGCTTGTTTTAAACCATAGAGAGACCTCTTTAAAAGACAAACAGTTTCAGTCTTACCCTTTTGCTCAAATCCTTTAGGTTGTTGCATATATATAGTTTCATCTAATTCACCATAAAGGAAAGCAGTTTTGACATCAAGCTGTTCTAACTCCCAGTCAAAATGAGCAACTAAGGCCAAAAGGATCCTAATAGATGTGTACTTGACGACAGGTGAGAAAATTTCATTATAGTCTATTCCTTCCTTTTGGGAAAAACCCTTAGCTACTAGTCTGGCTTTGTACTTAACGCCATGTTTGCTGGAGTCACCTTCCTTAATCTTAAAAATCCACTTACAATCTATGACTTTATGATCTTTAGGCCTTTTAACCAATATCCAAGTTTTATTCTTATGTAAAGAATTCATTTCATCATTCATAGCTGCAAGCCAATTTTTAGATTCAGGACAAGATATAGCTTCTTCATAAGAAGCTGGTTCAGGACACAGATTATCACAATCAGTAAAGAGAGACATAAAATCATCATTGTTATACCTAGTGGAAGGTCTTACTTCCCTTCTCACCCTATCTCTAATTAACTGATAGTTGGATAGATCATGTGTTTGAGTAAGTTCACCTTCAGTATTAGAATCAGTATCCTCTTGATCCATGTTTTCATTTTGGTCGTTCTGATTCAAGTGCTCCACCTCAAGAGGAGCTTGTGTAGTTGTGTTATCAAGACTGAGATCATTCAAGTCCCATATGACAGTTTTCATCCTTTTAAGATTATCAGCTTTAGATTCAGTTTTGATAAGGCAAGGCATTAAATCTTCCTTAAACACAACATTCCTGCTTATTATTATTTTAAAACCCTGATCTTCTTTTACCCACAACCTGTAACCTTTTACACCTTCTCCATAACCTAAGAAAACACATCTTTTAGACCTGGGGTCGAGTTTTCCTTGATTTTGGTGTGCATATGCAGCACATCCAAAAACCTTTAAGGAGGAATAGTTGGGGTGTTTACCAGACCAAATAAATTCAAGAGCTTTAAAACCTGTAGCCCTTGAAGGGCTCAAGTTAACCAAATAAGTGGCAGTCTTCACTGCCTCTCCCCAAAAACATTTTGGGAGACCAGAGCTCAACAACATACACCTCACTTTATTCAATAAGGTCCTATTCATTCTCTCAGCTGTCCCATTTTGTTGTGGTGTGTAGGTGACAGTCCTATGTCTTAAAATTCCATTTTGTTTACAAAACTCATCAAATATGGTATTACAAAACTCCAATCCATTATCAGTTTTCAAAACCTTTATTTTCTTGTTGGTTTGGTTTTCAATTAAGATTTTCCAATCCTTAAAATTTTGAAAAGTCTCATCTTTTGATTTTAGTAAAAAAGTCCAAACCTTTCTTGAAAACTCATCAATAATCAACAAGTAATATTTGAAACCAGAAACAGTTTGAGTGGATGCTGGACCCCATAGGTCAGCATGAAGATATTCAAGAATGGAGGTGGATTTATGAATACCAGATTTGAAAGGTAGTTTTGTTTGTTTTCCCAAAATACATTCTTCACAAAAATCTTCCTTGTCTAAATTGACATTTCCTATAACCCCATCATTGCTTAGTGACTTAAGAGATTTATCTCCTATATGGCCAAGTCTTCGATGCCATAAGGAAGAGTTTCTGTTTTGAGAATGTAAGACGGATAGGCATTCTTCTTTCTGAGGAGTAGCATAAATTTTGTAAAGACCATTTGTTTTTGAGACATTTATGATTTCAGAAGAATCCTTTTGAATTTTGCAAAACCCATTCTTAAAGCAAATCTCAAAATTATTAGAATCCAAGATTCCTAAAGAAATGAGGTTCTTTTCAACCTCGGGAACATACCTAGTTTGTTCCAATTTGAGAAATTTATCATTTTCAAGTTTTAAGACAATGTCACCAACACCACGTATCTTACAAGGAAAATTGTTTCCCATGTAAACACTCCCTTTATCTATAGGTGTGAAATTATTGAAACATTCCCTTTCGGGACACACATGATATGTGCACCCAGAATCCAATACCCAAGATTGATGAGTGTCTTGTGTATTCACCGTGTAAACGGCACCATTATTATCATCACACTCATTATTGTGTCTTGGTTTGTTCTTAAGATCATTTAATCTCTTGAGACAGTCTTTAATGTAATGTCCAGGTTTCTCACAATAATAGCATTTCTTAATTGATCTATCCCGGGATTTGGAGAAATCTGGTTTCTTATTTGTATGAGATTTTCCTTTTCTTTGGGTATTATTGTTATAGGTATTTTGATGTGGCTTGAATGGTCTTTTAGATTTAACAATTAAAACTTCTCCTTGATGACTTCTTCTAATTTCAGATTTTAATTCCAAATCTCTATTTCTTAAGGCAGAGGTAATAATATCAAGGCTAAGTGTATCTCTACCATATTCAAGAGCATATTTCACATCTTTATACCTATCACCCACAGCATTTAATAAAGCAATACACAATTGATCTTCAGATATCTTTTCATTACAATTAGACAAGTCTTGTGTAAGCTTATTAAATCTATCAAGATTAGACTCGAGATCCTGAGATGGTTCAAACCTAAAGGCAAAAAATTGTTTTAATAGAAAACACTTATCGGGAATGGATTTAGATAGATATAAATCTTCTAACTTTTGCCATAATTCAACAGTCGTTTCTGTTTCACCTACTTTTCTAAGGACAACATCGGAGAGATGAAGAAAAATAGTGCTCCATGCTTGTTCATCTAGTTCTTGCCTTCTAAAAGGACTAAATTCAGTAGGCCAATTTTCAGTAATAGCATATGCACATTTTTGTTGAAGTAAAAGAGCCCTTATCTTTTGTCTCCATAGACTAAAATCACATTTTCCAGTCCACACCTCTATTTCAAATTTAGTAGGAGACATTTTGAGAAAGAGAAATGCCAAGTTTCACAAAGCAAGTCACCAAAAATTTGAAATCACAAAATCTAACCTATATATCAAGAAATAAAGCAACAAAGTCCAAGTATATAAAAATATTTAAAAATAGCGCAGATTATTAAAACATGCAATATTTCAACAAAATTATATAAATGAAACAATTATGCAAGAATTCAAGAATATATCAGATTATTGTAATTTCCCTAAAATTAACTTCACTTGATTCACTTATCAAAAAAGGATGTGGATATCAAGATACATATATATCAATATATATAATATTCCAAAAAACCGAAGCAAGATAAGGATAGAAGTTACCAATGATTCGAAATTGTTCAATCACATGAAATTCCCAAGGCTGCCAAAGGAAAAACCGATTGCAGACAAGAGGGAAAGTGCAGGCAGCCAAAATTAGAACCTGCAGCCACCAGATTATGAACCTGCAGAGTCAAGAAATAGGATTTCAGCGAGTACACAAGCTCTGATACCACTTGTTGGACCAAATATGAACAATAACGAAAAATATCATGAAAATAACGCAAGAACACGAAGAATTTTTCAGTCCGAAGACCCCGGAGGTTCGGTAATTCAAAGAATTTCCTCTTCCCCCGTTGAGCAATCCACAAAATTTGGATTCACGCTCAAATCCACTAGGCACAAAGAAATGTTAAAAGCAAATTACAATCAATCCCAAAATTCCGAAATTCACACATAAACCTAAGCAGCCACTCGTAAAATCTGTCAAAAATATTCACCAAGAATATCTCCTCTAAACTATGATCTACCCCTATTGTAAATCAAACCAATCATCAAGAAAGGCAAAACTATCCCAAAATCGAAGCAATATACATGGTTATCAATAACCAAATTCACTAAGAATAAAACTCTCCCTTTTTTTAAAATTACACCTATTGCAATCTATCTAATCACCAAGAAAAGATTAAAGGAAGAGAGAGCACCGATTTTCTTCTTCACCAAGAGAAGTTTTTCGAGCCCTAATCGCCTGATTTTGAGAGTCAAAGAGGATGTCGAGTCGCCAAGTTTCTGTCCGTGTTTCTTTCCTTTTTCAGCCGAGAAGTTCTGATTGTGCTTCTGCTCTAATTATCCTCCTTAAGCCAATGAGTCCATATGGTATATTTAAAGACCAGCAATGTATTTGGGCTTTTACCCATATAAGCCCAAAACTAATAAAAACGTTATTTGGCTTATAAAAGGAGTAGCAACTCTACACCCCCCTTGGAAAATAGTAGTTCAATCAAGATTTAGTTCAAAATTCCATCCTGCGGCACAGTTCAATCTGTTTACTTCTCCGAATTCAATATTCCACCATGCAGCTCAACGAGGCAACCATGAAGCCCAGTTCACCACGTTTATCTACATCCATTTCGCCATGTCCTTCGGCTGTGCTTCAATTCGGAATCATTTAGTTTGGTCGTGGCCCAATTCAGCTCCAATTCAATTCAAATTCAGCAGGTAGTTGTAAAGGAAATTTGTATTCAGGTAGAAAGTGTGTAATTGGTCCGACTGCATACGAAGATTCATGTGAAACCATCTCAGTTCAGTTCAACAATGCATCTGGGCTTGCAACCATGCAGGTAGGTCAACTAAGCTGCCATACAGCTCAGTACTTTAATGAATGATGTTCATTTTGATGGCATTGTTCAGCTCATTTCGGCCAAATGCTTAAGTTCGGCCACGCATCCAGTTTAGACGTATTAGATCTTCCAGTTTACGAAGTTTGTTCAACTCCAATTCACTAATCACTACCATTTCAGTTCGGCCATGCCATTCATTTCGTTCAACCATCACATATTCACCTCATATTGGTCGTGGAAACTGGAGTCACATATTCAGGTCACGCTTGAGTCAACTTGATAAAGATTAATTCCAAGGCAATTTTCAGTTTGGCCTCTTTCAATTTCACTTAAGCCATGTTCTTTATTTTGGCAATGTTCAGCTCGGTTATGATTTTCTGCTCCAATTTTGTCAATTCAGTTGGCGGGCAGGTTCGATTCGACCATGCTAGTTGACCGTGACTATTCTCTCTTGTTCAATTCTTGATGGTGGATTCAATGTGCTTTTCAAGGTGATCAATAAATAAGTTTAAACTAAACAGGAATAGACACAAGACTTGCTAGAATTGTTATGTGTATTAGGAAAGAAAGTGTGGATGTAAAGATTTTAATCAATCGTGTGGGCTTATATGTGAATTATTGTGTATTGAATAAAAGGCTATCAAATTTGGTTAAGCCCAATTAAAGTGATCTAATAAGGATTTGATATATCGGGCTTTAATGCATCTAATTAATGTATGGACTTTTATGTGTAGATATCAGGCCATTACCTAATTCATGATGGGCCGGATTAGGTTAATTGGCAATTCAGTATATAAAGTCGGTTATGGTCCCTGAATCATACGAACTGTTCATTTTGTCTGACATCCCATCATCAGAGAGAAAATAAGGACTACGTATCGATTTAGAAGATCCAACCAACCGAATCGTTTATCGCGAATCACGTTTGATTAAGGTACGCTTCCGCTTCAGTTATTTAATTCTTGATAATTCAGCATGATGATTTTGGATCCTGGATAAATAATTTATCTGTGAAATAAATTTTCTAACAAGTGGTATCAGAGCCACCTTCATGTTGAATTATCCGATCTTTATGCGTGTGAAATTTATTTTACCGTATTTGATATGCATGCTGAAAATTGAACTCAATCTCATAAACCGTGAAGACGCTAATGCCTGCATATGTGTATATGGTTTTTGGAATCAATGGATTCGGTTGGGGTTTGTTTTCTGGATGTGGGTGTGTGAACTTGCATCCAATTTTTTAGGCTATGAAATGTGTATGTATATATTTTCGAGATTAAGGTATGGATTGTTGTGAATATTTGGATCTGTAACTTGATTTTTCGAATTAAATTGTGGTTTTGGTGTTGAATTTTTTGATGAAATCTGTGAGGGTTCGATTTTGGTCGGTTGAAGTCGGATTCCGTTGGTTTTGAGTTGGAGTCGTCGGGCTGAGCGCGCAGAGCCGGAACTTGGCTGCGCGCAGCGTCGCGCGATGGGATTGTGGAGGTTCACTGCGTCGCGCGCCGCGACGCTGTATTATTGGATGCAGCGCCGTCAATAGCGCTGCAGGCGGTTCCAATCGCCGGTGGTGGTGCCGCGTTTTGAGGGCTGAGGAGCGGCGGAAGCTAGGGTTTGCAAAACCCTAGCAGTTGCGAAAACGATTTTTTGGCAAGGGGCTTGCGTTGGAAATTTGAAGTTTTCGAGGCCTCATGTGCAATTTTCCTAAATCTCGTTTTTTTGCACCTTGGGTCCTCTCTTTTGTTTTGGATTAAATGTTTAAACCTAAAGTTATAAAACCATTTAAGTTGGCCCTTAAAGTTCTGAAATTTATAAATTGAGCCCCACAAAGTTATAAATTATTAAAGTTGGGCCTCTAAAGTTAAGGGTTTTATAATTCAGCCTCTAAAGTTTGAAATTTTTCTAAAACAGTTCCTAAAGTCTGAAAATTTTCAAAATTGGTACCTTTAAGGTTAGAGGTATAATATTTCAGCCCCTAATGTTTGAGAATTTTCAAAATTGATCCCTAAAGCTTGAAAATTCTCTAATTTGGTCCCTTAAAGTTTGAAAATTTTCATTTTCAGTCCCTTAAAGTTTGAAAATTTTCTAATTCAGTCACTAAAGTTTGGAAATTTTCAAAATTGGTCCTTAAAGTTTGAATTTTTTTTTAAAATTAAGTCCCTAAAGTTTGGGAATTTTCTAAATTGGCTCCTAAAGTTTGAAAATTTTCAAAATCAACCTTTAAAGATTGAAAATTTCCTATTTTGGCCCTCTAAAGTTTGTTTTTCTTTCAAATTGGGACCTAAAGTTTGGAATTTCTCTAAATTGGTCAATAAAGTTTTGGGAAAATTGTAATTTAAGCCCTTCAAGCTTAAAATTTTACATAATTGGCCACCTAAGGGTTAAGAATATTGCAATTGACTCTCCTAACTTAAGGATTGCTTTATTCTAAAGTTTTGAATTCTATAATTCAAATCCTAAAGTCAAATATAGATGCAAATCAATGGATTTCAGTTTCAAATTTTGGTACATCGGAATCTTTTGAGAGACATAATATTCGAAAGTAAGTCAGTTGAAGCAACATGTTGCCAAAGCAACCTCTCTTGTGGATATTAATTAACTTTGAATATTAGAAGGTATTTGTGTGTGTTATTCATTGCGGATATTGATCGGCCCAAAGGAAGGTCAATATTTGGCTCGAATTTCACATGCACCTGTTGTGATAAACACGTGTCAATTATTTGGTTTAACGTGTGACCAATAAATCGGTCCAAAGAAAAGTTTATTGGTTAACATATCTTATTGCCAGTGTTTGATCAATGCACTAAGGGAAAATTAGGTGTTTGTGTGTTATTTCATGCGGATATTGATCGGCCCAAAGGAAGGTCAATATTTGGCCCGAATTTCACATGAACTTGTGGTGATAAATACGTGACGGTTATTTGGTTTTACGTGTGATCAATAAATCGGTCCAAAGAAAGGTTTGTTGGTTGACATGTCTTACTGTCAGTGTTTGATTACTACACCAAGAATACCACTTACAAGTCAATATTTCTGTCCAAAGACTAAATATTGATGTTGTGCTAGGTATCTTGTGATGGGCCCTACCATTATTTGAAAATATGATTTGCATAATAAGGTATTTATGTGAGCTATTTTGTTTAAGTGTTCTCTATTCGGTTTCAAATTCTGCTAGTAGTATATCTACAAGCTCAAATTTAATCCCTGTATTTATGGAATAAACTTCAAGGATCAAAACAAGAACATTAACTTTTCGTTGGCTGCATCGATCTAGACCGTGTACTAAGGATTGAGCAACCTGCTCCTCTTACGGATGAAAGTTCATCTAATCAAATGAGGAACTTTGAGAAGTGGGATTTCTTAAATTACGTGAGTCTCATGATCATTTAAGTGCGGCATTCCGGAAGCCTTTAGTGGCATAGTATCTGAAGAGGTAAATGATGCCAATGAATTCCTTGCCGAAATTAAGAAACGTTTTGCGAAAAACGATAAGGCTGAAACAAGTACGCTTATGCAAAGCTTGATTTCAATAAAGTATAAAGGCAATGGGAAAATAAGGGAGTACATCATGTAGATGTCTCACACTGCTTTAAAACTTAAGGAACTAAAACTCGACTTGTCTAATGACTTGCTCGTGCATTTTGTATTGATATCGCTTCCTGCACAATACAGTTAATTTAAGGTTAGTTATAACTGTCAAAATAGAAGTGAACTCTAAATGAGCTCATTCTATATTGTGTGCAAGAGGAAGAAAAGTTGAAGCAGGACAGAACTGAAAGTTTTTTTTTTTTTTTTTACTTGGCAAACACCTCTAAAGATAAGGGCAAGAAAACAAATAAAGAAAATAAAGTCGTTAAGGGGCTATTAATTTTATAATCCCACACTTAAGTCAATTTTTTGAAACGGGAACTGCAACATTTTTGAGGAAGTTGAGTTTGGGGGGAGAAATAAGGTTAGAGATATTGTCTTTAAGGAATAAGTTGAGGAAGGATCGGTTTCGATTCCTACTATTGCTTTTGACAATGTGCAAGTTTATATGCATGTCATTGATCAAGAAGCATATTCGGAACCTCAACTAGACAATGTTGAAGAACTCCCATCCAAAATAAGGTAAATTTCAGAAGTACAAACTCAACAACCTCAATAACTAAAGCCATTAAGGAGATCCACGAGAGAAAGGGAAAAAATACTATTCCGGATAATTTAAATAGTATTTTTCCAAGAACATAAGGAAATAATGGAATGGTGGAAGATGGTCCAATCAATTCCATCAGGCCATGCAGGGTTCTAATTCTCAAAAGTGGATTGATGTCGTAAATAAGGAGTATAAGCATATGCAAGACAATAAAGTTTTGGATCTTGTCCTATTACCAGAATGTGCGAAGCCCATTGGTCTTAAATAGAATTTTAAACCAAGAGGGATTCGATAGGTAATGTGGAAAAATATAAGGTTCGTCTTGTATCTAAGGGCTTTACACAAAATGATGGCATTGATTGTAAAGAGACTTTCTCTTCGATTTCAATGAAAGACTCTTTCAGGAAAGTCAGGTTGTTGCACATTTTGACCTCGAGTTACATCAAATGGATGTTAAGACGACGTTTCTCAATGGAGACATTGATGAGACGGTTTGCAATTTAAAGAAATCCATTTATGTACTCAAGCCAGCTTCCCGTTAAGGGTAATACAAATTTCATCAAGTAATTATCTCATTTGGTCTTGAGATTAATGTTGTTGATGGTTGTTTGTATTACAAGTTCAGTGGGAGTAAGTATATTGTCCTGGTTTTATATGTTGATTATTGCTTGCCACTAATGATATAGGCATGTCACATAAAATTATGAGATTTTTGTCAAGGAATTTTGAGATTAAAAATCTTGGTGACGTCTCTTTTGTATTAGGAATTCAGATACACCGGGATTGTTCTCGGGGTATTCTTGGATTGTCACAAAAGGGCTATATCGATAAAATACTTAAGAGGTTTGGTATGCAAGACAGTAAATCAGGGGAAACCCCTATCGCTAAGGGAGACAAATTTAGTCTCGACTAATGCCCGAAAAGTTATCTTGAAATTAAAGAAATGCAGAGGATCCTATATAGTTAAGCTATAGAAAGTCTGATGTATGCTCAAATTTGTATGCGTTCGGATATTGCATACATTATTGGGATACTAAGGAGATATTTAAGTAACCCTGAGATGGATCGTTTGGAAAGCAGCCAAACATGGGTTATAAGGTATTTAAAGAGAACAAAAGATTACATGCTCACATACAGAAAATCGGATCAGTTGGAGATCATATGGTATTATGATTCCGATTTTTTCTAGATGCCAAAACAGTAAAAGATCCACATCAGGCTACGTTTATCTACTAGTTGGAGGAGCTATTTCCGGAAGGAGTGCTTAACAAATACTTTAGCTTCTTTCACTTGGCAGTACAGTTTGCAGCAATTTTGGAGGCATCTAATTATGGAATATAGCTGCGAAATTTTGTCACTGGGCTGTGTATTCTGTACGGTAAAGAAAGACCACTAAAGTTATATTGTGACAATAACTCAGCAGATTTATATTCCAGTAACAACAAGAGCTCAACTAAGTCAAAATACATTGACATAAGTTCCTGGTTGTGAAGGATATAATTCAGAGTGGACACGTGTCAATAAGAGCACATTGGGACAAACTCCATAATTGCGGATCCGCTTACTAAAGTATTACAACCCGAGGTCTTTCATGAGTACATTACTCGTATGGGTGTTGTATTTCTTAAGGATATTTGGTTTCAGTGGAAGTTTGTATTTTGGGTGCATTAGACACATTTATTGTCCTTTTGGATACAGTTTAAAATTAAAGTTATTTACAGCTGTAAGGTTTCAGGTTTATTATCTCTGAACTTGTTTAAGGACGATCTCACTTAAGTCGGACCAGTTGGAAATAGGCATGTTGAAGATCACATTACATGCAATTTCCATGCTACACATCTATACTTGATCCATGTCATTCAGTTATGTCGATATACGTGACCATTGAAGGTTTAGTTACGATTAATGTAGCGAAAGCCGCTTTGATCCTATGTTGATATAATTGATGGACCGGATTGTTTGGGGATGCATTCAGTAATGATAGCAAAATTCTGAGTACTCATAAGGTTATGATTGATACACAATTGTAAGGTTACACATATAGCCCAAGTGGGAGATTGTAAGGATTTTAATCAATCGTGTGGGCTTATATGTGAATTATTGTGTATTGAATAAAAGGCTATCAAATTTGGTTAAGCCCAATTAAAGTGATCTAATAAGGATTTGATATATCGGGCTTTAATGCATCTAATTAATGTATGGACTTTTATGTGTAGATATCAGGCCATTACCTAATTCATGATGGGCCGGATTAGGTTAATTGGCAATTCAGTATATAAAGTCGGTTATGGTCCCTGAATCATACGTACTGTTCATTTTGTCTGACATCCCATCATCAGAGAGAAAATAAGGACTACGTATCGATTTAGAAGATCTAACCAACCGAATCGTTTATCGCGAATCACGTTTGATTAAGGTACGCTTCCGCTTCAGTTATTTAATTCTTGATAATTCAGCATGATGATTTTGGATCCTGGATAAATAATTTATCTGTGAAATAAATTTTCTAACAAGTGGTATCAGAGCCACCTTCATGTTGAATTATCCGATCTTTATGCGTGTGAAATTTATTTTACCGTATTTGATATGCATGCTGAAAATTGAACTCAATCTCATAAACCGTGAAGACGCTAATGCCTGCATATGTGTATATGGTTTTTGGAATCAATGGATTCGGTTGGGGTTTGTTTTCTGGATGTGGGTGTGTGAACTTGCATCCAATTTTTTAGGCTATGAAATGTGTATGTATATATTTTCGAGATTAAGGTATGGATTGTTGTGAATATTTGGATCTGTAACTTGATTTTTCGAATTAAATTGTGGTTTTGGTGTTGAATTTTTTGATGAAATCTGTGAGGGTTCGATTTTGGTCGGTTGAAGTCGGATTCCGTTGGTTTTGAGTTGGAGTCGTCGGGCTGAGCGCGCAGAGCCGGAACTTGGCTGCGCGCAGCGTCGCGCGATGGGATTGTGGAGGTTCACTGCGTCGCGCGCCGCGACGCTGTATTATTGGATGCAGCGCCGTCAATAGCGCTGCAGGCGGTTCCAATCGCCGGTGGTGGTGCCGCGTTTTGAGGGCTGAGGAGCGGCGGAAGCTAGGGTTTGCAAAACCCTAGCAGTTGCGAAAACGATTTTTTGGCAAGGGGCTTGCGTTGGAAATTTGAAGTTTTCGAGGCCTCATGTGCAATTTTCCTAAATCTCGTTTTTTTGCACCTTGGGTCCTCTCTTTTGTTTTGGATTAAATGTTTAAACCTAAAGTTATAAAACCATTTAAGTTGGCCCTTAAAGTTCTGAAATTTATAAATTGAGCCCCACAAAGTTATAAATTATTAAAGTTGGGCCTCTAAAGTTAAGGGTTTTATAATTCAGCCTCTAAAGTTTGAAATTTTTCTAAAACAGTCCCTAAAGTCTGAAAATTTTCAAAATTGGTACCTTTAAGGTTAGAGGTATAATATTTCAGCCCCTAATGTTTGAGAATTTTCAAAATTGATCCCTAAAGCTTGAAAATTCTCTAATTTGGTCCCTTAAAGTTTGAAAATTTTCATTTTCAGTCCCTTAAAGTTTGAAAATTTTCTAATTCAGTCACTAAAGTTTGGAAATTTTCAAAATTGGTCCTTAAAGTTTGAATTTTTTTTTTAAAATTAAGTCCCTAAAGTTTGGGAATTTTCTAAATTGGCTCCTAAAGTTTGAAAATTTTCAAAATCAACCTTTAAAGATTGAAAATTTCCTATTTTGGCCCTCTAAAGTTTGTTTTTCTTTCAAATTGGGACCTAAAGTTTGGAATTTCTCTAAATTGGTCAATAAAGTTTTGGGAAAATTGTAATTTAAGCCCTTCAAGCTTAAAATTTTACATAATTGGCCACCTAAGGGTTAAGAATATTGCAATTGACTCTCCTAACTTAAGGATTGCTTTATTCTAAAGTTTTGAATTCTATAATTCAAATCCTAAAGTCAAATATAGATGCAAATCAATGGATTTCAGTTTCAAATTTTGGTACATCGGAATCTTTTGAGAGACATAATATTCGAAAGTAAGTCAGTTGAAGCAACATGTTGCCAAAGCAACCTCTCTTGTGGATATTAATTAACTTTGAATATTAGAAGGTATTTGTGTGTGTTATTCATTGCGGATATTGATCGGCCCAAAGGAAGGTCAATATTTGGCTCGAATTTCACATGCACCTGTTGTGATAAACACGTGTCAATTATTTGGTTTAACGTGTGACCAATAAATCGGTCCAAAGAAAAGTTTATTGGTTAACATATCTTATTGCCAGTGTTTGATCAATGCACTAAGGGAAAATTAGGTGTTTGTGTGTTATTTCATGCGGATATTGATCGGCCCAAAGGAAGGTCAATATTTGGCCCGAATTTCACATGAACTTGTGGTGATAAATACGTGACGGTTATTTGGTTTTACGTGTGATCAATAAATCGGTCCAAAGAAAGGTTTGTTGGTTGACATGTCTTACTGTCAGTGTTTGATTACTACACCAAGAATACCACTTACAAGTCAATATTTATGTCCAAAGACTAAATATTGATGTTGTGCTAGGTATCTTGTGATGGGCCCTACCATTATTTGAAAATATGATTTGCATAATAAGGTATTTATGTGAGCTATTTTGTTTAAGTGTTCTCTATTCGGTTTCAAATTCTGCTAGTAGTATATCTACAAGCTCAAATTTAATCCCTGTATTTATGGAATAAACTTCAAGGATCAAAACAAGAACATTAACTTTTCGTTGGCTGCATCGATCTAGACCGTGTACTAAGGATTGAGCAACCTGCTCCTCTTACGGATGAAAGTTCATCTAATCAAATGAGGAACTTTGAGAAGTGGGATTTCTTAAATTACGTGAGTCTCATGATCATTTAAGTGCGGCATTCCGGAAGCCTTTAGTGGCATAGTATCTGAAGAGGTAAATGATGCCAATGAATTCCTTGCCGAAATTAAGAAACGTTTTGCGAAAAACGATAAGGCTGAAACAAGTACGCTTATGCAAAGCTTGATTTCAATAAAGTATAAAGGCAATGGGAAAATAAGGGAGTACATCATGTAGATGTCTCACACTGCTTTAAAACTTAAGGAACTAAAACTCGACTTGTCTAATGACTTGCTCGTGGATTTTGTATTGATATCGCTTCCTGCACAATACAGTTAATTTAAGGTTAGTTATAACTGTCAAAATAGAAGTGAACTCTAAATGAGCTCATTCTATATTGTGTGCAAGAGGAAGAAAAGTTGAAGCAGGACAGAACTGAAAGTTTTTTTTTTTTTTACTTGGCAAACACCTCTAAAGATAAGGGCAAGAAAACAAATAAAGAAAATAAAGTCGTTAAGGGGCTATTAATTTTATAATCCCACACTTAAGTCAATTTTTTGAAACGGGAACTGCAACATTTTTGAGGAAGTTGAGTTTGGGGGGAGAAATAAGGTTAGAGATATTGTCTTTAAGGAATAAGTTGAGGAAGGATCGGTTTCGATTCCTACTATTGCTTTTGACAATGTGCAAGTTTATATGCATGTCATTGATCAAGAAGCATATTCGGAACCTCAACTAGACAATGTTGAAGAACTCCCATCCAAAATAAGGTAAATTTCAGAAGTACAAACTCAACAACCTCAATAACTAAAGCCATTAAGGAGATCCACGAGAGAAAGGGAAAAAATACTATTCCGGATAATTTAAATAGTATTTTTCCAAGAACATAAGGAAATAATGGAATGGTGGAAGATGGTCCAATCAATTCCATCAGGCCATGCAGGGTTCTAATTCTCAAAAGTGGATTGATGTCGTAAATAAGGAGTATAAGCATATGCAAGACAATAAAGTTTTGGATCTTGTCCTATTACCAGAATGTGCGAAGCCCATTGGTCTTAAATAGAATTTTAAACCAAGAGGGATTCGATAGGTAATGTGGAAAAATATAAGGTTCGTCTTGTATCTAAGGGCTTTACACAAAATGATGGCATTGATTGTAAAGAGACTTTCTCTTCGATTTCAATGAAAGACTCTTTCAGGAAAGTCAGGTTGTTGCACATTTTGACCTCGAGTTACATCAAATGGATGTTAAGACGACGTTTCTCAATGGAGACATTGATGAGACGGTTTGCAATTTAAAGAAATCCATTTATGTACTCAAGCCAGCTTCCCGTTAAGGGTAATACAAATTTCATCAAGTAATTATCTCATTTGGTCTTGAGATTAATGTTGTTGATGGTTGTTTGTATTACAAGTTCAGTGGGAGTAAGTATATTGTCCTGGTTTTATATGTTGATTATTGCTTGCCACTAATGATATAGGCATGTCACATAAAATTATGAGATTTTTGTCAAGGAATTTTGAGATTAAAAATCTTGGTGACGTCTCTTTTGTATTAGGAATTCAGATACACCGGGATTGTTCTCGGGGTATTCTTGGATTGTCACAAAAGGGCTATATCGATAAAATACTTAAGAGGTTTGGTATGCAAGACAGTAAATCAGGGGAAACCCCTATCGCTAAGGGAGACAAATTTAGTCTCGACTAATGCCCGAAAAGTTATCTTGAAATTAAAGAAATGCAGAGGATCCTATATAGTTAAGCTATAGAAAGTCTGATGTATGCTCAAATTTGTATGCGTTCGGATATTGCATACATTATTGGGATACTAAGGAGATATTTAAGTAACCCTGAGATGGATCGTTTGGAAAGCAGCCAAACATGGGTTATAAGGTATTTAAAGAGAACAAAAGATTACATGCTCACATACAGAAAATCGGATCAGTTGGAGATCATATGGTATTATGATTCCGATTTTTTCTAGATGCCAAAACAGTAAAAGATCCACATCAGGCTACGTTTATCTACTAGTTGGAGGAGCTATTTCCGGAAGGAGTGCTTAACAAATACTTT
Source organism: Ligustrum vulgare (assembly GCA_963555705.1). Taxonomy (NCBI): domain Eukaryota; kingdom Viridiplantae; phylum Streptophyta; class Magnoliopsida; order Lamiales; family Oleaceae; genus Ligustrum; species Ligustrum vulgare. The sequence goes on along the minus strand of OY743177.1, from coordinate 23,455,058 downwards.
AGCTTCTTTCACTTGGCAGTACAGTTTGCAGCAATTTTGGAGGCATCTAATTATGGAATATAGCTGCGAATTTTTGTCACTGGGCTGTGTATTCTGTACGGTAAAGAAAGACCACTAAAGTTATATTGTGACAATAACTCAGCAGATTTATATTCCAGTAACAACAAGAGCTCAACTAAGTCAAAATACATTGACATAAGTTCCTGGTTGTGAAGGATATAATTCAGAGTGGACACGTGTCAATAAGAGCACATTGGGACAAACTCCATAATTGCGGATCCGCTTACTAAAGTATTACAACCCGAGGTCTTTCATGAGTACATTACTCGTATGGGTGTTGTATTTCATAAGGATATTTGGTTTCAGTGGAAGTTTGTATTTTGGGTGCATTAGACACATTTATTGTCCTTTTGGATACAGTTTAAAATTAAAGTTATTTACAGCTGTAAGGTTTCAGGTTTATTATCTCTGAACTTGTTTAAGGACGATCTCACTTAAGTCGGACCAGTTGGAAATAGGCATGTTGAAGATCACATTACATGCAATTTCCATGCTACACATCTATACTTGATCCATGTCATTCAGTTATGTCGATATACGTGACCATTGAAGGTTTAGTTACGATTAATGTAGCGAAAGCCGCTTTGATCCTATGTTGATATAATTGATGGACCGGATTGTTTGGGGATGCATTCAGTAATGATAGCAAAATTCTGAGTACTCATAAGGTTATGATTGATACACAATTGTAAGGTTACACATATAGCCCAAGTGGGAGATTGTAAGGATTTTAATCAATCGTGTGGGCTTATATGTGAATTATTGTGTATTGAATAAAAGGCTATCAAATTTGGTTAAGCCCAATTAAAGTGATCTAATAAGGATTTGATATATCGGGCTTTAATGCATCTAATTAATGTATGGACTTTTATGTGTAGATATCAGGCCATTACCTAATTCATGATGGGCCGGATTAGGTTAATTGGCAATTCAGTATATAAAGTCGGTTATGGTCCCTGAATCATACGTACTGTTCATTTTGTCTGACATCCCATCATCAGAGAGAAAATAAGGACTACGTATCGATTTAGAAGATCCAACCAACCGAATCGTTTATCGCGAATCACGTTTGATTAAGGTACGCTTCCGCTTCAGTTATTTAATTCTTGATAATTCAGCATGATGATTTTGGATCCTGGATAAATAATTTATCTGTGAAATAAATTTTCTAACAAGTGGTATCAGAGCCACCTTCATGTTGAATTATCCGATCTTTATGCGTGTGAAATTTATTTTACCGTATTTGATATGCATGCTGAAAATTGAACTCAATCTCATAAACCGTGAAGACGCTAATGCCTGCATATGTGTATATGGTTTTTGGAATCAATGGATTCGGTTGGGGTTTGTTTTCTGGATGTGGGTGTGTGAACTTGCATCCAATTTTTTAGGCTATGAAATGTGTATGTATATATTTTCGAGATTAAGGTATGGATTGTTGTGAATATTTGGATCTGTAACTTGATTTTTCGAATTAAATTGTGGTTTTGGTGTTGAATTTTTTGATGAAATCTGTGAGGGTTCGATTTTGGTCGGTTGAAGTCGGATTCCGTTGGTTTTGAGTTGGAGTCGTCGGGCTGAGCGCGCAGAGCCGGAACTTGGCTGCGCGCAGCGTCGCGCGATGGGATTGTGGAGGTTCACAGCGTCGCGCGCCGCGGCGCTGTATTATTGGATGCAGCGCCGTCAATAGCGCTGCAGGCGGTTCCAATCGCCGGTGGTGGTGCCGCGTTTTGAGGGCTGAGGAGCGGCGGAAGCTAGGGTTTGCAAAACCCTAGCAGTTGCGAAAACGATTTTTTGGCAAGGAGCTTGCGTTGGAAATTTGAAGTTTTCGAGGCCTCATGTGCAATTTTCCTAAATCTCGTTTTTTTGCACCTTGGGTCCTCTCTTTTGTTTTGGATTAAATGTTTAAACCTAAAGTTATAAAACCATTTAAGTTGGCCCTTAAAGTTCTGAAATTTATAAATTGAGCCCCACAAAGTTATAAATTATTAAAGTTGGGCCTCTAAAGTTAAGGGTTTTATAATTCAGCCTCTAAAGTTTGAAATTTTTCTAAAACAGTCCCTAAAGTCTGAAAATTTTCAAAATTGGTACCTTTAAGGTTAGAGGTATAATATTTCAGCCCCTAATGTTTGAGAATTTTCAAAATTGATCCCTAAAGCTTGAAAATTCTCTAATTTGGTCCCTTAAAGTTTGAAAATTTTCATTTTCAGTCCCTTAAAGTTTGAAAATTTTCTAATTCAGTCACTAAAGTTTGGAAATTTTCAAAATTGGTCCTTAAAGTTTGAATTTTTTTTTTAAAATTAAGTCCCTAAAGTTTGGGAATTTTCTAAATTGGCTCCTAAAGTTTGAAAATTTTCAAAATCAACCTTTAAAGATTGAAAATTTCCTATTTTGGCCCTCTAAAGTTTGTTTTTCTTTCAAATTGGGACCTAAAGTTTGGAATTTCTCTAAATTGGTCAATAAAGTTTTGGGAAAATTGTAATTTAAGCCCTTCAAGCTTAAAATTTTACATAATTGGCCACCTAAGGGTTAAGAATATTGCAATTGACTCTCCTAACTTAAGGATTGCTTTATTCTAAAGTTTTGAATTCTATAATTCAAATCCTAAAGTCAAATATAGATGCAAATCAATGGATTTCAGTTTCAAATTTTGGTACATCGGAATCTTTTGAGAGACATAATATTCGAAAGTAAGTCAGTTGAAGCAACATGTTGCCAAAGCAACCTCTCTTGTGGATATTAATTAACTTTGAATATTAGAAGGTATTTGTGTGTGTTATTCATTGCGGATATTGATCGACCCAAAGGAAGGTCAATATTTGGCTCGAATTTCACATGCACCTGTTGTGATAAACACGTGTCAATTATTTGGTTTAACGTGTGACCAATAAATAGGTCCAAAGAAAAGTTTATTGGTTAACATATCTTATTGCCAGTGTTTGATCAATGCACTAAGGGAAAATTAGGTGTTTGTGTGTTATTTCATGCGGATATTGATCGGCCCAAAGGAAGGTCAATATTTGGCCCGAATTTCACATGAACTTGTGGTGATAAATACGTGACGGTTATTTGGTTTTACGTGTGATCAATAAATCGGTCCAAAGAAAGGTTTGTTGGTTGACATGTCTTACTGTCAGTGTTTGATTACTACACCAAGAATACCACTTACAAGTCAATATTTCTGTCCAAAGACTAAATATTGATGTTGTGCTAGGTATCTTGTGATGGGCCCTACCATTATTTGAAAATATGATTTGCATAATAAGGTATTTATGTGAGCTATTTTGTTTAAGTGTTCTCTATTCGGTTTCAAATTCTGCTAGTAGTATATCTACAAGCTCAAATTTAATCCCTGTATTTATGGAATAAACTTCAAGGATCAAAACAAGAACATTAACTTTTCGTTGGCTGCATCGATCTAGACCGTGTACTAAGGATTGAGCAACCTGCTCCTCTTACGGATGAAAGTTCATCTAATCAAATGAGGAACTTTGAGAAGTGGGATTTCTTAAATTACGTGAGTCTCATGATCATTTAAGTGCGGCATTCCGGAAGCCTTTAGTGGCATAGTATCTGAAGAGGTAAATGATGCCAATGAATTCCTTGCCGAAATTAAGAAACGTTTTGCGAAAAACGATAAGGCTGAAACAAGTACGCTTATGCAAAGCTTGATTTCAATAAAGTATAAAGGCAATGGGAAAATAAGGGAGTACATCATGTAGATGTCTCACACTGCTTTAAAACTTAAGGAACTAAAACTCGACTTGTCTAATGACTTGCTCGTGGATTTTGTATTGATATCGCTTCCTGCACAATACAGTTAATTTAAGGTTAGTTATAACTGTCAAAATAGAAGTGAACTCTAAATGAGCTCATTCTATATTGTGTGCAAGAGGAAGAAAAGTTGAAGCAGGACAGAACTGAAAGTTTTTTTTTTTTTTACTTGGCAAACACCTCTAAAGATAAGGGCAAGAAAACAAATAAAGAAAATAAAGTCGTTAAGGGGCTATTAATTTTATAATCCCACACTTAAGTCAATTTTTTGAAACGGGAACTGCAACATTTTTGAGGAAGTTGAGTTTGGGGGGAGAAATAAGGTTAGAGATATTGTCTTTAAGGAATAAGTTGAGGAAGGATCGGTTTCGATTCCTACTATTGCTTTTGACAATGTGCAAGTTTATATGCATGTCATTGATCAAGAAGCATATTCGGAACCTCAACTAGACAATGTTGAAGAACTCCCATCCAAAATAAGGTAAATTTCAGAAGTACAAACTCAACAACCTCAATAACTAAAGCCATTAAGGAGATCCACGAGAGAAAGGGAAAAAATACTATTCCGGATAATTTAAATAGTATTTTTCCAAGAACATAAGGAAATAATGGAATGGTGGAAGATGGTCCAATCAATTCCATCAGGCCATGCAGGGTTCTAATTCTCAAAAGTGGATTGATGTCGTAAATAAGGAGTATAAGCATATGCAAGACAATAAAGTTTTGGATCTTGTCCTATTACCAGAATGTGCGAAGCCCATTGGTCTTAAATAGAATTTTAAACCAAGAGGGATTCGATAGGTAATGTGGAAAAATATAAGGTTCGTCTTGTATCTAAGGGCTTTACACAAAATGATGGCATTGATTGTAAAGAGACTTTCTCTTCGATTTCAATGAAAGACTCTTTCAGGAAAGTCAGGTTGTTGCACATTTTGACCTCGAGTTACATCAAATGGATGTTAAGACGACGTTTCTCAATGGAGACATTGATGAGACGGTTTGCAATTTAAAGAAATCCATTTATGTACTCAAGCCAGCTTCCCGTTAAGGGTAATACAAATTTCATCAAGTAATTATCTCATTTGGTCTTGAGATTAATGTTGTTGATGGTTGTTTGTATTACAAGTTCAGTGGGAGTAAGTATATTGTCCTGGTTTTATATGTTGATTATTGCTTGCCACTAATGATATAGGCATGTCACATAAAATTATGAGATTTTTGTCAAGGAATTTTGAGATTAAAAATCTTGGTGACGTCTCTTTTGTATTAGGAATTCAGATACACCGGGATTGTTCTCGGGGTATTCTTGGATTGTCACAAAAGGGCTATATCGATAAAATACTTAAGAGGTTTGGTATGCAAGACAGTAAATCAGGGGAAACCCCTATCGCTAAGGGAGACAAATTTAGTCTCGACTAATGCCCGAAAAGTTATCTTGAAATTAAAGAAATGCAGAGGATCCTATATAGTTAAGCTATAGAAAGTCTGATGTATGCTCAAATTTGTATGCGTTCGGATATTGCATACATTATTGGGATACTAAGGAGATATTTAAGTAACCCTGAGATGGATCGTTTGGAAAGCAGCCAAACATGGGTTATAAGGTATTTAAAGAGAACAAAAGATTACATGCTCACATACAGAAAATCGGATCAGTTGGAGATCATATGGTATTATGATTCCGATTTTTTCTAGATGCCAAAACAGTAAAAGATCCACATCAGGCTACGTTTATCTACTAGTTGGAGGAGCTATTTCCGGAAGGAGTGCTTAACAAATACTTTAGCTTCTTTCACTTGGCAGTACAGTTTGCAGCAATTTTGGAGGCATCTAATTATGGAATATAGCTGCGAATTTTTGTCACTGGGCTGTGTATTCTGTACGGTAAAGAAAGACCACTAAAGTTATATTGTGACAATAACTCAGCAGATTTATATTCCAGTAACAACAAGAGCTCAACTAAGTCAAAATACATTGACATAAGTTCCTGGTTGTGAAGGATATAATTCAGAGTGGACACGTGTCAATAAGAGCACATTGGGACAAACTCCATAATTGCGGATCCGCTTACTAAAGTATTACAACCCGAGGTCTTTCATGAGTACATTACTCGTATGGGTGTTGTATTTCATAAGGATATTTGGTTTCAGTGGAAGTTTGTATTTTGGGTGCATTAGACACATTTATTGTCCTTTTGGATACAGTTTAAAATTAAAGTTATTTACAGCTGTAAGGTTTCAGGTTTATTATCTCTGAACTTGTTTAAGGACGATCTCACTTAAGTCGGACCAGTTGGAAATAGGCATGTTGAAGATCACATTACATGCAATTTCCATGCTACACATCTATACTTGATCCATGTCATTCAGTTATGTCGATATACGTGACCATTGAAGGTTTAGTTACGATTAATGTAGCGAAAGCCGCTTTGATCCTATGTTGATATAATTGATGGACCGGATTGTTTGGGGATGCATTCAGTAATGATAGCAAAATTCTGAGTACTCATAAGGTTATGATTGATACACAATTGTAAGGTTACACATATAGCCCAAGTGGGAGATTGTAAGGATTTTAATCAATCGTGTGGGCTTATATGTGAATTATTGTGTATTGAATAAAAGGCTATCAAATTTGGTTAAGCCCAATTAAAGTGATCTAATAAGGATTTGATATATCGGGCTTTAATGCATCTAATTAATGTATGGACTTTTATGTGTAGATATCAGGCCATTACCTAATTCATGATGGGCCGGATTAGGTTAATTGGCAATTCAGTATATAAAGTCGGTTATGGTCCCTGAATCATACGTACTGTTCATTTTGTCTGACATCCCATCATCAGAGAGAAAATAAGGACTACGTATCGATTTAGAAGATCCAACCAACCGAATCGTTTATCGCGAATCACGTTTGATTAAGGTACGCTTCCGCTTCAGTTATTTAATTCTTGATAATTCAGCATGATGATTTTGGATCCTGGATAAATAATTTATCTGTGAAATAAATTTTCTAACAAGTGGTATCAGAGCCACCTTCATGTTGAATTATCCGATCTTTATGCGTGTGAAATTTATTTTACCGTATTTGATATGCATGCTGAAAATTGAACTCAATCTCATAAACCGTGAAGACGCTAATGCCTGCATATGTGTATATGGTTTTTGGAATCAATGGATTCGGTTGGGGTTTGTTTTCTGGATGTGGGTGTGTGAACTTGCATCCAATTTTTTAGGCTATGAAATGTGTATGTATATATTTTCGAGATTAAGGTATGGATTGTTGTGAATATTTGGATCTGTAACTTGATTTTTCGAATTAAATTGTGGTTTTGGTGTTGAATTTTTTGATGAAATCTGTGAGGGTTCGATTTTGGTCGGTTGAAGTCGGATTCCGTTGGTTTTGAGTTGGAGTCGTCGGGCTGAGCGCGCAGAGCCGGAACTTGGCTGCGCGCAGCGTCGCGCGATGGGATTGTGGAGGTTCACAGCGTCGCGCGCCGCGGCGCTGTATTATTGGATGCAGCGCCGTCAATAGCGCTGCAGGCGGTTCCAATCGCCGGTGGTGGTGCCGCGTTTTGAGGGCTGAGGAGCGGCGGAAGCTAGGGTTTGCAAAACCCTAGCAGTTGCGAAAACGATTTTTTGGCAAGGAGCTTGCGTTGGAAATTTGAAGTTTTCGAGGCCTCATGTGCAATTTTCCTAAATCTCGTTTTTTTGCACCTTGGGTCCTCTCTTTTGTTTTGGATTAAATGTTTAAACCTAAAGTTATAAAACCATTTAAGTTGGCCCTTAAAGTTCTGAAATTTATAAATTGAGCCCCACAAAGTTATAAATTATTAAAGTTGGGCCTCTAAAGTTAAGGGTTTTATAATTCAGCCTCTAAAGTTTGAAATTTTTCTAAAACAGTCCCTAAAGTCTGAAAATTTTCAAAATTGGTACCTTTAAGGTTAGAGGTATAATATTTCAGCCCCTAATGTTTGAGAATTTTCAAAATTGATCCCTAAAGCTTGAAAATTCTCTAATTTGGTCCCTTAAAGTTTGAAAATTTTCATTTTCAGTCCCTTAAAGTTTGAAAATTTTCTAATTCAGTCACTAAAGTTTGGAAATTTTCAAAATTGGTCCTTAAAGTTTGAATTTTTTTTTTAAAATTAAGTCCCTAAAGTTTGGGAATTTTCTAAATTGGCTCCTAAAGTTTGAAAATTTTCAAAATCAACCTTTAAAGATTGAAAATTTCCTATTTTGGCCCTCTAAAGTTTGTTTTTCTTTCAAATTGGGACCTAAAGTTTGGAATTTCTCTAAATTGGTCAATAAAGTTTTGGGAAAATTGTAATTTAAGCCCTTCAAGCTTAAAATTTTACATAATTGGCCACCTAAGGGTTAAGAATATTGCAATTGACTCTCCTAACTTAAGGATTGCTTTATTCTAAAGTTTTGAATTCTATAATTCAAATCCTAAAGTCAAATATAGATGCAAATCAATGGATTTCAGTTTCAAATTTTGGTACATCGGAATCTTTTGAGAGACATAATATTCGAAAGTAAGTCAGTTGAAGCAACATGTTGCCAAAGCAACCTCTCTTGTGGATATTAATTAACTTTGAATATTAGAAGGTATTTGTGTGTGTTATTCATTGCGGATATTGATCGACCCAAAGGAAGGTCAATATTTGGCTCGAATTTCACATGCACCTGTTGTGATAAACACGTGTCAATTATTTGGTTTAACGTGTGACCAATAAATAGGTCCAAAGAAAAGTTTATTGGTTAACATATCTTATTGCCAGTGTTTGATCAATGCACTAAGGGAAAATTAGGTGTTTGTGTGTTATTTCATGCGGATATTGATCGGCCCAAAGGAAGGTCAATATTTGGCCCGAATTTCACATGAACTTGTGGTGATAAATACGTGACGGTTATTTGGTTTTACGTGTGATCAATAAATCGGTCCAAAGAAAGGTTTGTTGGTTGACATGTCTTACTGTCAGTGTTTGATTACTACACCAAGAATACCACTTACAAGTCAATATTTCTGTCCAAAGACTAAATATTGATGTTGTGCTAGGTATCTTGTGATGGGCCCTACCATTATTTGAAAATATGATTTGCATAATAAGGTATTTATGTGAGCTATTTTGTTTAAGTGTTCTCTATTCGGTTTCAAATTCTGCTAGTAGTATATCTACAAGCTCAAATTTAATCCCTGTATTTATGGAATAAACTTCAAGGATCAAAACAAGAACATTAACTTTTCGTTGGCTGCATCGATCTAGACCGTGTACTAAGGATTGAGCAACCTGCTCCTCTTACGGATGAAAGTTCATCTAATCAAATGAGGAACTTTGAGAAGTGGGATTTCTTAAATTACGTGAGTCTCATGATCATTTAAGTGCGGCATTCCGGAAGCCTTTAGTGGCATAGTATCTGAAGAGGTAAATGATGCCAATGAATTCCTTGCCGAAATTAAGAAACGTTTTGCGAAAAACGATAAGGCTGAAACAAGTACGCTTATGCAAAGCTTGATTTCAATAAAGTATAAAGGCAATGGGAAAATAAGGGAGTACATCATGTAGATGTCTCACACTGCTTTAAAACTTAAGGAACTAAAACTCGACTTGTCTAATGACTTGCTCGTGCATTTTGTATTGATATCGCTTCCTGCACAATACAGTTAATTTAAGGTTAGTTATAACTGTCAAAATAGAAGTGAACTCTAAATGAGCTCATTCTATATTGTGTGCAAGAGGAAGAAAAGTTGAAGCAGGACAGAACTGAAAGTTTTTTTTTTTTTTTACTTGGCAAACACCTCTAAAGATAAGGGCAAGAAAACAAATAAAGAAAATAAAGTCGTTAAGGGGCTATTAATTTTATAATCCCACACTTAAGTCAATTTTTTGAAACGGGAACTGCAACATTTTTGAGGAAGTTGAGTTTGGGGGGAGAAATAAGGTTAGAGATATTGTCTTTAAGGAATAAGTTGAGGAAGGATCGGTTTCGATTCCTACTATTGCTTTTGACAATGTGCAAGTTTATATGCATGTCATTGATCAAGAAGCATATTCGGAACCTCAACTAGACAATGTTGAAGAACTCCCATCCAAAATAAGGTAAATTTCAGAAGTACAAACTCAACAACCTCAATAACTAAAGCCATTAAGGAGATCCACGAGAGAAAGGGAAAAAATACTATTCCGGATAATTTAAATAGTATTTTTCCAAGAACATAAGGAAATAATGGAATGGTGGAAGATGGTCCAATCAATTCCATCAGGCCATGCAGGGTTCTAATTCTCAAAAGTGGATTGATGTCGTAAATAAGGAGTATAAGCATATGCAAGACAATAAAGTTTTGGATCTTGTCCTATTACCAGAATGTGCGAAGCCCATTGGTCTTAAATAGAATTTTAAACCAAGAGGGATTCGATAGGTAATGTGGAAAAATATAAGGTTCGTCTTGTATCTAAGGGCTTTACACAAAATGATGGCATTGATTGTAAAGAGACTTTCTCTTCGATTTCAATGAAAGACTCTTTCAGGAAAGTCAGGTTGTTGCACATTTTGACCTCGAGTTACATCAAATGGATGTTAAGACGACGTTTCTCAATGGAGACATTGATGAGACGGTTTGCAATTTAAAGAAATCCATTTATGTACTCAAGCCAGCTTCCCGTTAAGGGTAATACAAATTTCATCAAGTAATTATCTCATTTGGTCTTGAGATTAATGTTGTTGATGGTTGTTTGTATTACAAGTTCAGTGGGAGTAAGTATATTGTCCTGGTTTTATATGTTGATTATTGCTTGCCACTAATGATATAGGCATGTCACATAAAATTATGAGATTTTTGTCAAGGAATTTTGAGATTAAAAATCTTGGTGACGTCTCTTTTGTATTAGGAATTCAGATACACCGGGATTGTTCTCGGGGTATTCTTGGATTGTCACAAAAGGGCTATATCGATAAAATACTTAAGAGGTTTGGTATGCAAGACAGTAAATCAGGGGAAACCCCTATCGCTAAGGGAGACAAATTTAGTCTCGACTAATGCCCGAAAAGTTATCTTGAAATTAAAGAAATGCAGAGGATCCTATATAGTTAAGCTATAGAAAGTCTGATGTATGCTCAAATTTGTATGCGTTCGGATATTGCATACATTATTGGGATACTAAGGAGATATTTAAGTAACCCTGAGATGGATCGTTTGGAAAGCAGCCAAACATGGGTTATAAGGTATTTAAAGAGAACAAAAGATTACATGCTCACATACAGAAAATCGGATCAGTTGGAGATCATATGGTATTATGATTCCGATTTTTTCTAGATGCCAAAACAGTAAAAGATCCACATCAGGCTACGTTTATCTACTAGTTGGAGGAGCTATTTCCGGAAGGAGTGCTTAACAAATACTTTAGCTTCTTTCACTTGGCAGTACAGTTTGCAGCAATTTTGGAGGCATCTAATTATGGAATATAGCTGCGAATTTTTGTCACTGGGCTGTGTATTCTGTACGGTAAAGAAAGACCACTAAAGTTATATTGTGACAATAACTCAGCAGATTTATATTCCAGTAACAACAAGAGCTCAACTAAGTCAAAATACATTGACATAAGTTCCTGGTTGTGAAGGATATAATTCAGAGTGGACACGTGTCAATAAGAGCACATTGGGACAAACTCCATAATTGCGGATCCGCTTACTAAAGTATTACAACCCGAGGTCTTTCATGAGTACATTACTCGTATGGGTGTTGTATTTCATAAGGATATTTGGTTTCAGTGGAAGTTTGTATTTTGGGTGCATTAGACACATTTATTGTCCTTTTGGATACAGTTTAAAATTAAAGTTATTTACAGCTGTAAGGTTTCAGGTTTATTATCTCTGAACTTGTTTAAGGACGATCTCACTTAAGTCGGACCAGTTGGAAATAGGCATGTTGAAGATCACATTACATGCAATTTCCATGCTACACATCTATACTTGATCCATGTCCTTCAGTTATGTCGATATACGTGACCATTGAAGGTTTAGTTACGATTAATGTAGCGAAAGACGCTTTGATCCTATGTTGATATAATTGATGGACTGGATTGTTTGGGGATGCATTCAGTAATGATAGCAAAATTCTGAGTACTCATAAGGTTATGATTGATACACAATTGTAAGGTTACACATATAGCCCAAGTGGGAGATTGTAAGGATTTTAATCAATCGTGTGGGCTTATATGTGAATTATTGTGTATTGAATAAAAGGCTATCAAATTTGGTTAAGCCCAATTAAAGTGATCTAATAAGGATTTGATATATCGGGCTTTAATGCATCTAATTAATGTATGGACTTTTATGTGTAGATACCAGGCCATTACCTAATTCATGATGGGCCGGATTAGGTTAATTGGCAATTCAGTATATAAAGTCGGTTATGGTCCCTGAATCATACGTACTGTTCATTTTGTCTGACATCCCATCATCAGAGAGAAAATAAGGACTACGTATCGATTTAGAAGATCCAACCAATCGAATAGTTTATCGCGAATCACGTTTGATTAAGGTACGCTTCCGCTTCAGTTATTTAATTCTTGATAACTCAGCATGATGATTTTGAATCCTGGATAAATAATTTATCTGTGAAATAAATTTTCTAACAGTGGATTCTTGGATATGCCTTCCATAAGTTTCACAACGATGAGATATGAAATCAACTCAATCCCTGCAAACACCATAGAGTTTAACCTCTTCAGTAGCAAGACAAGGCAATCAACTCAACATGACCCTCATAACAAGGAGAAAGACGTCATAACGAGGCACGCCCTTATAACGAGGAGAAAGACCTCATAACAAATCATACCCTCATAACGAGGAGAAATACCTCATCACATGGCATGCTCTAATAACGAGGAGGAAGAGCTCATAACGAGGCACACCCTCTTAACGAGGAGAAATACCTAATTAAAATGCATACCCTCATAACGAGAAGAGAGACCTCATAACGAGGTGCGTCTCGATGACGAGGAGAAATACCTCATAACAAGGCACACCCTCGTAACGAGGAAGACCTCATTACGAGGCACACTCTAATAATGAGGAGGAAGACCTCAAAGTAGGCACACCATCATAAACAAGGAGGAATACCTACTTACGATGCACGCCCTCATAATGAGAAGAGAGACCTCATAACGACACGTGCCTCCATGGCGAGGTAAAACTCCAAGATGGAGTGGAACCTCCATGACGAGGTGGAATCCTTTGGGGACACTACAGAACTACGCCCCGGATGGCCTCTTTATTACTACCCAGGGGACACAGCAAAATCACACCCCTAAGGTCATCATTGTTACTGCCCAGGGGATACGGCAGAACCACACTCACAAGTAGGGCTGTAAGCAAAAACTGTCAAACCAAAAAATCGAATCGAAACTGCATTTTAGAAACCGCCGTTTTGGTGACATGTGGACTCGTCAATGTAATGATTTTGTACCAGACCAAACCGGTCAAAAATGGTTTGATTTAAGTTTGGGAAACCTCCATGACGAGATGGAATCCTTTGGGGACACTACAGAACTACGCCCCGAAGGGCCTCTTTGTTACTTCCCCGGGGACACGGCAAAACCATGCAGCTGAGGTCGTCATTATTATTGCCCAGGGGATACGGAAAAACCACGCCCACATGTAGGGTTGTAAGCAAAAACTGTCAAACTGGAAAATCGAATCGAAATTGCATTTTAGAAACGTCGATTTGGTGCCACGTGAACCTATCAATGTAATTGTTTTTAACCGGACCAAACTGGTCAAAAATGGTTCGGTTTAGGTTTGGGAATTTAATTGTGGTTTGAAACCAAATCGAATTGACAAAAAAATATATAAAAATAAAAAAGGAAGAAATTTGAAAATTCGGCTAATATGTCAAATTTAATAGTTATACGGGTATTTTTTTTTTTAATTTCTATTACAGTTATTACCCAATTAGATAATTACCATATTTCAAAATTCGAATAAATCCAATAAATTATATCCAAATATCTGATAGTGGTTTGAGTTCGTAACAACAGACAACGATAAACTTATGTAATTATTATATTGATTATATACTCTCTATTCAATCAATAAATCTCTTCTTTTATTGTCGCCGGTTATATTCTCTATCTAATAAATAAACCACTTTTTCTAGATATGATGATCACAGAGATCTTATTGGGCATCATTTTATTTTTTTGGTCTTATAGACTTGTAATATAACATTGTCGTAACTTTTATTTTTAATATCTTAGCCTAAAAAGTCAGACAAAATAACTATATTTTAATTTATCATGGTTTCATTTTAATTTAGTTAGTACTTGAATTTATAGTAGATCTATCGAGTTTGTTTAGATGTATTGCTAATAAAGTATTAGTATATATCGAAATCAATGAACTAGTGATATAAAAGTAAAAAGGCAAAAAAATTTATATATGATAAAAATGGCCGTTTAAAACGGGACCAAACCGTTAGGTTTAGGTTTGAGTTTTTCTAAATCTTTTATCAAGCCATTTAAAATGGTTTGATTTAGGTTTGAGTTTTTCTCAAATCGGTTTCAATGGTTTGGTTTCAAAGTTTATTAAAAATCGGTAAAATCGGATCGCTTACACCCCTACCCACAAGGTCCAGTCCAATTCCTGAGGTCATCTTGATTTTGTTCTTATCAACAAATTCATTACACTGAGTTATCTTCATATTTGATATTATGATCCATGCAAATATACTTCGTTAGAATTTGACCTTATTAAATGATCTGAGTAAAGGAATGACCTGAATACATAGAAAAATTTCACAAGTAGTCAAAAGAACAAAATTCACTCATTAAAAATAAGCGTTGAAGCAATCAGAGCTGAAGCTACCAAGGGACACAACTGAACCACACCACCTTAGCTCTTCAGCTGGGCTGCCTCTTAAGTTGGCCACCAGCTCGGCTCTTTAGCTGGATTGCCTCTTAAGTTGGCCACCGGCTCAGCTCTTCAGCTGGGCCGCCTCTTCAGTTGGCCATGGGCTCAGCTCTTCGACTGGGTCGCCTCCTTAGTTGGCCACCAGCTCAGTTCTTCAGCTGGTCATTATTTCTGTTCTTCAACCGGTTATCATTATCATCTTAGATCTTCAAGTGGTCATTATTTCAGTTCTTCAACTAGTTATTATTTCAGCTCTTTAGTTGATGATTATTTCAGGTCTTCAACCAATCATTTTTTCAGTTCTTCAATTGATTATTACTTAGCTCTTCAACTGGTCATTATTTCAGCTCTTCAGCTAGTCATTATTACTTTAGCTCCTCAACTAGTTATCATTTCAACTCTTCAATTAATCATTATTTCAGTTCTTAAACTGATCATTATCTTAGCTCTTCAGCTAGTCATTATTTTAGTTCTTCAATTGGTTATTATTTCAGCTCTTCAGCTGATTATTATTTTAGTTCTTCAACCAGTTATCATCTCAGCTTTTTAGTTGGTCATTATTTCAACTCTTCAGCTAGTTATTATCTCAGCTCTTCAGCTAATCGTTATTTCAGTTCTTCAATGATTTTGGTCTAACATACAAAACTGGTCATCAGCTCTACAGATGAATGATAAAATCGACCTGAGAAAATGAAATAGATTAGACTTAATGCGGGAGCTGATATTCTAACAAGGTCCAAACTTAAGGCGATCTTAAGTCCAGACCTTGGGGGACATTTGTTGCACCTCATAATTCGAGTTGAGGCCAAAGGTCGTCCGGTCAATGGTCAACAAGTTTCTTGGTCAAATTCCACATCAAATTAAGGATCAAGACTACTCAAGATAAAATCAAGGGGTCACTATGATAATTGTATAAAGATACGGGTAAAATTGCCCATAACTATTAGAGATTGATCCAATCTATAATTATTAGATAAATGACCAAATATGTAAATATGTCCACCCCCATTTTGCCTATAAATATGGGGATATAATGCTCATTTAAGGGGGAAATTTTATGCAAAAAGCTTCTAACTTTAAATAACTTGCAGAGCTGAAGCTCAGATCAAACACCCACAGATCTAAAGCTTAGATCAAATACTTGCAAAATTTGAAGATCAGATCAAATACTTGCAGAGTTGATCTGAGCTCCACCTGGCATAAATCCTCCTACTATATAGAATCCATTTCTTATAATTTCTTTAAGATATGACAAAGTTACTTAGTCAAAATCCCAATATTTTATAGAAAACACAAAATATCCAAATTTCAAATTGAACTCTAGGTGACTCATCTCTCCACGTGTGAAGTGACGTCAACGAATTCGTAACCCCCCTGTTTCACTCTTTGTTGGCCAGAAATACCATATTTTGATGTCAACATATATATTATAATAAATCGGGTCCTGATTCACCTATATCCATATTTTCCCCATTAAGTTAACAAATTATCGGATTGAAATCTTGATCGGGCTATCGGGCTAAGACCCTAAATCCATCTCTCATTAATATCATTTGGGGGTCAAAATCCAATCCATTGACAAGCTAGTCACGTAAAAATGTAAAATTGAAAATGAATTTAGGGGAAAATGGAATAAACCAACTTTATCAAATTGTGGCATACGCAGACATTTTAAGTTGGGGGCACAATTCTTTTATATAGGTGGTAATGAGATGATCTATGTATTTGCTCAAACAAGAGTCTTTGCGCTTTGAATTATTTGATAGTCTTATTAGACCTAATTTGAATTATGTGAACTTTAGTTTAACGATATGGGGAAAAAATGACGTCATATTTAATGACCCAAAGAAATTTTAACATCAAACCCATGTAATTTCCTAATAGAATATATTGAGAAATTTATCATGTGAAAATAATTAAAGTCAATGAAAGAATTGAAAATAACTATAAAGAAATTATGAGTTAAACATCCAATTTCGAGACTCACGTTTAACTATTTTCGATGTTCATTTAGATAATTTAATATGTTTAAGGTGTTGCTCTCCAAATGAAGCAATTCATGGATTTGATTAGTGTATGATTATCAAAGAATTTTTTAAATTAGCATGTCATCAAAATTCTTGAAACTGTAGACTGAAATGACCTACTTTGATGCGTCGTAACTTGTGCTACGATTGATCGTTTCGGTGCCTCCAGCAATGTTGGAAACACTACCAAAATAGTTTTTTCGGAAACAGATAATTAGCGAAGGATTGCAGTCGTTGGTAACTACTAACTAGCAACGGATTATCCGTTGGTAAAATTAAAGACTTTCACAAACGGTAATCAACAACGAATCTTTCGTTGATAAATATGATAGCTCTTTACCAACGAATATTATGTACATAGTGTATTGGTTTAACAATTATATCTTTCATCTAAGGTAAATGTTTTAAGTTTTGCCAACAGAATGTCAATGGTAAAAGACGAAACTTTTACCAATGAGATTTTCTTTGTTAAAATGAAAAGTTTTTATCAACGGAAAATGCGTTGGTAAAAAGTAAAATCTAAGAAAAATACTTTTACCAACGGCATTTCCGTTAGTAAAATATAACTCTTAATCAATGGACATTTGGTTGGTAAAAATAACTTATTGGAAACGGACTATCCGTTGGTAAAGGTTTTAGATTTTACGAACGAAATTTATGTTGGTAAAACAACAATTCCGTTGGTAAACAATAAAATCTAGAAAAATAATTTTACCAACGGAATATCCTAGGTCTTCGCTAACTAATATTTGGTTTGTAAAGGTAACCCATTGGCAACGTAAATATCCGTTGTTAAAGATTGTGTGAATACTTTTTTCCGTTGGTAAAATGCAAGACTTTAAGCAACAGCAATGGTAAAAGGGAAAACGTAAGAAAAATACTTTTAATAACTCTTTACTAATTTGATTGGTAAAGGTAAATTTTAACAACGAATATTCGATTGATAGAAGTGTTCTTTTTTTAAAAGAAAAACAACGTTTATCAACCGAATAACCATTGATAAGTGTTTACATTTTACCAACAGATAGTCAGTGTCCAAAGTATAGCCATTACAATTAATAACGGAAATTCTGAGCCTAACGTATTCGTTTAACAATTATATCTTTAAGCAACAGAATTTGTCTTGGCATATCACCTATGAATATTCTATTATTATTATTATTATTATTATTTTATATTTCAACAACGAAATCCGTAATTGACGTAAATAAATTTTGTAGGTGTAAATTAATTCATATTATCCACTGACATTCTGTTGCTAATTCTAGCAAGTTCGATAATTAAAAAATTCAATCATTCACCAACTGAGTATCCGTGGTTGAAGGAACATCAACTTTTTCGAAATTAAAAAACCAACATTTTCAAAAACAAAAGATTTTGAATAATCGTAAATTGAGTTTCATTAATGGAAATTTTTATTTATTGACAACGAAATAATTCAATAGAGAAAGGGAAAAAAGATTGATATAATCACGTGTAAAAAAAATCATAACGAAATAGTTTAGTAATAGTATGATCTGTGCATAAAAAACGAACGAAATAAATTAATGTTTATCATTCGTGTAGTTTGTACGACTATTAATTTTTTTCTATTTGGAAATAACGTGATATTTTAAGATTAAGGGCACATACTTGAATATTTTAATATTAGAAAAAATACCAAAGGAAGGTTTTAGTTAGGTCGAAGATTTTTTTATCATATCATCTCAAAATTATGAATTTGTTAATTACAAAGTTAAAACAATTCCTGTATAATTATATTATCATGTGTCCAATAGACAACATATGCGTGTTTTATCATCATGACATAACTAAAATGATTTTAATCAATGCTCTAAAATACGTATGCGTTGCGAGGCGATGAGATTGAGCATCAAGAATTACAAGTTTAAGGTGACAATGCGAAAAATAGGCTCCATAATGCGTTTTGTATTATTAATATTATTTCAATTATTTTAAGACATTAAATAATTTTTTATATAATTTTTTTACATAAAATTAAAAATAAAGAAACATATTTAATATTATCTCATTTATTAATAACTTTAAATTTTAATATATATTATTTTGTGGTGGTATTAATTAAGAAATATAAATAAATATGAATATTATATGTCCATATGTAGTTATATACTAACAAAACAGTAAAGAAAAGGGATTGACATGACAAAAGATAGAACATTTTTACATTAGATTTTGCTGGGCCAATGTGATGTTGGGCTTAAGACATTCATTTATAGGAAAATGCGGGTTTATTGGGGATTACGTGTGATTAAACGTGCCTAGTTGAGCCAATGCGCGAATCAAAACGCTTATTCGCGCCTAGGTATTCAACAAAAAAATTTGACTGCATTTTTAAACACATATCCCGAATGCGAGGCGTTTTATTATGCCACATTTTAGAACATTGATTTTAACTATAAATAAAAAAGATATCAATCTTAAACCTACCGAATATCCTTCGGTGATATAGTTAAATCTAAAAAGGTCTTATATAGTTTCAACCTCTGTTTGACAAACTTGTTTAGAAACATGTCACATTTCACAAACTATTTTTTAACCACACACAGTTTTCTCTCTACTTTTCAACCACATATTTTATCTCGAAAATATAAAAAAAAAAATATCTTTTTAAACACACAACTTTTAACAAACAGGGCCTTAATCGCTCAACTACGAAAATGATAAAAATCAATTTTGATACATAAATTCGTGTTATAAAGGGAGTTCGTTTTAATCGGAATTGAACTTCTGGAGCTGAATTGAAAATGTCTACTCTAGATCAGATCTAAAAATCACATGGAACCATTGATGTAGACTCGCCTATGATTTCATCAAAAACACAATCGTCAAATACGCATAAAT
Source organism: Ligustrum vulgare (assembly GCA_963555705.1). Taxonomy (NCBI): domain Eukaryota; kingdom Viridiplantae; phylum Streptophyta; class Magnoliopsida; order Lamiales; family Oleaceae; genus Ligustrum; species Ligustrum vulgare. The sequence continues at coordinate 23,435,422 of OY743177.1, read as the reverse complement.
AACACAAATTGCAATTTCGATAAACTCACAACTTTTATTTGAAATGAATTAAACCTAAAAGTTATAAGAAAAGAGTTTAAATACTAAACCCTACTGAGCTTTGACATTTAAACAGAGTGGGCTTACAGAATAAAATAACAAAAGACCCAAAATAATAAACCAAATAGAAAACGTAGTTTTTAAATAAGTAAACGAATTCAAATTGGTAAAATTCATCGTTGTGTCATGACAAAAAGATGAGTCTTGTAGAGTTTGTAAAGATGATTTCAAGGTAAAATACGATTCGTACTTTAAAATAATGGGTGACTATATTGTCACCACAAAATTTATTTTATACACCACAATTTTAAATCTTTTCTTTATTTATAAAATAAGCATAAATAAAATTACATAAATAACTTTTTAATTCCTTATCACTAATTTTTATGTACACCACAATCTTTCAAAAAAATTCTTTGCTTCTCTATATTTATTTTAGTAATTCTAAATCTTGTGCTTTTTTGGAAGAGGAAAATATCTTCTCTTTTTGAACCTTACTAGTATATAATGCGTGCGATACACGTGATACTGTAACGATATTATGATATTTTTATTCAAGTATATATGTATATTTGGAATTAAATAAAAATTGTCAAAAGTTTCATACATGTTTTACCTAAAAAATATTGATTTAAACAATCTCAAATTCTCAATATCGAACTCAATTTACCCTAACTTTATTCAAACTAAGTACGCAATACCATCATTTTTCTTCTAATTACTGATTGTTTGCTTATTTAAATTTTGTGTCTCCTGAAATATATATTCTTAAACTATCTTATTTGAAGAAACAGTAGTGTATATATAGTTAATTATCAATCAATTGCTACAATATAAAAAGAATGATAAACATCATTTGACAATTTATCAAGATTTTAGAACCAAGATAAAAAAAATCAATTTTAATCTGACGTAAAAAGAATGCTAATTATGCATGTGAAATTAGAACGCAAAACAACATTTGATCATAAATGTTTGAGAAAAACTGAGATGTATCTAATATAGGTCCCCTAATAAGGTATGATTATTCGAGACATGTAAAACATCATATTTAATTAGAGTAATGTTTGATCAAAATTGTTCTAAGATAGGTGTTTTCAAATTTCTGGCTCTACAAATTGATTCACAATGTTGTGAATTCCAAAGTAGCATGCACATTTTTTAGATTGATTAAAAAAAAAAAAAAACCATCAACTTATATTTTGCTATAGCCTAATGACATGTGTTCGTCGATTTGATGGAACAAAAACAATCATTTGTGATTTTTTTCACGTTTGGCATAGTAAACACATGATAATAAAATGGGTTCAGAAACATAGTAAGGAGTCAAAGTGAACAAAATACAATACATATTTACAGAATATTAACTTATGGTTGTGCATACCTCGTGATATTTCTATAAATTGTAAAAACTAAAATTTTACTTTAAAATTCGAATACAAGATAAAAATGTATACATATCAACTTAAAACTTAAATAAATGATTTTTTTTTAAGAGATTTGCACTTTGGAATTTCAACGTAAAAAAGTTGATAGAGTAAGAATTTAAAATGATTGGAAAATAAAACTTGATTGATTTTTCATGCAATTAATATTTTAGAAAAACAAATTTACATGCATCATACTTCAAAATTAGCTTTCTGAACAAGTAAGTGAATTTTCACAACACTCTATTTTTATGAGTGTGGTGAGAATATAATCTGCGTTAAATTAATATTTGACAAAGAAACTTAAAAAAGAAATATGACTAATAGAGAACAAAATATTTAATGTACAAGGTGAAAGTGATTATTATTATTATTATTATTATTATTATTATTATTATTATTATTATTATTATTATTATTATACAAGTAAAATAATAATAATAATAATAATAATAATAATAATAATAATAATTCAAGGAGTACACATTTTTCTCATAATAGTTGAATGATGTTTACGAACTTTAAATTATTTGAGAGTTATTAGTTTTACTTAAAAGTTTTTTAGTTGGAAAGTGAATAATTTAGATTGTAAATATATTAAAAATATTTTTTATTGACAATATAAAAATAAAATAAAATAAAATGTTAAAAAATTGTACATTAATTAAAATTAACTGTTAATATGATATTATTAAAAGGTTTGAGGGTAAAATAATAATAATAATAAAAAGTTTCTCCCTTTAAAAGAATTATTAAATTAAGGTAAAAAATATTAATTCAAGAATTACTCATTTTTTTCTCATATTAATTGAATGAAGTATTAGAAATTAGAAATTATATGAGAGTTATTGGTTTTATTTAAATATAAGAAAAATATTTTATTGACAAAGGTTGAATATGAAATTATTAAAACAATGTGAGGGTAAAATAGTAAAAAAAAAGTTTCCCCTCTAAGGGACTTTTAAAAGGAGTATAGATTACAATGAAGAGAATCCAATGAAACCGTTAAATTATTATTACGTTTCCTCATATGGTTTTGATTTTTGGGTTAAATGTGATTAACGTAAGAAAAAATTAACTTTTTATGTCTTTGTCATTTTTTTAATATTTCTACAGTACCTTTTTTATTTTTGATATGATTATATATTGGTCATATTTAATTAATTATGAAAATAGGAAATTTTTGGGATTCTTTTTCATTGTTTTTTTGTTCTTAATAAATTGTTAGGCTTTTGATGTAATTGACAGTCCCGTGAACAAAATGACTCATTTATAAAGTCTTAATTAGAGTCAAAGTTTGTTAAATTATATAAAAAAATAATGATAGTTAAACATTTTTTTAAAAAAAGAATGTTATGTTTACGAGGTAAAAATTAGTGATTGTAGTGGAGAGAGAAAAATGGGTGATTAAAAAGTAGTTTAAAAGCGTGTTTTTTAAAAATATTTTGTCAAACAATGTACTTCGTTCCAATTTCAAAAAAAGGACAATTTAAAATTGTTTTTACTTAATAGGATGATTCATTTTAATATAACTATTAATCTTATTATGTATCCTAACTTCATTTTTTTTTTTTTTTTTTTTTTGTGAAAACTGTGAAAAAATAACATCAAAAGCATCATAAGCGACAAACTATTTTAAAAAGAAAAGAAAAAAAATCTTATAAAGATCATAATTTCTTATTTTTTTATTAGTTTTATAAATGTTGCATTTCCTATTTGGATTACTTTTTTTTAAAGTTTTGAATTCGATAATATTTTGTATTAAATGTTATTGTACTACGTTTTTATAATTAATATATTTTCATAAATTTTGATCTAAATCACTATCACAACTATATTCCCGTGTATCGCACGGGTGAAAATACTAGTTGAATATAAAAAAAAAAAGTTCTATATGATTAATATTCCGTTCGTTAATTTGTTGATCAACAAATTTATAAACAAATTTTTTCAAACCAAATTTTAATTATACATATTTTTCAATCAAATATTTTATCTTGAAAATAACAATTTTTTTATTTGTAAACATATTTTTTTTGGATCATACTACACGTACAAATTGAATGACAAACAGGATGACAAAGAGCCCATATACAATAAAATATTAGTGAGACCCCCTCCATATGAGGAGTTTGTCATCCGATTTGTCATCATTGTTTGTACAAGTTGCTTATTCCATTTTTTTTACCAAATAGAGGCTAAATGTTATTAGCCGAACATGCTGGTATGCGCATTTAAATGCTGTTAGAACAAATATATGAATGGTGGCAGATGAGCTGAAGTATCACCTCACTCAACGCTCTATTTTGCCTGTTTTCGTATTATTACAGTCTGATTTGGAGGTTTGACTACACAACAAATATTTCCAAACTTTTTCTTATCTTCATTGGCATTTGGTATTCCTAAAATTGCAACTTTTTGTGTTCCGCCAAATAATTTTCAATAGCAATATGCAATTTAATATATTGATGAATAATGTTATTTAGTCACCCTCCTTTGCTCAAGGACGGAGTGTTGAGTTTTTTACCAAAAATATTATGAAATAAAGAATTCTTGTTTGGCAAGAAAATTAAAGTGGTTTGATTAGGTTAAGAATATTTTCTTTGTAGAAAAAGAAATAAAATATTATTGGTATTATTATACTAGGAAAATAATTAAGGAATCCTAATACAATTAGGAAATTAACCTAAATTGTAATTAGGTAAGTTTTTGACATATTTTATTATATATGGAGATAATCTGCAGTTGAAGAGGGAGTAGCCAAAAAGATTGACGTGGAAGAGAGAAAACAAGCAAGAGAGAAAAAGTAGAGGGTAAAAGAAGGCGCGTGCCTTTGGGCACGCGCGTTGGTGAGTGATGATGTTTTGTTAAAGTTGCGTTGAGTGTTGTGGTGGAGTACACATGAGTAGAGAATGTGATTCGTCTATCATGGTGTTATTGGCACACGACTGAGACTTCAAAGAGACTGTTGGGGTGCATGGTGCATATTGCCTGTCATGTTTTGTGTTCTCGAGATGGATTGCACACGGGCAGTAATTGAGAATTGACTGTCATGGTGAATTCATTTTCGAATGGATAAATTGTTGATTTGGTGAATTAGAAGAAAACGGTACGAGTGGAGGTATTGCGTGCGTTATTCTTTAAGTTTCTAGTTTTGTTTTGGGTGGGAAGAAGTTGTGAGAATGAGAGGAAAAATATATGAGTGAGTTTTTTTCATTATCAATAAAAATCGTTCTTCTCCCGTGGTTGTCAGCAGTCAGTTGAGCCACGTTAAATTCTTTTTCTTTTTCTCTTTATCATGCTTTTTGTGTTTCCGCTGCGTTTTGGTTGATTTGAGATTGAGAAAATTTTTCCCAACACGGAGTTAGGATTTCATTTGAGAGCGAGTGAAAAATAAATAAGGCTAGGGGACAAAGGGTGTTTAGGGGCAGCACTCCTGAATTTTTTTTTTTTTAAGAAAAACTAAACCAAATAGAGAAAACTTAATTTTACAAATGATAAATCAACAAATTTCAACTCAAATGAAATACATTAAAATCGTTCCTTGTGAGTTTTCATACTTTGAAATCGCTATACAATAGCTTCATTATCAATCTTCGACATGATTTTTTATACTAAAATAAACAAGTTATAATTAGAACTTCACAAATAGTAAACACAAACCACAAATCTCAAATTACAAAAATTCAAACAAAGCTAATCAAATCAATTAAAAATACCCTAAATTCCAAATTAATATCAGTAGACAAAACTACACACAAATCAATATATCTTATATCAGTAGATTAAATTACCCACAAATCTTAATTAATCAACATGCTTATTGACGGTGACTCCAGCCCAGAGGTCATACGGACCGCCAACACATGGATTGTTCACTTGATAAGTAGTTTTGTTCCACTTAAACTAGACGGATCCCCAGTGAGTTTCGAACATTGGACTTATTGAATATAGGATTTCAAAGAGGCTCCCTGATCCACTTTAAGTGGAACAAAACCACTTATCATGTGGACAATCCGTGTGTTGGCGCCACCCTTTCCAAGTGTGATTTCTATGTTATGTATGACCATGCCTAAAGGCATATCGGTTGAAGTAGATTTTTCTTTTTGATCAATCAAAACCCCTTCCCAAGCTGTACAAGCTTCTTCCAAAGCATACGACTTTCTGGATGTAGATGATGATATCTATACAGATGGATTATATATATTGTAGAATGAAGTACCACATGGGTGGATATCTATATGAATCCAAATCTACCGAATCACTGACTGTAAGATCTTCTACATCCTAGGTCTTCTCATTCCATCATCTGGCTTATGTTCTTCATTTAGCATTCAGATCGAATGACTCTATGAAATTACGTCGATACTTCCACATATTATGGGTAACGTAGGAGACATCTCTATTTTCCCCTTGGGAATCTTTAGAATTCCCATTGCTTAGCTTTCAATTCGCTTCTAACCATCAAATGAAATGTGAATAACCCGTCCTCCTCTCTTTGAAAGTTTGAAAGAAGGAGTGGTTCCGGTTCTGTCGATGCTCTAGAGTCAATAATTTTATATGAGGAACTACTGAACTCAATCACTTGCTGCCGTTACTCTTCAGTTTTCTATTGAGATCTATCCTATAGAGGTACTCAAATTGGATCAGTGATCGATTTCTAAGTTTCGTCGTAAACCTAATTGGTTAATTCCAATTACGTAAATCAATTCCATCTCTACAACGAAAACGGACGTGAGAATTTCTTCTCATCCAGCTCCTCACGAAAAAGGGATTAAAAACATTTAATTGAAATGATTAACATTTTTGTAAAAATAGTTTTTTTAGTTTAGTAACTAAAAAAAAGGTTTTAATGGGTGAGTATTTACTCTTTCAATCTCTTTTTCATTTGTAGGGCTCATTCGTAACTTCTCCCAATAGATACATTGATCTTCAGTTCATTTCGCCAACCCGACTGGTGAATTATTAAGATTCATTTTTTCAATAAAATTGATCTCTCTCTCTCTCTCTCTCTCTCTCTCTCTCTCTCTCTCTCTCTCTCTCTCTCTCTCTCTCTCCCTCTCTCTCTCTCTAAAGAGAGTATGTTAAATAAGATAAAACGAAAGGCATTTCTAGCTTGAAGAAGGAAAGCATCATAAGCAAAGGAATAATATGATTCGGAAGCAGGGGCGAGACCTAAATATGAGTTATTTTAAACAATAACCAACCGAATGGCGAATGAGAAAGATATCTATATATAGATAGAGTAGCCTCTTCCAATAGGGGTAAAGGTAGCAGGCTATTCCACCAATCAAAAGTCAAGGCTTTAAGAAGTTCCTTACCTTACCAAACTCAAGTCTTGCTAAGCAACAAGGCTCGTCTAGGGCATAGGAGATCTGAGGTCCGGGGGTTAAATAAGATAGATTAGCAAACTTGTTCGATTCCAGATTGGCGAGTCAGGGGGATCTTCTTACCAAGGATCAATTAGGGATAAAGAAAAAGGGTTTAGTCCATGAAGAAGGGCTAAATGTTTAAAATAAAGGTGTAGCTGGGCATATCAATGTTTGGGCACTTCACATGATGGGTAGAGTGATGGGTCTTCCGCTTGCCATCTAGAGAGGCAAATAGGCGAAAATTGCACACTTTTATTTTAGTATGGTGGTATGCGAGCAGCAAAATAGTATGCAATCAATAAATATGAGCAAGCTCACTCATCATAATACGGTAAATAAGCACAAGCGGCAGCAATAAATCACCAGTTCTTTCAGTATTCGCAGTAAGCAAGATAAGGTAGATCTTCAAATAGCTAGTATACGAAAGTAAAGTAGTAACTTTCGAAGTGAATGAGTGCAGCAAGGAAAGAAAGCCAGCTAGCCCTTAGAGTATAGTGGTAAACCCGAAGAGAGATCGGAGTAGGAAGACCATGAGCGGTGAAGTTCTTTTCCCAAGCCTCGAAGAAAGGCATAGCCAAAGTAGAGTTACTTTTAGTAGAATGGGCCGATCAAAGAAGCATAAATTTACATTAAAGATAAGAATGTCATAACCTGCTCGAATAGGTCGATAAAGAAAGATATGGAATTCCTAGCTGTGAAAGGAGTTAGTAAAGAATGACTAGAGGTATCCAATAGACTGAAAGCTGCTCTGATCTTTTTCTTCTTAAGAAAAGGATGTCAGGAAAACTCGGGGGACAATTCCAGAACCCGGCGAGAAAGATTTCTAAACTATCCATTGTGTTAGAAAATCATACGACTCATAGTTGTTTAGCTCTAAGTCCGTGATTAGTCAGCAGAAAGAAGAAACTATCTCCATTAGTTGTCATATCCTACTAGTCGCCATTTCCATCCACTACCATCTCGATGACCGATCTCGATTTCCTCCCAATTACATTGCCTTACCTATTCCCATAAAAAAAACCTCTTGCAACTCACTGAAGAAAGAAGGGCCTTGGTTGACCGATGTGAAAGGAAAGCGAATGAAATGTGGAGCACATCCAGAAGAATAGAATAAGCAAGCAACTCTTTTTTATAGGAGTAGATGTGCTTAGGAGTTTGAGCTCCTACTTTTCCTAGTAGCTGGTCTAGTCTATTGGCGAAAGGAAGGAACCTGACACCGCTACATTTACCTGATTGTATGAAGTGAAGTAGCCTTCCCGCTTAGATTTCATTTTACACTGAACCGCTGTTGCTGACTACTGGGATATAACCGCTGCCCTCAGTCCTAACAACTTATTTACCCCTTAGATGAAAAAGGTTGGACCTTACGCTATTCTATTCCTTTCTCACGTGAGAAATTGCGGTCCGGGTAAAGCTACTACCACCTTCGCGGGAGACTATGGGTGTACACTGATAGAGAAAAAAAGTTCAAAGGGCTTATTGTATTGATTCACCGAAGTGAATTTACCATGATTGATTTAGGACCTCTGGGTTGGAACCACTGTCAACATAAAAACGCGCTAGTGGTATGAGGGAGCTACTTGAAAATCCTATATTCAATAGGTCCAAAGTTCAAAACTCATTGGAGACACGTTCACTTTAAGTGGAACAAAACCACTTACCAAGTGGACAATCCGTGTGTTGGCAGTTCCGTAGAGTCTAAGACCCCAGGTTGGAGCTGCTGTCAACAGAAGATAAGTTTCACTGTCAAGATTCCAATGCAAGCAATTTCAAATGCCCTATGTTTCACAAAATATTATTTACCATTAGGAGTGAACAAAATAATCGAACAAAACCAGACCAAACCAAACCCAAACCAATCCAAGCGGTTTGGTTCAGTTATACATCGAAAAAATAATAGTTTAGTTCTTAGAATAAAAAACTATTTGGTTTCGGTTCTGGTTCTCTTTTCAGAACCAAGAACCAAACTCAATTTTTTTATATATAATAATATATATATATATATTTTTTACAAATCAGTAGATATTCATCTCACCAAAAAATTCAAATTTTGAAATTATAATTCTAAAATGTACAAAAATGTTATTTACCATACATTTTACCTCTGGCAAAGATTTTAAATCCTAAATCTAAATTCTAACTCTAATTCATTTCTCTTATTTTCAATTGTAGACACACATTCATCATGCTTTACTTACACTCCTATAACATGTTACTTTTTCTAAACTTTTGTTTTGTTAACTAAAAATTTCATTTTCTATTTAGTAAAGATGTAGATGAATTATAATGAAGAAGAGGATATAAAAAAGTTTTAATTTGCATTTATTATTTAAAAACTCAAGTAATGGTCTCATAACAAAACCAGGTCAAACCAGAACCGAGCCGTTTAGTTCCGATTTGGTTCCATATCTTTAAAAAAATTAATTTGTTTCAATAGTAAAAAACCATCGGTTCATGGTTTGGTTTTGTTCTTCTAGAAAACCAAACCAAACTACGTCTACCCGTATCGAGCACTCCCAATGAGCCTCAAGTTTTTTGGGATCTACGACTGAGGATAACGACGAGTCTTACCAAGTATACAAAATTACTAGATTGAGTGGGAGGCCCAACAAAAGAATGATTGTTCTCATTAAAGCAGAAAATGAGGGATCCTTTGATGATAGAGAGGTTTGGACATTAAGAAAATCTACTAACTACATCTTCATCACTAAAAACAAGACCCAGGCTAAAGGATTCGTTGCTAGAATCAAGAAAGATAGGATAACCAGTAGTGACAAAGGGTACTTTCAACAAATCTTGGTAATCCCTATTGTTAAAGGTAGAAATATAGGCAGACATACTTAGGCTTTCAGAGATGAGAAGCAACGTTTTGAAGTAACAAGCAGTGAGAAGAAGTTAGATCCCATTCATAGAGGTATGATGGGTCAATAAAAGGCCAACAGATGCCCTTTAACTGTTGAGATTCGACATTTCTTCGATTAATTAAGAGTTATGAGCGTCATATCCGAGGGAAATTGAGAGTTATGACGCATAATTGGGAAACCAAACGACGTGCAAGTAATGACTATGACGTCTCGTAGGTATAAAGGCATTAAATGCAGCTACAACTGAAGGACATTGAAAAAACAACTTGGGTGATAAAAGAGGTAAGAAAATGTTGCCTTTACTGCTAATTAATACGATTAAGTTAATGAGTAATACGTTAATTAAATCATGCTGGGGGTAATTATTGATGCACAAAATAGCCTAAAAAATAAAGGCAAAAACAATGGTGACACCTGGACGTAAAAAATAGTTAGCATTCAAGAAATATTACCTGGCAGGGAACGCAAGTACGCCCAATCATAGAGGCAAGAAAAGATGAACATATATCTTGGGCTAGATTCTGGCAAAACATGTCCCCAAAAAATAGGAGAACATTGAGAAAATTAGAAAAGTAATGGAGCATTGTTACCCATAATTATCCATAATTCCCCCACAATCTGGTAATTATTGACTAAGAGCATCTCTAATGGTTTATGGATTGTGAAAATAACCATTGCAACATAGGAAAAACAAATAATAATTTAAACATTTCATCTCCAATGGTTAGTTTTCATGCCTATATGATGTTTGTGGGGCATAGATATTATCTTGTATTATGTCTATATATAGATAATGTGCTTGACAAAGTGAGTAGACAAATGTTAATTTTTCATTTATTTAATTTAAGAAAATGATGCTAATTTGATTACATGTGTACACATAAAAAATTGTAAACAAATACCATTGGAGATAAGTTTTAAAATCCATTATCTATTTTACGGATATAAGTGAAATATTTACCTATTTAATTGTCACATAGATCAAACTATGCATAAACCATTAGAGATGCTCTAAGGAAGTTATTAGGTAGATCATGGGAAGTTGTTATAGATAAAGTGCAAGTAGTGAGATTATTCAAATAAGGATATGATACAAAATCAAGCAATAGTACCAGAGATGTGGTTACAACATGTATAAAAGTAAGAAATTAAGAAATTTTGAAAGATTAACAAATTAACTCTTAAAACAGATAATATAGTTTTCATTTATCTACTGTTTCCAACAATTTCTTAATTTCCTGTAACTGTGGACTTGTGCCTCTTGGAGGCAGTGACTATGTTTTAAATTGAACTATTTTTTGAAATTTTGTCTCAAGAGGTTTGTTTCTGCACACGATAGAATGAAAATTTTCTCACTTAATCGTTGCACAAAACCACACGCGAATACAATTGTGCAGAACTTTATCTTTAATGAGACGAGGACATAATGAATGAGATCGAATGAGGGTAATTGGCTCAATGAAATTCAAAATGTTAGTCTTCTTCATGTATATAGTTACTTGGCCGAAAATCGTAACATACAAGAATAAAAAGCCTCTTCATTTAAGAAGATGAGAAAATCATATAATCAATGCAATAGCTCTCCGTAAATTACTTGGTTGTCATCTCTAAACATATTTTTTGCTCGTGCAATGCTTTTGAGCCTATAATTAATTTTCTATTACATACATATTCATAACTATTAAAAGCATATTAAAATCAGCTTTTCTACATGGACATTTTTTGGGACATGAAATAGGACATTTCGAGGTAGCGCGTAAGAATTATTTGATGGGTTATGTGCTTCATCACATTGGCACATCTTCATCATCCAACCAAGAGGCGCAACTTCAAAAATGTCTCATTTTCATGTATCCAAAAAATATCTACATAAAATTGTTGCATTAAAATTGATGGTGAGGTTATCATGCCGTATGTTTAAAATGTGATTTTTTTAAGCAATACAAATTAAAGTTCTTACTAGGTTTTAATTGGTCCATAAAATAGAAAGTTTAAAATATTTAATTTAATGATGAGTCAGATGATTGACTATTTGAACTGGTAAAACAAAGGAATTTGGTGGTGGAAAATTCAAGGAAATTGGAATAATATTATTCTTGATAGCAACCATTTAGATTAGGAATTTAAAAATAGACTTGTATATGATTCCCTTTCTAGAAAATTAGATCACAAATGAAATCTTATTCTAAGATATTTTCAAATTTAAGTAATTTTACAATGCAATTGTTGTACCAATAGAATTTGTCACATGTTGCAGAGTCAAGTTGAAGCAAGACAAGAATAAGAGAAAATAAGTATTTATTCTACTCTTTTCTTTTTTGTATGCGGCTCACAATTTCTTCAAGTTTCATAATTGGAGTCTCTTAATTACACTCAATTGACAAAGGCCAATAACTTGAATCTTCATAATTGGAGTCTCTTAATTATACTCAAATGAATTCTATAATAAATCATTGGCTTCCTTCTTGAAAGAACGTGATCGGTCTAATTTGGTTCTTTTACAGATTTATGGCTTAAAATTGAAATATGTTAAGTATGTGATCATGAATTATATTGAGTTCCTATTTGGTAGAAATTAAAATGCAGACATTAATCTAATTTGAAGTAATCAATTAATTTTGATCACGCATTTTAATGAGACTTGTAACTTTTCACCATTATTTCATCAACTATTAATAAAATCTACTAAAATTCTAATTCTAATCCAATTATGAGTTAATAAATACTCAATCAACTCCTCCAAAGTTCAATTTATATGGGTAAATATTGTTACACACTACAGTTTTGTTTGATGGACTACATTATAATTGTAATAAATATCAATAAAATTAAAACATTTATAACTTTAAATTTTTTAATTGTTGTTTTAGAATATGCATTTCATTAATTAACACATCTTATTCTTGATAATAATTTCTATCCAAAAAAAATCAATTAGGAGCGATATGCATTCCGCCGACCTTTTCATTACCGAGGTTAAGCATATGCTAGACATTTTTAACTCATCTGATGAGGGTGCAAATTGAAATCAAGAAAAGTGTTCAATCATTTTAAGCAAGCTAACAAAATATTGGAATAGAAACTTTCATTAAGAACAAGATGGAGTTAATTATTCCATTCCTAACTCAACTTTAGGTCGCTGGTCGCGTCTTAGACTCATCACTCAACTTCAACATGTTTTTGAGACCTCACACAACTATACAAAGTTAACCACCATTCATCACTGCAGTGAACAACAATTAGACGATTGTGCAGAAATTGCCACGTCATTAACGATTTTCCAATATGGCAAGATATACCCATTATCTTGAAGCCAAATCAGACTAATTTTCACCTCATCAAAATTGCTACCCACTTAAACACGTTCTCTTCTCCCAGTTTAATTTAATCCCCAATTTCAATTCCCCTAACCTTAATCAGAACACCAGACTTCGACAAACACCATACTCCCTCCCATTAGCGACTGTTTTCCATCTTCACCAACACCACTACTCATCCCTCCACCTTCACCTACATCGCACGTCAGCACCCAATCTTAACTCAAAATTCTCTGAAAAAAGTGATAGAGTTAAACAAACTAAGCTCTGCATATCAACAGTCATCAACTAATAGTTTTGAATTATGAGATGACCAAATTAAGAGACAAGCTTGTGAAAAATGAAAAAAAAAAAAAAAAAAAAAAAAACTGGAATTGGAGAATGTGACGGTGGATAAGTTGAATGCACAAATTAATTATTTGCTTGCTTGCTGAGAGAGTTGAATATGAAAATAAGGCTGATGTTATAACTACTCGAAGTACCATTCGAAAAAGAAGACAACATCGGATGCAGAGCTTTTAGGAGAGAGAGAAGGAAAAATTCAACAACTTGCGGATCAACTTAAAATTGTAGAGCTTTGATTCGAATTGTGCTCCATTTTTTAAAATCATGAGTAGTAGGAGGATGAGGAGTGTGTAATGTCAATATCAATGTAGTAATAGTAGTGTGTTGTGAAATTATTGCAAGTTGAACATCAGTGGGAGAAGTAGTTTTTCAACATTAGTGGGAGTGTGCAATGTCAGTGTAGTTAGTTGTTTGATTAGGAGTGTCAAATGTAAGTGTAATTCTATAATTCTAATGTAGGACAAGTGTAATTCTATAATTCTAATGTAGGACTTGTGATCGTGTTCATGAATTTCATCTTGTTTTGAATCTGCTTTATAGTTCTTGGGGAAGACATCATCGAAGGTGCTTATTCATAAAAATTTGGAAGCATATATATATCCAGTAAACATAAAAATTACCAGAAACATTGTAGTACATTAAAATCTTGGAAATGCTAATATTACACTGATGTTGTCCAAATAAATTCAACCAAAATGTAGGTTCAGTATTTTGGACAAAATACATTTCAAAAAACAGCATCAGGCTTCAACAAAATACATTTTAACAACGACATAATATCTAGCACAATCAACTCTTTCTTTGCAACCTTCGGCTGACTCTTGCATCTCTTGTTGCAACTACCTCTTCATCACTGAGTTGCTGCACTCTTCCACCATTGAATCGATGTTTACTTTTTCCCTTCTTACACGACCATCACACATGTTGACTGCAGGCTAGGTATCTATTACTTCTTCAGCCGAGTTGAGGTGTCCAAGAGTTGGTATAAATTGAAAATGAGGTTCTTGTTTTGTACGTCCAATATTGCTCCTTCTCAGAAAAAGTTTGTCCTACATTTTAAATAATGAAATATAATCAAGGATGTACGAATAATTTTTAAATCAAAATGCTCACCTTATTACTTTTCTAAAATCTTCAGTCATCCTTCATGCTTTGTTGACCTCCAACTCCACATTAAAAATATCACACAAATGTGTAATACCAAAGCATTAAAGTACTCTTTGTAGATAACACTTTAAACAACACAACTTATACGTGAAGTTATACTACTTCCATACAATATCTGGAGCATCACTCCTGTCATGATAGAGACTGTTGTGCCCATGACCCCTGCAAACAGAGCAAGTCATTCTAACTTGTTCCTTCTTCAAGAAGGAAGTGAACTGGGAGTGTCCTATGCAGTATTCTTCCTCGTACAACCTTCTTTTTCTTTATTTCCTCCCCCTTTGTGGATACTCCAACTTTGGGGCTTGTGAACTCAATCCTCAACCTTAGGCCACAAGGTTTTCCCATTAATTAGATTTAATATATTTTCATAACATTATAAATAAGTGTCGACTCTCTAGCATATGTAGTATAATCAGTCGAATATTTCACCTCTTCTAGCACCACGGCAATAGCATGCGAACAAGGGATGCCAATGAGGTCCCATCTCCTACAAGAACAACTCCACTCCAACAAATCTACAACATATTTTTCAGTACACTTAGTAACTTGATATTGAGACCCTCCAGATGCTTCACTCTATAACCCTCTATTGCGTGTATATTCCTATCCAGCTTCTGTTTTATCTTAGGACAAAATTGTCATTTATATGGTCTCATCTATCTCTTCTCATCCTAATCCTCTTCATAAACGAGGATTGTATTCAAGAGAACGTGGTAAGAATTGTTTTTTCTCTATGATCAAACAAAATTTTATTGAATACTTCACGTCCATTGTTCAATGGAATGTCACTGTTAGTTTTCGTGGAGAAGTGCGACTTAGAACATTCACTCGGTTCCTTTTTCACTAACCATTCATGAGCATCCTCGCTCATGTTTCTTATTTTTACCATCCACATTTTGAAATCAGCTACTATATACATGACTGCCCTTCAAAGATAATACTTGAGAATATTTTTCTTTGTGACCACCATCGAAGAAGCTCAAATACACCAGACGCACAGAATGCCTACGCTCAGCCTCTGGAAACAATTCATCCATCACATTTTGAAGGCCCTTTTTCCCATCACTTATCAATGTCTAATCTTTCCTATATTACATACCAATTTTCTCAGACAAATGAGTCAAAAACCATCTCCAAGCACGTGTATTTTCCCTCCCCACTATTGCATACACCATTGGATAAATGTAGTCATTGGCATCCAATCCAACTATCGTTAATAACTGGCTATCATAATTACCTTTCAAGAAACACTCATAACTCCAATCACCATTTTTCATCCACTTAGGAATCCTTCCTTGCACGCATTAAAACATATGTATATTTCTTGAAATAATGTACAACTATGATGACAGATAATCTTGAATTAGTTCATAAAACCTCAGAAACATCAGACCTTAAGGCACCAAATTGCTCTTCATTGGATCTTTTAACCAAATTCTTCGCAAATCTTCTTACTTTCCAAGTGACATTCCTATTTAACTTCACCTTTAAATCGCCCTTCACTGTATCTATTATACTACTTGTCTTTTGTTCCGAATCAGCCCTAAATATCTCAATGTAGTGATTAGCTACGAAAATATATGTTCAATGCCTATTACCTAATCTCGAGTGCAGTAATGTTCATCCATATAAGATTTCACTTGCACAATATTGCCTTTTCCCATCTTCGATGCCAAAATTCCCCATGTACAACCCGACTTGACTTACAAACTGGATGTACTCTCTTCGGATCATTTACCTTAAACTTCATGTTAAATCGATTCACGATACCATAATGTCTTACAACATCTTTAAATTCTTTAAGTGACATTAACTTCATTCCAGCTTTAAATTTTGGATCTCTCATATCAGCCTAAGCAAAGAACTCAGGAAATCTATAACCAACTTCTTTGTCTGATGAAGAATCAGTGTGAAGTTCTTACAACAAAGGCTATGATATTTCATCTACTTCACTCTCCAAATCTTCTTCTTACATTCGATTGAACTACCCCCACATCTCAATTCAACTCCATCGGTTGTATTCTTCTCAAACAACAAATCGGGAGGAGAGAACATGTGTAAGTGGGTAGCAATTTTGCTGAGGTGGAAATTCGTCTTATTTGGCTTCAAGATAATGGGTATGTCTTGCCACGTTGGAAAATTTGTCAGTGGTGTATTCGTTTCAGTCCAATCGTCTAATTGTTGTTCATGGCAGTGATGAATGGTGATTAATTTCTTATAGTTAGATGAGATCTCAAAAACATATTGAAAGTCATGTTAAGATCAAGATTTTAATTATTAAAATATAGGCTTTCCGTCGAAATCATGATATTACACTCCCCCTCAAACTCGAACAAATAGGTCAAGAAGGGAGAGTTTTGGGCTTAGCCTGAGCACGAAAGACAAAGCAAATCTAGATGATTCTTCTTCATAGAATGGATCACTTCTTGAAGAATAATATAATTCTCCTGCGAGTGTCTTCTAGTTGGGAGAGTTATATCCGATTGATTGAATGATAATGATTCGTAAAATGAAAAGCAACGACCCATGATTCTATGTTATCATCAATCCAATCCCCGTTCACTTTTATTTTTTTATTTATTTTTTTGAGTGTGGAGTCCATTATGCGACCTAATCAGATTATAGTTCTTTTTATTATATTCAAAATAATAAATTGGTCAAACTACAATTTTAACCATGCATTTTATATGATTCATAACTTTTTTATCAATTTTTAACCACATATTTTATCAACTTTTATCAAATATATAAAAACATATATCAAAAACTTTGCCACAAAGAAACAATGTATAGAGTGGATGTCGAAAAAATAAAAAATAAATTTTGTTTTTGCAATTCATATAAGTTGAATTGAACACGAAAAAAAGGATAATGGTAAATTAGAAAATCAATATTTATTTTTGCCCTTCTATGCAAAAATCAATATTTATTTGGGGTAATTATATTACCAGCCCCACAACTTTTTTTTTTTTTATCACATCACATTTTAAATACACAATATTAAAAATAAACCTTTATAACTACACAACTAATAATTTAGAAATATAATCCCTAAATTAATTAAAACATAAGAAGAAAAAATACAAAAGAATGGAGTACACCACGTATAATCATTCCAATATTACCCTTGTCTTTCCCCCACACTCCCACCATTGAACTTGAGTGCACCACAATGTTGTCCTCTAATCCTCCAAAACAACAGAAAAATCCAAATGACTCTTTATGCAAAAATCTACCATTTTGTTTGTTACGATTTTTTGACAGCCTTCGACGTACACCGTAACGCACGAATTATTTCACTTTGAAAAGAATTTGTTCTAGTTAATTGTGCGCGTCTCCAATAATTTGAACCCTCTCATATCACAAGGTCAAAAATTTAAATCTTTGAGGACGCGTCCATCCAATTGGGAAAAAAATCTCTTTCGAATGGAAACAATTCATGTGTTATGAGGTATCTCACAAGTCCTCCAAAAAAATTGTAACACTTTTCAATTTTGACAATTCCAAACGTCGTACTCATTGTCCAAATTGCCCAATCATATTTAAATTTTTCTGCCTTTTAAAGGCTCAATTTCCTCTTAGTCATTTTGGTAGTCAATCTCCACTCAGAAGGATCGGATAATCTTGCAATGATGTCTATATCATATTCTTATAATTAATACTTATTTTTCTTTCGGGAGAAAGCGTTGGTGAAAAAGTTACCTCGTCCTTTTCCTCTAATTACTCAGCAGTAGTAGTTTAGTTTCTCACCAAATTCTGATTTCAAATAAACTAAGATTCAGGACCAAACAAAAGAACATGCCTCTGCCATCGCTCTATTATCAGAAAATCTTTTTCCTTTTTGAACTGAACCTTAGGACTCTTGTAAATGTGCTGTTGGGAAAAAATAATGGGCATTCCATTTTTTCTTCTTCTTTGTCTTAATCAACGTAAAAAAATTAGGTCCATTTGATAACTGTTTATTTTTCATGAAAAATAAATTTTTCAGGTGATTTTCCAACTTTTACGCGGTTTGATTCCCTAAGTTTTCCGTGAAATTTCGTTCAACTTATCTAGAAATTCGGTATTTTCCTTGATTTGGAGGAATTCGTTTTCTAGAAGGATAGGAGGTTTTATTTTCCATAAGAAATCTTTTATCATTTTCGTCAAGTTTGATCATTTTTGCTTTTGATAATTGATTTTTTTTTTTTCAAAATTTAACATTTTTATTATCAAGTACAAATGTGTGAAAAATAATTTTTTTAAAATAGCAAAATTTTGTTTTATTTTTCATGAAAAAATAATGTTAATCAAACAATAAAAGTTGAAAAATTCTCCACTTTTTTCACTTAGAAAAGTAAACCAATCAAATACATTAAATTTCAAATTTTCAAGAATTCAGTTCCCTGAAATTTATTTTCTTCCCACTCAAATTTCACCATCACTATTAAACACAGCTTTAGTGGAAAAAGAGAATGAGACAAGAAAAAGAAAAAGAAAACTATAAATAATGGAGATTTGTGATGTACATAAAAATTAAAAAAAAAAAGATAATAGAAGGTTATTCACGTCATTTTATTAATGACTGGTTTAGTAAAGAAAAAAATGTGTTGGGATAAACAAATTTTGTGGTGGCAATATTAACTACCCTATTTATTTTTGTTGAAGGAAGGTTTTTATAATTTTTGAAAACATATGGAATATCTATGATATTGTGAAATAGTTGAGGGAGTTTTCGAAGTATTTCACAAATTATTGTTACATAACGAGCAATAGTATACAACAAATAATGTAAATTTAATGCCCTCATGACACATCTCTCAGCGGTGAAAGGGAGTGTGGTTTAAAGACCAGTCTCGCTTGATCAGATATTCGAATCCGGCTCTTACCAAATTAAAAGATAAGCCTCACCATGCACCATGAGAGACATAACCTGTAATTTACATCATTTATCAAGGCTCAAGACAGGGTCTGTGGGAGCCCTCAAGATTGGGGCTCAACCTTTTTTTAATAATGTAAATTTAATTTCTGATTTTATTTTTAAAATTTAAACATAAAACGAAAAGAAAACTATAAAAGGACAAAAGAATCTTGGGACATCTCACACCCTCATGGAAATCAGTACATTGGTCGACCAAAAATTTATTAAATAAATCAATTAGATACAAGTAGAAGAATCCACCCCCCAACTTGGCTTAGGACCCTAAAACTACAATATTTAATTTCATCTTTTTTTAAAAAAAAAAAAAAAAAAAAATTCATTTTTCTGTTTTTGTTTTATTTAAAAATAGATTGTCCACATAAATACTATATTTTTAGGGATCAAATTAAAATTTACTTGAATTTTATAAAATTTAAAAATTACTTATTATAAAATTGTAATAACTGAAAAATATATCATAATTACGTGAAGTATCACAATTTCAAATTTATGATACTTCTCAAATATATTTTTATTATAATATGATACTTATGATACTTTTAAAAAAAAAAAAAAAAATTAGTAATAGTGAAGCTTTTTAATATTTTTTTTTTATTTTTTTATTTTTTTTATATAGTGAAAATCAGTTTTGCTATGTAAATTAAGTAATCTTTACAATTTTCCCTTTAAAAATAATAGTAATCTTAGTCCTCATCTAGCCCAAAGCCAAATTACGAAAGCCTAACAACTACCATAAAACCTTTGTAAATTAATAATGTTAGGAAACACACAATTAATTGTTTAATAAGTAAGAGAATATGTGTAGTTTTCTTTCAATCTCATATATAAAGATGCTTACTTGATAATTGTATATTTAACTATATATATATATATATATATATATATATATATATATATATATATAGTTCAAACTAATTGTTTCAATTTTAAATTATTACCTTAAGGTTAAAATGTACTATGTTATAATTATAAAATTCTAATAAATAAACTTAAAATCATAATTATATAAGAATTGAATTATTGATAAAATTACAATTTAAAACCACATTTGACTAAATAAATAAATATTGCAAACATAGTGAATAAATGTTTTTTTTTAATGTCTATAGTTTTGAAAATTGAAAAATATGCATTATGGGTGTCAAATTGAATATATCAACAAAAACTTTTATACTAACTCATACGTGAGAGCCAACTGTAAACACATCGTCTCTAAAAATCACATCAAATATTAAATGTAAGGATATATTTGACTGTCTTAGTTTTTTACTTAGAAAATGTCACATCATGAAAAATATTTTTCACATTTCATATTTGTTTGATGTTTAATTGAGAAATTTGACTTAGAAAATATTTTTTATGGTACAATCAATTGAAGTACACTTTAGCCATTTGCCTTGAAAATATTTTCTTACTTATTTTGTGAGAAAACATTTTTTACCTTGGAAATCAAACAAGGCTTAAAAGTTTTATTTTGATAGATGTGATAAAATTAATAAAAAAAATGAAATCAATATTTTTAAATAACAAATTTCATGCATCACATGAGAGAAATACTAGTTATACTAATTAGAATACACGCATCTATCAATAATTAATTTTTAGGTAGTAAATTTACTTTTAACTAAACAAGCTTCGGCAATGTATATATGTTTTAGTAAAATGTTAATTAAAAAAAATTGTGCTTAACTGTTAAAAAATTTATTTATCTAAACCTTATAATTAAGTATCTGTTATTTAACGTAATTATTATCAATTTATAAACTAATTTATGGTAAGAACGGAGGGTGAGTCACGGCCTAACATCATGTCGAAAGGCCAATCAAAATGATTAATTCAATTAAATTTGAAAATTCATTTGAATGGAAGCAAATTAGTTTCGGGTGAATGGATATTTTGGGATTCAGTGAGAAAAAAGGAATTTGATTACTTTTTTTTTTTTTATAAACAAAGAATATGATATTTTTAAGATATAATATATTGTTGAAAAGTGGTATAGGAAAATGTGTGTAATTAAAAAGTTGTGTGAAAAATCGTGTTGATAAACTTATTTATAAACAAGTTACCAATTGAGGTTAAACAACATAACTTTTAAACCATTTTTTAATCATACATAGTTTTCGAAACCACTTTTTCCCATATATTTTATCTCAAAAATTACAAAAAATCAATTATCAATAGCTAAAAGTTAATCGAATTGAGCTTTTGTTGATAAACAATTTTTTATAAATAGTGAAATGAGTCTATGACAACATTTTTGTTGGTTTATTTTTAAAAAGTAAAAGTTGTTGATGAAAATTTCTAACCAACCAGGATTATTAATATATATATATATCTAATTAAATATTGAAACCCGACCATTTGTAAACAAAATTTACAAACAAAAGTTTGTCAAACTCAAACCCAGTATAAACATTTTAAGTTTAGCCAACATGCAGCCTGTAATTACAAGTCTATAGGGCATCGAGAAAGCTAGCTAGCAATCATTCTGTAACAAGTTGATTGATAATAAGTTTTAATATAAATGATCGTGCCATCAATATGTGTGTTACTACATACGTCGTTTTCTTTTTTTCTTTTTTCAAAAATACTGAAAATGAGTTTTCTTTCCTATTTTTTAAAATTCGTTTTGAAAAACATTTAAAAAAATTACAAAAAAAAAAAAAAAAAAAAAAAAAAAACACAAAAAACACAAAATGCTAAAAACATTATTTTGGATGTTTTCAATTAAAATTAACTAAGAGCCCGTTTGATAATATGAAAATTTTTTATTTTTGTAATTTTTTTTGAGTTTTTTATGGATGTGTGATTTAAAAATATTTGAAAAGTTAAAATTTATGAGCTTGATTAATAATAGATGATTGAGATTAAGTTTAAAATTTTTACATTTATCAAACAAGGTCTAAATCATTCAAAACGCGAAAACTACATTTTAGTGCTAAAACTAGGGTAGCTCAACTGGTGAGCATCACACATTCACACGAAGTCACCTGTTTGATTCTCATCTTTTGCAAAAAAAAAAAATTCCTCATATTTTCAGTAAGCTTTCAGCATTTAACCTAAATCTAAACCCATCGACACTTTTCCCTCTCAGTTGGCAGCCGATGAAGGTAGATTCTCCCCTCCCTTCCTTATCTCTACGTAACTGGCTTTCTTGGATTGTAATTGTGGAGGATTTGGGGGCTGCAGCAATTTACTGTGCTATAACCTGGTTCAAGAGCAAGGGAGACGAGAGTTCAAATTCATATACATATTTATTCAATAATTTTACTGGTATGAATTTAATTGTACAACGGTATATATCCTTCATAGATTTGATACCAAGTTACCAACACAACAGTGTATATGATTCGAGTGAATTGTTGGGAATGTGATGAAATGTTGATGTAAATTTTGTGCGTTATAATCAATGATTCCAGTTCTATATTTGAAAAGGAGCACTTGGTTTCTAATTTAGTTTTTGCTCTAATATTGTCAGATTGTACTCTAATGAATTGCATGGTTCAACCATTTTTGATCTTATTGTGAGCTTCATGTTTGTTACTTGATAGATGACACTAATATAGTTTACAAATTACACATGGCACGAGACATATATGCATGCATGTGAAATGCTTTGGATTTAGCTGATGAATTGTTCGATGAAATGCGGAACAGAGATGTTGTTACCTGACATGTCGAAAAGAGTAATTACACAAGTCAGAATTTGTTTTGATCGAAGCTAGAGTAGTGATGTAAATTTGTTTTGCATTTTAATTTTTTTGACTTCTATTCTGTCTCATAACTGTAAGATAGAAAATTTGGCTGAGAAAAATGAACTTGATTCAGCATTGGTTCTCATGATTACAAAAGCTTGGTCAGCTGTTAAACATTTGGGACACACTGATTTCTCAACTCTCTGACTTCACTCTGCATGTCGCTTATGTGTTCTGCTCTACATAATTTGTGCCCATTGTTTCATAAGTTTTGGACTGTATTCTACCTTGAGAACAACTTTGGGTCAGAGAATTGTGTTATTCATCATGTTTCTGTATTTCTTGTAACATAAAGTAAATGTTCATAAATCTTACCAGGAAAAATGTTGTGTTATATTCCAAAAGATGTCACACCGATAAATTTCTGTTAATGGTTTTATCTACTTTTATAATATTTTTCTTGCCATTATTAAATTAATCCAACAAAAAATAGATAAACTAATTTCTTATTACATAGAGTAAATCTTCAAAACATAACAAATTTTATAATTTAATTCACAAACAAAATTAATTAAAAATAGTCAAAGTAGTATTTTGTAAGATTTCAAACAGAACATGTTTATCAGTTTTCCATTTTCAAAAATAGTTTTAAGAAATGGCAAACATAACGCGTTTTCAACAAATTTGAAAATAGAAAATAGAAAATGTCTTCGAAAATAAAAATAGAAAACAAAATACAAATAGAACGAAGCCTAATAATCTTGGGTCAATGTAGGACACACAATTCCACATAATATATATATATATATATATATATAGGGGTCATTTTAACCATTCTGCTACTGCATATATCGATACATCTATAGATACTTTCAAAATTGCTTTAGGATTGAAAAACCTAAGTTCTATTTAAGTACTTATGCTTTGTGTTGAAATGTATTAAGAATGCATTTCATGATTTTATCAAGATAAACAGTTACATATACTGCATGTATCGATACAATATATAGATACATACCGTGCTACTTAAATTCTTTGAAACTGAAGCTAACAGAATTTTAAGATATTTAATATTTACTTTGATTGTTTTGGTCAGGTAACTTTCATTTAACATAATTAAGTAACTCATAAGTTTATAAAAATAAGTTTGGTTAAATTACAAATATGACAAGTAATTCACAACAATAGTTTTGGGAAACATACATGCATATTTTGGCTTGTTACTTCAATAATATTTGTATTCCATTCTATATACTAAAAATCTGATTTTTAATTACTGCATTTGTATGTATCGTTACATATAGAGCAAAAATTATTTTCTGCAGTTTAAAACTTGGCGCTAAAGTTCGTTAAACAAAACTAACCAATATGTATCAATACATGCATATAAAACGATGAACAACAATGAATATAACACATAATTTACATATCTAAACATATTTAACTTTTACATGATTGACACGGGGTTTAACACGGTTTCAAAAGTAACCTCGTGTCTTTATTTATACAAAACTACATATTAGTAAAGCTGTACTCATCAGTGTATAGCAACTCAAAAGTACGGGCATCATAATATTCATCTTTTACTTTAGTAAATTCATAACGATACAAGGTTGGGAACTCAGGTGAATAGCTTCAGATTTCAACTTCGGTGGTGTAAATGTACATGGAGCCATCTGATCACAGCTTCCACCCATTTGACTCTTCTTTAAAAGCGTTACGTTCAAGCATCTACACATTTAACCACTATGATATTGAGTGAATTTGAAATACAAATTAATCAATGAATTAACGTTTTTGTTGATCTTGAATCTATTTTGATTTTTATTTACGATTATTGATGTTCAACGACCACTCGTACTCACTCGAGATTTTGGATTCATTCGTGCTCTTATGTAACCATAAATTTAATAATTTCGCATTAGTTGTGTATTTTTTAAGTTGCATTAAAAATAATGGGACATAATAACTAATCAAAATTGAGGAACACTACATGATGGGTCTGTATATACAAGCCCCTGTACAAGGAGAATTTTCCGTCAAAATTCTCATATATTTTTCTTCAAATGTGTCTAGTATTTTCCATCTTAATGAGTACAACACATTTCATAATTTTTTTACATAGTGGACTAACACGATATCTTGACGAGGTCAAGACCTAGCTCTTCTAAATTTGAACATCCTTAAATGTTAGGGGATAATTTTCTTATCAAAGTAATTGCTACATGGCTAAATAAGTGAGTTTGGTATTGTTTAAAAAGAGTTTTTTTTAAAAATAAATAGTAATTTTTAGAAAAATATATGATTGAGATTTAGTTGAAAAGTCAAATATTGTAGACTTGACTTTTAGTTAATTGTTATGATTGAGAACTGTAGAAAAAAAATTTTTAAAAAAAATCAAATAGGGGCATATTATTGGTGTGACATCAATTCTTAAAGAGTGCATCACACTCGACATAATTTGATGTATCCTATGTGTACAATGTACCATCAGTAGTTATGAATCTTGCACTAGATATTTATGAAACATAGTCTAGCCTTGACTAACAATCTCCCTTTATAAATACGTTTATTCAAACCAGTTTTTGCTTCTAAACTAAAAAAAATGTATTTACAAGTTTAAAATACTAAGTTACTTATTTTTTAAATAATTTTTACTTTATCATCAGAAGAAACAACTCAAATTTCATAATAAAAGGAAGCAACATTTTTAATATTATATATACTTAAAAGACAATTAAAGTTTGAAGCTTGGTCAAACATATGATTTCTTGGTGTTTTTATTAATTAATCCAATGATAACTTTGTGCAAAGTAAAAGGCAGAGTAGTTGGATTTTTTGGACTGGAAACAACTTTTACAAGTAAGTTCAATATTTGACTTTGAGCTATTATAGGAGGTTGTTGGGTAAATGTAGGTCCAAATTACTCCGATAATAATCCAATTGTTTTTTTTTTTTTTTATAATAATAATTGATTAATTACACAACAGTCGACAAATTGGGATGTGAGGCCCTCTTTTATGTTCACTAGAAAATTGCCAACTCTTTCCTTCATTTTCAAACACAAATTTTTATAAGGTCCACTACTTTAAATACTTTTAATAATTTTTCAATCACACATTCAGAATTTTTCCAATTTCTCCTACATCAAATAAGTTCTAAAGGTCAATTATAAATTTTTCCATGATTGCTAAAGCCATGTTCGACTTTGCCTCTTTTTGGTAAAAAAAATGTTTATAATTTTTGTTTATAAACAGAAATTTTGTAACTTCTCGTTGAACTATTTTTTAAAAAAATGAATAATTTTGACTAGTTAAAAATTTTTACACATTTTTTTTAAGTTTAAAAATGGACTGACGAAATGTTAATACATCGCAATTCATAAAAATAATTTGTCAAACATATCAGTTAATGATTACAAAAACTTCTTTCTAACTAACTTTTCATTCTCAAACGTCTAGGTCATTAGCAGGGACGGAGCTAGGATTTCAAGTCAGCGCGGGCCGAAATTAAATGAGGTTGGAAGGGGGGGGGAGGAGACGGGGGTTCGGGGGCAGCGCCCCCGAAATTTTTTTGCTAGAAAAATCAAACCAAATAGAAAAATCTTAATTTCACAAATGACAAGTAAATAAATCCCAACTCAAATGAAATACCTTAAAATCGTTCCTTGCGAGTTTTCATGCTTTGAAATCGTTGTACAATAGCTTCATTATCAATTTTCAAATATATATATATTTCTCTACATAAACAACAAGACTATTATTCTATCATCAACATTTCCTTCTACTGAAAATTTTCTTTGGTGGACATGATTTTTTCTTACCACAATAAACAAGTTATAATTAAAAACTCATAAATAAACTTCAAAACTAGAAACCACAAATCTCAAATTAAACAAACTCAACAAATAACAATTACAAATCACAAATCTCAAATCTCAAATAACGAAAATTCAAATCAAGCTAATTAAATATATTAAAAATATCCCTAAATGTCAAAAAACTAATTGCTAGTATCAATATAAAATAGGCATAAAATGTGCACAAAATAAAATAGGAGAACACATTACGCACAAAATAAAATAGGGATAAAGATTTGTGCAATAATTGAAGAAAAATTAAACTAAATAGAGAAAATTTAGTTTCGCAAATGAGAAGTAAACAAATTTTAACTCAAATGAAATACCTTATTATCATTGTACAATAACTTCATTATAAACCTTCACAAATCACAAATCTCAAAATTAAATCAACTCAACAAACTACAAATCTCAAATTACAAAAAATTCAAACAAAGCTAATCATTAATTAAATCAATTAAAAATATCCCCAATTCCAAATTAATATCAAATAGACAACAATACATGAAAAATCAATCAATACTTCCAAATGAAAAAAAAAAAATACAAAAATAAGCATTATATAAACTAAAAATTAAATGGAACTTCAGGCATTATCATTAAAAAAAAACCATTATTTAACATTTAATATTACCCCATGTTATAAAAGTCAAAACTAAAGTCTCAAAAGTGAAAAGTACCTTCAGGCTTCAAAGGCTTTGCTGCTGCGCTCAACCGAGAGAGCTGAACCTTTGCTGCTGCGCTGCAAACCAGTAGATCGTCGGCACTCGGCAGGGTTGGAATCAGAGACACGGAGTCGACAACGGCGGGGAGAGGGTTTAGTGTTATGCTTTGCTTCTGACACGGAGACTGTTCTGGTCTGTGGACTGTGGCTTCTGTGTTCAAAATCAGAGGTTTGTGTTTAATTTATTTATTTATTTATTTTATTTTTTTTTTGGTTTGGGGCAAACCCAGTGCAGACCCAAGGTCCAGCGCGGTCCATAGACCGCGCTGGGCCTGAACTGGCTCCGCCTCTGGTCATTAGTTCAATTAGATAATAACTAAAATCTTCTGTGAAGTTGTATTAAAAAAATACTAAATATAATAATTTCCTGAATTTCAATAAGAAGAAAATTAAAATTTTAATTGATTTTACTATAAAACAATGAAATATATGATTTAAAATTGATAAAAACTGTGAACTTCAATTTCTTAAAACTGTTCTAGTTAAAAAAAAAAAAAAAAAATGAATTCTTAAAACTTTTCAAACATTTCTTGATGTAAAGAAAAGAATTTAAAGAAATATATGCATTCTTGTGGCGGGGTCTCTCTTTAATTTTTAATAATTGGCTTGCGAGAGAGAGAGAGAGAGCAGAGCAGAGCAGAGCTCATCAGGTGTTTGAAGAAAGGACTGGTCTTCTTCTTCCATACTTAGCTTGAGACCTTTGAGACAATTCTTCAAACAGTTTTTTTTTTTTTGTTATTTTGGCGTGTCCAAGTATTTCTCTTCCACATTTAATTCGTCGGGATCTGATTGCTATTGTGTCTTGTGCTTTTTCTTGATTTCTCCTTGTGGGTTTCTGCAAAAATCATGTTAAGGATTGAATCTTCTTGAATGTATTCTCGATTCTCGTTTAGTATTTCTTTTTCTTGATTTGTAATTTTTCTTAACTGTTTGAAGTGAAATACTAAATCCTCTGGATTTCACACTGCAATTCCAATAACCTGTGGCTATAATTTACCCTTTTACTCTTTCCCTTTGTCCTCACTCCACCTCTTCTTCAAGGAAGGTCAAATCTGGTGCTTTCTTCACCTGGTTCAATTTAATTAGGGTTCCTTTCAGCTCAATCTCAAAACAGTTTATGGGTGTGAGATCTTTTTTTTTTTTTAATGAATTAAAAGGGTTTTTTTCCCTCCTTAAGATATGGGTTTTTGATTTTTAGAAGCAAAGTTTTATTCTGGTGGAAGTTTTCTTTCTTTCCCTTTTTTTTTTTTTCAAGCTTTACTTCCTTTTGCTTTTAGGAGATTAGGGTTTGAATTGTGTCCCCTTTATTATGGTTCTTGTTAGATGGGCTAAACCAAAAAACCAACGCCTTTGATTGGTTATTCTTTCTGAACATCTCTCATTCTTTCAAATTGATTTCATACAGTAGAAGGATAAAAAAAGCCTTTGATGCATATCTCACTTTGGAAGCCATTATATCACTGTGCTGCTCTAATCTTTGAGAAAAAGAGCAGAAGAAAAGATGATTATGATCATTCAACCGAAGAAATCAAGAGAAACCCTTTAATTCTGAGGAAATTGCGGGAGCATAGGCTCAAAGAGGCTCTTGAGGAAGCATCTGAAGATGGATCGCTTGTTAAGTCTCAAAAAATGGCTTCTGATTCCATGGTCAATCAAGATGAGGGTTTGGGCCGATCACGTTCACTTGCTAGATTAAATGCACAGGCAGAGTTCCTTAGAGCCACTGCCATTGCGGCTGAGCGCACATTTGGTTCTGAGGACTCCATTCCCAAGCTCGTTGAGGCGTTCTCGAAGTTCCTCACGATGTATCCAAAGTATCAGTTGTCAGAGAGGATTGATCAGCTGAGGGAAAATGAGTACTCGCATCTCTCTGGTGCCAATTCAAAGGTATGTCTTGACTACTGTGGATTTGGGTTGTTTTCATTGCTACAGACTGTTCATTACTGGGAATCGTCTACGTTTAGCTTGTCTGAGATTACTGCAAATCTGGGAAATCACGCATTATATGGGGGTGCTGAGATAGGCACAGTTGAACATGATATAAAGATGAGAATAATGGACTATTTGAATATCCCTGAGAATGAGTATGGCCTTGTATTTACTGTAAGTCGAGGCTCGGCCTTTAAACTGTTAGCTGAATCTTATCCATTTCAAACGAACAAAAGGTTGTTGACCATGTTTGATCATGACAGCCAGTCTGTGAATTTGATGGCTCAGAGTGCTAGTGAGAAAGGTGCCAAAGTTAATAGTGCATGGTTTAAATGGCCTTCTCTCAAGCTCTGTTCAACTGATCTGAGGAAGCAAATTTTGAACAAACGGAAGAGGAAGAAAGATTCAGCTGTTGGCCTTTTTGTGTTCCCGGTGCAGTCGAGAGTGACAGGTACGAAGTACTCGTATCAATGGATGGCCCTGGCTCAACAGAACAACTGGCATGTTTTGCTTGATGCTGGGTCATTGGGCCCAAAGGACATGGATTCCCTTGGATTATCTTTATTTCGACCAGATTTCATCATCACTTCGTTCTACAGAGTGTTTGGCTATGACCCGACAGGATTTGGATGTCTTCTAATCAAGAAATCTGTGATGTCAAGCCTTCAGAATCAGTCTGGACATGCCGGGTCGGGTATAGTGAAAATTACTCCCGTGTTTCCTTTGTACTTGAGTGATTCAATGGATCATTTTCCGGGATTTGTTGAGGACGAAGAAGTCAGTGGGAATGAAGTTAACACAGAAACTCGTCCTGGATCTCAGTTGCCTGCCTTTTCTGGTGCATACACATCAGCGCAAGTGAGGGATGTATTTGAAAGTGAGATGGAGCATGATAACTGTTCTGATAGGGATGGGGCGAGCACTATATTTGAGGAAACTGAGAGTATTTCTGTTGGGGAGGTGATGAAGAGCCCCGTTTTTAGTGAAGATGACTCTTCGGATAACTCATTGTGGATTGATTTAGGTCAGAGCCCATTGGGTTCTGATAAAGCTGGTCATTCAAGCAAACTCAATGTGGCCTCTCCATCGCCACCAGTTTGGTTTGCTGGCAGAAAAACTCGTAAACAAATTTCTCCACAAGCATTAAAGACATCAAGCAGCCCGATGTTTGACAAGGAATTGAATCCAAGACATCATGAAGACCACCATGTATTATCATTTGATGCAGCTGTTCGATCAGTGTCTCAAGAATTGGACCATTTCAAGGAGATTCTTGAAGAAGAACAAATTACCGAAAGAAATGAGGCTTTGAGAGAATGTACAACTCCTGTGCATCATCATTTTCCGGAAATTGACGAAGAACCTGATACCAACGAACCACTTAATTCTGCCGTGAAAGGATACGGTCCCAACAACTTGTCTTCTGCTTCTAATCACAGAAGCATTCCGAACGGCTCAGCTTCTGAGTTATTCCGTGACACCAAGGAAAGTGCGATAAGACGAGAAACAGAAGGTGATTTTAGGTTGCTGGAAAGGAGAGAAAGAAGTAGAATTGCTGGTGGTAGATTTTTTGGCATAGAAGAGACAGAGCAGCTTGGAAGCAGGGAAAGAAGGGTATCTTTTAGCACAGAAGACAATCACAGAGCTCGCTTAAGCCAAACTTTGGAGCCTGGAGAAGTATCAGTCACGAGCCTCGACGATGAGGACTACATTAGTAATGGGGAATATGGTGATGAACAAGAGTTGGACAGGAATGAACCTGAGTTGATCTGTAAGCATCTTGATCACATAAACACGTTGGGTCTCAACAAGACAACATCTCGACTTCGTTTCCTTATTAATTGGCTCGTAACTTCATTGCTACAATTAAGATTGCCGTGTTCAAATGGCAAGGACAGTGCACCACTTGTTCATATCTATGGCCCAAAAATCAAGTATGAAAGAGGTGCAGCTGTTGCATTCAATGTGAAGGACAGAAACCGGGGTATGATTAGTCCAGAGATTGTTCTGAAGCTGGCCGAGTCACACGGTATATCTCTTGGTGTTGGCATCCTCAGTCACATTCGGATTCTAGATAGCTCCAAACAGCAAAGAGGATCTTCGAGTCTTGACAATACAATCCTTTGCAAGCCAATGGAAAATGGCAGACACGATGGTAAAAGTGGATTCATCAGAGTTGAGGTTGTCACTGCTTCTCTTGGGTTTTTGTCCAATTTCGACGATGTTTATAAGTTGTGGGCATTCGTGGCTAAATTTCTTGACCCAGCCTTTGTCAAAGGGGGAGTCCTTACGCCTGTTGCAGAAGATGTAGAAGCATGATTCTGGAAACTTGTGCTGATCTTATTACATGGAGAAGATGCAGAGATGTATTGCAAGTTGATGGTTCAATATCAGTTGCAGAAGGTTCAATATCAGGGGCAGACAGACGATTCAATAGCAGGAGCAGAAGTTTTGGTTAGAATCCTTTTGCCCCCCCTGCCTCTTCTCCTCCTCAAGTAGATGGCTCGTTCATTCATGTTTTTATTTGCTTTAAATTTATTTTTCTTTTACCTTCTGGGCTCTTGTAGTGTTGGTTTTATATATTGATTTTGTCTCAAATAGTAATGAAGAATTTGAGCAGATATGGAAGCGAGTTATAGACCGAAGTATTCTGCTCCACGGAAATCTTCTTATTTTGGGTTATTATACATTTTCTTGCCAAGAGAATTCTGCTGCACTGTCGATGAATTAATTTTACTCAAGAATTTGCTAAATGTAAGAAATGGATTAAATTCTCAAAACTTTGACTTATCAATTTTTCACTTCAAATTCCAGTAGCAGTCTTTGACTCTTTGGGTCACATTATCTCCTCGTGCTTTTGACCTCTCATAATTTTGATTTTTCAATCCATCCAAAAAAAACTTTGGTTATATTTATTTTCATTCATTTTTGAATAATGCTGTTTATTGTTCGTTGTGATCACGCATATGTTCGATAATACTGTAGCGATTTATAAATTGGTTTATTTATAATTTTAAGGTAAAATGTGTGG
Organism: Ligustrum vulgare; assembly: GCA_963555705.1. Taxonomy (NCBI): domain Eukaryota; kingdom Viridiplantae; phylum Streptophyta; class Magnoliopsida; order Lamiales; family Oleaceae; genus Ligustrum; species Ligustrum vulgare. The sequence goes on along the minus strand of OY743177.1, from coordinate 23,402,732 downwards.
TTGAAAAATTGAAGAGAGAAAATGTTAAAAAGTGATTTAAGAAATTGTATGATTTATAAATTGATTTATTTGGTTTACCAAAGTGTCGCAATTCGAGTGACTCAATTCATTCCTATTTAAAGAATTTCCTTAAGAATTTGATTTGCTTCAATCAGGTTCCTATTCATTCATCATGCATTACCAAACTTTATCTTGTCTTACTTTATTTTTAGTCAAAGCATATTGTTGAATTGATATTTGATTACATTGAGCCAACAGGCCACTCACAGAAAATGACTGCCACTTCCACTCAGAATCTCAAGCCATAATTCACAAGAATTTGCTCTCTCCCCTTAGCTGTGAATATATTACATTTGATTTTCCCCCCCAATATGGAATCGAACAGGAATTCCTGATCTGATTTGGTTCTGACTTTATTAACCGAGTACATGAACTTAGATAGGAAATGAGAGTATGCACATTTTATTAAAAATCATATTTTGATCCAAAAAAGTCACAAATTTTCGTTAGTTTCTATTAATCTGCCTCTGTTTGATTGTGATAAAAACTCTGATTTTAATTTAAGTCAAAGTCAATAATTGATTTCAAACACACATTATGGGTTTACTGTTTACAACTTTTTAACAACTTATTTCATCAATTTTTATTAAAATCTTCTAAAAACTTGATTTCAATCTTTACCAAATAGGGCTTATTTGCTATAATTGATGCTCATATTAACATTAGCAAGAAAACTTGAACATTCTCTCTTTGTCTGTCCACGTTTTATCATCGACTTGATGGATCAATTTCAAGATACAAGGCTTTCCTATTAGAAGTTTAGAACAGGTTGTTCAAAAGGATCCCCGACCTTTCATCAAATATTCTGCTTTTTCCTGGATACTTGGGTTCAAATACCTATGGATTCGTTGTTTGCTTACTGGCTTCAAAATTATTTATAAATAAATAATATTACGTATTTTTAGGTAAAATGTGTATGATTAAAAAATAATTTGTTGAACCTATATAAATTTGTTATACACATTTATCAAACACATTGTAAATTATTATATTGACAAAATAAGAAAGGGTAATTGGCACAAAACATCAACACCTTTGGGCTCTCTTGGGAAAATCATCCCTACCTTTGTTTTTTTTTGACAATTTCGTTCTCACCTTCACTTTTTTTGGAAAAAGAGGGCTCTACCATCAAAAAATCTGCTAGTTGACTAAGAAATCATCAATTGACCATTATAATGAAGGGTAAAATTTTTTTTTTACATTGTTTAATTTAAAATTATATAACAAAAAAAATTAAAGGGTTAGGTGGCGTTCTGTTTGTATTTTATTTTGTATTTTCATTTTCGAAAATGTTTTGTGTTTTGTGTTTTCATTTTTGTTTTCAAATTTGCTGAAAACGCGTTTGGTTTGTCATTTCTGAAAACTGTTTTTGAAAATGAAAAGCTGGAAAACACGTTCTGTTTGAAATTTTGCAGAACACTATTTAAACTATTTTTAATTAATTTGTTTGCAGAATACTACTAACTCCAACTCAAATTTCCTTTCACAATACACTAAAAATATGGTTATATGCAACACACTAATGTGAGTATTAAGAGTCTATATTAATACAACTTGATCAGGTTCGGGACTTAAGAAAGCTCTACTTCTATTAAAATCCAGAAAATGCAAGTTCTTTCAAAACTATCAGAATCCATTTATCATTACATTTTTTGAAATATAACAAAAAGAATTCTCATTTAATTTTTTTTTTTTGTAATGTTGATATTGAATTGAATAAAACTTTATTTAAACTAAGTTCCAAGTTAGGATAATTCTTAAAAAAAAAAAAAACTCTTTATTTAGGCTTAGTTCCAAGCTAGGATAATTCTAAAAAAAATAATAAAAAAATAAAAACTTTATATTAAGCTTAGTTCTAAGTTAAGATAATTCTATTAAAAAAAAAAAAAAATTCCCAAAACGCGTTTTCCGCGTTTTGGACATTTTTTGTCGAAATACACACAAAACGCCCAAAACGATGTTTCGGGCGTTTTCCGTTTTGTGTACAATTTTTTTTTTTTGTTTTCCAAAATGCGTTTTCGAAATTGTAAAGAGAACGCGTTTTTAGCGTTTTCGAAAATAAAAATAGAAAACGACCTCAAAACAGCAAAGAGAACAGGGGCTTAGTTTTACCAATGGTCACCAAAGTTGCAACAACAATCAATGAAGTTTTAATTTTGGCCCAAAAAAATTTTGCAAGGACGCTCCCATCTCCCTCCTCCTTTCCCGCCACTCCCACTGCCATCGCCTTTCCTAGCCTTATCAGACTGCTATCAGACCAGTGTAGTAAGGAAGTGACTCAAGACTGTCCAAAATCGGAGCTAGAAGAGGAGTGAAGTCGATCAAAAAGAGAGAGAGCAAGAACTAACCAGAAATAAAAAAGGAGAAGGTTCACACATTTTTTCAAACTTCATTTCCTACCAACCAATCGAAGCAAGACCACCACTATTTGTATCGCAACGCCGAGGAGAAGACTCGACCAGAATGTGGTAAGATTCCGACGGCGATAGAGGAAGATTTGACTAGAAATAGGGTGTGAAACCAAACTTTGAAACAGCGATTCCGGACAGGGTAGAGCTCCAATCGTGAAACGGTCTGCACCGTTGGGTTCGCGAGAGTGAGGAGCTTCTACTGATGTTTTTGGCATTTTTCGAGTAGAACTTCGACATGGCAACGAAGGCGATCCGGCAAGGTTGGGAAAGGTGGTGACGGTTGTTGCCTTGTTGGAAAGGAGGAGGAAGATGGGAGCGTCCCGAAAAAAAATTTTGGGGTCAAAATTAAAACTTCAATGATTGTTTTCAAATATTGTTGCAACTTGGATGACCATTAGTGAAATTAAGCCTTTAATTTTATTTTTGTTATATAATTTTAAATTAAACAATATAAAAAGACTTTTTTACCCTTCATTATAATGGTCAATGGATGATTTCTTAGTTAACTAACATATTTTTTGATGGTAGAGACATCATTTTAGAAAAAAGGTGAAGGTGATGATGATATTGTCAAAAAAAAATAATATATGGATGATTTTCGCAAGAAAATTCAAAGGTCGGGATGTTTTTCGTTAATTACCCAATAAGAAAGAAAGGGAAAGTACATAGAGTACACGTGTAGGTTCACTGACCAAAGAGATTTTTAACCTTTTTCTTTATTATAAAGTCGGGATGATTGGTACATGCAATATTTATGTACCTACCTACCTTACGTACTTTTTCAACTTTCCTACGCATAGATAAAGAGGATGAGAAAATCAATCGTGTTTGGTTTACTCATTATTACAATTGGACCATATCGATAAGTTTTGTTTGCCATACGTAAAAAATAAAGAATTCTTGAATCATTGTTCTCCCTTTACTTTATAATTTTTTTCTTCCTTTTTTATGGGATTTGTTTTGTAGATTCCGCATTCTAGAAGAGGCTGAGGTTAGTAGACAAATTCACGATGTTTCAAAGCTAATTTTATTTTTCCTTTCAAGGTGTCTAAGCATAGAGAGATCGAAAAGAACGTACATCATCATGTTCATGTTCTTGCTCAATTTAACCTTTAAAAAATTTGAAGAAAATTGCAGCATCCTTTAACATTAATAATGGGTCGAGATATTTACTTGAAAAAATGAAATTATTCCAACATTCTTGTAGTTGAATAACCTTGCTATTCAATATATCGAATTAACGATTTTTCAACACGATCTTGGTTACAATGAAAGGAGATTATTATCCAAACTAAGTACCTAATTTTGCGAGTTTTTATGCCAAATATATGGTTCGCAGTTTAGTTTTCTAATTATATGTGATTTTTCATACTAATTTCACATATTTTCTTCCATCTTTTCTTTCTTCATGCCCTACACAATAATGGGAGGTTGTATGAGAATGTTAAAGGAGGACCATTGGCGGAGTCAAAGATTTATTATTAGGGGGCGGTCCAAAAAATCTTCCCGGTGGAATTGTGTAAAAAAAATGCCAAAAATGCAATTTCCACCAAAAAAAAAAAAAAAAAAAATTAAAGTTGCTATTGAGATTCAAACACTAGTACTATAAATCTCATGGCACTAATTTCGCAACTAGGCCATAGCTTTATTCCCATTTAAAAACTCGAAATTCAACGGGAAATTTTTTGGCTTCCAGAATAAGAAGAATATGATTATGCAATTCAGCTACACCAGTCTATAGATCAAAAGGAGTCTTTGGAACTGCTTTAATAGGAACCCTGTTCTTCAAGTACATGGTAGTTTTTAATGCATACATCCACAAAGAAGCGGACAAAGAAGAATTGCTTAACATACATCTAACCATTTCCATTATAGTACGATTATGCCTTCAACTACACCGTACATTTTATCAACTTTTATCAAAATCTACTAAGAACCTACCAAACAAGAGCTTAATTAGTTTGTTTCTCCATAGTTGATGACTTCCTAAGTTCTCATGCAATGTTTGTCAGATTATGTCATGTTTTACTCTAAACGTAACATAAACTCCAAACTCTTTTCCTGGTTAGTTGATAGCTCTATGGATCATGCCTAACATTTATGGTATCCATGTTCAAGATTAACTGGTAAAAGACACTGATTCTTGACATGCACTCAACTCAAATTCAATGAGTGTCAACTACACTCTTATAACAGCATTTTTTCCACTATGGAAAAATGATTGTTGAACACATTTTAAATAAATTAAATTGTTCTCTTTCAAGCCAGGGCCTGAAGTATCTAGAGAGTGGATCTTAACATGGTCTCAAAGTAGACGAAGTACCTAGCAAAAGTTTTGTGGTCGCCTGCATAATATTATTAGCATTTGATGAATTCGAACAGAGGTATCTAGTATTGGTTCACAAATATTATGATTTTGCCTTGCATATGTAATTCTGTTTTATTTCTAGTTCAACTTTGAAAATCCTGTTTACTTTTAACTGTCTAAAAACACGTTTATGTTCAGACTTGGCTATTGGTAAAGGAAAAATTTTTACCACAACTTTTCAAACTCAATATCAATCATCAATTCTTAGTCAAGCTTTATCTTTGAATTGATGGTTCAAAATTCAAAGTAGATACTAATAATAGGCTCTAACCTTAATCTTTTAGGCATTCATATGAACTCTTTAAGCTTATCTTACTTCTCATCTTCGTAATATGAAAACGATTTTTAAAAATGAGAAAGTGGTTAAATAATGATTTCAGAAGTGCTTGATAAAATTGCAACAACTTGATTAGCTAATTCTATCATTCGTCTTTTCTAAAAAGAATGAGTACGGACATGTCATCTTGACAATGCTGTATCCCTCATGACAGCTTCAATAATTAAAGAAATAAGAAATTACACCTAAGCCTATTTTTTAAGAATCAATTTCAAATATAAGATCAAACTTGTATATATTCAAAAATCAGGTGATTATTATAAATTTTAATATTAATAATAAACATACTAATTATTAAATTAAATTAAATTATCACTAAACCAATAAACCCTAATTCTAATTGAAAAGTTCAAAACTCTCTCCTCTCTCTCCCCTTCCATTTTCTTTCACGCCTCCCCTTCCCCCCACATCTAACAGATTCCTTTAAGATTGCAAGTCTAACAATAATTTGATTTTTTGGTCCAAGATAATACTTTGGATCTTTGAAAAATCTTTCTCAGCTGAAAGGTCAGTGTTCTCCAAAATGTACTCTTTTGATGCTTTGGCTATTGCTTCGATTGAACCAATAATGGCTTGATTCGGGGTGTTTGCATCATGGCTGCCAATCCCAGGAATTGATGTGACCACTTTGAGATAAGCGTCCATCCCTTGCACTGATTTTTCCCTCTCAGATCTCAATTTTACGACATCCTGTCGCTTACAGGTCGGTCATGGTGGTTGATGGTGATGATAATGATTGTCACATTAAACCGCACTACCGTTCAATCGTTGAACCCGCAGCCGGAGAGGAAGTCGAGAACCTTGACCGCAGTCGCTATAATCGCACAACGCAGCTGCATCGCACAACAGGGTGTTGGAGCTCGACCACAAAACGCAGCGGTGAATGGGGCACTGCTGCCGCCATTGAAAGAAGATAGAGAGGAATCACTGATGCATCTGGGTTTGGATGGTGTAGGTATGGTGATGGATGTGACGATGGTGGCTGTGCAGGCAGGTGATGATGGTGGTAGACTGATAGCACAGATAGTGGTGGAACTGGTGGTTGTTACATTCGAATAAAAATATGATATACCATTTTTTTCTTGTGACCTCAAAATAGATCTTATTTGTGACGTTAAAAATGATTGTTGTGATCAGAAAAAATGGTGGTATTGTGACTGTGGTGGTGAGACGGTGGTCATGATCTTGATGGTTGGAGGTGATGGTAGTTGTGACCTTGAAATAAAAAAAAAAATGTGACCTACAATTTTTTCTTTGTGACGTTGAAAATTTTTGAGAAGTGATATCATAATTTGATGAATGTGACCTAAAAAATATGTGATCAAATATTGGATAAATCAACTGTGACATAATACTTTAACAATTTTGACTTAAAAGATTTGTGACCTAATAATTTGATAAGTTGTGATTTAAAAATAAGTCGGGATTGACGAAATTGACATTTTGTGAACTACTATTTTGATAATTTGTGACTCTAACATTATTTGTGACTTAAAATATTTGTGTTTTGTGACTTGAAATTATACAACTTGTAACCTTAATATATATAATTAATAAAATATTTTTAATTACTTAATTTAATTAATTAATCTTAATTACAACCTTATTTTTGAAATTATACAAGTTTCATCTCAATTTTGAAATTTTTATTTATAATTACCTTATTTATGTATTTTTCCCCTTAAAGAAATATGATTTATAAGATCATTGTTAGAAGGTCTGGGCTTGTACAAGCTATCGGTCATGGGGTCTTACCAGCCCAAAAAATTGATTGGGGGTCTGATTACTTTATATGGGAAAGTTCGGAGACTCATTACAAATTTCTCTTGAATTATATCACGTTATACTTTAATTTTTTTTCTTAGTTTGCAATCTAATTTTTTGTTACATTTTTACCACTGGTGTGGTAATGTTGTTGCTACTTCCAGTAAAATATTGGAAAATATACTCAACTAAAAATATGAACCCACAATTTAGATTGGTTCCACCACTTGTTTGGGTAGAAAATAAGTTTGGAGATTTTTTTTTTTTTTTTCTGTTGGCATAGTTTGAGTCATTATTTTTTGTTGTTTTGATAATTCATAGGTCCTTAAAAGCAGTGGCGGATTTACTGTGGGGCAGTGGGGTCACCTGCCCCCACCCAACTTTGCAATTTTTTGTATTTTAGTCCAATTTTTTTTTTATTTTTTACATTCTAACCTCCCATTTTTTTTTGCCCTCACTGTTTTGACTTTTTACTAATTTGCCCCCACAATATTTTCATCCTAGCTCCGCCCCTCCTTGAAAGGAAAGTAAATACATCATTTTGGCAGAGAAGGCCAAAGCCAAACTTGTCCATGTTCCAAGAAACACATTGAGTTATGCATAACTGAGTTGCAAAAAGTATACTCAGGTTTTGTTAGGAAATTTATCACAGATATTTGTTTATCTATGATCCAAAATCATCATGTTGAATTATCAATAATGAAATAATTGAAGCGGAAGCATTCCTTAATCCAACATAGTTCACGATGATTGATTCTAACGGTTGGGTCTTCCAAATCAACACGTAGTCCTTATTTTCTCTCTAATGATGGGATGTCAGAATAGAATGGACCATAATTGTGATTCTGGGACCATAATTGATTTTATATACTGAATTGGCTGTAAAGTAATTCGGCCCTATAAGAGCAATTGGACCAGTGTAATATTTGAAGCCCAAAATCAGGAGGCCCGGACGGATTAAGAATCTCATATTAAAGCTTGTTGATTGAGCCCAAAACTCAAGCATTAATTCTGGTTTTCAACCCTAAGCTCAAGCCCAAGCTAAATTCGAATCTTTGGCCCAACTGATACACCGCCTTTACATTGCCAGCCGTTGGATCATCTCAAATTCATCACAGCCGTCTGCTTGATGATAAGGATGTCTCTCTCTGGCTTCTCACATCCAACCTTCCTGATTTTTCTCTTGTTTCTCTCTCTCTCTGGCTACTTGCCTCCTTCGTGTTCTTTTGAGAGAAATCTCATCTCTTGCACATATTCTTTGTGGTTTATTCTCTGATTCTGTGTGTATATTAGAGATTAATACCTAGTGGTTATATTGCAGACTTTGATACGTAATCTTTGTGGTTTCTTAGTGGTATTTTGTGCCAGTTACTAAGTTCTGTAATATTTCTTAGTTGATGTGTTTGATTTCGTAAAACCTTCATTTATGTACTTTAATTTGTTTAAATAAAGTTCTTTTGAGGTTTTATATTTTTTTAACTTATTTTGTGGTATTTTTGTGGTGATTCTGAGCCTGAAATTATAACAGTGGTAGGGTTCTTTTGATTTCCCTGATTTACGACTTAGATCTTGTAGATACAGAGTTTGTGTGGGTGGATTTGTTTCACTGGAAGATACTTTGTGGTTTTCTCAAAAACGATTTTAGAGTTTTTCTTTTCTTTGTAGTCTCTTTAATAAATTTGTGATTTCTTGAATATTTTTTTGAAAAACCCATACCAAAACGTTTTTTTATCTCTGGAAACTTTGTGGAAGATTTTCAGATCTGGTGGATTTCTCAAATTTCTTTACTGAAATCTTCGTGGTAGACTTACTTTGTGGAATTTCTGTAACCCTATTTTAAATATTTGGGTTTTTTCATAGTGTTGGTGTTTGGATTTTTTATTTCTGAGTCAAAATCAAAAGATCCAAAAAATCAAAATCAAAAGATCCAAAAAACTCAGTATATTTTTATAATATGCTGAAAATCAAGGGATCTGACATTCCTTGGTGGCTGAACTTCGTGGATACTGATTAAACTTCGTGGTATTGGAACTTAGTGCTATTGAATCTTTGTGGAATTAAAGCTTTGTGGAACTGCAGTAACCTTAATTTTTGCAAAATGTGATATCTTTATATACTGCACTATTAGTACTATTATTTATTTTTCAAAGTTTCCTATTCTCTCCAAAATCTATCCGTTCTTGAAGCCTATTCTTGGACCCCTTCACTTACCTTTGTCCAGGATTTCTTGAAAATTCGAGAATCTGAGGGAGTTTTGGGCTGACCCAAAGTAGATTGAGGGATATACTGGAAGAACAATTTTAGTACTTCTGATACTTTGTGGTTTTTCACTCTGTGTGACTATTCTTTGTGGATTGTGATCACCTTAATTGCTATACTGGTCATAGTGCCTGATCCCTATACAATGTTACATACTATATCTTACTTAGTGGACTACCTCTGTTATTTGAAATACTTTGTAAAATTATCCTGGATTCCTTTGTTATATTTGCCTGATATTTGTAGCAATAAGGCTTTTGATTTTGTAAAAAAAAAAAAAAAAGAATTCAAAAATTATTTGGTCATTATTTTAATTGCTACTATTAAAGTAGATGTTGAAATCTAGAATGGCAAAGGAGATTCTAATCTTTGGAGCCAGAAAATGAAAGTTTTATTACTTCAAATGAAATGTGCTAAGGCTATTGATCAATCTTGGCCTGCTAACCTAATTCAGGATAGACAGACTGAGATGGATGAAATAGCCTGGAGTACTCTGTTTCTTCACCTATTTGATAATATCATTAGATAAATAGGTGAGACAAAAACTGCAATGAAACTTTGGGATACATTAGAGGAAGTTTACAACACTGTTTCTCTACCAAATAAATGCTTTCTTTGGAAACAATACTGCGCTTTTAAATTTGATCCTTCCAAAGATGTAAATGAAAATATGAGTTGGTTCAATAAGATTACACAAATCCTACTTAACTGTGATGAAAAATTGTCTGTCTTTTAAATGCTATGGGCGACAAATTTAAAGACCTCAGGAATGCCTTAGAATATGGTGGACAGAAATTGACTACTAAAATAGTTCACACTTCCCTTAAGAATAAGGAGCTAGAATTGAGAAATAGTTACGAAGAAGCCTATAGTGTTATAGGAACTTCAAAGAAAAAGAACTTCTTTAGGGACAATAAACCTGTAAACAATTTTAACAAAAGTTGGAATGCTCCCAATAATAACAGGAACTGGAATAACTTGAATAATGCCTGTTAAGGGTAACTATCAAAAGAAAGATAATTTTTATAAGCCTAAGGATAATTCTTTTAGAGGTCAGTACAACTTTAGGGGTCAAAACAACCCTAGAAATGAAGACAACTTTAGAAATCAAGACAATTTTAGAGGTCCAGATAACTCTAGAGCTCAAGATAGTATTCTCAGACCTAGATTGTGTTATTATTTTGGTAAACCTGGACATCATGTTAGAGACTGTCTAAAGAAACAACATGAAACTGGAACCAGTAATCAAACAGAGGCTGCAACACATGATAATAATGGTGTTGTTTATCTTACTACTGAATCTGATAACAAGTATGAATGAATACTTGATTCTGGCTGTACTTTTCATATGTGCCCTAAAAGGAAATTATTTGCTAGTTTTAGTAATGACTCTTATGGTTCTGTGAAACTTGGAAACAACTTGACTTGTGATATTAAAGTTACAGGTAAGGTTCTGTTGAAACTTGAAAATAATAGAACACTTATTTTAAATCAAACCAGATATGTGCCTGTTTTAAAAAGAAACCTGATTTCCCTGAGTGTGCTTGATTATGAACTTTATGATATTAGACTGCATAAAGGTTACCTTAGTATTTTCAAAGGTAATAATTTACTTTCTTGTACTCCCAAAACAAATGGAATATATGTCTTGAAATCATATTCTTTATGTGCCAATTCTTTTAATACAGTTTCTGAAAATGATAAAATTATTTTATGGCATAAAAGACTTGGACATTTAGGTGAAAAATGTCTTAAATTTCTTGAAAAGAAAGTGATGAGAATCCAGGGAGTCAATCGAGTCAAAGTCAAACAGGTCAACCCTCTATCAGAATACCGGTGGGGCCCATGACAAGATCCAAGGCTAAAGAGGTCCAAGAGTCGATGGCGGGACTCATTTTCAAGCTCCGAAATCAAGTCCACATGGAAGAGAGCAAGATCGAGGTCAATTACCTAAGTTTGGAAGCTCGGGACATTTCGGTCGACCGAAAGTTTCATCCGATCGACCGAAACTCTGCAGGATTTTGAGACGTAGCTTCAGGCGGGTTCGAATGACCTCCGTACGACCGAAAATGCCATTTCGGTCGACCAGGTGGTCGACCGAAATAGTTTCCCGAATGAAAAAAACGAGGTTTTTTTATGTAATTTCCCAAACTTTTTGTCTTTCATTTCTTGTATATACTTTGTAAAGCCCAAACCCTAGATAGTTTTGGTTTGAACATTGAAGACTCCATTGAGAGCATTTGAGAGAGGTAAATCCTTTCTTCCTTTGTAACTTTTCTTGGAATTTATTTCAACTTATATATTGAGAGTTTGTTCTTGTGTATTTGTTGATATTCATTTCACAAGTCTTGGTATTTGTCTTAATCTCTCCATTGGGCTAGGGTTAACTTTCCTTAGAATTTTGGTTAGGTTAAACTTGGATCAAGATTCCTTATTTATTACCTATTTTAGCTTTCTTGGGTTGATACAATTTTGTTGTGGGAATTTTTGGTTTAATCACCAAAGGGGTTCGCATCATTTGGTATTAGAGCTTGGCTCTAAAATTGGTAATCCTATCTTTACATTTATTGTTGTTGTTCTTGATAGTAAAAAAAAAAAAAAAAACGAAAACGAAAATTACAAAAGAAATTGGGGAAAATTAGTTGTCCATGATTATTTCATGATTCCTACATATTGGGCATTGTTGTTATCATCAATTTGAAAGTTTCTTGGGGATAAATTTGAACAAACACTTGAAAATTCCAAACTATTCAAGTTGCATCCTAAGTGTTTGATAAAATGTTTCAAAGAGTGTTTTCATATTGAAACTTACCATTCAACTACCAAACACATTCCTAAGTAAATTCCTTGTGTCTTACATCAAGTTATTGTGACTATATCCTTGAAAATCTTATTGGTCAAGTTAAATTCCTTACTTCCTTGTATAATAGCAAGCAACTAAATTCTACTTGCTATTGTGCAATCCTTTCCTTTGCTTCCTTTGTTGTTTGTGGAATTTGTGCTACACAAGAGTTGAATTCTCAATTTAGTTGAATTACGTTCCTTGGAAAGTTTGGGTAAGAAAGTGAGGAGTGGTAAAAGGAAAGAGTGGTGAGCTCATTAGAGGAAAAAAGCCTAATTGAGTGAAACACGAGCGAAAATATTTTGTGAGGACACTTGCACACTTACACTCCATGGCTAATGCACATACTTTCAGTGGACAAGATTCTAATGCACAAACTCAAGAGTTGAGGGATATGATACAAGCTCTCACGGTTACTATGACGGATATGAGGGGAAGGTTGGAGGGTAGATTAGCAAGGTTGGAGACTAGGAGGGAAGTTCCATCTCCAAGGGATGATAATGTTAGGAGGGGTGATAGGAGAAGGCCTAGAGATGAGTATGAGGATGATGATGTTGATGATGATGAATTGGAGAGTGAAGGAAGTTAGCTTCCTCAAGGATAAACCAAATGTTGTTCCTACAACCTCTAGGAGTCGGGATATAGAATGCTTCAAGTGTAGAGAACGGGGGCATTATGCTCGAGAGTGCCCTAACAATAGGGTGATGATTATTAGAAATGGGGAGTGGTACTCGAAAAATGAAGAGGACGAAGAGGGGTTGCCATGTAGAGGAGATAGTGATGGAGAGGAAGAAGAGGTGGAGGGAATTGTTAGTCCACCCAAGTCTTTAGTCACCATTAGGTCTCTCAACACCAAAGCCAAGGTGGATGAGGCGGCTAAGCAAAGGGAGAATAACTTCCATACTAGGTGTCTTGTGAAGGACAAAGCGTGTAGTCTCATCATTGATGGGGGAGTTGCACCAATGTAGTTAGCACTAGTATGGTCGAGAGGTTGGGATTACCTTTAATGCCACATCCTAATCCTTATAAGTTGCAATGGTTGAGTGATTATGGTGAGTTGAAAGTAAGCAAGCAAGTACTACTTATTTTCAACATAGGGACCTATGAGGATCAAGTACTATGTGATGTGGTGCCCATGCAAGCTACACATATATTATTGGGGAGATCATGGCAATATGATAGGAGGGTATTGCATGATGGTAGGAAAAATCGGTATAGTTTCCAAATGAATGGAAAACCCGTGCCACTCCTACCTTTGAGTCCGGAAGAAGTTTACAAGGACCAATTGAAACTCAAGAAGGAGGAGGAGGAGGAAAAAGAAAGAAGAAAAAAAAGATGGAGTTGAGTGAGGGACAAAAGGAAAGTGAAAAAAAAAGAGAGAAAAAAATAGTGAGAAAAAAATGAGGGGAAGCAAGAAAAAAAATAGAGAGCAAAAGAAATTGAGAAAAGAATGAATTTTTATGCGAGTAAAGGTGATGTGGAGAGAGCTTTAAAAGAAAATCATTCTATTCTTTTGACGGTGTATAATGAGTCCCTCCTTACACTTAACGACCCTCACACTTCCCTCCCCACTTTAGCTACTTCTTTGTTGCAGGAGTTCGAGGATGTCTTTCCAGAGGAGATGCCTAGTGGACTTCCACCCATTAGAGGCATCGAGCATCAAATTGATTTCATCCCCGGAGCCGTCATTCCAAATAGACCGGCATACCGAAGCAACCCGGAGGAGACCAAGGAACTCCAAAAACAAGTTGAGGAGTTGATGAGTAAAGGATATGTTCGTGAGAGCATGAGTCCTTGTGCCGTTCCGTGCTACTTGTGCCCAAGAAGGATGAAACCTTTAGAATGTGCGTCGATTTCCGAGCCATTAACAACATAACGGTAAAGTATCGACACCCCATTTCAAGGTTAGATGATATGTTAGATGAGTTGCATGGTTCTTGCATTTTTAGTAAAATCGATTTGAGAAGTGGATACCACCAAATTAGGATGAGAGAAGGAGATGAATGGAAAACCGCTTTTAAAACTAAATATGGTTTATATGAGTGGTTGGTTATGCCCTTCGGTCTCACTAATGCACGGAGCACTTTTATGAGATTAATGAACCATGTTTTGTGTGCATTCATTGGGAATTTGTGGTAGTTTACTTCGATGATATTTTGATTTATAGCAAAAATTTGAATGAGCATATTGAACACTTGAGAAGTGTACTTTTGGTTTTAAAAGAAGATAAATTGTATGCTAACCTCAACAAGTGTAATTTTTGCATGGAAAGTGTGGTCTTTCTTGGATTTGTAGTTAGTACTAAGGGAATAGAGGTCGATGAGGAGAAGATCAAAGCCATTAAGGAATGGCCCACTCCCACAAGTGTCACCGAGGTAAGAAGCTTCCATGGGTTAGCTAGTTTTTACCATCGTTTTGTCAAAGATTTTAGCACACTAGCTTCACCACTTACCGATGTTGTTAAAAAATATGTTGGATTTAAATGGGGGGAGGCGCAAGAAAAAGGCCTTTAATGAAATAAAGAACAAATTGTGCACCTTCCCGGTTTTATCATTGCCTAATTTTGATAAAACTTTTGAGATTGAATGTGATGCTTCAGGCACAGGTATTGGAGCAGTTTTGATGCAGGAGAAAAGGCCAATTTCCTACTTTAGCGAGAAGCTCAGTGGAGCCGCCCTGAACTACCTTACATATGACAAGGAGCTCTATGTGTTGGTAAGATCGTTAGAAACATGGCACCACTACTTGTGGCCAAGAGAGTTCGTCATCCACACCGACCATGAGTCATTGAAGCACTTGAAGGGGCAAGGGAAGTTGAGCAAGAGGCATGCCAAATGGGTGGAGTACGTAGAAACTTTTCCCTATGTCATCAAATACAAAGAAGGTAAGGAGAATGTGGTAGCCGACGCCCTTTCTCGAAGGTATGCTCTTATTACTACCTTGAGTGCTAAATTGTTGGGTTTTGAGAGCATTAAGGACTTGTATGCGCATGATGCGGATTTTGCTAGTATATTTATATCATGTGAGAGGGTTGGATTTGGTAAGTATTATAGGCAGGAGGGGTTTTTGTTTCGAGAAGGTAAACTTTGTGTGCCAAATTGCTCATTGAGAGAGTTGATGGTAAGGGAGGCCCATGGCGGGGGATTAATGGGTCACTTTGGGGGTAAGGAGAACCTTGGAAATCCTACAAGAACATTTCTTTTGGCCTAAAATGAGTAGAGATGTTGGGAGAATTTGTTCTAGGTGCATAACTTGTAGGAAGGCCAAGTCCAAGGTAGAACCACATGAATTATATACACCCCTACCTGTCCCTAGTGAACTTTGGACGGAAATTTCTATGGACTTCATTTTGGGATTGCCTAGGTCAAAAAGAGGTAGTGATTCCATTTTCGTGGTTGTAGATAGGTTTAGTAAAATGGCGCATTTCCTTACTTGTCATAAAATCGATGATGTCATTCATATCGCCGACCTATTCTTTAGGGAAATAGTGCGACTCCATGGGGTTCCTAGGAGCATTGTGTCGGATATGGACGTTAAATTCCTCAGCCACTTTTGGAAGGTCCTGTGGGGGAAATTGGGAACTAAACTTTTGTTTTCAACAACTTGTCATCCCCAAACCGATGGCCAAACTGAGGTGGTTAATAAAACTTTAACACAACTTCTTCGCACCGTCCTTAAGGGCAACCTAAAGAATTGGGAAGAGTGTTTACCTTTTGTTGAATTTGCATATAATCGAAGTGTTCATTCTACTACTTCCTTTTCTCCATTCGAGATTGTTTATGGTTTTAACCCTTTAACTCCTTTGGATTTGATTCCGTTACCTATTGATGAAAGAGGTAGTTTAGACGGGAAGAGAAAGGCGGAGTTGGTAAAATCTCTCCACGAGAAAGTCAAACTCCAAATCGAGAAGAAGAGTGAACAATATGCCTCCAGTGCCAACAAAGGTAGAAAACGAATGACATTTGAGGCCGGTGATTGGGTATGGTTGCATTTGACGAAGGAGCGGTTCCCGACTCAAAGAAAATCAAAATTACAATCACGTGGTGATGGCCCCTTCCAAATCCTAGAGAAAATCAACGACAATGCCTATAAGCTTGACCTTCCTGGTGAGTACAATGTATCGGCTTCTTTTAACGTCTCTGACATATCCCCTTTTGATGCAGGTGAAGATTCGAGGTCGAATCCTTTTCAAGAGGGAGGGGATGATGAGAATCCAGGGAGTCAATCGAGTCAAAGTCAAATAGGTCAACCCTCTATTAGAATACCGGTGGGGCCCATGACAAGATCTAAGGCTAAAGAGGTCCAAGAGTCGATGGCGGGACTCATTTTCAAGCTCCGAAATCAAGTCCACATGGAAGAGAGCAAGATCGAGGTCAATTACCTAAGTTTGGAAGCTCAGGACATTTCGGTCGACCGAAAGTTTTATCCGGTCGACCGAGACTCTGCAGGATTTTGAGTCGTAGCTTCAGGCGGGTTCGAATGACCTCCGTACGACCGAAAATGCCATTTCGGTCAACCAGGTGGTCGACCGAAATAGTTTTGGTCGACCACCTGGTCGACCGAAAGTTTCCCGAATGAAAAAAACGGGGTTTTTTGTGCAATTTCCCAAACTTTTTGTTTTTCATTTCTTGTATATACTTTGTAAAGCCCAAACCCTAGATAGTGTTGGTTTGAACATTAAAGACTCCATTGAGAGCATTTGAGAGAGGTAAATCCTTTCTTCATTTGTAACTTTTCTTGGAATTTATTTCAACTTATATATTGAGAGTTTGTTCTTGTGTATTTGTTGATATTCATTTCACAAGTCTTGGTATTTGTCTTAATCTTTCCATTGGGCTAGGGTTAACTTTCCTTAGAATTTTGGTTAGGTTAAACTTGGGTCAAGATTCCTTATTTATTACCTATTTTAGCTTTCTTGGGTTGATACAATTTTGTTGTGGGAATTTTTGGTTTAATCACCAAAGGGGTTCGCATCAGAAAGGTGTTTTTGGTAAAGATGTTCTACATAAACTTGATTTCTGTGAAAAGTGTGTTTTGGGAAAATAGAAAAGAAATTCTTTTGATAAAGGCATTCACAAATCTAATAATATACTTGAGTACTTACATGCTGATTTGTGGGGGCCTGCCCCAGTGAATTCTGTTTCTGGTTTTAAATATTTCCTGCTTATAGTTGATGACTATTCTAGAAAAGCTTGGGTTCATTTGTTGAAATCTAAGGATGCTACTGTATGAGTGTTTAAAAACTGGATTACTTTGATTCAAAATTTAAAAGATAAGAAGGTCAAAGTGATTAGGATAGACAATGACCTAGACTTTTGTAATCAAGACTTTGATTCCTTTTGTAGTAATCTAGGCATTCTTAGACATAGAACTGTTACATACAGTCCACAACAAAATGAGGTTGTTGAGAGGATGAATAGGATACTTTTTTAGAAAGAACTAGGTGTCTATTACTTGATTCAAACATGCCTAAAATTTTCTGGGTGAAGCAGATAAAACTACCTCATATCTGATCAACATTTCTCCCTAAAGTGCAATAGATTTTAAATTACCTGATCAGATTTGGAATAATTCTCTTCCTGATTTCTCAAAACTGAAATTTTTTTGCTGTGCAGCCTACCCACACCAAACTGAAACCAAACTTGACTCCGGATCTTTAAAATGTGTTTTTTTGGGCTATGGAGAGGGAGTCAAGGGTTATAGATTATGGGTAAAAGAACAGGGAGGTTACATGTCATTATTAGTAGGTATGTCATTTTTAATGAAAACTATTTTCCTTGTAAAGATGAAATTTTAGAAGATCCTCCTAGTGAAAAGGACTTCCTCACTTCTGAGCTGAGTACAAATCATTTGAGTGATGATAATGATCTCCCCAATACTCAGTTTCAGGTGGAGTAACCCCCACATTTTCAGAACAACAGTCCTGAACCTGAGTCATCAGATTCTGTCCCTATTTCTAAAACCGTTCCTGAAATAGAAGCTGAACTTAATCTTGAAAATTATCAATTTGCTAGGGATAAAACTAGAAGAGAGATTAGACCTCCTCCCAGATTTGAAGTTCCTAACTTTGTTTCTGCTTTCATATATTCTGAACTTTATAGAATGAACTTGAATCCTTTGAAGAAGCAACTTCTTCAACTGATTCTAAACTTTGGCTTGCAGCAATGCAAGAAGAAATGGATTCTCTTATTAAAAATGGTACTAGGATCTTAGTTGATAAGCCTTTTAATAAAAGAATAATTGACTGCAAATGAATTTTCAAAATAAAAGAAAGTGAGTCTAAAGATGTGAAACCTAGATACAAAGCTAGGGTTGTTGCAAAAGGTTTTTCACAAAAAGAAGGGATTGATTATAATGAAATATTTTCTCCAGTTGTTTAGTCTATATCTATCAGAATTCTATTTGCTCTAGTTGCTCGATTTGATTTAGAATTAGAACAAATGGATGTTAAAACTGCTTTTCTTTATGGTCATTTAGAAGAAACTATTTATATGAATCAACATAAAGGTTTTGAAAAGAAAGGTAAAACTGACTTAGTAGGTTTGCTGAAAAATCTCTTTATGGTTTGAAACAGGCACCAAGGCAATGGTATAAGATATTTGATTCTTATATACAAAGCCTTAATTTTCAAAAGAGCCAATATGATTCCTATTTTTTATTTTAAGTCTGGTGAAACTGATTTTATGTATCTTTTATTTTATGTTGATGATATGCTTATAGCTGGCCCAAACATGCATGAGATTGATCTGCTTAAGCATAAGTTACATTCTGAATTTGAAATGAAAGACTTAGGGCATGCTAAAAGAATTCTTGGAATGGATATCTTTAGAGATAATAATTCTGGAAACTTGTTTTTAAATAAAAAATATTACATTGAAAAGGTTTTAAAAAGATTTAGTTTATTTGATGCAAAATCTGTCTCGTTACCCCTGCCTGCTCATTTTAAACTGTCCATTGAACATTCACCTAAATCAGATGACGAAATATTTAGGATGATAAATGTACCTTATTCAAATGCTATAGGATCTGTGATGTATCTTATGGTCTGTAACTGACCTGATATAGCTTTTGCAGTTAGTGTACTTAGCAGATTTATGAGTAACCCTGGTGAGTTACATTGCGATGCCCTGAATTCTTTGTTAAAGTATCTTAAAGGCTCTGCAGGACTTAGTTTAGTATTTTCTAAAACCAAAACTGATTTTTAACTAAAAGGTTTTGTTGATTCTGATTTTGCTAGGAACATTGATAACAGAAAATCAACTTCTGCATATTTCTTTACTTTAAATTGTTCATGTATTAGTTGGAAATCTTAGTTACAAAAAATTGTTGCTTTATCTTCACTTGTTGGGACCATGGATATAAATTTGCCCAGTCTCAAGCCCAAACCTCAGGCCCAAGTGAGATTCCAACCCAAAACCAATTGGTAATGGGTGGAGTAGTCCACTTAGGTTATATGGTAATTTATTTCCTTCCTCACAATCGATATGGGATTGTTTGCATTCCCCAACAATCCCTCCCTCAAACAAGGCCCACGAGGTACACCTAGCCCTCCCTCAAGATAAATCCCGTCACATCTCCTCATGCCCAGGGAGATCACCATTCACCAAGATTATCCACCATAGTTGCTGCACACTATGTTAACATGGATCTTCCATCTCGTGAGAAACCACAGGAATTCTTCATCTTGAAGCTCATCTCGATTCATCTGCCGTTGTTAGGGAGTCACATTTATCCACTCGTTCGTGTGTCCTGATAAGTGTGCTTTACACAATTATTTAGTTCCTAAATTAGCAATTTAATTGACAAATTGAGCAAATATCTACTTATAAATTGTGTTTATCTTGTAAAATTAGGTACAAACTCAATTGGAAAGCAAATGGACAAGATTGGAGTGTAATTGAGCTTAAAGAGTAGCAAATTTGACGTTCAAGGACCATTTTGCTCAACTTCCAGAACTCAAGGACCAAGGATGCAACTTTCGGAACTTTGGCATAAAAATCTGAATTGGTATCCAGCTGGGGAGATTCTCTTTGTCCCTTCTTCTTTTCCAACTTCTGCTGGAGAGTATGGGAAAAAAGGAAAGGGGGAACAAGGCATGATGGGCACTACTGCTGGAAGCATGGGCAGCTGGAAGCATGGACAGAGGAAGAAGGAAAAACGTGAAGACAGCAACCTAAGTGCGAGTTTTAGGAGATAAATAGAGAGGAACTGCGGTTGCTCAAAGGGGGAGCATATAGGAAATGAAAAGAATAGAACCGGGGGTTCAAATTCAGGGTGACAGCCTGAAATTGCTGGTTAAATTCATTAGATAGAGATACATATATATATATATATATATATATATATATATATATATATATATATATATATATATATATATATAGAGAGAGAGAGATTAAGACTGGAGGAATTGCATTGCTGGAAGTGCTGATCTGCAGATAGAAGCTGGGCTGGATGCTGCTACTGCTGGTGCTGCTGACTGCTGGAAGGAAACTACTGCTGCTGATTGCTGGAACGCTGCTGGTATTGCTGCTGGAGCTGTTTTGCTGCTGAAACCAGTTGCTGTGCTGCTGAAACTGAATGCTGCTGTGCTGCTGAAAGCTAGACTGCTGGAAATGCTGCTGTGCTGGTGAATGCTACTGCTGAAAGCTGGATTGCTGGAATTAATTGCTGTGCTGATGCTAGAACTGGAAGCTGCCTGTGAGCACTAAGTGATCTGCTGTGCTGCTGAATATTACTGCTGAAAGACGGATTGCTGGAATTAATTGCTGTTGCTACTGCTGGAAAGGAAACTGGAGACTGCTATTAACTGGAACGAGTCTGAGGTGCACTGATTTCAGTTGCGGCTGGACACAAGGCTGCAACAAGAAGTTACAATGAACCAGGTTGCGGCTGGAGGCAATTCAAGCGGCGATGCAATTCTGATTTCAACATTCAAACTCCGGGTTTTAATTTTATCATCTATCGCTTTTTCTTATGTTTAGCTAAATTTTAATGTTGGGATTTATGGAATGAATTTAACCTAGCTTGGATTAATTTTAATATTTGCTATTTGATTAAAAGCTTATTTCATGTGTGTTTGTTATTGAGATTATTACATGTGTTTGCTTGATCACCAAATATGTGTTTTGTGAAGTGTATGATAATCGAGAGATATTATGCATTTTAGACCAAATAACAAATGCTCTAGGTTCTTGTTAAGGATAGAGATATACCTTAAACCCTAGATGATCCATTGAGCTATTTTCACAAAGAGTTAATGCAATTGATTGGGCCTTAATCGACATAGAGATATAGTAGGTTAGACCAATTGATTAGGGTTGATTTCACTCGAGAGAGGTAATTGGCTAAGCTTGGAAAATCGGGTCTAACATTGTAAATGAGTAATTTGTTAATTTGCATGTTGAGAAATTAATTAGGCGATGGTTAAATGAAATCATGAATCCCAACTATTTTATCTTTCATTTTCCGTATTTTAATTTGGTTTCAAATTATTTTCTTTAATTTAGAATTTACAAAAATCCAACTTTTAATTGTGTGTTTCTTTTATTGTTAGAATTAAATTAATTAAAGTTATATAATCTAAAGTAAACATTCCTCGTGGGATCGACAATCCGGACTCAAGTCCACTTTATTACTTGTACGCGACCCGTGCGCTTGCGGTACACTATTTTGAGCGAACAAGTTTTTGGCGCCGTTGCCGGGGAATGTTTTTACTTTGATTATTTCTTTAGTTAATTTTAGTTTTAACAATTTGTAATTATTTTTGTTTTATGTTTTATTTTGTTACATTTGGTTAACCACCACTATTCTAATCTTTCTTGTGTTTGGTTTTCTTTCTATGTATATTTGATTCTAACATTGGCAAAATAGGAAAGCAATTGCAATGAACAATCTCAACATGGGTGATGAATACATGCTTGAAGAATATTCAAGTTGTGAAATTTGTTACAAGATGCATTGTAATGGACAATGTTTGTTTTCGGGCAATAGTTTGATTACGTCGAAACTTATTGGGTTTAGACAATATTTGAAATGCCGAAAACAAGCAATTGATACATCAGATGTGAGTTACATGCTCTTGGGAGATTGTGTACCGGATGATTGGGATGAGGACATCACTCTTGTGGGAGATGGTCCTCCATTATTGAATGAGAAGGTACTTGCAAAGTATTACAATGAGCTTGCCAATTTGGATGAAGAGAATATGCTTATGGGGGATGCCATGTATTGGGAAGGATTTCAAATGTGGGGGTATAACCCACTCTTGGGAATCAATAGGAAAAACTTGCCGTTGCCCATGGATTCAACTTATGGATCGGTCATTCAATCCGAGGAGACATCAACTAAAGAAGATGAGCTTGAAGAGAATGACAATTTAATCACAAAAGAATCACTTGGAGGAGTGGTAATTAATGAGGAAGAGATTAAATCAAATTCTCTCAACTTCATTGATTGCCCAATAATTGATTTTGTGATTAAGCCACTTGAGGAGGTGCAAGTCTACTTAGTTGAGTTTGAATTGGAGGGAATAGGCAAGTCCCATGACTTTGCAAGGAGCAAGGTGCAAGTGTTTAGATCAAATGAAGAGTGGGGCAAAGCCAAAAGAAGAAAAATGGGGAAGGCATCAAAAGCTATATTTAGAGTGCCGTGAAGTGCTTATGCGAAAAGTCGAGCTAATGACTTTAAAATAAGCGCTTAATGGGAGGCAACCCATTCTCTATCCTTTACTTGCTTTATTTTTATTTTTATTTTTTTTTGCATATTATTTACCTTCTTGCATTTTATTTACTTTCTTGCAAATAAATTGGCTAGGTCAAATCTCTATCTTCCATAAGTATTTTCCTCAAGTTGGGTATTGTGAAATAGCTCTAATACATTCTCATTTAATTCTAGCATATACTCATATCAAACTTTCAAAGTCAAAATTTGCTTAAAACTCATTTTTAAATCACTTGGTTCATATTGTCTTTTATCTTCAAGTGTGATTTAATATTGATGTGGATGGGCAAATTACATTGGATTTATGAGTTAGAATTGAGATGATGAATGTAATTTAAATTTTTGGATCATCACCACTTATTATCTACTTTTTTCTTGTGTTTTCATAGGATGCTCACAAGGTATTCGGTGAAATGCCTCATTAGAGAAAATTGTGCTCAATCGATTGGAGGCTTCAACACAAATTTGGGGGTGGATTGTTGGTGCTTGCAATGAGATGTTCACATGCCCAAGACTACTTATGAGTGCCCTACCACTTCTTGGGATGTCTAGTAACTTCTTTCCTCTTACTTTGATTTAATTTTACACATTGAGGACAATGTGCATTTCAAGTTTGGGGGTGATTTCCTATTGTGTATTGACATGTTAGATAGCCTTGCCGTGGCCAGGATTACTTAGATGTTTAAAATTGTTATTGATTCATGATTTATGACCAATATGCTACTTGTGTCTACTTTTACAAAATACTTATCTATGCAAGATCATATTTATCTTGAGCACAATAGTCATGATTGATTGTTGGTGAAGTTTAGGAACTGTTGAAGGGTGATGAGGTTAATGGAGTAGAAGAACTAGGTTGTGAGCTTGTATTGTTAATTTTTATCAACCTATCAAATGTTTCCCAAAACTCTAAATCTCTTTATCCTATTGTAAGACAAGTTTGGGGGTTGTCGACCCGGTGAAGGAGACGGTCTAGACGTGTGGTGATTCCATGCATGTTGAAAATAAATTTTGTGTGGAGTGTATTTCGCCAAGTATAAGCTAAGTAATGACCGTATGCTAAATCTCTAAGCCCATTTTAATTTTTGCATTGCATTGCCCTATCTCGAAGCCTTTTTGACTTGAGTAATTAAGTCCGTAGGAGTATCTTGAAACTTGGTGCCTTAAGTTTGAAACTTGGGAGTCACCGGCCGAAAGCTCGCTACATGGGTCAATTAGAAAGCTTAATGAGTAGGGTACTCACACACACACTTGTAAAAAAAAAAAAAAAAAAAAAAAAAAAAAAAAAGCACATTATCATTGCATTCGCTTAATAAGTCTACCCCACTTCGTAGCCTTTTTGGCTCGAGTTAATAAGTCCGTAGGGGTATTTTGAAACCTGGTACCCTTTGATCTAAAAAATCGGGGAGTTTCCGACCTAAAGCTCGCTACATGGGTCAATTAGAAAGCTTAAGGGAGTGGGGAAGACACGAGCATTCATCACGTTAGTTGTTAGAAATCATGCATTTGTACTTGCATAAGGGCTCTTAGGTGAATAGTGGGTTTGAATTGCTTAGTATAAACTTGAATGTCGAAACACTCATTAGTGGAGAGTCACTGCATTTCTAGGTTGTCGAGATTTTCGGTAAAACACACACAAACTAGAGTGGAAAAAGAAAAGAGTGATTTGAGAGTACCCTCTAGAATTGCATCTCGGGAGAAGAAAGAAAAATATGTATTGGGGGATGAATGTCACGAGTGGGAAAGAAAAAGAATTGACCACTAATGGTGGGTAGTTTTGACTTGAAACCTCTTTACCCATCAATATTCTCGAAACTTAATTGACAATTGAAAGTGACTACGCACACACACACCGATCGAACATCGGATAAGCTAAACTTCTTTTTGGTAGCATTGTTTGGAATCATACTTTTGAATTGATTATACAATTTTACACTCATGAGTAATTTGCAAGTTATCCAACTTTGTTGATCTATATTTCACGTTACTTGATTGCACTAGTAGGTAATTTTGCTCGAGACGAGCAAAAGCTCAAGTTTGGGGGTGTGATAAGTGTGTTTTACACACTTATTTAGTTCCTAAATTAGCAATTTAATTGACAAATTGAGCAAATATCTACTTATAAATTGTGTTTATCTTGTAAAATTAGGTACAAACTCAATTGGAAAGCAAATGGACAAGATTGGAGTGTAATTGAGCTTAAAGAGTAGCAAATTTGACGTTCAAGGACCATTTTGCTCAACTTCCAGAACTCAAGGACCAAGGATGCAACTTTCGGAACTTTGGCATAAAAATCTGAATTGGTATCCAGCTGGGGAGATTCTCTTTGTCCCTTCTTCTTTTCCAACTTCTGCTGGAGAGTATGGGAAAAAAGGAAAGGGGGAACAAGGCATGATGGGCACTACTGCTGGAAGCATGGGCAGCTGGAAGCATGGACAGAGGAAGAAGGAAAAACGTGAAGACAGCAACCTAAGTGCGAGTTTTAGGAGATAAATAGAGAGGAATTGCGGTTGCTCAAAGGGGGAGCATATAGGAAATGAAAAGAATAGAACCGGGGGTTCAAATTCAGGGTGACAGCCTGAAATTGCTGGTTAAATTCATTAGATAGAGATACATATATATATATATATATATATATATATATATATATATATATATATATATATATATATAGAGAGAGAGAGATTAAGACTGGAGGAATTGCATTGCTGGAAGTGCTGATCTGCAGATAGAAGCTGGGCTGGATGCTGCTACTGCTGGTGCTGCTGACTGCTGGAAGGAAACTACTGCTGCTGATTGCTGGAACGCTGCTGGTATTGCTGCTGGAGCTGTTTTGCTGCTGAAACCAGTTGCTGTGCTGCTGAAACTGAATGCTGCTGTGCTGCTGAAAGCTAGACTGCTGGAAATGCTGCTGTGCTGGTGAATGCTACTGCTGAAAGCTGGATTGCTGGAATTAATTGCTGTGCTGATGCTAGAACTGGAAGCTGCCTGTGAGCACTAAGTGATCTGCTGTGCTGCTGAATATTACTGCTGAAAGACGGATTGCTGGAATTAATTGCTGTTGCTACTGCTGGAAAGGAAACTGGAGACTGCTATTAACTGGAACGAGTCTGAGGTGCACTGATTTCAGTTGCGGCTGGACACAAGGCTGCAACAAGAAGTTACAATGAACCAGGTTGCGGCTGGAGGCAATTCAAGCGGCGATGCAATTCTGATTTCAACATTCAAACTCCGGGTTTTAATTTTATCATCTATCGCTTTTTCTTATGTTTAGCTAAATTTTAATGTTGGGATTTATGGAATGAATTTAACCTAGCTTGGATTAATTTTAATATTTGCTATTTGATTAAAAGCTTATTTCATGTGTGTTTGTTATTGAGATTATTACATGTGTTTGCTTGATCACCAAATATGTGTTTTGTGAAGTGTATGATAATCGAGAGATATTATGCATTTTAGACCAAATAACAAATGCTCTAGGTTCTTGTTAAGGATAGAGATATACCTTAAACCCTAGATGATCCATTGAGCTATTTTCACAAAGAGTTAATGCAATTGATTGGGCCTTAATCGACATAGAGATATAGTAGGTTAGACCAATTGATTAGGGTTGATTTCACTCGAGAGAGGTAATTGGCTAAGCTTGGAAAATCGGGTCTAACATTGTAAATGAGTAATTTGTTAATTTGCATGTTGAGAAATTAATTAGGCGATGGTTAAATGAAATCATGAATCCCAACTATTTTATCTTTCATTTTCCGTATTTTAATTTGGTTTCAAATTATTTTCTTTAATTTAGAATTTACAAAAATCCAACTTTTAATTGTGTGTTTCTTTTATTGTTAGAATTAAATTAATTAAAGTTATATAATCTAAAGTAAACATTCCTCGTGGGATCGACAATCCGGACTCAAGTCCACTTTATTACTTGTACGCGACCCGTGCGCTTGCGGTACACTATTTTGAGCGAACATGTCCACTAGACAATCTTTTTGGCTCTGATATCACTTGTTGGGACCATATCAATTTTCCCAATCTCAAGCCCAAACTCCATGCCCAAGTGAGGTTCCAACCCAAAACCAATTGGTAATGGGTGGAGTATCCCACTTGGGTTATATGGTGGTTTATTTCCTTCCTCACAACAGATGTGGGATTATTTGCATTCTCAGCACAATTAAGGCAGAATATATAGTTGTCATAGATGTTGTTAAAGAATGCATGTGGTTGAAAAGTTTACTTTTTGAAATTGACTGCATTGACAATTCTAAAATTGAAATTTGTACTGATAGTACTAGTGCTTTACATCTTTGCAAAATCCTATTTTTCACAATAGATCAGAACACATAGATGTAAAATTTCATTTCATTAGGGATATTACTGAAAAAGGAATTTTCGAACTTGTTAAAATACCAATCCATCTAAATCCTGTAGTTGCTGGAATAAAAATTATACCTATAAAAAAATTTAAGGATGCTTTAAAGTTTTTAAATTTGATAGAATTTTGATACTACCTTATGTATTTTTGCAGGTGAAGCTGTTCCAATTGAGGTGGATATTGTAAGAGCAATTGGACCAGTGCAATATTTGAAGCCTAAAATTAGGAGGCCCAGCCAAATTAAGAAGCCCATATTAAAGCCTGCTGATTGAGCCCAAAACTCAAGCATTAATCCTGGTTTTCAAAGTAAGCTCAAGCCCAAGCTAAATTTGGATCTTTGGCCCAATTGATACACCGCCTTTACATTGCTAGCCTTTGGATCATCTCCAATTCATCATAGTCGTTCGCTTGATGATAAGGACGTCTCTCTCTCTCACATCCAACCTTCCAGATTTTTCTCTTGTTTTTCTATCTCTGGCTACTCGCCTCCTTCGTGTTCTTTTGAGAGAAATCTAATCTCTCGCACATATTCTTTATGGTTTATTCTCTGATTCTGTGTGTATATCAGAGATTAATACTTAGTGATTATATTGCAGACTTTGATCTGTAATATTTGTGATTTCTTATTGGTATTTTGTGCGAGTTACTGAGTTCTGTAATATTTCTGAGTTGTTGTGTTTGATTTCGTAAAACCTTCATTTATGTACTTTAATTTGTTTAAATAAAGTTCTTTTGAGGTTTTATGTTTTTTGAACTTACTTTGTGGTATTTTTGTGGTGATTCTGAGCTTGAAATCGTAATAGGCCAACATGAAATTAGGAATAATGACCTGGTATCTATACATAAAAGCCCATATATTAAAGAGGAAATTACCCCTATCCCTACTTTTAAAGAACCAAATTCAAATATAAGTTGAAATCTATAAAAATACAAATCTCAGGTTTTAATTAATTTTTTTATAATTAAATAATAATTTAGAATAATTTGAATTTAAATTAATTATTCAACCACATTTCAATCATACACAACTTCAAACCCCAATTATATTATAATCTCTCTCTATGCTCCATACGCACACACTACCGGCGGCAACTCACCCCACGGCCACACGCTCTCAGTCAGTTGAACGGAATGCTGGCGACGCCCTAACCCACGACAACACCGCGTGTCGTCAATCTCTGTTCTCCGCCCCTACTGCCATTGGGCACTGCGACACATGACTACGGATGGCTACGTGCGATTACTACTTATGCGCGTAGTTTCAAATTCGACTTCAACATGGAGTAGCGCTTGCTGCTGCGCACGGTTTAGAGATTGAATTTACAGGGGATGATTGGAGGACTTTCTTAGATCTGGAGATGGGAATCTTTGAGGTCACATTTAATACGAGTGGTGGTGATGCGGTTGTGTTGTGTGTGTGCAATGTGTTCGTGGAGGTAGTGGTGGTGCTGTGGTATTGCGATGGTGGGTGGGACTACGGTGTTGTGGTGTGCGATTGGTGTGCTTCGGGGGCAGCGGGGACGCCACCTGCTGCTTCGATCTCCCAGGTTGTTGCTGGCATCGCTGCATCGACCACTTCTCCAGCAAGAATTTAAAGGCAAAGTGAGCAGCCTTCACGTGGGATTCGAGCCTTGTGACGGCGCTACGAACGGAATATAGATCTGGCTGTGAAGGAAGCGACAGGGATGGCCAATTCTTTGATTTATCTTCTTGTTGAATCTTGCTGAGGTTGGTTGGCGGCCATTATCAGATTTGGAGACGGGGCTATTTAAGGTCAGATTTAATTTATGTGGGTCATAGGTGTTGGTGGGATGGTGCTGTGATGTTGCGATGGTGGGTGAGGCTGTAGTGATGCGGTGGTGGGTGAGATTGTGGTGATGCGGTGGTGGTGCTGGTCGTGTGGTGGTCTGCTGAATGCGGTGGTGCATTGGGAGGCGATGATGGTGTTTGGTGGTGGCAATGCTTTATGTGTTGTGTGGCGGTGGAAAATGGCTGTGAAAATAAATGGTGGTGGTGGTGGCATTAAGGTGGTGGTGAGACGGTGGTGGTGGGCAGCGACAATGAGATGGTGGTAGCTGTGGACTGGTGGTGATCAGACGGTGACATGGGCAAGTTTTCGGATTTGTTGTGACCTAATAATATGATAAATGTGACTCAAAAGATGGATGATAAAATATTTTAATAAGGTGTGACCTAGAAATAAATTCAGATCAATTAATTTAAAAATTGTAACCTTGAAATTATTTGTGACTTAAAAAAAAATTGTTATTGTGACTTACTATTTTGATAATTTGTGACCCTAAAATTATTTGTGACTTAAGGAATTTGCGTTTTGTGACTTGAATTTATCTTTTATTATTGTGACCTACTATTTTTATAATTTGTGACTTAAGGAATTTGCTTTGTGACCTGATTTTATATAATTAACAAAACATTTTTAATTATTTAATTTAAATAAATAATTATATCAAAAAACCTGATTTTTTAAAGTTATATCTTAAAATTGAAATGGTGTATACTAAACCCCTTATATATGTATTTTTCCCTATATTAATTAGATGTATAAAAGTCCAATATACTAAATCCTTATTAAATCACTTTAAATGGACTTAACCAAAGTTGATAGTCTTTAATTCAATACGCGATAATTCACATATAAGCCCACATGATTGATTAAATCCTTATAGGTTTGTCTTTCAAACACAATTTCCTGAAAAGTATCAAAGGTATCCAAAGTTTTTGTCCTTGTTCTTTACAATCAAGACTTAAACATTGATGTAATATGAGCTAGGGATGGTTCAAGCTTTTAGATTAGGACCAGTCATGATGACATTCTGCACTTAATTTGAAAATTTAGTTGGCATTTTGTATTTAGTCAAAACTTAAATTGAGTTTTGTTTCAAATTAAACCAATTAGCTGGAATAACTGGTCAATTGCAGATTGCCTCTGGCTATTGTAGCAACTACATATCCGGATAAAAGTTCTCCCACGAGAGTTCAAAGTGGATAAAGGTTATGTAGATGGCAATAGTGAGAAATGACATTTTACAATAGCTACACTAAGAGTTTGTTTGGTAATGTTAAAAATTTTAAATCTTTCCTCAAATTCATTTTCAAATACACATTTCTATGGTACCCATCAATTTTCATGCTTTTCAATCACATAGTCTCCAAAAAACTCAAAACTCATCCAAAAACTCATACACCAAACAAGCTCTAAGAGTTATCAAAAATTGACAACTTTGAGGTTAATTTTCTCTATCACTACTCATCTCCATTCTCACTAAGTTGAACTATAACTTGTATTTGCAGATGTAACTTTTCCTAATTGAAATGTTTATCATTCATGTAATCATAATCATACAAGTAGGAGATACAACACTTATAGATAAAATTAGGGTGGAAAATCAATATTTTGATTTTGTCAAAGAGATTCAATAATTGATTTTGACAAAATTGTACTTAAATATATGATACAAGGATTTGGAAATATTGTATTTGTGTAACTCTTTTTCTTATTAGCAACTTGTAATGAAGGAAGAAAAGTATTTTTGTAATTGAACTTTCATTAAGAAAATGTGAATGTCTACCTTGCGTACTTTGATAATATTTTCGAAAGAGTTATTTTCTCTAAGTTGAAATATGTTTTAGTAAAGAAAGAGATTTATGACAGGGGTCGACCCCCTGCAAAAGGGTCGATACCCTTGCAACCACCGAACTTGGAGGGTCGATCCCATACAAGCCTCCTAAAATGACAATTTGCATCTTCTTTTGAATTCCAGCCCTTCCATCGACAAGTAATTTATATTGAATAAGTGTGCTCATCCTGTTTCACCTTCCAGTGCAAGTAGTGTCCTTATTATGTACATAAGGTGTTATTTATTTGATTGATTAAATTATGTGAATTTGGTGTAGATGATATATTCTAACTCATAATTTATGCTATGATTTCCATAATACCACTGTTCCCTTAAAATAATGCAATGCATTGCATTGCTTTGCTGATGTATATAACATGTTGTGCTTGCTCTCGTCATCAACTGCAGGCCTCAAAATTCTTCTTTCAGTTGACGTTTCACAAATTATTGCAATTTTCTATCATCCAATATTTTCTTATAGCACAATTTATTGAAGTTCTTTCCAGTTTACAAATGGTTCTTTTTTTTATATAACTAAAAACACGCAATAATTTCTTTCTTTTGACATTCTATTATTTAATAGTGTGTGCATATTTGTTGGGTAATCACTTCTTTCCTTTACAACTTCCAATCAATTTTTCCACGTCATGTGCTCTTTTTTGTTGCTTCTGATGGAAATTTACAATGCTGAAAATGCTTGAGTTTTTTATGAAGTCATAGTAATTGAAAACTTCAATGTATCCTACGATTGTTTCTAGGTCTTGGTTTTCTCACTGCTGAATCATTAGAACAACCTTTTTGACAAGTGACGGCAACGGAGCAGGTTCGGATCGGGGAGAAGGGCAGGATTGGGTCAGGTCTCCCCGCCCGGCAAATTTTTTTTGTTCCCATACCCGCTCCACGCCCCGCAATTTTTGAGGTGGATTCAGGGCCATTTAAGTGTTTTTTTTCATCATATTTTCTTTTTTTCTATATATTTTTATAAAAAGTTGTTATTTGGGGCGGGCCGCCAAAACCCTCTCCACCCCGTGACGCGCTTCAGGTCACTAAAACCGTCCCAAACCCGCCCTACCGATCTGCGGGGCTGGTTTTTTTCGCCCCATTAGGGTCGGGTACCCGTCGAGTTCGAGGCTGGTAGGGTAATTTTGCCATCTCTTTGTTTCCTTGAGAGAGCACAATGGGTAACCAAGCAACCTTTCTTGTTGCTCAAGATCAAAAGGTACAATTATTATAATTTAACGATTACTATTAAGTGATTGAGTAAGTTCTTATTGGTTAGTATCCTTTTCGAGAACAGTGAATTGCCCCCATCTCTTTGGATTTTAAATTATAAACATGTAAGTATATTTAGTTTTATTTTGTAAGTTTTCTTTTAGTTTTAGTAGTTGTTCAATTTAGGTTTCTGTCATACGCTGAATTACTTTATGGAAATTAATTTGTAGGGATTCTTTGAATGTTTTAAAGTTATAGGAAACATGACACAAATATTTTTATGTTCGTCTCGAGTAATATTCATTTCGACTTAGGACCAATGCATAACGTATGTTCATGCCTTCTCCGGGTATAGAACATTTTGTGGAAGCTGTAAAACTAATTGTTTTAGCAAATGAAATATCAGTAATGTGACAATTTAGCATTGCAATTGAAGTGCTAATATGTTGCATATAATTGGAATGCATCTACTTACTGTCTTCTATCAGATTCCTCCATAGGGTAAATGTTGGCTATTTATAAGACCATTGCTTATGGGGAGTAGAGCTGTTCTAGGTCTTGCAATGAGTTTGTGCAATTTCTCTGGTGTTCCTAAATTTTTATATAGGTAGAGAAAAAAGTTTCTAAGTTATCATGTGCATAATTACAGTTTTACTTTGACAATGACAGCTTATGAGAAATATTCAAGACAAAATTTGTTCAAATACAATTTAGATGTAATTATATACATCGTTACTACTGCGCTCAGTACATGAAAAGACTAGTTGTAACAAAAATTGACATAATGTATAAGATGATTATGTAATGCACAAGTAAAATTTCATCATTCAAGCCATTGTCAAGTTGCGAAGAACAGCACAAATTAAATTTATTATTAATATGAGGTCGATTGTGAATACATAAGGCTATGTTTGTTTGGAAAGATGGCAAATGGGTTGAAGGAAAATATTTTCAAGGAATTGAAATGTCTGGAAATTATTTTCCTGAGAAAATGTATTTTATTATGTTTAATTGGTTTAAATTTCAAGGTAGAAAATATGAAGTTTTTCAACTTTTGTTATTTGATTGATCGAGAAAAATAATAATTTTCAAAAACAAAAATAGAAGCCAGAACCTCTATGCCACAAAATTGATTACCCATCCAAATTCCACATCATTTTGATAATTTTATGAGAAACCCAAAGCCTGTACGCAACAAAATTTATTACCCATCCTCCATTACAGCCATCACATTTGCTTACCTAAATCCCCAAAACCATTATATCAACCGATCAAATCCGGCTTTACCCATCCTTCAATTTCTTCACAATTCTACTTGATCTTTTCTTTTGGGTTTTTTCTGCACCCAGATTCTTCTTCTGTCGTGTTAGTTCGATCTGAACCTGATGATGAAACCTTTGCTCGGAATTTCTGCACTATCTAGGCTGATAGTGTGAAGAAGAGGAAGAGAAAGATGAACAGACAAGTTGAGGAAGCTGAAGAAGTCTCTCAAGAACAAAACTTAGTTTCAGTATTTCTGCATTTGCTATAAACTTTAATCATCTGGTGAGTTTCTTTTTGGGGATAGAATTGAACATAGCTTATTCTGGTTGCATTATTTTGAAAGTTTTATCAGCATTTTGTAGGACAAAAATGGTTGTGTGAGGAAATGAGAGAGGGGCATGAGAACATTGGATGAAATTGATTTGTCTGGAAAATATTTTATCTATGAGGGAAAGCATTTTTGGGAAATCAAGGAAAACATGGTCGCGTGAGGTAAAAGTAAGAAAACATTTGGACTGAAAAATATGGACCGTCAAATAGACCAAAATTTTCCATCTTCCAGAGCAAATCAAAGGCTATCAAACAAGGCATAAGTCTCCGTACGACAAATTTATAAATTAATTTGTAGAGAGGAACAGTAATACATATTACAAAATGTGTGAATTATTGAGTAATCTACATCTACATGCATCCACAATATATTAAAAGTATGGATGATTGAAAAACATTTTATTTTCATTTTATACTTAAATTGTTATTTTTTTTATCAATATTACCCTAAATGTTTAATATATTTTCATTAAATACAATTATTATTAGTTATTATTAATCTAAAATACATTTAAACATTTTTCTCTTTTGTTATTAACAACATTAAATTCTTAATAAAACCTTAATTTCATATAAACAGAAAGTTATTTTCAGCCCCTATTCGGCTACTCATTATATTGAGTAGCCGCCATTTATTTAATATTTCGAGATAAAATTTGTGGTTAAAAATTGGAGAGAGAAAACGTGTATGGTTAAAAAGTAATTTGGAAAATTGTGCAAAATTTAAAATTGTGATGATGATGGATTAAAATGAGTAGTCGAACAATCACTTAATTATAATCTAATTAAGAATATGCAATAAATAATTTCAAAATTTTTTTATAAAAATAAAAAATCAAAACTGAAATTTTTGTTTGGAATTAATATTAACTTTTTTTTTATTTTTTAAAAGTTATAAACATATGCTCCTAAATTAGCCCCCTATTTGACAATCATTTTCAGAAACTCATTTTTTCACAGTCCTCATTTTCAATAACACATTTACACAATAAAATATTTTGCACATAAATCCAAAATTTTTCCATACTTAATCACATATTCTACTAAAAATTACTATTCAAAATTCCACCCAAATAATGGTTATGAAAGAGGGGTTTAATTTGATTCGTCGATGCACATCTTTTCATGTTTTTTCTACGATTTATCATAAATATACTATATAAATCACTTTTCTATTTGCCAAATATTTTATGAAGTTAGATAACGTCTTGATATATGACACTTGACTAATTTATTAAGCTAACACATTAAACAATTTTCCGATATATATTTTAAAGAATTCGATAAAAAATTTCAATAAAATTAGAATTTATTTAGAACTTCAATCAATTTACAATTTTTATTTTTAATTTTTTCTCCCTTTAACAATATGAATTACCTCAAATAATTTAAAAACAATATTAGTACATCAAAAACATTATACATATAATTTATTATATATATATGACGTGCAAAGTATGTGTTTACTATTAGTAATTAGTTCAATACCCGTGCGATGTACAAACATATAAAATTTACAAAAGTTAATATATTGAATCATAAGTATTGGAAGAAATTCAAAAAAACAAAAATAAAAAATGTCAATCTAAATAATAATAAGCATGTTCTGTTACAATTTTTGGAAAACCTCTTTATAAACAACATTGTCGTTACACTTGTTGGGTTCTCGTTGCCATCACAAATCAATATCTTCAGATTAGCATGATTCGTA
Source organism: Ligustrum vulgare (assembly GCA_963555705.1). Classification (NCBI taxonomy): domain Eukaryota; kingdom Viridiplantae; phylum Streptophyta; class Magnoliopsida; order Lamiales; family Oleaceae; genus Ligustrum; species Ligustrum vulgare. The sequence continues at coordinate 23,367,440 of OY743177.1, read as the reverse complement.
ACTCTTGACAATGCTATGTATAACTGTTCATGTCTAAAAGTTGATTTTTTAAGAATAGTCTGATGCGAAAGTGATTGACGTTGATTCTTATTGATAATCATAAGCGTACGACACAATCAACGGAAAATGTCTTCTTTTGAACTTGACTCGAAATCAAATTATAAGTTTAATCATATAAAATATGTTATATTAATATAAAAAAATAAATGCCAAATAATAAATTCATTGAAGTAAAAATAACATGTTAACACACACACATATTTATCACTTGATTACTGCCATTAATGTTTTAATGTTAGTTTAAAAAATATTAATGAAAAAAATTAAAGATGTATTTTTAAAAATCGCTAGAACTAATTGGAAAAAAAAATTGTTTGCTTTAATAATTATAACACATACATAGAAATTAAATTAATGGAAATTATCCAAAAACGCCCAATACCACATTTTCACGTCAACAGACTGCATTCTAGTTCTCATCCTTAGAATCAGAGTTCATAGCCTCAGATTGTTGCGGTAACTTGCACTCTATGCTGACTTCTGAGATATCCAACATGAAAACGTGGAAGAAGAAGGCAATACAGCCGCTCATCAAGCAATTCTCGGTGCAAAATTAATATTTCTTAACTACTTAAGCAAAGCAGAAACAGGACTCAAAACATAACTGAATTGTCAGCTTACACTATTATAACCACACTCCACAACCAATTACAAATAATAAAATGAATTACATCTTCACAACAATATGATCAATTTAATGATGCCTAAATTCAATTAAGAAAATTTAATCTTCAACTCCAACACGATTGGTAACGGAGGAAACTTGCGTTTAATTCAAAACAGAAAGAGAGATAAGAAGAAAAGAGGAAGAACACGTACGTTAAGAATATGTGGATATTCGTAGTTACAACATGGAAAGTTAAGGTAGTATGAGCCTAATACATTGATTGTCCGACCACCAATTTCTAGTTTTCCATTCAAGCTTTGTGCTGCCTTTGCGTTCAAGTTGTGCAAACTGCAATGTCGTATCAATAAAATCCATGTTAAAACATAAGGTTAAAATATCAAAATCCTAGATATTGAAAAACACATTTCAACACAATCAATTTACACGAAATACATAAACCCGAAAACTTTGCAATGTCCCGTCTCCGGATCAGTGGGTAGTTGCACAAGCTCAACAGGCCCAAATATTTCCAAAATCTGAGGAAAATAAAAACCAAGAGATGCATATAACTAAAATAGGGAAAATTTAAACATTGTTGAATTGTAATAATGGAAAATTGTAAGACAGTCCAAATAGGTGATTTTCACAAACAACATACTGATGCTGAAATAACTAAAAGATTAGTCACATGCAAGCATGCTACTGCTAAATGAAGGTGACCAAACAAGAAAAATAGAATACCTATAAAGACTTACCATCAGCCTGCATTAATTCAAAAACTAAGAAATAACAAAGACCTCTCTTGCTTTATAAAGCAAATATCTTACCTGGTTACTTCTTCCAGAAGCGAAAGCCACTGATCGAAAAGCTTCTCAGCAAAATCATGAATGTCTTGGATGGTCAGACGAGATACCTCCGGCTTCGGAAGTTGCAACAGTTTGGCATCAAGGCTTGCTATGTCACCTTTGAAATCCATATCTATCAGCTTATAAAATCAGCGATAATGTTTGAAAATTTAAACGCATCATTTATCATCAAAGAGACCTGCCTAATTGGTGAAAGAATTCCCTCCAATTTCAATTTTAAAATTTGGCTAAGAATGGGATCTTCCTAGAGTTGGGATCATGACAAAGAGAGCAATTAACTTGAGCTGATTATGGGGAATTGCTAACTTCAGAATCAAATGATAGTTGCAAAGATTTAGAACCATCCATTTCAACATCTGAATCAGTTTCAAAAATAGCACCAGCAATAATAAATTTTAACTCATCTGGGACAAATTATACACTTTTTAGTTTTTCATTTAACAAATAACCACCATTAAAATTGATTAAGTTCTCACAAAATTAACGGCAGCCTCCGTTGCATTTTAATGAATACCCTTCCAAAAAAAGTGAAAAGAAAAAGAAAGCAAGAATCACAAATTAAAACAAAATACCCAATAAAATTCAAATTCTATAAACTCTTCAAAAGTGTAAATCCATAAATAAACTTTGTAGCGCTCCGAGTTCTAAATATCCGGTTCACCACGTCATTTTCTGGTCTAAACTTTAAAATAATATTCTAGCGTAAGAAATAACTGAAATTCATTTTTGGCAACATTAAATAAACTGCGATGGTCGATAAAATTCGAAAACATTTATGAAACAATTCAAAATAGCGAATCGAGTCATTAATAATACAAAACATTCGACAATACCATAATTTCTTAAATAATTGAAAATCTCAAAAATAGCCAAAGTTTAGAAATATGGATCATCAAAATAATATTTTCGATTATTTAATGACTATTGTCACAATCATCAATCATCTGTCACCCTCTTCGAAATCTGCAAATATTGTTAAAATAGACATGAACATTTCATGAAAATACTCAGTAGACTCATCGTCAATTAATTAATCTACAATATAATTGAATACATAAATGTAGGCTCTTTAGAAATCATACGGTGTGGGTAGTCTCTTCTTGTGCATTAAAACACATGACTTCTCTTTGAAAAATCATAGGGTGTGGGTAGTCTCGTCTCGTGCACTTAAGACATGTAAGTTATGCATAATATCATCATTTATCTTGCAAGATATTATCTTATTTCTCATGCATAAAAGCATATAAGTTATGACAAGCATAACAACATAAATATTTTCGAAAAAATATATTCTCATCTCATTTCATGAAATACATTTCACATAAGTCACATAATATACACATTCACATGCAATCATAATTTAAATCAATTAATAGATGCGTCTACCTTAAATTTAACGAGTGCAAGGTCGAGCGGGAAATGACTTCATTCCTTTAAATCTCCCTACGCCTCGCCTAGCCAATTAGAAAAATAAATTAAATTAGTCTTTTGAAATTTATAGTTTAAAAATAATAAATTACAATTTGGAGACTGAAATTGATTATTTTGAAAGTTTGGGACTAAAATGAATACTTTGAAAGTTGGGGGACTAAAATGTAAATTTTCAAAACTTTGTATTGAATCTCAAAACGAATATTAAACTATAGGGCTTGAAATAATTGGTTTTAAAAATGAAGGGGCTGATTAAAATCATTTAAAATCTTAAGGGTTGACATGAATTGTTTTAAAACTAACAGGACTGATTTTAAAACATTTTAAAACTTTGGGACCAAGCTGTAATTTCTGAAAATCAAAATATTAAAATCAAATCTTATTTCTCTCTCCCTCATTACAGGATTAGAGAGGAAGAGATGGCAGAGGCGCGGTGCAACTGGAGGAAAAAGGGTCTCCAGCCGGTGAAACGCCGCCCCAGGGTGGCGGCGTAAGGCAGCCAAGGATGGGGTTCAGTTTTTGAGAGGTTTGGTACGAGTTTAGGTGCGAAAATGGGTGCAAAATCGAGGTGCAACCGAGGCTTGAATCGCGATTTCCAACGGTCGAGGTAGGTAAGTGTCTAGATAATTTGTTTCTTAGGTTTGGGTTTGATTTGGTGGTATTTTTGAGTTGGGACCGTGGCTTGCTTAGTGTGGTGTGCGAGTTTGGGATGGTGGTGTTGGTGGTTCTGATTGAGAATGATGGAGGTGGTGGAGCTGAGTAGGAGGTGGTGGCTGCTAGGTTGTATGATGAACTTGGTTGAGGGTTGTGGTGAAGGTGGTTTGGAGGTGGGTTGTAGGTGGCGGTGGCAGTGGCAGCGCTCGAATGAAAGTGGTGTGACTGCTTGGATTTTGGCTTTGGTGCGTGAGTGTCGGTGGCTGCTGCGTGTGGTGGTGGTGCGATGAGTTGCTGCAATGGCTGCGAGAGGTTGTTAAGGGCTGTTCTTACCTTGCTGGACTGAATGGAGGTGCTGGGAATGATGAAAATCCTGTGTTGGTTTGTGCTAAGAGGAGAGGCTGGTGAAGATGGTGTGAATTGAAGAGGTTGGGTGTCTAATGTATAAGAGAGTTTGATAGGTATGGAATTGATGTGGTTGGTAGAAGTTGGTGATAGTATAGGTTAATTAGACATTTTGGAAGTCTTGACAAGAAAGACACGAAATTCGAGAAAAATAACACGCGTGAATCAACTGAGTCGGGAAAATGAATCTGATGAAATGAGTTTGACGTAATTTGAAATTTAAACGATTTTGAAAATAGTAATTTAAATAAATAATTAAAATAATAAAATTTTAGAAATTCGAAATTTATTTAAAATCGAATGGACTTGATATTTCTCGACTTGGTTAGACGAATACGTCGCGACGTTAACTTAAAAATGGGTGAGATCGCAACGACACATTTTTCATAATTTTAAAATAATTATTAAATGCGTAAAAATTATTGATCACTACAAACTTCGTCATCAGTTCCTCGTTCCACAAAAATAGACAGTGCAGCACGTATTTAGTAATCCACCCCAACTCGGGCCACATCAAGCCGATAAACTTTCATCTTGCCATCATTAAAACCATGATCCAGAACACGTGAAACCAGCTCATCAATCGCAGCATTTGAGGGAGTACAGACAACACCCTAGGTCTTGGACAAACTTGAATATAGAGAAAAGGGGTGAGTTTGCAGAGAGCTAGATTTCTGATTTAGATTTCGGGATTTTTGAAAGGATATTGGAAAATGATATTCCCCTATAGAAGAGGTGAAGAAAACTGAGCTTCTGATTGTGCAGGGATGATGCAGAAAACCACTAATACAACCCTTATTAACCTCTAAACTGCCCATCACCACTCTGAGCCCCACAATTCAATAACCGTCGTATATATGGAAAATACAGGGGAAAATGTTGAAATGCAATTGATTGGTCAGAAAATTGAATCCGTTGCCAATTAAGATTAATTGGCCTGAATATCAGTTGACTTTAATAAACCGTCGTATACATGGAAAATATGGGGGGAAAATGTTGAAATGCAATTGATTGATCAGAAAATTGAATCCATTGCAAATTAAGATTCTGGTCAAAATTAATTGACCAAAATCTCAGTTGACTTTAATAATATATAGATAGATTCAGATATAGATTATAAATTCGAAATTTTTAGGATATTTATTAAATGGAGTCGTCGAGATATATAGTTCTAAATATAGATTATAAATTTGAAAATTTTAGGATATTTATTAAATGGAGTCGTCGAGTCCAAATTTATTGTGGAACCGATCTAGTGCAGTTCTACTCATTTCTGTTCGATCCCGTCCCGTAATTAATTTTTTTAACATGTAAAATGACACTACATACCCAACCAATGATTTCAATGTAAATAACAAGTTGTCTAGTAATATTCATTCAACAATGAATTCTTTATTATAAGAAATTATTTCAAATTGAAAAAAGATGTATTTCACTGGTTCATTTATTCAAAATTGAATTTAGAGCAGAATTGGAGCATATACTCATCTTCCATAGCTAGGGACGTGAGTTGTAATAACAAATAAATAAAAACAATTAAAAGCAAGCAAATCAATTTGAGAAATATTACAGTTTACCCTCTAAATGTTGCATAGAGATAACTCATTTTAGTAGATTAGAAATGATATGTTTTGATTCCCAACTAGAACAAACTACAAAATGATAGAAAAATGAAAACGAAGGGAAGCATTTTAAAGAACAGTAAATAAATTAACAATACATGCATTGTTTATGTGTGCAGTTTAATCACTTAATTAGCTAATTGAAATTTATTTGGGAAAAGATTAAAATAATTTGCCATACTCAATATTAAAAAAATTTAAAATTAGGGAGATTCGTTTCTTATTCAATTATTCGTCTAGAATTAAGTATTGAACCAAATGATTTGTTCTCAATTTTTGTATATATTCGAGTATTTAACCTAAAAAGAATTGAACTGAATATTTCAGTACGATCTTATTAGATTCTGGAGTTTTGTGCAACCGTAATCGATTAAATTGCTTTAAACTGGTTTGGTAGTCACGAGGGAGCCCAATTTAGGGTGTGTTCGGTAAAGAGATGTTTATAAATTATATAATTTTTCAAACTATTTTTCTAACAACACATTTTTCTCTCTCCAATTTTTAGCGATTACTTTTTAACTTAAAATCATAAATAAATCTTTATATATATATATATATATATATATATATATATATATATATATATATTATAACAATAAAGTGATCAAATATAACACCACATAGTTTCCTACCTTTTTTAACTTTCCTAAAACGGAAATTCATGATTTATATAAAGATTAAAAAAAAAGTTGATTATCAATATATATTTCAAAATTGCTTTTATCTAGAGAATATAAACGGTCACTTTGAAAATGATTTTACCTCATTATTAGTTTTGTTATATATTCAGCTATTAATTAGTTGGTATTTTCAATATGTTTATAATTTGAAATTATGATGTAGAGTTTTAATTAATTATGTGCTATGCTAATAATAAAATATTATTGAAAATAACGTAATTAAAAATGTATATTGTTTTATCAAATTTGTAGTAATTAATCAGTATTGAAGATAATAAATATAGTTATTAGAGATCTTATTAGTAAAATAAAACAATATTAAAAAACATATACAATATAATTACAAATGTGCATTGCTTTACCAAATAAAATAGTATTAAAAATGTATATAACATAATTAGGGTTTTTTTTTTTCTTTTGAAAAATTACTTTAGAGTGTCTGCACTGCAAATGCCTACATAAAGAAGTCTTTCAAGATTTTGATTAATGATTTGTGTGTTTTGTAATCCTTTAACGACAATTATAAATAATTGTTATCTTTTTTGTGCAATTATTACCATTTTCTATGATCACATTTTTTCATTTTTTTAAATTTCATATTTAATAAGTAAATATTTACATATCCCGTACAATGCACGGGGACGAATACTAATCAGTCTATAAATAACCAATTTTTGATATTTTTTACATTAAGTTTTGATTTAAAATTCATTGTGGTTTCTTATGAAACCCACACTCCACCCTCCCATACTAGATCATTTCCCTTTTGACATTTTCTTTTTCTAAAACCAAATGGCGCCTTTTTCTTTCATCTTCCCCGCAGTCTAGGGTTTTTTTTTTCTCAAAGTTGATATACCGTTCGATTCAAGAGATTCATTCCCAATTAACGAATTGTTTTAAAACATAAAACAAATGGCATTCTCATTTACCCCCCAACAACCACAACCACAACCACAACAGCAACATCAATCCCCATTCCAACCCTCGCCATTTTCTCAAACCACTCCACTTCAGCCGCAGCAGCAGCAGCAATTCCAATTCCAACCCCAGCAGCAGCCACAATTGCAACAGCAACAAACGCAGCAACTGCAGCAACAGCTTTATCTTTTTACTAATGATAAAAGTCCCGCTACATACAGTACCAAATGGGATGATCTGCACCCTGACTCTCGAAAACTACTCCACCAAATTGAGTAAATTCCGGGTTTCTTTATTGTTTTTCTCGGGCACGTCATTTGCATTTTATTTTTAATTTTTTTGGGGTGATTGGGGATTTTGGATGCAGGGAAAAAATATTGGAGTACAGGGACGAGAGCCAGCGATTGGATCAATGCAGTAGGCTTTATGATTCTTCGGTTTCTAGCCAAGGATTTGAGCTTGATGCCAGTCAGATTGTTCAGGTCTCTACATTTCAAGCCTTCTTTTAAATCTCAAGAAACTCTTTCAAGGATTTTTTTGTTGTTGCTTCAGTTTAATTTTAGAATGAAATTTGACAAACATTCGAGTTCTAATTGGTTGTTGGATATGCTTTATACCTCCAAATGAGATACAAGATTTTTGACAAATATTCACTTAGCGTGGCTATTTTCTCTTTCCAGGGAAAAAAGGGAAATGAAGTATTTATATAGCATGTCATTGCACCAATTCACGGGTTATAAATGGATTAAGAATTTGGTAATGTGAAGCAGTTACGCTGAGTTCTCAATTTGTATCATTGCTCATATCCGTTCAAAAATTCTGTCATTAGTTATAAACCCCATCTTAGAATATTTCTCAGTATTGTTCTGCCAATTCATGAATTTTATCTGTACATTTTCACATTCGTAGCTGGTTAATGTACACATCATCGAGTATTCCCTGCTTAGTTGGTTACTCTTTTCTTTTGGCTAACATTATTAGGTTTGTGCTTAAAAATGTAAATGGCCAAAGCATTTGATTTTTCACATTAAAGATTGTGGATAATATTAATATGATTGAATAAAGAAATTCACATTATCTTTGTTTTCATGCTGATACATGTCATCGAGTATTGCCTGCTTTGGTGGTTAGTCTTTTACTACATTATTAAGTCATTGTTAAAATGTCCACTCACGGCATCTGATTTTTAGCATTCAGGATTGTGGAAATACTAATTTGATTAAGAAAATAATTACTGATATCTTTGTTTTTGTTCTAGTGTTAATATATCGCAATTATTTAAATTTTCACATCTTACTTTTCAGGAACTTGGTGGAATCAATATGTCAATGGAAAGACAAAAAGCAGTTTTGCAAGAGCTAATGACTGTTGTCAAAGATATGTTAAGAAATGCCGAGGTTGCTGTTCGTTCTTACATGATGTTGAGACCGAGGTTTCTTCACCAAAATAAAGCTGCTGCAGCAAGTGGCACCACACCATCCCAGACATCAGTAGCAACAGTAGCTCTGACATCCAGTAATCAACCCCCCGCTAATTCTATGGTGCCAGTGTTTGATTTTTATAGTGGTATCCCGAAGAAACCATCTCCATTCTTGCAGCAGACTATTGCTAGATTTGAGAAGTATCTCTCTGATTGTCGCCAGTGGATTGAAGAGTTAGAACAGTTGATCATTTTAGATTCTGATAAGAGCTCTTTCAATTCAAGTTCATCCTTGTTGCAGTCTCTACCCAAAGTAATGTCAAATGTACATGACTTTTTTGTTCATGTTGCAGCAAAGGTAATCTTTCCCTCCCTAGGTTGTAATCTACGTACTAACATACTGTGTTTTTACAACTTCCACATTATCTCATGCTTTGTAGTTTGTGCATTTGTTTCAAATCTAGTTAGTACTATTAAAGGGAAACATTTGGAAAAAATCAAGAACTTTGGGTGGTATTTCAAATTATCACATACTTTGTAGTTTGTGCATTTGTTACAAACCTAGTTAGTACTATCAAAGGGAAAAGTTTGAAAAAAATCACGAACTTTGGGTAGTATTTCAATTACAATGCAACCTTTTAGTTTTTCAGTCAAATAATGTGGAAGCTTTTTGTTTCAGTTTTAGTACAGATGAGCTATGCTCTGTTTTATTGATGACAAGGAAAATACACGTGGAGCCATACATGGAATAAAAATGAGAGGCAATTTAAAGTTTAAAATACCAATATTTTTGACACCTTTAAAAGAAAGGACTTAAAATGACCTCTGCAATTCCACACCGGGTTCCCTCAGCCAACATTTTATCTCAGCTGGCAAACAACTACTTTCTGCTTCATTAAAAGTGCAAGTGCGCAATAGATCCAATATTAGAGAGCCAAAACTTTAAAAGAAGAGGAAAACTCATAGTTTGCTGTCTGCTACAGAATTAATACTGTTTTTGCATATCACCAAAACTCCAGATCTCTACAAGAAAAGTAAAAAATGCAGTCAATAGATTAAAAATGTTGATTAAGTAGAAACTTGAGCAATTTAGGGCCCTGACCCGCATACTCCAAGGGTGAACACTCACTGGTTATGGCATGGACTACCAGGGTTTCAATTCCTGTTCCCCATGCTGTAGCACCCCATTGTCTGTAGGGACCCAGATCTTTGATTTTGGCCTTTTACTATTAGTCTTTCTAGGCTGGAATCATCAATGGGTTGTCTCCTCTCTGATAATCTTTTGAATAGGGACAATTACTGAGTGGTCTAAACTTAGCTTTAAATTTATACTGAACCACTGTTGCTCTCTGTCCTATCTGAGAGATACTCTATGCTGCAACTTTGAAATGATAACAAAAAGAAAAACAGCACAAAAACACAATTGAAAATCAGTAATATACTGTCTAGTTTATTAGCCAGTATGCCTTATGACTGAAATCATCCCAATGGAACAATAGCTGCTTTACAGCTCCCATTTCAGTTCCCTGTTGAGTAGGAGAAGAATATGATCCTCCTGATGAATTATCCCAGTTGTGTAACGCCTTTGTATCCCACATTCAATTTTGTGTTAAAAGAGAGAAAAATGCTATCTCCAGACGATAAATACTTAGAATCCAATCACCATAGGTGTAAATAAAGCTGCCACCATAGGTGTAAATAAAGCTGCCCTATACACCACAACCCGAAGAATAGTTGCACCATTCCCAGCTGCCATAGCAGGCTGCAGTTTTTAACTTTTACCCCAGATAAATGTCGCCCTACCGACTGTATGCTCTGGGAGAGTTCTTCAGCTAGAGTGCAATATCACGTGGCTGGGCTCCTGCCATCATCACAGCTACCAGGTTTGTTCACCTCAATAGGTTTTTTGCAATATATTCTCCTCGAAACGACACTTCAATTCAGTATTTGCATCAACAACACCCGTACTATCCCGGAATAAGTTGTGAATGATGTGGAAAAGGTGAATGTTGGCTGAGGGGTCATAAATGTTTTATGGGGAAGAAGATGTCTTGTTCAAATTTTTCTCTATTTTTAATCTCTTTGAGGATATCATATAGCGTGTTTGGCGAGCTTATTTCTAAAAACTAAACCAGCCTTTTGGCGCTTATTTTTAATATACAATCCCAATAAAAATGCTTATATTTAGTTTTGCATATTTTCATGTCATGGTCCATGTCATTTTATTTTTCCATGTAAGACCTAGTGTTTTTCGACTGCTCACTCACGGAGTGATAAAATTGAAAAAATAAATTCAGACATTGCTTGATTAAATTAGTTGAAGAAATTGGGTCATAATAGAAAAAACACTCACCTATTGTGATTATTTCAAAATTTTCCTTTCAATTGGAAATTTGAACAATATCCTTGAGTTGTAACTTATGTTCCTTCCAGATTCTGTTATCTCTGCTTTCCTAACATTTTATGGAAGGTTGCTTATATATCACATTTCAAGCAATGTTTGAATTATTTACTGTATGAGAGCATTGTTCTTCTCAGGAAAAGTTTGTCACTTCCAGAGTGCGTATAATGGTATTTTTGTCTGTTCCAAATGTTTGTTTCAACATGTTGCTTAATTGATGTGTATTTATATGTTGTTCTTACAGCTTTTCCTATGTTGACGCTGATGTGGTGCCTTTTATAATTGACACTGTAGGTTGAGAGCATCCATCAGTACATTGAATCCATGAAAACTGCTTATCTTGCCGACCAGCGCCGTCGTGGGGATGGGAATGATCCATTTCTCGAGGCCGATCGGCGGGAAACAGCCAAACAAGAGGCTGCTGCTCGAAGGGTGCACCCAACCCTACATTTGCCTGCAGTTTCACAACCATCAACTCAAGTTGCTGGACTGCTTGCCAGCTCTGCTGCAACTGGGGCATCAACTACACCAAGTATGTTTGCTGCATCATCAGCTTCATCTGGAAGTGGGACCTCACTCTTTGCTACTCCATCTGCTACCACATCACCTTCTCTGTTCTCTACTCCTACCCCGTCTGCTCCAGTCTCCTCTTTGTTTGCATCGTCTGGTGCAACCCCTCAGACTTCACCTTTTGGTTCATTGTCTGTTTCCACCTCAGGCTTTGGCAATTCGGCTCCATTAAGTAGTTCAACTCCTTTTTCAACTCCATTTGCTACAGGTAACCTTAGACTATCAAATCAATCAATTAACTTCAACTACTGTTCTCTAGATGACTGACAAGATAAATGGAAATTGATTAATTTCTATCACATTGTTATTTAGTGTAAGAATTGATTTCATTGTTGACAAGAGAGCTTGATCATTTTTCTTTTTGAGATTTGGTGGGAAGCACTGAATTTTAGTTCTCTACTTTCCTATTAAGAAATTAATACCCTTGAGACGACATAAGCCTCTCTTCATGATAAGAGATAAATGGAAATTGATTAGTTTCTATCACGTTGTTATTTAGCGTAAGAATTGATTTCATTGTTGACCAGAGAGCTTAATCATTTTTCTTTTTGAAATTTGGTGGGAAGCACTGAATTTTAGTTCTCTACTTTCCTATCAAGAAATTAATACCCTTGAGACGACAGAAACCTCATCAAGTTCAATCTGGTTATCACAGATAGGTTTAATCGAGGTTATGTGACAAACATAGGTTCAAACTGGTATTACAGATAGGTTGAAATAGGTTATGTGACAAACATAATTTCCTTCCACTGGTTACCATTTTCTTTATTCTAGTGCAATTGCAACAAACTTACCTCTTCTAATCCTGCTTTATTCTAGTGCAATTGCAACAAACTTACCTCTTCTAATCCTGCCCAATCAACCTATGTGTTGGTTTTCTGATTTTAATGGAATTCTTCTATAGTTTGTATCTTGCTTCTTGACACGAATGTTGTTATCAGCTAATTCTTTGTCAACATCATTATTACTTTGACTCATTATTGTGACAACTTGGAGTCTGGAGAGCAAACTTTTCTATTGACTGCATGTTAATGTAAATATACGAGACAAAATCTCAGTAATTCTAATTATATTCCAGGTGCTTTACACCTATAATATATTTGTATTTAACCATAAATGTTTCTTTTCCCTTAATTTAATATCATTCTTTTTAAACTGTTTTTGACTGGATTATTTTGACTCGTAAATAGGAGCTGCAACAGGATCAGGAGCGAGCTTCGGGACTCTTTCTGTGAGTAAATTTAATTTCTCATTTTAATTATCTCTGGACAGGCTTTTCATATCTTTCCCTTCACTTACCTCTGACTATCTCCCTTCATCAATGTCTGTCTACGTGTCCTCTTAAAAGTGCATGCTTGGCATATGAGAAAATTCATTATTATTCATCTGTTTGACATTTTAATGTGTTGATTCAATGTACTTATTGCTGGAGCTGTCTACTGAAATTTCCTTTTTACAGAGAGAAAAAGTCAGATGACGATGAATTCTTTAGGTAAAATCACATAGAACAGATCATTAATTGCTGATTTTGTTGCCAATAATATCTAAGCTTCCATTCTGCTATCATATCATGATTAGAGATGAGTCATTTGGGTCAACATAAGCTAGCTCAGTTGAACTTGGTTGTCATATTTTGACATGTTGCTTGAGAAAGGCCACGTATGGAGATTTTGCCATTGTGTTGGCATATTTTGGAGAAACGTTTAATGTACATGGGAGCATAAATGGAGGCATTCCAAAAGTGATAGCTATGATGGTTGACCTGAATGGCCAATGATATTCACAATCATAATGAATCATTGAAGTCAATAGTGGTTAAGAGTGACAAATGTTGGTGACATAAGTCTAGCGGGAATTGTGGATGGTTGATAAGTAAAAGAAAGAGGAACTTTATGCTGCCAGTAGCAACGATTTTATGCTGTTTAAAAAAAACCCTCTTTCCATGGTCAAAATTTCACCTGTGTATGAAAAGTTTGATCAGCTCAAACTTTTGGCCTAAATAACTTTTTCACTTATCCGCCGAGAACTATGTTTCTGATACTGAGAAAATTCTACATTCGTATTACTATTAGTAGATTATTGTTAGAAAATATATTCCCTCAAGATCTATCAAAAAGGAAGGTGGGAGTTATTAAAAATTATCAGGTAAGCTGATTGTATAACAATATTATTAGCAGTAACAAAATAAAGATCTCGTGAAAGCTTATAAACCCCGAAATAAATGGAAGTTCTGAATTTGCTTATTTTTCATTTCCTGAAGAATCTTCTAATTTTTTTATCCCCCCGATAATGAATTAAATTGGAGACAATTATATATGGTTGTTTTAGGAATACTCCTGGTCATTGTAAAAGAAACTTTACAATGTTGGCCATATTTCATTTTCTTTCTCCTATCTAGGTCAATTTTTAGAAATTCGTCTTTTAGTATTTATGGTTTATATGAACTGATCAAGTAAATCCTGCAAGCGCGCAAGGGATCATTGACAAGTAATAGATTTGATGAGTTGAGAGTTATCGTTCCCACAAGGAATAAGTTCTAGTCTAATTATCAGTTTATTTTTGATTTAATTAAGTGGAACATTAAAAAAGGAATTTGTAGATCTATTCTAAAAAATTGTAATGAATAAATGATAAATAAAAGCGTTGAGGAGTAAATACGAATGAGGAGCGTGTATTGAATTTCGAATCCACTTATTGTCATCTATCTCAATTCAACGATTTGTAGTTTAATTATTCACAAGTGTTACTTGTCAATCGATAATTCTCATACAATTAAATTTATTTTCAAAGACAAATTAAATGTATCTAAACATGACCTGAATCTATTCTTAGTCTGAATACAAATGTTTAGAATGCATTAAATCACAAAATTATCAATGAAACTGCACATGTCATAGTGTTATTCCTAACATCTACTATTCATGTGTTAATTATTCAATGTTCTAACTTATTGTGACTTTTTAAAGACTATAACAAGCAGCAATATATTTAATTGATGGTCAATCAATTAGGCAATAAAATTTAAGCATGCAAGATTAATCAAGAATCCAAGAAATACCTAAACTACTAATTCTCAAATTGAAATAAATTAATATAAGGTTCATCGTCATCCATTACATATAATGAATTAGCCTAAAATATTAATATAAGAAATACACGAGAAATAGAAGAAAGCCATCACCTGGATTATTAAACTATGAAAATCTCCAATTAATGCATTCAAATCCGAATCCAAACGATGAAATCTTTGTTCTTCAGTGTATATCCTCCCTGTTTGTCTCCAGAGTCCAGCTGTGCATTGCCCTTTTCTCCACCAGCCGGCTGCTTTTATTTCAAAAAGGAATCTTTTTTTTTTTCATTGTCCAGAGGACCAAAATTGTATATGTGTATCTCTTAATGTATGAAATCAGCTCCCCTCTTTGTAATTCCTCCTACAGCCGACCCTCTTTTATTCTAACATGGGCGAGTTCTCTCTTCCTTCTACCGAGTTCCTTTTTTAACTCCCCAGCTGCCTCCTACTTGTGTCCAAACCTGCTGACCGACTACTATTCCCCCAAGATTCCACCACCAGCCGACCACTTCTCCCACGAGTATTCTACTGTTTTCTTATTCTCTCACCAACCCACTTTTCTTCCTCTCGCCTATGTCTCTCCCCCTCCTTTTTTATCCAGCAGCTGACAAACACCCCCCCCCCCCCCCCGCCCGGGGGTTTAATCCCCCAAAAGAGTTCTTTTTTCCAATCAAGGCTCAATTACAAGTAGTGTAGGGTCTTTATTTAAGGCCTCAATTTTCTCAAATAATTCAAGTTGGTCATTGAGTATTTAATTGTGCAGACCATGTCTTCATTTATGCTAATTCAAGTCCTTCAATTTTTTGAAGTTTGCACTTTAGTCATCACATGGTCAATTTTTTTGTACGATTTTAGTCCATTTTCTTCATTTTTCCTCTATATAAACGCATCCAAAATCGAGTTTTTCTATAACAAACAAAACTAACACATAATTTAGCAATATCATATCCTAAAATACTTATAATTGTCTAAATTTAAAAGAAAATGTACTTATCATGAACTGTGGTAGCTTTTGAACTTTGACACTGCCGATAGTTGAGATTGATGTGTTTGGTATGCAATGACTAGTTTCATGGGTGGGCAAAAAATCGGAATCGAGCTGAGTGAACCAAAATCGAACCGATTCGATTTTAAAAAAATATAAAAAAACTGAAACCAAAATCAGTCGGTTCTCAAAACAAAAACCAAAAATCGAAAGCAAAACCGATAAAACGTATTTTAATTTCAAGCCCATAAATCTTTTGACCCAACTAGTCAATAGGCCCAAAGTACATCAATTCCCAAAACCCATTAACCCATTGGGCTGCTTTTTTGTAACTTCACTTGCTGTTTTTTCAGTTTGGATGTTGTTTTGTTCTTTTTTTGGTCCCTTTTTTTGTCCTTTTCTAGTTTTGTTGCTTTTTCTCGAGTTTCGTTTTTTCAATTCAATATTGCTGTATTTTTATTTAGATCTTGTTTGTAGGGATAGGCGTGGGTTGGGTCGTTTTTTTGTCCAACCCGAACCCAACCCAATATGGCCGGGTTGATAAAAAATAAACCTAACCCAACCCAAGTATGAGTTCAAACACAACCCAACCTAACCCAATCAAGTTTCAGTCGGGTTGGGTGGGTTGGACTTTGGTCCAATTAGCAAAAAATCTTGAAAATTAAAAAATTAAGCCCATAAATCAACTATTATCTCAAATCAATTATGTACAATACAGTAAGCTCAAATATAATAAATTGAATATTTGTTAATAAAACTAAACTATGTTCAAATCATATTTTTGAATTTCATCCAAATTAAAAATGGGCTTGAGATTCTTGAAATTTAAATGGTCCTATATTTTTGAAATTTTTATTGGGTTAGGTCGGGTCGGGTTGTGGAACCTAAACCGATCAGGTTGGGTTAGGTTGGGCAATTTGGTGGGTTAATGCCCACCCCTACTTGTTTGAGCTCTTTTTTTTTTTTTTTTAATCTTTTCCCAAAAAAATGAGTTTTGAATAATGGGGCACATATATGGGCTCACATGTTTTCTTCAAGTTTAGTTGCCCCCCCCCCCCCACCCCCACCCTTTTTCCTCTCTTTCCATTGACTTTTAATTTTTGCACATGTTTAGCAAAGTAGAATTTTTTTAAAGAATAGAAAAGTCGAACCAAAGGATGCACACTAGATTAATTATTTTCATCCAAGGCATAATAAGTGCATAATTTTGTCTTCTATCTAAAAGCTTAAAATGTTTTTGTACAAAATTATTTACTTCAAAATTTGTCTTCAACAATGAAAAGGTCCCCAAGGGTTTGGTTGTCCGCTGATTCAAGTGAAACCGAGGTTAATCATTAATTCTTTTAAATATGAATCCTTTGGACATATATGCATGTCTACTGGCCAATGAACGTATTAACTTTCTTTTTGGTGTCTTCTTTTTATGCTTTTGTACGTGTTGGCCTGGGAGAACTGTGGATGTTGGTGAACATTGAATATATGAAGTGTAAAGTAGTATGCTAGCACACTTATCAGATTGACATCTGGATGACTGGTGTTATTAATTCTTATTGGGTTGTCCATGTCGAGCACGCACTAGGCTTTCTAAAGTAATCTGTTACATCTCCTCTGTCTTGCAGAAGGCAAGAGCAAAAAGTCGCACTAGTCGGCGGTAGTCAGCTTATCAGTTCATCAAAATGGAGGCAGACTTTTATCTGCATGATTTGCTTTCAGCTCTAATAATTACCAGATATTGCGATTGGCAAAAATTCATCGATTTTCTTGTGGCCCTAGGATATAAAAACATGTGCTTCTGGAGTTTCTGGGCTACCTAGTTCACTGAGTTGTAAATTACCCAACTGAAATCAAATTTCAGTTCATTTGATCATTAGTGCTTCTGATTGCTGCTTGAAATCAATGCCATTGTAACAATGTAAAGTTAGAGCTTTGTAATTTAGCAGTCATAGAGTAACCCGAAAACTTACTCAGTTTATCGTTACCAAATTTCTGGTGAGCTCTGTTGCTGGAAATGTTACCCGATCCATATAACTTGTCTCAAACTGTTTGCTTTTGACATGCTAGAATTTTACATATTTGATTTTATGGCGTGAACATTTTTATGTTTGAGATATTGCTATTTATGTTTTTCTTATGGATTAAGCCTTCTGATCATTATCTGTTGTAACAATATCTGGAGCATGGACACTTTCGCAAATGAAATTTTGGTCGATTATATGAGTCGACCATTATTCTTTTTCATTGTTAGATTTAGTGAAAGATTGTTAGCAATCACTACTCTATTCTATTAAAATGAGATTGCTTCTCATGAAATGTCTCCTTCCCCCCCCCCCCCCCCCCCAACCCCCAACACACACCAAAAATGAAATATGTCTCTTTATGTCTATGTAAAATATTTCCTTAGCCACTTAATTTTTCATTCTCTTGGATTAATTAATCTATCGGTACAGCCTCCATTTGTTAACACATACTGCGTCTTTCTATTCCAGTATGTTCGCATGACATCTTTATTTCCTCTACATTTATCCTATTTAGTCTTCATATTACCTTAAAGGATAGCACGTTTAGTAATTATTTTGTAGAAATGACCAACAATAATTTCAGGTGATGCAACAAAAATTAAGTGGCCCCGACAGCACTGAAGTATATTGCTAGTGCGAGTTTTTAGAAAAAAAAAACCCTGACCGAGGCCATTGGAGCTTGCGAAATTGGTCACATAGTCTAACAAGCTTTGGGCGATGGGCTTTTCCCAAAAATAAATCAATTAACATAATTGCCCGAAATTGTTAGATATTAACAAAAATTGTAACAAGTTTCCACCTTTATGCCCAATAGTCTACAAGTCAAAAAACACAAAGTTAATACTTGCCTAAGCAAGGTAATATAATAAAAATTGGAATGGAATAACAAATATTACCTTGTGTCTCGCACTTGAAACATACATCATACCTGCTTCATTTACTCACTAAGGCTAAAAAAAAAAAAAAAAAAAAAAAAAAATCAGTAGAAGATAGATAATCATAGTAATCAATTAAAAACATATAATACAATTATGATAGATATAACCATAGAATAATATAAAAATCTATTCAGCATGCTCACAAAAGAACATATGACTAACTCCTAATTAATCAAACACAACGGTCAATAGATATACAACACAATGCATAAATAACCTCATGAAAAGATCTTACACAATTATCATATTTCATTTCGTGTAGCTCACTTCTCGAGTATATATATCATACTTATGTTCACTAGATTGATCACTACACATGCCTAACTGGTAAACAAAGATAAATCATAAGTCTATGTGATGCTCTTCTATCAATATCTCACTTCTCTCAACCTAATGAGATAATAAGTCTCCACCTAATAGAAGTGATTAAATTGTCATTCAAACACTTCACTCAATTAGGATTTTCAGATAAAAGATTTACATTACATCTATTCACATCTCAACTCGTGATTCGAATGTCACACCACCCCTTGTACATCTCATCAATGCACCATTAAGCATCTACTCCATACATTATCAAAAGACATTCTCACACTTACTGCTAATGCATTACAAATCCATTATGCATGAAAACACATTACACTCAGTAAAATTGATTACATACAAATTACATGCAAAGTAACACATATCAAATAAATTGAAATGCTACACAAAACAATGCATCGAATTAAGTAATTAAACACATGCAGAAAGGATCACATAGATGTAAATGCAGTAACATTGAGCACTTATCCTCAATAAACCTCGCTCGGATCTTACTTAGATCCAGTGACACCGTTCGCCTCACCTAGATGAGCACTCCGGTGGTGTCTATTTCTCCATTACCCGGAATTTGTATTTTTCGTCCGATAATAACCTTCTTATCTAGCCATTTTCCGTCACTGTAGTCGCCAGAACTGACCCATCTTCTAGTTGAGTCTTCTCCTCGACAAGACAGTCCTGGTGGTGGTCTTGGGTTTTCCAACCGATTTCTGGTTTGGATGACACAAAAATCAGTCCGACCAATTTTTAAATTTCTGGATAGCTTTACTGCCTTCATATTCTGCCGGTTCCCTACACTATTTTCCAGTTGTTTTCGCTACTGATTTTAAGGCCAAATCATCACCAACTAAGCTCTGATGCCATGTTGAATTTATTGTTGATAAACACCAAGAAATCAGTCACAGTTTTATCGAACAATGCCACGAGAATCACCACGAGCTCGACCCACAACACCGCCTAATGTCCTAGAAGAGTAGCTCCGAAATCCATCTCATTCGACTACCGTAGACAAGGAGAAAGAGCCACCACCGCAACCCCCAAGAGGGGCTGCCTAAGAGATGGATGTCCAAGAGGCTCCAAGAATTCAAATTGCCTCGTGTCTCTCCACCAAATGAAGGCAATCAATATTAGAAATAAGTTAATTTCCAATTGGGCCAAATCCAACTAAATGGGCCAACCCCTCACACATCCAACAAATAGCCCAAGTTTCCGAGGGCGGACCCACACAGGGGGCCCGCTGGGGCATGTGCCCCAGTAAAAATCAGACTTTTTTTTTTTTTTTTTTTTTTTTTTTTTTTTTTTAAATTTTCAGTTGATTCTTGAATATAGCCATTACTTGATTCCCTAAAATTATATCGGATTATTGTTAATTTATTTGATCTCTGTCTCTGTCTATTAGGAATGAAAATTTAGATTTTGGTGAATTGCGATTGAGATTTTGGAGTGTGGAGTATTGATAATTTGATATTTGAGAAATTATTGTTTTATTTGAATTTTTGTTTGTTAGAGAATTTGAGATCTTAGGGCTAATATGTGTTTACAATTATTTATTTGTTTGTTTGTATCAGTTATGGAAAAATATTTTAAGCGTAAATCCACGTTTTCTTCTGATGAGCAAAGTAATGAAAATGAAGTTAGAGACGAAAGGGTTGATGAATTTGGTGAAGAAACTGATGTTGAAATTGAAGATGTATTTCAACATCGAGGGTAATTTTGGGGATGTTAGGAGTGACACCCTTGAATTTGATGTAGTAAATATTGAGAAGGATGTACTTAATATTGACAATGATGTGATTATGGACGTTATCAAAGTATGAAAACGTGTAAAGAACAATTGTAATAAAATTTCAAGTATTTTTTCATTTTTCGGTCTTCTTCCTAAAAAAAATAAAAATTCGAGGGCAAACCCCATACAAGCCATTGGCAAAAACACAGGTCCATTTGTGCCCCAGTACTATAAAAAGTCCGTGTCCGTCACTGCAAGTCTCCACGTATGGACCTAACATTAGAGTGGGCTATGAGCAACAAGTCCAATGAAATGCCGCTTCTAATGGCCCAACAAGTTTTGGTTGAGTACTCGATTTTGGTCTTTCATGGCATCGTTTTTCCTCTCTTTCAATCTTCGGCCGGAACCTATTAAATATAATATAAACCTATTAACATCATTTCTCGGACTTGTTGGATATCAACAAAAAACCCAACACAAATAAACCTTTTCACCCAATCTTTGAGCCTTGTAGTTGCAATCTATGTATTTCAAATCTCATCTACTTCCATAGGCTTCAAGTTACCCATAACTCTATAAAATTTACCTTGGAGTTCATCATTTTGTGGGTGCGATTCACCAAAAGAAAATACATGGATAGTATTTGTGACCTATATCCAGCTTAAACCATGTTCTTTCTCAAATGTTAATTGTTTCACTTTCTTCCTAGTTTTTTCAACGTCACCGCATCCCCTTACTGCAGCATGTACGCACACAAGAATTACATTTTTTGCACATTCTTCTGCATCGGTACTCGAAAAAATTTGCTTAGCAGCGTTGATCTCGATTATTAATATGTGATCCCCAAATTGGAACATTTCATACTTGGAGGGCCTAATTAGCAACCAGCTTAAAGTTGGAAGACTTAAAGGTGCAATTAGTGTTATTATGCTTTTATTGTGGACCATTGATCAAGATCCTATGGTTAGGATTAAGTTGGCAATTAATATATTCTTGGCTTGGGTTCATTTGACATAATGGAATGGAATAGAATAGATTAGCCCTCTCCCTCTCCTCTATTGTGAAATCCACCCGTTTTCTTGAATCATGTAGAAAACACTTTGTAGCATAATTGAGTCCTTGTATAGGCTAATTGGAAGTACTATCGTGTAGTATAATGGTGCGGTGATATTGTAGACAATAGGGGTTGTGATTTGGTAATTCCTCGTGAAGGAATTGGCACACGGTTTGTGAAGTAATTGCCATAATTAACACTTTCCACAAAGGGAAAGTTGTGCACTCAGAAAAGAATTATGCCAGCTCCATTTGAAGTCCGAGATCCAGTTGGGAAAGAATTATCGCTGCCGGAAAAGAAGATCATTCGGCTGGAAAGGGGAAGGTGCTCACAAGCCAGATTGTGACTCCGATCAAGAAAAGTTGAACATATAGTCTGATAATTAATTTTTCCAAAGAAAATCTTGACCGGAGAAGTCTAGCTGAAAGAAATTGAGCCACTGACCGAAAAAGAAAAATACATCACTGGCAATAGAGGAAGTGGACGATTGGGCTGAACTTGGAATTAAAAGGCAGCGGTGCAGGAGGCAACGACGGTTTTATGGCAGAAAGGAAAAATTCTGACCGAAAATTTTCAATCAAGATTCCTGCCAGATTGAGCTCCAATTAACAATAAAAACTGGATGTGAGTTCATGTGGAAAATTAGGAGCCTCGGCCGATGGTGAGTCTTGGTTTTAGACAGTGGCAACGGTCATTTCTTGGCCGGAAGAAAATTCCAACCGGAACTTCAAATTTAAATTCCGACCAAACGGTGACTCCAAATAAAAAAAGGCCACCACCGTCGAGTTCGCGAGGCCGAGGAGAATCTTCTGGAGTTTCTTAGAATTTTCATCAGAAAATCCAGCGGCGGCATGCGGTGGCTCCGACACTGGCGCCGGCGAGCTCATTTTGGACAGTTTCACTTTCTCGACCTGCTGAGTCCAGTTTCAAAGTTAGTTTTGCAAGATTCCAAACGCTATATGAACACGCATTGTTCGCTCGGTGATATCCCTAAACTTTAATCTTTTTTTATTGCTTTACCTTGGTTGTAGCAATCTGTTTAGGTTAATTATTTTTTGAAAAATAGTCACCTTGCTGGTAGCAACTTGTTTTGCTGAGCTGTGTTCGATATTGATATGTTATTGTTGCTTCTTGGACCTGTTAATTGTTTGATTGGATTAGATAGGTAGTGACGAGGTTAGTGTTTATAGTTGGTACGATCAATGGTGGTTGATAACTAGATTAGATACAAGTTTTCATTTAAATATGTCATTAAATGGAGTGACGAGGTTAGTGTTTCTAATTGGTACGTTATTTCTATTGATCGGATCAGTGGTAATCAATAACTAGATTAGATACAAGTTTCCATTTAAATAAGTTACTAGCCATACATGTGGGTCTAATGCTATATCAAACGTGAAAGAAGTCTCTCTCTCTCCAAGTTTGGGTATCCAATGTTATTTAATCTTGACTAGAAATAGTAGTGAGATTATGGTAAATCTTGACTTGAAATAGTAGTGAGATTTGGGAGAGAGTTCTTGACTTATTTATTGTTGTTTTGGTCACTTTATATGATTGCTATAAAAATAAGCATGAACAATAGATAGAGAGAGATGAGGAGTATGTGGTATCTTGTTCTAATTTGGACCCGAATGAGGATTATGTGTTATTAAATCCTGTTGACTCCTGCGATATAAGTTTAATCGTGAAATTTCATATGCATGAATGGTTACTTGATTTAGCGCATATTTTCATGTTGCATTCCATATTGATTTGTTCAACAATTTGCATGAACATGACTTTGATCACGTTGTGTTGTAAGATATTGCATGCAAAGTTGTTGGGATGAGTGATATTTCTGTTAAATTTGATGGGGGCTATGTGCTCATTTTTTAGTGGAGTTAGATATATTTATGAGATCAATATGAATTTGATATCTGGGTCAATTAGAAAAGATGGGGCTGACTGGTAAAATTGAGCATGGGCTCATGAAAATTATTAAGGGTGTTCTTGTAAGAGAGTTACAAGAGATGGTGTATGTGTTCCCACTGTTTATGTGATTAGAGGTATTGATTCCTCTGTTTCGTTTACTGACATAAATGACTTGTATGAGTTGCACACTACGGGTGCATGGATGAATGATAAGAAGCTTCTTGGTGACATAGGTGCTGTTGTAGGAGACCATGGGTCTTATGTACCTTATGTGATAAATGCGGGTTATATGTAGACTATATGTCTTATATGCATTTATTTGGTCATTGTGTGTGTTGTAAGTTTCATAAAAGCGTGCTTGGAAATGACTATATGTCGGATTTGCTTTTATGTGATCGTCGTGTGCTTGGTAAGCAACGTCGTGTTTCTTTTTCTTCAGGTTTGTGATACTACTCATGATAGATTGCATAATAAATGTGTTGATCATTTTATGCTGTAGACTTTCGGCTGTGCTTATATTTTCACCATTTGAGAATGGGGGGAAATGTTGAACCTATGGCTAGATATGTGTTTCTAGGATGTCCTCCAGAGGATTGATGATTATAGGTTATCGTGTAGAAGCCAAAAGGGTGGTTAGATCATGGAGTAGTGTGGTCACGGTTAATGAGGCTGATGTGTCATGTTCAGAACATGAGTTTTTTAGTGCAATTGAGAGAAAAACAGCAAAGTAGTGCTAGTTATCAGTTGCAGGTAGAGTTGGTTATAGTGATAGTACTATCCCTAGGTTTAGGGTACTCAGAGTGAGGTGAAGACTCCATATTCAGCGTCCTGAAGATTAAAAGAGAGTGGTAATAGAATGATATGGATACACCCGTTATAACCTATTCTTGGGTTGACTAGTTTTTTACTAGTGTGATAGAGTGGTGAGACTGTATGATGATGAACAATTGATAGAGTGATGAGATTCTATGAGAATGAACAATCGATAGAGTGGATGGAGCAATGGATAGATATGTATTCTCTTGTTTTGAATCAAAAGGAGATATACCACTGAGAATGACTTTTCTTAGAATACTAGACTAGATAAAGGGGTACACACATAGATTGAAGTGAAGGTTATATGAAAACTTTTGTTGGTAGTTTAGTTGGTCGCGACAACTTAAACAATCTGATGTGGAATTACATTTTTTATAAAAGTTTTCTTTTATGTTTCAACCTCTTGATTTTTTTGGTGATAATAAAAACTTGTGCATGTGTGTTTTATCTTGAAAGGTTCTAGTATGGCTTAAATGTTATCTGGTTGTGGTATATATGATTTGATTCATTTGTTGTTATTATAATTGATGATATTGCTCTTGATTGGTTCATTGTTGACACTTATAAATGGAAAGTATTGAAATGTGTACGTTGGATCTGAGGGGATATTTTGATGAGTCTTATGTGTATGTGCTATACATAATGTAACAGTGTGAGGATTTATATATATATATATGTTATGTTGGGGATATAGGTAATTGGATGGTGATTTTCCTCCTATGTGTTTCACCTTGTGTGATGGTTATGTGAGTTGCAAATCACATGTTTTTTGCACATAGTTCTATTATCCATTATTAGGTCTAAGTATATTGATATCATATGATTTAAACATTGTGGTTTTATTGGTGATATGATTATATACTTTGAATGTTAGCATGAAATATATTTTTGGAAAAATCTAGTTTTTCACGATTGCACTATACATAGAGATTATATGTTGCATTTTACTTGATGTATCACATGGTGTTGTAAAGCCTAAATAAATGTTTTTATAAGATTTCCTCAGATATGGTACTAGATTCATGACATGATAAAATTCAAGAGTTCATTTTAGACACAACGCGCACGTTTTTGTTCATATTTCCCTCTCTGTTTTAGCGATTCTTGCAGCCATGTATAATCATTTGTAGTATAATATGGGCCATAGTGTATGCTAGATTGATAGTACTACTTATAATGTTTGGCGCTGTGTTAGTCATTGTTGAGAAGGGTCGGATTCTGATTTCTTCAGAATGAACGATGGATGCGCAAGTTTGAAGTTTGTGATTTGATTGTTGTACTCTTGAACATTGGTAAAAAGAGGTGAAGTCCAATGTTATTGGATTCTATGTTGAGTTGTGACTAATTTCATTTACTTTCATTTGCAGGTATCGGGTGATGATGATCGAGCTCACCCACTTAGCCTATAGCAACCAAGAGAGTTAGAGATTGCAATTTGGAGATCAAGGTGACGTTTATTAATATGTGATCCCCAAATTAGAACATTTCATACTTGGAGGGCCTAATTAGCAACCAGCTTAAAGTTGGAAGACATAGAGGTGCAATTAGTGTTATTATGCTTTTATTGTGGATCATTGATCAAGATCCTATGGTTAGGATTAAGTTGACAATTAATATATTCTTGGCTTGGGTTCATTTGGTATAATGGAATGGAATAGAATAGATTAGCCCCCTCCCTCTCTTCTCTTGTGAAATCCACCTGTTTTCTTGTATCATGTAGAAAATACTTTGTAGCATAATTGAGTCCTTGTATAGGCTAATTGGAAGTGCTATTGTATAGTATGATGGTGCGGTGATATTGTAGAGAATAGGGGTTGTGATTTGGTAATTTCTCGTGAAGGAATTGGCGCATGGTTTGTGTGCAGGAATCTTGTAAAGAACTTTCATTGGAATCTGCTAGTGGAACGGGCTTGATCAGGAGCCCCCCAGATGTAGGTCAGATTGGCATTGAACTGAGTCACCAAGATTGTGTTCTTTGTTCTTATGGCGTTTCTTGATTGATTTCTTTATATTATCCGCCATAATCACAAATATTGGGACGCGAAATTTCGAACACCGATTCTAAAATTTCCATTCGTGATACAGGAGCTCAAGATAGTTTCTTCATAATTCGAGATGATAATCTACGAAGGGTGATTGGATAATCATTTCCATAGCCTCCTCGTGCTTAACTTAACAAACTTGTCATGCAAGAATAGTGCTTTGGCCTGGGCTAAAAACCATTTTCCTTCATATAATTCTAAAAGAACTTACCCTTGTCCACCTAACCACAACAGTTATAAGCAACAAGTGGATATATATAAACATTACTTGATCTTGTCTCAACATTTTGTCAAGAACTAGAAAAACCTCATTTGCATTTCCATGGTGACCATATCCTCCAGTCGTCGAGTTCCTGCATTATTCAAATGCAAATCGATGTATGTTCATGACATAATCACTCGGGCATGAATAGATTTCCTTGAATTATAATCCCTTAACCTCCCCAAGAAATAAATAACATTAAATACGTATATTGTGTTGGAAATGAACTTCCTGCTAAGAAGATCAAGGCCTTCAACTATTCCATCACTTTTAACATACCCAGAAATGATGGTATTTCAAGCCGTGGCATCTTTATCCACCATAAGGTAAAACACTTTCTTAGCACAATTTGTATCCATACAATTCGAATACATTGTAAGTAGAGATGTTTGAATATGAATATTATTCAAGAATCCAAACTTCAAACACAGTGCATGCACCGAAGAACCCACTATCCCATCCTCAAAATCATATGATGGAGGTAGTACAGGTCATCTATGAAAATATCAAGCTTTGGGGAACAACACCAATCAAATCATGTTCTACCTAATATTGTTGCATCAACTTGTGATAAACTTGACAATTTTTTTTTCGATTTCATGTGAAGCTTCATCTTAAAAAATAAGATGATAATAATACTCAACTCCATCTTATACCTCTAATATAAAATTGTTACTAACGTCAAAACCCTATGAATTTCACTCTAATATTTGTTAAACTTTTAATCATGCTAGTTACCATAAAGATGATTTCCACGTAAGGAAATTTAAGCCAATCATACAATGAAAATTCAATGGTGGTAAGTTCAAGTTATGACTTGGGTAATTGGGTCAATTGTTATTGGGTTGCAAATAGTTTTTATTTTATCTTATTGTTTAAACTGGCTGGGGGTCATACAAAACTCGCCCCATCCCTAACACGAATCGGGTCATTGATGTCCATCCCAAACCGCCCCAGCCAACTAGTTGAACAAGTTTTTCTTCTCCCTATTAGGTTTGAGCCCTACGGGTAGCAAACGAACTGGACAGTTCGTGAGTTTGGCTCGTTAAAAGTTCGGCTCGGCTCGTGAAAAAAAGGATTTAGGTTTAGATCGGACAGAAAATTTGAGTGTTGGACAGTTCGAGTTCGGCTTGTAAAGTTCATGGAACGGCTCATGGAAAGGCCCAACGGACCGTGAAATGGGCCGGCTCGCGAGAGCCCATCTCGAACAGTCACAAATGTGATCGTTTGAGTTAAACGGTCACATTTGTGACTGTTTAACACATATTTTTTTTTTCCTTTTAGTTTTAACACTATAAATCATTTTTTCACACAAATTTTACACAATTCTCTCAATTTCATCTATAAGAAATTACACTACTATCTAGTCTCTTCTCAATTCTCAAGTCTCAACTCTTAATTGCAATCTTCAACTTCTAGTTCTACTTCAAGTGCTATAAATATTTCATATAATATTCAATATTGTCTCAAATTTCATATTTTATTTTCATCTCCAAATTTCCAATTCTATTAATTCTAATGACACACTCACAATCTCATAGTTATTCTTCTAACCAATTTGTTGATGAATTTGTAGCTCTCAACGATATTCCAATTCCCGAAAATTGGTGGACTTGAAAAATGAGATTGAAGATACTAGAACTCATATTAATTTTGATGACGTTGATGAAGATGTTGTTACTGCATATGAATCTGCCTCCGCTAGCACGACAGAGGGCTCGAACAGTGAAAAGGTCGAAAAAAAGCAAACAGCTGGAATTTTTTTAATTTGAGTGAAAACAACGACTAAAGATGATGAGGGAACACGGTGCATAAAGCACAATGTAAAACTTTGGCAGAATTTTCTCTTGGAAGAAGAGTGGGGACACACCTCAACGAATACTACAAACAATGTCAAAAACCTGGCTCGGTTGAAGTAAACCAATCAATTCTACAATTTGGTCAATTGAGTCTAACTAATTGGGTCTTCAACCAAGATCTAGGGCGTTGGAAAGGGATAGTCATGTTCGTATTGAATGGTGAGTTCTCGCTCTCAATTGTACAAAGTCCACATTTCACGAATTTCATTCAGAAGTATCTCCGACCCAGGTACAAACCCATTTCTAGAAATACTTTACGAGCTGATTGCATTACTAAATATTTGGAGAGAAAACAAAATTTTATAGATGCTTTAAATAAATATAATGGTAACTTATCATTTACTTCGGACTTGTGGACTGACAATAATCATAGAGGTTACGTAGCTGTTACTTCTCATTACATAGATGAGAATTGGATAATGCACAAAAGAATTATGGCATTTAAAGTTATTGATTACCCACATAATGTAACAAATATTTTCAATGTACTACTTGCAATTCTTAGAGAATTTAACTGTGATAGTAGGATTCATGGTTTTACACTAGATAATGCTTCTGTTAATAAAGCAGTTATAGATAGATTAGCTAACCACGTGAATCTTGAATTTGGTGGAATCTTATTTCATGTTCGTTGTCTGTGTCATATTTTTAATTTGATAGTTCAAGATGGCCTTAAACTTATAGAACATGAATTGAAAAAAATTAGGTATGCTTGCAATATCATTATGATAGCACATTCTAGAAAACAAGCTTTTGATGTACATTGTGCAGAACATGGTAAGCCTGCACGATCATTTGTTACAGATGTAGGACATAGATGGAACTCAACTTATTTAATGATTGAACATTTTTAAGGTTATGAGGATTTAATATGTGAATATTACAATGGTCGGCAGTCACACAAATGAATTATCCAGTGTTTATTATCTCACTAGTCCATTAGCGTTGAAACATTTTTATTGTATTACTAATAATTTTAACAAGTACAATTCATTTTTTATTTTTTTCTCAAATTATTGTAGCAATGGAGATTGTTTAGAAAATATTGGGAAGATTTATCCACTTTGTTTTAATTAGCAACGGTTATGGATCCTAAAATAAATTTAGAGGGAACTAAACACACAATAAATGCAATACAAAATAAATTAACTTTTGGGACCCTTATAATATGCTCAGTTTTAGAAAAATGTTTATGTCAAATGTACGAGATCAATGTCGAAAGGTTAGGTAAAAATGTTAGAAGAACCGCTCCCACCCTAATGTGATGCAAACTGAAGACAGTAATTTACTTTCCTACCTAATGACTATGAAGGGAACTTTTGGTACACTTCCTAATGCTTCCAGTTCTTCTAGTACATATAATAGTTCAGATGAAATTCTGAGCGAGTTAACTAGGTATTTCTCACATGACCTTCTTAGCATGTTAGATGATTATGAGGGAAATAATTTTGACATTCTTAAGTGGTGGAGACTAAACGAGCGTTAATACCCAGTTGTTTCTACAATTGCACGTGATCTACTAGCACCTCAGGTATCAACTGTAGCATCGAAGGCTGCTTTTAGTGCAGGTGGTAGAGTCTTATCTGAATATAGGCCAAGGCGTAAAGAAGACATACTGAAGAGCTTAGTGTGTTTGAAGGATTGACAGTTTACGGAGAAAATGTTACAAGATAGGATAAGTGAAATTCTGGCCGAGGAATTTAGAGAACAATCATATTGGTGAGTAATTATTTAATATTATTATCCTTACCATTATGCTATAATACATGTATTTTTCTTTTTTCTGTATTTTCAATTCTTTCTTTTAAATAAAAAAATTGTACACGTAACATTTTGTTGTGTACAATTTTAACTCCGCCTACAAGAAATTAAATTTAGCGGGTCTCAAGCTCAGATTAAAGGAGGGGGGGGGGTTAAGTTTTAATATTTTCAATTATTTTAGTATTAGTAGATACTTAGAATACATACATAAAATAAATTGGATGAGCCCACAAGCCGGACTTGAGCCGGTTGTGTGGGAGATGAGCCGGACCCACACGAGCTTGACAGGTCCAACTCGTGGGCCAAACCAATCTCCTCCTTCATGGGCCGAGCCGGTCTGGTTCGACCCGTTTGATGCCCCTAGGGTCCCGTCGAGTTCCGGACGAGTTGATTATTTTTGTCATCCCTACTACCTAGCACACATTAAGTTTCAAAGAATAAAAACAAGTTATTTGATAAGTGAGTAGTTTCAACATTTTACTAAATCTATACCGTGTCCTAGATTAGAAGTGTTGGTTGTTACAATTGGAGGGTTGAATTTTAAAAACTCTTAATGAAGTTCGATATTACAAATATCTCGAAATACGATAAAGATACTGAAAGAACTTAATATATATGAACTTCAAGGTGGTGCCACCTTAATAAAATGTTGAAGTTTCTCTCTTAAAAGTTCATGAATAGGATGAGCCCAATGTCATTTATGTGCTAAGCATTGCGTGGAACAAAGGAGCACTTGACATTTATGTGTATATCACAGGTATCGTCATTAAGGAATAATAAGCTACTTAGGATTTCGACGATACTTTGTGATATAATACATTAAGATAAAAGTTCAAATCGAAAGATATTGTTCTACTTTATGCATAAGAGTTGTTTTCTGAATTTGGATTTGTGTATAGTAGAATAAGTGAAGGATTGTTGGAAATATCTTCCATAAGTTGTTCAAATATATATTCAGAAGTGCATTGGATTGATTATACATCAATGGGAAAATATCAAGAAAGTGGAAAAAGGAAAAAAATATATTTTTGAAGACAATTTGGCCTGGGTGTTCGTCTGGGAGATAGCTCGATCACTATTTCCCAAACCAGGGACTTTTTGAGTGAATTGAGTGACCACCCCCACTTTGTACTGGGCTGCAGCCCAATTATAAAATTTGGTGACCGTTGTGTTTAAATTCCTAGTGCCTTTGAAGCATTTAGACATATGTTTCCTTGATTTTTGCACTCATTCGTGCACGAGACTTGATATTATATAAATATGGATGAGTTTCGTGTTGGAAATGATATTATAAACATCCTATAAATCAAACAATTATCAAATCAAACTCCAAAATTCAGATTCTTCATCTTTGCTCAAGTTCCAATGGTGTTTTTTTTTGCTTGATAAGAACACATTAATGCTTGATTAATTGTCAAAGCTTGTTGCAGATTGATCCCATTAGAAATATGTACAACGAGAGGGAGGTAATAAGGACAGCGACTTCGAATCGTTTTTTAGCCTTCATTTTTGGGTGATTTTCTTCTTGTAATTAACTTTGTATTGTAAATTTCGTAGTTTATGTTTATGTCCATCTTCTTGTTATGAATTTTAGACTTCACTCTCAAAATATATTTTTCTAACATCTATATATATAATAGGATAACCGTCACCATTTTACGCACACTTTCTGGCCCCAGTTAGCTTTCTAAAACGGGAAATTTTCTTGCAAAAAACAAGCAAAAAATAAAAAATAAAAAAATGCATTAAATGTTTAGAGCTTTGTGCAAACATTTAATTTCAATTCAAAAAAATGAAATGCCTTGAGCACCGTGCAACTTTTATCATTTCTTTAATATATGTGTGTGCGCGAGTGTGTGTAATCAATACATTAAAAATTAAACTTAATCTAAAATTAAAATATATTAAAAAGAAAATTGATGATGAATACAAATAAAATTAAAATAAATTTAATACAATAAATTTAATTAAGTGCCAAATTTTAAAACGCGTGTGTATTGTTTCTTTTCCTATTTTTATTAACTTTGTCTTTTTAAAATTTTTGCATTCAATAATATTTTGTATTAAAATATTATTTGTACTACATTTTTTATTTGATATTATTGTATAATTTATATGTTTTCATGAATCCTAAATTATTATCATGAATAGAAATATCGTGTATTGTAGGGGAGAAATACTACTTATTAGCATATAATAAATAATATTTTAGACTGATTCTCTTTTTAATATTGTGTGATCCTCCTTCCCAAACATAAAATAGAACTTTTTCTAAGACGAACTACTTGAGCTCTTTTATACCAAGTAGTTCTCTAGGAGAATATGATTGGTTTGGCCTTGTTAAATACTTATACTCAAGTGTACAATTAGCGCATGACTAGTACGTAATAATATAAATGATTGATTTATGGTATAATATATCGAATGAGATTTTAGTTTCTTTCTCTAAGAGCATCTCCAAGAGATTCTATAAACACAATATGCTTTCTATTTTAGATAGTCAATGCTAAAAAATGATCCCAAAAACACTATTTATTTTTAACTTTTTAAAAGTGGTAATTACACTACGGTAGGTTTATAAAATCAACAATTTAAAAAACAAGTTTTAATGTTTTTGGTTCACAAATCAGGTCCTAATTCCCTTTAAAATAATTAATAATATTATACTCTATTTACTCTCACATCCTACCTACCCACCCCCAATCACCCCAATTAGTAATTACACACCCAAATTAAATCTCTCGATCTGTTCTCCAAAATGTTCCTAAATTCATCTCTCAGACTCGGCTCCACCAACGACGGCGACGACGACGACGACAGAGAGTGCATGATACGAATCGTAGTGGGTTTGATGGAAAGAACTACAAATCAAGCCAAATAAAGCTTCCAACATGTTCGAAGAGCTTCAAAGATCAAGCATTGTGAGAGTGAACAAGGTTCGAGGCTAAACCAAGTGAGCAAGCCAAGAGACAAGCCGATAATCGAGTTGGAAATCAAGAAGATAAAAAATTATGCAGAAGCAAAGTTACGGCCGTAACCAAAGATTCTCACGGCCGTAAGTTACTCTCGGATCAAAATGAAGAATTTCAGGTTTTCAAAGTTACGGCCGTAAGTATTATGGTCACGACCGTAATCCTTAAGCAGAAGTATAGTTACGGCCGTAAGTGATGCTGTCACGGCCGTAAATCCAGTTAACGCAAATAATGTGGATTTTTAATTCTTTTTTCGTATTTTTTATTCCTTTTCCAGTTTTAGCTATTTTAGGTTAGTTAGAACTCTATGTTGAGTCCATTAGCGACTAGGGTTATATTTTGCTTATTTATATTCTATTTTCCATTCATTGAAGAAGAGACTTTTGATGAAAAAAAATTGTGATGAGTTATTTCTCTCCCAAATAATGTTCTTGATTGAAATTTCGAACTTATCAAATATTGTGAGATATTTGTGGCGTTCACCAAATCGAACTTATCAAGGATCTGGACATTTTTTGTGGCGTTCACCCTTTTGTGGTTCTTATCTCCGCATCGTAACGGGTCTCGGGTTTAATATACCCCTAGTTCTTGCGTCGTGAGGTCGGGGTTGCATTGTTACCATCCGTTCCAGCCTGAATTCGAAACTTTCCAAGCGTTATTCCGCGAGTTACGACCTGGGCCCCCTCCCGGGTTCGTATCATATGGTATCAGAGCTGAACTCTGAATTCAGGTTTTGTCTTTCTATTCTATCCAGTTTGATTTTGTGTTTTTATCATAGAGTCGACACAAAATCATCCATATCTTGTTCTTCGTGTCAGTAAAAAAATTTCGTTATTTGATCCATACAAAAATCAATCAAAAATTCAATCTTGTTTATTTTATTCGATTCTTATCCAAATTCTGTCCCGTTTGTTTTGTTGCGTTCGTGTCGAATTTTATGATTTTATTAAAAAAAAAAAATTATTTTTTAAATTTTATTAATTCCGAAAATTCATCATAATTCAAAAAAAAAAAGTCACTCCGAAATTCAAGAACCACTTTCTTGAATTTCCTTAAATTTTTGATAATTCCTTGCCTTCCAAGTCAAATTAAAATTCTTGATATTATTTCCTTTCGAGTCAAATTCAAGAACCACTTTCTTGAATTTCTCTAAAATTCTTGATATTGTTTTCCTTTTCGAGTCAACATTAAATTCCTTCCTGATATTTGTCAATATTTGGACCCTCTTATTTCGAGTCTCTCAAATTTTTGAAAGCTACATAAAGGGATGAATTATGAGTTCGATCCTACCTTCCAGACTAGGTGTCATGTGGGCAGTAAAGTGTGCAATATTATTATTGATAAGGAGCATTATTGCGATCTGGCCAGTACCACCATGGTTGAGGAGTTGGACTTACCTTTACTACCACATCCCAATCCTTATAGGCTAATGTGGTTAAAGGAGTGTGAGTAGGTAAATGTAACCCATGGGGTTATGATGAAATTGACACTTAGAAGATATAGCGATGAATTGTGATGTGATGTGGTGCCTCTAGAATCTTGTGACATCTTGTTGAGTAGATCATGGAAGTGTGAGAGGAAAGCAGTCTACGATAAGCGTAGGAATATATATAAATTTGTTAAGGATGGGAAAAGTATTAAGCTTATGCCGTTAACCCCGGAACAAATACTTGAAGAGAAAGTATTGCGAGAAAAGAGGGATGAACAAAGAAAATTCGGAGATGATGAATGGAGTATGAAGGATGAATTCATGGAGATGGCCAAGAAATTAATATAGTTAGATGAAGAGATGAAGGCACAAGAGGCTAGAAAAAAGTTATCCGAGTTGCAAGAGAGAGAAAGGGGAAGAGATGAGGTAGTTAGATTACAAGAAAAGCCTTTGGATATGATTGTTAAGAAGGAGGGAGACTTGAGGAACGAGTTAGAAGATAAAAATTTGTGTAGTGTTGAGGAGGTGCCTAATCATGTCGATAAAATTATTTATGAGGAGGTGCATGATCAAAAGCATGAGAAATTAGGAGAGGTGATTGAGCCCAAAAATATTGAAGAGGTGGTTGGATGTGAAAAATTAGAAGGAAGTGGTTGAGAAAAAAGAAGAGAATGAGCAAGAAAGTATATTGAATTTTGGAGGTGACGAGAAGGGCCTCGTGGTGGGAAAAAAGCGTGAGTACAAGGATCCATACCTTGTGCATGGAGACGCTAACATTTCCCTCCCCATTTTTTAAAAATCTTTCTTGCAGGTTTATTGTGCATGGAAGTTTGATTTACATCAACCTTGGTCAATTCCCCTCGTGTTTCAATACCTTCATGTTTACCCATTGAAGGGGTACTATTGGTTGATCATAAGGCATGGAGATTTTTTTTTCCATTTGATCTAGGTGGAGTAGTTGCGCAACATGAACAACACTATGATTCGGGACGAATCATCCTAAAGAAGGAGGGAATGATACGAATCGTAGTGGGCTTGACGGAAAGAACTACAAATCAAGTCAAACAAAGCTTCCAGCATGTTCGAATCGAAGAGCTTCAAAGATCAAGCATTGCGAGAGTGAACAAGGTTCGAGGTTAAACCAAGTGAGCAAGCCAAGAGACAAGCCGAGAATCGAGTTGGAAACCAAGAAGATAAAAAATTATGCAGAAGCAAAGTTACGACCGTAACCAAAGATTCTCACGGCCATAAGTCACTCTCGGATCAAAATGAAGAATTCCAGGTTTTCAAAGTTACGGCCGTAAGTGATGCTGTCACGGACGTAAATCCAGTTAACGCAAATAATGCGGATTTGTAATTCCTTTTTCGTATTTTTTATTCATTTTCCAATTTTAGCTATTTTAGGTTAGTTAGAACTCTATTTTGAGTCCATTAGCGACTAGGATTTTATTTTGCTTATTTATATTCTATTTTCCATTCATTGAAGAAGAGACTTTTGATGAATAAAAATTGTGATGAGTTATTTCTCTCCCAAATATTGTTCTTAATTGAAATTTCGAACTTATCAAATATTGTGAGATATTTGTGGCGTTCACCAAATCGAACTTATCAAGGATCTGGACATTTTTTGTGGCGTTCACCCCTTTGTGGTTCTTATCTCCGCATCGTAACGGGTCTCGTGTTTAATATACCCCTGGTTCTTGCGTCGTGAGGTCGGGGTTGCATTGTTACCGTCCTTTCCAGCCTAAATTCGGAACTTTCCAAGCGTTATTCAGCGAGCTATGACGCGGACCCCCTCCCGGGTTCACATCAGTGCAGAACCAGAGGATATCTTCAAACAACTCCCAATTTCGACGAGAAGCTCTGCACTCGGCAAACCCACCCATGGCTCCCACCCCCAGACCACTACATCAGAAGAATACTATAGATGAATGGCGGGAAGACCTCACTCTTCCTCTCCCCCTCTCATCTCTCAATCTCCGATCGAATTGCTCATTTTTCATTGAGCAAAAATGGAATCAAATTTGTGCAGTTTTCAGGTCCAATTCTGGTTTCTTTGAAGTGTAGAAGTCTCACCAGGTTGAAGCTCCATGCTTGCTGCACCATCACTAATGACGGAATGGCCGGTCTTTCCCGAAATTGTAATAGTTTGCACAAATTCTTTTGTGTATTTTGTAGTTTCGGGGCCAAATGCATGAATGCCTTGCTCAATAGTTGTGACTCCTTGGAAGAATTATTAGTGAAGCGATTGTGTGGTGTCACTGATGGAGTTGAGGCCTAGCCCATCAGACCAGGAAAGGCTGCTGGAGCTTTGAAAATTATTTGCTTGAAAGATCTTTACATGGGCAGTGTTTTAGGCCTTTGATTATTA
The DNA here is from genome assembly GCA_963555705.1 of Ligustrum vulgare. Lineage (NCBI taxonomy): Eukaryota > Viridiplantae > Streptophyta > Magnoliopsida > Lamiales > Oleaceae > Ligustrum > Ligustrum vulgare. The sequence continues at coordinate 23,330,271 of OY743177.1, read as the reverse complement.
TGTCGAATAACTTGAGGAGTTTGAGATTGTTCAAATGTTCGGCTAATTGGGATAGTTTGTTGGTGGTGATAGCCCATTGGAATACTGGGCTTGTGGAGCTTCATCTGGAGAAGCTTCAGTTAAGTGATCTCGAGCTCTGCCTCTTAGCTATTTCGAATTGTGTGAATCTTGAAATATTGTATTTAGTGAAAATCCATGCTAGTACTAATGCTGTAATTATGGTTGTTGCGAAAAAATGCATGCTGATTAGGAAACTGTATACTGATGGATAGAAAACAAATAGAATAAGTGATGATGGATTAATTGCCATTACAACTCATTGTCCTAGTTTGCAAGAGTTGGTTCTCATTGGCTTAAATCCCACAAGGTTGGGTTTAGAGAAGTTGGTGACGCAGCCTAACAACGTATTCATGGTAGAGACACAGGCTTCAGGTTTAGTTTCACTAGCAGTAGAGGCAGGTCAGCTGAAGTACGAGGTGAGTCGCTAGGGTCACATATAAAAGTCATAGGTCACAAGTCACATGTTAAAGTCACAGATTACAGGTCACGCGTTAAAGTCACATGTCACAGGTCATAAAAGTCACTGGTCACATGTTAAAGTCAAAGGTTACAAGTCACACGTTATATGTCATAAAAGTCACAGGTCCCATGTTAAAATTAAAGGTTACAGGCCACACGTTAAAGTCAAATGTCACAGGTCATAAATTCAAGTCACATGTCACATATTATAATTCAAGTCACAGGTTATAACATGTTTGATGCATTAGATCACAGATCACATGTCACATTTGATGCATTAAATTACAACTCACAAGTCACACTTCATATTTGACTTCAGGTTTAATGTCACACTTTATATGTCAAAAGTCACATGTCACCACCATTTCCGACGTTCAGGTCACAAGTGACTTGTTCAAGTCACATGTCATATTGTATAGGTCACATATATTCACAGATCACATACTATAGTTCTCGTGTCAATATTTATTTGTCACATGTTATAGATCACATGTCACAAGTCACCATTCACGGATCACATTTCATAATGTGGATGGTTATAATTGTTATATTCCATCCATGTTCTACTATCATTTTGATTATTATGAAGTTAATGAAAAATCAGTATCAGATTGTATCTTGAATTGGAGAGAAATTGATATTATGAATTGTGGTGACTGTGGTGGTGGTGGTGGTCGCAACAGGTGGTGGGTGGTAGCAGTGGTGGCGGTGGTGAATTGGTGAAGATATCTATCGTTACGTAAGATTGAGGTAGGGTAGGGTAGGGTGAGGTGGGTGATTTTTTTATAATATTTAAATTATTTTATTTAACACTTGATTTTTGTAGTTTTAAACTTTTTCTTTAATCTTGAATTGATGTAACTTTAACACCTTACTGGTGTATTTTTCTTAGAGCTCTTTTGTAACTAGTTCCCTAGGAGACCATGATTGGTTTGGCCCTGTTAAATGCTTATACTCAAGTGTACAATTAGCGCATGACTAGTACGTAATAATATACACGATTGATTTATGGTATAATATATCAAATGAGATTTTAGTTTCTCTCTAAAAGCATCTTCAAGAGATTCTCTAAACACAATATGCTTTCTATTTTAGATAGTCAATGCTTAAACATGAGTCTAAGAGGACTATTTATTTTTAACTTTTTACTAAAATAAAAGAGTCCAACTCGCTTTCTATTATTAAATTTCCATAATTGCATTTAAATAATAGAAATTACATTTAATAAGCTACATATTTCAATATTATGCTATCTAAGTGCAAAGTCAAATGAGTAATTTAATTGAACATTATAAAGATAAAGTGTAGTCAGCTTTAGTGGTGCTCTATTATACAAAAAATATATTAAATAATATTGTGATAAATTAATAAATGTTGTTTGAAAAAAGCAAAATAAAGATGTTGGACTGTATAAAAAAATTCTCTCTCTCTCAAAAAATTCTCTCTCTCTCTCTCTCTCTCTCTCTCTCTCTCTCTCTCTCTCTCTCTCTCTCTCTCTCTCTCTCTCTCTCTCTCTCTCTCACTCACACACACACACACACAAATGCTATGAATAATGTTGGTCCAATGCATCAAAGATGCTAAAAGGAATCTACAAATGATGATAATACAGAGATCGCAGATTCGAATTCTCACACGTTCGAATTTATTAAATACTTTGTCAGTCTAGTGAGCGATACTCAAATTCTAACCAACTTGAAGCATAACTTATGATTTATATTTTTCACCAATTCCTATGACAGAGACGGTGGGAGCGTCTAAGGCAGTTCACACCCCCCAGTCCCACTTATTTTACTCTCCATATTATACTCTACAATACCATTTTTGTTTGTACATAATACCAATAGAGCTAGCAAAAAAACTCGATCCGATCCGAAAAATTTCGATTCGTAGATTAGCGGGGTGATCGGCCCTGCTCCACCCCGATCTATCCCATTTCAAATTAAAAAATGAAAAATTAATTTTTTTTTTTTTTTTTTTTTTTTTTTGATTAGTTAAGTTATCACAAAAAAAAAAAAAAAATCTCGTGGGACCCAATCTACCTCAAGAATTGGCGGATTGCGAGAGGGATCGAGATCTGGTAAAATTTTTGTGGGATGAATTTTGATCGACCTCGATCCGCCCGTTCCCATCACTAAATACCAACAAAGATGATTGCTTTTATTTAAATTTCACTCCCAACTTTTGGCTGATAGTGTTTTTTCATCCAGGCCAGCTATGTATGTCTACGTATAATGATTATAATGTTCACAAACCATTACTTTCTATTGCTTTATATTGAGTAAAGTTACTTTCTACCCCCAACAAAGAACGCTTTTCAATTTCTTTGTGTTTAATGCCATCCCTTTATTTTTGCTGCAAGGGTCAACGTGTTTTTGTAGTTTTAGCGAGGAAAACAGGGTTCGTGATGTTTAGCTGATATGTATAGACATTGTTATTTTTCTTGTAAAACTCGATCAAATCAACTATTGAATTAAGTTGGATAAATCACAAATGTTAAGCTCGACGACAAGATTTTTTGATCGAGATAGCATAGTTCTACTCAACGAAGTTGATTATTGAATCAACTTATATGAGTATTAAAGTTGACCAACAAAACTATTTGGTCAACCTGGTCCAGTTAACATAGCCACCGAGTTACATACAATTCAATCACAAGATTGATTTTTTTGGATTGAACGATTACTAGTGTACTAAACAGGCATCCTTCTCGATCCTCGGACTGCTCGAACGCTTGGAAAAGGTTAAAAGGTGGTCATTTTTCCAATTGGCTTTGAATCATCATAAATTTGTCTAAAAGAATGCAGAATCTACAAAATCCCATAAAAAAGCAATAATAAAACAAGGCAGCATAATGATTCATGAATCCCACTATTACATGCATGGCAAACAAAACATATTGGGTATGGCCCAGTAGTATTAATGACTAAACCAAATTTTAAAAAAAAAAATGAAAAAGAAAAACAGCATGATGTTTGCTTTCAATAATTATTAAGTATGGTAGGTAATATGCATGGTGTTTTCTTTGAGATCAATAATTTATCAAATCAGTAGTTCAGCTTTTGAGAAAGGGGTTAAAATCACGTTTGTTTACTAAATTAGTCAATAGAGTCACTTTCGTTAAAATGCATTACAACTTCGTTGAACAATGAATCAGAGATCATGATGCTACATTACAACTTCGTTGAACAATGAATCAGAGATCATGATGCCACTTAGACAGGTTATCATCTCTACTAATGGTGAATAATAGGGGCGGATCCAGTGTACACTAAGTGCAAGTGTTCGGCTCACCTAAATTTTTGGATCTTCCAATAACTATTTGAATTTATTTTGTTTTTTTGAGTTTTTTCAATATATATATTTAGTATTAAAGAATGAAACTTATGATTATCACATGAATGATAATGTAGCTTTAGCGGTAAATTGTTACTTGGTGATCATAATGTATGTGGGTTCAAATCTGTAATTTTGAATAAAATTCCTGGGCCGCGCCGCTCGGGTGAATAGTATACTCTTCCATTAGCATCTATTCTTTATGGGAGTTCGAGATTGCAAAAATCTCTATTATAAATATAAAAACCATAAAAAAATAAATTTGGCTAATGTCTAACCATTATAAAGATTTTGGAAGGATTGGATTACTTGAGAAGATTCTAACTTCCTAAAATCAAAACTATGTCAACTAAACGAAATGCAGTTAAGTAGAAACTGTAATCCAGTGACTGCTACTGGCATTTAACTTGAAAAAAGAGAGATGGAAATGGCATTCAAGCATTATTGATCGAATTTAATCCATTTCTTAAATTCAGGCAAATTATATAACACAGAATAAAGAGAACCCCTTCACAAACTCATACAGTACAGGTAAATGAGTAAACTACTTCATTGACAGTAGTTCTGCTCTTGGGAAAAACTTGGAACTAGCAGAAAATGTATAATAGCCTGAAGCAAGAAAAATAAGATTTTTTATACAGCAGAATAATTTGGTGAAGTTACACGCATCTATATCAGCTCGACTTCCTCATTACTACTTGAAATGATATAAATTTCTACCAACTCTACAAGACCTCATAAGGTTAAAGAAAATAAAAATAAAAATAAAAATCCAAGGTGTATTAAAACATGAATGAAAAAAGCCACTGGAGGAGGAGACGAGGCAGGAGGAACCTAAACGAAAAGTTCCCATCTTTTGTTTTTCTTGCACTTGGATCATCTCTGTCTGGCAATGCATCCTGCATCTCCCTCTTGTAGCAAAAGTTTCCACCTTCATGATTCTAGCCCTTCTGCAACAGGCGCAAGGACTCCCTCATTGACAAAGTCTGGGTCAAGAAATTTAGCCACGAATGTCCACAACTTATAAACATCATCGAAATTGGACAAAAATCCAAGAGAAGCAGTGACAACCTCAACTCTGATGAATCCACTTTTGCCATCGTGCCTGCCATTTTCCATTGGCTTGCAAAGAGTCGTATCAGCAAGACTCAAAGATCCTCGTTGCTGTTTGGAGCTATCAAGAATCCGTATGTGATTTAGGATGCCTACACCAAGAGATATACTGTGTGACTCAGCCATCCTCAGAACAATTTCTGGACTAATCATACCCTGGTTTCTGTCCCTCAAATTGAATGCAACAGCTGCACCTCTTTCATATTTAATTTTTGGGCCATAGATCTGAACAAGTGGTATGGTGTCATTTCCGTTTGAATCCGGGAATCTTAGTTGAAGTAACGAAGTTACAAGCCAATTAATCAGATATCGCAGTCGAGAGGTTGTCTTGTTGAGACCCAACAAGTTTATGTGATCAAGATGCTTACAGATCAACTCAGGTTCATTCCTGTCCAACTCTTGTTCATCACCGTATTCCCCATCACTAGTGTAGTCCTCTTCGTGGTGGTTAGTGACTGGGATTTCTCCAGGCTCCAGAGTTCGACTTAGGCTAGCTCTGTGATTGTCTTCTGTGCTAAAGGATACCCTTCTTTCCCTGATTCCAAGCTGCTCTGTCTCTTCTATGCCAAAAAATCTACCGCCAGCAATTCTACTTTTCTCTCTCCTTTCCAGCAATCTAAACTCACCTTCTGTCTCTCGTCTTATCGCACTTTCCTTTGTTTCAGGGAATATCTCAGAAGCTGAGCCGTTCTGAATGCCTCTATGATTAGAAGCAGAAGACAAGTTACTGTGATCGTATCCTTTGAAAGCAGAATTATGTGGATTGTTGAAGTCAGGCTCTTCTTCAATTTCCTGAAGATGATGATACACTGGAGTTCTACATTCTCTCAAAACCTCACTTGTTTCAGTAATATGTTCTTCAGGAATCTCCGTGAAATTGTCAAATTCTTGAGACACTGATCGAACAGCTGCATCAAATGATAATACATGGTCGTCTTCATGATGTCTTGGATTCAATTCCTTGTCAAACATTGGGCTGCTTGATGTCTTTAATGCTTCTGGAGAAATTTGCTTACGAGCTTTTCTGCCAGCAAACCAAACTGGTGGCGACGGAGAGGCCACATTGAGTTTGCTCAGCTGACCAGCTTTATCATCAGAACCCAGTGGACTCTGACCTAGATCAATCCACAGTGAGTTATCCGATGATTCATCTTCACTAAAAACAGGACTTTTCATCACCTCCCCAACAGAAATACTCTCAGTTTCTTCAAATATAGTGCTCGCCCCATCCCTATCAGAACAGTTATCATGCTCCATTTCACTTTCAAATACATCCCTCACCTGCGCTGATGTGTACACACCAGAAAAGGCAGGCAATTGAGATCCAGGACGAGTTTCCGAGTTAACTTCATTCCCACCGACTTCTTCGTCCTCAACAAATCCCGGAAAATTATCCACTGAATCACTCAAGTACAGAGGAAACACGGGAGTAATTTTCACTATACCAGACCCAGCATGTCCAGACTGATTCTGAAGGCTTGACATCACAGATTTCTTGATTAAAAGACATCCAAATCCTGTCGGGTCGTAGCCAAACACTCTGTAGAACGAAGTGATGATGAAATCTGGTCGAAATAAGGATAATCCAAGGGAATCCATGTCCTTTGGGCCCAATGACCCAGCATCAAGCAAAACATGCCAATTTTTCTGTTGAGCTAAGGCCATCCATTGATACGAGTACTTCGCACCGGAAACTCTCGACTGCACAGGAAACACGAAAAGGCCAGCAGAGGAATCTTTCTTCCTCCTCCGTTTGTTCAAAATTTGCTTCCTCAGATCAGTTGAACAGAGCCTGAGAGAAGGCCATTTAAACCATGCGCTATTAACTTTGGCACCTTTCTCTCTAGCACTCTGAGCCATCCAATTCACAGACTGACTTTCGTGATCGAACATGGTCAACAACCTTTTGCTCGTTTGAAATGGATATGATTCAGCTAAAAGTTTAAAGGCCGAGCCACGACTCACAGTAAATACAAGGCCATACTCATTCTCAGGGATATTCAAGTAGTCCATTATTCTCATCTTTATATCATGTTCAACGGTACCTTTCTCAGCACCCCCATATAGAGCGTGATTTCCCAAATTTGCAGTAATCTCAGACAAGCTAAATGTGGATGATTCCCAGTAATGAACAGTTTGTAGCAATGAAAACAATCCAAATCCACAGTAGTCAAGACATACCTTTGAATTGGCACCAGAGAGATGCGAGTACTCATCTTCCCTCAGCTGATCAATCTTCTCTGACGACTGATACTTCGGGTACATCGTGAGGAACTTCGAGAATGCCTCGCCAACCTCGAGAACGGAGTCCCCAGAACTGAATGTACGTTCAGCCGCAAGGGCAGTTGCTCTAAGAAACTCTGCCTGCGCATTTAGTCGATCAAGTGATCTCGATCGGACCAAACCCTCATCTTGATTGACCATGGAATCAGAAGCCATGTTTTGGGATTTAACAAGAGACCCATTCTCAGATGCTTCCTCGAGAGCCTCTTTAAGCTTCCGTTCTCGCAATTTCTGCAGAATTAAAGGGTTTTTCTTGATTTCTTCTGTTGAATGATCAGAATCATCTTTTCTTCTGCTCTTTTTGTCCAAGATTAGAGAAGCGCAGTGAGATAATGGCTTCCAAAGTGAGATATGCATCAAAGCCCTTTTTCCTTCTACTGGGTAAATCAATCAGATAAGATAGTGAGAGATGTTTAGAAAGAATAATCAATCAAAGGGTTGATTTCTTGGTTTAGCCCATCTAACAAGAAACCACAGAAAAGGAAACTCTATTCAAACCTTAATTTCCAAAAAGTAAAAGCAAAAAATAAAAATATAAAAAAAGCTCGTAAATACTCAAGAAAAAAAGGAAAAAAGAATAAACCTTTGCTTTCAAAAATCAAAACCCCGTTGAGGGAAAGGGCCAGTCATTTGCTTTAAGCTAAACAGTCAAATACTGTTTTGAGATTGAACCCTAATTTAAGTAAATAAACTAAAATTTGACCAGGTCAAGAAAACCGCAGATTCGACCTTTCTTGAAGATCAGGTTTAGATGAGGACAACAGAGCAGGAGTAAAAGGTAATTTATACCCAATGATTTTTTGGGATTAAGGCGTGAAAAACACAAGAATACAATTATAACCAGAAGATCACGAAGAATTGAATGAAGAAGAGAAATCCTTAGACACACCAATGAGACAACAAACTGTTTGAAGAAATGTTTCGGATGGTCTCGAGCTAACATATACCCTTGGAAGAAGACCCCCCCGCCCCCCCCACTCCTTTATTCAAACACCTGATAGGAGCTATGACCTATGACCTCTCTCTCTCTCTCTCTCTCTCTCCCCCTTCCGCAAGCCAATTAAAGAGAGAACCACCACAACAAATGCACGTTTACTTCAGTTGCGATTCCACAAACATTGCTCCCATTGATTACTGTTACCTCTCCGCACACGCTTCTCTCTCACAGGTCACACACCCAAGTGTACTGTGGCATTAGCTATCCTGGGATTTACGAAATAATTTGCAAAAGTAAAAGGAATCGAGGGAAAAAAATATAACTTTGCTACAGTTACAATTAGGATCACAACGAGGATCACAATTTACCTATGTGGTGCAATCATTTCTTTTCACACATCATATCATCTTTAAAATCAACAACAATAACCCTTCAACATCATCTTTTAAATCAACAATAATAACACTTTCACATCATCAAATTATCATCTACATTCTCAAAATAATTGTGCACTTAGATTAATTCAAAAAATATTTCCGAAATTCTTATATTTGGTAAATAAAATATCTTGGTTTATAAACAAATTTAAAAATTGACTAATTATAGGGAGATATTTTTAATTGATATTTTTAAGTGACATTGTGACATGACGCATATACATTAGGTGGTGAGATAGTTTTTTACACCATCCAATGTATGTTTGACATGTCACACTGTCACTTAAAAATGTCTCCCAAAAATTATTCTTATAAATGTAATGGGCAAAAAAATCGGAACTGTATGGTTTTAAAAAAATAAAATAGGAAATCGATTTTGGAATCGAGAACTGTTCTCGGTTCGGTTTCGCCTTTAGAATCGAAAAACTAAAGTTAGAACTAGATATTTGATCCTTGTTTATTTTTTGATAATTTTAATTGGTTGTCCTAAAACTAAAAGTCAAAATAATATGTAAATGATTAAGTTCTTTTTATAAAAATTGTTACGTCTCTACCTTACTATAACCTTGAACTTCACACTTGAACTGAAATTCTTAGTAAATGAAAATAGAATGAAACTAACTTATTAATAAACCAACTTGAAAATGATCGCGATGGAGTTAATTAAATATTTAAATACAAATATAAAACAATTAATAATAATACATTTAAAACTCATGATTTATCCCACAAGTCTAAATTTGTATTGCTTCTTGTCATACTAGAAAAAACTTCCAGGCTACTTGTTTCTTATTTGAGTTTATGAATATATTATGTTTTATGGAAAATCTTATGTTTTCTCCAGGGTGAAAGGGTTTTCTGAATCCTCGGTATTGGTATATTCGGTAGAAGTTTATTTTAGGTTATCGGCTCACTTCCCGAGGCCTTGATATTCCTTGGTAAGCCCTCGAAAAATAATTATTGTAGAACCGAATTAGAATTGTAACCGAACAGTTTGATTGTGGTTTTGGTTCTTATGATGCAATGGAACTGAATGGTTCCATTTTAGAAGAATCAAAAAGTATGGTTCGATTTTGGTTCTTAAGATGCCCGAACCTAACCACCCGACGTCCACCCCTATTTATAAATTACACAATTTCTCAAATCACATTTTAAACACATATTTTTTCTTTCCAATTTTTAACCACTAATTTTTAATTCAAAATCATAAATAAATAAGTTTATAATTAAACCAAATAGTGATACAAACAAAGACATATAACTCATTTTCAATTTTACAAAAGAACTTATAATTTTTTTTCTTCTTTTAATTTCATATATCTTGCTTTTCATAAAATTTATTCTCGAAAAAATCTACGTAAAATCCAATTTTTCATATCCACATGAACAAATAATGCAGAAATTATATAAAATCCTATATTTGTATGAAAATTCCTCTCACCAAAATCACACAGGACTCCAAGAAGTAAACAATCTACCAAGGGAGGTACCGATCATTAACCTCAGATTTTTGCTTGTTGCGGCAACCATTTTAAAAAAAAAAGTAGCGTTTCCAAATTTTTCTGAATTCGGACCAAATACCTTTTCTTTATGATCTCTGGCCATGGATGGAGAAATGGAGGTAGGCCTTCAATCGCCAGACGCAGTGTTCGTGACTGGGCTTATGGGTGAGACGTATTTGTCGATTTCTTCTTTGAGCTTGCCCTGATTTCAGGTAATCTGGCCAAGGCTGTTAGTTTTCGATCTACTCATGCTCTAACTTTCTTACTTGCCCTAATTTCAGTTTGGCTGATATGTGATCGATTCACCTCTGTGCAATTTGAACGTTCGGTAAGAGCAACTCCAGCCCTGCACCAAAATGGCGCTTTCACGCCATTTTGGCGCAGGGCTCACCTCCAGTCGAGCACTCGGCAAAATGGTGCCCTGCTACAGTGCAGCACCATAGATGGCGCTGCACTGTAGCAATGCCGAGGTTGACGGCATTGCTGTTCCAGTTCTCTGATTATATATATATATATATATATATATATATATATATATATATATATATATATATATATATATATATATATGTTTTTTTTTTTTCTAAAATATTGGTTTTGTAGTTTTTGGTACATATTTCATTTATTTATTGTCCATTTGGTCCTTACAATTTTGTTTACCTTGTTTAAAATAAGTTATGTAAAGTTGAATTTGTTCATAATTTTTGTAGTCAAATAAATTTACATGTTTATTTATATTCAAAAGTGGTTAATGATATTTTTTGTGATACACAAGTAGTAAATAGAAATTGATTGAAAAAGCAACATTGGGAATAATTGGACCACACCAAATTTTAAATAAAACACAACAAATACATAGTAAATAGAAATTGGATATTGCAGTAATCTGGAAAATTTCCTCCGGAACCACTTAAACCATCGAATAGCGAACTGAATGAGCTTGAGTCGGATTGACTTTCATTCAGTTGTTGTTGGGTTCTCTTTCGTATAATACGTTGTTGTTCACTCCTTATGAACTCACGGGTCATCGGGTCTGATATTGAATCCAAGTTTGTCAACAATATTTTGTTATCCTCTTTATACATTTGTAATTGATAAAAGTTTTGTCTATTAGCCGCTCCCTTTCTTACCAAATCCGTGAGTTCTTTGTTTTCAGCCTTCATTTCATCCAATTCCTTTCTGGTCTCATCTTCAATTTTTTTTTTTGTTTTTGTTTTTGGCCTTCTTCACACCCATCGGCCTTTCAGACGAGGTACCCCCAGCATTCACGTCCTCCATGTTCAAAGAAAATGATGAAAGTCCAGGGGACGAGGGAGAGCCGGCTAGTGGGCAGTCTGGTTCATAAGATGTAAAAGCATTTGGGGATGTTTGAAAATCATTGCGGGAAACACTCGGCGTCGAAGAGAATTTCTCAATATCCTTTAGTAAGGGCCATAAATGATCAAATTTGAACATGCCCTTATTAGTTGGGTCTTGTGTGTATAGCATTTTGGCTCTGTCCATCTGTAAGACATGTTACGAAAAGGTTAATCAGTAAAATATGAATTTAAAGTAAAGATATATATTAAATATGAATGCCTAAAATGTCCTGCTCCGATGCGCTACTTGGATGTAAATTTTCTACTTGACGAACACAGCCTCGCAATTTTGAGACGGCCTTCGTAATTTCACCCATACGCGTTGAGATGGATCTTTCTGGTCGAGGATTCATGTGGGCTGATTTAGTGTTATTGTATGCCTCTGCCACACGTTGCCACAGCTTCGAACCTTTTTGGCGAATACCGATAATGGGATCCTGGGAGATGTCTAAGTAAACATGAGTCAAATGGATGTCCTCATCCATTGTGTAACTAGCAGTTCGTTTACTTGAAGACATTTTTTTGTTGCAGAAACAATCTATGATATTGCACAATTTGAGTTGCTTGTTAAAACTAGTTAGCCAAGTTTTTATGGGCAAAACGGTAGTGCTCCATGCAGAGATTTAGTAGGGGCCATTTTCAAATTTGGAACAATTCTTACTTTATCTGCAAATAGTACTCAATGTAGAGTTTTTAGTAGGGGCCAATGTCAAATTTGGAGCAATTCTTACTTTACCTGCAAATAGTACTCAATGCAGAGATTTTAGTAGGGGCCATTTTCAAATTTGAAGCAATTCTTACATTACCTGCAAATAGTACTCCATGCAGAGATTTTAGTAGGGGCCAATGTCAAATTTGGAGCAATTCTTGCTTTACCTGCAAATAGTACTCAATGCAGAGATTTTAGTAGGGGCCATTTTCAAATTTGAAGCAATTCTTACATTACCTGCAAATAGTACTCCATGCAGATATTTTAGTAGGGCCCAATGTCAAATTTGGAGCAATTCTTGCTTTACACAGAGATATGCTTCATATATGTATATTATTGATACATTATCGCTGCAATTCTTTCTTTACACAGATACAAGTTTCAAAAAAGGAAGAGAATCATATCTTTTGTCCTACAAATATTGATTTGTACAGATACATTATTGATACAATTCTGAAAAAGGAAATAGTGCTTCGTAAATAGTGTTCTGTACACATTACTTATACTATTGTTCTACATGCGCTTGATTTTTACACAAAAAGAGGAATTGATTCGCAGTATAAATAAGCCATTGTTAACCATCTACATACCAGTTGTAGAAAGGACGTTGAACGCGCATTTTGGGTGCTTCAATCAAGGCTTAACATTGTCAGCGGACCGGCTCGGTCTTGGAAGAAAAATGTATTGCATGACATAATGACAGCATGCATTATCATGCATAACATGATAGTGAAGGACGAACGAGACCTCAGTGCACCTATTGGCGCATTTGTGGAAGGGCCGAGTTCAACAGTTGAGGTCGCTGTAGACGAGAATCAACGTTTTCAAGACTTCCTTGCTCGACATCGAAAGATTAAGAATAGGGAAGCACACATTGCACTAAGAAATGCGTTGATTGAGCATTTGTGAGAAGAATATAGCAACTCCCAAAACTAAATTTTCTATATTATTTCTACTTTTCTCATTGTTACGTATTTCATATCTCGTATTTTAAATTTTCATGCTTGTTTTTCGAATTTGTAGCTAATAAAAAGTTTAATTTTAATTAGTTTACGACAAAATTAATTTTAAGTGTTCAAAATAATTAATTAATAAAGAAATAAAATTTATAAAATATTAATTATTATAAATATAAATACGCCTTTTGTATTTAATTATCGAAATAATTTCATATAATGAAATTGTATTTTTTTTTTAAAATACAAAATAAGGAAAATAATGAATAGTGTATATTTGGTGTAAGATTTAGTATTGCTGGGTTGGAGTAGAGAAGCTGGAATAGTGTAACTGTAATTCAAATTTAGTGTAAAAAGTGAAAATTTGGTGTAAAATTTAGACCACTAATTTTTATTTCAAAATCATAAATAAATAAGTTTATAATTAAACCAAATAGTGATACAAACAAAGACATATAACTCATTTTCAATTTTACAAAAGAACTTATAATTTTTTTCTTTTTTTAATCTCATATATCTTGCTTTTCATAAAATTTATTCTCGAAAAAATCTACGTAAAATCCAATTTTTCATATCCACATGAACAAATAATGCAGAAATTATATCAAATCCTATATTTGGATGAAAATTCCTCTCACCACAATCACACAGGACTCCACGAAGTAAACAATCTGCGAAGGGAGGTACCGATCATTAACCTCGGATTTTTGCTTGTTGCGGCAACCATTTTTAAAAAAAGTAGTGTTTCCGAATTTTTCCGAATTCGGACCAAATACCTTTTCTTTATGATCTCTGGCCATGGATGGAGAAATGGAGGTAGGCCTGCAATCGCCAGACGCAGTGTTCGTGATTGAGCTTATGGGTGAGACGTATTTGTCGATTTCTTCTTTGTGCTTGCCCTGATTTCAGCTGTTAGTTTTCGATCTACTCATGCTCTAACTTTCTTACTTGCCCTAATTTCAGTTTGGCTGATATGTGATCGATTCACCTCTGTGCAATTTGAACGTTCGGTAAGTAATTTCTTCAGTGTTTTTATTTTTTTAAAGTTTCTTTTTTCCTTCTGTTGATCCAAATTGTAAGACGTAACCCATCTCAACAAACTGTTATATTGTCTTGTGAATCCTATGATCCCACTATTCACAGAATCACAATTTCTCTGCATACTAAAACACTAAAATAAACTGGAGCAAAAGGAAGTTTGCTGAGACCAAAAAAGTATTACAAGAAACCAAAAAGGTTGACTATTGGAGTAATCGGCTGATTGAGACTTCTTGATGCCATCATTTGGCCGAATGTCTTCGATGCTGTGTCCCAAGGGAAGCTTTGTAGAATAAAAATTTACTACTGGACTTCTTGTCACCTGCAGACTCCATTAGATCACCAACTCTTGGCTACAAAATTACCAGATAAATTAATAAGGCAAACAAGATTTTGAAGATGATTACACCAATAAAATAATTAAGAGCAAGATACTACACTAAATTGTTTTATATACTTGATTTTGACCTGCATTAAATTGAATAGAAGTCACCTTATGAATGCTATGATTTAATATGATCAATTGATATAAAAATTCACTTTTTTAAATAAATATGTGATGCAGGAGATGAGATGGCACGGGTCATATGGCAATTTATCAAGTACAAGGAAATAAAATTTCCGTGTTAATGATTTTCACTAATTCCTATCAAAACTACATATAATCCTATATGGGTGTATATTTATGTGTGGCTGAATGACTGACCCACGGACACATTTGCTAAGTGGGGTTTTTTTTTTTTTTGTAATAATAATTGCAGTTGATTTTGCCTTTTGTGGAGTTGGATATTAAGTACCACGACCTCGGTTTTCCCCATCGGGATACTATGGATGACACAGTCCAACATGTGTTTTTTCTAATGTTCTAAAATTATTTTAATGTTAGAGTGCCTATATTTAAAGTTGCTAAACGATTTTCCTTTTCATCGACTCTTTCATTGTAGATTCACTAGAGTCAATTGAACAACATCTTCAATGGATTTGTCATCTCCATTGCATGCTTCTAAGACAAAACATTTGCTTTGATTTCTGATTTCCCTACGATTAGTTAAAGGCAGTGTTCTAAAAAGCGTGAAGCGTGACAAAGCGTGGAGCTCAAGAGTCAAGTTTTTGAAACTTAAGCAGGAGTAAGCGTTAAAAAGTGTTAAAAAGCGTTTTTCAATTCCTAAATATTTGATTTAAATTTTACCCATACTTGAACAAGTAAAAAAAAAAAAGGACAGCTGCGTGCACAGTGCGCGCTTAAGCTCGCTTCGGCACACATTGTGCCCGCATAAGCGCACTTATGCGCGCACTGTGCGCGCTTTTTAGATAAAAATTTTCAGAAACGCGTTTTTATCGCTTTTCGCCAAAGCGACGTGCTAGAGGCGCGCGTCGCGCGTAGGTGCGCACACTGCGCGCACTGTGCGCGCGTTTTAGAACACTGGTTAAAGGTTACATCTGGATTTAATGTTGACGTTATTCCTTGATTTTCCTCTTATATTATCTGGTTCTGCCTTAGCCTTTAAGCGTACCGAATCAAACACCTTTCAAGAATTCTTCTCATTCGCCTGAGATTTTGTCAGATGTAATTGTGTTCGTATTTTAGAGATGAGACAAAGGGTCTAAAATAATAATTTTTTTGTTCCTAAATCATTTTATCACACACTATATATTTTCTTTACGAATTTTTTGACCCTATATTGACTAATTTCTTCCCATTCAATACAAGTATTTGTTCGACATAATGTCCCTGTGAGTGAAGACGGCTTGCAGCATTTAAAGGTTTTTGTTCAGATCCTGGAAAGATACATTTGTTGGTATTTTTGCTTTTCCGATTTTGTTTTTTAAGTGCTGTTAAACTTTTTATTTTTGTCTTATGTGATCCTTTTTTTTTTTTTTGGTAAACCTTATCCATTGGGTAGAGCACTTGGGTGGCAGTATTTTCACTACAAGTTAGTTACCACTGATATAACATATAACAGTGTATTTTGCCAATTATTAATTATACCTGGACTTTTGACCCAACTATGTTATGTACTATATAATTTGAATTACACCAGAAGTAATCATTTGGAAATCATTATATTTTTGCAAAAGAAGACTTCAAGTAATAAATAAACTAAAATCACTAAATGTATGCTAAATCTTACATGATTGATTTTTAATTTCTTATTATTTCATGACTTCATATTCTCCAAATAATTGAGAACTAAGTGTTATTTTGTGTAATTATGTTTTGACAAAGTCATGACTTATTGGTTGTACTTGCAGTTCATCCATTCTGCTGGATCATTATACTCTAAAAATTTTTCCAGTCAACTGCTTAGAAGTGGCGAAGGTATGTTTCTAATCTGTGTACCTGTTAGTTACTTAAATATGCATTGTTCATTGAATCATTTCCTTGGGGAAGTGTTTCGTCATTTGCACTTACTGAATTTTATTCCAATTGATTTATACATTATATTATATTATTTATCAATTCACAAATCTTTTGTTTTAGAAAAAGGGAAACAAGGTCTACCTCGTGGTCCTCGCCAACTGTTACCACATTTTTTGGACGTTGTTTATAGACGTGGTTCTTAGAAACGGTATAATTGTACATGTATACACTATAAAATTGTGGTATCCTAGCAAATTGGATCTATGCATGCGTTATTTTACAAGTCACTGTGTTATATGCATGGTTCAACTCTTAGATGTCATCATGTGTTTGTAATCTATGCTGTTAAATAACTATTTCTTTAAAATTAACGTAGTAGGTGTTTGTGCTGTTATAGTAAAATATTTTATTATATAGTGATGGTCCTCATTTGTATTCATCTATGGTTCTACATTGTAACTTTGTTGTTGTTTATGTTGACTTTTGCATTTGAATACGAGCTCTTCATCATTAAGCAGGCTTTCATAACTCATTGTTTACCAATCCAATAAATGATCACTGTACACATATCTAATCACGTTGTGTATATATTTTTTGTTCTTTCCAGAGTCAGTGCATTGTTCTATAATTTCCAGTGTCTATAAAATTAATTATATTTTAACGTCTTCCTTTGTGCATTTTAAATGTTGTATTTAGGTTATTCAATCACAGAAACAGCATCAACATCTACACATTTTTAGTACATTTTTATAAAATAATATTTTTAGTACATTTTTGAAAAAAGTTAATGAGATATGTAATTGAAAAGATGTGGATTCCATAAAATGTGATTTGGACTTCAAATTTATTTGACAAATCACGCTAAAAATCAACTGAAAAACAATTCTCGTACGAAGTACGAGTCGGAACTAGTCATATAACAAGTAGTGAGGAAATGACAATTGACTTTCACACATTTGTTATGTTACTATAAATTGTTGAATTGAAATAACTGGACCTACCATTAACGAACAACTTTTGTTCTTGCTCTAATGGCTCAAAGTCAAAATAATGAGCTCAATTGTTTCCAATCCAAAAGTCCAACTACTGTGCTTTCAACCTCTATTTGATAAAATATTTCTTTAAACAAGTTTATAAAGGATATTTCTTTAAATTACTTTTTAATTATACACATTTTTTAAAATTATTTTTCAACCATATATTTTACATAAAATACATCACATTCTTTGTTTATAAATAAAAATAAGTTTACCAAACATACAAATTAATTATTAGTTTAGTCTGTTTTGTGAAACAATAGCTATGCATTAGGGGTTATGACAGAAGCACCTCGGGGCTTACCCCCAAAGTGACCCCCTCCTCACATGGAGGGGGTGGAGCCCACTTGCGACAAGTAGGCTCCACCCCCTCCATGTGAGGAGGGGGTCACCTCGGGGGGTGAGTCCCGAGGTGCTTTAAGCATTTTCCATGCATTAGTAAGAGTGTCAGCAAGGAGCCATAGCATTGCAATTCCAAAAACTTGAGTGAGTACGGACAATCACTAGATGGTAGCTCGAATGGTCGCCTGATATAAAAGAAAAAAAAATCTGACGGATCCAGCATGAGGGTCGTAGAGGGTCGCCCTTGGGCTAGAGTGTAATAATCACAATTACATGGTACGTTGTGTTCCGTAGAGGCTCGCCCTTGTGCTAGAGTGTAATAATCAGAATTACATAGTATATTGTGTTCTAAAGGATATATGACAAATATGATGAGTTTAATGTTCTATCAACTACTATGGATTATATTAAAGAATTATGAGGTGTGTTGTGAACATTTAAGGTTGAAAAAATATTGATAAAAAAAAAACATATGATAAATTTGGTTAGCCATCTGTTGGATTTTTATACCCAATAAATTCGAATGATGATGTAAAACAGTTGTGAGATTATATCGACTCCAAAATGAATAGTTCAACTCGATATTAGCCCAATTAGAAGGCCCGTTTGTGATTTTTTTGGGCATAGACTTTGAACTAGATTGTATTGGTTGTTGGGTCTTGGACTTATTGATTTAGACCATATTTAGACATAGCACAACTAAGTATTATATATGTTGCCTTTGTATATTGTTTGCCTTGGATTTTTTATTTTTCCCTTCTACCAAGGTGTGGTTAGAGTATAGTTGTGGCAACCAAAGTGAGGTCGAGATGGAGTCGAGCTTGAGTTTTAGAGTTGTGTTTTGGAGAGCTTATTGAGCTCGGATTGATATCGAAGCACCAATATAATTTCAACACGTTAACTTAGTAAAGTTGGCATGTTCTATTTTTCTACAAGTTTTTAATTTAAGTAAATTTAGTTTAATTACTAAATACATGTATTTAGTAGTTTATTAAGTTTAATTAAATTATTTAAGTATTTCTTGTACGTAATATTGATTTTATCTCCTTTATGGTTGTGATAATCATTTAATATTAGAGATAATGTTTTTTATTATAATGATCAAGAAATATTGTGATAATACTTTGATTGGCCGAGTGTATTGATGGTCAAAGATCATGATTCCATTCTTGGTGTTCAAGTTTATCACTTATGGTAAGATTTGTAAACAATCTTGATTATCTTACCTTATCTTCACTTATGGTAAGATTTGCAAACAACCTTGATTATCTTACCTTATCGTCATTTATGGTAAGATTTTGTCATTATCTTACCTTATCTCTGATTATTCTTGATTTAATTGCAGGAAATCGAGATTTGGTGTAAGTAGGATTCTTGATGGACAAGCAATCCGATTGCACATAAATAAGGGAAGCTTGGACGGTTTCCCAAGATGTGTAGAATTCAAAAAATCGTGTGGCGCACAAAAATACACATCTTCTACATTGTGGTATTGTTGGTTCTCCAGGAGGAGATTATCAATCACTTAGAGAAGAAAAGACGTTTAGCCTAAAGATCAAACAGGAGGTTTGGATCGAGATCGAACGGAAGTTCATGTTGCTGAAGATCGTTGCAGTATCAAAGAAAACTATTGAAGAGTGGTGGGAGGTCAGCTCATACTACACGTCATAGAAGGATCAAGGAGTGATCTATTTCTTGGGTGTTTGATAAGTCTATGCGTAGATTTATCTTGTAGCTTAGATTGATCTGTGTAAACACTTTTCTTAAAATAGTGATTGATTTTTACTGGAAGGGCGCGAGCACGTGGGTTTTCCCTGTTATGGTTCTTCCCACGTTAAGCTTAAATATTGTATTCTTGATACGTGGGTTTTCCCTATTAGGGTTTTTCTCACGTTAAACTCAAATATTATGTTCTTGTCTCTTTATAGTTCTCCATAGTTTATACTATCTGTTTACGTTTTACAATCCAGACGAATCTGCATAAGCAAGATTCATCTGGTCTTGCATTAAAATAAATCATAACGATTTACTGTTAATTGGTTACTGTCCAGACATATCTATGACAATCTGTTAGTTCAAACTTAAAATTTAGACAACTTTAAATTTTCAATTGGTATCAGAACGAGTTTACTTCTAGAAAAAATTCTGCACTCTTAGGTCACCTTTGTTAACGGGTAATAACTATGCATATTAGAAAATTCGTATGAAAATTTTTATTCAGTCTATTGATGAAATTTGTTGGACATCTGCTCTTGAGGGTTATACAGCACCCACTGTCACTGCTGGAGGTGTTGTTACAACTGTACCTAGAAGTTCTTATACTGCAGACGAATTAGAAAATGCAAATTGGAATTCTAAAGCACCTAATGCTATTATTTCTTTGGTTGATCTAGGTTAATTCAGGATGATCTCTTCCTTAAGAATCACCAAGGAAATATGGGATGCTTTGTTGGTAGCAAACGAAGGAACCAATGCTGTCAAAACCTCTAAGCTGCAGATGATCACTCTTGAGTTTGAACAACTATCTATGGACGAGGGAGAAGACTTCAAAAGCTTCTACGCTAGATTGAGTGATCTCACAAACTCAGCTAAAGCTCTAGGTAAAACTTACTCAAATGAGCAAATTGTACAAAAAATCCTTAGATCTTTACCAGAAAGGTTCCATGCAAAAGTGACAGCTATTGAAGAAAGTAAGGATCTTTCAACCATGCAAGTTGAGGAACTTGTAGGGTCATTAATGACCTATGAGTTAAATCTGGCCCGAAGAAAGAAAGACAAGAAAACAGGGATTGCTTTCAAAGCAAGCAGTGAAGAACCAGACTAATCCGGGGAGACAGATGAAGACGAAAGCTTTGCACTTCTCACCAGACAATTTAAAAAATTCCTCAAGGGGAAACAAAAAGAAAGATACACAAATCTTCAAGGCCAGAATAAAAAACAACAAAGACAATGGAGGAAAAATAATTTCTATCCTAAGAATAATGCTAACTCGTCTGATGGAAAGCCTAAGAATCGTATTCGCCATATTTAGCAGTTGAATCAAATATCTTAATGATGCAATACATAAATCTCGTGCTCAAATGATATCAAGTTTCACACGAATAAGTATAAATTAAACTAACATGCAAATTCTTACACAATTTATAGTTTAACACATGATTCCAATATATTCGTCATAGTTGGCAAGGTCATTTAACACACACAAACACAATTTTTTTAATTAGATTTTTTAAGTAGAGTGCGTCTCAAAAGTCATAACTACTCCATACTCAGCCATCTTTAATATCATTATCATGTCTAATGATTTTACAAACAACATGTTTGAAAAAGAGAAAAAAAATAATTTTTTTTAAAATTTAATTAAAGGATGTGTCTCGAGAGAAAATAGCTCCGTATTCTACCATTTTTAACTAAATTATTTTTTTTAACATAACAAAAATCCGCACTCAATCAATTGTAATTAAAAAATAATTTAATTAAATGATGCATCTCGAGAGTAAATAGCTCCGTACTCTGCCATCTTTAAAAATCTTTTTTTTTTTTAAATACAATAACCTTCCCCCAAACAAAACTAGGCATAGTCCTCGATGTCACCAAAAAAGAAGTAAGAGAGATATTACCTGATTTTGCAGTAATTCTAAACAAAATATGCTTGGAAAAATAGAAAATATCAACAAGAAAAATGTTGTGAATAAAATCAGAAGATATGGATTCCACATTTTATAACTTTAGCTCTAAATTTAAATCATTTGGTTATCTCTTTCGTTTGCTGCTGGTTCCAACGAACTAATTGATTTAAGCAATGTGTGGATTTCGTTGCGGAACATATGTTTGTAATTTGTCCAATAAATTCTCAATAGATGATGCAGAAATAAGAATTCATCATGCTAAAGGAGGAATAAAGTTATGCTCCATGACATAATCAAGAAATGATTAACAGTTAAAAGACCAATGGGTTTGTTGTGCATGTTCATTTAAGCCCAAGAAATTATATTAAAAATTTCTTCTAACGTACCAAAATCTCCTAGTAAAGCAATGAAAGCATTAGAAAGAATAACCATGAGTTTCATACGTTCATATAAAGACTTAGCTCTTATCTCAAACCAGTGTTCAAAAATGCGGTATTAGGCGCTGCGCAGGCGCGCCCATGCGCAGTGCGTCACATAAACGCGTCGCACAAAGAAATGCGTGTAGAAATGCACTTTGACCGTGCAAATCTCAAAAAAACCCTTAAACTGGTCAATGCGTGTAGAAATGCGCTTTGACTGTGCATATCCTAAAAAACCACTTAAACTGACAATAAACCAACCTCAAAAAACTTGAACTGGCCTTACTAATTAAAAATTAAAAATTCTTATTAACCAGTCACAAACAGGTTTTATAATAATAATTTAAATTATTATTAGCCGATCATTAAACTGATCATAAACCAGTAACCATTGAAATCGGTCTAAAATTAAAAAAAATATTATTAATTATCGTGTGGGAAATGCTGGGAAGCACTTCCACTGAAGTAAAATTCTACCGCCCACATATCTAGAGGTGTCAATCCGGGTGGTCCGGGCCGGGTCGGCCCGTCAACATATGAGCCCAGTAACGGCCCGCGTAAAAAAAAGCCCACCCACTGCGGGTTCCGGGCCGGTTCCGGGTCGACCCACAAATTTCGAACTACAACCCAGGCCCGCCCGTTAGCCCATACGGGTCGAGCCCATGCGGGTTGCAGGTTGTGGTTCGTTCCGATTTGGCCAGTATGAATAAAAATATAGAATTTTTCATATTTATAATATATATATTTTTTGTTAAATTTATAAATATGAGATGAACAAAATGATAAATTCATATTTATACCATAATGTTTATATAGAATTTACATTTATATTTTATGTTACATGAATTACTTCTAAATTTACAAACTTAAATAAAATATAAACAAATAACAACTAAATGCTAAATGCATTTCTAATTATTACTATCAAAGAACATTACGTTTCTTACCTATTAGGGAGAAAAATAAGATTTAGCTTTAGAAATTGTACTAGTACTAGAGTTTGTAGAAGAATGGAGATTTTCAATACTATGATATTTAATAATTTTTTTTTTTAATTTCACGGGCCAGCGGGTTAACCGCGGCCCGCGAAGGTTTGGCCCGCGAAACCCGCGGTTCACACCTTCTTGACCCGTGAACCGCCCGCACGGGTCACGGGTCGGCCCGCGGTCCCGGGTCGATCCGGGCTGGTTTTCACGGGTCTGGTCGGCCCGCCCGTCTTGACACCTCTACATATCCCCTTTTAAAGGGTAATTTCCTCCACCATCCCACATCAACTTTCAATGTGGGATGGGAATTGTATTTCTATTTTATTTTTAAACAATAAATTACCTTTTAAATGTTTCTTTTCTCTCCCATCCGGATTGGAATTATTATTATTATTATTATTATTATTATTATTATTATTATTATTATTATTATTTTATCTCCCTCCCAACTCCAAGTGTTGTGAATATAGATTTTATTTATTTGTTTTATTTTCCAATTATTTGTACTTATTGTAGTATAATAATTTTAGATTCATTTTTTGAAATGTTTTTAGATATTTGAAGTTTTGAAATAAATTATAGGATAATACGATTAAGTATTTATGTAAAAAAATATTTAATGTCTTAAAAATAAAAAACTAATATTAAATATTCGAAACACATTATGACGTATATTCTTCGCATTGACACGCTTAAACTTGTAATTCTTGATTCTCGATCTCGAAGACTCGCAACGCATTACGTCTTTTAGAACCTTGTCTCAAATCTAATTGTTTTCCCCGTGACTTTTGTTAAAGGAATTGGTATGTTACCAACTGTTGTCATCTTTCCATGTGTTTGTGTAGCTTGTGCATCACGCCCCCAAAAATCCACAACTACCTCCTCCATAAATCAGATTTATCTTTCTCTCGTAGAGTGTCATTCCTTGGTTAATGGCTGCAGCAACGTATTCGTTTTGCTTTTCAAGTGTGGATCCACCAAATACACATATAGTGTTGAGCTGACGAATTGAAGGTTTTTCCATGTGTGCAACAAGAATTAGAAGAGTAACTCGGCTGTATCTAACAACTAAAAGAAAACAGAACAAAAATCAAAGAGATAATATGAACATTTAGTTGTGATTGTGGCTCACATCTTGATGCGAACCCCTTCGGTGCGTTGACCGAAAATTCCCACAACAATTTTAATATCAACCCAAGAAAGCTAGAGTGGTAAATAAATGGATAAACACCTTAACCCAAGTTTAAATCTAACCCAAAATTCAAGGATTAAACTAACCCTAGCCCAATGGAGAGATTAAAACAAATTCCAAGGTGGCGGAAAATAAACAACAACACAAGAATAATAATACTCAAGCAAAGTTGATTAACTTCCAAGAAAAATACAAGATCAAAGAGGTTTTTACCTTACCTCAAAAGGGGGTCTTCAAGACCTAGCTCTCAAGAGCAATTTTCTTAACATCCAAAGTTCTCCTTACAAATGAACAAGAAATGTGAATATAATGTACAAAATGGGATAAATGTGCAATTTCGGTATTTACAAGAAAAATCCCGTTTTTGTGGAAATTGCAAGAAAACCCCGTTTTTTTGAAAACTGAGGTGTTTCGATCGACCGAATTGGTCGACCGAGATTATTTCGGTCGATCTCATGGTCGACCGAAACTGGACATTCGGTCGACCGCCACTCATCCGAAAGTGACTGAGGCTTGCTTCAAAAATCTCTGCAGACTTTCGGTTGACCGGAATTATTTTCGGTCGACCGAAATTGGCTGATTCCAATTTCTTCTTCTTTTTGGCTCCAACTTGATTCTCGACTTGCTTTTCTTGATTTATTCACATTGTTTATCCTCGAATCTTGAACCTCTTCAACTTCGGATCTCGTCATGGGTCCCACGGGCATGTGCATCGAGGTTTGACTTTCCCGATTCTCATCATCCCCTCCCTCTTGAAAAGGATTCGACCTCGAATCTTGCTAGAATGCACTGTCGTGAAACTCCTTGAACTTTGATCTTGCAACATTGTGGATCACAGGTTCATGCGTTGAAGTTGGACCTTCGCGATTCTCATCATCTCCTCCATCTCGAAAGAGATTCGACCACGAATCGGCACCTACAATAAAAATAGAAAATTCAGACACAATAAATGTAACTGAAATTTCATACTCACCGTGCGAAATCAATTTGTAGGCGTTGCCAAAAGCTTGAGATGTGCCAACACTGCAAAGTAGCAATTTGGATTTTATTTGATCGGGGGGTCGCTCCTTCCACGAATGGGAATACATCCGGCCGCCCGGGTCAAATGGAATATGCTTCCTACCATGGTTGACATTGGAAATACATTGTATACCAATTCCCTCAAATGGAAGCTCGAGCCTCCTGCAAAGGGGCTTAACCAAAGGTGCATTCTCGTGGCCACCTAAACCAACTCTTTCTTCAATAAACATATGCATAAAGTTCAACAGAGTTAATAGGTTAAAGTCACAAGCAATTTTAAGTGGAGAAAACTTGCTAATATGATGAGCAATTAAATCGCAAGCAAATTTAACAACCACAAAATTAGCACCAACTTCGTGCAAATGCACGACCTCCTGAAAGAAAAGATTAGCTAGGTTGATGACCTTGTTGGTTTCATGGCATGCAATCAAACGTGACATTTTAATTCTTCTACCAACAATCACAAAAATAGCTTCATCTTCTTTCTTTGTTCCAAGTAAACCCACTATAAAATTCATAGAAGTAGTACTCCCAGGTTTACTCATGATGGGCAGATATGCATGGAATTCTTGGGGGAAAAACTTAAGTTTAGCCATTTTACAAGTTCGGCATTTACTGCAAGGGAAAACATGTTCAACACCAATCTTCAAAATAGGCCAATAAAATTGATCACATAATACCCCTAAAACCCCATTGGTTTTAAATCGCCCCATCAAACAACTATCATGTGCTCCTCCCACTAGCAATTCATGCATGACACATTTACAAGGAAACAATCCAACTTTCCAAAACAAATAATCATCATGCCCATAGAATCCATCAAAATATTGCTCACAACATGATTCATGAATGTTTAACAAATTCGGATAGTTAACATGCATGCTCTTACTATGTTCAACACGGAATGAGGGAGCATCTAGAAATATTAGAAGTGAAGTCCTTTTATCATCAAGACATCCCAAATAATCTTTTCCATGGACTCCCCTAATTAGCAATTCCTTTAGAGAGCGAATATGCAAGTCAAGCATATTTTCACAAAATAAGGATTCAACATGCCCATGAAATGTACTATATGCAACATTTTCACAAAATGATTTGGTACTTATGCAATTGGGCACACGCAAAAAGTTGCATTTACACATTAAGCACTCATCATGACAATGATCCTTACCACATGTTACATTTTCACAAGTCAACAACACACTTGTCAAATCTACATCAAGATCATACAACCCTCTAATGTATTCAAAACACAATAACCTTGCATTCAAAGAAATGTTAGGAGCATACCTCCTCGATGTTGCATTGGTTATCCCATTTTCTTTACCTCGGTTGTACTCGTTGTTGTAGGAAAATGTTTCCACGAATTTCTTCCACAATGCATGCTTTTGGAGTTCTTTGTTGCCTTGATAAGTTGGCCTCACAATTTTCTGCAACAAAGAAATAACCAAACTAGGGAGGGAAGTGTTAGAATATTCAAGAGTAAAGAACATTTTGGAGTGACCTCTTCTCTCAATTTCTTTGGTGGCACTCATCACTTCCTCACCTTTTTCTGAGGTAGAATCCTCAACCCTCGGTTCTTCTCTCACCTCTCCTTTTTCTGGAGTCGTGGCTCCAACCCTCATTGCCTCTCCTTTTTCTAGGGACGTGGCCCCAACTCTCTTGCTCTCATTTTTATTTTCTTCAATTTTATCAATTGAAGGTTCTTTTGTTTTCCTATCCTCCCCTTCTTTCTTTTCTTTTTCCTTCTCCTTCTCCTTTTCTTCCTCGAATTCCTTCTTGAGCTTCACTTGGTCTTTCCATACTTCTTCCAAGCTCAAAGATAGGATCACAACCTTTTTTTTCATTCATTTTGAAGCTACACCGGTTCCTCCCCCTCCCCCTATCAAGATTCACATTTCGTTCACATTGCCAAGGTCTCCCCAAAATTATGTGAGTAGTGTGTAAGGGAACCACATCACATAATATTTGATCACTATAAGTACCAATGTGAAAAGTAAGAAGAACTTGTTCACTTACTCTCACCTCCCCATAGCCATTCAACCCTTGCAATACATAGGGATTAGGATGCTTCATAATCGATAACCCCAGTTTCTCCACCCTACTAGCACTCACCAAATTCATGTCACTCTCCCCATCTATAATGAGACTACATGCCCTATTCTCCACAAGGCATCTAGTGTAGAAAATATTTCCTCCATGCTTCTCCCTCTCATTATCATGGGCCAAAATTTTTGGTAGCCTAGCATTCATCTCCTTCACTACTTCTCTACTTCCAATACCGTCCCTCCTATGGAATGATGAAGTCTTCATTTGCTCAATATTAACCTTCTCATCCATCCCATCTCCACTCCTATCTACCCATTCTCTTCGTTTCCTATACATGCTCCCATTTTGTTTACTACCCCTCTCATCATCCCAAACATCCATCTAATTTTCCTATTCAAACTCCCATTTTGTTTTCTACCTCCATCCCTATACACTATGTCCCCAAGATTATCCTCATCCTTCTTCTACTACACATCATTTCTTCACCTCCCCTATTTGATGTACTCTCCCCTCTTGTTCCTAAATTTACCAACTCACCCCCAATCTCCTCAATTTGTCTAGCCATGGTGGTTGAAAGATTTTGTAACAAGTACTTCAAGTCTTGAGTTTGAGTATTGGAATTTTACATTGTGTGCAAGTGTGAAAGTGTTCTCACAAGAATATATTTCACTCGTGTTTCACTCAATTTAGGCTTTTATCCTCGAATGAGCTCACCACTCTTGCCTTTTTTCCACTCAAAATCTCATTTCTCAAGTTCCCCAAGGAAGGTAATCAACTAAACCACAAAGTATAATTCTTGTAGAGTTAAAGAAATCACCAACAAGGAAGAAGGAATTTAGAACAAGTAGACACAAATAGCAAGTAGAATTTATGTGCTTGCTAAACTCAAAAGGAACAATATTTATGTGTGATAGGATGCTAGGAACACAATTTAGCAATGGGATTGACAAACCACAAACAATAGACAAGGTGATGCAAACCACATAGCAATTGTAGCTATGCAACCCACAAATTATTGGAATCGACCCAAGAACGCCAATAAATCACGATTTATGGATCCAATTAAAATTAATTGAACCAAGCAACCAATACAATCACAAGGATATATTGACCTCTTGATCACAAGGAATATTAATTCTCACCGGGGTTTGAACAAACACGAATAACTCGCAAGTTCGGATTGTGTTCAATGAAGAACGAAGTTTGAAAGCAATTTGCCTCACAATAATAATATCAAAGTTGTCTTCTGAATAATGATAATTACATCCCTATATATAGGGTCAAAACTAGGTTAAAGAGTTCTAATTAAATAAGGAAACAACTACCTAAAATTATGGAAATCAAATAAACCTAAATTTACGCGTAATCGGTTTTACGGCCGTGACTGATTTTCTTACGGACGTAACCCTGTTTCTGAATCACTCTTACGGCCGTGACAATTGGACTTACGGCCGTAAGTCCCAAAACATACGAATTCCAATTTTAAGCAGTAACTCCCTTACGGCCGTGATAATCAACCTTTACGGCCGTGATACTCAATTCTTTACGGCCGTGATTGCTTATGTCTCGAAAAATCAATTTTAAACAGAAAGTTGGTTACGGCCGTGAGCTCCCATATGTTACGGCCGTAATTCTTGAAATTTGGTAAACTTCTTCGACGGCTTGAATGAGGTTGATCCATTCGTCGTTTTGGCTCGGCCCCAACATGGAACTTGCTTCTTTTGATGACACGAACATTGTTTTGGCCATTGTTTCTTGAACTAACTCGTCCATTGCTTCCTTGGCCCTCTTTGTCTGCAATCGAGTCATCGGTCCTCCTTTGATCTTCAACGGATCTTTGTGCGGGCTTGTATCCGTGGTCTGGATCACATCACAAGGCATAGATGTAGATCAATAAGCACAAAGAGTGTAAATTTGAATGAGGCAATTTATCAAACACCTTGTACTCAATCTTTGAATGACCTTGAATTAATAAAATGTGGATATATGAAAACCTCCAACAACACAATTGTGGCAAGAAGTGAGTGATCAACAATTTTTTTAACGTATTGAGCAAGTGATATATGGAATAAAATGTTGATAACACAATCTTAATAATGGAATTGGATGGCCCCAAGTAGTTAGCAATATTTGGGTATTGAACAATAAGGCATGAATGGGGTATTTTTCTTTGGGACAATTGATCAAACACTTTGAATACACAATTTGAAAAGTGTAGGCTTTTGTAAGTGTTTGGCTAATGGAAACCCCCAACAAATTCAACAATCAATATACCCAATACATGAAATCAACAATACACATGGGCATATAAATTTTTCCCCAATTTTCTCAATTTTCGGATTTTTTTTTTTTTTTTTTTTTTTTCACAATGCCAAGAACAACAACAAGAAAGTAAAGATAGGTTTACCAAATTAGAGCCAAGCTCTGATACCAAATGATGCGAACCCCTTCGGTGCGTTGACCGAAAATTCCCACAACAATTTTAATACCAACCCAAGAAAGCTAAAGTGGTAAATAAATGGATAAACACCTTAATCCAAGTTTAAATCTAACCCAAAATTCAAGGATTAAACTAACCCTAGCCCAATGGAGAGATTAAAACAAATTCCAAGGTGGCGGAAAATAAACAACAACACAAGAATAATAATACTCAAGTAAAGTTGATTAACTTCCAAGAAAAATACAAGATCAAAGAGGTTTTTACCTTACCTCAAAAGGGGGTCTTCAAGACCTAGCTCTCAAGAGCAATTTTCTTAACATCCAAAGTTCTCCTTACAAATGAACAAGAAATGTGAATATAATGTACAAAATGGGATAAATGTGCAATTTCGGTATTTACAAGAAAAATCCCGTTTTTGTGGAAATTGCAAGAAAACCCCGTTTTTTTGAAAACTGAGGTGTTTCAGTCGACCGAATTGGTCGATCGAAATTGGACTTTCGGTCGACCGCCACTCATCCGAAAGTGACTGAGGCTTGCTTCAAAAATCTCTGCAGACTTTCGGTCGACCGGAATTATTTTCGGTCGACCGAAGTTGGCTGATTCCAATTTCTTCTTCTTTTTGGCTCCAACTTGATTCTCGACTTGCTTTTCTTGATTTATTCACATTGTTTAGCCTCGAATCTTGAACCTCTTCAACTTCAAATCTCGTCATGGGTCCCACGGGCACGTGCATCGAGGTTTGACTTTCCTGATTCTCATCACATCTTCTTCTAGTTTTATCGTGGAAATATAATCCATTCATCAATATAATCCAATTAGTTAAGAGATATAGAAAGCGTCAGTCTCATTTCTACCAATCATGTTATTCATCTATTTTCTTAGTTGACCTTGTTATGATTGAAAACATATTTTCAACTTATAACACCATCTCGGCCGAGGATTTTACATCAACTTAAGTAAGCGAAATACATGTTATAATCTCCTACTACCGAATAGTGACTATTCATCATATTGGACATACACAACCTTCATATAATTCTCATTATATGCTTACGACGTCATCCTAATGACTCATTCTCAAAAGCCAACGTCAATGCTTGTCAAAGCATAGTAATCCTCATATAAGATTATATGACGTTCTCAAGTCAAATGACCAATCCATAGCTGCGCATTAGAGATTAACCACTGACGCTTGTGGAATCTCTAGACATGATATAATGGAATAAATGTTTTTCTGGTGCAACATCTCATTGAATAAACAACAGCAAAGGCTAGAACAAATACCACGAAAGGTAAAATATACTTCAAAACTCTAGTTCTTATTGATACTTTAGTTGTTTCATCTACGCATGGCTTGACCTTAAATTGAGATGTTCCACACAATTCCCTCTTGCCTACAAAAAATCTGACGCGAAACTCTCAAAGGCCCTCCATTTGGAATTTCACTACCGAGTTCATTAAACGGAACATTGAAATACTAAAGGTACTCAAATTTCTTCAATGACTTCAGGATTACACCTTCGAGTTTGTTCTTAGATAGATCTAATTTTTGCAATGAACCAGTTCACCAAATGACTCAAGTATAGGACCAAGTAACTGATTGTTTGATAAAGTTAGAATTTCCAAATTTTGAAGTAGTCCAATAGTGCTTGGAATATCATATGAGAATTGATTTCCCGTTAGATTTAACACTCTCATGCTTTTGATGTTGCCAATTTTTGGAGCTAGCGACCCATTCATCAAATTATAAGCTAAACTCAAAATTTGGATTTCCTTGTTATTCCACAATGTGGTTGGGATGGTGGAACTCAGCGAGTTGTAAGCTAAATGAATTTCTTGTAAAGAGGTAAGATTTCCTGAATAAGTTGGTAGTTGCTGAGAAAGTTGATTTTCCCTTAAGTAATGGTAATACGGATGTACCCAATTGCAAAGGTTGGTAGGTACAAACCCCACTAGTTTATTGTCGTCAAGTCTCAGCTTTTGGAAATTTCTTTTGTGTCAGGAATTTTTCCTGTTAATTCATTGCCTTGAATGTCTAACTCGATCATAACCATGTTTTTCAAACATTCATATCAAGAATCCAACTTTTTCAAACCAAGTTTCTCGATTCGATCAAACTCCATTTGCCCCCTCCCCCTATTTGTCGTAGTTTCTCTATATTAACCGGAAACTTTGAATTTCTTGTAAATTTAATTTGGAAATTAGTTGAAGATTTAGATTTGATTTACATACATTGTTTTTTCAAACATAGATATCAAGAATCGTAATTTTGAAATGCATTTATCCTTTTCCTAAAACGATTTGATGGAAGCAAAAAACTTGTTCGCTGACCACAAGTGTACAGATTGCACAAGTAATCGAGTGGACAATGAGTCTGAATATCGTACCCATAAAGATTGAGAAAATTATATTTTAGATTACAATACTTAACCAGAACTAGATGATTTTTGATTTGAGAATTTTTGTTTGGAAAATTAAACTAATGATTGAACTAAAAAGTAAGAAAATTTGTTTTGTGAAAACTATGAAATGAATATGTTAGAATCATGAATCCAAGTTAACCCTATCATCCATGTGCTTGACTTGAACATTTAACAACAGTTTATGGAGTATTGAAAATCTGTGTTCCTAATGTTATTTATGTCCCCTTTCGAGCGATGCAGAAAATCCTTTTTCCATAAGAGATTAGACTATATTTCTATGACAAATTCAAACATGTAGAAAAACATTAAAAAATCATGAACACTTTTTGGAATAATACAAAGCACAAGGGTATATTTTTATCCCTCATCGGACTTTGTGACAATCAATTCAAGTCTAATAAATTCCTACTCTTTCGAACATAGAAATCTATCACAAACATCAATAATCACGCGTCCACAATTATAAATGAAAATAAACACACAATTGATTACATCAAACCCATAAATTGCATAATGTAAATATAAAGTCAAAATATGGAATCAAGAAGTTAACGTTTCATCACGATTCTAATAGTAAGAATCTAGCCTAGAAACATGATAAAAGATAAATTACAATAAAAGTAATTGGAGTTTATCACCATTTTCACCATGTTGTATAATCTTCAAGCATGCGCCAATTGATTCCTTGAGAATTTGATGCCCTTAAGATAATTTTTGACAAGTTTGGAACCCCCAAAAACGTGCCTCAAGTCTTGTATTTATAGGTTGCATTGAAACCTAGGTCAAAATAATGAGAAATCAGCTGAAAATCGCGAAAAGCCCAATCAATCGGCCTAGAATATACGCGCTCGATCGCGCGATTATGCGTGATTCGATTTTACCTATTTCTGAGTCAGCCTTGCGATCACGCGGTTCATCGGTTGAAGGCAATTTTCATCTTTTGATTTTAGTTAAGTTGGTCCTTGATCTTTTATTGGAAAACAGGTCCCTCAACTTCCAATCGTTGCAATTTAGTCCTTGAACTTCTATTCTTCTAGATTTGATTTCTTCTCCGATTTTTCTTCCAATTAAGCCCTTGATTAACTTCATCAACTTATGTACTTTAATCGTCCAATTGACTTGATTTTGCTCCAATTCCTTTGCTTTCTCAATTTGGGAATATTTCTGAAATAAAACAAATAATAAAGAAATCAATAGCAAATATTCTCAAAACAAACATATAAAATCCTACTTTTATGATAGAAATAAGCGTATAAAATACACTTATCAGAAGTATAATTGAATATACAAATTTTCCTTATCATTTTATTTGATCTATTGATGCATAACACGTTTGTTTACTTTTCTCTTTCTCATAATATATTCCACTAAAACTTCACCGCACCTACAAATGTGACATTTTACATGTCTACTCAACAAGTACTCTAACCATCCAAACTACCGATTGCAAATATCAACCGTGTCTTGAGGGGGGAGAATTGGTAGTAAGATGGATTTTTCTCCTTATTTACTGAAGAAGCCACATGGGCTATTCTAACCACATGACTCAAATCAAGTTCACCGCCAGTCTTAAAATTCTTTATCTCCTACACAAAACAGAGTCACCTGCACCCAAACAATAGAAGTCTCATCCTACAGGAACAAAAACACTTTACATTCTGCAATCTCTTTAACTTGAACAGATAAATATTTGAACACATTCAACAATGGAAGGAACCCTTTTGAAAAATAGACCAACATTCCCAATTCATCCAAAAAAACCCACATCACAACCGAACCATCGGCGCTTAAAATTCAACACTTCGACGCTCCCTCTTCCTACCGAACCACTTGAACAGCAATAGCATCACCTCATTATTTCTTGTGCAATTCATACAACAACATGCTAAGTTCATTATTTTTTAAGATTTGAGGTCTATCTTAAAAAGTTAACCTTATTAAGAGCAGTAGCCCAAATCCATATAAGTTGGTCTATATTTACAAACGGACGCCCATGATTTATGTAGGCTTATATCTATAGCTCTTCCCTGCCACTATTTAAAAGTGTGTGTTCATTTTTCGAGTTTTAATCTGATCAAATTGCTCCTTGGAGCCTAATGGACTCTGATACCATTTTAATATTTGGGAGTTCATCTTAAAAGGTCAGTCTTATTAAGAGGAGTAACTCAAATCCTTATAAGTTAGTCTATATTTACATTTTTATTCGATGTGAGATTTTATCCCTTAAGACTATTAACCTTTTCACTTATTTAATTCAAAGAAAAGTAGTATAGGAATTTCTCATGTTCTTGATTAATTATGCATTTATATTGTATTGTTTGATTACTTAACTATCAATTGAATAACTAATTTCTTATTGTAGTGCTAAAAAGTTCACAATAAGTTTAGAATTTTGTATAATTAAAACACGAATACTGTAAGTTAGGAATGATGGATATGACATGTGCAATCTTGTGTGATAATCATATGTTTAATGCTTTCTATGCATCCGCATTCAGATTAGAAATAGAATTGGGTCATGTATAGAATAGAGCTAACTTGTCTAGAAAAAAATTTTAAATAATAAAATTAAAATAGGATTATCAATTGTCAAGAACAAATGGATGAACTGAATTAAAAAATCACGAACTAAGATAAATAGTAAGAGATGGATTCGAAGCCTAATACACTCATCTCATATAATTTTACAATAAATTCATTAAATATCATTTAAAATATTTAGAACAATACTATGTCAAAAAATCTTGTTTGTGCTTGTTCTTCACGTTTAATATTTAACTAAGGAACTAGAATTCGAATTTACTCCTCGTGAGACAATATTAACTCATCGCATTATTGTAGGCCTGGGCATTTACCGGTTCGGTTCGATTATTAAAGGAACCGAAACCGAACTGAAATCTTCGATTCGGTTCCTTCAAAGACAAGAACCGAACGGTTTCGGTTTCGGTTCGATTTTCTTTCGGTTTTTGTTTGGTTCCAATTAAAAAAATTAAATTTGATGCAAAAAAAAAAAAAAAAAAAAATCTAATTGTTTGCAAAAATTAAAGATAAATACTGTAGCGCCCCGAGTTCCGTATACCCGATTCACTACGTCATTTTCTGTCTAAATTTTTCGAATAATATTTTTTTGCGGAAGAAATAATTGAAATTCATTTTTGGCAACATTAAATAAACTGTAATGGCCGCTAAAATTGAAAACATTTATGAAACCATTTGAAATAGTAAATCGAACCATTAATATTGTAAAGAAATTGCCAATATCATAATTTCTCAAATAAATGAACTTCTCTAAATTATTCGATTGTTTGGAAAATACGGAAATCATTAACGTCAAACTTTCAACCGTTCAACGATTATTGCCACCATCATTCATCGCTCGCCACCGTCTCCGAAATCTGCAAAACTGTTAAAAGTAGGGTGAGTATTTCATGGGGAAAATACTCAGTAGACTCATCGCAAATTAATTTAATTTATAAGATGATTAAACACATAAATCCCGGCTCTTTATAAAACGGGCATTGATAGAGCTTCTTTATAAAACTGCTCTTGATAAAACTCATATTGTGCATTACAGCACGGGACATATTTTGCAAATCATATGCTCTTTGAAAACATCTCTTTGAAAACAGTTCTTTGAAAACCATATACTTATAAAACATTTTAATTATGCCAAGCATAATTTCTTTTGAAAGCATAACATAAGATATGATTGAAATCCTCATAAACATAAGAATTTTACCGAACTTAGGTGGTAAGAATTCTTATGTAGTAAAATCATAATAACAGTAAGTTTTCATCATAACATAGGATAAAATCGAAATCCTCATAAACATAAGAATTTTACCGAACTTAGGTGGTAAGAATTCTTATGTAGTAAAATCATAATAACAGTAAGTTTTCATCATAACATAGGATAAAATCGAAATCCTCATAAACATAAGAATTTTACCGAACTTAGGTGGTAAGAATTCTTATGTAGTAAGTATACCAAGCATAATTTTCTTCAATTCATAGGGATCAATTGCATCATAACATAAGATAGGATCGAAATCCTCATAAACATATGCGACAGGAATTTTACCGAACTTAGGTGGTAAATCCTCATAAACATATGGAAAGATAGGAATTTTACCGAACTTCGTGGCAAATCCTCATAAACATAGGAGACACAAGAATGTTATCGAACTTAGGTGGCAAGAATTCTTATGTGTAGCGCTACTAAAACTCCGGTCCCCTTAACATATCATAACTTATCATATGGGACCCAAAACAATCTTGGTAGATTGATTTCATAGCAATGATCCAAAAAAAACATTTTCGTGAAGCATAGGGTATACTTACTTTTCGTAAAAACATAAAGTATATTTTCTTTTCATAAAAACATACTTACTTTTCATAACAACATAAGGTATATTTACCTTTCATAAAAACATACTTGTTTTTCTTAAAAATTGACTTTCACAAGTCACATGACATTCATATGAAATCATAATTTAAATCAATTAATAAGTGCGAGTCTACCTCAAATCCGACGAGTGCAAAGTTGAGCGGGAATGACTTCAATTTCTTTAAATTCTCCGTACGCTTCGTCTTAGCCAATAAGTCACTTTAGTATATCGAATATATAGTTCAAAATGATAAATTATAATTTGAGGACTAAAATTGATGTTTTGAAAGTTGAGTGACTAAAATGAATACTTTTGAAAGTTCAGGGACTAAAATAGATATTTTGAAAGTTGAGGGATTAAAATGGATATTTTGAAAGTTGAGTCGGAAACTCAAAACAATAGGGTTGAAATAATATATTTTAAAACTAAATGGCTGAATTGAAACATTTCAAACTTAAGGACTGATTTGAAATAACTTTAAAAGAATTGAAAGGGCTGAATTAAGACATTTTAAAATATAGGGACTGAATTGAAAGGCTTTAAAACTTCAGGGACTAAACTGCAGATTCTGAAAATTAATATATATCTCAGCTTTTTATAATATATCAAATATCAGATCATTCTTCTCTCTCTCACGACTCACGCTGTCTCTCTCTCTCACTAAACGAAAACGAGAGCTGCGCAGGGTGGAATCCGGCGAAGTACTGCCGGTGATTTGTCGGTGAAATACCGCGGTCGAGCGGCGGTAGTGAGTGGCGAAAGCAAGGGTTCTGATTTTAGGGCTTGGGTGCGAGAAACTGTGACGAACCGTGGCTTAGATCGCGATTTGGGAGTTGGGTCTTAACTGCGAAATCCGGTGGTCGTGCCGGTAACTCAGTCGGCGATCGAAGGTAAGTCTTGGGCTTGGTTTATTTCTTGTTTTGGGTTTCGATTGTTTGTCAAAACTGAAGTGGCAGTGGGTGGTTTTGGTTTTGATTTGAGGTTGGTTTTGATTTGTTTGGGGTTAATGGTGGATTCTTAGAGTTTTCAGGCGACGGTTGTGGCTCTGGATGCAGGGAACGAAGGTGGTGTTTGATCCTGATGATGGTGATTGTGATTTGGTTGAACCGGTGAGGTGGTGGATTGAATTTGAAATGGCAGAGACAGTGATGGTTGAGGTGATGATGTTGATGATACATAGGTTTCGTGATTATGGTTTGGGGCTGCAACTGATAATTGTGGTAGCTGGATTGAGGATTGTTGGTTGACAGTGATGGCTGCAGAGTTGTGATTTGTGGTATTGCAGTGAACTTGGTTTGCTGTATGTATTAGATTTGGTATTGAATTGGAAATGGCAGCTGAAATGGATTGGGTTGGTGAAACGTTGTGAGTAATCAGGGTGATGATAATAGGATTCAGCTGGTTATAGAGTTGAGGCTGTAGATTGGTTTCAGATTGATGTTTTGATTGGCATTGAGTTGGGAAAACGGATTGAAGGTTGGTAGTTATGGTGGCGGTTGGGGTTTGATGATGACTGCGTGATGGTGGTTCTTGATTTGTAGTGGCAAGGTTGATTGCAAATTGTGTATACTGCTGGTGTGTGTGGAGGTAGAATAAAAACTGGCCAAGCTTACAGTGTTTCTTGGTTGCAGACGGTTATGGTTTTCTGACTGAGGTGGAAATTTATAATTGGCATTAGGCAGAGGATTTGTAGTGGAGAATTTGGTGTGATAAAAAAAATAGAACATGGATACATCATCATTATGTTGAAACATAATGATGGTTGATTTGGTGGAAAATGTGATGCATACGGGTGGTGGTGGGAATTCTTTGATAAAATTGGTGTAAAGATATGATGGGGATGCTTTGGTGATAAAGAAGAAAACATGTGGGGTGCAATTAGATGGAAAAAGAAAATCAACATGTGTAGAGAAATTTATGTAATATAAATTTTGATTATGAATATTGGACTAACTTTGATCAAGAAGCGTATTTGAAACAGATATGTTTTTGGACTGAAAATACATTTGTGAATAAATAAATTTTGAGATAAAATTGAAATACGTATTTGGACTTGAAATAATTTCAATAAGGATCATTGGGATATTTTAATAAATTTGGAATTAAAAATGATTTTGAAAATAATACTTTGAATAAATAATTAAAATAACATAATTTTAGAAATTCGGATTTTAATTTAAAATCGAACAAATTCGATATTTCTTGACTTGGCTAGACGAATTCGTCGCGGCGTTAACTTCAAAATAATAGGTGAAATAGTAGCGATACAATTTTCTAAATATTAAAATAATTATTTATTTCATAAAAATTCTGGATCGCTACAAATACAACCAAATAAGCTTCCAATTAAAATTAAACTCCAAATTCATGTAAAATATACCAAGAATGTGAATTTCAAAATCTTGATGGTTAAAACTTTTTTGCTACTTTAAAATCATTCTTATTTGAAAAGAAATCACGTCGTGGAAGTAAGAACATTTGAATCTCAGTAAAAGTAAATTCTACAAAATAATAATACTATAATAGTATATGAAATGACTTAAAAGTAATTACTATATTCCATAATAATAGTGTATCAAACAGACAACATTTCATACACTGTCTAAGTGTATAAACATTAAAGTGTGGTTCTACTTGAGAAAATTGTGAGTTGTGGATTCTAATTAAAATACCTTACTAATCTAAACAACATTTCTCGAATGGAAAGATTGTCAGTAAATTTATACTCCTCTGATCCACTGTCTACACATTAAAGCGTGAATATAAATATATTTTGCTGTATAATTCATGAAAAATTAAAAAAAAAAAAAAAGTTTATGACTCATGGATTTCTAATTAAAATACTTTACCAATCTGGACAACATTTCTCAAATGAAAAAAATTGTGAGTAAATTTATACTCTGACACACTGTCTACACATTAAAGTTTGGGTATAAATATATTGTGCTGTTTAATTCAATGAAAATTTCCAAAAAAAAAAAAAAAATGTTTTTATCGGTTTTGATTTCGATTTTCGGTTTTGATTTTGAGAACCGATCGGTTTCGATTTTTTTAATAAAAAATCGATTTCGGTTTCGGTTTTGAATTTTTTTTTTCAAGAATCGAAATATTTCGATTTTTTCGGTTCGGTTTACTCGGTTCCGATTTTTTTGTTCACCCCTACATTATTGTTTGTCAACGATCTTATACGCTTGTAGGAGACCGAACATGAATTATTGTTATTAGACAATATTTTGTGTGGAGATTGAACTAGATGTTTGTATATTCAAATAATGACTATTTTATTTTTTAGTTTAAACTTTGATGAATGAATATGTTACACAATATTTTATTTGATGATTTATAATTTGAATTTGCTAAGTGTTTGATATTTTATTCTTTTATTTTAGTATATATTATTAACTTATGAATATATGCTAGATTTTAATTTGCATTTATCATTAGAAAATTTAAATAATAAAAACCAAAATCAAACGAAACAAAACTAAACCAAACCAAACCAGATCAGATTTGAATGGTTCGGTTCCATATATTAAAAAACACTACTCGTGGATCGATTTTATTCTCTTGAAACCATAACCAAGTAGAACCATGTCCACAACTCTATTATTTACAGTAGCACAAAGGAAATATCTTAATTTGACTGTGTAAATTCTTTCAGATTTCACTAGGTATGGCGCGTAGTTCCATATGGTTCAGGTTCTCAGGGAACTGAACCAAAAACTGACGGTTCTTTTTTCAAAAGAACAATTGGTTCTTTTTGTAAGAGAAGAATAGAACCAGATTCTTTTGGTTTTTATTCTGGTTTTGATTCCGGTTCCGATTTCCTAAACTAAAATTTTCAAACTTAAGCAATGAGTTGATTGTAGATTACGACTGGTAAAAGTGGTAAGTCGGTAAGGTCATCGACCTTGATCAAGATACGAATACAATAGTCATATTTGTCATTGACATCAAAATATTCACTCCATTCCAGATAGTAACGTATCCCTCATCCACAAGTATGTGCTCCTTCTAAAAATTCTTCAATTTCTGCTCGTAGTTCTCTACCTTTTACAGGAACAGTCGCACAAGTCTAACAAATCCTTGAAAACAAGATAATAATTGATTGCAAGATGGAGAGTGAAGATTTATTGTTTTTTAATTCTTGAAGAACTGAAGGTTGAATGCTTTTTTATTGACATCAAAATATTCACTGTCTTCCAAATAATAACGTATCTCCCCATTCGCAAGTATGTGCTCCTTCTAAAAATTCTTCAATTTCTGCTCATGGTTCTCTACCTTTTATGGGAACAGTCGTACAAGTCCAACAAATCCTTGAAAACAAGATAACAATTGATTATAAGATGGAGAGAGAAGATTTATTATTTGTTGATTCTAGAAGAACTGAATGTTGAAAGGTGTAGACTTGAAGCTGAGTAACTGAACCAATGAAAGAAAAATGATTTTTAATCGATGTTTTTTTTTTTTTTTTTTTTGTTTATTACTTGTTTTGCTTATAGTTATTGTAATATTGAATCAGTCAATGAGTCAATAGTTGTTGAGTAATTAATAATAACTAATGGATATGATAACATTCATTAAGATTAAGAACTGATGATTTTTTTTCTTAAATTTATATTTTTAAAAAATATAAAAAAAAATCATGTTTGTTCTATCGGCTTTGGTTCTGAACCAAGAATCAGAACCATAATCGAATGATTTTTAATTTTTAGACCGTTTAAAATTTTGGAAGAATCGAATCAAATCGGAACCGAAATGCTAGTTTCGGTTCTTTTGCCTAGGCCTAGATTTCACCAACTCCTTAAAATCTGATTTTGCCATAGGCACTTAAGTGGCCTTCGGCCACGTGTCAAGATCTTCATATAAGAATGCTTGTTGCTGATCCAAGTTGCTTTCATATCAACTGTATAGAATATCCTTATATTTGCTATGTACTTTTCAAGGATATGGGTGTAGAATATGGAGTTAGATCAAGGAATTCTATACAGTGTAACTTCATTGTTCGAATCTTTTCAACGTTGGAATTCAAGGAAATATTTATGTAATCAACCTCAAATTCAATGGAAAATGCTTTAATTTATTGAATTTATACTAAGTTAACTAGACAAATATCCAAAGTAAAAATGGTTAAACATATATTGAGATACAAATTAGGAGCCCAGAGTTTATCGGTCTCCTCTTACAGCCAACCTCTAATGACTGAACATTAAACTCGACAAATAATAAGATTAAGAATGTCGTCCAAAAGCTTTGCCACAAAGTAAAGCATTAGAAGGTATATCATATTCATTTGCAAGGCTGGGAACTTGGTTGTACACTCTCAGATAGAATTGCTGTCCCAGGTATTGTCTCTCCCACATTGCAGATCTCATGTTCCACATACCTTGGTTATCCAAGGAAACTAATATAGTAGTCCATGAATTAGGATAAACCTGCAAGAAGATCCATGGACGTTCATGAGGACAGGATGGCTGATAAATCTATTCTCGAAGAAAATGTTTGACTCATGGAGACTAATCATTCAGTACACTTATCCTCTTGGATGAACCGAGGCATACTTTGTGGAAATTTATCTCTCACACTGAAGGTGAATTACTGTAAATATATGTGTTTGCTTGTTTTGATAGTCTTTTCTATTATTATTGCTCCTGAAATTTATAGGGATTAGAGTTTAATCAATAACATGTAAGAGATTACAATGGAAACCTGTGTTGTGTGTCTGGTAAGAGCGTCGCGAAGATTGTATTTCCTTCTGCTATCTTTAGTCCACTGTCCTGACCCAAATCTGTATTTCAAAAGCATATGGAAGGATTAGAGAAACTTGGTATCTTACTGCAATAATGAATAGCATATAATGATGTTATGACTTACCCGACAACCCAGAAATCATAGCCATCAAGATGCCATGACTGCATGGCGTTCTCATTATTCTGCAAAACGACTTCAATAAATTCGTGGAGAGAGGCTGGCATTACAGATGTAGCTAGGTATGGAGGGCCATCAGAGGGGAAACTTTGGATGGAACTCAGGCTGAAAACACCGGGAATATTGAAATAATCGGCAAGTTTCAGGGGTGTGTCAGCATTGATGTAAGAGACTTTGTTCACAGCATATCGTTGCTTGCCATTAATAATAAAAGCTGAATTAGCCAGAATAATAGTTCTTGATGGTATTATTTTTCCATAGTGGAAAGAACCTTGAGGGTTAGGTCTAGCTGCATTTGATGTCAAGTTCCATCTGTAACACAAACATATGGAGATTAGGCTATTGAAGAATTATGATCACTGTGGCCACAGTTTTTTTCAAATCCGTTCTTCGTGAAGATGGATTTTCAATATCACGTGCACGAAACCGACCCAGATCAATGTTCTTAGTATCATGACTGTATATACTCAACAGGATTAGACTGTACCAACCGTGAAGGAATTAGATGCTTCAATAAATAGGCATCTGTACCTGCCAGTGAGTTTGAATAAATTTTTTCTCGGATGTACCTGAAGGTTCTAGCTTGCCGCAAAGACCAGTGCAATTGGTAAGTCGGACCAGAAGGCAACCGTCCAGAAACTGGACTGCGAGAGTTTGTATAGTGCAACACGGCTATGGCAGTAAGAACTTTTCTTGTGAACCTTGTCGATGCAACAATATAGTAGTCTTTTGGAGGCTGATCTAGGGTGACCAGGACAGCCACAGATTGTCCGACATGAACATCAAGAGAATCGTAGATATTCTGCATGACATTAGATCCTTCAACTTCGACTAGCTTCATTTTATGTCCCTGAATTCTGAAATTAAAGGAGGTTGACAAGCCCATGTTTGAAACCCTGAACATGTATGTTTTACCTACATATGGATCAAGATAAGAATATGTAGCTGTAAGATTCATGATCTGTAAGTTAGATTTG
This sequence comes from Ligustrum vulgare, assembly GCA_963555705.1. NCBI lineage: Eukaryota > Viridiplantae > Streptophyta > Magnoliopsida > Lamiales > Oleaceae > Ligustrum > Ligustrum vulgare. The sequence goes on along the minus strand of OY743177.1, from coordinate 23,286,891 downwards.
ATTAGCACTGAATGGTAGCAGGAAAGAAAAATAAGCTAAAATCTCGTCTATTCTACTGTTATGAGCTGTCATGCACCAAACATGACCTTGATGTTCATATGCTAAGGTTCTGAGAATGACCTTGATCACCACTGAAGGAAGACCGAGTCTGGCCATTTATGAGGATGCCATCAGGGAAAGGCAGGGGTTTCCCTAAATCCAGTTCTTGCTGCAAAGCCTACAATACATTGAAAAATCAATGAGTTTGAATTTAAAAACAGCATTTATTAAATATGAATCTGTTCTTCCACTCCAATAAAAGGTTCCACTGTTTCAAGAAGGCAAGGAATACATTAGATTTTCACCGCAACAGCCGCAAACTAAGCTTTGTTCTAATAAATTGTAGTCGACTATATAAATCCTTTCCCTCGCTCCATTTGGTTTACTGCTAGATCTACCTGAAGACGTTATATAAATTCGGCTTTCGCAACTATTACTAAGATTCATTTCTTTAAGTTTTGACAATGTTCTACGTTAATTGTCTACGTAATCACAGCCCTTGTCCTTTACTCGAGAATGAACTGACTAAACATATCAGAGTTTGAAAAACATAAATTCAATAACTATTTCTATGGAATGCTACCTTCATTTCTGTACACAAAAATGAGTACATGACAGTAAAAGCTTATAAAACTCACCTTATGGCTAGCCTTGTACCAATCACCAATAAGCAAACTAAAATCTCCAGCAGGTTTGGCATATGGAACTGCAATGACTGATCTTTGATAGACATTGAGTGCTCCAAAACCTCCAGCAGCTCTGTGCATAAGAGCTGATGGGAAATATGTGTAGGTTCCAATTTGATCCTTAGTTTGAAACTTGTATGTGTAGTTTGAGTTTGGAGGAATCGGGCAATTTGTCCCATAAACCCCATCCTGCCAAGAGTTCTTCCGCTGCTTGATTCCGTTCCTATTACCACAACATCAAACTCGCGTAAGTATGAACTGATAAATAAATGAAACCGATTACTCGAATCCAGAAACAATGTTCATTGATCAACAATGTAAAAGAAAAATTAGGCAAATCACACATTGAAGAGACTGAAACTCACCATGTCAAGAGGAAAGGCTGGTCCAACTTATTGATGAGGTTGAGTATTATATTGTCATTTGTCACAACATCAAGTCTAGGACCAGGAAATTGACCATTGATCAAAATGACCTTTCAAATTCAAACATCAAACTCTGAGAAATCCATGAACGTTGGTCATGTTTGGTATACATTAATAGACAGTTTAGACAGCTCAATTCACAAGATTTTAACTATTTTTAATTTTTGATGATGCTGTCCAGTGCTATAAAATCTATGGGGAAAAACACACACATACACACCGCAAGAATTGAAATGACTAAATTAACCTGTTGAGGGACGCCAAGTGGAGAAGCCGTTCCATAAGTGACAGTCCATGTATAGAATCTGTAAGCATCCTCAGCCTTCACAGGAGAAACACTCCAAAATGCCAAAATGAAACAAAGTACCAAAGGGAAAAAGAATGTCTTCCCCATTGTACTAGTAACAGAATGAACACCTCAAAACCTTGATATCTGCAAAAACCCACTTCTTACATTAGACATTCTAAGCCAACAAGTGCAAAAACATTGACAGATCTAATGAGATGGGAATGTACAAGCCAATGAACTATGAACACGTAATAAATTAGACATTTACCTACCAGGTTTTAGTACCAATATATAATGAAAAGAATGAAAGAATTAAGGTGACAATGGATCTGTCTAACTCCTCCTGTCTGTCTGCCTTGGTTTAGTCTATATATATATATATATATATATATATATATATATATATATATATATAGTGACAGTAGATCGGGGTTTCATAAAGGGTTCCTGGTTCCCTGGGAAGGGCCTATCTATGGCCAACTTTTATCATTCGGTGCAATTCACGCGTATCATGTAATCATAAATAACTTCATTCATGAATCTTCACGCTTTACATTTTGCATTTCACTGGTAAAGACTATCCCAAAATAATAATAAATAAATGATAATTATATGGTAGAATACGATTTGGTGACTGTCGAAGGAACTTGCTATAGTTTTATTCGTTAATTTGGTCGGTCGTTAAGGAGGTGTGATGGTCGATTTAACTCTATTGATCAAGTTAAATAGTAATTCTTTTTGCGATGGAAGTAACAATATTTTTTTTTTTTAAAGAGAATTATCTCGTAGGAATAGAGAGGGAGTTTCAACTTATTACATCCCAATAATATTTGGTTTAGTCTAGATTTGACGGTTAAAAGGGATAATTATAGTATATACCAGTGTTGTAAAAAGCTCGCTTACACTTACGCTTAGACGTTCTTAGGTTTGAAGTTTAGTCTCGCTGTTTTATCACGCTTCGTATTTTACACGCGTTTCGCTCAAGCATTGCCGCGCTTTGTTCGCGTCTAAATGGGCTTAAATTTGATACTCAACCTCGTCGCGTTTTAGAACACTGCTATATACTAATACTACATACCTTAACTGAATTTTACTTGCATTAAAATTAATTGATTTTTGCTACATTTTCTTTTTTCTCTTCAAGCCCTACAATGTTCCAAACACCACCACGTCACAATCGCTGTGTCACCTCGATTTTCCCCTGGCGAGGCTCCAACTACTTATTTCATGATGGGGCCTTGTTATTGGAAGGTGTCACAATTGAACTTTCTTCAATTCTATAACATATAACTGGATATGGCAAAAAATAAAAAAATTGAAAGTATTAGGTGGCGTTCTGTTTGTATTTTATTTTGTATTTTCATTTTCGAAAATGTTTTGTATTTTCTGTTTTTATTTTTGTTTTTAAATTTGCTGAAAACGCGTTTGGTTTGTCATTTCTGAAAACTGTTTAAATTTTCTTTCACAATACACTGAAAATATGATTACATACAACACACTAATGTGAGCATTAAGAGTCTATATTAACACAATTTGGTCAGGTTCGGGATTTGAGAAAACTCTAATTCTATTAAAATCCAGAAAATGCAATTTCTTTCAAAACCACCAGAGTCCATTTATCAGTGCATTTTTTGAAATATAACAACAAGCATTCTCACTTAATTTTTTTTTGTAATGTTGATATTGAATTCAATAAAACTTTATTTAAGCTTAGTTTCAAGTTAGGATAATTCTAAAAAAAAAAAAAAAAAAACTTTATTTAGGCTTAGTTCCAAGTTAGGATAATTCTAAAAAATAATAAAAAAAAAATAAAAAAATAAATTTTTTTTTATTAAGCTTAGTTCCAAGTTAAGATAATTCTTTAAAAAAAAAAAAAAAAATTTCCAAAACGCATTTTCCGCGTTTTGGACATTTTTTGTCGAAATACACACAAAACGTCCAAAACGAGGTTTTGGACGTTTTGCGTTTTATGTACAATTTATTTTTTTGTTTTCCAAAATGCGTTTTTGAAAATGGTAAAGAGAACGCGTTTTTAGCATTTTCGAAAATAAAAACAGAAAACGATCTCAAAACAGTAAAGAGAATAGGGCCTTAATGTGTGATACTAAAATTACGCTCTAGCTTGTTTGGTAAAGCAAAAAAATTTCATCACAACTTTTCAAACTCAATTTCAACAATTTATTATTAGTCTAACCTATAATTTTTTACTTTTCAAACATTTTTAAATCACAAATCTAAAAAAAAAAAAAATTATTAAAATTAAAATTTTTCACATTACCAAATAGGCTCTTAAGTATCATAAAATTTAAAAATCATGAGGTTGTTATACCAAATTGTTTAATCAATAATTCAATATTTCTGGCATCATTAGAATTAGATTATGAAGAATATCGAAACATTACATGTCATTTTTTTGATTTCATCTTATTTTTCCATATTGTTTAATCCATCCACTAAATCCACAAAACTTGGCATCAACATTAGAATAAAATCATGAACAGTAGCTAATGTCGAATCATTACGTGTAAATATATGCATTGGCTGTCTTGATTCAAAATTCTAAGTTAATTACATATTATTTTTTTGTTAGATTAGAGGTTCTTTCAAATCAACACATTCATATTTGGGACTTTCAATTTTGAGAAAAATGTGTCTCATTTATTGGTGAATCTGTGTTTATTTCTGTATATTCATTGACAATTTCAAAAAATCATGTCTTTTATGCATTTGATTTTTTTTTTTTTTTTTTTTTTGAAGTATATGCATTTGATGTTTTGATGCAAAATTGTAAGTTAATTATATATATATATATATATATATATATATACATACATTTTTTTATTAGAATTATTCATTGACAGTTTTGAAACATATGTCTTTTATGTTCACTGTCAGTGTTTCGATTCCCCGACTTCAAGGAATTGAATCAAATAAAACATAACTAGTATATACTCGTGCGATGCACGGATGACATTATTGTTACGTTATTTTGCAATAAGAAGTGTTAGTGAACAAATTGGCATAATGAAGTTATGGACTTTGCAATTGCAAGTATTGAGTGAACTCTTTACTTGAAATTGCTACTAAAGTCACCCACTGCTAAGAATTTTTAATGGATATAAAATAATAATTCCCACTCCCACTCAAATGTGGTTCACGACAGAAAACGATCCAATATAGGTAAGATGGCAATCAAGAAATCAAAATGGACATTTGAAAGAATAGCATGCTTGAACAAATTTCGGTAATCGCGATAGACAATATAAAGCTCAGTAAGTGAAGACTTATAAATGCTCTGTATATGATTTATATGAATATGTATATAGAAGTATCATGAAATATATTGCAATATCTATAACATCACATATACAGTCCACCAAGTATAACATATGTGCAATAAAGGAAAGAAAAATTAGCACTGGTAAAGTGTATACAATACTTTTCACTTTTCAGTCAACATCATCATAAAGAACTGTACTGGCTTCTAGTTTTTCCTCAAGTTTCTCGAGAATTTCTTTCAAGAGAACCATGAATTCATTGTTCTCTGCTTCTTGAAGGTGGTAAGCCCAAACCCTTCCCATTTTTCCTCAGAAAACATGTATTAGAACCATCTTCAGCAATAACATTGCTTTCAATTTCTTACTCTTATTCCTTCCCGAGCGCTTCCTCCTATCAAAATGATTTCCAACATAAAAAATCCATAAATCTAAACCTATTACATTCACATAATTCCCATCTGTACTCACCAGCAAGGAAAGAATTGTAAAGGGTAAAAATCAAGTTCCTCTGGATAAAAACACAATGACATTAGATTTGTTTCCACATTTCACAATGTTATATAGATACATACTTCATTGTCATTATAGCCCTCTCCAATCTGTCTATGACTTGCTCTGTTAAAAAAGGTACAAATATTTTAACCAAGTATTGTTACATGAAGATTATAGGCAGAAGTTCCAATATGCATACCTTTATCTGTCTTGAAATCAAAAGGATCATTTTCATTTTCCCCATGACCTTTCTTAATGAAGACAGTACCATTTTCAAGCTTTCCAACCAATTGCACTAATAGTCCAAATAAAAAGATATGATTAGACAGCCATGGTTTACAAAGATAAAAGGAACATAACTCACTAAAAAAGTCTCGTTAACTGTTGCAAAAAATCCAAATTTTATCCTCATCTCAATTCAATTACTATAAAATCCATTTTATCCTATAACAACATTAAACAAAGTCCCTTTAACTGTTACAAAAAATCCATCCCTCTTGACACATCGTTTTCTTTACGAAATTCAAGTAATTATTCACTTACCTTGGTGGAGGCATAAAAATATGGTCGGAACATATAATGAAATTATTAGCTAAGCAATATTGTACATGTAATTAGTGTGTGATACTACTTTTTACAATCATATCCTAATTGTGGTGCATGGCAGACCCCACTGTCTTTATAAATAACTACACCACAGGGAGTTCAAATTGCAAGATACTATCAACAGATTTATGCAATGAATACCTCCCATGATGACAACATTAAGCCACCCCTGAATTGAAAGTTCGGCAGAGCTGCCAGAGCAGGTTGTGTGAGTTCTGAAAATAATGTTCAACTATGCTTATTTCTCATCAAATATATAAAAGGTGGAGGGGAGAGAGAAGCAGAGCACAATGTAGAAGAGAATCTAAATCTTATCAATATAATTGTCCAATTGATATATTTACTTGCACTTTTAAGTAGAAGTGACCATTAGTTGACAAAAGACGAAATTCAGGAGATTTCCAGTCTCGAACATACTCTGGTGTTGCAGCAGAAACATCCATTGAAACATAACCCTCCTTTGTTACAAATGTAGTACATTCTCTACTTCCCTAGAATTTGATGATACTAAATGCCTAAAAGCAATTAAGCATGGACATGGAACACCTAATTATACTCCAAGATGAGATTTTGACAAATGATGAAATAATGCATAATATACCAATTTGGACCTCAAAGTTTCCACTACTGAACACCTTTCCTTCTCCGCTTCCTGGAATCAAAAACAACAAAACATGTCTAAGCATACTTCGACTCTGTCTCCAAGCAGATGTAATATTCTTTATTATAACCAAAAATCATATGCTTAAAGGTGCAAAAAGAAGAAACTAAGAGACTGAAGTGGAGACATGTGAAAACAATTGGAGTCAATGTTGCAAAGAGATAGGGTTATGTTTAAAGTCTGAAGATACCCAACTCAAAATTTGATGCAAAAGTTCTGCATCGAGACAATCAAGTAAATTCTTGGTTAAAAACAGGCAAAGGCTTCAATTTCGAAGAAGCATAAAAAAATAAAAAATAAATAATCACCTGTTTAAAATTAGCATGCACAAAAGCAATTGTCCATATAGTGTTTTTGCATCTTGATCGAATTTCTTGGGTTAGAAAAGCATTTTAAACAAACTGTTTTGATATGACATCCCTTCTTGTCTAGTTGACAACACATTTTTCTATAAACTTTGCATTATTGGGTATGTATAGCCATAGAAAAAATCTTTTGTCAAATTGACAATTTAACTTCAATCAATTGACAATTTAAAAAGATGTTCACTAAATTTGTAAAATAAATATACCAAGTATACTAACCATATATAATATGAAAATAACTTTCCAATCAGTAGCATATTATTTTTCCCAAAGATGTATCTAACTAAACTATGTTCATTTTCTATAGATTAGAATTTTTATGTGACCTACAAAAAACACTGAATTCAAATTCCAGATGGAAAGCATAGAGAAAAGAAGCCTTGGAATAATTTTCACCTTAGTATCATCTTTGGGAATCTTATCTTTTGGTGTGTCTCTCTTCATGTACTTCCTTGGCTCCTATAGTTACACGTGATTTATAACATTAGGCAGTATGTGTAATCTACCTGCAAACTATCAGAAATCTTTTATATGTGGCATAAACATCAGTAGTGGTATGAATAGTGATTAAGGAAAATAGGTGTAATGAGTCTCAGATTTTGATTGAAAAATTGATGGACAGTAAATCAATGCACGAAAACAGGAAACAAACATGTGACTTCCGCCGTTCACCTTCTCAACTTTTTTCAACAAATTTGACACCTGTGTCTGACTTACTAATTGCTATCTGGTAAGGTGAATCCTATGGACAAACATATTATCATACCCTAAAATCGATAAGATGACATTGTTTGCATAGCAATAGCTAATGGAAAAGAGAAGGTTTATTTCTTTGCTATTCACCTTTTCTTCATCTTCTGCACTCTTTAGAGCATGCTGATTTCCATTTACACTGTCAAAATTTCTCATCTTCCATGAAATTGTGTAGTCCTGAAAATATGAACTAAACTAATTAATCGCATATACTCCTAAGTTTTACCAAGTAATAAGTAAGATGCCTTCAATTGTTTTGTCTCACAAGAAAGGCAGATTTTACTTGAAGCCTGATATGATTTGAGCTGAGAGAGTACAAACATATAATGCACACAGAAAAAGATAAAAATATAAAGAATTATGCAATCGAGTTTATTAAATCAGTTTTCAACAATATTATATAAAGAACCTACCTTCATATTAGTAAAATCAGTCTGCTCTAGTCGAGAAAGCATATCGAATTTCTGAATATTTTTTCCTCAAACAAACATAACCCAGCAGAAGCATGTGAACCACCAAAATCCCACCTATAACATTGAATCACAACACTCTATCTTCCTAAGGCAGAACTCAAAACGCGATATTGGTAGGCAAATTGAACAGTAGCTTAGAGATGCCCATATCGAAATAGAGCTGGACCAATCGAAGATTCAGATGAAACGGTAGGATGAAGGTGAAAAAGAAAGCTCTCACCTTCCGAAAAACCCGAAACACAACACCCAACCAATTTGCACCTCCAAACTCGCGATGGAACATAACACAAATCCAACAACCATTGAAGAACACCAAGACCTAGTCGATCAAAGCTGGAAAGAACCAAATCGTGATTTAACAGCGAATGAACTAAACCCCAGATTTTAAGCTATTTTCTGCGAAGTAACCCATATCAAGAGCTAACGCAAGCTCTGTTTCCTTTGTTTCGTTTGAGAAAGTCTTCACTCGAGCGGAGGCAGAGGACTTGCTGAAAAATCCATCGCCTCTCCACATCACCCCTGCTCAAGCCGGAGTCGACAGAGAGCCTCTCATGCCGGAGTAGGTGGAGGAAGTAATTTTCGAGTCAGGAGGCGGTGAACACGAAGCAGACGAAGAAAACCAATATAAGATTGCAAGAGTTCACGATGCAATCCACTTATGGGTCTGGCTCAAAATTGAAAAAGAAGAGGAGTAATTTGAGGGAGGGAGAGAGAAAAATAACACTCTCATTGCTGAGGAGGCGAGGAGCGTATCTTTCTGAAAGATTTTTACAAACTGTATTATTTCACTCATTTTGAATTTGAATTTTGAAATTGAAAAGTCTGATATATGTATTATTTTATTATTGCAGATGAAAATTCGTTCCATTGAAACTTGACTGATGTGACAGGACGTGAAAATTGCTCTTTAGTCAACTGACACAGTACAATTAATGCTGTCTGATTATTTTGAAATTTGAAAGGAAACTTGAAACGAAAATCTGAAAATTTGTAATAAATATATAATTTTTAATTAATTTTAATACTAATGACTGGGCGGGAAATTCAGGCGGGAGTTTTTGCCAACACTCTTCTACTATTATATAATAGATAGATATTAATTGATCATGTACAAAGCTATTCACATTTCTAATTTTTGAATGGTTGTTGATTTTAGCGCCGGATTCTTGTAGATTTATTTCATTGAAAGAAGATTTCATGACCAAAATTAATATGTTTACCTAAGATTGTAATTAAGTGCAACTTAAGTTATTTTAAAGGATTTTTTAGAGTAGAGATAACTCTCTCTCTCTCTCTCTCTCTCTCTCTCTCTCTCTCTCTCTCTCTCTCTCTCTCTCTCTCTCTCTCTCACACACACACACACACACACACACTAATGTAGTCTTTAAGAAAGTTTTTCAAAATTTAAATAGTTATTTTGTTTCTAAAAGTTTCATAAAACAGATGTAATATAATGTTATTTAATTAATTGATGTTATTTTATTGGGACGTATTATAATGAGAAAGCTTTTATATATTTTTATTAAAATCAATTTCGCAAAATTCAAATGTTGTGCATAATACTAGTGCTTGTACTATTATAATGACCAACAATCGTCCCCCGGGCACAATCAAGTTGGCAAAGGAAGGGCATTGCTGGACTTGCAACCTCAACATGGGGAGTTCGATTCCTGATAGAAGCAACTGAGTGATGTAATAACCAATATTGATTGGAGCAGTTTGGTGATGTAATAACCATGGAGGAAGGCTCCCTTGGAGTCAGGAGTATAAGAGGTGCTCGAACCCTGGTCAACTTGAGCATAACCCGCGGTTTACATCCGCCAGTTACTGAGGGATCGATGACTGGTGATCCAGGATTAAGTCTAGCTAAATTGGGATACTTGGGTTAAAATAATAATAATAATAATGACCAACAATCAATAATTATTACATGCACAATGTGAATACACTTTTCGTAAGTATCACTATAAAGGCCATTATTAATTAACAGCATAATTTATGGACGAAGTAAAAGGAAAAAGGAAAAAGTAAAAACAAATGACGGTGGTTGACAATTAAAGACCCATAAATCTCGCCGTTGGATGGCGAGGTCATTGATTGAATTTCGAAGTAAAGGTAATTTATTTATTAGACTATTATGATCAAAAGTTTTAGGTGGCATTAATGGAGTTTTTTGTTGCCCCAAGGCATTGATGGAAATGATAGTCTTGACCAAGTACTCATGCATATGCAACTTATCGAACGTGACAACATAACTCCTCTTGTTACTCTTTCATGTTATGTTATGTTATGTTATGTTATGTTAAGTATCAAGAAAAATCAATTCTAATTTTAAAAGGAACGTCTCTCTTAATGAATAAATAAAAATATTACCTAAACCTTTTGACGTCGTTATTTTTCTTGTGGTTTCATCCAAGACAAGAAGGGTCTATCTAGATTAGTTATCCAATCATTTCCTTTAATGTTCAGGCTAACTTGAAGACTAACCGCTTTAGTGGTACCTAGTTATAATTCTTCGAAGTCTTTGATTCATTATCAACCGTTCCCAATGTGTTCTTGTTTGGTGATGATTAACATCAGAATTTTAGTAAATTTTGATAGAACTTAATAAAATTTATGGTTGAAAAGTTGTGAATCCTATAAAATATGTTGTTATAACTAATTGTTAGATTTAACTAAGATTAGTACTGTTAAAAAATAAAAATAAAAAAACTAATAGTTTAATCTAAATTTCAATAGATACTAAAAAGGGGCTATATAGAACATACTATGACTAAGAACATATCTTCTAATCTAACTTATATTATGAGAGATTTGTGACACTGTTTTATGAGTAATTATGGAATGATATTTTTAAGTGACATGGTCACGTGACATACATATATTGGATAGTGTAAAAACCTACCGCATCACTTACTTTTTAATTTCGTAATGCAAGTGCGCTATGTCACATATCACTTAAAAATATCAATTAAAAATGTCTTTCTAGATTTACTCCTGTTTTATAGTTAGGTTTTGTTCTTTAGTGGTTAATTTATTTTATTTTATTTTTTATTTTTCTTTGATTTTCTTTGTCAGATCAACCTTTTAGGCTCAAATGAAATTGTAATAAGAATATCATGATATCAATGTAAAGTTTCCACACATTATTTTACCATATTATTTTTTAATTATCCTTTTTGCTTTGTTTTTCTTCGTTCGATCAACTTTATGGGCACAATGAAATCATAATAGCAAAATCTTGATATCAATGCGAAGTTCTTACATATTATTTCATCACATTATTTTCGAATTACAAAATCTTCAACCTTAAAAAAAATTATTATCGTTTAAAATGGTTCCTTAACATTGCATATGATTCAACTGCTTATTAAGGTCGAGAGAGGGCCAAACTTAATTCCATTTTACAGGGGCCAAGAATGAGAAGAAGAATTCGCTGTGAACTGTTTGCTCACGCGTAAGAAGTCAAATCCAGTGACTACGAGTACTGCTTGTGGTTTGTATTTTCATTTTTTTTCCAGTCAACTTCCGTCTAATTTTCAACATATGCGCTCTAGACAAAACTAAAATTTTAATGTACCACTTCAAAAAAACTCATAAAAAAACTTGCGTTTTTAAAATCATATTATGACTATCAAAATAAGGCGAGCACGCATCCAAAAATGACCACTCACTTTTTAAATTCTTGTAGTTACCAATTTTAACAATATATTTTTCGATTTTCCTTTTATGGGATGACTTTCGTCCCATTTTCAAAATTATGCATGCTTAGAAAACTGGATTTTTAAGCCCCTGTTCTCTTTGCTATTTTGAGGTCGTTTTCTGTTTTTATTTTCGAAAACGCTAAAAACGCGTTCTCTTTACCGTTTTCGAAAACGGATTTTGGAAAACAAAAAAAAAAAATTGTACACAAAACGGAAAACGCCCGAAACATCGTTTTGGGCGTTTTGTGTGTATTTCGACAAAAAATGTCCAAAACGCGGAAAACGCGTTTTGAGAATTTTTTTTTTTTTTTAATTTATTTATTATCTTAACTTAGAAGTAAGCTTAATATAAAATTTTTATTTTTTTTTATTTTTTTATTATTTTTTTTAGAATTATCCTAGCTTGGAACTAAGCCTAAATAAAGATTTTTTTTTTTTTAGAATTATCCTAATTGGAACTTAATTTAAATAAAGTTTTATTGAATTCAATATCAACATTACAAAAAAAAAAAAATTAAATGAGAATTCTTGTTGTTATATTTCAAAAAATGCAATGATAAATGGACTCTGGTGGTTTTGAAAGAATTTTCATTTTCTGGATTTTAATAGAAGTAGAGCTTTCTCAAGTCCCGAACCTGACCAAGCTGTGTTAATATAGACTCTTAATGCTCACATTAGTGTGTTGCATGTAACCATATTTTTAGTGTATTGTGAAAGGAAATTTGAGTTGGAGTTAGTAGTATTCTGCAAACAAATTAATTAAAAATAGTTTAAATAGTGTTCTGCAAAATTTCAAACAGAACGTGTTTTCCAGCTTTTCATTTTCAAAAACTGTTTTCAGAAATGACAAACCAAACGCGTTTTCAGCAAATTCGAAAACAAAAATGAAAACACAAAACACAAAACATTTTCGAAAATGAAAATACAAAATAAAATACAAGAACCAAAATAAAATACAAGAACCGAAAATGAAAACACAAAACACAAAACCACGTAGCAATTGTAGCTACGCAACCCACAAATTATTGGAATCGACCCAAGAACCTCGATTTATGGATCCAATTAAAATTAATTGAACCAAGCAACCAATACAATCACTGGGATATATTGACCTCTTGATCACAATCAATAATAATTCTCACCGAGATTTGAACAAACAAGATTAACTCGCAAGTTCGGATTTTATTCAATAAAGAATAAAGGTTGTGAAAGCAAATAGCCTCTCAATTAATATTATCAAAGTTGTGTAATGAATAATGAAAATTACATCCCTATAAATAGGGTCAAAAACTAGGTTAAAGAGTTCTAATTAAACAAGGAAACAACTAACTAAAATTAAGGAAATAATTAAAAACCCTAATTTACGCGTATGGTGAATTACGGCCGTGACCCTTCCCTTTACGGCCGTAACATGGCTTCTGTTTAACAATTACGGCCGTGATATAAATATTTACGACCGTAAATCTTATTTTCTGAAAATCTTGTTCTTGATCCGAGGCTGCGTTACGGCCGTGATAAAAGATTATTACAGCCGTAAACTCAATTCTTCAAAATTCCTGTTTTTCCACAGTAGACTCGTTACGGCCGTGAGTAATATATGTTACGGCCGTAAATTTAAGATTTCACAATTTTCTTCGACGGCTTGAATGAGGTTGATCCATTCGTCGTTTTGGCTCGGTCCCAACATGGAACTTGCTTCTTTCGATGACACGAACAATGTTTTGGCCATTGTTTCTTGAACTAACTTGTCCATTACTTCCTTGGCCCTCTTTGTCTGCAATCGAGTCATCGGCCCTCCTCAGATCTTCAATGGATCTTTGTGCGGGCTTGTATCCGTGGTCTGGATCACATTATCCCCTCCCTCTTCGAAAGGATTCGACCTCGAATCTGTACCTGCATCAAACGGAGATAGATCAGAAACATTAAATGATGCCGAAACATTATACTCACCAGGAAGATCGAGTTTATAGGCATTATCGGTGATCCTTTCGATCACTTGGAATGGACCATCTCCTCGCGGTTGTAACTTTGACTTGCGCTGTTCTGGAAACCACTCCTTTCTCAAATGTAACCAAACTCAATCACCGGGTTCAAATATGACGCCTTTTCTTCCTTTGTTAGCCTGCGAAGCATAATGTTCATTCTTCTTTTCAATCGCCAACCTCACCTTGTCGTGAAGTGCTTTAACCATCTCAGCATTTTTCTTGCCATCTAAACTACTACGTTCATTCACAGGTAAAAGAATTAAATCCAATGGTGTTAGCGGATTAAAACCATAAACAATTTCAAATGGTGAACAAGAAGTAGTAGAATGTATAGCCCTATTATATGCAAATTCAATAAATGGCAAACACTCTTCCCAATTTTTCAAATTTTTATTGATTATGGTGCGCAATAATTGAATCATTGTCCTATTTATTACCTCGGTCTGTCCATCGGTCTGTGGGTGATAAGTTGTAGAAAAAAGTAGTTTTATTCCTAATTTGTTCCACAAGACTCTCCAAAAATGACTAAGGAATTTAACATCCCTATCCGAGACAATACTTTTAGGCACCCCATGTAAGCGCACGACTTCCCGAAAGAAAATTTCAGCTATGTTTGTAGCATCGTCAGTTTTGTGGCATGGTATGAAATGTGTCATTTTACTAAAGCGATCTACTACCACAAAAATCGAATCTTGACCCTTCTTAGTCCTAGGCAATCCTAAAACAAAATCCATAGAGATATCGACCCAAGGTTCACTAGGGACGGGTAAAGGCATATATAATCCATGGGGTTTAATCCTAGATTTAGCCTTTTTACAAGTAATGCATCTATTACAAACCCGAACCACATCAATTTTCATTTTAGGCCAATAGAAATGTTCACTTAGGATTTCAATGGTCTTTTTAACCCCAAAATGACCCATAAGCCTCCACTATGGGCATCTCTCACAAGTAATTCTCTCATTGTACACCTAGGGACACACAATTTATTTTCTCGAAATAAATAATCATCATGTTTAAAGAACCTATCCACAGCCCCCTTACCACATGATTCATAAATATTACAAAAGTCCAGGTCATTAGCATACATGTCCTTAATGTATTCAAATCCAAGCAATTTAGAGTTTAAAGAATTTAAAAGAACATACCTTCGAGACAATGCATCTGCCACCATATTTTCCTTACCTTGTTTGCACCGGATGACATAGGGAAATGTTTCGATGAACTCTACCCACCTCGCATGTCTCTTACTCAGCTTAGCTTGTCCCCTCAAATGCTTCAAGGATTCATGATCAGTGTGTATCACGAACTCCCGCGGCCACAAGTAATGTTGTCATGTTTCCAAAGCGCGCACAAGTGAGTATAACTCCTTGTCGTATGTGGGATAATTAAGTGCAGCCCCTTTTAGTTTTTCACTAAAATAGGCGATTGGCCTTTGATCCTGCATTAAAACAGCTCCAATGCCTAGCCCTGAGGCATCACATTCAATCTCAAAAGCCTTATCAAAGTTAGGAAGTGATAAAACCGGTGCTTCACATAACATATTTTTGATAGTATCAAATGCATGCTCCTGTTCTACACCCCATTTAAACCCTACACTCTTTTTGACAATTTCTGTGAGTGGTGCGGCAATCGTGCTAAAATTTTTAACAAAGCGCCTATAAAAACTAGCCAAGCCATGAAAACTCCTAACCTCAGTTATGCTTTTAGGTGTTGGCCACTCTTTAATAGCTTTGATTTTCTCTTCATCTACTTCTATCCCTTTAGCACTAACCACATAACCAAGAAACACAACTTTTTCCATGCAAAAATCACACTTTTTAAAGTTAGCAAAAAGTTGTTCTTGTCTTAAAACCACAAGCACACACCTAACATGCTCCACATGTTCATTCAAAGTTTTACTATATATCAAGATATCATCGAAGTAAACTACAACGAATTTACCTATAAATGCACGTAAAACATGATTCATTAAACGCATAAATGTGCTAGGTGCATTAGTAAGTCCAAAAGGCATTACTAACCATTCATACATGCCATACTTAGTTTTAAAAGCAGTTTTCCACTCATCTCCTTCTTTCATTCGAATTTGATGATAACCACTCTTAAGGTCAATTTTACTAAATATGCTAGAGCCATGCAATTCATCCAACATATCATCTAACCTAGGAATAGGATGACGATACTTTACCGTTATGTTGTTGATGGCCCTACAATCGACACACATTCTCCAAGTCCCGTCCTTTTTGGGCACAAGTAACACGGGGACGGCACATGGACTCATACTTTCCCTTATATACCCTTTGCTCATCAAGTCCTCCACTTGCCTTTGGAGCTCCTTCGTCTCCTCGGGGTTACTTCGATAAGCGGGGCGGTTCGGAATGACTGCTCCAGGTACAAAATCAATTTGATGTTCAATACCTCGAATGGGTGGTAACCCACTAGGTATGTCATCGGGAAATATATCGTCAAATTCCTGCAATAAAGAAATAGCCAAACTAGGGAGGGATTTGTTAGTTTCATCAAATGCAAGGAATGATTCCTTGTATAGCAGAAGAACCATTGGCCGTTCTTCCATGAATGCCTTTTTGATTTCACTCCTTTTTGCGTAGAAACTCATTTTTCTTTCTTTTCTGGCACTCTTCGCTCCCTCTCCTTTTTCTGAGGTATGTACCCCAACACTCCTTTTTTCCCTCGCCTCTCCTTTTTCTGGAGTCATGGCTCCAACTCTCTTTTCCTCTCCTTTTTTTGAGGTCGTGGCCTCAACTCTCTTTCTCTCATTTTCCTTTACTCTTTTTTCTTCATCATTTTCAGTTTTATTTGATCTTCATACACTTGTGATAGTGTCAATGGTGCAAGTGTAATGGTTTTTCCCCCTTTGGTAAAGCTATACTATTTTTATACCCATCACGCGTTACCTTCCTTTCATATTGCCAAGGTCTACCCAACAAAATGTGCCCGGCATGCATAGGTACCACATCACACATAACTTCATCCACATTGCTACCAATAGAAAAATTCACCAACACCCTCCTATTCACCTTAATTTCTCCACTATCATTTAACCATTGAAGCCTATAAGGTTTAGGATGTTTTAACAGAGGTAGTCCTAATTTTTCAACAAGTATAGTACTAGCGACGTTAGTGCAACTACCACCATCAATAATCATACTACATACCTTGTTATTTATGCGACATCGTGTATGGAATATGTTCTCCCGTTGTTGTTCCAAATCATCCGTGTTGATTTGAGCACTAAGAGCTCGCCTTGCCACCAATAACTCGCCATGCTCCCCGGATAACACATCCTCATCATCACATACTTCCTCCAATGCCGGCATATCGCTATAATCCTCTTCCTCACTATCACTCTCCATCTCCATCCTTCCTCACAAGTATCATTCGCCTATTAGGACATTGAGATGCCACATGTCCTCTCCCCAAACATTTGAAGCATTGAATGTCTCTACTCCTAGATGGTTGAGGTTCCCCTTTAGGTACGAATTTATTAGCTTGTTCCTCCTTCCCCTTTGGTGCCTCAAATTTCCCCTTTGGCGCTTCAAACTTTCCTTTAGAAACAGCCCCATCTCCTTTACTTTCCCACTTCGGCTTCCAAGAAGAATTAGAACCAGATGGATACCTTGCTGTCCCCTTTTTCTTTATTTGCTTCTCCACCTTTATAGTCATGTGCAACATATCCTCCATCTCCAAATAATGTTGTAGTTCAACCACATTAGCTATATCCCTATTCAACCCATTCAAAAATCGAGCCATCGTAGCCTCCCTATCCTCTTCTACATTGGCTCTAATCATCAACATCTCCATCTCCTTATGATAATCCTCCACACTCTTTGATCCTTGGTAGAGACTTTGTAATTTTTGATGCAGTTCCCGATGGTAATGACTAGGGACGAACCTCTTTCTCATGATAGCTTTTAACTCATCCCAAGTACTAACGGGTCTCTCGCGATTCCTTCTCCTAGAAGTCACCAATTGATCCCACCAAGTAATAGCGTAATCGGAGAATTCAAGTACAGCTACCTTAACCTTTTTCTCTTCCGAATAAGTGTAGCAATTGAAAATTAACTCCATCTTCTTTTCCCATTCTAGGTATGCTTCCGGATCACTCCTACCCTTGAATGACGGAATTGTCATTTTGATGTTGCTCATACTACCATGCATTCTATCACCACCAAGATCTATATCCCTTCTTCCATGCCTAACTACTCTATCCACAATTGCCCCATCGTCAAAATCACTACCTTCTTCATTCTCATCGATCCCCTCCACTCTACGACCTTGCCCGCCTTGCCTACGGGCATTAGGCACTTCCCGAGGTTGCTCAAGCCTTTCTAACCTACCTAATACATCCCCAAACAACCGCTCAAACCGTTGTACCATCTCTTCCTTCATGTTGGCTCGATCGTTGTTTTTTGTAGTAGAAGATTGTTCAGACATCCTAAAACTAAATATTATATGCCTCACGTGTATTTCGCTCGTGTATCACTCAAAGTTGGCTTTTACCCTCTATTGATCTCACCTCTCTGCCTTTTTCCACTCAATAGCTTTCACCCCAATTGCTTTAAGGAACGAACCCGAACTCAAACAAGTTTAAGCCCGAATGTTTCAAATCGAGTAAGAGTGAGAATTTATGAATTTGTTGGAAAACTTGAAGAAGACCTTTATAGATTTGAATTTTGACTCTTATAAGGGACTTGACACTTTTATGGAAACTAAGATTGTTTCAAGAAAATAATTCTTGAACTCAAATATCAGCTATTTTAATTGGACTGAGAATTTTCGTTTTTTTTTTCTTCTCGAAAATTCAACTACGAGAAAGACGCAACAAACGAAATTTAATTTGGATAACAGATGAAGAAAATAACGACTATTGAATTTTTTGTGACACTTTTCTGGATTAAAGACTCAAAAAAAACTGGAAGAACACGAAGAACAAGAATAAGAAACTCAAGAAAACAAAAATAAAGATATAACCTTGATTTTTGGAGCCTAAGCTCTGATACCAGATGATGCAAACCACGTAGCAATTGTAGCTACGCAACCCACAAATTATTGGAATCGACCCAAGAATGCCAAGAACCTCGATTTATGGATCCAAAAATTAATTGAACCAAGCAACCAATACAATCACTGGGATATATTGACCTCTTGATCACAAACAATAATAATTCTTACCGAGATTTGAACAAACAAGATTAACTCGCAAGTTCGGATTTTATTCAATAAAGAATAAAGGTTGTGAAAGCAAATAGCCTCTCAATTAATATTATCAAAGTTGTGTAACGAATAATGAAAATTACATCCCTATAAATAGGGTCAAAAACTAGGTTAAAGAGTTCTAATTAAATAAGGAAACAACTAACTAAAATTAAGGAAATAATTAAAAATCCTAATTTACGCGTATGGTGAATTACGGCCGTGACCCTTCCCTTTACAGCCGTAACATGGCTTCTTTTTAACAATTACGGCCGTGATATAAATATTTACGGCCGTAAATCTTATTTTCTGAAAATCTTGTTCTTGATCCGAGGCTGCGTTACGGCCGTGATAAAAGATTCTTATGGCCGTAAACTCAATTCTTCAAAATTCCTGTTTTTCCACAGTAGACTCGTTACGGCCGTGAGTAATATATGTTACGGCCGTAAATTTAAGATTTCACAATTTTCTTCGACGGCTTGAATGAGGTTGATCCATTCGTCGTTTTGGCTCGGTCCCAACATGGAACTTGCTTCTTTCGATGACACGAACAATGTTTTGGCCATTGTTTCTTGAACTAACTTGTCCATTGCTTCCTTGGCCCTCTTTGTCTGCAATCGAGTCATCGGCCCTCCTCGGATCTTCAACGAATCTTTGTGCGGACTTGTATCCGTGGTCTGGATCACATCATAACCCCTCTAGCCTTTTCCCAGGTTTAGAATCCAGAGATTGAAATTTTGTATCAACATTGTTGCAGTTAAGAAATGAAGTTGAACTATTTGTTTATTACAACATAATATTTCATAAAGCACATATATTTTGCTCCGTTTGATTTAGATTTTAAAATATTGACAAGATATATATTTAAAAATTATAAATTCATCAGTAAAATAATTTTATTCAAATATTGCACATCGCCCACGTTTGGTTTAAATAAAAGTAAACCTTTAGTAGATTTTGATAAAAAGTCAATAAAATTAGTGATTGAAAAAGTTATGAATCCAATAGAAAAATTATTTTATTGAAAAATATGTTTTAGAAAATGAGATACAAGGGCTTCCTAAAAAATCACTACGTTAGTAATGTAACGAGAACACGATGATGCACATGAAAGGTAGAACGCCTACCTTTGGTGCCCTCACCTTCCCTATCCTGGAGGATTGGTAGAGGATAAAAATTGCAGATTATTCCAAAAGTTGGCCATGGTCTAGGTGTCATACACGTACTGGACTGATAAAGTGCCTAACAAATTCGAATATATAAGTATTCGAATTTGTGATATCTGCACTGTCAGCGTTTGTGGATCTTCAATTTTTGTCAGTTGAGATGTGCTCTGGGGCACAATGATGC
Organism: Ligustrum vulgare; assembly: GCA_963555705.1. NCBI lineage: Eukaryota > Viridiplantae > Streptophyta > Magnoliopsida > Lamiales > Oleaceae > Ligustrum > Ligustrum vulgare. The sequence continues at coordinate 23,266,568 of OY743177.1, read as the reverse complement.
ACATGAAGATAATATGTGAGGTGGGGTTCTTGGAAGCACATTGCTGCTACTTTTGAGCAAGGCCGTGCCCCTCATAATGGGAAATTCTTGTGGTTTATATAATTATTAATCTTACCTTAAAAGGAATTGCCATTTTTTTCCCTTTCTTGTGTGTAAAGATCCTTGTATTAATCTTACCTTAAAAGGAATTGCCAATTTTTTTTTCCCTTTCTTGTGTATAAAGATCCTTGTCAGCCATTTACAGATATACTCCATTTATTATGCTTCTTAATTAATCTTTTGTTTGAGAATGGATGAGGCTGAGTCACTAATGGCAGAAGTTGGCATTTGATGAACAACTCAAATTAGAATTTCTTTTCTATTCTCAATTTTGTTTTTAAATTAGGTTATTTTAAATGTTCTTTATACCTCAATTTAATTTATGAAATTATGAATATTAATGTTATTTATCTTTAATGGAAATGATCTCCATATGATATGACATGGTTAATTAAATTTTTATCCCCAACCTTTCGCTCATATCAACTCGTTTGAAAAATTGCATCAAATTATTCCGTTAACCCAAGAAGGTGTACTGTATTCGAAATTTTATGGCGAAGGGAATGTTGTCAAGACACTTAAATCACAAAAATTTCAAAAAATCAGAAATACTTTTTCACCAAATACAATTTGACAGTTCATTTTCTTGAAAAATCGTTTGAAGATTCTTCTCGAAATCTCTATTCTGGAAATCTACAGCATTTGCTTGTGAAAAGAGAAGACGCCATTGATGACTTTTAGGATTTATTGGTTAAAAATTCCGATTTCACTTAGATTTTTTAAATTCATCTAATTCAATTTCATATATGTATTAATAATAAAATTAATCAATTTTAGTTAAAAATCTAACGAGTAAAACTAACCCTATTTTACACGTCCAAATTTATCATATTTCTATCTAAATTTATACATATGGAAAAACATTCAATCTTAATAATTCAATTATGATTCCACAAGCTTTAAAATCTCTCTCAATCTATTATAAAAAATTATGTTACTTATGGCGCGAACTTGATAAATATATATATCCCCCAACATGCAATTGATGATCAAGGAATTGGATGTTAATTTGGCACACAATAATCAATTAATAAATAATCACATTGGCATGAAAATTATTGAACTAAACAAACATTAATCTAAGGTACTTCTTTCACCCTAAATTGATGTACAATTTTTGAAGAATTTTTGTATAAGAAAGTATAAATTTTGCCTTAAGAATGTAATCTACTCTCCCAAGCAAGATTAATATTTATAGACCATAATTTAGGTCTAACATAGAAATTGATAGAGTGCATAATCGATGTTTAATTCGCGATATTTTATTTTAATCTAATTATTTTAAATGTTTAATTTGTGGATATTAATTATATTTTATGTTTTATGAATTAGATGAAGGAGTTAGATCAAAGTGAATTCAATATCACAAATTAAAGAAGAAGTTTGTTCACAATCAGAGAATGACTTTGTATAAGGCGTGGATACGCCTTACTATTTCAGGAAGACTTGAATTACATTGATGGACTTCTCTATATTCCTAATTGGGCCACAATTGGACACTTTGGAGGTTACATTTTGGGAACTAAAATGATGGCAGTGATAAATTTTTAAGGGAGAATTCTGGGCTGATTTTGAAAAAAGGCCCAGCTACATTTAGATTTTGAGCTTGTACTTCATAATTGGAGGAGGACATCACAATTCAGAAAAGAGGGCAGCAAGTGGAAATAATTGTGGAAATTTGGGTCCAAATACTGGACCAATTAAGCCCAGCCGAGCACACAATTAAGGGTATTACAAGAATTGACAAGAATAAAAGGAGGAGGAGGAGACCATTCCTAGGAAATTAAGTTGACGACTGCAACACGTTTTGGGAGAAAAGAGAGACAACAAGGAGCAGCCACACGTTTGAATTCGCTATTCAATTTTCTATTGTCTATTGACATTTGTTTATTTTAATTCTTTATAGTTTTTGATTTGCAATGTTTATGGATAGCTAAACTATTATTCCAGTTCAAGGATAATCGAAATGTTGATGCTTCAAGAATTGTGAGATCTAATTAATTTTATTATTCTTTTATCTCTTTTCTATTTCTATTTATATATCTTTTGTTTGCATTGAAACAGTAACAAAATCGGTTGGGTCTGGTCTGGTTCGGATTGAATCGCAAATCAGAACAAATATTAAGAAATTTTCGTTATCTGTTTTCGACTTTCCGTTAGCGACAAACAAGTCAATACATAATTCATAAAATAACTAATATAATATCTGATTCATACAATAAAACAATACATTTATATAGAATTAGAGATTTTGTGTCAAATTCAATAAAATATTATAAATTTTAGATTTAATAACTAATTTTTTTACAAAGGTTTTTAATATTTTAAAAAATTAGCCGGATCGCATATCGGATCACCCCAAATCCAAATTCGATCCGTGACGATCCACGGATCGAGAGTTTTTTCAGATCGGATCGATTTTTTTTGTCATCTCTGGATAAGAAATCATAATTGTGGTCAAATTAGAATTGGGCGGGTATATTTGCACCATAATTTCTTATAACTACATAGTTATGGCAACATGGTGGGTTCGCACGAAATTTTTTAAAACCCAAACCCGCGAGTTTCGGGTCGGGGCGGGTCGGCTATGCCGCCCCATTTATTTATTTTTTACTATTTTTTATTATTTTTTCGACCTTTTTCTATTTTTTTATTTAACTTATTATTTTTAATAATACAGGGCGGGTTCAGGTCGGGACGGCCAAAACCCATACCCGCCCAGCGACTTGCTCGGGTGGCTAAAACTTAACTCGAACCCACCCCGCCAACCAGCGGGATGGGTTTTTTCGCCCCATTAGGGGGCGAGTATCCGTCGGGTTCCGATTGGATCGAACTTTTTTGTCATCTCTATAACTACACCACATTTGAGTTGCATTATCGGTCCCTAATCTTTATAGATTATTACATTTATGTTCTTTATTTTTTTCATCAAGTTTTTTTATTAAATTTTCAACAATTATCAAAATTTGTCCTTCATGATGGTTTCATCCATTTTCTTTTTTAATTAATATCGTACTTTAAAATAATGAACAAGTATTCAATTAAAATTTTGATTTTTTTACTTATTAAGTGTGCAAGCGGTAAGTAAATTCTTTTAATCCCTCTTAATAAACCTTATTTTGACAAAAATTAATAGAAGAGACAAAATATATTAATTAATGAAAGAATTAAAAAATATATATAATGAAAAAAAGTTGAGGGACATAATTGTAATATTAATTAAAGATTATGAACAAAAGTTGAGGGACATAATTGTAATATTAACTAAAGGTTATGAACATTTATTGCAATTAAAATGTGATGCACATTTAAGAATATGTGGTGGCAATATATTTAGCCATTAGAATTTCCTAAATTGCTGAAAATTATCTTTTACACGTGCAATATGATCTCTGTTTCTTCTTTTTTATTCAGATTGAGTCCTTCAATATTACAATGGAGGTCCTTCACTTCTAAACGCTACACCTTGATCCCTAACTTCAAGAATCTATAATACTTTATCCTTCGTGATTAGTTATCATTCATTTTCATATGCACTCATTCAATTTAGGGTTTTATTCTAAAATAATCAATACAAACATAAATAAGTATTAATTTTGTTATAATCGCTCCCAAATGCTACCTTCAATGTTCACAATCCCCCCTCCCTCCCCAACTCGTTAAATTTAGGGTTTTATCCTAAAATAATCAATACAAACATAACTAAGTATTAATTTCGTTATAATCGCTCCCAAATGCTACCTTCAATGTTCACAACTCCCCACCCCCAAAAAAAATCTCTACTCTTCTATGCTTTGGAAGTTATGCAACACGCTTTGCATAGGGGTGGACATGAGTTGAATCGAGTTGGATCGGGTCGGATTTGGTTTGATTTGGGTCCAATTTGAGTCCAACTCAATCCAATTGTTTTTATTTAAGTCCAATCAAACTCAACTCAATCAAGTCTCAATCAGGTTAGGAGGATTGGCCAAATTTGACAAAGCCACCTTTTTAATCCAATCTTTATTGACCCAATCAAACCATAAGTTTAGAACCTGAATAACCACTTGAAAATTAAAATATTGGCCCGATTAAACATCCTATTTAACCACTTAAAATATTTAAATAAAATTATTTTTATACTCATATAACCATAACCATCCAACCGAAAATTTGAATGAAATATTACAAACCACGTTGAAATAAGTCAAAATAACATTTAAAAATGAAACATAAAACAAAAGTCTGTTTAGAGAGTCTTTATTAAAAGTCTAGCTTTCAGAAGGGTCTTTTTCACGTCTATTATATTAACTAGAGCCTAACAAAACAAAAGCATACAAAAAGGTTTGGTTTGAATTTAAAAAAAAAAAAAAAAAAAAAAAAAAATCTGCGTTTGAAAAAAAAAAAAAAAAAGAAGAAGGGAGATTTGAGATTAGAATTCTTATTTGAAATAAAAAGTCTTTAACTATATTAATTACTGTATTAATGAAACCTAAAATCTACTACTGAAAGTTTTTTTTTTTTTTTTTCAAAAATCTTTTCTAACTTCGAACTATTATATACGTTTTTAACACAATCTTCAAAATCAAAACCTAAAAGTCTAATACATATACTATTATTAGAACTAGTACTAGTATTACACATTTGCGATGCGCGATCAGTTGTTACTCATATTATATCGAATTTATTTATATGTTACATATAAAATGAATATTAATTGAAAATGAGAAACAAATGAAGACAATTAGAATACCCAATCAGCATCATACCAGCTAATTTAGATTAGAACCCTTAGAAAATAGGATCTCATAACCTAGTCGCATTAACATACCTAATAATACTTTTTACAACATTTAAGTGAGATTCTCTAGGTTAGCTTGAGATCTAGCATAGGGATGGCAATGAGGAGGGGAATCCCTGACAATGACGGGGATGTAGTAGGAATGAGGATGAAAAAGTATCCCCGATCGAGGATGGGGATTGCTATCAAATCCCCACCCCAGACTTGTCCCGAAACCATCATCGATTAATAAGTTCAATTAAAAAAATTCAAACAAATTAAAAGGATCATAAACCACCCGATGCCCAAATATATAATTTCAAAATCAAGCCCTACATTTAAACTATATACTACTCTTCATCTCCCACTCTCAATTCTCATGTCATTCTCTCGAAACATACTTCTTAACATAATTAAACTTGTACTATACTCTATAATTATTTTGAGTTTTTTTTGTTAATGTTAATAATTATTTAGAGCTAAATGAGAATTTTGTAAAATAATCTTACTTTAAGAAAAGAATTTGTATAACTAAGATATTAAATAACCATTATAAAAAGATATTAATTGACAAAAAATATATAATAATAAACGGCGATGTAAATGGGGATTATGGCATCTCTACCTGTCGCATCCCCGTTTAGACGGGGACGGGATGGGGATGAGATGGGATGGTAAATCTCCAACTGGATGGGGACGGGGATTAGCATCCCCTCCCCAAACCCGCCCCGTTTTCATTCCTAATTCTAGCACAAACACCTACGCTAAAGGATATGCCAAGTCTATTGGCACTAAGATATTGTAAGCTACCTATCATGTACCTATATAATGTTTGATTCATACCTTTTCATGTACAATTGAGCTGATCTTAAAGCTAATACTCATAGGTGTTCTCGTGTATTTTTGTTATCCAAACCAAATATTTGAACGAGATCTTTAGTATACTTAGATTGAGATATAAATATCCAATCATCAGTTTGCTTTAACTTGGAAATCAAGAAAGAATATTAGTTCTCCTACCATACTCATCTCAAATTCTTGTTTCTTATATTCAGCAAAGTTCTAAGCACAAGAATCAATGGGAGATCAAAACATGATGTCATCTACATAGATTTGGACTCAGGGGCGGAGCCAACCCATGAAAATGGGTTGGGCCAGTGTGAATTGAGCTGGGCCATTGTGAATTACTATTATTATTATTATTATTATTATTATTATAAGGCCCCCTAGATTCGCCCTTGTCTAGACTATGCCAATTGTTTCATCTCTTTTACCAATGAACAATGTTCTATTTGTTCCACCTTCTAGAGAATCCAAGTTTTAAGACATATGCAGTTAGTCTGTCATACTAAGCTCTAGGGGCTTGTTTTAAGCCATACAATTCTTTCTTAAGTCTATAGACATTGTGAAGATACGTAGAATTAACAAACTCTTTAGATTATTCAACATACACCTTATCTTGAAGTATTCCATTCAAGGAGACACTCTGACATCCATTTGACATTGCTTTAATTCTAATAATCAAGCTACAGTAAGAAGAATTCTAATTGATTCAAGCGTAACAACTGGTGCAAATTTCTTATCAAAATCTACTCCTTCAACATGGATATATCCTTGAGTAACCAATCTAGCCTTATTTCTAGTTATCGACCCTGATCATTAGTCTTATTTTTAAATATTCACTTGGTACCAATAACATTAGAATTTTCAGTCCTAGGCACTAAATACCACACAACATTCCTAATACATTGATTCAATTCTTGAAGCATTGCATTTGATAAGTGCGCTTTAAACAATTATTTTGGTCTTAAATTGATATTTTAATTGACAAATTGAGCGAATTTCTACTTATAAATTGTGTTTATCTCGTACAATTAGGTACAACCTCAATTGGAAAGACAATTGACAAGATCGAAGAGAAATTGAGCTATAAAAAAGAGAATTTGATGTCTAGTGACCTAGTTAAAAAGAATCAAAAGTTTGAGGACTAAATAGCAACGTCCCAAGAGAATTGAGGAACTGGAGTGCAAATATTTTAGGGGTATTTTTGTAATGAAAGTCAAAATGTGGGGACTAAATTGAAGATGACCAGAAGATGAGTAGCCCTTGATCATCAGTCTTATTTTTAAATATCCGCTTGGTACTAAAAACATTAGAATTTTCAGGCATACATATTAAATAACACACATCATTCCTAGGAAAATTGATTAAATTCTTCATGCATTGTATTCACCCAACATTAATCAATAAGAGCATCTTCTACTTTCTTAAGTTCTAATTGAGACACGTAACTTTTGTGTAGGCTTCAATTCAATCTGCAATACAACAAATGCAAAGATTAGATCGAATTAAAACCAAGAAAAATCAATTCAAAATGAAAAGAAAGAAACTAAGGCCCCGTTCTCTTTGCTGCTTTCAGCCCGTTTTGAGTTTTTCGATTTTTGGAAATATCGGAAACACGTTCACTTTGCCCATTTTCAGAAACGCGTTTTACAAAATACCAAAAAAAATATAAATGAAACTCAAAACGAGTTTATTGCCTTTTGGATATTTTGTTTTAAAAAGTCCAAAACGACCAAAACGCGGGTTTTGGATTTATTTATTTATTTTGTAAAAGTGAGATACTTCATTCACTTAAAGTTCTTATATTATTTTGTCATTATATATAGATCTATGTTAAGATTTTTTTTTCGTAATTTTTTATTTTTTATTATTATTTTTTTTTGTTATAAAAATGTGAGACACTTCCTTCACTTGAAATTCTTATGTTATTTTGTCATTATATATAGATCCATATTAACATTTTTTTTATTTTGTAAATTATTTTTATTTATTTATTATTATTTCTTTTTTGTAAAAGTGAGACACTTCCTTCACTTGAATTTCTTATGTTATTTTGTCATTATATATAGATCCATGTTAAGATTTTTTTTTGTTGTAAAAGTGAGACACTTCATTCACTTGAAGTTCTTATATTATTTTGTCATTATATATAGATCAATTTTAAGATTTATTTTGTTTTTGTAAATTTTATTATTATTATTATTATTATTATTATTTTTTTGTAAAAGTGAGACACTTCCTTCACTTGAAGTTCTTATATTATTTTGCCATTATATATAAATCCATGTTAAGATTTTGTTGGTATATGGTTAAATTCTTGTTTAGCTGAAACAATATTAATGATGAATTTATTGATATAGAGAACTAACTGATTTATTAACATTAAAATTAATGTAATTCAACAAATCAACCATTTTTTACATATAAAATATCACAAAATAAATATATCAAAAAATTACAAAGTAAACGCATTTTTCAGTTTTCTATTTTTGAAAACAGTTTTTCAAAATTACAAAGAGAACATGTTTTCAGCAATCCCAAAACAAACAACCAAAATCCAAAACTCAAAATCCAAAATCGAAACACAAAGAGAACGGCCTCTAAGAGATTAAAATTGATTTTCCCGCTTTTTGTTTTGGCTCAGAAAATCGATCCACCACCACAAGTGTAAAACCACTATTTGGAGATTTGTACAACCACAAAGGAAGTACGGATAATCACAAAAATCGAAACCGTCACGAAGAAGGCAGTCCACAAAGGAGAGGAAGAGAACGGACAGTGTGTCACAAAGAGCACAGGTAAGAGAGTAAATGCTGTGAAATAACCACGAAGAAAACACACTGAGAACATAGCCAAACTCGGCTATTTATACACTGAAGCTCAAAGAGTCCATCCTCTGATGAAGCTTATCAGAAAAGGAGAAGATAAAGGAAAACAGTTTGAGCAAATCTGAAGAGATAAAGATTTTATCTTAATAATAACACTAACCGAAAATAATAGATAATGATAGAGTTTGTTCGGTTTAATCTCCTTTTCCAACATTATCTCCAAAGTCGGGTATCGAGCACCAATTTCAATTGGGTTGACTCCCTCAAAATAAACGACCAAGTGTGCTACAAACAATTGTGGCGTGGACTTAACTGTTCTTCAATATTGGCTTATAAAAATCTGAAGTTAAAATGGGCCTCGATTTTTCATCACCGCCAAAAAAGGTTAATTTGGTAACACATTTACCTAACATTTTGTGTGTTAGATTGTTTAAAATTCTGTTACGGAATCTCATTTCATCTAAGTCACCAAGCATGTGATCTATATAAAGATTAGCCTTGACTCTAGAGGGTGGTTCTTTGGGATTCACTAGAGTGCAAACACAAGAAGGATTTTCATGAGAAATTTTCTTATTGTTTTATGAAAGTTCCTCACTTGGAGTATATATAGCTTTAGGAGAGAAACTTACTGTGCTTGCAATTCTCGAATATTCACTATATTAAAATTCATAAATGTTATTGTAGATGTTTTTTAGGGGGATCTAGTGGATCATTTGGATGAATTAGACACTTTAAGAAAATATCAAAATTATGAATCCCAAATTAATGAACCAAATAGTATTACTATTTCCCTAACCTTATTTCCCGCTAGCCACTACCTTCAAAATTGGTGGGATCAAATTGGTCTATAATATTGGCAGGTAACGTGAATCCCGAATAATTTTAATGGAAAGTCAAGTCTCAACCCGCACAAATTTATATTATTTATTTTAGGGTAATTATATAGATACCACACCTTTTATTAAATGTACTACATTTTGATTTTAATGAAGATCCTATTATTCTTTATTCATTTTTACACTTATGCCTCTAACTTTTTCTGTGTTATTTTTATATTCAATTTCTATTAATTAGCACATTTATCCCTAATAATGAGGCCCGATAATTTGTTAGGAGGGACTAAAAAGACTTATTATTCTATCGTATTTTTAATAGGGAAGATTGATAACAATTACAATTAAATTAAATTAAATAAATAAATTTCCTACGCTGATGGAATATTTGGCTAGAAATTGTCACTAGAGAGAAGATGTGTTAATTAAATAAAGATTAAAAAAATAAGTATGTGACGAAAATAATGGAGGACATAAATTACGAAATGAGCAAAAAATGTGGATATTCATTGAAATAAAATGTGATGTGAATATAATTACCCTTTATTTAAACTGAAATTTTTAATCCATTTTATTTCGTGTTTCCTTATGCTTTCGTTTTTATATTTTTTTATTATTATTGCTTTAATATTGGAACATAACAGCGAGTACCTTGGATCTCCAGTCCTTTAAGTAATAGAAAGTCAATGCTCGAGAGAAACATACTATGACTTTAAGCTAATATTGTGATTAAAATTGCAGCCGCCCCCTAATTTTTACTTCCTTTTACATTTACCCTACTTTCATTTTTTCACATTCTTATACCAAATTTTAACGACTTAGCTGTCATTATTCCTACTTATTTTACTATGGTGGAAACGGTTGGCATTAATTTTATGAAAGTTTGGAGATGACATGTCATGAAAAAAAAAAAAAAAAAAAAACTGAATATAAAACTAAAAGTACTAATTTGGCAAGAAAATTTGAAGGTGAGGGTGCCTTTGCCAAAAAAAAATGTAGGGACGATTTGCACAGATCTTGTGAAATGTAGGAATGGTTTGTGTTAATTACCCATTTATATAACATTTACAAGATCCACTATTTTTTATTATTATTTTTTTCTTTTTTCTACCAAAGGCCGCTTATTTAAGTATACTTGCTTCATTTGTTCTAGGAATATTTAATCATTGTTGCTGAGTTTATTTTCCAACAAGTCAATTCGTTTTATTTTAAAGAAAGAAATTAATAAAACGAATTAATTTTCTTTAGCCAAAATATGAACAGGTTTACAAGCTGCTTGCTTTGATAGGAGTCCTTCCAGTTTGGGCTTTATTATAATTATTACAATGTATTTTTCTCTTTACTATTTTTATTCATATTTTCAATTAAAATAATATTATACGTAAACTCGAAAATTCTCATTATTTTTACTTATAGATTATTCGAAAATATTATTTCAAAAGGATAAATAGCACAAATGGCCTCCAACCTTCGGATTTCTTGCGAAAATAGTTCTCAACATTTAGATTTTGACATTTATACCCTCGGAATCACCAAACGTTGCGAGAATGATCACTACCGTCATATTCTATTAGTTTTCACCGTTAAAAAGGGGGTAAATAACACAAATTATCCCAAACATTTGAATTTGTTGCGATAATAGTCTAAACATATTAAACTCATGTTTAACTTATTTAGTTGTAACATACAAACGTTTGACATATTTAATCACTATCATATTAAGCCCCCCGTTTGAGACCAATTATTTCAAAAAATGTGGTTTGTAATTGTAATTTTTGAAGAATTTGTGGTTAAAAAATAATTTTTTTTTATTTATGTGTAGATTATTTTAATGATAGAATATGTGATTGAAAATGGATTTTAAAAAATAAAGTTTATTCTGAATTTCTAAAGTGTACAATAAAATATTTAATAAAATCACAACATTAACAGTTTAACCTATTGGTAAAAATAAAATCCATAGAACATAAATAAACAAATATATTGTACAGCATTTTAGAAATTGAATAACAAATATATTTTTATCAGTTCTACTTCCGATTTGAAAAAATTTAATTTTCTTTCAAAACTCATTTTCTTCAACACATTCTATTAATAAAATAATCTATATATAAATTAAAAAAAATCTTGCCTTTTAACAACAAATTCTCCAAACTTACTTTTCAAATCGATCGATTCTCAAAATTAAAAATCGAAATCGAAATCGAAAGTAGAACTGATAAAAATATATCTATTTTCAATTCTTAAAAGGATGTCTACTGTATTTGTTTGTTTATGTTCACTGAAATTTTTTTTACCAATAGGTTGAACTATTAATGCGGTAAATTTTTGTGAAATATTTTACTGTGCACTTTAGAAATTCAGAATAAACTTTATTTTTTTAAAACTCGTTTTCAACCATACAATCTGTCAATAAAATAATCCACACATAAATCCCAAAAAAAAATTCATACTTTTTAACCACAAATTCTTCAAAAAATTACAATTATAAATCATATTATTTGAAATAACTGGTCTCAAACAAAGATTTAATATATTCGGAACTAAATATGCTAACTAAACGTTTATATGTTACAAACTAAATAAGCCAAACATGAGCTTAATATGTTAAAGACTATCATTGAAACTCAAATGTTAGAGATCATTTATGTTATTTATCATTTTTTAACGGTGGGAACTAACGAAATCTGATGATAGGGATCATGATACGAACCCCTTCGGTATATTGACCGAAAATTCCCACAACAATTTTAATACCAACCCAAGAAAGCTAAAGTGGTAAAATAAAGGGATAAACACCTTAACCCAAGTTTAAATCTAACCCAAAATTCAAGGATTAACAAACCCTAGCCCAATGGAGAGATTAAAACAAATTCCAAGGTGGCGGAAAATAAAAAACAACACAAGAATAATAATACTCAAGCAAAGTTGATTAACTTCCAAGAAAAATACAAGATCAAAGAGGTTTTTACCTTACCTCAAAAGGGGGTCTTCAAGACCTAGCTCTCAAGAGCAATACATGAACATCCAAAAGTTATTACAAATGAACAAGAAATGTGAATATAATGTACAAAATGGGAAAAATGTGCAATTTCGGTATTTACAAGAAAAACCTTTTTTTTTTTGTAAAATGAAGTGTTTCGGTCGACCGAACTGGTCGACCGAACTTATTTCGGTCGATCACTGGGTCGACTGAAACTGGGCTTTCGGTCGACCGCCACTCAGCCGAAAACGCCTGAGGCTGGAACAAAATTTCTCTGCAGACTTTCGGTCGATCGGAATGATTTTCTGTCGACCAAAATTGGCTGATTCCAATTTCTTCTTCTTTTTGGCTCCAACTTGAATCTCGGCTTCTTTTATTGATTTATTCACATTGTTTAGCCTTGAATCTTGAACCTCTTCAACTTCGGATCTCGTCATGGGTCCTACGGGCACGTGCATCGAGGTTTGACTTTCCCGATTCTCATCATCCCCTCCCTCTTGAAAAGGATTCGACCTCGAATCTTGCTTGAATGCACTGTCGTGAAACTCCTCGAACTTTGATCTTGCAACATTGTGTACCACAGGTTCATGCAATGAAGTTGGACCTTTGCGATTCTCATCATCTCCTCCTTCTCGAAAGAGATTCGACCACGAATCGGCACCTACAATAAAAATAGAAAATTCAGACACAATAAATGTAACTGAAATTTCATACTCACCGTGCAAAATCAATTTGTAGACGCTGCCAAGAGTTTGAGATGCGCCAACACCACAGAGTAGTAGTTTGAATTTTATTTGATCGGGGGGTCGCTCCTTCCACGAATGGAAACACATCCGGACGCCTGGACCAAACGGAATATGTTTCCCACCATGGTTGGTGTCGGAAGCACATTGCATTCCAATTCCCCTAAATGGAAGCTCGAATCTCCTGCAAAGGAGCTTAACCAAAGGTGCATTCTCGTGCCCACCTAAACCAACTCTTTCTTCGATAAACATGTGCATAAAGTTCAACAGAGTTAATAGGATAAAGTCACAAGCATCTTTAAGTGGAGAAAACTTGCTAATATGATGAACAATTAGATTATAAGCAAATTTAACAACCACAAAATTATCACCAATTTCGTGCAATTGCACAACTTCCTGAAAGAAAATATTAGCTATGTTGATGACCTTGTTGGTTTCGTTATATACAATCAAATGCGACGTTTTAATACTCCTACCAACAATCACAAAAATAGCATCATTTTCTTTCTTTATTCCAAGTAAACCCACTATAAAATTCATAGAAATAACAGTCCAAGGTTTACTCAGGATGGGCAAATATGCATGGAATTCTTGCGGCAAAAACTTGAGTTTAGCCAGTTTGCAAGTTCGGCATTTACTACAAGTGCAAACATGTTCAACACCAAGCTTCAAAGTAGGCCAATAAGATTGATCGCATAATACCCCTAAGACCCCGTTGATTTTAAATCGCCCCATCAAACAACTATCATGTGCCTCTCCCATTAGCAATTTGCACATGTCACATTTAAAAAGAAACAATCCAATTTTCCAAAATAAATAATTATCATGCCCATAGAATTCATCAAAATATCGCTCACAACATGATTCATAAATGTTTAATAAATTTGGATTATTAACATGCATGCCCTTAACATGTTCAAAATAAAATGAGGGGGCATCAAGAAATGTTAGAAGTGAAGTCCTATTATCACCAAGACATCTCAATAAATTTCTCCCATGGACTCCCCTAGCTAGCAATTTCTTTAGAGAGCAAATATGCACGTCAAGCATATTTTCACAAAATAAGGATTCAACATGCCCATGAAATGTACTATATGCAACACTTTCACACAAGGATTTGGTACTTATGCAATTGGGCACATGCAAAAAGTTGCATTTACAAATGAAGCACTCATCATGACAATGATTCCTATCACATGTGACATTTTCACAAGTCAACAAAACACTTATCAAATCTATATCAAGATCATACAACCCTCTAATGTATTCAAAACACAATAACCTTGCATTTAAAGAATTGTTAGGAGCATACCTCCTAGATGTTGCATTGGTTATCTCATTTTCTTTACCTCGGTTGTACTCGTTGTTGTAGGAAAATGTTTCCATGAATTTCTTCCATAAGGCATGCTTTTGGAGTTCTTTGTTGCCTTGATAAGTTGGCCTCACAATTTCCTGCAACAAAGACGTGACAAAACTAGGGAGGGAAGTGTTAGAGTATTCAAGAGTAAAGAACATTTTGAAGTGATCTCTTCTCTCAATTTCTTTGGTGGCACTCATCACTTCCTCACCTTGTTCTGAGGTAGAATCCTCAACCCTCGGTTCTTCTCTCACCTCTCCTTTTTCTGGAGTCGTGGCTCCAACCCTCATTGCCTCTCCTTTTTCTAGGGACGTGGCCCCAACTCTCTCTTTTTCACTTGGTCTCACTTTTGTGTTGACATCAATTTCCTCATGTGATTTTTCTTTTGATTTCCTATTTTCCCTTTCTTTTCTTTCTTCCTCAAATTCTTTCTTGAGCTTCATTTGGTCTTTGCATACTTCTTCCGGGCTCAAAGATAGGATCACAACCTTTTTTTCCATCCATTTGGAAGCTACACCGGTTCCTCTTCCTATCATGAATCACATTTCGCTCACATTGCCAAGGTCTCCCCAAAATTATGTGAGTAGTGTGTATGGGAACCACATCACATAATATTTGATCACTATAAGTACCAATGTGAAAAGTAAGAAGAACTTGTTCACTTACCCTCACCTCCCCATAGTCATTCAACCTTTGCAATATATAAGGATTATGATGCTTCATAACCGGTAACCCCAATTTCTCAACTCTACTAGCACTCACCAAATTAGTGCCAATCTCCCCATCTATCATGAGACTACATGGTTTATCACTCACTAGGCACCTAGTGTAGAAATTATCCTTCCCATGTTCCTCCACCTCATTAGTATGGGCCATAGATTGTGGTGGCCTAGCATTTATCTCCAACACTCCCTTCTTATTATCACCCCTCCTATGGAATGATGGACTTTTCATTTTTACCTTATTAATAATATCATCAATTCCATCTCCACTCCTATCTACCCATTCTCTTCTCCTCCTATTCGTACTCCATTCTTCTTCCACTTCTCCACTTCTACCCATTCCATGGAGTGTTGAATTTTGCATTCTCGCACTATCAATATTTTCATCAACTCCATTTCTCCTACCTTCTAACCACTGTCTTCTTTTCCTATTCAAACTCCCATTTTGTTCATCATCCCTTTCATCATCCCAAGCATCCCTTCTAATTTTCCTATTCAAACTCCCATTTTGTTTTCTACTTCCATCCCTATACACAATGTTCCCAAATTTATCCCTCACCATTCTTCTACTACACATCATTTCTTCATCTCCCCTATTTGATGTACTCTCCCCTTTTATTCCTAAATTTTCCAACAAGTACTTCAAATCTTGAGTTTGAGAATTGAAAATGGACATGGTGTGCAAGTGTGAAAGTGTTCTCACAAGAAAATATTTCTCTCGTGTTTCACTCAAATTTGGCTTTTTCCCTCTATTGAACTCACCACTCTTGTCTTTTTCCACTCAAAATCTCCTTTCTCAAGTTCTCCAAGGAAGGTAATCAACTAAACCACAAAGTATAATTCTTGTGGAGTTAAAGAAATCACCAACAAGGAAGAAGGAATTTAGAACAAGTAGATACAAATAGCAAGTAGAATTTATGTGCTTGCTATACTCAAAAGGAACAATATCTATGTGGGATAAGATGTCAGGATCACAATTTCAACAATGGGATTGAAAAAACACAAGTATTAGACGAGGCATATATGTAGAGCAAATAAGCACCAGAGTGCAAATTTCGAATGAGGCAATTTATCAAACACTTTGTACTCAATCTTGAATGGCCTTGAATGTGTATAATGTAGATATATGAATGCCCCCAACAACTCAAATGTGGCAAGGAATGAATGATCAACAATTTTCCAATGTATGGAGCAAGTGATATATGGAATAAAATGTTGATAACACAATCTCAATAATGGGAATTGGATAGCCCCAAGTAATTAGCAATATATGGGAATTGAACAATAAAGCACTAATGGAGTAATTTTCATTGGGACATTTATCAAACACTTTGAATACACAATTTGGAAAGTGTAGGTTTTGTAGTGAATGAAAATGAAATTCCCCCAACAAACTCACAATCAATATACCCAATACATAGAATCAACAATACACATGAGCATATCAATTTTCCCCAATTTTTTCTTGAATTTTCGGATTTTTTTTTTTTTTTTGACAACAACAATATGTAAAGGATAGGTTTACCAAATTAGAGCCAATCTCTGATACCAAATGATGAGAACCCCTTCGGTATATTGATCGAAAATTCGCACAACAATTTTAATACCAACCCAAGAAAGCTAAAGTGGTAAAATAAAGGGATAAATACCTTAACCCAAGTTTAAATCTAACCCAAAATTCAAGGATTAACAAACCCTAGCCCAATGGAGAGATTAAAACAAATTCCAAGGTGGCGGAAAATAAACAACAACACAAGAATAATAATACTCAAGCAAAGTTGATTAACTTCCAAGAAAAATACAAGATCAAATAGGTTTTTACCTTACCTCAAAAGGGGGTCTTCAAGACCTAGCTCTCAAGAGCAATACATGAACATCCAAAAGTTATTACAAATGAACAAGAAATGTGAATATAATGTACAAAATGGGAAAAATGTGCAATTTCGGTATTTACAAGAAAAACTCCGTTTTTGTGGAAATTGCAAAAAAAAAAACCCGTTTTTTTTTGTAAAATGAAGTGTTTCGGTCGACCGAACTGGTCGACCGAACTTATTTCGGTCGATCACTGGGTCGACTGAAACTGGACTTTCGGTCAACCGCCACTCAGCCGAAAACGCCTGAGGCTGGAACAAAATTTCTCTGCAGACTTTCGGTCGACCGGAATGATTTTCGGTCGACCAAAATTGGCTGATTCCAATTTCTTCTTCTTTTTGGCTCCAACTTGATTCTCGGCTTCTTTTCTTGATTTATTCACATTGTTTAGCCTCGAATCTTGAACCTCTTCAACTTCGGATCTCGTCATGGGTCCCACGGGCACGTGCATCGAGTTTTGACTTTCCCGATTCTCATCAGATCATTTTTGCAACGTTTGGTAATTCTAAGGGTATGAATGTCAAAATATAAACGTTGGACTATTTTTGCAAAAGATCTAAAGGTTGTGGACCATTTGTGTATTTTACCCATTTCAAAACTCAATTTTCACAAAATAATTTGCCTATGTTTGACAATTATATTTTGTTTATAAACAAAGAATTTGTTATTTTCCTTATAAAATATATAATTGAAAAGTGATGTGAGAAAATATGTATGGCTAATTCAAGAAAGTAATGTAAAAAAATATACAGTTAAAAACTAATTTAAAAAATGTTTTATTTACAAATGAACGATCAAATGGAGTATTTAATTTTCAATCTTGCTACAATCACAATCCCACTCCAATGTGAGTGAATTGTCACCTACATTGTGAGTGAGATTGTGAAACTAGAATAATTCTTTAATTTTAAGATCAAGTTCTATTTGTACTTGTGACTGAATCAACATAGGACTACAGGCGTGTACAACCTGCCTCTGTTTGATAAGCAGTTTATAAACCAAAACCAGCCTTGTTTGTTTCTATTTAGCCTCTGTTTGTTAAAAAAATTTTGTTTAAAAACATATTTTTTTATGCTTTCTAGGTAAAATGTGTGATTGAAAAATGGAGAGAGAAAATGCGTGTGATTAAAAATTGATTTAAGAAATTGTGTAGGAAAAAACATGTTTAAAAACATGTTTGTTAAACGGAGGCTTAATTTTTTTTTTAATAGTACTCAATCTCAATCATATATTAAAAGTCAAGTTCACAATATTTGAATTTTTAATCAAATTTCAATTATTCATTCTCTTAAAAATTACTATTCATTTAAAAAAAAAAATTCTTCTTAAACAATACCAAACACACACTATAAATCACACAATTTCTCAAATTACCTTTTAAATAAACATATTTTTTCTCTCTACTTTTTAACACGCATTTTACATCGAAATCATAAATAAATCAATTTATAAATCACTACAGTATTACCAAACGGAAGTAAAATCAATACAATTCTTTTACACAATTATTACAATTTATAAATCAATTTATAAATAATACAATTTTTCAAACAACTTTTTAACCACAAACATTTTCTCTCTCCAATTTTTAACCACAAATCTTACCCCGATAAATGAAATAAGTGATAGCTAGAAACAAAAAATAGTTGCCAAACGGTTACTACCGACAATTCTACTAAACCTTGGTTTTAATAAATTTATTTATAAATAAATTTATATAATACCTTTTTTCATATTAATTTTTTATTACATTAAATTTTCAAAACACTTCCCAATCATATATTTTATCTCGAAAATATTACACTTTTTTATTTATTTAAAAAATACTTTTACCAGACAGATAATATATTAGTTAAGAACTCATTTGACATTTATAAGGTCAATTAAGAGCTAACCAAATTTTGAAATAAAATATTTATAGAAAAATGTTAAATGAACAATACATTTGAACAATTTAGTATATAACACACTCACATAGGAATGTGGCCCACACATGTGGACTCCACCCCTCATGTGAGTATGTTGTTCACCTTGTTGTTCATATTTATTGTTCATGTAGCATTATTCATATTTGTAGTTGATACCGCATTCAACCTAGAACGAGGCGTGTATGGTGTACCATAGGATACGAGACCAAATGTTTCTAAAAAATTCTAAACCTTTCTAGAAAATGAATAAAATACCAATTCTTCTCATTCCTTAGATTTCATTTCATGGAGTCTTCGTTAACGATCAAATCATTTTTTAACCATTTTTCTCCGTTTGATAAACTGTTTATAAAAAATACGTTTTTTTCAAATAACTTTTATTCACACACATTTTTTAAAATCACATTTCAACTATGAATTTACATCATAAACATTACATTCTTTGTTTATTTTTTATTTATTAAAAAAAACTATTACCAAACAGGGGACCAATTAAGGTCGTTAATTTTTTAAGCCTAGTTCGATAAGCTACAGAAAAAGAAAAAAAAAAAAAAGAAGAAGCTCGACTTTGGTGTAAGTAATTGCATCTATTACTACAATTTTCTTTTGTTACACCAAATTTTGCAATAAAAATTATAAACTTTGCTTTGTTATTGCACTTATGTTCCTACTTTTTGTCACATTCATATCATTAATCTTCCATGAAATATACATTTGAATCATACATGACGAGTCATTTTTTTTATGTAAAGATATGTTAGTTTGATAAATCATTTATAATGAAATTTATAAAAAACGTATTCCCTCAAGCTATTTTTTAAGCACACATTTTTTATACTATTTTTCAATCACATATTTTACCTCGAAAATATCACATTCTTTATTTATCTATAAAAAATAAAAAATAAAAAAGACATTTGCCAAGCGGAGGCTAATCATTTCTTACATGCACATATTGCTCTCTTGTTCATTGTATTTATAACATTTAATTCCAATGCATTCTTTGGATTGTTATCTAGGCGACATTCAGCTTAAAATACTTTTTTATCACGTGACGTTGATATCTAATGAAATATAAATGTGAATTTGTATTTAAAATATAAAGGTCCATTTGGTTTGTATTTTAATTTTGAGTTCATTTTCAATTTTTGTTTGGAGGATCTGTTTTAAGATTGCTAAAAATGTGTTTGAATAGTCATTTCAAAAAATTATTTTTCAAAATAGAAAATTCACTTTTAGTTTGAAATCTTCAAAAGTTGTTTCATGATATTTAATTTATTCCATGAAATTCTATTATTTAGTAAATATAAAATAATTTTATAATAATATTTTTTCTCACTACAAAAAAAAAAAAAAAAAAACTAAAATAAATTGATTTCAAAATATAGGAAATAAAAACAAAAACTAATGACATGGATTTAGAATATTTTTATTTGTGTTCATTTAAATATTTATATTAGAATTTTTATGTAAACAACATTAGAGCTTGAAGTACTTTAGTTTGATTCCTCGTGTTTGTTATCAAGTCTGTCACTTGTTAATCATTCATATCTTATTTTTGTTTGTTGAAGCCTTGCTCTTCGTGTTTTTTTTCGTGTTCTTCATATTCTTCAATTTTTAATCTCGAAAATCATTAAAAAATAAATTATTTTTTTGAGTCCTGAAAATCCCACCCCCCTCCTCCCCAAAAAAATCTTTCTTGAGTCCCGTTAAACATCTTAATATTCCTATCAATTCTTCTTCCGTTTGATGTCTATTCTTGATATTCTTTTTGAATTTTTGAATCGCCACATAAGGGATGGGTTATGATCCGGTCTCTTTGTTCAAAACTAGATGTTTGGTGTGTAGTTTGGTAATTGATAGAGAGTGTTACACTAATTTTATTAATAGCACCATGGTTGAAAAATTAGGATTACCTCTAATACCACACTATAGACCTTATAGGATGGCATGGATGAGGAAGTTTGGGAAGTTTCAAGTAACCAAACAAGTTTTAGTGACTATCACCAATGGAAGATATAGTGAGCACTAGAAGATTCGTGGAAGGTAAAGAAGGAGAGTGAAATGAGGTATAATAGGAGATATCGTGAGGATAAGAAAATTGAGAAGAAAGAGGGAGAATTGAAAAATGAGTGGGAAGATAAAAAAATATTAAAGATGAGGTGCATGAATTGAAAGTTGAAGTGATTGAGAATAAAATTATTGAAGAAGATGTGCAATAGTTGGAAAAAATAGTTGAAAAAAATCCAAAAATTGAGGTAGAAATTGGGGAATTGGGTAGTAAAGAGACAAATGGACAAGAAGTTAATTTTTTTATGAAGAGGTACATGAATTGGAAGTTGAGGCAGGAGTTCAAAATGTGAACTTTAAAGTAGAAGATCCACATTTGGGTAGCGATGAGGAAGTGTATAAAAATGTTGATTAAAATTTGGTTAGGCTTGAGAGTAAAAAATTGAGTAAGAAGTTGCAAAGGAGGAAAGAGGTGAAGAGAAGAGCCTCGTGGTTTCCATAGAGTACAATGATCCATACCTTATACTTTATGAAACTAACATTTCCCACCCCATTTTATTTGAATCTTTTTTGCAGATTGAAAATAATTGGAAGTTCGAGCCAAACCACATATGGCCAAGGAAGCTCACATTTCGAGCCGTTTATGCAATTCAAGTAATGGGGTACTATTGGTTGGTCATCTGGCATGGAAGCAAAGGATTTCCGTTTAATCCAGGAGGTGCAGTGGTACATTATGAACAAAGTTATGATTTGGGACGAATCATCCTGAAGAAGGAGGGAATAATGAGAATCATAGTGGACTTGACATGAAATTCAAGTATGCAATCCAAACAAAAGTGCAGTCCAATCAACCATGTCGGAATCAGATGTATAATATAAAGGGTAATGGGGTACTATTGGTTGGTCCTCTAGCATGGAAGCAAAGGATTTCCGTTTGATCCAGGAGGTGCGGTGGTATATTATGAACAAAGCTATGATACGGGATGAATCATCCTGAAGAAGGAGGGAATGATGAAAATCATAGTGGGCTTGACATGAAATTCAAGTATTCAATCCAAATAAAAGTGCAGTCCAATCAACCATGTCAGAATCGGATGTATAACATAACGGGCCACTAAGCGAAATTCATGGGCTAAAGCCCTTGAGCGCACTGATGATTTAAAGTCAAATTCCTTCGTTTGGGGCTTTAAAATAGCAAGTCAATTTTGCAGACAGGAATTTACAATATTTCTATAGTTTGAATAATTATGTTTCCCTTTTCCCGTTTAGGGTTTCCTCACATTTTAGGTTAAATTTCGTTTTTAATTGTGTTAAGTTTATTTTTGTGCCTCTATAGTAGTTAGGGTCTGTTTTATTCCCTTTTTGCTTATTTATTACATTTTCATTCATTGCAATAGTTAATTTTGTTTTAATAAACATTTTTATTGAGGATTCAATAAATTAAAGGTGGATTCCTTTATTTTCTTAGAACTTATCAAGACTGATTCTTGTGGCGGTTATCCGAACTTATCAAATATTTATAAATATTTGTGGTGTTCAAAATCAGAAACTTATCAAGGAAATTAGACAGCTACTTGTAGCATTTCGTAATTGTGAAGTTTGGGTCAAGATTCTCCAGTCTACATCCAAACCTGGATTTGGAACTTTTTGATGTTTCTTCCACGCTTCAGTCGTGTTCCCGAACGAGATCACATCAGCTATAATACATGGTAAAAATCTAGCTATGCATTTTTTAGGTGAAGCAATTAACACAGCGTGTCATATTGTGAACAAAGTCTACCTTAGACCAAGACTGATAAGACCCCCATGAGACACATAAGGGTAGAAAGTCTAGTATCAAATATTTGGTGTTTGACAGTAAGTACTACATTATAAGAGATCGAGAAAACCAATGTCAGTTTGGTTCTAAGAGTGATGAATAATATTTCTAGGTTATGCTAATATCAATTAGGATGACAATGAAATGACATTAAGGAGTGTTTGATTGGGGAAGGTGAAAAAAAATGAATTCCATATAAGATGGAATGTCAATTATCAACCCCTCAAAAAATATTTTCATGAAAGTAGCCAAAAACATGCATAAAAAACTCGTACATTGAAAAATTTTCTGTTTAAAATCAAAATTAATCAAACGCCTAAAGTGGGAAATAAATAAAAATATTTTTCATTTATATGGAAAACTGGCATATCAAACACACAGATATATTAATTTAAATACAAGTTTACGTTATTCATTTAATCAAACTTATCAAACATGACCAACTAAAATGGTGTTCTAACATCTTGGATTCTAGACAACATTAACATTATTTTTAGTAAAAGATATCAAACAAAATTGGTGGTGGCTATAGTTATGAGCCTATGACAATGGGGTGATTTGGAAAGTAATAATATTATGTGGCACAATTAGTATTATAAAATCACTCTAGGTGGCTACAAGTGATAATTGTATTTGAAATGTGACTCCAGTCCTTATTTTTAAAGTGTTTAATCAATTAATGACACTTGCATGTCATCTACTGCTATTTTTAGAAAGAGAATCGTTATGTTATGAAATTATATTCACGCCACAATTTTTTAAACTACATTGTATTTTTGTTTAATGATCTCAATCGTTATTTTTAGCACTCATATACCCATCTATATTTTGCACATCTTGTCTCTGATAATAGTTTATGTCCATAAATTTCATTACAAGAGTGTAAAATAACTTATTCATCCATCATATTTTTAGATATGTAAAATAAAATAAAAAATACAGTTTTTTTACAAATATCTGCCCTCCACTAAAAAAGCATGCTAAAAAGATATTTGAACAAAAATCGTCCCCATAATATTATCAAATTGAGGAATTTAAAGTGAGAAATGATGGAGAATATTTTCTGACTTTCATTCAGAAAGAATCAATCAAAATACATCACTAATAATCTGTATTTATACTACTAATTGACTAACTAATTGACTGTTGTAACTAACTAAACAAACTAACAGTTAACAGAAATAACAAACAACTCAAAATGCTAGCTGGACACTGAAATGCTAACTGGAACAACTAAAAGTTCTTCATCCCACCTCAAGTTGGACTTTGGTGAAAAACTATCTAAGACAACTTGGATAGTAAGAACTTCAACTATGGAGCAAGAAGGAACTTAGTAAATATGCTGCTGGTTGTTTACTGAAAGTTAAATGTAAAGGATGAATGAAGCCGCATTTGTATTGATCTCTTACTACATGACAGTCTGTCTCAAGATGCATGGTCCTCTAGTGAAATACTGGATTTGCACTAATGTGTATAGCCGCTTGATTGTCACAAAACAGAGGTATGGGTAGATTTGGTCAAATTCCAAAATCTGCCAGGATATAGTGATTTGCACTCTTGTATTCTGCTTCCACTGTGATTCTGGATATAGTGGTTTGTTTCTTCGTTTTCCAAGAAATTAAGGCATCTCCTAGGAATATGCAAAAACATGTCAATGATCTTCTAGTGTCCGAACATGTAACCCAGTCTACTTCAAAGTAGGCCTTCAAAGTAAAATCTCCATGGGTAGAATAGAAAAGCCCTGTAGAAATAGTACCCTTGATGTATATGAGAAGATGGATAGCTACTGTCCAGTGAGAATTTCTTGATGATTGATAAATTGGCTCAACTGTTGCATTGCATGAGCAATGTCTGGCCATGTGATGCTGAGATATAATAACCTTCCCACTAATCTTCTGTATTTATCTGGATGTTCGAATTGATCACCATCTTCAGAATTCAGCTTGCAGCCTTTTGGAAAAGGAGTAGGAAAAATTTAACAACCTGTTAATCCTGCATCATGTAATATCCAAAGCATATTTTCTTTTATTCAAGTAGGTTCCTTCACTGCTTCTAGCAATTTCAATCCCCAAGAAGTATCTAGCATGTCCCAAATCTTTTATGGTAAAGGCCTTGTCTAAAGATTGTTTAACTTGATAGATTTCATCTTCATTATTTCAAGTAATGAGTAGATCATCTACATAAACTAAAATGGCTAGAAATATATCATTTCTTTGCATGATAAACAAGCAATGATCGTGAATGGATTGTTGAAAACCATAACTTTCCAGATATTTGCTAAGCTCAGTGTTCTATTGTCTACTTGCATGCTTTAAACCATATAGAGACATTTTTAACTTGTTAACTTGTCTTTCTTTAGTCTTCCTATATACTTCAGGAGGGCATATGTATACTTCTTCATCCAAAAATCTATGTAGAAATGCATTATTAATGTCAAGTTGACATAAAGGCCACCCTTTAGCACTAGCCACAACAATAAAATTTTGATGGTTACATGTTTAGCCACTAGAGAAAAACTTTCATAAAAGTCTGCTCCTTCTACTTGATTGAAACATTTTGCTACTAATCTAGCTTTGCATTTATCAAGTGTCCCATCCGGTTTCAATTTCATTATAAAAACCCATTTTGATCCAATAAGTTTAATATCAGTTGTTAGATCAACAATCTCCCAGGTTTCATTATTTTCTAGAGCCTCCAACTCATGATTAATAGCCTTTACCCAGTCAGGTTTGGTACTTACTTCTTTGTAAGAAGGTTCATGAATAGAATCCACATTTGCCAAGAAAGATAAGTAATCAGTACTAAAGTAAAGTGTTTTACAATAAGGAAATGTTTTTGGTGTGTAAAGTGTGTTGTTATGGCACAGGTTTATCAAGGTTGTCATGACTTAAATTGGTAACAAAATCATTTATCCATGTAGGTGGTAATATTGATCTATAACTTCTTCTAATAGTTTGTGGATGTTCTATGTTTCTGGTAGGTATGTTTTTAGATACAACGTCAGATAATAAACTGTCTTGGTCTGTTGTAGCAAGCTGATCTGTCAAGTATTCACAAGCAAGTGTGTCTGTGTTATCAATGTCATGTGATATGTTTAAGTGATCAAAAAAGGCAGTGTTTTTGTCAAGTGTTTGTTTATTGATATCAGTATCTTAGATAGGTAGTGGAATATGATTCATTTCTTCTGTGGGAATGCTATTTGAAGGGTAGAACAATTTTCATAAAATGTTACATCCCTATATATCAAAACTTGTTTTGTTACTAGATGATAAATTTTATATCCCCTTTGCCCGATATTAAACCCCAACATCATTTCAGACTCCTTGACTCAAACTTTTCTTAGTGTGGTTTGTTGCTAGTGGTATAACACAAGCTACCAAAGATCTTGCTTTGATCATAAGTGGGTAGCTTATTGCGTAGTATTTCATAAGGTGTTTTCCACTTCAACAATTTTGTGGGCAATCTATTAACTAAATAGGTAGCTAATAGAATGGCCTCTCCCCAGAATTCTTTTGGCAATCTTGATTCAAACATCATTGCTCTTCCCTCTTGGAGTAGTTGTTTATGTTTCCTTTCAACTACTCTATTTTGTTGTGGAGGTGTATGCACATGATCTTTCATGTAGAATTCCATTTTCAAGTAAAAATTTTTAAACCTCTATTGATAAATGTTGATCCATTATCACTTATGCACTTGATGCATTTGTCAAATTGAATTTTGATCATTTTCCAGAAAATTTTGACAGTAACAAGTACTTGTGTTTTGGTTTTGAGTATAAATGTCCAAGTACTCCTACTATAGTCATCTACTATAGGTAGAAAGTCGTGAGCATCTGTAAGAGAATTTTGTTTATATGGTCCCAGAAGTCCATATGAACCAAATACAAAACATGTTGAGTTTTTATAGAGCTTTTTACGAAGGGCAGCCTTTGTTGTTTAGAGTATTTGCACACATCACATGGAATAAGATAAGTTTTATTACAAGTATATGTGAGATCTAGATGTTGTAACATCTCATCTGAAGCATGTCCTAATCTTCTACGCCAAATAGTAATATCTTCTTTGAAATTATTACATGAAATGGGAAAAGGATTATTCTTTGAAAGTAAACAAGGTTTAAAAGATGAAACAAACTTGAAAAGTCTTAAGTTGAAATCCTATAATGTGGATTAGGAGAATTATTCTTTATCAATGATGTAGAGGTTCTTGACTGATCTTCCTACTGCCAAGACTTTTTCAGTTTGATGGTTCTGCAATAGATAATAACTATCAAAGAATGTTGATCTGATGTTGGAATTTTGGGCCAATCTGCTAACAGATAATAGGTTGAATTCAGAAATATGAATCAAAAGGGATAATATTCTAGTTTAGTTTTATGTTTCCAATGTGCTTGACAAATGTGAATCTACCATCAGGTACATGCATAGGAATATTGTCAGTTATTGGTTTACAAGGATAAAAAAGGCTCAACTGATTACTCATATGATTTGAGGCTCCTATGTCAACTATCTAATTACCTACTTCTATCAAATTGGCAATACTAAAACAAAATAAGAATATGGCTTAAGAACATAACCTACAAAGTCAATGAGATGTGCATAATTCACCAAGGGTGTTGCACCAGTTCCTTTTCCTCTCATAGCCTTTTGTACTTCTTGTTGTATAAAATTGGTTAAATTGAAGCCTTGCAGCTGGTTTCTTATTTCACCCCAATGTCAAGTGGTGTCTCGATCACATTAGCTGCACTTTGAATTTGAGATTTGCTTCCATTCCTTTTCCGTTCTTTCAATTGTTCCAATTAACTTGAAGCGTCCCTTCATTTGTGTCTGGTGATATGGCAGTGTTCATGGTACATTTGTTCATTTTCCCTTTTACTTGTTTCATATCATCTTCCTCCTTTTCCTGTATCATTTCTTCTATACCCCTGTGATCTCACTAACATAGCATTAACTTCTGCATTGTCTCCAAATACCACTTGTACTTCTCTTTGTTTCTCAACACGTTGGATCATAGAATAAGTTCTATTTACTGGTGGTAATGGTTCCATCACCAGAATTTGGCTTCTTATTGTCTCATACTCATCACTTAAACCTATGAGGAACTGCATCAAGCTATTAAAACTCGTCACTCTGCTACTCTTTTTGCTGATCCACAGAATTAGGTTGGAGTTGGCATTAAAAAGGTAAATCATCCCACAATATTTTGAGTTTGGTTTAGTATTGTGACATGGTCATGCTTCCTTGAGTTATAGAAGAAATCTCCCTTTGAGACTCATGGAGTTGAGGGCTATTACATCCTCCAAAGCTTTCTTCGATCTCCATCCATAACTCTCTAGCTGTTTCAGTGTCAAGAAAGGCATCTAAAATCTCATTTGAGATAGAATTTAAGAGCCAAGATGTCACCATATAGTTTGCTTAGTTCTATTTCTCAAAATTAGCTGAATTCCTTGCAAGTGCTTCAACAGATCCATCTATGAAACTGAGCTTCATTTTTGCTCCTAATGCAATACGTATTGACCTGTTTCATGCGAGGTAATTACGCCCAGTGAGAGGGGATGAAACAATATTCATTCCGTGATGATCGAAATTTTACAGCATCAGTGGATCTTCTCCTTCTAATTCGCAAGTTGGATCTCTAATGTTATCATGTATCTACTCCTCCTTTTGATTCTCTAATTCATTTTGTAGATCTGTTGCTATTGATTTGGATCCCCAAAATTTCGCACTCCAAATGATCTAACTTATATCACTCCTGCTCTGATACCATGAGGGATTTAAAGTGAAATGATGGAGAATATTGTCCGACTTTCATTCAGAAAGAATCAATCAAAATACATCACTAATCATCTATATTAATACTACCAATTGATTAACTAATTAACTGTTGTAACTAACTACACAAACTAATAGTTAACAGAAATAACAAACAGCTGAAATGCTAGTTGGAACAACTTAACAGGAACAACTAAAAGTTCTTCACAAATTGTTAAACAAATTGAAGGATGAAGATAAGAATATGGCACAAAAAACCAAGGGTCATAACTGTAAGATTGAATAAAATTGATAGGTCTTTATTATAATTGTGCATGTAATAAAAACATAATTACTTATGTTTTTTTTTTCAGGCAAAACTTTCTTTTTATCTTTGATAAATTAAGGTCGAACTCTCAAATCTTTCACATAACTGAATGAGTCATCAACCTTCAAAAGTGATATTTCGAGTCCTTCACATATTTAAATGGTGAATCTAGGTCCTCAAGTGACAAAAACCATCAATGAAGACGTTAAAACTCACACACATATTTTATGACCCAAGGTTAGAGGACAAAATTATATGGTAACACTGAAAATCTCTCTTCTACAAACTCTAATACAACTTTTAAAGCAAAATCTTATTTTTTTTCTCCATAATAGCTAAGAAACGTAATGTTCTTTGATAATGATAATTAGAAATACATTTAGTATTTAATTTTTATTTTTTTATGTTTTATTTAAATTTGTAAATTTAGAAGTAATTCATATAACATAAATTTAAATTTAAATACTATGTAAATATTTTATGGTATAAATATGAATTTATCATTTTAATCATTTTGTATTTAGAGATTTGACAAAAAAATTGCTATAAATATGAAAAATTCTATATTTTTAGTCATAGGGTCAAATTAGAACGAACAGCGATCTGCATGGGCTCTACTCGGATGGGCCAGCGGGCAAGCCTGGGTTGTAATTCGAAATTTGTGGGCTGACCGAGAACTGCCCCGGAACCAGCAGCGGGCATGCTTTTTTTTTTCAAGCGGGGGCCGTTACTGGACTTTTATGTTGAAGGGCCAACTAGGCCCGGACCACCCGATTGACACTTCTAGGATCAGTACCCTGGAATGGTGAGAAGACAGCTTAAGGTGACTTGTTTGCAGAAGACAACTTGATGTGACAATATCTTTAATGAGGAGAAGTAATATGTACTCTCTTACAGTAGCTGCAACTATTCACTTATAGGTAATGATTATTATCAATAAAATAGTTTACCTTATGAAGAGTTGAGGTCTTACCACATGTAAAGTTTTATACGTGTCACGATCCTAGACATCAACTCCTTCTATAAATAGATCACATTTACCTCCATGAAAGATGTTAGCAATTCAATACATTACACACAATACACATATTCTCACTTCCCTTTCTCTCTTCTACACACTTAAATTTCCTACATCCAATTATATTTGCTCACATGAGTCCTAACTAGAGCGTCGGAGTACAAATGGGTGTCACCTCGGCTCTCATTACATACTGACTGTTTGTCCAAGTGCGCAGGAAATCCACGTGTTCAAGAGAGAGGATCTGAGACGTGTTGGTATAAGATCCAATCAGATTTTGTGATCAACATTTTGGCTCTACTTGTGGGAAACCACACTTCTAAAAAGGCAAGAAACCTTTTGAAAATGATTGGTAAAAAGCTACTTAGAAACCTTGAAAAAGGCAAGAAGAATCTTCAAAAAGATTGGTAAAAGACGTTCTAAGGACTCCTTGAAAGAGTGATTCCCTGAAAGAGAGACTCCTTGAAGAAGAGCTCCTTGAAGAAGGACCCTCCTGGGAGAGAGGGACTCCCTGAAAGAGGGGACTCTCTGAAGAAGGGCTTCCTTAAGAGTGACTCCCTGAAAAGAGGGATGAATTCCCTGAAAATTGGACTTTGTAAAAATTCTCCTTAAAAAAGGACTCCCCTGAAAGAGGGATAGACATCCGTCTTTTGTAAAAATTCTCCCTAAAGAAGCGACTCCCTTAAAGAAAGATTGTCTGCCAACAAAACCTCTTTGAAAAAGGAAATTGTCTTAGAAAAGCATCATTGAACGAAGGGATTTTCCTTATTGAAGGAGAACCTTAAGTCCTTGCACAACAAGGCAAGCCTACAAGCACTCCAATTACTCGAAAAGAGCTTGTTCTCTCTATTAAGCCCTCACACATCGAGGCCAATGCATAAGACCTCCAAAGTTATTGAAGACGAGCTTGTAAGTCTCCCACTATAAGAGGCATGCTCGGGGAATTCTTATTATTGAACGTAGGCCTATAAGTCCTCATAAATACGAGACATGCTTGTGGTATTCTTGTTATCAAGAATAAAGCTACACTTTCGAATTTTAAAGAATGCACTCCAACGCTCTCTCGGAGATGTGATCAAGAAAATCTATTTGAAAAGGTTATTGCGCATTTAAATAAGAACCCAAATGTTCAACTACAGTAACATACGGGCCCAAGTGCTTATATTATTCGGTTCCGATGATGCCTTACCATACGAGATGTATTCGATTTTTCCATTTGGGGGTTACCTCACAACTAGAGAAATTATTTTTATGTATTATACTCTGGGGATTTCTTGTCACACAAAATAATCATCTAGACTAAGCTCCAGCCTTAAAAGCTCGCCACTTAGGTCTTTGTAGCCAAGCTTCTTTTCCTACAGATCTCCTATTGTACACGAATTATACGATCAAGTAACAAGCCCTTAGTAGTAGGGCACTTCCTCTATGGAATATTAATCGTTGTTATCGAGATAAGTTATGAACCTTTGGATTCTCACCCGCTTATGAAGTCCTCGTTTACAAGATATCAACATCACATCCAAGCATCGGATCCTAGCTCTCTTGCCACTGCATCCTTGTACTTTCCTTGGAGCATATACTTCTATTCAACAACCCGAACTTCTCACTGGGGACTCCTCTTTTCAATGAAACATATGCCTCCCTTCAATGTTCCTCAGCATTTTCTTCAACAAAGGATTCCGTCACTTGATGACTCCTTCAATAAGGGACTCCACCACTTGATGACTCCTTCAACAAAGTACTTCGTCACTTGGTGTCTCCTTCAACAAGGGATTCCGCCACTTGATGCTCTTTCAACAAAGGACTCCATCACTTGATGGAGTCCACTCCAAACTATAAAAATTAAACGCTATAAATTTGAACCTCTACCATGAATGCCTGGGACTTCCAATTTAAGGGACTACATAGTATATATACACATGCCCAAACAAGTAAGTTATTCAAACCCAAACACACGAATTAAACTTTCTATTAAGTTCAGAATACCACACAAATTTTCTCATATTTTTGAAAACTACACGATAGCCGTGGAAAATTATCAAAATCTTGTTTAAAGTTCTTCACTTTCCCAAGAAAATCATGGTTCCCTCAAGGAACATATTGCTTATATAGTTCAAGTCAAGTTTGAACATAAATGAACCAACCAGACTTAAGGGGCAAGTGTTACGGTCATGCCTAAATGGACATGACACGTTATCTATATAGGCCCACCAGGGGGATCCACAAAACATCCAATCACCTAATCCTAACCCACAAGCCGGATGGTGGATACCAAACTAGCTGGACTTTTATGTGCCGAACTCATGTTGTGCTGGACTCATGTTTAAGCTGGACTGTGGATACAAAACTGGCTGGACTCTTATGTGCCAGACTCAGGCTTTGTTGGGGTCAATACTTTGAAAATGTGACAAGATAGCTTAATGTGACAATATCTTTAATGAGGAGAATTACTCTCTTAGAGCAGTTGCAACTCTACACTTATAGTTAATAACTATTACCAAGAAAACAGTTTACCTTATGAAGATTTGAGATCTTGCCACATATAAGCTTTACACGTGTCATGATCCTAGATATCAACTCCTCCTATAAATAGATCACATTTGCCTCCAAGAAAGAGGTTATCAATTCAATACATTACATACAATACACATAATCTCACACTCCTTTCTCTCTTTTACACACTTATATTTCCCGCATCCAATTATATTTGCTCACAATGAGTCCTCACTTAAGCGTCAGAGCGCAAATGGGCGCCACCCTGACCATCGTTGCATATTGAATGTTTGTCCAAATGCATAGAAAATCCACGTGTTCAAAAGAGAAGATATGAGACGTGTTGATCCAAGGTCCAACCAGCATCTGTGGTCAACAACATGAAAAATAAAATGTGATCTTTTATGTTTCTTAGAAGACAATTCCTTTCATTAAACAAGAATTCATCTCATAATCTTTGATTATTTATTTATTTATTGACAAAGATATACACACATATTTCGTAAGTTTTTAGGCTCCACTTGGGAAGATTGATATGGGTTATGATTCTTCAACCATGTATATATCATAAAAAAAATAAAAAAATACATGGAATGAAGAAGATATAAACCCGAACTCCAGAAATGTGATAGTGAATGTAAAGATACTGAAAGCAGTAAATGATGGAGTACTACTCCTCGTACAATGAGAAGAATGTAAATTCAAACTACACTAGAGTCCATATCTGTTAATCTGCACAAGTGCCATAAGTCGACAAGGCAGATCACAGGTCTGTACTCCTAATAGTGTTCCTGATTCCAACTCCCAGTTGCGAGTGAGACAGCCTCTTGATTACCCTCATGATAGATGCGAGAGGCAATGTCTCGATCAAAGTGAATGATGCAGTGAATGGACACAATGGAGTATTGTCTCGACTTAAATATATGGAATGCCTTATCGATGGAAGAGAAGTATGCTATAAAAAACATCTCGAAACTCAACTTCAAGAATAAGGCAGTCCTTGTAAAAGGATGAAAACACCCTTATGCAATGTCCTCCATAGTCCCTAATGATTCCCACGTCACTAGCACCATTGTCCTTGGCACATCCATCAGTGTTGATCTTGTATGATCTCACTGATGGAGTGCGTCAAAGAGCTAAAATAGTGGGCGATGGTTGGGGGAGAGCAAGAGATATATCAAACAATAGGGCGATAGCCATACCCCCATGCCAATGAAGTTGTTTGAAGAGCCGTCCCATGGGGAAAAAAAAACGAAAGCACGTTGTATACTCTCCAAATGATTCGTCGCATTTCCATTTATGAATACATGTGCAAAATTATTTTACTAATAGAATTTATAATTGAAAATAAGTTTTGAAGAATCTGTCCAAATATTGGTTAAATCATATATACAATCAAATTTCACGTCCAACATGTTGAGGAATTGTTTTTATACAATTTAAATTATAAATATACGGAATTGAGTTGTTGATAAGTGATCATACTCGTAAGTCTGTATGGATAAAAATTGATACAACTTATTATAAGAAAGGTAGATATGTAAATTACTTAGCCCCAGTTTGACGATAATTTTAGAGAGAACGTGATTTTTTGGAGAATGTGTGATTGAAAAGTAGGAAAAATTATGGGTTTATGTGTATAATATTTTATTGCGTGAATGTGTGATTGAACATAAGTATGTGAAAGAGTTTTTGTTTAATGAGAATGAGAATGAGAATGAAATAAAGGCTTAGTACTTAAACTAGGGATGTAGGATCTAAAATCAAATTCCGATTGGGTAGAGCGGTACCATACATACTATGATACTATATAAAGATTAGCCAAATATGGACCAAGTCACAAGAGTTGAATGAGCCAGGGTTTAAGTTTTAGTAAGTTTAGCAAGAGACTATTTTGACTAAGACCAATCACACGGACATTTGAAATAAGACTTTTTCTTAAAAATTCCTCGTATTTAAAACGAACATTTTGAGCTCTCAACAGAAAAAAACATTACAATACCCCCAAACCATCCTCCCTGCTGGCTGCTCCGTTTCTTCTTTTTTTCTTGCATAATATAACCGTTAAAAAGGTTCGAATTTTCTGGCCACCGGGCAGCCATGCATGTCATGATCATTACAACAGAAGTGTAACTATGCATTGGTGGCAGTCATCCTCATCCAAATCTCCTTGTGATGATAATAGCCTCATCGACAGTAGAGGATCATCCAAGTACACTTTGAAATCGCTTCTTTTTCCCTTCGTCTGCAGCCGCGTCTTTGGGAAGTTGCAGCATCTGTCGGGTAACTATGACGCTGAGCTCTTGTATTCTCCCTCCCATTTCGAGAATTCTCCCGCTAGGTCGTCATCCTCAGCCTCCTCCCCGTCCGTATCAGGGGCTCCGTGTCCTCAGCCGCTGCCATTGCCCAATTCACAGCGAAGGAACGTGATTCAGCGTTTGAATCATAAAATAAACCACCGCAGCGGTGAAGAGAGGGCGAGAGAAAAAGAGAAAGTAGAAAGGAAGCAACCTGATGGGTTGAGTGTTGCTGATCCCGTTGACGGACTCGATGGATTTAACAGGTACCCCCAAAAAAACTTTCCGTGTTCATCATCGTGCATGGCTTGACACGAGGATTGGTGACTGAAATGTAATCCATCTATACTTCGGGATGGGAAAGTGGAGAACCATTTCTGAGCATTATTCTCTCAAACCATTCTATATTCTCACTGGATCTATTGTACCACGGCAATCTGGTAATTAGGCAATCTGATCCATTTGGAAGGGGCTTTCCCAAGATCTTATCAATTAACAGAACTGTGGAATTTTAGCTTTTCTTGTTCTGTTTTTCTGTCAAAAAATAAAAAATAAAAATTGTTGTTTGGTTTTGACTGGAGTTCTTTCGGAATTTATTAATTGGACTGCAACCATCTTATGCTTTTCTTTACTTTTAATTTTTCAAGGCTCTTTCTATTTTTATAGATCATACATCAGGTACAGTTGTATTTTCTATGATATTTTGCTCTTTTAGCCAGTACTTGGAAGTACCAACTGGTCTAAAAGCTTAAACGGTAGAAGGTAGTCGTTTATATATTTAAATCTCGTCTTCAACTCTGCTGGCATTGTATTGACTCTGTTGTGAGTTCGTTTATTCTCCGTTTGCAGTAGATTAACAAGCCAAGATGATAGACGTAATGCAGAGCAATCTGAAACTCGGTCATCTAGAAAATCACTTAGAAAGGAAAATAGAACAGAAGGATTCTCTGACAACTACAATACTAATTTCCACATTACTGCTCCCTATAGTCCTTATTCAAGCCCCAAAAAACTCAGCTCCGAAAGAGGTAATACTGATTTTTGGCAACCCATTACTTGTCATATTTCAGTGTTAGGAGTTTGGTCTGCAATAGAAGTGCTTCTTTCTGATGGAAATCTTGTCCTAGGCTTCTCTTATCAAATGCTGCTCGATAAGACTTCGTCTACTGTTGATAATTCTCCCATCAATAGTCCAAGTTTACGTTCTCACCATCCTGCAAGTCCTCTTAGACGTGGATCATCACTGCCTAACAAAGGCTCCAATGCTCAGGCCACCTTACATCCCTTACCTCCTCCTCCAGGACCTGACATGCCTTCCCAGCCTCCTCCAATTTCAACAATTGCAGCTAAAAATGAATTCATCCCCATTAACAGTAAATGGCAAAAAGGGAAGATTCTTGGGCGTGGGACATTTGGATGTGTTTATGTTGCTTCCAACAGGTACACATTCTATATAATTACTTTTTCCCAAGATTTCATGCGGTAGTGTGGTACTAGAACTTGTTACTGTCAACAGAGACACCGGAGCTTTATGTGCCATGAAAGAAGTTGAAGTTTTACAAGATGACCCAAAATCTGCAGAGAGTTTAAGGCAGTTAGAGCAGGTTGTCATCCTATAATTCACATGTTTTCTTTCTTTTTATTTTTTTCTAGACTCCGGTATTCTGAAATTTAATTTAATGAAATGCACATTGAATCTTCTGCCAATTTCCTTGAATCATTGTCTTTGTGATTATGGTTAATTCACATATTTTTATGATATCCTGCAGTTTTCTAACCTCAAAATGGACAGAACTCTAGTGGTAACTAACCAGTTTAATATAACTCATGTGAATATAAAATAAAATATTGATGGACGTTTAAAAAATTTCCTTGCTGGAATGAAGGACACGCATAACAGAAACCAGATATCCAAAACACAATAGGGTAGAATGAAGATGAACAGGTGAAGAAAACGGTTGAATAATACAAGGAAATGTTGCCTTCAAGTTTAAAACTATTAGAAAGTGTAGAAGGTAAAACGTAACAACTTTGCTATTTGTACAAATAAAGTTGTACAAATTGGTGTACTAACCCTCACATGAGGGGAGCCCACGAATAAAATATTGTGTGTGGACCCCACCTTCATTTGAGGGTTAATAAACTAATTTGTACAACTTTGTTTGTACAAGTAGTTTAATTCAAAACGTAAAGCACTCACTCCATTCCTTAAATACATATTCATCTTTGATCCTGTCTGATATGTAATTCTCAGACATGGCTGTTTGTGATTTTCTGTTAAAGTTTGTCATGATATTAATAAGTCGTTTTGAGTTTTCTAGTAATTGTTTCTCGCGAGTAGAATTCTCCCTTTATCTATATGTAGGTTCTTGAAAATATTCTCCTGAATTTGTTTTAATTATTTTCAGTATTAGGATTTGCATTAATATCATATTTCTGTTTACAGGAAATTAAATTTCTGAGCCAACTAAAGCACCCAAATGTTGTACAGTATTATGGAAGTGAAATAGTGAGTGATTTCTTTAATGGTGCTCTGGTATCTGCTTGTCATCTCTGAGTATATGCTCTAATAATAAGAGTCTTCCTTTACGTTTATCCAGGCTGGTGACCGTTTCTACATATATCTTGAATATGTCCATCCTGGTTCAATCAATAGATATATCCGCGACCACGGTGGACCAATCACAGAATCTGTTGTACGCAATTTTACTCGCCATATTCTCTGTGGGTTGGCTTATTTGCACAGTATGAAAACCGTACACAGGTATGTTGACAGTCTTGATATGCTGATAGAAGCAGTAGTACTACGTGTGGAGCTAGAAGATTACAAATTATCTTTTGAACTTCTTTAGGTAGACTGTGGACTGATAGATAATTAAGATTCCGGGTTTAAGTTCTCTTCTAGTTCTAGAGTTACTTAAGTATCATTCCTGGGCTTACCAAGTTTGGTGATCATCAATATTTTTTAGGGATATCAAATGCGCTAATTTGCTTGTCGACGCATGTGGAGTTGTCAAGCTTGCAGATTTTGGGATGGCTAAACATGTGAGTTTTGATCTTCCATAAATATATTTCAGTATACATATATTTCTATCTATTTAGTTCAATACAATAAGTTGATATTTGGTCAAACTCATTGTCTTTGTCCATTTAAAACTTTGATCTTGGTTTACAGCTACCTGAGCAAGTGGCTAATCTCCCTGAGGTACATTTATTGCATGCTCAAGTTGTTTACCCTGTCAATTGATCATTTTATCGCACTGACATCGTGCCATTTCTTACAGCTCTTGCAGTCCTCGATGCAGAAGGATGCTAGTTCTGATCTTGCTTTAGCAGTCGATATATGGAGTTTGGGCTGTACTATAATTGAAATGCTCAATGGAAAGCCTCCTTGGAGTGAATACGAAGGGGTAAGCACATGACGCTGCTTAAGATGCTCGTTTTTTGATAGCTCTATACTTGGCAGATTTTCAATAAGGAATTAGTG
Source organism: Ligustrum vulgare (assembly GCA_963555705.1). NCBI lineage: Eukaryota > Viridiplantae > Streptophyta > Magnoliopsida > Lamiales > Oleaceae > Ligustrum > Ligustrum vulgare. Next base: position 23,228,400 of record OY743177.1, on the reverse strand, counting down.
AGGCCTATAAACTTGGAAACTTATGGCGTGTTTGGCATGACTTCTGAAAAGCTAAAAGTAGCTTTTATGACTGATAAACTGCTTTTGAACCTGTTTGGATAATTTTTCTCAAAACTATTTTGTTTGATTAGAATCGTTTTAAGAGGAAGGTGACCTAAGGTAGGTAGCTTCATTGGGAAGCTGATGAAACTAAAGTGGAATATATCTTAGACTGACTCTTAACGCTTGAAGCGTGAAAGTTTCATTTATTTGATGGGTTAACGTTATCTATCGAAGGGATTGCTGGAAATTAAATCCAAAACCAAGAAACATGTTCAGATTTTTGTGTAACCTTAGTAGCAAAATACACTTAATATTGGATCCAAACCTTAGTCGTGTTAGCTCGCTTGCTTTTTCTGTGTCATCATATCTTCGATCATGAACCGTCATCGGATGGTGTTTAGGCCTTTAGCCCTTTTTCATGGTCTGAATCCTTTCAACCGCTTTATAGAAGCTACAATTGAAGTTTAAAAAAGAATGGTAAGGGATCAAGCTGTTGTTCCTAATAGTCTCGTTTTGTACCAAACGATAGAGACAAAAGAGCAACTACAATAGCGACATTCCCCCTTTTCTTCATCTTGGATGAATCTAATAATCTTCACTCAAATTCTTCTAACTCAAAAAGATGGGTATAACCCTCAATGATGAATTTCTTCTTAATATTAAATTTGCACCTTCTTCACCGTCAAGAAAATCTGGAGTTGATGAAGAGCTCTGCTTTGATCTCTATGATTCTCTATTATCTAGTGATTTTCTTGACTTAGATTTGTTCCTAATATAGTCCTCGGCTTTCCTTGAAACTCGTGACATTCAAATACCCAAAGTAACCTCAGATTTGCATTTTCAAAAGCAAAAATGCTAGTTGTATAAAGAATTGGGTTAATAGTACAAAATGTCCCTACCTTTGACATGTATTGTGCAAAACATACTAACGTTTTGATTTTTGATACTAAACGTCCCAACCTTTACATTTTCTTGTTGGAGACGTCATTTTCGTTATATTTAACCATATTTCAACGTTAAATGATGGACATTTTTGTCCAATTCCATTTTTAATTCATTTATTAAGGGTAATTGGTACAAAACGTCCCTACGTTTGACACTCATTGTGAAAAAAGTCTATACGTTCATTTTTTTGGCGAATAACGTCCCTATCTTTAGATTTTGTTGCAGATTAGTCCCCAAAATTTACTTTTCTTTCAATTTAGTTATTCCGTATTTGATTTAAAGGTTATTGTCTTCAAACGTGTATAACTTTTGATCTACAACTCTGAATTGCACTCCGTTTTTTGCGTAACCATCTTTCTTATGACGTATCATGTGCTCATTTATTAAACATTTCGTTCTGACTTTTGTATTGTAGATACTTATTTTGTTAGGGCGTCATTGATTAACGTAAATTGATTTCTGTAAATTTCAAAAAATGATTTGAGATTATAATATTGCTCAAACAGGGGCTAAACATACCAATTTTTAACCAGAAATTTTACCTTAAAAAAATAAAAAAAAAGTCAAATAAATCCAATTTATAAATTTCGCTGGCCGTCGAACACACACTAAAATTAAAATTTCACTGTTTCAATAAAATTTACAGAAATCAATTTACGTTAATCAATGATGCCCTAACAAAATAAGTATATACAATACAAAATTCAAAACGAAATGTTTAATAAATGAGTACATGATACGTCATAAGAAAGATGGTTACGCAAAAAACGGAGTGTAATTCAGAGTTGTAGATCAAAAGTTATACACATTTGAAGACAATGACCTTTAAATCAAATACGAAATGACTAAATTGAAAGAAAAGTAAAATTTGGGGACTAATCTGCAAGAAAATCTAAAGATAAGGACGTTATTCGCCAAAAAAAATGAACGTAAGGACTTTTTCCAGAATGAGTGTCAAACGTAGGGACGTTTTGTGCCAATTACCCTTAAGAAATGAATTTAAAATGGAATTGGACAAAAATGCCCCTCAGTTAACGTTGAAATATGGTTAAATATAACAAAAAGGACGTCTCCAACAAGAAAATGTAAAGGTTGGGACGTTCAGATTCAAAAATCAAAACGTTGGGATGTTTTGCACAATATATGTCAAAGGTAAAGACGTTTTGTGCTATTAACCCTAAAGAAAATGTTGATGTTAAAGTTGATGTGATGGATAAAATATGGAGATTGTGCACCTGCTTTGCCAACTGTCAAATTCTTTATATATATAGCATTTCTATTTCAAAAGTAGAATTCCGAAAATAATAGGTGCTGGAGCAACTGTCATATGCATTGCGGCGGCCGTGGTCCACAATTATGCTCACACTTGTGTCATCAATTTCAGTCAATTTAAAGCTTGTTTGGCACAGACATTTTCAAAGGAAAAATGATTTTCTTGGGGAAAATTTGTGTTTAAAAAGTGGATAAATGTTTCGGATCGATCCTTCATCCTTTATTTTCTTCAAAGCTGATCCTCCAAGTTTCTAAAATCTTCAAGTTGGTCCCCAAAGTTCTTATTTCACACTTTTGTTCCTCCCAAACTAATTGCCGAGGTTGAGCCCCAAAATTAGGGGATTCATCCGATCAACAATTTCAAAGCTTTCAATCAGGTCTGCAACATTCTGATAGCTCTGCAATTTCATGTGCACTAAACTAAGTTGAAGTCAGCTCGAATAATCAATATCATGCAAGTTCAAAGAAATAATATTAAGCTGAGCATCCAAATTTTTTTCTCCATATGTTTTACTTTCCTGGCCTCCAAGACAAGCTGTGCCCACTTTTTCTTTTTAGGATATCCACTTAGTCAAAGATTTGTGAAGTTAGGATATTAATCTTTTTTTTAACCACTCATTTATTTCACATGATTTTACTTCTCTATTTCAGGCTGCAGCTTTATTCAAGGTTCTAAAGGAGATTCCACTAATACCTGATACACTTTCAGCTGATGGTAGGGATTTCTTGCGTTGCTGCTTGAGAAGGAATCCAGCAGAGAGGCCAAAAGCTAGCTTCTTACTCGAACATCCATTCATGAAACAATCACACAAGGATGATGCCTTATCTTGCCCCCACCCTTTCAATGGAGTAAGTTAAATTACGTTTGTTGTAAACTGCCTTTGCATTTTTTTTCTCTAACCTGATACTGTAATCTATTAACAGGACAGCACACCGTTTCCTAAAGGGCAGCGAACTTATAAATTTTTGATCTAGTCCATGTATCTTCAGGCACACAAATTGCAAAAGGCAAACAGGCTCACAAGAGGAGCTGTTGGTAAAGATTGTGAGAGAGACTTGTCAAAAATGTGTTGGAACCACTACAACAAAAACAGCCTACGGCAACGCGCAAAAAATGTTGCCGTAGGCCTTTTGCAACGTTCATGTGTATGTTGCAAATCGCAGTGTTGCCGTAGAGGGAAAGGATACGGCAACGTTCATTGCGCGTTGCCGTTGATACTTTTTGCAACACTCATTGCGCGTTGCCATTGATACTTTTGGCAACACTCATTGCGCGTTGCCGTTGATACTTTTTGCAACACTCGTTGCGCGTTGCCATTGATACTTTTAGCAATACTCTTTGCGCGTTGCCGTTGATACTTTTGGCAACACTCTTTGCGCGTTGCCGTTGATCTTTAACATTTTTTTTTTTAATTTTTGTAAATCAATATAGATAATTCCACTAATAACCAACAAATTTCTCAAACATATATATAATATATAATATATGAAACACGCGTGCTATAAAAATAAATCAATTATTCAAAATAAATACTTAACAAAAATTACGGTACTCTGTTCTTCTACATTAAAAAAAAAAATCTGCAATATATGTTTTTCACCTATTTGATTACATATCTAAAGTTTGATATTTACTATCCCTCTAAATTACAATAATATCTCTAGCAGACCAACAACCATACAAAAAGGAGCTACTATGCCTGGTTTCTGAAGTCTAGCTCGAACTATGCCCATGACAAACCATCTTGTGAGAGAACTACAAAATTGACTTTTACCTGCAAAAACATTATAAAAGTCTAATAATCGGACTACAATTGCGCTGAATGCAAAAATGTAGAAATAAATCATACTAAATATTAAAATTATCATTTTCTATTGTAAAACTTTACAGAAATTTGGACAAAATCTGTAACACCCCAAGTTTAAAAGTTTAAAACCTAGGCGTGTTAACTTCCATTCACATAATATGCGGAATTCAAAACGTTTACACATTTAAAATTTTCATCTCTTATCAAATTTTACAGAAATTTTGGCAGAATCTCTTCTATAAATTAGACTTAACCAACCTGTAGAGGGACATCAAAACCAAAATAAAAATTTAAATCATCAATCACATCTCAACCACATTCATCATCGCCAAACCAATTCATTCAATCCCCAAACTCCTTATGCATAGAATTTTCCAGAAATAACAATAGACATTGACAAAAATTTTCCAGAAGTAAACTGTATGCATGAATGCATGCTTATGACATGAATGTTTTTTTATCAAATGCATATTGATAAATATCATGATCATACATCAATACCATCATGAATCATTTAGACGTATGGAGCACCATACCTCTTTGCTGTGGTTTCTCTGGAAGTAAGTCACCAGTAATTTGATAACGATGCGCCTGCCATTGAGATGAATCATTAAAACTCCTTAGTGCAACTAAATTTAAGGGAAGTGCAGAATACATACACAGGCCAAAATGCATCTCTGTGAATATTTGTAAAATTGTGAACATTAATGGTGCGGCAGAGTACAGACCACAAGTCCAGTACAAACTGGCAAAACAAGAGCAGAACCATGATGAGTTCTATTGTCATGTCAAACTCATCTCATCAAGGAAATCCAATGGCTTAAGGGAATCACAACTAGCATTGGGAATTAAGTTACAAAAATATGAGTGTGATGTTCATAATCAGTCATGCAAACTCAACCTGACGGGTTATGAAAATCTGGAGAATTTGAATTTGAACGCTGGTGAAATGACAGATGAGATGTTTGTATGATCATTGTACTATTTTCTTTGTTTACAGTGTATACCTACACCGATACTGAACTGAGAGGATGATCTATATTGCTGCAGATACTACTCAATAAAATGTTGGCGACATTATCTAGCCGGTGTTAAAATATTCGAGACCTTGAACAATTCGGGCAAGACAACTTATGACTTCAAATGTAGATCAACACCATTACCTGGTTAGCTCGAGGCTAAATTTTCTGTTGCAAGTGGAGTTCAGTGGACAAGCAGTGGAATTACTTTAATATAGAAGTTAAATATCTTAAATCACTAGTAGCCCTGGTGTGAGTAGAAGATATCCAATCAAGTATATAATAATTATTGCCATAACCAGTGACATTACTCTCTACTTATTTTGTTTCGAGTAGGGATTTTTGTAATTTCTCAATTTTCATTAGTTGTATAGAATTGATGTATCTGGAGACGTGAAGATTTAAAGTGAAATGGCTACAAGATGAAATTTTGCAGCAACAAAATGAGTATCCTGAGGTTGGTAAACAATAAAAGTTTGGATTTCCTCACAAATGCAAAAACTCTGTTTGTTTTGTGTTATAAAATTAAATAGCATCTAGGCTTTTAGCCTATATAGATATGTAATACAAAATATCCAGAAACATTGTCTGATGTTCTCCAGTTCTTCATGAGAAGAGGTAAGTTAACCGATTCATACTTGATCCTTTATATTAAGACTACACATCCTATAAACTTGAGTAAAGCCAAATATGCCAAAGGCATGAAATAGCCCCTGTTTGGGCTTCATTTTAATCAAAATGCATTTTTCTCTTTTTTATTTTCAACCACATTCTACAATAAAATAATATTACAAGTAAATCAAAAAATACTTATTTATTAACCACATTCTCCAAAAAAATCTTTATTCCATAATACATTTTTCCTCAAAAAATAATTTTAATGGAGCCCAAACTGGGGCATAGCTATATGTGAAAAAAAAAAATTTTAAATGTCCTCTTCTTGAAGCAATGAAGGTATTACAGTTTTTACCCAAGGGTGTACCATGGATGGTAATGCCTCAAAACTGAAATTCTGACTAGCCCAGTAATATATAAAGAACAAATCACTATAATTCAAACTTTAACCTAGTTAACTAAGCCGCAACATTATCATTACATACATACATACACACACACATATATATATAGACATAAACACACACATTGTCCAACATCTCAAATTAGCAACTTAAAATTCAAAAATCTGAACAACCCATGATCTGAAATTAATACCTAAGGATGAGATTTACATCAATACATATATAGACATTACCCAATTCTCCAAATTTAACAATTAAATTTCGAAATTGCAACTAACTTAAATCTGAAAATCTGAAAAATCTTAGCCTATATACATACACTCAACATATATATATATATATATATATATATACACATAAACCCGTTTGTGTGTGTGTGAAAAAAAGTGTGTCGTGTGTGTGTGTAAAATCGCGAGTGACTGCGCGACCGTGGGTGCGCTCGAGCAGTTGCGGTCTAGAGGGAGGAAAGAAAACAAAAAAAAAAACTAATCTTACCGTGGAGGGGAGGTGGTGGAGGCCGGGGTTGTGGTTGGTGTCGCCGGAAGAGGTTCGTGAGGACGGGAGACAGAGAGAGCGCAGAGAGAGAGAGAGAGCGACGTCGAGAGAGGGAGAGAACGAGAGACGAGGGAGTGAGGCGAGGTTGAGTGTCGTGAGTGAGGGATTAGATTAGGTTTAAAGTTTATATTTTGGGAATTTGCAAATACGTTCTTTTTTAAATTTTTTAGAGTATCTTTTTTTTGAAAGTGAAAAGTTGAAAAATACGTTTTTTTTAAAAAAATTTGAAGAATACTATTTAAATTATTTTTAATTAATTTTTACTTAATTTTTTTTTTTAATGTTGATATTGAATTCAATCTCAATCATCAATTCTTAGTCAAGCCTACAAAATTTTGACTTTTCAAATATTTTTAAACCCCTCATCCCACAAAAAAAACTACAAAAAAATTACAAAAACAAAAAAATTTCAAATTAAACTCTTTGGCAACGTTCATTGCGCGTTGCCAAAGGGTAACCTTTGGCAACGCGCAATGCGTGTTGCGGTACCTTTCGCAACGCGCAATGTGCGTTGCCAAAGGGTAACCCTTTGGCAACGCGCAACGAACGTTGCCAAAGGGTATAATTAGCAACATTTACTTGCTGAATGTTGCTAAATGCCAAATAAATCAACCAATGGCAACATGCAACTACTGAATGTTGCGGTAGACCCCCTTTAGCAACATGCAATTAGCGAATGTTGCCGTTTGCATGTTGCAAAAGGCCATTTTTGTTGTAGTGAACGGAAACAGAATCACCTTGATATTAAACCAGATCGAGCCGGGACCTTAGTGGAAATGGGATGATCTAGGATAGGCAGCCAACCTACTGCAGAGAGCAATGTGCATGGACCATGTGTGTCTCAGTGTAAAAACATAAGCTAAATTCTTGTTTATTTTCTCGTAATATTTATTTGTTTTTAAAGATAGGAATTACTGCAATTCAATCTTGGCAAATTTTCATTCTTGTTGTGAATATGAGGTAGAAATTGCACTTTTATATTTGAATAATTTAAACAACTAATTCATGTATTCAGTGATTTAAAATTTGTATTGTATATCTTTTCCAAGTTCCCCATTTCTTAGTTTCTTATTTTCCTTCTACCAGTGAGACACACGTGTAAGGCACATGCATCATTTTAATGATGTATTTAATAACATAGTATAAAAGTCGATTCAATATATTGAAATATGAGAAATTGAATTGAAGACCATATAATAAGAATCTTATATTTTAAATCAAAGTCAAATATATCAGATAAACATACATGTTAAAATCATAGTGTAAAAGAAAAAAAATACGAAAAAAATTGAAATAACCAACTGGGGGGGTAAAAAAAAAAGAACAAAAGGGCTCAAATGCCTTATACGGCTCAATACAACTTAGACGGCTTAATTGGCTTATAAATAGTATTTTGAAACCAACTCTTTTAATACATAGGGATATATCTTTCTTTTTTCCTGTTTCCATCGATTCGTATCGGTGTAATGTTAATGAATAAATTTCACATTGGTTAATTACTAAAATATAGTTTAGTATATAATGGTTACTCTACTTAACAATGTTAACTTTTAAGATGGAAAAATCAAGTTTTAGTGTGATATTATAGTCCATTAAGTTCAAACAGGTAACTCGATTCGACTAAACTCAGATGAGTACACGAATTATAAGATTGGTCAGCTCATATACCCATCATCTTTTGGGGGCATATTAAGAGATAAATTTCATATCAGTTAATTATTAAAACATAGATCAACTATACTTTATCTGAGTTTTTTTTTTCCCTAATATTAAGAATTTACTTAATCATTCACAACGTAATTTAAATTAATTTCAATTCCTAAAGGAGGACCTGCTTTGTGCTTAGATAGAAATTGTAATAAGAACATTACCTCTTGACTACTTTTACAAACTCTTTGTAAATCTTTGATTTCTATGATTTGCTTGTATATCACAACTGTAAATTGTCTAGCCTCCAATGGTGATCTACACGAGAGAATAAGAATGAGAATGAGAGATTAGGGTGGTGGTGGTGGTGGTGGTGTCGGTGTTGCGTGTTGTGAGGTGGCTGTAGTGGTCATGGATTTCTGGCGATAATAGTTGGTGGATCTATGGCCGACATGGGTTGTAGTGAATCTGTAGCAGCAGTAGGGTGGTGCTATGGTAGTTGTGGGTGGTGGAGGAAGCGATGTTGGCTTTGTTGGACTGTGTCGTTGATGATGATGGTGCAAATGGATGTGCTGGTGGTTGTTGCATGGTGGTTGCGTGTTACAGGTATTTGTTACATGGTGGTTATGTGGTGGTCGATGGTGATGCAATTGCAATGGATTGGAGGTGGAGCTTTGTGGTTGGGGGTGTCGGAGATTGTGTGTGGTTGTGAGTCAAAGTGGTGGTGGTGGTGGTGGTGGTGGGTGTTGAGATGGTGGTGGCGGCGATGACGGAGGCAATCGATGGCAGTTAGTAAATAGTATGTGATCTAAGAAATTTGATAATTTGTGACCTTTAATTGAATTATTGTGATATAATAATTTGATAATTGTGACCCAAAAATAAGTTATGACCAATTAGTTACCGTGATCATAATTTGTGACCTATAAAATTTGTGATTTGTAACCAAATCTATCTTCTTAATATAAAAGAAGGATAGCAGCTTTGGTTTTCCATCCTAAGTTTCCCCCCAAAACGTTACAGCAACTTTTTACTTTGTTTCAAAAATGAAAAATTTGACCTCATTTTCCCACCCAATGCATTTTTTATTAGTATATTTGGGGGAAAAAAAATTTGTTTCAATCTGTAGTATTTTCGATTCCTCATGAAAAACAGTAAAAACTTTTTCCCATTACTTTTTTGAAATCAGATTTTCCCTTTACTTTTTGAAATCAGATGCCCAATCCCCGAGCACAACCAACGTTCTTCCTATTTTCAAAATCCACAGTGACAATTGAATAGCCACTCCGGCTAGTCGCGCAACACACCGTCCCGCCCCGCCACTCTCTCTCACTGCAGATGTAGATTCAAAACCAGCAGCACATCGCCTTCGATTCTGAGCTCAGATGAGTCAATCTTGATTCTGATTTCCATTTCCCTTCCTTCACGATTTCTTTTTTCCTGTTCTTTTTCTTTGTTGTGTGCATAAAAATGTTGGAATATGTTAAATTTTGAATCTGTATTATTAACTTTGATTAACTCTTTGTTTCGACTTCCAGTCCTTTGTGAATTTTTTTTTTTTTTTTTTGTGTTTGCGTTTCTTTATTTTTTTTTATGCGTGTTGTAGTTTCAATTTCTGAATAAAAAGATTTGCTATTTTTAATAATTTCTCTGACACGACATTATTCTCTGATTGACACGACATTATTCTCTGATTCATACTTCACAGAACGATGAGCGGACATTGAAAATTCGGTACTAGATGAGGGTAATTCCGTCAGTTGAAACATGAAACATGGCCTCACCACTCTTGCAGGTGTTGCCTCTTAGCACCACGGTCATTGAAGAGGAAGAGTGCAATAAAAATAATGGGATCTTTAAATTGTGCATCCGATTTTTATTTTTTTAAAAAAAAAAGATAAATTTGTTACTACATTTTGTTTTCCCAATAAGCCTCTTGGAATTCGGCTGTTCTCATGGAAAAAAAAATACAAAACAAACTATGGTAGAATTGATTAGTTACTATCTTTTTTTATTAGCCTTCTCTTAGCCTTCTGTCTATATTGCAGAAATTTTGTGATTTCTCCATTTTTCCTTTGATAGGTAATTAGTGATTCAGTTTTAATATGTTTTAATTTTCTTTGTTCTTTCTTTTACATAAAAGCAATTGATCTGCAAGTTCATTTCTTTAGATTTGAAGAAGGAGCGAAGCAACTTAGATTAGATGTTGTAGAAAATCCAAATGATACTGGAGAGTCGATATGGTGCTTTGTGTGCAAGCTAAGCTATATGCAGTTGATGAGGCAAGAAGAAGATTTGTGCCAAGTATTAACTTATTCTTTCTCTTTTATCATATTTCAATTTTTGGGATTTTTATTTGTCAATTTGATTTTTAGTTATCTAGAAAATGCACAAAAGTTTACAATATAATACTTCAATTTGATCTGTTGTTATTACTTTCATATAACACTTCAAGCTAAAATGCCTCTTTATTTTGAAATTAATAAGGTCAAAAGTTCACAATATTGCTTTCAGCATGATTGGTGTTGACCATTTTCAGTTGGGAAGTCCTATTTCACGAACATATGAATGAGGTGGTTGTACTTCCTTGAACGCTGCAGTACTTCCTCGAATGCATGCGCCACCCCTATGCCACCGATTTCGTCTAAGCCATTAAAAGGTATAATTTGATTAATAGTAAAAAATAAAAATCCATGTTAATAAATGAGGTCCTTAGTTGCTAATTACGAATTTGAATCATTAATTTTGAATTAACGTCCAATAGCTAATATAGCAATTTTGTTCATATTATGAGGTACTTTACATTATTGTTAAAGATAATTGTTGGTGTTGAATATTTAGACCTATTTCAAAAAAAATTTGGAAGTCCCTATGTGCATCATAATTCAATCATGTGCCTTTTTCTTTATGCATCAATTATGCTGAAACTTAAAAGAAATGATTTTGATGATTTTTTCATTGAATCGAATGAGCCCAGGAATTTAAAGATTGACTGCTTCCATTTACTCTTTATCTTCTATATAGGATAGTTTAAATTTGTATGATTGCAAATTTATGGTGCAATAATTCTTACAACTTTGGACATATAGTTTTTAATTTTGATTTATTCCAATCTATAATATTAGAAGAAATTATATTGTCCAAGTCGTTTCCATTTGAGCATGTACTGAAGCTTTGTGTTATTACTCGAAGGATGGGAATTTTGACATAGTTTAGTTTCATGGACTAGGATTGGAAGCACGTGCATAGTTTAGGCTTTCAGTGAATTCGATAAATACTAAAATGAATAGATGTTGGTCAGCTATATATTGAAATATATGATGATGTTAGACAAACTTTTGAAGTAGTTTGGATTGAGAGCAAGACCTGCACCTGGTTCCCTATTAGGAGTATCTTTTTTCTTTTCTTTTGTTGATATGAAGGTAATTGCATTGGGAAAAAAAAAATACCAGCTTCAATGTCACAATAACAGGGTAATATTTCCTGGTGGGTGACTTTGTTTGATGTGTGTTTATGTCAAATTTTACCAGAACTTCATTAAGAACAAGAAGCATGAATAATTCACCCTTGCTTTACCATGTTAAAGAGAGAAGGGGCATCACATAAAGCTTATTGGATTTTGTGAAGACTTTTAAACAAATTTTTCATATTTCAATGTTTACTATCTAGGCTTGAATTAATTCTGTTTGGATGAAAAAATGTTCACAAATAGCTGCTCATTTAGTGAATAATGTCCCACTTATAAAAATTTTAATACTACTATTGGTATTTTGATGCTTTATTTATTATTGACAAATACATGCTCATTTATAAATGTACTAGATTTGGATGAATTAATGAATCTTTGGTGTCTGTTTCTTTGGTACTCCATTTTGTTGTAAATGGGTTTTCATTGATGACATGTTGTGGCAGTAATTATATTATTTTGATATTTGATTCTTTGGTACTCCATTTTGTTGCAAAACAAATGCAATGTGGATTATGCATTTATAAACATGACAAATCCTTCCCTCATTATTCCTTTTTATTTGGTATGCTATGTGGATTGTTACCAAAGAAATCAAGTTGTTGTCAGTAATTTGTTGCCTACATCTTATTTCAATTCCACCCTTATCAAATTTGGTTGAAGTTTGGTTGTGAATATCAAAGTGAATTGTCGTGAAACCTCTTTATTGGTGTGCTAAGGATGGTGTAATCTTTTCTCATTTCCAAATTAATTTATTGTCTTAGAAACTATATTTTTGTTAATTATAATATTCTGGAACATGAGCTATTTTGTTATTCTTTTAATTCAGTTATTTTGTTGGGATCAACATTCATAGAGTTCCATTTTTTTAGATAACAATTTCTGCTTCATTCATGTAATATTGTACTTCTCATAATTACTAATTAGTTACGTCCTTTTCAATTTATAATTCATAAATATGTATAAATCTGTGAGGAATATTTCTTATTTTAGAATTTAGCTTTTTCTTTGCAAGTTTAATTTTTTTAACATCTTACTTCAAATATTTTGTATATATATAATACCGTGTATTGCACGGGTGATAGATCTAGTAATTTGTTAAATTGTGAATGTGAAATAAGTTATGACCTATAAAACTTATGATTTGTGAAAAATGTGACATAAAAAGTTTGTGATTTGTGCTTAAGAAAAAAATTGTGACTTATGAAATTTGTGATTTGTGATCAATAAAGAAATTGTGACTCATAATGTGTTGAATTATGACCAATTAACTCAAGATATGTGACCGAGAAAAAATTGTGACCTACAAAATTCGAGAATTGTGATTGAGAAATAAGTTGTGACCTAAAAAATTTGTGACTGTGATCATAAATTTATATTATTGTGACATTAATCTATTTAAACAACAAAATATATTTAATTCATTAAATAATTACTTAATAATTAATTATGACCTGATTTTTGAATTAAAACCTTAAGGTGGCGTTCTGTTTGTATTTTATTTTGTATTTTCATTTTCGAAAATGTTTTGTGTTTTGTGTTTTCATTTTTGTTTTCAAATTTGCTGAAAACGCGTTTGGTTTGTCATTTCTGAAAACTGTTTTTGAAAATGAAAAGCTGGAAAACACGTTCTGTTTGAAATTTTGCAGAACACTATTTAAACTATTTTTAATTAATTTGCTTGCAGAATACTACTAATTCCAACTCAAATTTCCTTTCACAATACACTAAAAATATGGTTACATGCAACACACTAATGTGAGTATTAAGAGTCTATATTAACACAGTTTGGTCAAGTTTGGGACTTGAGAAAGCTCTACTTATATTAAAATCCAGAAAATGCAAGTTCTTTCAAAACCACCAGAGTCCATTTGTCATTACATTTTTTGAAATATAACAACAAGAATTCTCATTTAATTTTTTTTGTAATGTTGATATTGAATTCAATAAAACTTTATTTAAACTAAGTTCCGAGTTATGATAATTCTCAAAAAAAAAAAAAAAAAAAAAAAAAAAACTTTATTTAGGCTTAGTTCCAAGCTAGGATAATTCTAAAAATAATAATAAAAAAATAAAAAAAAAATAAAAACTTTATATTAAGCTTAGTTCTAAGTTAAGATAATACTATAAATAATAATAAAAAAAAAATTCCCAAAACGCGTTTTCCGCGTTTTGGACATTTTTTGTCGAAATACACACAAAACGCCCAAAACGATGTTTCGGGCGTTTTCCGTTTTGTGTACAAATTTTTTTTTTTGTTTTACAAAATGCGTTTTCGAAAATAGTAAAGAGAACACGTTTTTAGCGTTTTCGAAAATAAAAACAGAAAACGACCTCAAAACAGTAAAGAGAACAGGGGCTAAGTTTCTTAAGTTTGAAATGTGTATTTTAAAAAAACTTTGCTATGTATTTTTCCCTTTAATTAATTAAACATGGTCCATGAGTTAATCAATCCAATAAAGTTAACTTGAGCACGTTAATAAACAACTCCATTAATTAATTCTACAAATGTCAAAGACTTGTCAATTAATTAATCCTAATTACATTCTTCTAAATCTCCCATTGCGTGTGATCCATTAGATTCCTGACCATGATGTCTAACGACTTGGTTAATTATATTCGATCTAATCAAAATAAGAAAAAAAAAATTGTTTATAAGCAAGTTTACCAATCAAGGGCTAATTTACAAATATCGGATATTTGTCAATTAATTAGTGCTAATTAAATTTTATAGTTATCCCATTGTGTGTGGCCATTAGGTTCTCAACCACCATGTCTAATGACTTGAGTTATTATTTTGATCTAACCAAAACAAAATTAAGCCCCTACTTGGTATCCATTATTCAAAATTTTATTTTTTTTAAAACTCATTTTCAACTATACGTTCTACCAATAAAATAATATATACATAAATCTTTAAAAAAAAAAAATCCTTCTTTTTAACCATTCATTCTCTAAAAATTTATTATTAAAATCATATTATTTGAAATAATGGATCTCAATCAGAGGCTAATCAAAAATCTACTTTTAATTTAGCATTAATTCTCCTTGATTAATTAATTCGCATTCTTTTCCCAAATTAACATTTAACAATGTGTCAGAGCAATACATGTGAAGAAAAATGTCACGTGGTGTGACAAAACAAAATTTGTTCGTTTACCATGCAACAATAATCCCACGAGATATGGAAGTGTGTTAATCTCGACTTATTGATCATAAATTTTATTTCTCTCTTAAATCAATAACATCGAAACACTTATTGACTAACTGACTTACCTTGATCAAGAATTTCGATATATATTGACTTGATTGAATAAAATGTAGATCATAATATTTTACTATTTATTTATCAATCCAAACCTTCATATAATTCTTAACATACCTTAACGATAATATATTAGCAACTCTTGACAGAGCTATATTTGACATTATCAGAGTATGACTGTCCTCATATAAAGTACCATAATGATCTCAAATCAAAGGATTAATTTCACTAACGATTAGATTTAGAGCATAACACTTACACCTAATTTGCTACATGTATGTGAAAGACTTCGAAATTTATTGAAGATTACATTTTGTAAGCATTATTTTCCTCCTTTCATTACTTGTCCTTAATTGTACATTGATGAATTTTATCTCACTTCGAAAGTTGGTATTTGAGATTCCCATTACACCCTTCAAAAAAGACAAGTTGAAACCGTTACAATTGGTGTCAAAAGCCTACAAACTGATATCGAATTGTGACATACTCTTAAGCTTCACTTATTTATGACTCCCCAATTGATACAAATGTTGGAATTTGAGAGTACATAACGATCAATATTTGTGAGTTGAAGGTATGACGATTGGATGCTTCAAGTACAATATAAGTGTATAATGAAAGATCGAGTCGTGATCTTTTGTTATGGTGTGATCTAATGGTTAAAATCAATTTGTGCAAAAAGATGTATTTATTGCCTAATTTCATTGTTTCACTCTAAATTAATTCATATAAATTGATTTCTAATTTCGTCCTTGTCCAATTATGTCAAAATAATTTTCAAATAATTTTCGAATTCAGTATTTTAGTATTTGATATCATCTGATCTAGAAGTGTGTAGTCAAGTTTTGGTTCCGCTCGAAAAGATTTAACATTGTGTTGTAATAATTTTGAAAGGGGTTATATCTTGAAAGACAAGACATCCATTTGATCCTGGTGCTTTAGCAACAGTATAAGGGTCGAAATCTTTCTTAAGAAAATATGAAGTTGCATAACATGCTTCATTTTATCTCTTTCAAAATTCTACATTTTCAACGTCACATAAGGCCCCTATTTGAACCCCATTATTTGAGAAATAATATGATTTTGAATAGTATTTTTGAGAGAATGTGTGATTAAAAATTGTATGAAATGTTAAATATTGTGCGTTTGATTAAAATGGATGGTTGAGATTGAGTGCTTCAATTTTTTTGAATAATTTCCACAGCATGCGAACTTATTCTTGTTTGATTTACTGTACATAGTTTCGACACACGTTTAAGTAGATTTTATTTTTATTCGGGAGAGATTATGAAACAAGTTTATAAATTCAATTGGCAACACTGATGAAACATTGATATAACTAGATAGACGAAACCAAATCGGATAAACTATGGTGCAATCGTGACTCTTAACAGTTTAATTCAACTTGTTGAACAGTCAGACAGTCAATCTTAATTAAATTTGAATTTTTATTTTAGATAACTCCAAACCATTTTTTTTCCTCTTTAAATTGTTATAGAGTAAAAGATAGGATTAGTTGAAGTCATATCGGGATATTCTATCTCAAGAAAGTAAATCTAGTGAACAGAAAAGATTAATGATAAATCAGTGTTCTAAAAAGTGTAAGGGATGACGAAGCGATCAGGTCGAGCGTCAAGCTTAAGCGTATCTAAGCACGAAAAAGCGCGACAATGCTCCAGCGAAGCGTGGGTAAAGTGAGAAGCATGACGAATCGGCGAGACCAAACTTCAAGCCTAAGCGCGCCTAAACGTAAATGTAAGTGAGCATTTTAGAATACTGTGATAAACATATTAGCATGTCGAATGATAACACCATTTTGATGTACTTAGCAAGGATCAAGAATCAGCATTCCCAACTTCCATTTATTACTATTACTACAAAAAATGTAGATTTATTTATCATATATATACTTGCATAGTGTATTATCTATAAGTATATAATAATCTTGCCACAAAAGCGCAAGTTGAAATACTATAGGTTTGGGATATAAAATCTATCGGTATAAAAGGTACCTGAAACTGAAATTATACGGCATAACCTGTACTAATGTAGAAAGAGGCTGTTGTCCTCTTCTCTCGAGACATTTTACTGCCTGGATCCTGAGCTCATCCGGGAGCTGAAGGCAAACCCAGTCGAGCAATGCATCGAGATCTTTCGCAAAGTCGAGTTGATACCAATCTAGTAATTTTGGAATTATGAGCTTGTTTGATGATGAAATCCCAACTGCTGCTTGTAAATAGTCTCTTTTCGCGCCTTCCAACTCGGTCTCAATATGAGATGCAGTGTACACTCTCACCTTAATTCAAGAAAATTTATTTTTCCATTAAAAGTATCAATGATATATATGTATTTAGGAATCTACATTTCACATTTTCTTTAAAAATATATATATTTCACTGTGTGATTAAAATTTCATGAAGTCGGGATCGAATTTTAAAGCATGTTTTATGAAATTATTATTCCATGGAAGTAATTGAAGCTACCAAATGATCTAACCCAAGAAGCAGCATAGAGGACTTACGGCAGGGGAGGACCAACTTCCACAAGAGAGTGCAAATGTGACCAATGGTTCGGACCACTCTAAGCCGAATGTGCTACGAACCTTCATTTCGTCGCTTTTCGTAGATTTTTGGCATGTCTATAAAACAGATTAGCAGTTTACACGTATTCTTGAAATTATACAAAAAAATTGCAAAGAACTTTAGTTAATGAGTAACAGTGATTCAGTGAAGGAAAAAACTTACATATTTTAAATGAAATGGTAATCTCAAGATGAAGTGCTCAATCGTGATTGCATTTAGCAAATGTCCTCCAACGGTTATTGTTGCCTGCAGGAAGCATATCAAATCTCAGGAAATTCTGGAGTCTAGTATTCTGGTGTGATAAAAAATTATTCAGTAGTCAGGTGATTGGAGATCATTGAATTTCCATAGGATCTTAATAAGAATTTCAGAATATATATTATAATGTACTCTATAACTGGAATTTTACAATACTAATAAAAAGAAAACAATATTGATGATCAGACAGCAAACCATTAGCATTTAATAGAGTTGATTAAATATGGACATGTGTGATTAGATAGGTCTTGCCTTTTGCATTAGTGCTACAACCATTTCAGGACTTTCAGGAATTCCATGCTCCAAAAATGCCTGCAAAGAATTAATGGTAACTGGATAATGTATGAAGTCCAAGAAAATGATCCTTGGTTAAAAAAAAAAAAAAAAAAAAAACGTACACTTCTTACATTCATCATGCAGGAATTGTAGGTGTTTATCCAGAAGGCGAGCTTCTGTTGATGCGTTAAACCCTGTAACTTGGCGGACGCTAGCTTTCCAAGGAGGAGCCTGAAATTTTCGTAGGACAAAGTTAGTACTATTATGATTTCATCTTCTCAAATCCATAAATATGACAATCCCTGGTCTTACTTTAATCTACGGATCAAGAATGATGCATTTGTTTTGCGGTTGAGATCAACTGAGCCAGCTTCAATCGTGCAAAGATGTTTGTAAGGGCCGATGTCCCTCTTCTTAGATTCAGAAGATATACAATAAGGATCTCGGAAATCTGATTCCACGTTATTTTTACTAAATGCTCTAGATACTAGTGAAGAAAAAGAATCTGAATCCATTGTTTTCCCTTTGAGTTTGTTCAATCTTAGAAAAATGCTGGACAAGCACTTTAGTACGTCCTCGGAGATTTTGTTAGCCGGGCTCTCTGTGTCTGTCACTCTGTCATCAGATGAACTCTCTTGTGCTTGCTCCACAATTCTACACTGAAAAAGTACAATCACATAAACAATCCAATGTCAATCCATAGACAAAGACTTCATAGCATGTTTAGTACACAAAACACAGTACTCCCTTATTTGTCGCTCTCAGTATTTTGTTTTTTTCATTTGCTGTTTTGTCGCTTTTATGGAGGTCAGGTCTATGTCGCCTCCTTCCCTGTACTATTTCTTTTTCATGATATATGTATATGGTTGGGGAATCCTAACCTTCATCGACCTTCCTGAGTGGAGCCTAAAAATTGTATCTGAGATACGTTTTTTCTAGGGTAAAAAAAAATTACAAATGAGGATGTACCTGTAGTTTCCTTGGACTTGAAATTTTGCTTATCGTTTCAGGCTTCAGTGTAGGTTTCTTTTCAGGGATATTTATTACAGGGCTTTTCTTTCCTGGAGATAGTTTATCCTTGGAAGAATTGAGACACGATCTGTCCTCATTTCTAAATCCATATTCCGAGGACAAATTCGGATTACATGAAGCTAGTTTTCCATTCAAAGTCCTGTTGAACGAATCCGTCGTGCCTTCTGAGACGGATTCAAAAGGCAATAGTTTTCTTGCGGACGCGCTTCTAGCGAAAGAAGCTGGAGGGTGTGCAGCAAATGAGCTCATATTGACTTCACTTTGGGACAAGGATCTCGAGCGGCTTCGTCTAGAACTTCCCATTGATGACTCAGTGCATGAAAAAGGTGAATCCTCCGCGCCCCTTTTGGAGGAGGCTATATAAACAGCTTCCTGATACAGTCCTTGTCTAAAATTTACGACCTGTTCTTCGAGCCGAACTACCTCTTCTTCCAATACCGCTACTTCGGCTAGAAGCTCCAATGTCTAAAACATCATACAGCAGATAACAAGATTACTTCTCTAATCAATTATTGGAACATAAATAAAATTCAATATTCAAAAATCAAAATGTAAAATTGATTTGAGCTGATTAAGTAGAATATTGTGAGTTTTCCTAGCATTTCCCATTCCTTTTTAGTCCCTTCTGCCTATGCCAACCAAAAATTCTTTACAGCATATTCAAAAAGGGGATTGACAAGGTTTTAACTTATTTTTCTTATTTAGCGTTGTCTAGTCTTGCCAAGAACTGTATTTATTTGATAGCAGCGAATAATGCCGATTTATTCCTGATTAAAATTTAAATCAAAGTCAACAATTAATCACAACTACATATTTCACGGGTCCCACAACTTTTTAACCACACATTTCATCAACTTTTATCAAAAATCCACTAAAAATCTGATTTTAATCTCTGAAAAAGCTAAAATCTTTTTCATTGTAGTGTGCTGTCCTGTGCTTAGAGCAATGACTTTGAAAAGAAATGCCAGATCTAGAATAGAGTTGAATTATACTAACATTATGAGGAAGATAAGGAGGAAGCCGAGGTAGAGTTCCTAATGGTCTATTGAAAGCCCTCTCCAAAGCTTTATGAACATTTTCTTCATGTCTTAGCTTCTTCCTTAGCTTCTCAACCTGCAAATGTGCAAAAGAAAAAATGAGAATAAAAATAAAAATATGCCAAAATTAACCAATAATTTGATTACATCTTGTAATAACGCCAGTTTTCTTTCTCTTATCGACCGGTGCCAATTCGCCGGAGCTTTTTCTGCAGATTGTAAATTGCTTCCCTGCAATTCCATCTTCTTTCCCTGTAAAAGTTCAGATTGATGAATTTTTCTAAGTATACACTTCATTTACATTGAGGGGTCAAAAATCATTATTTCTTGTATAAGAATAAGGAACCGAATTCCCATTTTGATATAAAGAACCTAACTTTTCAGTACAAAATGACAGTTCACAATCTACCATATCCTGAAAATGGGGAATAATCAACTTCTCTAAAAAAAAATTAATTTTTATTAATCAATGAAAATGAGAAAAATAAAAAGACTTACATTTTGAGGATTTAATGGTGGTTTCTTGGAGCTAATAATTCTGCTGAATCTGTCATTCATCCCTTTGTTACTTTTCCAGTAAACACCATATGGATCTACAGTTGCCTCTTTATTTTGATGGCAATAAAGAAAAAGTGAGAAAAAATGGAATCCCACTCACCAAGAAAAAGTAATGGACAGTCATGTAATGTAACTAATATATATTTATTCAAGAGAAAATGAATAACCACACAAACGCTTCAGCAGAAGAGATTTTTTACACACATAGAGAGAGAAAGAGAGAGAGAGAGCGGGAAAGTTGAATGGTGAAATGGAAGTGAGGGGACACTATTTTGGGTATGAAGCTTGGAGCATAGCATAGAGCCAAAGCATATTTTCATTTTGCGGATGGAACTCATTTTCTGGCTACATATATAGTATAACAGTATTATTATTATTGAAAAAAGCAAAATTTTATTCATGTGAGAAAGGAGAATCGCGCAGGTCGGTGAAGAATAGTAAGACCATTTATCTTTTAATATTCTGTAGTAGTAAGCCCCCGTTTAGCTCCCAGTTTTTGGAAATTTTTTTAATTTTGAATAGTATTTTTTAGAGAATGTATGGTTAAAATGAATTTTTGAAATTGAGTATTTAATAAATTTGATTTTTAGAAAATATGAACCAAACAGGGACTAAAGATGAAAAGAAGATAAATATATATTCCCTTTTTTGTAGTAAAAATGTAAATATATAGTTTGACGAGTATCCCATATTATTATATGTTGGAGGGTGTGAAGGGGTGGTGATACCCTGCTACTAAAAGAACAAAAAACCCAACACTGACAGACAGACAGACACACGGGCAGAGAGAGCAGAGAAGGAACAAACGGACGAGGTTTAGACAGATTCAACCTTAGTAAGCTAATCTTTAATTACAGAATAATGTTATGTATCTTAAGTTTGATATAAATTTCAATCAGTTGATACTTTTTCATTAGAAATTGAAGAGGTGACTTGTGCATGTGCATATAGACACCTCCCTATTTTTTAATAAATGTATGTCAATTGAGTTGAGATTGATCTCAACTTTGAGATGAATAGCATTATTCTTATAGCTTGTTTGGAAATAGTAAAATTTTAACCATAACTTTTCAAACTCAATCTCAACCATCCATTCTTAATCAAATTTACCATTTTTTACTTTTCAAACATTTTTTAAACCACACATCCATAATAAAAAAAAAAAAAAAAAACAAAACAAAACTTTTCACATTACCAAACGGACTCTTAATTACAAAGTAAGTCTGGATTAAAATCATATTTTTAAATTTTATTTATTTATTTTTTTCAAAATTGATGGCATATATACTTAAAAAGTTGTGATCGCACAAAAAAATGACTAAAATTAATTATTAACTTTACTTATAATAATTTCTACCAAATATGACTTAGCTTTTGTTTGGTAAAATATTTTTTGTTTATAAACAGAGATTGTAATATTTTCGAGATAAAATGTGTGATTGAAACGTAATTTGAGGAAATGTATGGTTAAATACTAAGTTTGAGAAAATATATGTTATTGATAAATTTATTTATAAACAAGTTATCAAACGGAGGCTAAATATTAAACATGTATTGCATTAATTTTATGTTGGCAAAACTAAAACTAGAAATGCTTATCGGCTTCTTTTATATAAAACTCTACCCTTCAAATTTAAAATATTAATTTTAATCAAACATTTCATAAATTAAAGCATAGTCTTTAAAAATTTAACTGAATAAAATAAAATCCAAATAGAGATAGAATAGTAATAGCCCACCTTTAAGGCGGGACGAGTTGTTTTCAACCGACGAAGCTTGCATCAATGCATTGCGTCTCGTAACACTTTTTATTGATAAACATTAAGTCCCTCTTTGACCCCCAGTTTTTGGTAAGTTTTTCTGATTTTTTTGAAGAATGTGTGTTTTAAAATTGTTTGAAAAGTAAAAAATTGTACGCTTGACTAAAATGAATGATTGAGATTGAATGTTTTAAAAAACTTGATTCTCAAAAATTGGGGTACAAACAGGGTCTAAATAGTCTCGATTTCAATCCTAGCGTATCTTTCACACATACCACTAAATTTACATGAAATTTTTGTAACTAGATCTAGAAGATGTTAAAATTAAATAAAAAAGAAAATATTTATTACTTTTATGTATATGGATAGTGGAATTCATTATGTGAAGAGGAATGCAACCGTGCAAGAGAAGTAAATTGTACTGCGAAGTGCGAATTGCATTGGCAGAAAATGTGCTCGTCCAGCGTTCAGCCTCGTTTCGTTAAACAAGTTTATAAATAATATATTTTTTAAAAAAAAATTTAATCACGTATATTTTTAAAAATGATTAAAAAACGGAAAGAGAAAATGTGTATGATTAAAAAATGGTTTGAAAAATTGTGTTGTTTAAAAATTGATTTATAAATTTTAATGATTACATTAAAGAATTGAGACTTTTAATATAAAATTCACAAATTTCTATTGCTGAAATTATTTTACTGAAATTTTACACAAATTGGATCATATTAAATGCACATTTAAAGATATTTAATGCCAATTGACAAATTAAAACTTAATTAAAACTTTCATTATGGAATTAATTATTCTACGTGGCTTTGCCGATTTTTTTTCTTGATTTGTCACTCTCAATATACGAGTTAATGATCTGACCTTTTTAATTATTCTACGTGACTTTGTCGGTTTTTTTTTTTTTTTGATTTATCACTCTCAATATATGCCAAAACCAACCCTAAGTACCAAAACGTACATGCTGCTAGTTAAAATCATTTATGGAATTAGTACAATTTATTTTAAATAATTACCAAAGTGTTGATACTCAAAAAATACCCCAAAATACAAGAGGCATAAACCTTGGTCCAAACCAAAAGAGGCCCAACGTTAAAGACTCATTATGGCAAGAAGTTTGACTACTGGGCGATTGTGCGTTAATTAAGATATTTGGGCGACATGGCGAGCGATGAAGCCGTTGGGCGATTGAACGAGCGGAAGCAAGTTTTGACACTTATCTTATGATCACACGGCCAGTTGTTAACGAAGATTGCAGTTGAGGTGATGAATTGTGGAAGTTACTTAGAGCAACGTGGCAAGTGGACGTTACAAGGACGTGGGCAACAGTTATGTAACGTGGAGGAAACAAGTTAATCCATGCGAGTGTTACAAATCAAGGCGGCAAACCAAAAATTCAAATATTGGCAGCAGTTGAAGGAAATTCGTGCATTTGTATATATTGTAAAAAATTAGTTATTTAGAGAGATCAATCAATCAAATCTCAACAAGAGAATATGTAATTTTCTTTATCTTTACTTTTATCGTCAAATTCCTAGTGTAATTTGTGTGCTTGCGCCCCTTGGAGGCGTTTTGTCTTCACCGTAATCTTCATCAATATAGCACCCCTCATTTGGACTTTGTCTCGAGAGGTTTGTTCCTTACACATTCGTCTAAATTTCCATTTGGTAAGCGTTTCCGCGCGAAACAAGATTGCACGCCTGGTGGTACAATTTGGTGTGTTTTTGAAGATACGAAGTGAACCATCATGTCTCACAAGAATTTCGATAAGGAAACAACAAGTCATCATCTCCCGTCTATAATTGAAAGATATGAGGAGGAACAAAGCCCTCCAGGAACAGAGAGAGAAAGTAATAGCCGTTATGAACCCATGAAGGATTTGAATCCTCAAACCATGCGCGCGCTGTTCGGTGAACTCGCTCAAGATGTGGTTGAACAGGTAAATCTACAATATGTCCATAATATGGAAAAGTTTATTCAAAGAGAGAAGGAACAATTTGATAATATGGTCAAACAACTAAAAATATTGCATGTTAAGATGAATAAGTTGACAGGCCAAGTTGTTCAATCAACCTTTCCAAATATAGGACATAGTTCCCCAACCTTAAATCCAAATCAGGGGACAGAATGACCTTTTGGACCGTCCACTTCAAACTTGGGGGGGAATTCAGTACCAAACTTGGGGGTAACCCAACTTCATACTTGAGGGGAAATCCAGTGCCAAACCTGGAGGGTAAACCAACTTCAAACTTGGGGAGTAATCCAATACCAAGCTTGGGGGGTAACCCAACTTTGAACTTGGGGGGTAACCCAGTGCCAAACTGGGGGGGGGTGACCCAGTTCCGAACTTGGGGAGTAACCCAGTAACTCGGAATAATGTCCAAAACAATGGACAAAATGTTCCACATCTTAACGATGGAGGGAACAGTAACCACATTGGGCCGAATAATGGCAACTTAACCAATGGTAACTGCGCTCCAATTCCTTTACCAAATCCTATGCCAAACGTTAGGCCACAAGCACCACCAGGGGGAAATCAACCTATAGGACTCCCTTATAATCCCAACGTCTTGTTAAGGGATCAAGTCGCTGAGATGGTACGAGATCAAATGGCAGTGGGGATGCGTCCTTATGTTAGACCGACTCATACTAAGCCATACCCAGATTGGGTGGATCAAGCTTATCCGTGGACTAGGGATTACAAAGTGCCAGAATTCTCTCTATTCACGGGTTTGGGGGAGGTTTCCACGCTAGAGTACATAGGGCGATTCACGTTGCAGTGTGGAGAGGTGACCGATTATCATAAGATAAGACTTTTCCCAAGTTCCTTAACAGGGATGGCTTTTTCTTGGTTCATTAACCTGCCAGCGAATTCTGTGCAAACGTGGCAACAATTAGAACAACTGATCCACACCCAATTCTATAAAACGGAATCCGAGGTAACTCTGGCCGATTTGGCCAATCTAAGGCAAATGCCCACTCCGAAAGCTTTCTCCAACGATTTAAAACGGCCAGGAGTAAATGCTTTGTACCCCTGCCAGAAAAAGAATTCGTTAGAATCGCTCAGAGTTTCCTGAGTTTTGACCTCAAGAAGAAATTCCGGGATAGGGAGTTCCTTGACCTATTTCAATTGAGCGCTAACGTAATACGATATGAGCGTTTGCTGAGAGAAGAAGAACAAATGAAAAATTCTAGTAAATAGACTTTTTAAAGAGACCCAAATTTTGACATACACACGGTAGGTGACGGATATGTCGACCAGACCGAAGTATGCTTGGCCGAGCTAGTAAAAGGGGACTCATATGTTTGTCCATTGGCAGCAAAATCTGGCACGATAATAAAAAATGAGCCTGCAGAAGAAAAAAATAAGAAGGCTAAGATATTTTCGTTCGACGTTAGTAAGGCCGACCTTATATTCGGCAAGTTATATAAGGATAAGCAAATCAAGTTGAGCGATAAACATAAGTTGCCAAACCATGAACAAACTAAGGGTAAAAAATACTGTAAATGGCATAATGCATGGTCCCATACGACTAACGATTGTTTAGTTTTTCGGTACGTGTTGTAGGAAGCCATCGAGTCAAGAAGGATCACACTTGAGCCTAAGAAAAAGATGGAGGTAGATGAGAACCCCTTCCCACAACCGCTTGGAGTGAATATGATGACAACTGATTTTACCCAGAAGTTGCCAAAGTTCAAATTGGTAATTGATGATGAAGCAAAAGATGAACAGTAGCGTCCCAAAGTGTTTGAACGACTCAAGGGAAAAGAATACCAAGGAGAAGGGAGCGTCTTATGTGATAGGTGCAAAGGAGAAGTGGGTAAGTCTGTGGAAGGAACCAAAGTGCAGGGGTTTCACGCTCATCCCAGAGTTATGTCGAGTTTCCAGCCCGATAGAGGATGAGGCCCAGACACACGTGGAACACCGTCTCAAGAAAGGAAGTTATGTCCAACAAATCACAGGAAAACATTTAGGCCGCGACCACGCCAATCAAATGTCTGGCATTCATTCTAGTACAATGCTGGGCGAGTTGTGCCCTTCAATGAAATGACCAGGACACAGCAAAGGAACTACGGCAGAGTGATGAGGTGAAAACAGGGGGCGTTGTCCCTAGGTACGCCAAAGCTGACTTGGGAAGCTGACCAAAGTAAATTTGATAGTGACAAAGGAAACAGCACAGAAGGATCGGTGAAGAAAGCATCTGGACGTCCCACCGGGAAATCGAAGTTCGACTGTAGCAAAGAAGAAAGAGATGAAGAAGAACTAGAGCGAGCCACCACCATTCAGTTCGGGACATTACCCCTAGTCATGGCTTCACTAATACAGAAAGTGGAAAAGGCGTCGGTTGTAAAAGGGCATAGGCGTCGGTTGTAGGGGCGACGCCTATGACGCAGACGCCTAAAGTTTTGACTTTAGGCGTCGGTTGTTAATCGAAGCCTAAATTTAGACTTTATGCGTCGGTTTTTTAATAACCGACGCTTAAAGTTGAAAAAAAAATTTACTTTTAGGCGTCGGTTCAAACGTTAGAACTGACGCCTAAAGTTAGACTTTATGCGTCGATTTTTTAATAACCGACGCTTAAAATTGAAAAAAAAAAAATTTACTTTTAGGCGTCGGTTCAAACTTTAGAACCGACGCCTAAAGTTCGACTTTATGCGTCGGTTTTTTAATAACCGACGCTTAAAGTTGAAAAAAAAAATTTACTTTTAGGCGTCGGTTCAAACTTTAGAACCAACGCCTAAAGTATTTTTTTTTTTCCGTTTTCACACCTGCAGTGACCCAGGCCGCTGCAGGTCATGACCTACAGTCATTTGGACGTGGCCCGCGATGACCTGAACATTTTCCACATGCGCATCATCAAATATACATATAATCGACATATACATAATAAAATTAAATAGAGAACAATTATATATACAAGATTGTTGTTTTATTATACAAATATGTAAATTTAAGTTTGGATAAGCGTCATTTTACACACACCTATCAACGAAATATTTGGCCCATAAATTTTGAATCTCAAAGATTTCCTCCGTTGAGTAGTATTTTTTAAATGCCTACAAACAATCAAAACATATTATTAGTTATTTTATAATAAAATATAAAGTCTTAATTAAAAACTCTCATTTAAATTACTTATACATTTTCTAACGAAGGAAGCTGGAAGTGTTCTGTGACTATCTCATACATATTTCTCATAACGTAATAGCCACACTCAGAACCTCCAGGTTGCTAAGGACACTGAAATTTTCACATTGAAAACTAACATGAATAATCAAACTTAATAGAATATGAAAATAATTCAAAACATTACAATAAATTTTAAATGTGTTTTCGTACTTTTATTTTTAGCCACGTTGTATTGCCTTTCGTCCTAACACCTCATTGGGCCCAATACATTTTGAAAGCCCTAAAATTTTAATAAATTATATGAACAAGTTACCAAAAAAAAAAAAAAATACTCTAAATTTTCAACATAAATTTTTGCAGAGCCTCCCCTATAAATTGAACTTATCTAACCTGTAAAGAGGCAAGTTGCTATTGAAATAAATTCTCAACAATCACAACAGAAATTCATCAATTTTACCACAATTCCACAATCAATTTCACCACAACTCCACAATTATTTCATGAAAAATTATCATGACTTACGTATTCAATAGCGGCTTGATATCTAAGTCACACTTACATGCACCAGCTGAATCCAAGAAGTACACCGTATTCTTCTAAGGAGAAATCACTAGCAACATCCAGTGGTTCCTACGTATTATGAACGTGTAAATACAACTTTAAACATATATGATTCAAATTAGGTAAAAAAAGAGAGAATGTCAGTGGTCTTACTCCTGAAAATACGGTGCTATAATGAACTTTTTACTTTGCATTGCCCTCATGGTGTTGTCCATGTAAGTTACAACACCATCTGCATTTGTTCTTACCGAAATCGATGCAATGTGTGTCGGAGACATGAATCAATTTGATTCAATACCGTATTCATGACACATCTCATGGAGGTACCTAAAAATAATTAAACCAATAAATATAAATAAAATAATGATTTAAAGTCAAGTTATAATTTCTGATCAGAAGTCTTACAATGAAAATATTTGTAAGATAGATGTATCCAACCATTGCATCGTTAGCAAATCGATGATGTCTCCGACTGTAACAAAAATACCATCGTCGAATGCACAGTTGAACACAGAGGCATTTATGGGCACCTGGTAGAAGTCATCACCAACAGGCAATTGAAGGACTAGAGTGTTCAACATTTTGCATTTGTCACCTAGACGTTGTAACGTCTCATCGTCGACAATTGCAGGTTGCTGGGTAGATGACAATTCAAAACTTTGAGGCTTTTTCCGTTCGTTAGATTTTTTTAGCTTTTTCGGTGCCTCTTCCTGCAAGAAGACAATTTTTATCATTATAACACTTCTAACACAATTTTAAAATAAATTAATATCGACATAATCTTTTATGTAACTAAACATTATTACCTCTCCAAAAATAACCAACTCCTTCGGCCATTGAAAAAAACTTCCAATACCTTCCCCCACCGTGGTGTGATGTTGAGATGGCACTGGAAGATAGAACGCTTTCGCACCATCTACGACATGGTCAACGGACACCTTCACATGATCAACCCAGAGTGGTTGATGATGCACCACAGTATCAGGTCCGGACGGATAAACCATTCCGCTGGCCACTATTTGTTTCTCACCATCATGACTTACGGCGAGACGACAAGGAATCGGCTTCTATTTTTCAACATATATAATTGAACATATAAGTCATCACTTTCCATTTGAAATGAAATAAGCAATATTAAAAAAAAAACTTAAGTACCTGAAGCCCATCAAATGGGTCTGGATTCACGGAATGACAACTGCTTCGAGTTAGAGGTCGGGGGTGTGGAGTTACGTCCACCTCGGCATCAATATTTAGGCCCAAGCGCTGGAGGATAGCATCGTATTTACTCTGCATACTATGGTACGCACTTTGCATACTGTCGAATTTACTTTGCATCTCCGACATGGTTTGATGCCTGACCTTCTCGGTAATGCTATCCTCCATCTCGTGCCTGATTATCTCCTTAATGTCATCTATTGAAACAACCCCACACGATCGTCTGAGGTAATCGTCCGGCTTTCCGTAAACATCCCTCGTGGTGACATACACGCCATACCCCCCTCACCCTACCAGGATGATCCTCCTTCCCAAGGGCTTCACTTAAGATATCATGTTGCCTACTTGCCACAAATGTCCCCTGTGTGGCCTGCTCAGCTTTTTCTACATGTTTAAAAAAAAAAAAAAAAAAAAACTGAAAACTAAATACAAGTATTAAAGTAAATTTGAATTGAAAATATGAAAAACCGGGAAGATATACTTACAATTTTGTCAAACACCCCTCTAGTTTTCTCGTTGGGGATGTAGTAAGTTCTATCTTCTTTCTTTTTTGATCTAGCTCGAACCCAATCTAAACTGCGATCCTCGCTTACAATTGAGGAGCTAATCATGTCACAAGAAGTGCTAGAAGATAATGGGTCGCTTACTAGCCATTGTAGCTTCATCCCCACATAACCTGCTGAGCCCAAATAATGGGGATGCTCATTTCGCATTTGACTATCTCTAGCCTTCTTACTTTTCTCCTGAATAAAATAATATATTTTTAGTTTTTCAACTCAATAAATCATATGCGTACATTTCAATATACCTTAAATTGCTCTGTTTGTCGTTCTTTCGTGAACAACTCCCATTGCTCTTCAGATAAGAAATCATAAAGCTGCGTAGGGGATTTATATTTTGGGTGGTCATGTGTAATGTACTTATGAACCAGCCTTGTCTTAAAATCTTTCCATCGTATCCCCGCAACTTTCAAAACACTTGATTTCAGACGACGATCATCGGGGATGTTGAACTCCCTCTGTAAGATAAGGATAATATGCGATGTTATAAAAAATATTACGATTAATGTTCAATTCATTATGTATAAAGTGATAGTACCTTGATTTCTTCCCACATCATATCCTTAAGGCCTTGATCCACTTTGTGCCAATCACTGATGTTTATGTCAACGTGAATACGGACCAAAGACCCTATAAAAGCTTTGAAATTATTCTTTCCTGGTCCGATCGGCCCATTTTTTTACATCGAACTCAATAACATTGATTTCTTGCCCTGCCTTCTTAATTTTCTTACACATAGTCGGCCCTCTTGTCCTTTTTGTTTGGGCAGTACTATGATCGTCTGAAGAACTTGAAGACTCCGCCATTATATTAAAACAATATAACACGTACCTGCACATATGACAATCAATATTCATGTTAGAAATATATATATCAAATTATTGTTATCAAGATCACAAATAATATTAACAATGTATAGCGCATATATAAAGAATACAAGAAAGTTTAATAGTTAGAATCAAATAAGATAATTTACGACCTATATGTGAAGATATAATTAAAAAGATTAAAAGTTTACAAGGATGATTGTATTTTATATAGTTATTTTTTTAGTATGGTCAATTTTGTACGAGTGACAGTCACCTTAAATTATAATCTTCATTTTTTATTTGTAAAATTTTACTAAAATTTCGACAGAATCTCCTCTATAAATTGGACTTAGCCAACCTATAGGGGGAATGAAAATACTACAATAAAACCAAATTATTCACCATCGACATATTCAAAACTCAAACGCAACTCCAATCAAACTTCAACATCATCTACTACTCCAACATTAATCCAAAATCAATTCTCAACTTTTAAAAAATCAAACTTAGATTGCATAACTTAACTCAAATAAATCAAATATTATTGTATATCAATCTACTAACTTCAAATCAATAATATATATTCAAACAAACCAATTAACTTGATAAATAATAAATCAATTATATATATATATATATATATATATATATATATATATATATATATATATATATATATATATATATATGCACAAACATATACATACACACAGATATATATATATATATATACACACACAAAAACACATACATATATACACACAAAGATATACATACACATACACACATAGATATATATATACATACATATATATACACAAACATTAGATAAACACATATATATATATACACACACATTTATACAAAAATTAAGTAGGGGTAGAGATTTAAGGTCACCTTGGCGGCGGCGGCGACGGGCGGGAGGTGGCAGCTTGGGCGTGGAGAGAGTGGAGAGAGTTTCATGTGTGAAGTGTATGTGTGTTAAGTTACACGGATACAATTGAAAAGGGCGCGGAACCGAAGCCCTTTGGGCGTCGGTTCTTCAAAAGCCGACGCCTTTACTTAAAATTTATTTACAAAATTGCCACCGCGTTTTCAATTGGCGTCGGTTGTTACATAAAACGACGCGTATTCCCCATTTTTTATGCGCGATTTTGTACTAGTGCTAACAACTATATACTGGCCAATGAGTTTAGGAACGAAGAGGATATAGAAGAAGAGGGTGGAAAAAATGAAGAAACAACTTGCAAATTGATGTGTGAAGAGGGCCAAACGTCCCAGGAGGTAGATTATGAAGAAGAGGGCGATGGCATAACAGACATTGAAGAAGAAATCGATTTGGAGGTGGAAGCTAGGAAAAGAGGGGTGTCGCGCAATGTATTGTTAAAGCAGTTGTATCAAGAAGGCGTGCGTGAAGTAGATTTATTGGGCGAGCCCTCTGGGTGAGCGTTCGATTTTTATGTACTATACAGAACGCCCAAGAAGAAAACAAGAGTGCCACGGGCTGAAAAGTATGGGTCTCCTCCAAGGATACTTCCTCCACCTACTGGATGGTTCACGGATGGAGAGTTGGGAGACCAGTGTGAAGGGCAAGAAGTGTTGCAAGCCGAAGTAAAGAAAAGAATCGAAATAAAGGAGGACGGTCAGGAATTAGAGATCGATGCAGCAGAAAAGGTTATCTTTTGGAAACCATCCACTAAACTAACCAGACATCTGAGTTATATGTGAAGGCCCAGATTAATGAAATTCCAGTATCAAAGGTTCTTATAGACAACAGGGCCGCTATAAATACCATCCCGTCCAGAATGATGAGAAGATTTGTGAAAAAGGAGGATGATTTGATCCCTAATGAAATTATCCTCACAAGCTTCAACGGGGGGGGTTGACTTCGACCAAAGGGGTGATGCCATTGGACGTTACCATGGGGACTACAACAAGGACCACCGTTTTCTTCGTGATAGATGGTCCTACCAGCTATAATGTACTTTTAGGGAGAGATTGGATCCATGGTAGTCGGTGCATACCTTCATCGCTCCATTAGTGTTTAGTATTCTAGGATGACAAAGGAAAAGCAGAAGTGATACAGGCAGATTATAGACCATTCATAGCGGAAGCGAACTCTATAGAAAGATTCATGTATGAGGGCAATTATGGGCCTGTTAGAGTAGTGCAAGAGGGAGAAGAAACTCAAGTCGTTGCGCTAAGCGAAGAACCATTCTCGGTTGACGCCCTAATAGAGACGTTCAACCAGATGAGGCCAAATATAGTGGCCCTCGAGAAGCCAGTCATTGGCATAAAAGTGATCGAGGAATCATGACAAGCAATCAGCAAAAAAGAAATATGGCCGATATTCGGGCCTCAAAAGCCAGACTAATGGCTTTCAATGACAAGTATGAAGAAAACGCAAAAAAGATGAAAGAGGCAGAAACATTGGCAACACTCAAGTGCAAGTTGGCCATTTTTGAGTTGGAGCAGGATGCTAATGGAAAGATCTACAAGATAGACTGTTTGGAGGAAGAGTTGTTCGCAAAAAGCCTGGACGATGGAGCAATAGGGGTATCTAAACAAGGGCACGCTCAAACATAAGACCCTCTAGTAAAAGTGAACATTGGAGACAAAGGGGAAGAACGCCCAACGTTCATCAGCCAAACGCTCAATAGAGAGGTAAGTGACGAATTGATTACTTTGT
The DNA here is from genome assembly GCA_963555705.1 of Ligustrum vulgare. Taxonomy (NCBI): domain Eukaryota; kingdom Viridiplantae; phylum Streptophyta; class Magnoliopsida; order Lamiales; family Oleaceae; genus Ligustrum; species Ligustrum vulgare. The sequence continues at coordinate 23,194,888 of OY743177.1, read as the reverse complement.
TAAAAGAATACAAAGATTGTTTTGCTTGGGAATATGAACACATGCCTGGTTTAGATAGGAATTTGGTGGAGCACAGATTTCCAACTAAGCATAATTTTAAGCCACATAAGCATCCACCTAGGAGTTTTTCCCCTAATGTATTACCTGAAGTAAAAAGGGAAATAGAACATCTTTTAAAGGACGGATTTATTAGGATGGCCAGGTATGTAGAATGGTTATCTAATATTGTGCCCGTGTCTAAAAAAAAACGGTAGCATGAGGGTGTGCATAGATTTTAGGAATCTAAATTTAGTCACGCCTAAAGATGAGTATCCTATGCCAACGGTAGATTCATTGGTAGACTCAACAGCCGGGCATGTCATGTATTCTTTCATGGATGGGTATTCTGGATACAACCAAATTTACATAGCTAACGAAGACGGGTATAAAACTGCCTTTAGATGCCCAGGGGCCTCGGGATGTTTTGAGTGGGTAGTCATGCCCTTCGGCCTCAAAAACGCTGGGGCCACTTATCAAAGGGCAATGAATTTAATCTTTCATGACATGATTGGAGAATTTATTGAAGTATATGTAGATGATATCGTTGTAAAGTCAACAAAGGAAAAAGACCATTTTCAACAACTAAGACGTTCATTTGAACGAATGAGGCAGTACAAGCTGAAACTAATCCCTTTAAAATGTGCGTTTGGTGTTAATTCAGGAAACTTCTTTGGTTTTCTGGTACACCAAAGGGAGATCGAATTTGACAAAAATAAAGCGAGGGCCATTCTAGAAGCAAAACCACCTGGCAATAGAAAGGAATTGCAAAAGTTCCTAGGTCAAGTAAATTTCCTAAGGCGTTTTATTTCTAATTGTGCAGGGCGAATGAAATTTTTTTTGCCTCTTTTAAAGTTGAAAAATCAAGACGGATTTGTCTGGCGAGAGGAACACCAAAAGGCTTTTTACAGCCTAAAGACATATTTGTCAAATCCGCCTATGCTGGTATCACCAATTCACGGGAAACCAATGAAAGTCTATATATCAGCGGAGCAATGATCTATAGCCAGAATGGTCGCACAAGAAGACCAACTGGGCGAGAAGAGAGCGATTTATTACTTATGCAGACAGTTAACGAAGTGTGAATGTAATTATTCAACTATACAAAAAATTTGTCTCGCTCTATATTTCACATGTACTAAATTAAGGGCCTATTTAAGCCCTCTAATCGTGAATTTGATATCTAAAGTAAATATAGTCAAGTATTTGTTTTCTCGCCCTGTTTTATATCAGAGAATTAACCTTTGGACGTTGGCTCTTTCTGAATTTGAAATACAACACGTACCTCAAAGGGCAATTAAAAATCAAGCTTTAGCCAACTTTTTGGCTGACCATCCGTGCTTGGACATGCTCAAGGAGGTTAGTTTAGAAGTGGATTCGCTCGAAACAAAGCCTTGGGTTTTATATTTCGATGGATTAAAAACTTGCCAGGGCACGGGGGTTGGTATAGTTTTAATAAATCCCTTGGGAGTCTGTTACAAATATGCTCTCACATTGGAAGGGACATTTACCAACAATCAAGCTGAGTACGAGGCATTGATCACAGGGCTAGAACTGTTAGTAGAGCTGAAAGTGAAGAATGTGATTATCCGGGGGGGATTCCCAGCTGGTAATATACCAACTAACAGGCGACTTCAAGTGCCAGAACGATTCTGTGATAAAGCAATACGAGCTAGCCCAAGAACTTTTAGAGGAATTTGATCAAGTGGAGCTTCAATACATAAGCAGGATTTACAACAGTATAGCAAACGAATTAGCCCAAGTCGCTTCAGGTTATTCAAAGGTGATGAATGCGACAACAACTTGTGAGTACGGTATAATCTTGCCTGCCATACAAAGGAGGATAAAGGAAAACAACATTCATTGTATACAAATGGGGAAGCAAAGGATTGGAGAGAGGAAGTAAAGAAATTTTTGGCAGAACCCGATAGAACAAATGACAGGAAAATGAAGCTGCGCGCATTCAATTATGTCCTCATAGACGAACAAATATACAAGAAACGCTCAGACGGGGTGCTGTTAAAATGCATAAGTTTGAGCGAAGCTAAGGTCATTATGGCAGAAGTCCATGAGGGGATATGTGGGGCCCATCAAGCCAGCCAAAAAATGAGATGGTTAATTATTAGGAATGGATATTTTTGGCCCAAAATGGGAGAATCGTGCATGCAATATGCAAAAAGTTTCCTAGCGTGTCAGAGGCACGGGCCAATCCAAAGGGCGCCATCTAGGGAAATGTTGCCTATTATTAAACCTTGGCCGTTTAAAGGATGGGTCATCGATTTAATAGGTAAGATTTATCCCCCATCATCCAAACAACACACGTTCATCATTGTCGCAACAGATTTCTTTACTAAGTGGGCAGAGGCTGTCCCTTTGAAAGAGATTTCCCAAAAAAATATCATAGAATTCATTCGCGACCACATTATTTATAGGTTCGGAGTGCCACAAACCATAATGGTTGATCACGGAACCTCGTTGAATGAAAATCTAGTAAAGGAGTTCTTGGACGAATTTGACATCAAGCTAGTTAACTCTACGCCTTATTATGCTCAGTCTAACGGGCAAGCAGAGTCGTCCAACAAAACCTTGAAGAACATTGTACAAAAAATGGTGGGCGAAAATGCCAGGAATTGGCACGAATGCTTGAACAATGCCTTGTGGGCTTACAGGACGTTTCCACGAACGAGTACAGGTGTAACTCCATTTCAGCTAACTTATGGACAAGAACCGGTACTACCTATGGAGATCAACGTGTAATCAATTCGAACAAGTCTACAGAACTAGCTGTACGAAAGCGACTATGCAGAATTGACGGTTCAGAATCTTTTAGAACTGGACGAATTAAAGTTGGACGTCCTTGATAGATTGCAAGTTCAGAAGCAAAAAGTGGCTAAATATTACAACAACAGAGTGATAGCCAAATTATTTAGCGTGGGCGATTTGGTCTGGAAAACCATACTCCCGTTAGAAAGTAAAAATCCCAAATATGGAAAATGGTCTCCTAATTGGGAAGGGCCGTTCAGGGTGAGCAGGGTGTTGCCCAACGAAGCTTATCATCTGGAAGATCTAGATAACACAAAACACATAAGATCCATCAACGGAAAATACTTGAAAAAATATGTTCCTTCCATATGGGAGGACGAACAAATATAGGTACATTATAGTTCGCTGGGAAAGGCGCGCTATTATTGCACAAACAAGAAAAAAAAGAAAATATAAAAATAAGATGCGCCTATGACAGAAATGTTTCTTTTATTCAAAAGGTTACATACATTTTGCAAGTACAAAAAGAACCAGCAGGACCTCACTCAGAAACAATAGGGAAACGAATACTGCCTATCAATTACTACAGAATGAAGATTTCCTATCGAATATTACAGAGGACGCCCCTATTTAGACCGACCTTCGTCACCCAAACAATGGTGACATGCTTGTGAACAAAGATGACCCGCCTGGTAGGTCTTCCCCCTTCCTCCATCTCAACCTTTGTGAAGCTTCCATCTTTGTCTTCTCGGATGCATCCACTGGAAGCAATCACAACGGATGAACGGCCTGAGAAGCACTCTCAGCAAGCCATTGGCCGATCATGGAGTGAGAAATGGCCGGCGAGCCCCCTTACGGGCAATTCCTCTACATCTGATGACCCTGTAAAGGGATCACAAGGGAGAGAGATACCGAAAGGAGCTTCCGCGGCCAAGAAATAATTTCCTATATCTCCCATACCAAAGGCATGTTTAGAGCAGATCTTGGGAAAGGAAATTCAGATGGTCCGTATCTAGGAGAAATAGGAACAAAAGACCTGTCAGATATGGGGGAATATACATGATAGCAATGGCGTACAAGATCAGAAGGAAGGGATGAAAGACGTATCTGCAACCAAATCCTCTTTTTATAGGGAAAGAATCCACCTCTTTATGTGAGAAAATGAAGGCAGAAAGGCAGAATCTGAACGGTCTATATTGGAAAAGACGGAAGAAGACCGAAATGCTGAGAGTTTCTAGAAAAAAGGACACATTGAAATGATTAATATGACATGAAATTAATGGATAAACATTAATTCCGCCATATTGAGGGGTAATTGTTGACGCCCAAAAAATACTCAAAAATACAAGAGGCCTAAACCTTGGCCCAAACCAAAAGAGGTCCAACTTTAAAGACTCATTATAGGCAAGAAGTTGGACTACTGGTCGATTGTGCCGCAAATAAGATATTTGGGCGACTGGGCGAGAGATGAAGCCGTTGGGCGATTGAGCGAGCGGAAGCAAGTTTTGACACCTGTCTTATGATCACACGCCCAGTTGTTAATGAAGATTGCAGTTGAGGTGATGAATTGTTGAAGTTACTTAGAGCAACGTGGCAAGTGGACGTTACAAAGATGTGGGCAACAATTATGCAACGTGGAGGAAACAAGTTAATCCATGCGAGTGTTACAAATCAAGCCGGCAGACCAAAGATTCAAATATTGGCAGTAGTTGAAGGAAGTTCGTGCATTTGTATATATTGTAAAAAATTAGTCATTTAGAGAGACCAATCAATCAAATCTCAACAAGATAATATGTAATTTCCTTTATCTTTACTTTTATCGTCAAATTCCTAGTGTAATTTGTGTGCTTGCGCTCCTTGGAGGTGTTTTGTCTTCACCGTAATCTTCATCAATATAATATCCCTCGTTGGGACTTTGTCTCGATAGGTTTGTTCCTTACACATTCATCTGAATTCTCCTTTGGTAAGCGTTTCCGCGCGAAACACAAAGATTTCTTTTTAGATTAATTTTTTTTTTTGGTATTGTCTTTATTTATTTTTATTTATGTTTATTATTTTTCATTATACTCTTTAATTTTGAAAGACACTGCATGCATACGTTATGTCCAAAAAAAAATGTACCCAATAAATATTTAAGGTCTTTTTATTCTCTAATCTTACTGTTGTACTAAAGATGAAATGCTTCAAAAAATTAAATAGAAAATACTTGGAAACTGTGTTGTTTATAAAGTGGTTATCAAACGAGATAATAATGATGTTTTAGCTTTCTAATATGTTCCTATTTAACATGCCTTATTACCAACCAACATGAAATGCTTTTATTTCAACAATTATTTAATGTATAGATATATTAGGAGAAATATGATAAATAATTATAGTTCAAACTATATTAATAATATTTTCTTAATCTAAATCTACATCTACAATCTTCTACAATATATTCAAACTGGGGATGATGGGTAGTCCCATTTTATTCATAAATTTTTATGTTTTCGGTCAATATTACAATTAATATTTAATCTATTTTTATTAAATAAAATAACTATTAGTTATTGATATTAATCTGTAATACATTTAAAATTTTAAATATATTTTTTGTCAATAACACCCTTAAATTTCTAGTAAAACCATTAATTAATTTATATAAAAGAAAGTTTACATTTAAATATATTTTTTGTCAATAACACCCTTAAGTTTCTATTAAAACCATTAATTAATTTATATAAAAGAAAGTTAAATTTTATACTTATAATCTAATTAAAAATATAAAATAAATAATCTCAAAAATCTTTTAGAAAAAAAAAAAAATTTGAGTTGTTTTTTTTTTTTTTTTTTATGTTACTTATTTTTATTATAAAATATGGTTCTAAGTTAGTTCGATTTGCCTTCGAAAAACAAAGTTCAAAACTGAATTTTTCTTATAAATTTACATAATGTTAGTAATTCTTTTTATTATAGAAATATGGTTCTAAGTTAATTTGATATGTCTATGCACTGCCTTTTCATTTATTTTTTTATTTTTATTTATTCACTTTTTCGATTTCATTTAACTACTAGACCCATCCCATCCTAATTTAACATCACCTTCCAAAGCCCGCGACTTATCATAAATATTTTATCAATCAACTTTTAATTGGCCTAATATTTAATGATGACGGGTTATTTTTTTATGTATGGCACGCGATTTCTTTATTAAGTTGATATTTTAAACAATATTCTAATATATATTTCGAATAATTCTGTGAAGATTCTCAATAAATATTAGTTTATTAAAAATTGCAATTAATTTATAATTTCAATGACCTCATTACTTTCGAAAATAGTATTAATATTTCAAAAATATTAAGTGTATTATTTATCATCTACATAAGACGTACAACATGTTTACCGCTAAAATATGTAAATGTAAAAAGAAACATATATTTGTGGGACAGGAGATTCAAATATTAAATGAAAGATGTCTAGTAAACCTTCCATATATGAGCATTTGGATTGATTGGACACGCTTCATTGTGCAATTCACGACCCAATTGAAGATGTACTGATTATAATTAATCGAAAAGGTTAAGTATACTTTGAGACATTCCCAACGCAATGGAAGATTATTAAATTATTATAATTATAATTATAATAATTAAAAAGCAGGATTAGGTGAATCAACTTTTTTTTTAATTTTTTGACAACAAGTGAATCAACTTAATCTTACTCGCAATATTAAAAATAATAAGCGCGTGAGGATCCACCACCGATATAGTTTTATTCTTTCTCCAAAACAAGTTTAAAATATGTATTACAAAGTAATTTACTTATTTTCAGTTTTGCAGTTTTTGCAGATCGGGCTTTTTCCGATGGGGCGGGGGAAAAAAACCCCACCCCCTGTGGGGGTGGGGGGGGGGGGGTGGTGGAATGTTCACCTCCCCGGGAACTCCCCGTGACAGGGAAGGGTACAGCCCTCTTTTGCAGATAGAAGAAAAATTTATTTTAAAAAGTACTTATTTACTTATAAGTAGTCTTGTTAATAAAGTCTTTAAGCTTAAACAATTTGACTTAAATAGAGATTGTTATTGAACATGTCATTGGGAGTCTTTTCAATACTTTTTTACACACATAATTTTTATTTAACAAATGAACAGAAATCATTACATATTTTATACGTGGACACAATTCACATTGGCATTTTTCTATATATTAATAAAAAATATGTAATTATTATAAATTCCTTCCTTTTGTATATTAATGACTATTTTATTCTTGATAATTTCCTATAAATATAGGATGTTATGGTTGTATATGGTAATCAAGACTTATGAGAAGTATTCTCTCTAAGCTATCATTCTCTCAATTTCTTATATTGTTATTATGATTTTGATAGTTTTATAACACGTTATCAGCACGAGTCTCTAGCCAATTGAGTAATACGACGGGAGTATGCTCTACAGTTGCATCTAAATGATGAGCCTCTGTATCAGAAACCTGATTTTTACAAATCAATGTTTTCCTCTCTCAAATCAAATACTTTTGACTTTAGAAAACAACCCACATATTGTAGATCTGAAAAACTCGAAACTTTCAAAGTCGATCTACGCAAAACCGTATATCCAATTAACGATCGGAGACCGGATCTGAAATCACGGTGGCAAGACGAACCTCCGACACCGGGCGCGTGCGGGCGCGTGGAGCGTTTCTGGCGACGGTGTCAAAAGGCAGTTTGTTCAGGTCGACGTTTTGAATTTTTCTATGATCTTACTTTTCTGTTTGGTACAGTTTTGGACATTTTCCGATGGTTGAACGTGGCGGCTTCGTAAATATTATTTTTGAAGCATTTCCGACGAGATTTTGAACTTCGGACCAAAAGTAAGTTTGTTCTAAATTAAATTTTAAATCTATTGACGGTTTCGATTTATCCATATGGGCAATATATTAAAATATGGACCATTTTGACCTTGGTAATACATAAAAAATATAATAATCATAAATTAACGATTAATATCATGTCACTGCCCATATGATCGATCTATCAATTGAATTGAAATATGTTGCCACCTACATGGTTGGTTCTACCACCTACATGGTTGGATTTACCAGTTTTAATTATATCATGCTGCCACCTACTTGGTTGGTTATACCACCTATATGGTTGGTTCTACTATGGTCGGTTTAATTATTTCATTATGTTAATACCGCCTATATGGTCGGTTTAATTATTTCATTATGTTGACACCGCCTATATGGTCGGTTTAATTATTTCATTATGTTGACACGGCCTATATGGTTGGTTTAATTATTTCATTATGTTGACAGCGCCTATATGGTCGGTTTAATTATTTTATTATCTTGACACTGCCTATATGGTCGGTTTATCAATTGAATACATATAAACACCTCAATTGTTGGTTAGTTCTAACATATTAGAGGATTGTTGTCAACATATATACGTGGTGGTATAACCCCAGTATTATTATTATTATTATATAGTTATTTGATACTTTATCAAATGATACCAGAAGTTATCATTACCAAAAGTTGGTAAATGTTGATAAAAATATTTTATCCAATGGTACCAGAAGTTACCAATATCTGAATTTGAATGGGTGGATGAAAATTATTCAACAAGAGAATGTTGATGTATGATAAGATAATATCACATGATAGCACGGACATAGCTAATGTGAAAATAATCTCATCAGTATTATGAGATGAATATTAGATGATAAGTGTCTGGAAAAGTTCTTGCACGAGCACTTATATATTCCAGAAGAAGTACATATTTACTCCAGAAGAAGTAAAAATTATTATCTAAACATACTGAAATGATATTATTATTGCTCCCGAAGAAGCATAAACGAGACATACATGCAAAATGCAAAAGGGAAAAACATTTATGATCCTCAAAATTAGAGATGTGTTTCGGGAGTAGCCGTATCCTACCACCTCTGACCTTTTGAGGAAATAAAGAAAAAGGTGTGTTTCAAGAGTAAGAAATACTCCATACTCTACCACCTTAAATCTTTGAGGTACACAAGATTAAAACATTGATAAAATCCTAGAAATTTATGGTGTGTCTCAAGAGTGAGAATACTCCGTACTCTACCACCACCTATTCTAGAGTTCACAAAGATAAATTTACATTAACCGGACTCCATTTTCGCTTGATTCCCCTTCCTTGCGACCAATCTATCTTAACTCCTGCTGGATCTTGTATTGAAATATATGATTGCAACTTATCCAGCAGTTCCTCGATAGTAGGAGCAGAAATAAGGATTCTCCTAGAAAATGGAGAGATGAATCCCTGTTCCACAGCATAATCAAGAAATGTTAGTAAACCATCAAAGAAATTGTTTACATTTAAAAGCCCAATAGGCTTAGTATGGAGATCTAGTTGAGCCCATGAGGTAATATTAAAGATTTCTTCTAAAGTACCAAAACCTCCAGGTAGAGCTATGAAGGCATCAGAACCATATAACATGCAAGTTATGCGTTCATGGATAGATAAGGTTTGTACTTCATGCCCTCGTGTTTTGCCTGCGATATCAGCTAAAGGAGTAGGTATAACACCTATCACTCTTGCTTTCTCTACTAGAGCGGATTGTGAAACACAACCCATCAATCCACTGCTACCTCCTCCATACACGAGAGTGATACCTTTCTCTCCCAATTTCTTTCCTAAATCCACGGCTGCTTCTAGATACCCAAAACCTTTTCCCACTTTTGATCCACAAAATACACAGATAGTTTTGATCTGTCGAAGTTTTGATCCTTCCATTTTTGAAAGTAAAGAAGGAAAAACTTACGAGAAAATGTTATTTTGGGATGAATGAACTATGAAAAATGTTTGGCTATTTAAAACCGAAAAACTTCACTATTTCCGCTCGTCTTTTGAAAAAGTGAAGATTTACTTTTGACAAAATCACCCTACTCACCTTTCGGTGATTTAATATTTAAACAGCCTTTATCAAAACTCGTGAAAGGAAACAGCAAAATATTTTATATGTGCATATATATCAAAAGATTTACCTTGTATCAATGCTGAACAGCCAAAACATCATTGTTTATAACAGCCTGGCAAACAGGATCTTTTGCTACTATATTTTTGAGACTATAACGGTTTTTATCCTTGTTAAATTGAGCATATAAGGAAAGGAGTTCACGTTGCACATACCCACTTGGGTGCGTCTCAAGAGTCAATCGGATATCATCCAATGACTCCTTACTCAGTCCACCCTTAATGAAATCGATTTTGTCATCCCGATTTCCAGAAGAATATCCTACTGATTTGCAACGAGTATCACATGTCCAACGAGCACATTTGTAACAACCGTTAAGCCTTTTTGCTCTTCGTTTCTTTGCAAAAGTACTTTTTCCTAAACCAGGCATGTGTTTAGGAAATGTCAATGGCAATTCACCAGCTAATCGAACTTTTGCTTCGATCAACCAGCGAACATCTTCTGGGATACCATGATCCATCAGCAACCTCAATCTTTCGAGCCTAATTCGATAAATTTTTCTCAAATCATTTACTGGAAGATTGGAATAATATTTGCGAATATTTGAAAGTATGATATCCATTTTTGATGGATCTAGCCTTCTTCCCAAATCATCTATTTAAATGCATTATTTAACGCGTAAAAGAGCGGTGGCTCCGCGTGTCAGTAATATAGATTCCATCAAGAAATAATGGAATAAATTATTAAAAAGGTGAGATAATGCGTCATTACCTTTTTCGATATAAGAGAAGATTTGGCGACAAGATTGAGATCATGAGATATTTCCTTGGATATTGTACCTGATTTTTCGGTATAAAAATAATAAAGGCATACTGATTTGAACTGTACATAAATATGTACTGATGAAATGAATACTGTATTGAACCAGAAGTTCATACGTACAAGTAAAATATCTTGCCGAACCAGAAGTTCATACGTACAAGTGAAATATCTTACTGAACTAGAAGTTCATACGTACAAGTGAAATATGTATATAGTATGAACCAGAACCAGAAGTTTAGCAATATTGTATTGAATCAAATATTCATACATCAAAATGAAATAAAACCGTATTGAACCAGAAGTTCTATAATAAACGGGATTAGCTCGAGAAGCTTTATGATTTGTAAAAGTGTGGTATGTATACAATCTACCAAAGCGAGATATATGGTTGAAATTACATCCCTAAAAGGGACGACATGTGCGGCATTTTAGCCAATTGATATAATATAATATTTGGGGAAAACACGCCTGAAGCGTAATTATGCCTGAAGCATAATGACTATCGATTCCAAAAATAAATATCTCTTGAATGATTGAAATGATCCCTTTGAGGTTAAATACTCATAGTGAGTAAAAGGGACATAGTTAAATGTAAGAGACTCAGGTACCTGATGATAGAACATATATAGAGATCTCTCTATGTTATATTAAAATGGAATCGATAAATAAGTCGACTGCATACCCTCTTATAAAAATGAGGTTGATGAAATTATAATACTTTGGCCAAGTATATAAACCCAATGTAGGGATTATTGTTCAAGGACCTGAAGTCCAAATTGCGACCTGAAGTCTAAATGCTTAAATGTGTAACATGACATATGGTGGATAGACTATAGTCTAAATCACTAGCTTGAGCTCTTTGATATACCAATGAGTGAGATCAAAATGTATGATTCTCATCTCGGTACTTTGAGAGTATTCTTTGATGTACCAGTTGATCGCGGTACGTTGGGATTTCAAGTAAAATGATTGTAGATTATATGTCAAAATTGATATCTATTTCAATGATTGATTATGCTCCTGCAAATTAGAAATTGCAGTTTATAAAGTGCAAGAACATACATGTATAAATCATTGAAAGATTCAATATGCCCAGATTAGTATCACTATAGAATGATACAAATGACTTCATGATATAATATGTTGAAAGTGAAATTGGAGTGTACTATTATTATATTTGAATATTTGGGCATGCAATTGATTTTCAATATGCAAAATTATATTATCCATCAGAAATGAATCCGGAAAATGAATATTCACCAGAAGTGAATTCGGAAAATGAATATTCACCAGAAATGAATCCGGAAAATGAATATTCACCAGAAGTGAATCCGGAAAATGAATATTCACCAGAAGTGAATTCGGAAAATGAATATGTTTAATTATTCACCAGAAGTGAATTCTAGATTTAATTATTCACCAGAAGTGAATATGAAAATGAATATGTTTAATTATTCACCCGAAGTGAATTCTAGATTTAATTATTCACCAGAAGTGAATATGAAAATGAATATGTTTAATTATTCACCAGAAGTGAATTCTAAATTTGATTATTCACCAGAAGTGAAAGATGCAATCAATAAATTAGTACAACATTGCTTAATATAGCATGTTATGACATCATGAGCTATGAACGATTTATATAAAGCTCATCATAAATTATACGATGAAAAGATTCGTGATTGCATCAATATACTTGTGATATTCCATGAAAAGGAATAAATACGCGTTGCACTCTTTTTCCCTTAGCTGAGGTTTTGTCCCACAGGGTTTTCCTAGCAAGGTTTTTAATGAGGCAACAGTTGAGGCGTATTGATGAAAATTAATGAGAATAATGCACTCTTTTTCCCTTCGCTGAGGTTTTGTCCCACAGGGTTTTCCTAACAAGGTTTTTGAGGCATCATCATAGCTATCAACAAGCTATAATTCAGCAACACATTGTTATACTGGAATGATATCAACAAATGAAGAAAATCATACACATCTTATGAAGAATGTTATGATATCGGCTACATACAAGAAGATTTTCATATATATTCCAGAAGAAAAATGATATCATTATTCAAAATGTTCATGAATACTTGATTGTACACTTCAGGGGGAGAATCATGCTGTCATGCTGTACTCTTTTTCCTTCGTCCAGGTTTTGTCCCACAGGGTTTTCCTGACAAGGTTTTAACGAGGCAGCGGCTGTACTCTTTTTCCTTCGTTCAGATTTTGTCCCATTGGGTTTTACTGACAAGGTTTTAACGAGGCAGCACTGAAGCACTTCAGATTTCAGTACATGATTTGTACTACTTATCATTGATGGATATTAGACTCAATGATTAATGATGGCCAACATCAGGGGGAGCAACTGTACTCTTTTTCCTTCGCTCAAGTTTTATCCCATTGGGTTTTCTTAGCAAGGTGTTAACGAGGCAAACAATTATGAAATTGAGCAATAAGTCATTAAAGGGGGAGTATTATAAATTCCTTCCTTTTGTATATTAATGACTATTTTATTCTTGATAATTTCCTATAAATATAGGATGTTATGGTTGTATATGGTAATCAAGACTTATGAGAAGTATTCTCTCTAAGCTATCATTCTCTCAATTTCTTATATTGTTATTATGATTTTGATAGTTTTATAACAGTAATGAGTCGAAAAGTCAAAAATTATTAGAAAGAAAAAGTTCGAGAGAGTTAATTTTTCCTCTAAACTTCTACTTATATGAATGCTTTTTGGCCTTTCTTACTCACTTTTCACAAATTTATTTACTCTAAGGCTGCGTTTGATTCGTCATATTTTTTTATGTAAAATATGATTTTTCACGTGATTTTTCAACTTTACGATGTTTTGTTGCCTAAGTTTTCCATGAAATTCATTTTTTCACTTGTCTTGAAATCCGGTATTTTCCTTATTTTGGATGAATTCGTTTTTCAAGGGGGGACGAGGTTTTATTTTCTATGAAAAATTTTATACCATTTTTATTACGTTTGATCTTTTTTGTTGTTGTTAATTAATTTATTTTTTTTCCAAAAAATGAACATTATTATTACTATGTTAAAAAATGAAAAATAAAAATATTATAATAGCTAAATTTTACTTTATTTTCCATAGAAAATAATAATGTCAATCAAACAACAAAAGTTAAAAAATTCTCCACTTTTTTTACCTAGATTATTAAACCAATCAAACACATTAAACTTTCAATTCTCAGGAATTTAATTTCCTAGAATTCAATTCCCTGAAATTTATTTTCTTTCCACCTAAATTTCACATTCGCTATCAAAAGCTGCCTAATACTCTAATATAGAATGTTTTAATTTTTATAACTATTTCCACATTTACATGTCTCTAATTATATTTATTTTACAGGTTTATTCTTTTAGAAAAATAATAAAGGGCACCCGAAGCCCTTAGGGGGCACTAGAAAAGGACAATATTCTTTTAGCGTCCGTTTGGTACCCGATTCTTCCTTTATTTTGTACAGTGATTCAAGGTTTGCATAGTATTTTTGGTCAAAAATTGTGGGCTGGTTAGTGCGAAAACTTGTGTGGGCCTCCCAAATTAATCAACATCACTGTAAAAAAAAAATAGGAAAATCTGGGTACCTAACGGACGCTTATTATACATATTATAGTTAATGGAATTATTTGACCTATAGTAATAGTATATAATTTATAAGTTACGTGCTTAATTAACAGACATAATAATCCGTACACGTACGTAAAACTCAACATAATGAAAAGAAACATTATACTTCTTTCTTTCTTAGTTGTATCTAGATATATTTAGTTTAGTATAAATATATTAAGACATAAATGACTGTCTTCATTTGCATGGTTCAAATGTAATGAAAGAAAAAGTCGACGCGTGGGTTAAAACTTGAGAGGTTACAGAGTTATTTCAAAACTTATATATTGACGGTTAACTACGTCTTTTAAACCGATTATAGATCTCTGTCTCACCATTTCAAAATTTCATCACTTTTGCACTACTTTCCTTGATGAGGAACTCTCCACTATCAACGTATTTTTATATCTCATAGTTTTCGTAGATTGCTGAATTGCATGCATTTTCGGCACAAGCACACTTGGTGGGGTCCAGGACCCCCCCCCCCCCATTTTCTTTGATAAATTTTTTTTTTTTAACATCACTTTAGCTTTTTATTTGATTTTTGAGACTACTTTTAAATATTTTGGAATGCGTTAATATGATCTATTAGCAAAATAGGAGAATTTGTAAGAAAAGCTAAAAAAATTCATCATCGTTATTTTGGTTTAACATTGTTGTGCATTTTAATACGAGACCTTCAATCCAAAAAGATTGGCTCCGTTCTTGCACTTGATGAATAAACTACTAGGCATTCTTTGAAATGTAGAGAGTTGAATAAAATACGTGTTTTGATCTCACAATGTTATTTTGGAAAAGTAACGAACTGGTCCGGAATAGGACCACTTGTTTAGAAAAAAGCTGTGAAGGACAAAAGCCTACCACATATCATGATCAAGAATATTATTTATTGAGATCCTAAGTTTGTTTATATTCCTAATTTTGTTCAATTAGAAAGTAATCCCAAGCAATGATATTAATAATTCGAAATTCGATACATCATTAAACCCAATCAAGTTTGAAATATTAGAAATCGTTATACCTTCAACGTGTTTAAAATGCTAAAAGCGTCTTTCGAATCCAATTCATCACACGACTGTGTACTTCTCAAATCGAAGTGATCGTGCGTACGTCTGCAAGAATGTGTCATTTATCATATTGTAGTGTTGTGTCTGGTACTTGGCCATTAATTTTCCGCAATTTACTCTCGTAACGTCAATTTTGTATTTATGGGGGGCATAGATAGACCGGACCATGTTCACAATTGCCGTGACATTGTGGTCCTAATTAATATTGGACCACATTTTAAACAATAATTTTTAAGACAAAAATATTTAGGGAACAACTTCTAAACTCAGCCCCCCACCCCCCCCCCCCCACACACACACCCCACCACCACCACCATAACCGCAATCATTTTTGACACACAACCACAACCACCACCACCAATGATATAATAATAATTGTCACATACATACATACATACATACTAGATCTGGACAAGACACAAAGACTATATATATACACAGTTGATTTTAATAAAATTATTAATTCATATAATCAAGCATACAATTATGACATCTTTCTATTTCAAATTGGACTCTCCAAATTTAGAAATTGTATAGATTAATAAGAGGGAATTTGTGATATACGAATTGTCACATGTGACCTAAGAACGAGTAAACAATTACATAAGAAGTTGATACATTGGCATGCAGTCAATTTCCTTTGGATCTATGACTTGTGGACTATGACTAGTGACTTGCAAAAAATACACGTGACCTGCAAATATGACCTATGACTTGATTCGATAACTGTGAACATATGAAGTTCTACATGACCTATGAACAAGTTGTGACATGTGGACAATTAAATGTGGCAAGTGACTTGAATCTATAGTGAACATATGAAGTGTGACTTATGACTTATACAATACAATGTGTGATCTATGATAATTGTGATCTGAACATGTGACCCAAACACTATCGCCCAAAACTGCACACCATCAACAGAACACGTGACCCACGCACAACCACCACAACATCATTGCACACCACAGCGCAATGCAGTGGCCAGTGCGATCTCAAGGATAATAGATCGAAGCCACCACTACCTCCGAGAAACAATTCAAAGCCACCACTATCTCCAACTTCGTCCACAACCACAATCCACCACAACACATCCATCGAGCCCCCACATCACATCCACCACACCTCATATTGTTGCTGCAATGGCATCACATAGCAGCTTGAGCTAATATTTTGTGCATCCCCAAGAAAATCCAAACCTTCGTTCAAGTTTTCTTCGAGGGAGAGGGTCGTCATCGCTAGAGTAGAGGGGAGGGGAGGGGAGGGAAGAGGAGGGGAAGGGGTTAAAACAAGTTAGGGAATTGTGAAATAGAGTGGGCGTGGGTGGGTTTAGATTTTATTTTATTTTATAATATAATCATTAATATTAAAAAAAAATATATTATCACCTGATTATTGAATTAATAAGTTTGGAATTTGGATTTTGAATTTGAAAGTTGAAAGGCAGATCTAGTGTAATTTCCTTAAATATTTACCCTTGGAAATTTAGATGCCTGTTAATAATCCTATCGCTTTTGTAGCTGCAATATTCTTCCCCAACTTATTAAGGGAAGAAAAATTATGTTCCGAAGAAAATCCACATTTTTTATCGTGTCTAACTCATTAATGGAAGAAGCATAAAATTAATTAGTATGCAGAATCGAGAGCTAAATTATGGTTATGTATGTCTAAAGCTAGAACAAAACCACCAAAGTTGGGACCGGACAACGTGGCCTGAGGACCCATGCATGGGAGGAACGCGTACGACATCTGCTGCAGGCTCGAACTACGTTTCTAGTCAGATCATAATTTCGTTTTGTTTTTGCTTATTATCAAGTCAATCGGTCAAGCATAAATTTGCATAAATATGTGAAATGATATTATTATTTTACTTCGATAAAGTTGTAAAGTAGTTGATTAATAAGTTCAAACAAGACAAAGTAAACTATAATTGATTGGAGCTCGAGAATAGACTCACAAGTCACAACACCAGATATCATGATAGATTATAGAATGGTGCATTCTGAATTTTATTTTTTAATTTACTTATTTTAATAGTTTATTCATATAAATTCAAAATATCTTTTATTTTAAAATGTAAATTACTAATTGAAACAAAAACAAGTAAGGGTGAAATGCAGGGGCGGAACTGCCCTTGGGCTTCAGTCCGCTGAAGCCCACTAAGAATTTTGGAAGAATTTGCAGTTCATTTGGACGCCCAATTGCTTAGCCCACCAGAAAATTTTGTTGTCTTCCTCCAGACCACTGCTCCTGCTCGGCTGCTCAGGCGTGCCCGTGCCAATCCAAGTCCAACAGAGAAAGCCCACAACAATACTACAAATCAATCACAAAATTTTGACCCAATCCATTATTCATATCAAGTTCGGAGAATTAGAGCAAACATCAAACCCGATCTTGACACAAAATCTTGGCGATTGCTGCTGATGCGTTGCTGCCGCCGACACAAGCTCTCACTTTCCGGCGTTCCGCCCCTCCTTGCGCGGCGTCGACTGGTCAGTTTCTTCCTCCCTCCTTGCGCGACGCCGACTGGTGTGGTGGTTTGGTCTGGACTCTGGTAAGTGAAAAATGAGCAAGTGACTGTGAATATTGAATGGGAAATGGGAATGGAGTGACTTGGAGTCTGGACCGATTTTGGTCCTTATTCCTTAATATAATATTAGACTTTTTTTTTGTTTTTGTTATTTATTAATTTGGTAGTTTATTTATTGGTTATTAATTGTTTTGATTGTTGAATTTTTTGATTAATTCATTTTATTTATTTAGGGCTTATTTAGAATTAGGGATTTTGTGGTAATTTATTTATTTATTATAGAAAGGGGTTGTCTAGAATTTTTTGTGGTAAATTGGTAGACTAGTAGATACTTTTTTTATTAATTAATGGCTTACTTAGTTTTTTTTGTGAGTTGTGATAGTTTAAATTTATTGATTTATTTATTTTACCACTTGATTATTGTGATGAGAATTTTTTGATTGAATTTAGACAATACATATTTTTGCAGATTGATTAGAATGCTAAAAAGAAATATCTTTCATTATTTTAATAAGAAAGATGATGTTGGATCATCAAACACTCCAAATGTTCCCGAAGAAATTCCTACTTCAAATAAAAGACCAATGACTGAGAATGAATGTCCTGTTGAGACATTGCAAAGTGACACTCCATATTATGAACGAGATCCTGGAAAACGCGTCCCAATATCTCAGTATCCAGTTCATAGACAAGATGAGATTCGAAGAGCATATGTAGAAATGGGACAATTTCAACCTATATATGATTATCCTTACGTTAGATTTGGGAATCAAAATCGTCGATTTCAGTCATCTTGGTTCAAAAAATGGCCTTGGGTTGAGTTTTCCGTAGAGAAGGAAAGTGTTTTCTGTTTCCCGTGTTATGTGTTTGAAAGTGCTACCACTCAACGTGATACATTTACAGTATTAGGGTTCAGGGATTGGAAGAGGGTCAACTCTAACACTTGTGCATTCAAAAGGCATGAAGGGGATGGTAATTCGGTACATGCGTTTGCTATGCAAAAGTTGGATAACTTGAAAAACCTACCTCAACATATTGACATAATGCTAGAACAACGGAGTTCAAAAGAAGCTAAGGATCATCGCCTGTGTGTACAAACTGCTGTAGAAACTGTGAAGTTGCTAGCATTGCAACAATTAGCTTTTAGAGGTCATGATGAATCGGTTGACTCTTTAAATCGTGTAAATTACATTGAAATAATAAAGTTGCAAGGAAGAGCAAATAGAGAAATTGATGCAGTTGTTCTAGAAAATGCAGCTAAGAATGCCAACTACACATCACCAAAAATTCAGAAGGAAATATTACAAATTATTGCTGATTGTGTGCGACTCAAGATCCGTGATGAAATTAGTGATGCCAAATTTTGTATTCTCGTTGATGAAACAGTGGATGAATCACACAAAGAACAAATGGCTATTATTTTGAGATATGTTGATAGTTATGGATTTGTTAGAGAAAGGTTTTTTGAAGTTGTGAATGTTGTGGACACAAATGCATTGACCTTGAAAAAAGAGATATGTAATGTATTAAACCAATACAATCTCTTATTAAAAGATCTACGCGGTCAAGGATATGATGGTGCTAGCAACATGAGAGGTGAGTGGAATGGATTACAAGCTTTATTTCTTAAAGAATGTCAATCTGCTTATTATGTTCATTGCTTTGCGCACCGACTACAACTTGCTTTAGTTGCTGTGGCAAAAGAGGTACAAGATGTGTATCTATTTTTTCAAATTTTAAGTTCCATTGTTAACTTTGTTAGTGCTTCTTCTAAGCGTCATTCCCAATTGAAATCAATTTGATTGGATGAAATTGATGACTTGATAGCATCAGGGGAAGTAGCGACTGGTACTGGGGTTAATCAAGTTTGTACTTTGCAACGAGCTGGAGCTACTCGTTGGAGTTCACATTTTTTTCTCTGTGAAGAGATTGATTGAGATGTTTGGTTCAACTTATACAATTCTTGAAGATCTTATTGTAAGTGGATCAACCAGCAATATACGAGGAGAGGCTAAAGGTTTACGCAACGCTATGAGAAGGTTTGACTTTACATTTATTTTGTTGTTGATGCATGATGTTTTGGGAAAGACTGATTTATTATGTCAAGCATTGTAAATGAAAGATCAAGATGTTTTGAATGCAATACATTTAGTTTCAACTACAAAGATACTTCTTAACAATATGCGAAATGAGCATTGAGTGGATTTTCTTCAGAGGGTGGTGGATTTTTGTACAAGTAATGATATTGTTGTGCCTCAATTAGATGATCGTTATATGGAAGGTACAGGACGTTCTTGTCAACAACAAAATAATATCACAGTTGAAGACTATTATCACTTTCAAATATTCAATGCCGTGATAGATTTTCAATTGACAGAATTGAATTGTAGATTTGCAGAGACAACCATGGAACTTCTTCAGTTGTGCGAGGCTTTGAATCCTATCGATGGGTTTAAATCTTTTTCTATAGATGATATTTGTTCTTTAGCTGAGAGATTTTACCCTCTGGATTTTACTATTGCGGAGATGGATGATTTGAGGAGGCAATTAGATCATTACAAGTATGACGTACTTCTTCATCCGCAATTCCAGAATATTGATTCTCTTCCTAAGTTATGTCAGATGTTGGTTGAAACAAAGAAGTCTCGTCATTATTTTTTGATTGATAGGTTGATTCGTTTGGTGTTGACTCTTCCAGTTTCTACAGCAACAACAGAACGAGCTTTTTCAGCAATGAAACTTATCAAGACCTCGCTTCGCAATAAAATGGAGAATGAATTTCTATCAAATTCTATGGTCATCTATATTGAGAGGGAAATTGCTCTTGGAATTAATACGGATGTCATCGTTGATAAATTTTATCGTGTGGGGAGTAGGAGAATGCGTCACTAGTAACAGCTCAAGTTATTTTGTATTTACACATTTGCGGTGCTTTTTTAGCTCTTAGATATTGACATTGAAGTATAATTATTTTGTTATATTTACGAATTTGAAGTTCAAATTATTCTTGTCTTTGGCTTGAAAAAATAATAATTTCGGGGGGTCTCCCCCCTCCACCCCCCATTTTTTTATCTAGCCTACTACATTTTTAAATCCTAGTTCCGCCCCTGGTGAAATGTCAAAAGGGACATGCTATTTGAAAATCACTGTAGCACACTAAAGTGATGGGCATGTATTAAAGGCCTCTACAACTAGAGTTTTCCATGTAAGCCTCTCTTCGGGGGCTTTCAACCCTGAAAAAACAGTTTTTTTGTAGTCTTTTAGATAGATGAATGGTTAAAAAGTGGATAGAGAAAATGTGTAGGGTTAGAAATTAATTTGGAGAATTGTGTAATTTAAAAATTGGTTTAAAAACTAAAAAAAAAAAAGGTGGATCCGAACAGAGGCTAAAAAATGTGTAGCAAAATTCATTTTTGATCAAGCCCTATATGTGTCATGTGTGTGTAGAACATCAATGTTGTCAGTAATAAAATTAAACACCAATATCCTCTATCATTATCTTACAATAATAATTAAAGAAAAAAGTACGTATCTACACAATTAAAATTACACTTTTTAAACCTAACAAATTTTAAAATCTTCTTTTCAAAAATTAGGTATTAATTAATAATTAATAAATATAATATTATATATAATTATCACTAAATGTTAAATTAAAACTAATACAATATTAAATAAAAAAACTTAAACAATATTACAATAAATCCCTTCCTGTTATCCGACCAAGGTCCACCACCCAACACCCACCCCCATCCACCCACTCACTCCACTAGGTCACAATTAATTACACTAAGTCACATTTTGGTAACAATTATACATTTAGTCACAAATTTCACCCCACCCCCACCTTAGTCAGATATAGTCACAAAATCACAATTCAGTCACACATTCAAATTTAATCGCAAATTTAATCATCCACCTCACCCACCCCCGCCCTACATACCCTCCCTGCAAAGTCACATTTGTCATACAATGATACAAAGTCACATTTTGTCACAATTACAAATTTATCGTAAATTTCACCCCGCTCCAACCCAGCCCAACCCAACCAGTCCGCAAAGTCAGAGTTGGTCATACAAAGTCACATTTCAACCACAATTAAAAATTAGGAAAAGTACATTACTACACAACTAAAACTATTACTTTTTAAACCTAACAAACTTAAGGTTTTTTGTTTTTTTTTTTTTTTTTAAATTAGGTGTTCAATATTAATAAATAAATATTATATTATATTATATATAATATAATATAAAAATGATTGTTTATTATATTTTAAATTGAAACTAATATAATTGTAGATATAAAATCTCAAACAATACCGCTAATTTCCGTCCCACCCCACCCGAGTCACAGTTCACACAAAGTCACAGTTCAATCACAATTACAAATTTAAATGCAAAATTCACCCCGCTCTCAACCCCACACCACCCCATCCCACCCCACTCCACTCAGTCATAGTTGGTAACACAAAGTCAAATTCGATCAAATATACATATTTAATCGCAAATTTAACACCCCCCCCCCCCATTCTCATTCTCATCCCCATCCCACCACACCATACCATACAAAGTCACATTCCAACACCCCCCCCCCCCCCATTCTCATCCCCATCCCACCACACCACACCATACAAAGTCACATTCCGTCATAATTATAAATTTATCGCAAATTTCACCCTATCCCCATCCCACTCTAACCCGCAAAGTCACAGTTGGTCACACAAAGTCACATTTCTGTCACAATTACAAATTTAATAACAAAATCCACCCCACCCCTACAAAGTCACCATTGATCACACAATGTCACAGTTCGATCACATTACAAATTTATTTGCAAAATTTACCCCTCTCCACCTTACCCACAAACTCAATTGGTCACACAAGTCACATGGTCGAAAATTTCAACGCTTACCTCACCACACCCACCTCATCCCATCACTCAAGTCACAATTAGTCACACAATGTCGCAGTTGGGTGACAATTACAAATTAGTTGCAAAACTCACTACACACCCATTCCACCCGCAAAGTTACAATTTGATCACACAAAGGCGCAGTCCGATCACACAAGGTCATAGATCGATAACATGAGGTCATAATTCGATCACACAAAGTTACAGATCTTTCACATTTCTGTCATACGAGGTCACAGTTCGATCACACAAAGTGACACTTCAATCACAATCTCTAATATAATTGGTCACAATCAACCATAATTGCTTACATATCAACCATAATTGCTTACATATTATTTATTTATTGGTCACAACTTACGTGTTTCTTGGTAACGATTAATAACTATATTTATCACAATTACTTAATAATTGGTCACAATCATCCACACTTGATCACATATTATTTATTTATTAGTCACAACTTACTTATTTTCTTGGACACATCCTGCACTTATCACAAGTCACACAAAGTCACAATTAATCAATATCTTGATCACAGTTGCCTAATAATTGGTCACATTCCATAGGCATCACAAGTCAACAAAGTTACTATTAGTTAACATTTTTTCGTCACATTCCATACTCGCATAAAGTCACATCTGGTCGATATTTTGATCACAATTATCTATAATTGATAACAATAACTATTCAAAGTCACTATCGCCCATTGCTGCATGCCGCTTAGGGGTGGGCGTCGGGTGGTTCGGTTCGGGTATCTAAAGAATCGGAACCGAACCATACTTTTCGATTCTTGTAAAATGGAACCATTCGGTTCCATTGAATTGCCAGTACCAAACCATTCGATTGTGGTTCGATTTCGATTTTAATTCGGTTCTACAGTAATAATTATTTTTTGAGAGCTTTATCAAGAAGTATCAAGGCTTCCGGAAGAGAGTCATAACCTGAAATAAATTTCTACCGAATATACCAAGATTAAGGATTCCAAAAATCCTTTCACAGTGGAAAAAGCATAGGATTTTCCATAAAACAAAAGATGAATTAAACCAAAATAAAACAAATAACTTGGAAGCTTTTATGAGCATGGCATGAAGCCATAAATTTGTATAGTAAACTTGTAGGATGAATCATGAGCTTTAAATGCATTATTATTAATTGTTTTATATTTGTATTTAAATATTTAATTAACTCCATCGTGGTCATTTATAACTTGGCTTATTAATAAGTTAATCTCATTCTATTTTCATTTACTAAGAATTTCAGTTCAAGTGTGAAGTTAAAGGTTACGGTGAGGTAGAGACGTAGCAATTTTTTCATAAAAGAAAAAAAAAATTAATTATTTTCACTTTACCAAAAAAATTACAAATTCTTTTAATTTTTAGTTTTAGGACAACCAATTAAAATCATCCAAAAAATAAACAAGGATCAAAGACCTAGTTCCAACTTCGATTTTCGGTTCTGAAGGCAGAACCAAGAACCGAACTGAGAACCAATCGGTTCTTTGTTCGAAAACTGATTTCCTAATTTATTTTTTTTTAAAACCATACAGATCCGATTTGGTCATATCAGTTCCAGTGTTTTTGTCCACCCCTACTGCCACTCTCCACTCCCACCTCGCCCTCGCCCAAACACAACCACCGACAAAATTATCAAGTGCACAAACAGCAGTACAAACTAGAATTTGGACTTGGGGACTTAAGTTGCAATTCTATTTCAAGGACTAAACTTCATCTTCTCCGTAACTCAAGGTCCTACAACATAAATTTGCAAAAATGATGGTTGTTGTCACTACGATTCAAGCGTATACAGCATCACCTTTGTGGATCTGCCATTGCGAATTCGTCACTGTGACTAGTGTGTACACAACATTACCTGCGCGAAGAGTCTTGACAGCACATATTTTCGTCGCGGATTTTAGAGTAGCGACACCAAGCGGCCCTATCTTGATCTCACATGGAGTTCGCCTTTCAAGATCACTGTTGCAGGGTGGTGATCGCAGCAACAATCTACTGAGTTCATTGATCCGACTGTCACGTGCCTTTCGAGATCGCTGGTGCAAGGTGCGGATCGCGATGACGATCTTACTTTCTTGTTCACCAGTGATCTACACCCAACGCAGCACAAACCACCGCCACCTTTGTTGACAGCATCCCAACGCCGCCGATTTGAATTCCAGATAGTCGAATTGCCGCAAATACTTAATTAATAAATGTCAATTGAATTACCCCCTGATTTTTAAAGAAATAAAATTTGTCATCTTATTTTTACATTGTGAACTTTAAATGCTTGAGTTTATGTAATTTTCCCATAATTAAATGCAAGGGCGATTTTTTAAAACATAGCCACTGTATAAGGTGTATTTATATGGTATATTTTCTAAATTTTTATTTTGAGATAAATTATAAGTGTGTTTGATTCTAGTTAAAATGAATAGTGATTTTTAGGAGAATGAATAGTTGAAATTTGGTTGAAAAGTCAAATATCATGAACTTGACTTTTATTGAATGGTTGAGATTGAGTACTGCAGAAAAATAAGAAAATTTTAATGAAAACTAAATAAGAGCTATTTTTAGAATATGGAAACGAAAAATTGCATTTTTTAAAAAATTATAAATTTGTCATTATAAATAGTTAAATAGACCAAAATACCTATATCGATGAAATTTGAAGTTACATAGACAAAAAGATCACAATTTTATCATTTATATAAAAAAAAAATTAGGCTAGGGCCGCCTGTAAATAAGAAGTTATAGAAAAAATTATATGAGCTCATACATTTAAAGATCACTTTGTAAAAATAAGATGATAAAATTTATTTTTTAAAAATCAGGTACTAATTACTCATTTAATATTTATTAATTAAATACTATATTAACTAAATAATTTAAACCTAACCTAACATTCTCTCTCTACCACTCCTTCCATCCAACCCAGCCGATCCTAACATCCTCCCTCTCTCTCTCTCTACAACTCGTTGCTCCACCCAAAGTTCATACCACCATCAGAGCCGCTGCAATAGGCGGCTTGCGAAATCCTCCCCCCACCGATCCTGTGATACAGGAGGCAGCAGCGGCTCGCGAGGCTGTTGCTCACAGTAACAGCGCCAACGACAATAGGCAAGCAAATCATGGTGAGGCAGCCTATCGTCGCCAGCGCAGCAACATCTTTACACTGCCGCCATTGACGACGCATCACAAATGTCAATTTTAGGACCAGTCTAAGATTGTAGCAGATATTATTTCCATTTTACTTGTTGATGACGCATCACAACGGTCGATTAAACTCGTTACCAGCTCGATGGTGGTGATAGCAGCGGTAATTGGTGGTGATGGTGGTGGTGGTGGTGGTGTATAATTGTTGGTGGTTATGTTTTGGTGAAGTTAAGATGTGATGTGATTTGATATGGTGGTGGTGTTAAATTTATAGTATGTTATATATGAGTTTTTCTACCTGTGTTCGTGGAGGTCGAGGCAGAGATGGCGGTGTTGGTTATGTGGACTATGGAGTTTTGAAGTTGGTGTTGGTGGTAGTGGCGGACCCAGAATTTTTGATCAGTGGGTGCGAAACAGAATAATGTAAAAAATAATTTCAGATATGATAACGATAGTATTCAAAAATCAAAATGTAGTACATTTTTTACAATTGTTCCTTACGACTTTTCATACTTTGAAAACGTCGTATAATAGTCTCATTATCAATTTTATTAAATACATCTTTTTCAACATATAGCACTAAGCTATCATTCATCCATTGGTCTCCAATCCGATTGCGCAATCGATTTTTCACAATATTCATAGCAGAAAATACCCTTTCAACTGTAGCAGTAACAACTGGAAGGGTTAATCCTAATGTCACGAGCCTATAAACCAATGGGTACACTCGATTTTTTTTTTTGTCACAACCAACTTGATTGCA
This sequence comes from Ligustrum vulgare, assembly GCA_963555705.1. Lineage (NCBI taxonomy): Eukaryota > Viridiplantae > Streptophyta > Magnoliopsida > Lamiales > Oleaceae > Ligustrum > Ligustrum vulgare. Next base: position 23,168,278 of record OY743177.1, on the reverse strand, counting down.
AGTTCACTAAGGCCCCGTATATCTTTGAACTCCTTGCTAGTGCGCATATCAACAATATAGTTTCGAAGTTGATCATCAAGTGACATAAGCTGTACTTTCGAAAAATCTTCAGGATAATGCTTAGCAAGACTGATTAATTTCTCCTTGTCAAAAGCATAGAATGAATCATCGGGACATAAACATGCTAAACAAAGAAGTAATTCCGTACTTGCCTCAGAGAAACGATCATTCAACTCTTGAAGTTGCATATCAATGATAGAATAGAACAAATCCACACGAAAACGATGAAGATTTGTTGTTTCTTCAGTATTACGCCGTGAGCGACCTGGGCGTATAAACACACTATCCATATCAGGAACACCAATATTATATTTCTGACAAAAAGTAATGACTTCATCAAAAAAAGAATCCCACTCTTTTTCCCTCATCTCTTGGAGCCTTTGTTTGAACACTGTCACTAAACTCATAGCATTAACAATATCCTGATTTTTTCTTTGTAATGCCTTAGACAATTCATTTGAGATTCCTAAGATGGTTCTCATAAGATGTAGATTAAACACAAACTCAAATGATTGCATCGAGTCTAATAAATTATCAGCCTCACATCTTTGTTCACGTGTTGAGCCATCAACAGAAATCATTTCAACGACATCAATTATAGGTGAGAACATCAAAATCAAACTAATCAATGTACGATAATGCGATCCCCAACGTGTATCACCAAAACGTGCAATAGTACTTTGCTGATTAAGACCCCGTCCACTTGAAATCTCACCATTACCAATTGCTTCAGAAATTATGGCTTCTTGTTTGTCTCGGAGAATATCACAACGCTTTGAGGAAGCTCCAACAATATTCACCACACTAGAAACCAAATTAAAGAGTGACTGAACTTTCTTGTGCTTCTTTGCCACAGCTACAAGAGCCAAATGAAGTTGATGTGCAAAACAATGTACATAAAAGGCACTTGGATTCTCTTTCAAAATAAGTGCTTTTAGACCATTGAACTCACCTTGCATATTACTAGCCCCATCATAACCCTGACCTCGCAATCTGGATATACTCAACCCATATCTTGAAAATAATTTATCTATAGCCGCCTTAAGTGATAGAGCTGTAGTACTAGGAACATGTTCAATCCCAATAAAACGTTCAACTACATGTCCCGTCTTATTAACATAACGTAAAACAATAGATATTTGTTCCTTCACAGAGATGTCTTGAGATTCATCAACTAGAATTGAAAAGAATGTACCAGCAATATCATTGATGATAACATCAATTGTTTCAAGAGCTGCAGCATTTACAATATCCTTTTGGATTTTTGGAGAGGTTAGTTTGTGATTTTTTGGAGCGTTTTTCAAAGTGACAGCTTTAATTTGCTCATTATGATCAGCTAAAAACTGTAATTGTTCAAGAAAGTTACCTTGATTATTTGACTCTTCACACTCATCATGACCACGAAAAGCAAGTCCTTGCCGTAAAAGAATTCGAACACAATCAATTGATGCATTTAGACGAACTCGATATGCACTCCGTGCTTCTTTTGTCTGCTTGAAGAAAACTGTCTCAATATGTTGCTCTTGATTCATCAATGCTTCACAATTGCTTCGGGCTTGATTGTGTGCACTATTGACATCTCCAACATGTACTCCAAGTCTATCCTTCTTTCTGAAATTCTGGAACCCTTCTTTCACAAAAGCATCACCACCTCCTTGTTCCCCATTGTTTGGTCCAAACAAATAACAGTATAAACAAAATGCAGCATTTTTACTTATACTATATTCCAACCAATCACCATATTCATTAAACCAAGCAGGAATGAATCTCCTTGTTTTGTTTCGTGGAAACACATGACTCCGAGGTTGGCATGGACCTCTCTGCAAGTATGCTCTTCTTATTTCATCTCGAAGATTAACATTGTAATCCATAATTGGAGTTCTTAATCCGGGGTCAGTGGGAAGTTGTTCAAGTGTAACATTGATAGGCTCAATATCTGCTTACATTACCTCAAAATCTTCTTCAAAATCAGTTCCATCAATGTTTGCTTCATCAATTTCATCAATAGTTGCTTCCTTTGCAATTGCTTCATCGATTTCATCAATATCATCAATACTTACTTCATTAGCTTCAATGGTTTCATCAATATTTGCTTCATTTGTTTCATCGATTTCATCAACGCGTAATTTCTTTGCCTCAACCTCTTCTTCAATAGAATTTTGAGACATTCGTTTAAAATATCTCAACATTTCTTCCTGCGAAATCAAATCAAACAAAGATAACTTCAAATTCCCATTCAATCCATTATCCATCCATCCTCAAAATTCAAAAAAATTCCATTTTCCATCATAATTCAATTCATCAGTAAAACCATATCTAATTATCTATTACTAATTTACTATTAGAATTTAGAAAAATAACTTACAAGCTACAACTTACAAATTACAATTTACAAAATAAATGAAACTTAACAATTCATTGAATTCAATACAGACAAATGACAATGACACAATGTCACAGACTCACAAATCACAATACTGGAAAATGGAAATTGAAATTGGGAAACACAAATACCCAATCATGAATCAACCATTAGTATTAATTAAGGATTACCCAATTCCAAACCCACTCCACTCCAAACTCCACTCGGCCACTCTCCACTCCCAGTCTCCCACACCACACCAGTCACCACACTGTCCAGACCAGACTCCAGAGTCCAGACTGATGCAGTGATGCTCCAAGGCCCAAGCTCCAAAACCAACCACAGTTACCACTCCACACGCAGTGATGCAGACGCAGTCACGACTCACGACTCACGCTATCACGTATTACACACAAAACCCACCAAATCCAATGAAGTATGAACCAAAATACCAAATAAAGCTAGAGTCTGAAGAACTGAAGTGCTTACAGGAAGGCTACAGCCGTGCTTCTGGTTCAGGTTCAACTGTCGAGGAGCGGTCAAGGCTTCAAAGTTCGAGCAATGTTGATGTTGGTGTTGCTGGCTGCTGCTGTTGTGACTCTGCAGCACCTGCCGTGTGTAGGTAAGGACCGAAGGTACGGTCGGTCTGGGTGGCGCTGTGCCTGTAGCAGGAAGAGGACGGCGATGGGTTGGCGTTGGACTTCTAGTTCTAGGTCGATGGGGGTGAGGTTGTGGGCTGAGATTTGAGAGGATGATGAAAGAAAAGAGAACGGGAGGACTGAGGAGAGCGACTGAGCGAGTATTGGGCTCTGCTGCGGACGGTGCTGAAGGTTTCTGGCTTTGTTGGTTGCTGCGGTGATGAAATGAGAGGAAGAAGGAAGCATACGGAAAAAAAAAAAACGGGTGCTGAATTTGGGCCAAAAAAAATTTGGGTTTGGGCCGGATCCAGTGGGTGCGGCTGCACCCACTGGACCCTTAATGGGTCCGCCCCTGGTTGGTGGTGCCGATCTGGTGGTGGTTAGTTGGGGATGTAGTGAGGTGAGGTGAGGTTGGTTTTGGTGGTGCCGAGCTGGTGGGGGTTAGTTGGGGTTCAGTGATGTAATATCCCAAGTTCAAAAGTTTACACTTAGGCGTGTTAACTTTTCTTTACTTAAATGCGGAAACGAAATCATTTAAAACCTCAAAATTTTTATTTTCTATTTTAAAATTCTGTTGAAATTTCGATAGCTCTATAAATTGGATTTAACTAACCTGTAAAGAGACATCATATCCATTTTACATATACAAATCTCAACTCATTTAATAACCAACATCACCAAAACCATTTCAATCAATCCCAACTCCTCAACATAATATTTTCAATCAATAAACTTTAACAAATGAAATAAGGGGTAGTTTAATCCCTAATACGCTACCATTGCTTATTCAAAGCTAACTTCAACCAAACAATTATAAAAAATGAATGAATAAGAAATAATTAATGAAAATTTTAAGTAAATTCTAAATTAACTTTATTAAAAAGGAATGAAAGCAGGTACTTTCTGAGTCTGCCACCAAATGCTCTCCTCGTATCATCTAGCTTTCATCACCTGAAATATTGGAGAGGGATGGGGTGAGCTAAAGCTCAGTAAGAAAACTTCGTGCAAGTGATGCATGCTTATGACATGAAATACTTTAAATAATTCGAAATATATATCCCCATTTCCTTTACTTTCCAGAACTTTCTAACTTTTCAAACTTTCACTTAAACATTTCAAAACTTTAACTTCATTTCTATCGTGAGCTCACTTGATGTACCTTCTAGTCAATCAGATAATAGTGGGCAATTCTTATTTGAAACCAAATCACATTTACCGGTAAATCATTTATCCCACCGCAAAGCGGCTCATTCACTTTATTCCACCGCAAAGCGGCTCATTACTTTTAGGTACGCCAGTCCCCCGCGCCCAATTTCCCACTTGCATCTTTCATGACATAGAAGTACACCCATTCTTTCTTAAAAAATTTGGGATATATAACTTTTGAACAAAATTGCACCTAAACACATTTCTTTCATTTAAAAACATTTGACTTCCCAATTTCGATATCAATGCATGGATGTCAATGCATGCTTGATGATACAATGACATAATAACACGCATACTTGAACATTTCCTTAAGTACACATACTTGTATATCGTAAACTAAAAGCATTAAAATTAGATAATTAACACGAATGTCAATTAAGCACATTAATTTCACATTAAACATTCAACTTTGATGAAAGTAGGGGAAGTTTACTTACTTAACATTCTTAGAAATTACCGTTATCTAGATTTACAAGTGGAGGAGCCTCGGCTGCCCGTGACGTCAATGTACCAAAATCGTAGTTGTATCCATTCATTGAATAAAATATACTTTTAGTTCAAAAATCACATTTAAAACTCTTAAATGAGGTTGAGACTTTCATGTGACTTACAATTCAAATCAAATGGGATCTTAAGCTATGTTAAATACAGACCATACTACATTCAGAATAAGAGATTAACTTCAATGACAAAATTGAAATCTAACTTATCAAATTACACAAAGGTCAAAGCTATAGAATATTCATCACAACTTAAATTTCACAAAAACAATTCCAATTAACATTCTAAGTATTTATAAATTTGAAAATCACCATTTATTCAAATTTTACCCGAATAGTTAACTAAACTACAAATTTTATAAATTTTTGAAAGTCGAAAATAGTAACTCTAAGTCAAAAGTATACACTAAAATTGAATTAAAACCACCTCATTGCTTGAAATTCTAAATTAGTATACACATTTACATAATTTACTCCAAACTTTGAAATTATAAAGATAACTCCAAATTAACTAACCGAAATCAATTATCAGTTAAACTAATTAAAACTAAATTTCTTAAATCTGAAAATACATTACAACTCCAATTTAGCTAGAAATTTAAATAAACTAATTAATTATATGAATCCATAAATCTGAAAAGTACACACACACACACACATATTTATATATTGCCTCAAATCTGAATTTAAGAATTTAAAATTCGAAATTTAACTAAAACCCAATCTGAAAAATCTGAAACCTTCACATAAATACATACATTCAACATATATACATCAATACATATAAACATGTGTGTGTGCGTGTAACAGAGTGTGTTATGTGTGTAAAACCGCGAGTGTGTATCCATGTATGCGAGTGCGCAGTGTAAGGAATGAGCAGTTACCGCGGTAGTGGCCAAGGTGGTGGTCGCCGATGTGGGGGAAAGGAACCGAGAGGGTGAGGCGCAGTTCGGTTTTGTGTGTGAAGTGAGAGAGAGACCAGGGTGAGGAGAGAGAGAGAGAGAGAGAGAGAGAGAGAGAGAGAGAGAGAGAGAGAGAGAGAGAGGATTATTAGGTTAGGTTTAATTATAATCTTTTAAAATTTGCAAATTGGTCTCTCATTTCTCTCTATGAACATAATTAAGTCCATAAGTTCTATTTACTCTCCAATTGCCACCAAACATTCCCCCAACTTTCAATATAACACAACTTTCAATATAACACAATAAAAATAGAAAATAGCATGTTTAGGCATTAAGACAAATAATCGTATAAAATTACACGTAACAATTTATAAACTTTCTAATTGGTACATTGATCGAGACAGTGTCCAAGTCCTTCCACTACAAAATAATTCAAATCATTGACATAAAAAAATTATCAAATTTATAATTTGTAATAGCATTAACAAAAATATTACGTGGAATTTAAAGTTTCACGTAAAAATAAAAAGCGGTATTCCAAGTGAGGTGAGGTTGAGGGTGGTGGGGTGGGTGACTTGAACAGTGATTGTGATCAAAATGTAGGGGTGTGTGTGGGTTGGGTTGGGTCGGTTTTTTGCCCAACCCGAACCCAACCCAACCCAACCCAAACATGAATTCAAACACAACCCATCAAGTTTCGGTCGGGTTGTGTTGAGTTGAGTGGATTGAGCTTTGGTCTAATTAAATAAAATTCTTAGAAGATTAAAAAATTATACTCATAAATCAACTATTAACTCAAATAAATTATGTACAATACAATAAGCTCAAATATAATAAATTGAATACTTGCTAATAAAATTAAAATATGTCCAAATTATATTTGAGTTTCATCCAAATTAAAAATGGATTTAAGATTCTTGAAATTTAAATGGTCTTATATTTTTAAAATTTTGATTGGGTTGGGTTGGGTCGGGTCGGGTTGGGTTTGTCATCCAACCCACAACCCAACCCAATTCAACCCAAACAATTTTATTTTTTTATAACCCAATCTAACCCAATTTTCATCAAAACCGAACCCAACCCAACCCGATCCGGTTGGATTGGGTTGGGCGATTTTGATGGGTTGGGCAGGTTGATGCCCACCCCTATCAAAATGCAGACTAAATGTGATTTTGTGCGACTTGTAAAGGGTATGAAATGTGAGTCACGTGACCTATTATTAGGTACATGTGACAAAAAATATTTACTAACCATGACCAAGAAACTCACAAGTTGTGATCAAGAAATAAATAATATGTGAGCAATTATGGTTGATTGTGACCAATTGTAACTTTGTGTGACCATTGGATGAGAACGTGATGTGACCTACAGTTATGTCAAATATGACTATGTGTTATCAAGCTGTGACTTTGTAACAACCCGGATTCAACTTAACAGGCTGCCCCGGTTGTTAGATGACGACGTACTGTCCCCACTGCACCAACATGAGTCTTTTCAGCATGCTTTGTCCTCACTCGTACGCTCCCCAAGAAAAATTCCTAGGAGGTCACTCATCCTATAATTGCTCTAAGCCAAGCACGCTTAACTGTGAAGTTTCTAACGATGGACTTTTGAAAAAGAAGGTGCACCTACCTAAAATTTCTTTTCAGCTTTCTTGGTCGTGGTATTACAATCACCCCCATTAGTGATTAGACTCGCGACGTCCTCGTCGCGCTTAACCCATCTAAGGATCTGTTGCCAGTCGATTTCCTGGTCGCTAGCTCTGATACCATTTGTAAAGACCCGGGCCCACTTCACGAGTTGTCCCGGCCGTTAGATCGACGGCGTACTATCCCCACTGTACCAACACGAGTCTTTTCAACATATTTTGTCCTCACTCGCACACTCCCCGAGAAAATTTTCCTGGAGATCACACATCCCAGAATTTCTCCAAGCCAAGCACGCTTAACTGTGAAATTTCTAATGATGGATTTTCGGAAAAGAAGGTATACCTTGTTGGTATGAGTAATACCAATAATTTCTTTTCAGCTTTCTTGGTCGGGGTATTATAGACTTTGTGTGAACGAACTGTGACCTCGTGTGAGCAAACTGTGACCTCGTGTGACCGAACCGTGACTTTATGAGATCAAACTGTAATCAAACTATGACCGAACTATGATATTGTGTGACCAAACTGTAACCTTGTGTGATCGAACTATGACCTTTGTGCAACTAAACTGTGACTTTGCCAGTCGGGTGGGGTGGGATAGGTGAAATTTGCGATTAAATTTGTAATTGTGATTTAAATCTGACTTTGTGTGACCAACTGTAACTTGTGGTTTGGGTGGGGTGGGGTGGGATGGGGTGGGGTTGGGTTGGGTGAAATATGTGACTAAATTTTTAATTGTGATCGAACTGTGACTTTGTGTGACTAACTATGACTTTGAAGATGGGGTGAGTGGGATGGGGTGAAATTTGTGACTAAATTTATAAATTTGACCAAATTGTGGCTTTATGTGACTAACTGTGACTTTGTGGGGTCGGGTCGGGGGTGAGAGCTATGATGGACAGACACAGGTTGTTGTTTGATGGCTTTTTTATTTAAATATTATATTAGTTTTAATTTAATATATAATTGATAATTATTTTAATATGATACAATATTATATTTATTAATTACTAATTAACACTTGATTAAAAAAAAAATTCCTTAGTTTGTTAATTTTAAAAAGTGATAGTTTTAGGTTTGTAGTTATTTACTTTTCCAAAGTTATATTGGAACCTGGCCCAAACTACTGACCTGTTACTGTAGTTAATTAATTTTGGAGGGACTTGAATTAAAGAGAAAGATGAGGTCGAAGTCCAAAATATAACTGAGTTTAAAGTTGAACAATGCAATCACCGATGCGAACCACGTAGCAATTGTAGCTACGCAACCCGTAAAAGATTGACACGACCCAAGAACGTCCAAAATAACCAAGATTTATGGATCCAATTAAAATTAATTGAATCAAGCAACCAATACAATCACCAGGATATACTGACCTCTTGATCACAAACAATATTAATTCTCACCGAGATTTGAACAAACACGATTTAACTCGCAAGTTCGAATTATATTCAACGAAGAATGGTGTTTGAAAGCAATTTGCCTCACAATAATAATATCAAAGTTGTGTAATTGAAAAGTAAACATAAAGAACCCTTATATAATGATAAAGGACGAAACCAGGTCTTAGAATTATACTAGAAAACAACTTAATTGGAAAAGGAAATAAAATATTTCAAAATCTGCGCAAATTGCGAATAGGTCCTCCACGATTGAACTGCGCGATCGCGTGGTGAATGACGGCTCGATCGCGTGGAAAGCTTTAAAATCTTCTGCCTTAATTTTACCACGGTCGCGCGATCGCCGACCTTTTATCGCTTCACAATCGCGTAGGAGCCCGATTGGCTCCAATTTTCATCCACTTGAATCATGTTGATCCACTTGGCTTCGGGACTCGGTCCAACATGAAAAGTTGTTTCTTTATTAGTCAAGAACAAGTTTTTGTACATGGCCTCTTGCACCACGTTGTCCATTGCTTCTTTGACCTTCTTTGCACGAAACCGATTCATCGACCCTGCTTCCACAATCAACGGATCCTTGCTTGGGCTTGTGTTTGGGCTCTCGATTTGGATCGCATCATCCCCTCCCCCTTCGAAAGGATTCGGCCTCGAATCTGTACCTGCATCAAATAAAGAAATATCAGACACATTAAATGTAGCTGAAACCTTATACTCACCTGGTAAGTCTAGTTTGTATGCATTTTCGTTGATCCTTTCAAGGACTTGGAATGGACCATCTCCCCGTGGTTGGAGCTTTGACTTCCAGTGGTCCGGAAAACGCTCTTTCCTCAAGGGTACCCAGACCCAATCTCCAAGTTCAAAAACAATATTTTTCCTACCCTTGTTTGCTTAAGATGCATAGCGCTTATTCTTCTTGTCAATCTCTAACCTCACCTTTTTTATGGAGTGATTTAACCAATTCAGTATTCTTCTTTCCATCTAAACTACCACATTCATCAACAGGTAAAGGAATTAAATCCAATGGTGCTAATGGATTAAAATCATAAACAATTTCAAAAGGTGAACAAGAAGTAGTGGAATGAGTAGCCCTATTATATGCAAATTCGATGAATGGTAAACACTCCTCCCAACTTTTTAGATTCTTATTGATGATAGTGCGCAATAATTGAATCATGGTCCTATTAACTACCTCGGTTTACCCATCAGTTTGTGGGTGACAAGTGGTGGAAAAGAGTAGTTTAGTCCCTAACTTGTTCCACAAAACTCTCTAAAAATGACTAAGAAACTTAACATCCCCATCCGAAACAATGCTTTTGGGAACCCCATGTAAACGCACTACCTCCTTAAAGAAAAGGTCCGCTATGTTGGTAGTATCATCGGTCTTGTGACATGGTATAATATGTGCCATCTTTCTAAATCTATCTACTACCACAAAAATTGAGTCTCTCCCCTTCTTAGTCCTAGGTAACCCTAAAACGAAATCCATGGAAATATCAACCCAAGGTTTGCTAGGAACGGGTAAATGTGTGTATAACCCATGGGGCATAACCTTAGACTTAGCTTTTTTACAAGTAATGCATCTACCACAAACCCGCTCAACATCAATCTTCATCTTAGGCCAATAAAAATGTTCACTTAATATTCCTAAGGTCTTTTTAACCCAAAAATGCCCCCATCAAACCTCCACTATGGGTCTCCCTAACAAGAAACTCCCTCATTGAATACTTAGGAACACACAATCTATTTTCCCTGAATAAATAGCCATCATGCTTGAAGAACCTATCCAAAGCCCCCTTGCCACTTGAATCATAAATAATAGAAAAATCTAGATCACTAGCATACATGTCCTTAATGTATTCAAAACCAAGCAATTTAGCATTTAAAGAAGTCAATAGTACATACCTTAGAGACATGCATCAGCTACTTTATTTTCCTTACCTTGTTTATACCGGATGACATATGGGAATGTTTCAATAAATTCCACCCACCTTGCATGTCTCTTGCTCAACTTATTTTGGCCCCTCAAATGCTTCAATGATTCATGATCGGCATGAATCACGAACTCTCGTGGCCATAGGTAGTGTTGCCATGTCTCCAATGCCCGCACAAGTGAGTACAACTCCTTGTCATATGTGGGGTAATTAAGAGCAACCCCTTTTAACTTTTCACTAAAATAAGCTATTGGCCTTCGATCCTGCATTAAAACAGCTTCAATACCTAGCCCTGAGGCATCACATTCAATCTCAAAAGCCTTGTCAAAGTTAGAAAGTGATAAAATCGGTGTTTTACACAACATGTTTTTGATAGTCTCAAATGCATGCTCCTGTTCTATACCCCATTTAAAACCTACACTTTTTTTGACAATTTCCTTGAGTGGTGCGGCAATTATGCTAAAATCTTTAACAAAGCGCCTATAAAAACTAGCCAAGCCATGAAAACTTCTAACCTCAGTTATGCTTTTAGGTGTTGACCATTCTTTAATAGCTTTGAATTTCTCTTCATCTACTTCTATCCCCTTAGCACTAACCATATAGCTAAGAAATACAATTTTTTCCATGCAAAAGATACACTTTTTAAAATTAGCATAAATTTGTTCTTGCCTTAAAACCACAAGCACACACCTAACATGCTCCACATACTCATTCAAAGTTTTACTATATATCAAGATATTATTGAAGTAAACTACAACGAATGTACCTATAAATGCACGTAAAACACGATTCATTAAACGCATAAATGTGTTAGGTGCATTAGTAAGTCCAAAGGGCATTACTAACCATTCATACAAGCCATATTTAGTTTTAAAAGCAGTTTTTCACTCATCTCCTTCCTTCATTCGAATTTGATGATAACCACTCTTAAGATCAATTTTACTAAATATGCTAGCCCCATGCAATTCATCTAACATATCATCTAACCTAGGAATAAGATGACGATACTTTACCATTATGTTGTTGATGGCCCTACAATCAACACATTCTCCAAGTCCCGTCCTTTTTTGGTACAAGTAACATGGGGACGGCACATGGGCTCATACTCTCCCTTATGTAGCCTTTGCTCATCAAATCCTCCACTTGCCTTTGATGCTCCTTCGTCTCCTCGATGTTACTTCGATAAGCGGGGCGGTTTGGAATGACTGCTCCAGGTACGAAATCAATTTGATGTTCAATACCCCAAATGGGTGGTAACCCACTAGGCATGTCATCTGGGAAAACATCTTCGAACTCCTGCAATAAAGAAATATCCAAACTAGGGTGGGATTTGTTAGTTTCATCAAATGCAAAGAATGATTCCTTGTATAATAAAATACCATTGGTCGCTCTTCCATGAATGTCTTCTTGATTTCACTCTTTTTTGCGTAGAAACTCATTTTTTTTCTTTTCTGACACTCTTCGCCCCCTCTCCTTTTTCTGAGATATGTACCCTAGTACTCTTTTTTCTCTCGCCTCTCCTTTTTCTGGAGTTGTGGCTCCGACCCTGTAGCGACCAAGATTTTTTACGCGATTAATAATTATTTTAATAGAAAATCGTGTCGCTAGTATTTCACCCATTTTTATTAAGTTAACGCCACGACGTATTCGTATAGCCAAGTCAAGAAATAATCGAGATCGTTCGATTTTAAATTAAATTCCGAATTTCTAAAAATATCTCCATTCTCTTGATTTAAAGTATATTAAGTCTAAGTACTTAATTCAATGTTATCCAAATATTTATTTGTACAAAAATTACTTTTATTATTTAAATTAAGAAAATATATGCAAGCATGAGAGGTTCCATTATATGTAATCATGAAGAGCATAATATTTGTATAAATATGGAAAAGTATATGAATGATTTATATACTCCATTATATATAATCATGAAGAGCATAATATTTGTATAAATATGGAAAAGTATATGAATGATTGATAAGACTCCATTATATGTAATCATGAAGAGCATAATATTTGTATAAATATGGAAAAGTATATGAATGATTTATATACTCCATTATATATAATCATGAAGAGCATAATATTTGTATAAATATGGAAAAGTATATGAATGATTTATATACTCCATTATATATAATCATGAAGAGCATAATATTTGTATAAATATGGAAAAGTATATGAATGATTGATAAGACTCCATTATATATAATCATGAAGAGCATAATATTTGTATAAATATGGAAAAGTATATGAATGATTGATAAGACTCCATTATATATAATCATGAAGAGCATATTATTTGTATAAATATGGAAAAGTATATGAATGGTGCTTTACTTTAAGAAAAGGATGTGTTAAAATTAATAGAATTGAATGATTATGTTTACAATATGCCAACTTTATACATCTATTTAAACCCATCTCTTTTACACACAACTCTACACATATACACTTATTTCCAATCTCTTGACAAAATCCACAAGTAAGAGAAATTCAAGGTGGTCAAGAAAGTTTTGGTCCATTTACTACTACACTTCATTTTAATCTTTTAAAAGGTAAGTATATCTTATGTTTTTATGAAAAGTAAGTATGTTTTTATGAAAGGTAAATACACCTTATGTTTTTATGAAAAGTAAGTATGTTTTTATGACAAGTAAGTATATCTTATGTTTTTATGAAAAGTAAGTATGTTTTTATGAAAGGTAAATACACCTTATGTTTTTATGAAAAGTAAGTATGTTTTTATGACAAGTAAGTATATCTTATGTTTTTATGAAAAGTAAGTATGTTTTTATGAAAGGTAAATACACCTTATGTTTTTATGAAAAGTAAGTATGTTTTTATGACAAGTAAGTATATCTTATGTTTTTATGAAAAGTAAGTACGTTTTTATGAAAGGTAAATACACCTTATGTTTTTATGAAAAGTAAGTATGTTTTTATGACAAGTAAGTATATCTTATGTTTTTATGAAAATGTTTGGATCATTGCTATGAAATCAATCTCACAAGATTGTTATGGGTTCCATATGATATGTTTATGATTATGCTAAGGGGACCGGAGTTTAGTAGCGCTACACATAAGAATTCTTGCCATTTAAGTTCGGTAAAATTCTTGTGTCTCCCTATGTTTATGAGTATTTCGATCCCATCCTATGTTATGATGAAAATGATCCATATGCTTTCAAAAGAAAATTTATGCTTGGTATACTTACTGGGATTTTATAAATCTCACTCCACGATATTTACCATTTTCAGATAATTGAAGGTTCGAGGCGGTCAACATGGAAGTGGCAAAAGTGGTTAAGATTGATGAGATAATTATGTTGAACTTTATGTAAGAAAATTATGTTCTATTTTTATTCACAAATAAAATTATGGGATTCTAATTATTCTTTTGAATAATTTTACATTACTATTTAAGTCTCGATAATATGATATGAGTCACTTTTAGTGGCACTCGAATGGAAGAGAATTCGGGTCGTCACAGTTGGTATCAGAGAAAAGAGTTTTAAAAACGATTCTGTAGATTTTTGAAATTTTATTTCTTTAAAAAAAAAAAAAAAAAAATCACTATTCACGTGAACAGTAAAACGACGTGCTATTCATGATGAACAGTGAACGAAATCACTATTCATTATAAAAAAAAAAGTTGAATTTTCACATGTCAAGTATGGTTATGATTTTGAAAAGCATGATGAAATTTGATGTGTGAATTTCAAGGACAAAATTCATTTTAAGCAAGGGAGTTTGTAATGTCCTGAAAATTTTATAGAATATAATTAGTTAGTGATATGATGTTTATATTGATGTCTTTGATAAATTTCTAGAAGTTCGTGGACTAAAGGAAAAATAAGATTTGACGATAAATTTTATTTGGGTTAAGTTATTAATTATTGATGGGGAGATAATTACTATATCGATATTGGATTTGTTTTGAAGACTGTGATTAATTAGGAATTATGATTCAAGAAAATGTTGATTTGGATACAACCACATTAAATTATTGTTGATTAAAGGAAAAAAAGATTATATGAAATATTTTAACTCATCACTCTACTATGTCACTCTCCACGTATTGACTCCTCGAACCAGGTATGTTATATGCTTTGCAAGTCATTTACGATTTTATTAAGACATGTTAAGTATGAAATCTTCATATGTTATGAATCTTTATGTGTTACACATAATATACATGTCAAGTATGATATAAATTGATAGAAGACTCAATTTTTTTATTCTTTTCAATGTAGAATCATGAGACAGAGAGGATATTTATATGAATTTTGGTGCATATTAAGCTTAGTAAGATTGACTCAATTAGAAATTAAGTTGGGTTGTAACTTTTGCCCAAAATATATGGAATAATATATTAAACAAACAAAATTGATAATGAATTCGTACAATAATTTATCCCTTTATCACTACCTTTGTGTAAAAACAAGGGAAAAACTGTGGATGGTTATTAGTACTTCATCTTCAAGTTTCAATTTTCGGTTCAATAATTTATCCCTTTATCACTACCTTTGCTTA
Organism: Ligustrum vulgare; assembly: GCA_963555705.1. Classification (NCBI taxonomy): domain Eukaryota; kingdom Viridiplantae; phylum Streptophyta; class Magnoliopsida; order Lamiales; family Oleaceae; genus Ligustrum; species Ligustrum vulgare. The sequence continues at coordinate 23,153,094 of OY743177.1, read as the reverse complement.
AAAGCAAGGAAAAACTGTGGATGATTATTGGTACCACTCTTCAAGTTTCAATTCTGAAAAAAAAAAAAAAAAAATTCAGAAAGAAAAGAAAGAAAGAGAACGGGTGTTGAGCATAATGGGAATAATATGACTTAAGAATGATTTTCAAAATAATTGTTGTCCTCGAGTTTAGAAATGATAAACCTTAAATGGACTTTGTATAATTGATTTTAGACATGGCATTAAGTATGAGAAGTCAACAGAAATGATTAGAAATATGTTCAGATTATCTATCATTTAGATTTAATGAGAAATAGCGAGCCAATTTTATGAATTTTTATGAGATGTTAAGATTATAAGTGATATGATTTTAATGAGACTTTTATGAGAAGCATTATGAAGTTAGAGATTTAAAGATTTGGTTATTGGGAATTAAGTAATGGATATTATGTTGAGTAAGTGAATTATGCCTCTATATTGAAGAGAAATTTATTATGAACTTTGGCCTTGTGATTAAATTTTGGGAATATGATTTATGACTTATAAATATAAGTATGAGTAATCTTTTGAGCCAATTAAGGTATTGAAGGAAGTGATATTGTGATATTGACGACTATGATTTGAAATTTCTATGTTGAGGAATTATGAATTGATTTTCTGGAATATTTTTTTATGATATTGAAGTTTGATGAAATTGTGGTCAATTTTTAGATCGTTGTGATCAAATGTGGAATTATTTATTATTGTGAGTTATGAAGTATGCTTACGGTTTGAATAAGTCCAAATTTCAAAGGAAACTCTGCTTAGAATTTTATCGTTTGGAATTAAGAGCATAGTATGGTATGCAATCACTAAGAGAATTGAGGTTAGACATGCAAATTCATTTACATCACAAACGAGATTTAGTAGATGATAACAGAGATATTTATTATTTTCTCGTAAGGAGAACACACAAGAGTCACATTGGAAAGAAATACATGAAACACGCAAAATCAAAAGAAAGCAACATGGGAAATTCCTCAAATTGAGAGATGTGTTTCCGGAGTAGCCGTATCCTACCACCTCTGACCTTTTGAGGAAATAAAGAAACCTTCAAAGAGGTGTGTTTCGAGAGTAAGAATACTCCGTAATCTACCACCTGGAACCTTTGAGGTACACACAAGATTTAAACATTAAGGAAAATCCTAGGAAATTAGAGGGGTGTCTCGAGAGTAAGAATACTCCGTACTCTACCCCCACCTATTCTAAGATTCATAAAGTTAAATTTACATTAACCGGACTCCATTTTCGCTTGATTCCTCTTCCTTGCGACCAATCTATCTTAACCCCTGCTGGATCTTGTATTGAGATATATGACTGCAGCTTATCCAGTAGTTCATCAATAGTAGGAGCAGAAATAAGAAGCCTTCTGGAAAATGGAGAGATGAATCCCTGTTCCACAGCATAATCAAAAAAGGTTAACAAACCATCAAAGAAATTGTTAACATTCAGAAGCCCAATAGGCTTAGTATGGAGATCTAGTTGAGCCCACGAGGTAATGTTAAAGATTTCTTCTAAGGTACCAAAACTCCGGGCAGGGCTATAAAGGCATCAGAACCATATAGCATACAAGTTATGCGTTCATGGATGGATAAGGTTTGAACTACATGCCCTCGTGTTTTGCCTGCAACATCTACCAAAGGGACAGGTATGACACCGATTACTTTTGATTTCTCTGCAAGAGCAGATTGGGAAACACAACCCATTAGACCACTGCTACCACCCCCATACACAAGAGTGATACCTTTTTCCCCCAGTTTCTTTCCAAGATCTACGGCCGCTTCTAGATAACTGAAGCCTTTCCCCACTTTTGATCCACAAAATACACAAATAGTTTTGATCTGTCGAAGTTTTGGTGCTTCCATCTTTGATAGTATAGAAGAGAAAACTTACGAAGAAGATGTGATTTTGGGATGCCTGAACTATGAAATATGTTTGGCTATTTAAAGCCGAAAAAATTTACTGTTTTTGATTGATTATGAAAAAGTAAAGATTTACTTTTGACAAAATCGGCCAACTTTTGACTGTTTTACCAAAGATATCACCTTTTGGTGATTTATTTCCAGCTTTATCAAAACTCGAGAAAGGAAAATATATTTTATTTCCAAAACGCGTGAAAGAAAACAGCAAAATATTTTAAATGTGTATCAAGAGATTTACCTTATATCATTGTTGAACTGCCAGAAGCCTCATTTTGTAAAACAGACTGGCAAACAGGATCTTTTGCTATTATATTTTGGAGACTATAACGATTTTTGTCCTCGTTAAACTGAGCGTATAAGGAGAGAAGTTCACGTTGCACATAACCACTTGGGTGCGTCTCAAGAGTCAGTCGAATATCATCCAAAGACTCCTTACTCAGTCCACCCTTTATGAATTTGATTTTATCATCCCGATTAGTAGAAGAATATCCTACTGTTTTGCAACGAGTATCACAGTTCCAACGAGCACATTTGTAGCAACCATTCAGCCTTTTTGCTCTTCGTTTCTTTGCGAAGGTGCTTTTGCCTAAACCAGGCATGTGCTTTGGAAATGTCATAGGTAATTCACCAGATAGTCGAACCTTTGCTTCGATCAACCAGCGAACATCTTCTGAAACACCATGAGCCATCAGCAACCTCAATCTTTCGAGTCTTATTCGATAAATTTTCCTCAGATCATTCATTGGAAGACTGGAATAATACTTGCGAATGTTTGTAAGAATGATATCCATGTTTTTGATGGATCTAACCTCTTCCCAGCATGAACTATTTAAAAGCATTAAGGATCGGAGGGAATCCGCGTGATATTGATTCCAGCAAGAAAGCGCGGAATAGAATAATGGAAAAGAGGGAACAAGAGTTTATGCGCCGTTTACTTTCTTGATAAAAGGAAGATTTGATGATGACGGGATTTGAGATATGGAATATTTTCTTGGATTTTGGGTACTGATATTTTGATATAATAATCAAGGTATAGAAATAATACGGGGATACGTGAAAGTGAAATAAGGACTGTATTGAATCAGGATTAATAAGTTTGTGCAAGTGAAAGGAATACCTTACGGGAAATGTTATGATATTTGAGTTAAGAATTTTAATTATTTGGGAGATATTTGTTTATTGAATTTTGCAGAAATTTTGGGTTACAAATATTGGAAAGATAAACTGATGATTATGTTGATATGTGAATAACATGTTTGGGTATATTACATAGAGAATATTCAGGTAATCGTTTTAATTATTTTGGGATATTTGGTGATAAGAAGAAATGACAAATTATTATGGTATGATATGTTAGTAAAGATTTATTGAAATTTTAGAGATATTAATATGAATATTTGAGGTCACATGATACGATGATAAATGACAAGTTACATGAATACTACAAGATATGATGAAATATCACATACGATTGGGAATTTTCATTTTGATTCAGAAGAATTTATGAGTAGACATATGTCTATTATTGATAGAAAAGTCCATGTCTTAAGAAAACAAATTGATGCATTTAGTCAAAGTCCAGTGGGTTAAATATGGTTGGGTTAAATATGGTAGCGATGATGCTACATAAGAAGAAGAAGAAGAGATTCTGATTAAGTGTTCAGAAATCATAAGATCAAGTAAGATTAATTTCGAGGACGAAATTATTTTAAGGGGGTAAGTTTGTAGCGACCAAGAATTTTTACGCGATTAATAATTATTTTAATAGAAAATCGTGTCGCTAGTATTTCACCCATTTTTATTAAGTTAACGCCACGACGTATTCGTATAGCCAAGTCAAGAAATAATCGAGATCGTTCGATTTTAAATTAAATTCCGAATTTCTAAAAATATCTCCATTCTCTTGATTTAAAGTATATTAAGTCTAAGTACTTAATTCAATGTTATCCAAATATTTATTTGTACAAAAATTACTTTTATTATTTAAATTAAGAAAATATATGCAAGCATGAGATGTTCCATTATATGTAATCATGAAGAGCATAATATTTGTATAAATATGGAAAAGTATATGAATGATTTATATACTCCATTATATATAATCATGAAGAGCATAATATTTGTATAAATATGGAAAAGTATATGAATGATTGATAAGACTCCATTATATGTAATCATGAAGAGCATAATATTTGTATAAATATGGAAAAGTATATGAATGATTTATATACTCCATTATATATAATCATGAAGAGCATAATATTTGTATAAATATGGAAAAGTATATGAATGATTTATATACTCCATTATATATAATCATGAAGAGCATAATATTTGTATAAATATGGAAAAGTATATGAATGATTGATAAGACTCCATTATATATAATCATGAAGAGCATAATATTTGTATAAATATGGAAAAGTATATGAATGATTGATAAGACTCCATTATATATAATCATGAAGAGCATATTATTTGTATAAATATGGAAAAGTATATGAATGGTGCTTTACTTTAAGAAAATGATGTGTTAAAATTAATAGAATTGAATGATTATGTTTACAATATGCCAACTTTATACATCTATTTAAACCCATCTCTTTTACACACAACTCTACACATATACACTTATTTCCAATCTCTTGACAAAATCCACAAGTAAGAGAAATTCAAGGTGGTCAAGAAAGTTTTGGTCCATTTACTACTACACTTCATTTTAATCTTTTAAAAGGTAAGTATATCTTATGTTTTTATGAAAAGTAAGTATGTTTTTATGAAAGGTAAATACACCTTATGTTTTTATGAAAAGTAAGTATGTTTTTATGACAAGTAAGTATATCTTATGTTTTTATGAAAAGTAAGTATGTTTTTATGAAAGGTAAATACACCTTATGTTTTTATGAAAAGTAAGTATGTTTTTATGACAAGTAAGTATATCTTATGTTTTTATGAAAAGTAAGTATATTTTTATGAAAGGTAAATACACCTTATGTTTTTATGAAAAGTAAGTATGTTTTTATGACAAGTAAGTATATCTTATGTTTTTATGAAAAGTAAGTATGTTTTTATGAAAGGTAAATACACCTTATGTTTTTATGAAAAGTAAGTATGTTTTTATGACAAGTAAGTATATCTTATGTTTTTATGAAAATGTTTGGATCATTGCTATGAAATCAGTCTCACAAGATTGTTATGGGTTCCATATGATATGTTTATGATTATGCTAAGGGGACCGGAGTTTAGTAGCGCTACACATAAGAATTCTTGCCATTTAAGTTCGGTAAAATTCTTGTGTCTCCCTATGTTTATGAGTATTTCGATCCCATCCTATGTTATGATGAAAATGATCCATATGCTTTCAAAAGAAAATTTATGTTTGGTATACTTACTGGGATTTTATAAATCTCACTCCACGATATTTACCATTTTCAGATAATTGAAGGTTCGAGGCGGTCAACATGGAAGTGGCAAAAGTGGTTAAGATTGATGAGATAATTATGTTGAACTTTATGTAAGAAAATTATGTTCTATTTTTATTCACAAATAAAATTATGGGATTCTAATTATTCTTTTGAATAATTTTACATTACTATTTAAGTCTCGATAATATGATATGAGTCACTTTTAGTGGCACTCGAATGGAAGAGAATTCGGGTCGTCACAGACCCTCTTTTCCTTTCCTTTTTCTGAGGTCGTGGCCTCGACTCTCTTTCTCTCATTTTTCCTCACTCTTTTTTCTTCATCATTTTTCAATTTTATTTGATCTTCATAAACTTGTGATGACGTCAATGGTGCAAGTGTAATGGTTTTTCCCCCTTTGGTAAAGCTATACCTATTTTTATATCCATCATGCATCACCTTCCTATCATATTGCCAAGGTCTACCCAACAAAATGTGTCCGGCATGTATAGGAACCACATCACACATAACATTATCTACATAGCTACCAATAGAAAAACTCACCAACACCTTCATATTCACCTTAATTTCTCCACTATCATTTAACCATTGAAGCCTATAAGGTTTAGGATATTTTAACAAGGGTAATCCTAATTTTTCAACAAGTGTGGTACTAGCAACATTCGTACAACTACCACTATCAATAATCATACTACATACCTTGTCATTAATGCGACACAGTTTATGGAATATATTTTCCCGTTGTTGCTCCAAGTCATCCGTGTTGATTTGAGCACTAAGAGCTCGCCTTGCCACTAATAACTCGCCATGCTCCCCGGATAACACATCCTCATCATCACATATTTCCTCCAACGCCGGCATATCGCTATAATCCTCTTCTTCACTATCACTCTCCAAGATTCCATCCTTTCGCACAAGTATTACTCGCCTATTAAGACATTGAGATGCCACATGTCCTCTCCCCAAACATTTGAAGCATTGAATGTCCATACTCCTAGATGGTTGAGGTTCCCCCCTTAGGTGCGAGTTTGCTAGCATGCTCCTCCTTCCCTTTTGATGCCTCAAACTTCCCTTTAGAAACATCCACATCTCCTTTGTTTTCCCACTTCGGCTTATAAGAAGAATTAGAACCCGATTGATACTTTACTGTCCCTTTTTTCTTCAATTGCTTCTCCACTTTTATAGCCATGTGTAACATATCTTCCATCTCCAAATAATGTTGTAGTTCAACCAAATTAACTATATCCCTATTCAACCTATTCAAAAATTAAGCCATAGTAGCCTCTCTATCCTCATCTACATTAGCTATAATCATCAACATCTCCATTTCCTTATGATAATCCTCCACACTCTTAGACCCTTGGTATAGACTTTGTAATTTTTTATTAAGCTCCCGATGGTAATGACTAGGCACTAACCTCTTTCTCATGATAGCTTTTAATTCATCCCAAGTATTAATGGGCCTCTCGTGATTCCTCTTCCTAGAAGTCACCAATTGATCCCACCAAGTAATAGCGTAATCGGAGAATTCAAGTACAGCTACCTTAACATTTTTCTCTTCCGAATAAGTGTAGCAATTGAAAATCAACTCAATCTTCTTTTCCCACTCCAAGTATGCTTCCGGATCACTCTTACCCTTGAATGACAGAATTTTCATTTTGATGTTGCTCATACTACCATCCATTCTATCCCCAACAAGATCTCTATCCCTCCTTCCATGCCTAACTCCTCTATCCACAATTGTCCCATCGTCAAAATCACTACTTCTTCATTCTCATCAACCCCCTCTACTCTACGGCCTCTCCCACCTTGCCTACGTGCATTAGGTACTCCTCGAGGTTGTTCAAGTCTTTCTAACCTGCCTAACACATCCCCAAACAACCGCTCAAACCGTTGTACCATCTCATCCGTCATGTTGGCTCGATCGTTATTTTTTGTAGTAGAAGATTGTTCAGACATCCTATACTAAGTAAATTTTATGTCTCACGTGTTTTTCACTCGCGTATCACTCAATTTGTCTTTTTCCCTCTATTAATCTCCCCACTCTTGCCTTTTTCCACTCAATAGCTTTCACACCAATTGCTTCAAAGAACGAATCCGAACTCAAGCAAGTATTAATCCCGAATAATTCAAACTATGTATGAGTGAGAATTCAATAATTTATTGGATTAAAATCAATGAAGACTTGACAAAGGTAATTTGGCTCAAAGTAGGAATTTGACACTTTATATTGGAGACTAGGATTAATTCAAGAAAGTAGTTCTTGAATTAAAATTTTTTGACGGAAATTTTTTTGACGGAATTTCAACTATGATAACAACGAAACAAATGAAATTTGATTTGGATAACCAACAAATGAAATAACAACTTTTGAATTTTTTTTGGATACTTTTTTGGATCAAAGACTCAAAACTATGAAGAACGCGAAGAACAAAATCAAAGAATTCAAGAAAACAAGAAATTATATAACCTTGATTTTTTTGGAGCCTAAGCTCTGATACCAACTGATGCGAACCACGTAGCAATTGTAGCTACGCAACCCGTAAAAGATTGACACGACCCAAGAACGTCCAAAATAACCACGATTTATGGATTCAATTAAAACTAATTGAATCAAGCAACTAATACAGTCACAGGATATATTGACCTCTTGATCAAAAACAATATTAATTCTCACCGAGATTTGAACAAACAAGATTTAACTCGCAAGTTCGAATTGTATTCAACGAATAATGGTGTTTGAAAGCAATTTGCCTCACAATAATAATATCAAAGTTGTGTAATTGAAAAGTAAACATAAAGAACCCTTATATAATGATAAGGGACGAAACTAGGTCTTAGAATTATACTAGGAAACAACTTAATTGGAAAAGGAAATAAAATATATCAAAATCTGCGAAAATTGCGAATAGGTCCTCCACGATTGAACTGCGCGATCGCGTGGTGAATGACGGTGCGATCACATGGAAAGCTTTAAAATCTTCTGCCTTAATTTTACCACGGTCGCATGATCGTCGACCTTTTATCGCCGCGCGATCGCGTAGGAGCCCGGTTGGTTCCAATTTTCATCCACTTGAATCATGTTGATCCACTTGGCTTCAGGACTCGGTCCAACATGAAAGTTGTTTCTTTATTAGTCAAGAACAAGTTTTTGTCCATGACCTCTTGCACCACGTTGTCCATTGCTTCTTTGACCTTCTTTGCACGAAATCGAGTCATTGGCCTTGCTTTCACAATCAACGGATCCTTGCTTGGGCTTGTGTTTGGGCTCTCGATCTGGATCACATCAATCGCAATGTCAAAATATGAATTACCATGTGTAATTTGGTTGTACCATGCGATCACAATCTCAATTACGGAAAATTTTGTTTCCCTTTTATTTTAACATCTTCATATAAAGGAATTGGATCGCGTTTTAACCTAAATAAATGGGGAAGCCAAATTGAGTACTCTAGAAACAATAATGTGGAGGATAATGAGAGCTCTTTTTATATGGACATGAAAGTGGGACATGCTAAGGTAACGTCTCGACATTGAGTGGTGAAAAGGGAGGCCATGTGTTCCATCACATGTCCCCACTTCATCGTTTAAATAATAGGTGTCATGTTGACAATGTCTCATGCTTATGTTTATTTAGATTTTTTTGAACTTAAAAGCCTTGAAGATTTGTGGTTTGGATTTGGAGATCAAAAGCATGAAAAATCTGAAATTAACTGAAAACTCAATTGAAGAAATTAAAGGGGGGCAAATTGATTCCTTCTCTCATATTTGCAATTAATATTTTTTTGGTGATAAATAATCATTTTGGTGCACATACTGGGTTACATATATCACACTTAGTTGATATTCATTATTTTATCCATTACACCATCTCTCAAATTAACAACTATACAATTTTCAACACATCGATGGCAACCCAATTTGGACAAGAGGTATGTACAAATAGATTAATTTGTGTTGGGATGTAAATCGTTAACTGGTATTAATTCAAAGACTTCTTCTTTTAAGTAGAGTTTTTATAAATACATCAGGTTTTATAATGTTTATTTGAGTGCTCGATCATCATTTATAGTGTGTATCATAACGTAATCATTACTGTTTATAAATCAATTTATAATCAACAAAATTTTTCAAATCACTTTTTAACTATCCAAATTTTTTCTCTCTATTTTTCAACTATACATCTTACTTTTTAAACAATAAAAAAAAACGTTTATAAACTACTAGAATGTTACCTTAATATGTGATTTGTTTGATTTGTGAGAGGTTCAAAATCTGCGCTGATAATCAACATAAGGTACAATAGACGTTGGGAATAACTATTCATGATTGGTGATTTTGTGATTAATGCATTTTTCAGCATTCTAATTAGGGATAAAGATATTTTGGATTATTATATCTAAAAATAGGATTAAAATATAGTTGAGTACTAGAACAAAACATTAGGCCCCGTTCTCTTTGCTGTTTTGAGCCCGTTTTGAGTTTTCGATTTTTGGAAATATCGAAAACGCGTTCACTTTGCCCATTTTCAGAAACGCGTTTTCCAAAACACAAAAAAAATACAAAGGAAACTCAAAACGAGTTTATTGCGTTTTGGATATTTTGTATTAAAAAGTCCAAAACGACCAAAACTTGCGTTTTGAAATTTTTTTTTTTTTTTTTTTTGTGAGACACTTCCTTCACTTGAAGTTCTTATATTATTTTGCCATTATATATAAATTCATGTTAAGATTTTTTTTTATTTATAATTTTTGTATTTATTATTATTATTATTATTTTTAAATGTGAGACACTTCCTACACTTGAAGTTCTTATGTTATTTTGTCATTATATATAGATCTATGTTAAGATTTTTTTTTTTTTTTTTTTTTTTTGTAAATTATTTTTATTTTTATTTTTTGTAAAAGTGAGACACTTCCTTCACTTGAAGTTCTTATGTTATTTTGTCATTATATATAGATCCATGTTAAGATTTTTTTTATTTTTTTTTGTAAATTTAAATTTATTTTTATTTTTATTTTGTAAAAGTGAGAAACTTCAATCACTTGAAGTTTTTATGTTATTTTGTCATTATATATAGATCCATTTTAAGATTATTTTTTTTTTTTTTGTAAATTTTTTTTAATTTTTTTTTATAAAAGTGAGATACTTCCTTCACTTGAAGTTCTTATATTATTTTGCAATTATATAGATCCATGTTAAGATTTTTTTTTTTTTTTGTAATTTTTTATTTATTATTATTACTTTTTTTTTTTTGTAAATGTGAGACACTTCCTTCACTTGAAGTTCTTATATTATTTTGTCATTATATATAGATCCATGTCAAGATTTTGTTGGTATGAGGTTAAATTTTTGTTTAGATGAAATAATATTAATGATGAATTTATTGACATAGAGAACTAACTGATTTATTAACATTAAAATTAATGTAATTCAACAAATCAATTAATTTTTACATATAAAATATCACAAAATAAATATATCAAAAAATTACAAAGTAAACGTATTTTTCAGTTTTCTATTTTTGAAAACAGTTTTCCAAAATCACAAAGAGAACATGTTTTCAGCAATCCCAAAATAAACAACCAAAATCCAAAATTCAAAACAAAATCCAAAACTCAAAATCCAAAATCGAAACACAAAGAGAACGGCCATTTAATTGTTGGATTCACATTCCCAACAAGCTTTTCTCACATAAAAGTAAAACTTTTCAAAAATCATCTTCACGTTCATTTAAATTTATCACCAGTAGTTAATATTATAAAATAATAATAAAATTACTCAAATTATTTTTGATCATCACGCTTCATTCTTCGTGAAAATAATATACTCTAAATTCACTTTTAGTTATTACTGGACGATCTCATACTTCGCCGAACAAATAGATTCTGATTCTGCCATCCAAACCAAGGGCTATCATGTGATGTAAATATAATAGAAGAATAACTAACTCGAGCCACAATCTTGGATCACTCACATTACTGTATTGTTATTACTCGAACCGAACCGATCCGATTATGAATACTCGTTCTTTTTATGTTGTCATAAGGGTCCCCTAAAGATGAGACCACAAATAGATCACTCCCTGTCATTTGCTGTTATATTATTGTCGCACAAACAATAAATGGTTGAGAGTTTGTCAATTAGTTAGGATAGTCATGTCAATTTCGAACCTGCAATTTTCTTTTTGCCAGCTTCTGTGGGGGAGAAAAGAAGATGGTCCCCCTCAAAATCCCAATTTAAGAATCACTGTGGAGTGCTTCATCTTTCCTGACAAGCACTTTCCTCTCCCATCAGCATCATTAATGAGCACCATAATCCTTACCCACCATATATGTGAAACTGACACGTGGTATAAAAAAAGTATTTCTGCCACGTGTCAGACCCACACATAGGGTGGATAAAGATTATGGTACTCACAATGCACATCATCGAAAATGCTCTGTTGTCCACCGTGAACAATATAAAAACTATCAACTTTCAATCTAAAAAAGTCAAGTGTCTCTAATATTTAAAATTCGACACTTAGTTGTTCTCATTGGATGTGGACAATTGTTATGTTGCTTACAGTGGGCAACAGAGCAGGACTATGCACATCATATCCTTACTGTTATCAAGAAGCTCAAGTCTACCTCATCAGTCTACCTCATCTTCAGTTGTCCTCTCAGTTTTAAAAACTTGCAGTGCTAAATAGCAACAGTGTGTTATATCATGTAAAATCACAATCACAAACAGCCATTAACACATAATCTCACACATGCACAATCGCACAGGGATAGAATCGATAGATAGGAGGATATAAGCAGCCTTGAGAAAGGGAATTCTGGTTCATCTCACAGACCAAAGATTATGCGAGCCCATGAAAATTGTGCACAAACTGCATTGTGGTTCATGTATATATTCCAAGCTGATTTATAATCCAACTCATGATTATCAGGGTAATAGAAAGAATGTGGAATAGTACAATTATAGAATCTTCAGACCAAAAACTCCATAGAAACAAAATGAATTCGTGCTTCATGAGACAATTCAATAAAATAGAAATGAAGAATCGAGTGTGTCAAGCATTAAGAAGAAAATGATTTCATATTGGTGAAGGTTGACGTAGACTTGTAGAAATGAACAAGTGACGATCGATTTTACAAAGTCAAAAGAAAAACTCAAAAACTACATATAAAAATATTCGTGTATTTGATACTATTGCTTGAGTCTGAAAATAAATTAATTAATTAATTAATTAAATGTTGAATTACTTTATCAAAAAGTTTTAAATTATATACAATTTAAGGAGAGAAATTCGAAATGACCAAATCACCTGCAACTTATTCTAAGAAGTCTATACATGCAGTGACGAATCCAGAAAATTAATCCAGCAGGAGCAGATTTGTTCCAGCACGAGTGGACACTACAAGGTAAGAGGAAAAAAAATTTGCCGCCAAAATTATAAGGTCAAAAAAAAAAAAAAAAAAAAAAAAAAAAATTGGCGGATCCAACCCTAGCGGTCGAACGCCCTCGCCGAGGGCTAGATCCGTCCCTGTATACATGTCATAATTAAATGAGAATAAATAATTACTAATATTATAACCCACGGTTGATAGAACTAGAACGAGTTTATTGCTCCTTTATTTATTTTTTTCAATAAATCCTATACACAATTATAATAATAATAATAATAATAATAATAATAATAATAATAATAATAATAATAATAATAATAATAATAATAACAGATTGAATAGATCATTAAATCTGTTGTAATTGAGACACTCACTTCTCAACATAAAAGGATGTTGACCTTAAAAGTCAAACTTATCAGCAAAATAGGACGAGAAAATTACAAATATCAAGGTCAATTTCAAGAAAATAACTTACATGCTCTAACCAAAACACTATAAACTGAACACATTTGAGCCTACAAATACGCGCTATGTTTGATCTAAACCCTGCAAAAGATTTTAAGCTCTTTTTAGTATCAACAACTCATCTTTTCTGACAATTGTTTTCTCCAGTAATTCCTTCAGGTTGTCTAGATAATTATGCACAAAGTTTCAAATCTAGGGAGTCTTTCACTCAAATAATTGTTTAATTCAATAGAACATGAAGACCATATTATACAAGGCAATATATATTGTTAATTCCTCAGTAGAATAATTATCCAATAGAACTGATATTAATTTTATTGGTTTCTTGACTGAGGCCTGGTTTCAGTTAAAGCGAATTAAGATTAAAAGAGATTGAACCTACACCAATGATTTAAATATAAATTTAGTAAATTTTTATTAACTCTGTGGATTAGCACTTACAGGATGTAATTGAGAGTTTGCAACGAGAGTTTGGGGGCAACTCAGAAAGAAGCTCTTGGAGTTGCTCTCTATGACATGAGGTGATGTACTAGAGTCGTCCTTAGACCTACCAGTCAAAGGAAGTCCAAAAAGATGATCCCCCCATATATCATAAGTAAAGTTTTCCCCAATCCCCATCTTTTGCTCAATTTTATCTGGTTGTTGATCACGAACTTTGGAACCAGGAGCCCGTGCATGTGGAGCAATTGTAGATGTCGAAGCCAAAATAGGAGATTGACATGTCAAATGTGGACCAGCCGTCCCTGCAATAGGAAAGGTTGCAGAAGGCAACGGAACAGCTCTGCCAGCCACTTTTCTAGCTAAAGTTGGCTTCTCTTGAGCAGGAAAGAACCAATTACTGTTGCCGAGATTCAAAGAAAGCTCAGGCCCCAACACCTTTACCTTAGAGTAAGGTTCTGTTGACGTGCTTTTATCACATTGCTGATCAGCTACCTGACTGAACATAGGTTTAGCATCCACAGATGTGACGTGTGAAAAGGGTGACGGTGGTGTAGAATTTCCACTCTGACTGCTTGAAACTTCAGAAAGTCCACTTAGTCCTGAATTGAAACTCTTTTTCTTCCGTCCCCTTCTTCCCTTCCCCTTTCCAATTTTAACCGTCAGGATTCCAGCTTGTGATGCATTTTGGATATCAGAGCTCTCAACTGATACAGGTTTTGACTTTAAAGCGGGAGATATGGTTTCCTGTTGAGCATTCAACATAGTGTTGGTTTGCTTTTGAAATCCCGTCACTGGATTTATATTTTTCAGGGCACCATCTTGACCATCAGATTCTAGCAAAGCGTCCTCTTTCCCATTTGATCTTATTGAACCACTCATTTTTGGGGATATGGGATACTCATAATGGTTTTTCAGAATATGATGTGCATAACATTTTTCTGCATGGCTCTCAGTGGAGATGGAGCTCTTAAACAAGTATTCTTGAAAGCCAAAGGCCATCACATGGGGAAACAAGAAACATAGCAGCAGTAACAATATGAAAACAGCAAGAATGATTGCAACCATAGATCTCTTAGAGCGCATCCAGAATGTAGATCCTTTGCAGAAGTTGAGAACAAACATGGGTATACTGGCTTTCATAGGAATCACAAAAATACCTGATGCCAGAACCAGTTGAAGGTCCCTCTGTATTGTAGATGTAGAGAAATCAGTTTGATATGATATCTGAAGCTTTATAGATTCCCCAGGCCAAAGAGAAAAACCCTTGCAAGTATTTACTTGAAACCCATCCAAACCACATTCAGCTCCGGAAACTTCAATTCGCTTTACCTCTAAAGGAAGGTCTCCCTTGTTCTTTGCGTACAGTTCTTTTATCATAGGCTGGGAGCAGGCAAGACTTTTGTCTTCCATGTAGTTTGACATGTCTGGAGACAGAAAACAAAGTGAAGTTGGCAAGTTTAACTTAAATTCTAAACCTTGCACAGGAATAGCCTCCTCAAACAAGACCAAGGAAACTAACCCTCCAAATCCACGCAAAGATAACCACTCCACACCAGAGAGATTATTCCTTATCAGAACCGAACTTCTCCATTCACATTGATTGGAGGGGCGAAAGAGAATTGGGCCAAAGGACGCTTTACCATAAGGATGAACAAAAGCTTCTGTAACTGCACTTTCTGCTAATGAAAAACCGTACCTTGTAGGAACAATTGATTTATTACTCACCAAACTACTGGATGAAGTCAATTGCAGAAGAGTGTCAGACGTCCTGCACTCATCTATAATTTCTCCAGAATTCAGAATAAGCTGCATCGCAATTGATAATTGGCTTGGGTTTTTGACAGTTATCCACCGAGACCAATGACTTCCAACCTGAACTATAGGGAACAGTACTTCATTTTCATCAAGAACAGACATGAAACGTGTAGTCGCATGAGATTTCCAGTTTCTAAGTACCAGATCGTCTGCTTCTCTTGCATCCACTGCCTTCAGATATGGATTTACATAATTAAATGGCTATATGCAAGAAATTTGAAATACGTGATTTTAATCATACAAGTGAAACACGTTTAGAGATGTAAAACAAGATACATAATCTATATTTTGCTCCAAGTTAGAAAAAATTCCAATTAATTATTAGATTTCCTATTATTTGTTAATAAAATTACATGTTTTAGCCACGTAATGCAGGTAGTGGAAACTTTCATGAAGCGCTAAAGAATCCTATTAACCCAACAAACAGAAGTAAAGAAAAAGACTTCCACACATCATCCATTTATGGAAAGTGGAGAACACATCACATTCTAACCTGGCATTTCTCCAGATATGAGTAATCCGTCATAAATCATTATAACAAAATTTTCCCCTGAAATCAATTTCATTGTAACTATTAAACTCTCTCTTATTTGCATTTTCTTACAGCACACGCCAAGTACCAACCAACCAACTAATCATTAAATCAAATGCAAACTTCATGTATCAAATGCTAGTTTTAAACTCAGAAATGAGTTGTTCAGAAGGTCAAAGATGCCATAAATAATCCAAATTCACTTATAATAACATATCAGTTTAAGATACCCTTCTCTTCCTTTTCTTTCATTCCTTGCACAGTTAGGAGCAATCAGTGTGTCAAACAAACAGCTTTAAAATCTATTAGTTGCTTTCTGTTGCCTGAATGAAGCAGAATTATTGGCTATCGTAACTAACAAGATAAACCGAAATTATACTGATTGTGCTTTTGTTAAATAACACATCCTATCAATGCAATGCATTCCAGTGAGAAAATTTTACTTCAAACAGAAAAATGGAGAAGAATCTTTATACCTTCATCTCTGATGGTGGCTGCATGCTGCAACTTAAAGATATTTGGGAATTGGTATGTTCTACATCTTTGAACTGCTTTCTATATCCGATAGAAGAACCCGATTCATGTTGTGAACAAACTCTGATTACATCTTCACAGGGAATTTCAATCTGAGAACTTGTGTCATTTATTAATATGACCAATTTGCAGTTCATATTTACTTTAGGAGTTTCCAATGGACTGTTAACGATAACAGCAACTTGTGTGACAGTACTAGGGAAAAGTACAAGACCTTCAATGGATTTAATATGAAAATGTGCAGTGTTTATCCCGACCTCGGTGACTTTGATAAAACTCAGTGAATAAGGAGCATCATTTCTCACTGAAAGTGCAATAACAGCTCCTCTTGTATCGCACGGCATTAAGGCTTCCAGGAATACTGAAACAGGACGAATAGGTTCATCATAAGTAGTATTTACAATCAGTTGTGCTTCTAGAGGAACCATTACCGTATCGATCTTATTTTTTGAAGATCTCATCAACTGCATACAGATTGCACCAAAAAGTTTTCCTTCAAAATGGAATGACAGATCTAACTCCATAATAGTCTCTGTTTTTTGAGGGCCAATCTCCCAATTTTTATGTGGCCTCATGGAAATTTGTAGTAAACCGACTTCACCGCTTTCAGCGTCCAACCATTCTTCAGCACTCAGCACACTAGATTCTGCAATACCTTTAGTGCTACATACTGCCTTTGATGAGTGGAAAGTATTTCCTGAAGAAATTGATAGCCAAGTAGTTACTTCCTCTACGTAGAGGGCTTCATCAGAAGGATTAAACAAAGACAAATTCTTTCTCCACCTTCCGCTGGAGGAAACACCAAGATCAATTAAAGGCTTTACACCATAAGGGGACTCAACAGCAAACCCTTTAGCGGGAATCAAGAAACCACCCAAGCTTGTCTGCAAAACTAATTGTGTTGAGGATGGACCTAGCTTTGTTGGCAAAAACACGAAACAAATTGATGCAACTTCACCAGGAGCCAGGAAAAAATCACTAACATTGCACGAATAAAACTGTGAGTTGGTACAATAAGGCTCATTGACATTCAAAATGTTGTCACTGCCAACGTTCTTCACTGTTAAAAAAGCTAAGGAAGGAAAATGCAAATACTTGCGTCCCCAGTCCAGAAGAGAAGGTTTAATTTCCACATGTGGTGTTGAAAAGCTGTCCAAAAAGCCAGATTTGACAGCTTCAATATTCTCAGTCAATTTCAGATTTCGGGTTTTGTGGGCAAGTAGTGGGTTTATACAAGTAACATCATTTTGTTCATCATTCATTGAGTTACGACATGGAAATTCACGATAACTCTCTTGGTAATACAAAGAACACGAAATAGTCCTTCCGCATAATAATCTGAACATGCCACTGTCCGATGTCTGATTTAGGCTATTTTTCACTTGGTTCAGTTCAGCAGATAATCTAGCATCAGTGTGAACCCTGGAAACATCTAATACTTCAAATTCAGCACCCTTTTTTTCACATAAAAACCCAGCGAATGTTGACGGGAAACAGAATGAATTCGAATGAGGACATACATTGTCCATACTATGTTGCTGCACCAAATTTTCCGCTTCAAACTTTGAGTTAATATGATCATCAAATATATCTAGAAAATTTACGACGGAACTTCCTTTGTAGGTCGGGCATGTTTCAAATTCCAACTGATACTGTGGAGATGCCTCAAATGTTATGAGGGCAAAAGGAGCACACAACAGAACCACAAAGTGAAATGCTTTGGAGAAGTGAAAAACTCCCCTGAACAACATAAATTAAAAGTTTATATCAAAACAACAATTGTCAATTCACTATATCAAAACAACAATTCACAAGACTACTAACACAAATTTTTTTCCCCAAAGAAATACACATTGAGAACTTTGATTGCGGCCTACAAAGTAGTCACAACTCCACATTGATCATGTCAAACTAAAGAGCACTAATAACAGTAACCATAAAAGAACATCAGTGACAGAAGAATGAACACAGCTACAAAAAAATGAAGTAACATTTATTCATATTGGTTTATAAACTGGTTTATTTATGATTTTGAGGTAAAAAGTAGTATTTGAAAATTGGAGAGATGTGTAAGGTTAAAAAGTGCTTTGAAAAATTATTTAGTTTATAAATTAGTTTATAAACAAAAAAAGTCTGTTACCAAACGGAGGCTAAATAGAGGTAGGATAACAGAAACTTGGCTATACGTCTTTGCATCAAATACACAAATACACCCGTTATTGAAAAGCAGTTATTTGAAGAGGAGTAGGGAGTTATAAGAAAACCTATTATTTTCCATAAATGTTGGAGTGCAAAGTAGTTCGCGTAGCATTGCCATAAAGACCATGCTACATAAACATAGGGGTGCCAACTTGGGTGTCACCCACTTACATGAGAGGTGGGGCCGCTCATTATGAGGTCGGCCCCACACACACATTCATGTGAGGAGGTGGAACCTCGGGCGGGTTCAAATATCATCATCCTTGCCATAAATACACATAAAACCTCCAACATTTATCAAACAAAAATCAATCAAACACCGGTTATTTTACATAACAGCTTTCGGAAAAAAATACTGAACCCTAAAATGTTGTCATCATCAGAAGAAACAATATTTTTTCCCTAAACCAACAAAAACACTAAAATCATATAAATTTTTGGTTCTTTTCCTCTGGGGGAAAAAATCTTACGGTAACAGTAATCGGGGATTGAAGTGGAAAAACAAAAACCAAAAGGGAGCGTGAAAATGGGTAAAACTTGGAAAATCAGAGCCAGATAAAAATGGAGTTACCGGAGGTCGGGCATGGTGGAAAGCTGCAGTAAAGAAGCTTATTCTTTAATCATAAACAAAGTTTTAGGGACCATATCTGAGTCCAAAAATACAAAATTAATAATTTTCTCTTTCTGGGATTTGATAATTTTGGGGAGTTCTGATTTTCAGCGCGAATTGTGTATGCTGTGAATAATATATAGAAATAAACACCTGAGACCTGACTAAAGTGCAGATGAATAGCCAACGAGAGAGAGAAAGCAGAAGGAAAATGACGTGTGTAATTTACTCTATTGCCCTTGTAATAATTATAAAAAAAATGATTATGAGGTTAATTGTGACTAGGCATCGGTTAAGTGGGGGCTAAAATTCTCCTCGCTGGTTCACTAAAATCTAAACAAGTTTAGGCAATGACTAGGATGGTCTCTTATAATTGATCCAAAAGGTCAAAAAGTTATTATGACTTTTATGGTGCATTAAGTGAATCTAACAATTAAGTTTAACAAATTATTAAATGGAATAATCTATTTGCACCCTAAATTTGTCCCCACTCACATGGGACGGGGCGTAATCGATGCATTGCCCTTATAAAATTTAAAATATTATTGAGTCCTTGTTTAATGGAGATTAAAATTAAAATTTCAATAGATTTTGATAAAAATATGATTAAATGTATGGTTAAAAAATTATGAATTTAATAAAATATGGGATTGGAATTGATTATTAACTTTGATTTAAATTAAAAATCTAGATTTTTCTGTACCAAACTGGGGTTGAATTTCAAAAAAGTCAAGTGATTTGAAAAAAAAATTTGATCAAAAAATGATTTTTCAATCATGTATTTTATCCCCAAAAACATTAAATTCTTTATTTATAAACAACGACTTTTACCAAAAGAAGCTATATATGGCATGAATTGTATATAATCGAAGAATGTAATCCCGTGTTCTTCAAATTATTTATAAAACAATTAATTAACAGTAAGAAAAACTTTAAATCATACACATTTTTCAAATTAATTTTCAACCTCATTTTACTTAGAAAATAACAAGGTTTCATTTATAAACATGTTTGTGGCCGCGGAACAAAGTATTAAAGTGTACATATTATCAAATAAGTCGTTAAAATTAATAAAGTATTATCAGAGGCCAGTTGTGTTAATTTAAGAATAAGGAAACCATACATGAGTTGTTGATATGAATATGATCGTAAGAACTATGAATCATTTATGCAATTTTAAATATGCTGTGATATATCCAAGTTTTAATGATAATATGAAGGTGAAATGTCGTTATTGCCCTAAAATCTTATTAAAAGCTGCGTGGAAGTCGAGAAATGAAGAAAAATCAATTTTGGTGCCTTGTGGTTGGAGCCCTTGTGCACTTGGTGGCTCGAATTTCAATGTTTTGGGCCGTGTTCTTCGCTTCTTTTGCCAAAACTTCGAGGGCATATTGGGTAGATCGTAATTTTATTGACATTCTGTGTTCGGATGTTTTGAAAAATTTGGTTTATAAACCAAATTTTAAATTACACAATTTTTCAAATCAATCTTTAATCATACACTTTTTCTCTCTCCATTTTTAAACATTTATATATCTCGAAAAAAAATAAAAAATACCTGGTTTAAAAACTGGATATAGCCTCCGAACAGAGGCTGAATCTTAGTGACCCGGTCTAAACCAAAATAGGATTTTGGCGACTTTGGTTTATTTCTTTTCACGATTTGCGATTATATTTAATTTGTTGTGTAATTATAACGTGGATCGAATAACACAGCATTATAATTACATAATTAAAATAATTATTTTCTACACCACATTATAATTACACAACAAGTAAAATATAATTTTTATAAATACACTACGATAAATATATAAATGTATTCCTAATCTAATTAAATCAACAAAGAAACTCATCTATGCATCTCACAAAATTTTAGATGAAGAGATTAACAAAACCATCAAAGACTCCACAAACAGCACCCTGTTGTCCTTAAAGACAAAGGTCTATGAGCCAATTCCAGACTTTCCTATCCTTAAGGACAAAGGAAAAATGAAGCTACTCATTGGCTAGTAAATGTCAATGCCATATTATATAAAATAAAAACTTGCAACATATAGTTCAAGAAAAAATTCTCCAATTACTGAAATTGCAGAAACTAAGAAAAATGTAAAACATTGGAAATAGACGAAAAAAGTTATAAGTTTTAAAATGTAAATTTCACAACTAGAAACCTAGTCTTGAATAAAAAATTGAAGTTGGATAGAAATTATAGCGAAAAGAATGAATAAAAGACTGGATCATAAAACACTTGGAATAACAAGTTGCAATAAACCACTGCGAAGTAAAATAAACCAATAAAGTTGAGTACAGTTGATTTTTTTAGTTTGCATATGATTGTGTATTTTTATAGATAAATGTTTTGGAAGACAGATATTTTTTAGAAAAAAAAAAATAAAGAATTAAAAATAAAAGAGAGGAGAAGAAGATTGAAGATTGTGGTGTCCTTAACATTATTAAGAGAAATTAGAAAAATTAAAATGATATTTATGTCTTTGTATTTGTGTCTATTTTAATAAATAAGCAAAAATTTAAAAATTGTGGTGTAAAAATTAATTTTCGTGGTGACTATATAACCACCCTTGAGAAATTAAGTATTTGAGTTCTAATAGCATGTTTATCCTAACACTAGTGTATGAATCAAATAAGTAATAAAGTAGATTGTCAATCAGTGTATTGTTCCCACGTAGATTTTGATAAATTATTTTCAAGTGTCAAACTTTAACCGAAACACAAAATTTCACAATGAGTATTTGTAAAATGAAATTAAACTATGTAAATAGAATTTCTATGAATGAGAATTTAGAATAGATGTACATCATTTTGAATGAATGTTTTGATTATTTGCGTGATTGTATACTAAGACTTAAAATCCACTTTTATTCTATTTTACTAATTTCAAGTTATTTTATTTACAACAATTCTCGAAAATGAAGATCAATGTTTATAATTTGATTGACAATCTCTTGAGTAGAGCTAAACATATTCTTTCATGTGACTCGTCTATAGCTCTATGACGAATGCGAACTATAAGAAATGTATTACTTGATACATGAACACTTAAAGATCGCATAAAGCATAGTAATATGTTTATATCGCATATCGAATTTTATGACAATTAATATATGTCTAACTCGTTTTCGATATTTCAAATCTAAAAGCAAGTCACGACAGCTCATACAATTACCGCACACATAATTGTAGAAGAATAAAATTAGTTCAAGATCCCTCTTACCAACTGGAATCAAAGAATTAGTAGATTTGTTCCGACCAAAAATAATATTAATTGCTCAATTCAAGAAATTGTCTTAATGTCAAGCAGAAATATAAATTAATAATTCAAAATAAAAGCATCATCATGATCCTAACACGAGTGAGAATTTATCCTAACATCATAATTGGAATAAAACGATAAGAATCTATTGAATTCATGACCCGAAAATAAGAATTTGATTCTTCGTTTGACGAAATCTTAATTTGAATTGTCATGTTCTCTTGTTCTTCAATCCCAAAGTAAGCTCATTCGTCTTCTCCCTCTAAATTTCATGCCTTCTCGTATTTATAATCCCAAACCAGTTTTGTCCAAGTGATTGCTTGGTTTTAACTAAGGTGATCGCTTGGTTAGTCACTTGTGGTTCTGCTCTTCAAAACCACCCTGGGCGATCACTTGGTTCTAACTGAGCAAATGCTTTGGGTTATTGTTGATCAGCCACATTTTGGACCTCTAGTTTTATTGTACAACACGTCCATCCTGTTTTGATTGATGCAATCTTGTCCTTAAACTCTCAATATTCGTCAATTTAGCTTCTGGTTGATTTTCGATTCTTGTCCTTCACTTTCGTGGTATAAACTTGAGTCTACAATGCTTTTAAATGGTATTGGTTCACTCTAATTCATCCAATGTCTCTGCTTCATGTCAATATTGAAATAAATATAATTTACAACTGCGTAAGAAGAAAAACTATAAAATACACTTTATCACATTTATTTTATTTTTTTAGCTATTAAATTCCAATTTTTGTTTCTTGAGCCACGTTGATCCACATTACAGGAAAAATGTCAAAAAGATGCTATTAAAATGTTGAGACATTTAATGGACAGGCGGATGTTTTATTAAGTTAACAAAAATTTGGAGATCGCAATGAAGATTCCACATAGATAACTATCTGAACTTCAGTGGTTAATATTTAATGTTAGTTAGTGGAACTGATAATTTGACTTAAGGTCATCATAGTACCTTATATGAGAACAGTTATGCTTTGTTGATGTCGAATGTTGCTTTGCGAAGAGGTTCTAATATGGTATCGTTTGAGTATCTCAAAAATCATATAAAGCTTGTGAAAGATCAATATAGGATTCGTAACTCTTAGATAGTAAGAGATTATGATCTACATTTTATTTGATTAGGTCGATATCGAAATCCTTGACCAAGGTCAATTCATGAATCGAAAATAGTTTCGACATTTTTTTACTTAAGAGTGAAATAAAATATATAATAAATAATCGAGATTGGCACACTTCTACATCTTGTGATGGATTAGATCATATTGATAGAAGGATTATAATTTCATGGTTAACGAACAAGTTTGGTATTGTCAAACCATGTGCCAATTCCCGTCATATGTATTTCCCTGACACATTGCTATAGGTAAACTCAGGACAACAAATATGAATTAATTAACTTGGGAGAATTAATGGTTAATTAAAAAGGATTTTTAACTAATCTTATTTTGATTATGTCAAAATAACGATTCGCGTCGTTTGACAAAGTGGTCAAGAACCTAATGGGCCACACATAATGGGAAAGCTAAAAGAATGCAATTAAAATTAATTAATTGACCAATGTTCAACATTTGTAGAATTAATCAATCAGGATGTTTATAAATAAGCTCGATTTAATTAATTAGATTAATCAACTTATATATCATATTTAATATATTAGATCAATTAAATCAGATGGACTGAATCATGTTTAAGTGATGGTCAAACCCACTTTATATCTATTAATATTCAATTGAGGTTTAGAAATTAGATACAAATTCATTATTCTCTTGCTAGCATAAGAATTTAGAAATCCCTAATCTCTTATTCTTGTTCACTCATATGGATCACAGTTAGAGGCAAGATAATTGGACAGTTGTGCTGTGCAAGCAAATTGTAGGAATCAAAGATTCTCAAAGCAGTTTTCAAGAACAACCAAGAGATAAGTTCTTATAAACAATTTTTATTTAAATACGAATCAGATCCTCGTTTTGGAATTGAAATAATTTTAAATTTTGTTGTACATGATTAAGTAAATTTTCAACAAAGCTGACGTATTAATAATATGGTTATTATCACATGGGACGAGTACCTTAGGGTATCCTGAAATTCAGATGAGAGAAAGGGAAAATGCAAAAACTAGATTGGTCATCGAAGGTCTTTAGTGGTATAGATGTCAATTAGTAAGGTGACATATTCATCTTACCGATCATTGATCATATGACAAACAGATATGTGACCCGTCTTTGGTTGTGCTTCAAAAGTATTCCAAAGCAACTGAAAATCGCTTACGGAGACTGCCCAGACGAACTGGACAATTAGCCCGAATTTTACATTGGGCGGTCACCTGGTTGCCCCTAGTAAAAGCTGGGAGCAATATGCTACCCTGGGCAACCACCCTGATTATAATTGACGGCTTCCTAGGCATTTTCTAAGTAACTGTTATGATTTTAATCCAAACGAGTATTTTGATTTTTTTTTTGCCTTTTCACCCATTTCTTGCACTATTTTGTAAATGATGCTTGAGGCATTATAAATAGGAGAAGGTGGGACAAAGTAAATATATAAAATTCATATTTTAGACTTTGTGATCCAATTATACAAAGATCAAATATCTTTTTTCTATAGTGTTCTTTGTTTGTTCAAGTTCTTACTTTGCTTGATTTGAGCTTGATCAAAGGTTATAAATCCTACAAATCTATTTTCTATAATCTTTCAAAGAAACTTCAAATCTCAATGGAGCAAATATAGGACAACATTCTATGTGTTTAAGCCTTCTTATTTCTTGTTCAATTTTGGTTATTCTCCATTCTCCTACTTCATATTTACAACAATCTCAAACTATAATTCCATCATGGAGAATGAAACAAATCTAGCCATTATAAAATTGATGAAGCGAGATCATTTAAGGCTCGATAAGTTTGATGGCACTAACTTCGTACATTGGCAAGATAAGTTAAAGTTCCTACTCGCCGCATTGAAGATTTTCTACATTTTGGAACCGGGCTTGGAACCTCTAGCAGAACCAACGGACACAGACACGGATAATATAAGGGCTGAAAGAAATAAAAGACGAGAGGATGAATTGATTTTTCGTGGTCACATATTGAATGCCTTGTCGGACCGGTTGTATGATCTGTACATCAACAACACTTCTGCATGAGAAATTTGGGATGAGTTGGAAAATAAATACAAAGCAAAAAAAGAAGGTACCAAGAAATTTTAATTCCAAAATACTTTGATTTTAAATTTGTGGATAATATACCAATTTTTCCCCCAAGTGCTTGAGTTGCAAGTACTTGTCTACAAGTTAAAAGCTCAAAATAGAACTCCCATAATCCTTTCAAGTGGGGACAATTATTGTCAAACCTCCAAATGCTTGGAAAGGATACCGGAAGAAGATTCTTCATAACTCCGAGATGTATATTTGGAACGACTACAAAAACATCTATGCATTAAAAAAGAATCAAGAACAAGAGACAAGAATGAAAGTTCTTATGAAAGCAAATGCCATTGATAAGATTGAACACTCAAACAAGGACAAATTCAAAGCAAATCCTCTTGGTCCTAAAAAGGACAAAGGGAAGTTCAAACTAAAACCAAATGGACCATGCTATGTTTTTGGAAAACCCAATCATTGGACCAACGTATGCATGCATAAAAAGAGAACCAGCAAAGAAAACAAAATAAACTCCATTGAAGACAACAACATTGTGGCAACAATGTGTGAAATCAATGCTATTAGAGGAAAAGTCCAAAGTTGGGGTACGATATTTCTGCTACCACACATGTATGTTATGATAAGTCCTTATTCAAAATTTATCATGATATTAAAAATGGGCATGAGATACAAATGGATGATAAAGGCCACTTCAAAGTTGTTGAAAAAGGAAGTGTGGACATCATCTTCACATCTGAAAAAATCGTTACTTTTGCAGATGAAATATCACTTCCACATACTCTTCTTTCTGAAGAATAACTTTTGCTAAATTCACAATTTCCTTCTCGTACATCAAAATAGGTTTGATATGCTGAAAAGTGGGTGGAAGAGGCCAGATGAGTCTTAAAGCTTCATCATCATCATCATCATCAATTTTAACTCCAACAGTCTCCAGTTCATAAACGATCATATTGAGAACACTCAGGTGGTTTGAGATTTTCATACCTGCATTCATCCTCAAATAATGAAAATGTTCCTTCAAATACAATCAATTTGAAAGACTCTTTATCTAATACAACTCTTCCAGTTTTTCCCAAAGCTCATTAGCAACAAATATTCCATGACTATTTGCAAGAACTTTCTTGGTCAAACAAAGACGTATTGTGCTTCCAGCCTTCAAATCCAAACCATCTCAATCTTCACCATCTTTACTGGATTCAATTTCTTTGTCAGAACCCGATGTTAGTTTTCCTTTCAGAGCTTTGTGTAGTCTTGCTTGAATCAATACATCATTGACTTGCACTTGACACAATTCAAAGTTAATTATCCCATCTAATTTCTCCACATCGTATTTATTGGAGATAGTTTCTTTTGCTCAAATTCTTCGAATCACCTGGCACACTGATACTACTTGTTAGGAATCAAATACAATTCTCTTCAATTTACTCGTGTGATCTTTTTTTTTTTTTATATAGAGAAAAATAGCAAATAAAGAAATATATAAAGATATGATGCAAAATCTACGGACCATCAAAACTTTCCACCATATGAAAAATTGTTACGATCATATAGAATTTCACTCACCAAACCCCTAAATATTGTTACTTCTACCAATTTCTACTTCTTTGCACAACCCACAAAGAAAGTAAGAAAAATCAAGATGCTAGACTACAAATTTTCTCAAAAAACTTTCTAGCCACATATTCTAAAATAATAAATAACATCTCATATTTATAGCCTATAGGAGCAACTACTACCGACGTTCTAAAATGCGTAATGCGTTGCGAGACATTGATGTCAAACTTCAAGAATAATAAGTGTGGACGTGCCAATACGAAGAATATGTATCATAATGTGTTTTTGTATTTCTGATATTATTTTAATTATTTTTAAGAAATTAAATAGAATTTTACATAAAAAATTAAAACTAAATAAACAAAAATATAACACATATAATCAAAATAATCTTTAATCTTAAAATTAATAAATTCAAAGAAAATATAGATTCAAAGTTGTTAATTTTATTTATTATACTATATTATCTAAAAATATTTTAACCCATAAAAAGACAAAAATAATATTTAAATAATTTACTTGGACTATGAAAGTTTAATAAATAACAAGTGACAATGTAAAAAAAAAAAAAAAAAAAAAAAAATGAAACAAAAGAAAAAGAAACAAAAAGAACAAAATTCAAAAAGAAAATGGTTATTTCCCCAATCCCACATCGAATGGATGTGGGATGAGGACTAACAACAACCCCCTATAAAAAGTAACGTTCTAAAATGTGTAATGCGTTGCGAGGCGTCGATGCCAAGCATCAACAATAATAAGCTTGAGTGTGTCAATGCGAAGAATATGTATCATAATGCATTTTTCAAATTTTTTATATTATTTTAATTATTTTTAAGACATTAAATAAAATTTTACATAAAAATTTAAAGCTAAATAAACAAAAAATATAACACATATAACAAAAATAATTTTAAAATTTAAAATTAATAAATTCAAAGAAAATATAGAATCAAGGTTGTTAGTTTTATTTATTATAGTATAATTATTTTAAAATGTTTTAACTAGGAGTGAGCATTTTTTCCCGGAACCGGTTGAAACCGCCCAATCCGGATCGGGTTCGACCAAAGAATAAATCAATTTTGGGACTTATTAGTGGGAACCAGACGGTTCAGTTCTTTTTTTAGAACCAAAAATTTAATTCGGTTCTCAGGTTGGTTGTTTAATTTTTTTGGTAAATATTAAAAGATCACGATTTGGTGTTTCACATATTCTCTCTTCCTCCAATTTAGGGTCTTGTTTCCTTATTTATCTCCAACAAATTCCTTCTTCTTAATTTCTTTAATTATTTCTTAGTTTCTTATAATCAAATCAATTAACCTATTACCTATCAATTCCCAAATACCAATTACCAAACCAAGTCCTCGGCACTACCTAATTATTTATTTAAATACCAAATACTAATTCCTTAATTTCTTTAATTACGAATTACCAATTCCTTAATTTCTTTAATTATTTCTTAGTTTCTTTAATTATTTCTTAGTCTATACATGCATGATTTTTTATTTTATTTTTAATCTTTGTAATTTGTAAAGTGGGTGCAATGATGTGTCACATTTTTTGATATTATGCCATTGCCTATTACATTAAAAGTGTAGTCATCTTCCATTCTCAGTCACATGTAACTTCTAATCTTTAGCACTAAAGAATATTTTATTTTTATATCAAAAAAAAATAAAAAATGAGAGAGATATTTTATTTTAACATTTTCAATGTAAAGAACCGGACAAAACTAAACAGAAATCAATTGGTTCAATTTCGGTTCCGATTCGATTCCATAATCAAATTTGGAACTAATAATTCCATTACTAAGATTCTCATGGGTACTTGGTTCAGTTCCTTTTGGAACCGACTGTGCCCACTCCTAGTTTTAACCCATAGAAAGATAAAAATAATATTTAAATAATCTACTTGAAAAATGAAAGTTTAATAAATAAATAAGTGACAAACACAAGCAATTTTTTAAAAAAAATGAAAGAAAAAAATTTTTAAAAAAAAAGGTTATTTCCCCAATCCTACATCCAATGGATGTGGGATGAGGACTAACAGCAACCTCCTATAAAAAGGACTGCTGGAGTGGTCAACCTTCAACAAAGTTGAAAAAGGGTGGCTTATTTATAGACCGACCCCTCAACTTTTAGATGGATCAGATTTGTCACTTGTCATGACTGGTTTATTGGCTGTTTGGCCCAGTTTAGACTAATTTTGGTCAGTTTTGACTGGTCAACGCACATGAAGCGATGCGTTTTCAATATGCATCGCTCCTATGCACACCTTGGATACACATTTTTCCACCTTTTAGAATATTAACTACTAGATAGAAGATTCTAATCTTATCTTTCTTTTATATATATATATATATATATATAAAATAAAAGGAGGATAGTAGGAAAAAGTTTCCATAGCCACATGCATACAAGCAAGCAGATTCTAATCTTATCTTTCTTATATATATATATATAAAATAAAAGGAGGATAGTAGGGAAAAGTTTCCATAGCCACATGCATACAAGCAAGTAGTCCCACAGCCAATTATGGTGGGTTGCAATTGACATTTCAGATGTAATGGAAAAAGATTGGAAGGCCCCACCATGAAATATATATATATATAAAATAAAAGGAGGATAGTAGGAAAAAGTTTCCATAGCCACATGCATACAAGCAAGTAGTCCCACAGCCAATTATAATGAGTTGTAATTGACATTTCAAATGTAATGGAAAAAGATTAGAATGCCCCACCATGAAAAATGAAATGGCAAAAAAGTGGTGGGGCCCCACCATGAAGTCATGTTTAGACTTTTTTTTTTTTTAGGTAAAATCATTACGTATAATTTGAAAGTCATTATTAAAAACTCTTCAAAAATATAAAATTACATTATAAATGTGTTGAAAAATATTTGACTAATTCTGTTTAACTGTTTATTATAATATGTGATTCTGTAAATTTATTTTTGTTTGGAGACAATTTTAATTATAAAGTGTAAGAATTTAAAAAAATGATGATAAAAGAATATATATATATATATATATATAGAGAGAGAGAGAGAGAGAGAGAGAGAGAGAGAGAGAGAGAGAGAGAGAGAGCGAGCGAGCGCGCTCGCTCTCGTTGGTTGGGTTGCTTGGATTCAGTCTGTCCTGTTGCATATTTTCTACAGTGGTATTACGTTCTAAGTATATTTTGATATAGTATGTCTTCTTTTTTTGATTGGTTTAGAAGATCGGGTAGTTCTAGAAATAGAACTAGTAACTTGTCAAGCAATTTTCAAAATGAAGAAGAAATTTCTCAAAAGAATGAAAGTGAAATTCTTAAAAATAATTTTAATTCAAATGAACTTCAAATTGCTCAAATTGAACAACTTTTGAATAACTGGACTATTCCTAAGGTAGATAAAAGTGCTATCTATGAAATATGACGGTTTCATTTCACTCAAAATTATGTTATAAAAACCTTTGAGCAAACTCTTGCTATTAAGGGTCAAAATACTGATGTTACTTTATTTTCAAAAAATTCTATACGGGAATATAGTAAGAAATTTCAATTCTTACATATTAGTCTTGTTCAAATTGCTCTCAAACCATTGTTTAGACTTGGTTTAGATATTCCAATATTGCTCACTCTTTGTGATCAAAGGCATTCAAAGCACTCTTTACTCACCGTGTTAGAATCTAATCTAGAAAGTGGTCATATATTCTCAAATTGTAATCCTAATTTTACATTCAGTCTTTTTGATCAAAATATTCCCTAAACCTTGAAAATTCATATTCAAACTAAAAATCTTAGTTTGGAAGAATCAAAATCTTTTACTGTAATATACAAAGTATATTACAAACTTCTTAATATTGTTCTCAATATTCGAGCTCATCACTAATCTCCAAGAGATGAATCACTTCTTATGGAAGTGAATTCTCTTCATTTTAATACTATGATTCCAAAAAGAATTCCTTGGAATCTTCAAGCTATAAGTTTGGAATGGGAATATTCTTACGGCTAATAAACCAGAACCTACTCATGTCAATGATACTCCTAATCAAATTTTATCATTTCCAGGTGGAAGTGTCAAGTTGATTTTTGGAGAATCATCATCATCAAGTTTTTCAAATTTTTCTAGATCTTCTTCTACTAGATCTTTTAAAAATAAATCTGAATTCCCTTTTCAATCTGGAAGGTTTTCTACATCTTCAAAAAAATTGAAAGATGTTAATCCTACAATTCTAAAATCTCAATATGTTGATGATAAAGAGGTATATAAATCAGATTCTCCAACACTATCAGATATGCAACCTCCTTCAGAAGATCTTCCTCCTATTCATAGGAGAAGATTATCTACTCAACTCAATGTTATTTCTTCTACAATTGATAAAAGAAAAGAATTAAAAAATGACCAAACTCCTTCTGTAAAAAGTTTTAGAAAAAATTCTAGAACAATGTTTTCAAAATAAGTAATTGAATCTTATTGGAATGAATTCTTTGATCATCCTGAAGATTTAAGTTTCTTTAAATGGGTTAACCTCAAAGTTTTTGGTAAAAAATTTTCAAAATCCAAATCCATTGAAACAAACAATTCAAAAGAAAAGACTTGGAAAACTACTTCAAAAGAGGTTTTCAAATATGGATATCCTCATCTTTAAGAAATCATTTTTCCACATGGATCTACAGATGTTACTGCATCTCCTTTTAAGCAAATTCCTGATGAAAGAACTGAAAATGCTGCGACTAAAATAGTTGATATCAAAAATCTTCAAGGTCAAAACAATTACACAAATATTGTTCTTCATTTGATGTGTTCTCAGCTGACTAGAATTGAATCAAATTCTGAAACTGAAACTCCTTCAAAATCTACTTCCTCTAATACCTTTTCAACATATAGAGATTCTACCTCATCTTTAAAATTTGAAGGTAAAAAACCTTTACTCTTCAAACCAATTGAGTCAAACCTTTCACCTAAATTAGGAAGAAACTCTCTTAATTCCGAATCAGAAGTTCTTAAAGAACTTACGAAACAATTTTCAAAATTAAGTGGATCAAAGAATATCAATACTATTAACACCTTAGATGAACTTGAAAGTCAATTTCCTCAACCTTCTCAATTCTCATCTTGATTTACTTTTAGAAGAAGGTTCTTTTAAAGGAAAATTATGAATACCTATTCAGCTGATGAAGTTGTTGAATTGAGTATTGATGGAATGACTGAATTTCAAATTATTTAAACTATTGAAAAAATGTTAGTTTGTTTTTCTGTATACAAGTGCAGAAATCTTGACGAATTTAGAGATTATCGAGTTCGTTGTTCAAAAAAAAATTGCTCTTCAAATTGTGGCAGCTCAAAAGAAACCTCAATATTTATCAAATCTGATAAAAGGAATCTTTTACTTTATTAAAGTAACTTTATTAAAGTTGTCATTTTTCAAACTTTTGACTTTAGTGGACGATAAGCTTTTTAGCTTTCAAGAAAGGTGATTCCTACTTTTTGGAAAGTAGTCAACAAGCCATTGTTAAATCAACGACTCTTCAAGATATCTTTCAATTTTTCAAGATTCTCTTCAATGTATCTTTACTTGTTATAAATTTAGAGTTTCAATCTCATTGTATCTCAGAGTTTAAACAAGTGTTAAATTCTCTGCAAAGGTCAACCTACCTTGTTTTCTCAAACTTTATTAATAAAATTTTAAAAGTTTCAACAATTTGAGTTTTATTGGCAATATATAATTTCTATATCTTCTCTATCCTATCACATGAGTCACATTTGGTATGTTGTTAGTGATTGTTTTCATACCTTGTTTATTCAATCATCAAACATTTCATAGGAACTCCAAATCTTCTTCAAGATAGATTGTCAAAAATTCTGATGAATATTCCATGTCCAAAATTACATGGCTTTAGATGATATAAGGATATTTTACTTTCTAGAGTTATACTTCGCTAAGAGTGGAATAATGATTTTTGAAAAGAAAGATTCATTTCTAGACTTCCAAAGCTCTTTGTAGAAAAGGCTCACAATTCAATGAAATCACAAAATTTTGATATTATTCCTTATTCTGATATAACCTATGGAGAAATCATTAGTTATATCAACAGGGAAGGTCTTTCTCTTTGCAATGACATCATGCTCAAAGCTAAGCTCAAATCTGAAAGGTTCGACTACAAATGAGCTTGGATCATTCTGTGAATAATATAGTTTTGAAAATATTTGTAACGCCCCGAGTTCTAAATGCCCGGAACGTCACTTCATCGTCTCAAACCAACTTTCAAAATGATAATTGAGCGAAAAATCATTGAAATTTCAATTCGCGTAATTTTTATAAAATTGACTCAAACGATCAAAAGTTCGAACATGGAATAAACTTGAACAAAATAAATAAGTTTGTAATTGTTCGAACATGGAATAAACTTGAACAAAATAAATAAGTTTGTAATTTCAACAAAAAATTTCTAAGGTATCATTAATAGTCACCATCATACGCATCGTCGCCAACTCCATCATCTGCAAAATTATTTTTGCAAAATGTAAGTATTTCATAGAAATACTCAGTAGACTCGCGCACAATAGTCATTTGATATTATAAATTAAAATACATAATCATGATATTCAAGTCTCAGGTGTCTAAACGATCACCAGTAGTCTCATGAACAAGTAATAAATATAAGTTCAAATCTCATGCACTTAAGCAAGTAAATTCTCGTAACATAATCTTATGCTTGAAAAGCAAGTAATTATCATGAATACAATCATACATGCTAAACTTATAATCCAAATAATCATTGATGGGCACTTTTGAAAAGATAACTTGTAAATAAGAGTCTACCTTATTTTTCGAGTTTTTGGGTAAACGGAATAAAACTTCTAATTCTTTCGCTCCTCGTCTAGTTCTATAAAATAAATTTAAATAATTAAAATTAGCTCTTAAACATTCGAGTCTTAAATGATGAATTTGTGTAATAATAGAGTTTTTGAAAGTTTTTAAGGACTAAATAGTGTAATTGTAAGAAATCAGGGGCTGCTATATGTAAATAATAAACCTGGGGATTGTTTTGAGTAATTAAATAAATTTTGGGACTGATTCAGAAATTTTCAGAAACTGTAGGGCTGAGATAAAACGTTTTTAAAAATTGGAGGAGCTGAAATAAACAATTTTAAAACTAGGGCTGAACTTAAAACATATTAGACATTTCAGGGACTGAATTAAATGGTTTTTGAAAATTAGGGACTTAAGGGGTAAATTTTGTAAAATCAAAATTAAACATTTCAACTCCATTTCTCTCTCATTTTCGTCACACGTAGCCTGGACAAGAGGGAGATAGGCGATCGACCCATCTCTGACTCGAGGCTACCGGGCGCAAACGCCGGCGTCCGACTGGCGCTGGTGCTGCCATCATGTGGAGACGACTGGGCAGGTAAAGGGTGGCGATTTGGGATGGATTTGATGAGGAACCGAGACTTGTACTCGGTTTTGGATTACTGGTTTTTCAGGCACTAGTCCGACAATGAAGAGACCAAGGGGTTGAGGTAAGTGCTTGGGCTTTCTTTCTTCTTGGTTTGTTTTTGGATATCAATTGGTTGGATAGTCGAGGTTTGGGTTGTCTTGAATTTGGTTGGAGGTGGCGATTCCGACGTGGTAGTGACAGTTGGTGGTGAGGTGGTAGTTTGGTGAGGCTGTTTCTACTGGTGTGAAATTTGACATTGCATATTGTGGTTTCGAAGAGACAAGAAGTATGATGCCAAGGACCAATATGTAAAAGATCAAAGTTCAAAGGATCAAAGTGAAGACATGAGAAAAGTTATATAGCGTAAAACCAAGAAGCACGACTTGTCTGCTGTGAACCGTATTCAGGGATGCTGAAATTCCTCTCCAACAGATTCTGTACCATAACAAATTGCAGGGAATCATCAGCTAGGTTTTCCTTCTTTTCAGGGATTATAGATCACGTTTTTTTTTTTTTGAGCTGATGTATTTTGTATTTTATTGATTTGTATATATATAGGTTGTATGTATAGTCTGTCTATAAATATACTCCTTGTAAAGTTCATTTATCAAATTGAAGAAAACCTTTCCAGTTCAATTCATTTTATTAGCTCATTTCTGATTTGGTATCAGAGCCTTCACTCATGGCATCGGTTACAGAAAATCAATCACAAACAAACTCTACTGCTTCAGCTCAAATTCTTTCTCATTCTACACATTCATCTACACTAAATCTATCTCAAACACTATCTATTAAACTTGATCGAGAAAATTTTCTACTTTGGAAAAACATGGTTGTGCCTATTATTAAAGGGCATAACCTTGAAGGTCATTTGCTGGGAACAAAGCCATGTCCTGCTGAGTTCAACTCAGTTGAAATTACAACAGAAACAGGAACTGTTGCTGAAAAACAGATCAATCCAGAATTTTCAAAGTGGGTGTCTAATGATTCCCTTCTTATGGGATGGCTATATGCCTCTATGACCCCAGACATTGCCATTCGTGTAATGAAAAGCACAACATCTGCTCAAATGTGGTCCGTAATCCAACAAAGCTTTGGAGTCCTAAGTAGATCAAGGATTAATTTCCTCACTGGAGAACTACAGAGGCTCAGGAAAGGGACAATGACTATGGATCAGTACTTGATAGCAACAAAAAGGCTAGCTGATAATCTTGAAGTAGCTGGCAAAGTTGTTGATGAAGAAGATCTCATCAACCATGTACTCTCAGGCCTGGATGATGATTATACACCAGTGGTGGTGCAGCTGAACAGCGGAGAAAGTATAAATTGGCATGAAATGACATCCATTTTACTTACATTTGAGAGCAGGTTGGACTATCTAAATGAAGTGAGGATTGGACTAGGATCTGTAAATCTAAGTCAGAACAACAGCAGAGGTGGTTCATATGGAGGGAGATCAAGAGGATACTTCAGAGGAAATGGAAACCGAGGAAGAATGAGAGGCAGGGGGAGAAATTCCAGACAAACTGAGTTTAAGAATCCATGTCAAATCTGTGGATTATCTAATCATCAAGCTGGATGGTGTTTTAAAAGATATAATGAAAATGTTGCTGTCATGAAACCTGGTAAAGGAAGCAGGAAAGGTCAGAACAACACTCCCAATCACTCAGCATATTTTGCTTCTCCCAGTCTACTTGAAGATCCAAATTGGTATGCAGACTCTGGTGCTAGTAGCCACGTGACTAATGATCTCAGGAACCTGAATGAAGCTAAAGAGTACTCTGGTAAGGAACAGATAAAAATTGCAAATGGTAACTCTCTTCCTATTACACATATAGGTTATAAACGATTTAATGTTAAAGCAAAAAAGGATATAATGTTGAACAATTTACTGCATGTTCCGGGAATAAAGAAAAATTTGCTAAGTGTTTCTCAGTTTACTCTAGAAAATAGTGTTTCAATTGAATTTTATCCTAATGTCTGTGTTGTCAAGGATCTGCAAACGAGGAAACCAGTGGCACAAGGAATGCTTAGAGATGGACTTTATCAGTTGGCATTATCAGATACAACCTCACAAGACTCAACTCTCACTACCTCAAAATTTCCTGTGTTTGCTCTCTCTGCTACATGTAATAAAGTCCATATACCGTCTCAGGAAATTGAAGTATGGCATAGGAGATTAGGTCACCCTTCATTTCAGTCATTAGCTCATGTTCTGAAGTCATGTAATAAATCTTTTTCAGTCAATGAAAGCTCTATCTTCTGTGATTCATGTCAAATTGGAAAAGTTCATAAACTACCTTTTAAACTCTCTTCTTCTCATGCTGCTAATCCTCTAGACTTAATTCATACAGATGTGTGGGGACCCTCACCAACAAAATCAACAGCTGGATTTAGGTATTACATAGTTTTCGTGGATGATTTTAGTAGATATACATGGACATATCCACTGAAACATAAATCAGAGTGTTTGAACACCTTTATCCAATTTAAAAATCTGGTGGAAAAACAATTTGAAAGAAGTATTAAAAGTGTACAAACTGACTATGGTGGAGAGTTTAGGACATTTGAAAAGTTTGCACAAGAAAATGGTATTGTGATGAGATTTTCATGCCCCTATACTTCAGCTCAAAATGGTCAGGCTGAGAGAAAACACAGACATCTTACTGAAACAGCCTTGACTCTCCTAGCTCAAGCTCAATTACCTCTTCATTACTGGTGGGAAGCCTTTTCTATGTCAACCTATCTTATCAACAGGTTACCAACACCAGTTTTAAACCTAAAAACACCCTATCAAACTCTGTTCAATAAAGAAGTAAAGTATGATATGCTGAGAGTGTTTGGCTGTAGCTGCTTTCCATATATCAGACCTTATAACAAGCATAAATTCTCATTTCATTCCATAAAATGTGTAAATCTTGGGTTTAGTGCTGCACATAAGGGGTATAAGTGCTTGAGTCCCACTGGAAGAGTCTTTATTTCTAGACATGTTATATTCAATGAAAGTGAATTTCCATTCAAATGTGATTTTCTAAATAAACGTGACACGCCTACTGAAACCACCATTATCACCTATCCCTTGCCACAAAATAGTTTCTCAAAAATCTCCACAAATGTTCCTAACTCAAATGACAGTTCATCAACTCAATCACTCAATCTTCATTCAGACATTCCATCTCCAGCTCATGCTACTGATAATGGCCATTCCTCTGCATCTCACTCACCACTAACCTCAATTGATGATCTTGATAATGCAGATGTTAGTGAAGAAATATCAGTGCATGGAGGAGAAATGAGAAGTGAAGCTGAATTAGAATCAGCTCAAAAGGATGTTGAGATAACGACAATAGGAAATGAAACTGATCTTGAAAGTCATCGAGTACAAACAGGGCATCCTATGATCACTAGAGCAAAATCAGGGATATTCAAGCCAAAACTCTACAACCTGGAAATTTCAGAACCAAACACAGTAAGAGAAGCATTATCAAACAGAAATTGGAGAATGGCAATGCAAGCTGAATTTGATGCTCTGCAGAGAAATAAAACTTGGGTTCTAGTTCCACCAGACAAGGCTTCAAAAGTCATAGGATGTAAATGGATTTACAAGATTAAGTATGATAATGAAGGAAAAATAGACAGATACAAGGCAAGGCTGGTAGCACAAGGTTTTCTACAAACTTATGGTGTAGATTACAAAGAAACATTCTGTCCAGTTGTAAAGGCAGCAACCATAAAGATTATTTTGACACTTGCAGTAGCTAATGATTGGGAGGTTAGACAAATAGATGTGAACAATGCATTCCTAAATGGGAAGCTTGGTGAAGAAGTATACATGAGCCAACCGAAAGGTTTTGAAGACAAGAAATTTCCAGAATTTGTCTGCAAGCTTCAAAGAGCATTATATGGTTTGAAACAAGCACCTAGAGCATGGAATGATGAACTAAAAGGTACACTTCAGGAGTGGGGATTGAAACAATCAAAGGCGGATAGTTCCCTATTTTATAAACTAGAAGACAGAGACATAATACTGATTTTGGTATATGTAGATGACATCATTGTAACGGGGAACAAGAGAGACCAACTTCAGAGTTTCATCTATAAGTTGAATGAGAAGTTTTCATTGAAAGATATGGGATCACTGAAAAAATTCCTAGGTATGGAGGTTACAAGGGATGAAGCTGGAATGCAAATCTCACAAAGCAGGTATGCTACTGATATTCTTAAAAGATTTGGCTTTTATAATCTGAATTCTGTGACATCTCCAATGGTGTCTGGGAAACTCGTTTCAAAAGGAGAAGGACTAGAGTTGAATAATCCTACATTGTATAGAAGTTCAGTTGGAGCTTTACAATTCCTAGCCTACTCACGACCAGACTTAGCATTCTCAGTAAACAGACTAAGTCAGTTCCTTCAGAAACCAACAGATGTGCACTGGAATATGTTGAAAAGAGTGTATAGATATGTCAAAGGAACTACAAATTTTGGTTTGAGGATACAGAAAAGTGATCAACTTGATTTAACTGCATACTGTGATGCAGACTGGGCTTCTTGCCCTGATGATCGCAGATCTATTGCTGGATATTGTGTGTACCTTGGAGGTAACTTGGTGTCTTGGAGTGCAAAGAAACAACATACAGTGGCTCGTTCAAGTACAGAGGCAGAGTACAGGGCTCTGGCTCATGTGACTTCAGAATTGAGCTGGATACAAAGTTTGCTAAGCGAACTCGAAATAAAGCCTAAGACAGTGACAACAGTCTGGTGTGATAATTTAGGCGCTAAGGCTCTTGCACTTAATCCTGTTTTTCATGCTAGGACGAAACATATAGAAATTGATATACACTTCATCAGGGATAAAATTTCAAATCAAGAACTCAGCATTGAGTATATACCATCAGAAGAACAGAAAGCAGATCTTTTCACCAAACCACTGCCCATTTCTAGATTCTTGTTTATGAGAGACAAGGTTGGAATTAGATCCACTAATACCACCTTGAAGGGGGGAGACAAGAAGTATGATGCCGAGGACCAATATGTACAAGATCAAAGTTCAAATGATCAAAGTGAAGACATGAGAAAAGTTATATAGCGTAAAACCAAGAAGCACGACTTGTCTGCTGTGAACCGTATTCAGGGATGCTGAAATTCCTCTCCAACAGATTCTCTACCATAACAAATTGCAGGGAATCATCAGCTAGGTTTTCCTTCTTTTCAGGGATTATAGATCACGTTTTTTTTTTTTGAGCTGATGTATTTTGTATTTTATTGATTTGTATATATATAGGTTGTATGTATAGTCTGTCTATAAATATACTCCTTGTAAAGTTCATTTATCAAATTGAAGAAAACCTTTCCAGTTCAATTCATTTTATTAGCTCATTTCTGATTCGAAGAGACTGGACAGTTGAAGATATGGAGGTTCGGGGCTCGGGTTGGCAACTGCGGTATTCGAACTTGGTTCAGTGGGATGAATTTAGGTGAAAATGACAGTAAGCTCTGTTGTGGTTGTGAAATTGAGTCGATTGGCTCTGAAAATATTTGTGTGTTGTGTT
This sequence comes from Ligustrum vulgare, assembly GCA_963555705.1. Classification (NCBI taxonomy): domain Eukaryota; kingdom Viridiplantae; phylum Streptophyta; class Magnoliopsida; order Lamiales; family Oleaceae; genus Ligustrum; species Ligustrum vulgare. Next base: position 23,112,773 of record OY743177.1, on the reverse strand, counting down.
TCTCGTCCCCTTAACCATTAAACTGGAGATGATAAAAGTTGAAAATAATTGTGTGCTTGGAGGTTGAAGGCTGTGGTGTGGGACGAGAGTACTTACCCAATTTTGCAATGTTTTTGTGAGGGAAAGAAATGGGGGAAGTTATAGCTGGTTCTGTAAAAATCTGTAACGCCCGAGACCTTTAATTGAGGGACGTCTAGGAATTGAAAATTGAATTGGCTAGGAGGTAAATTTGAATTGTCTGGGAGTTAGAATTTTTGTATTGATTGAGGAATTCAAAATAATAATAATAATAAAATCAGAAATTTGAATATTGGATTAAAATAAAGATTTGGGTTTAAAAATGAGATAATGATTTTTTACAAATTTTGAAATTGCAGTTTGAACTTAAAATTTAAATTTTTTTCTTAAAATCTCAAATAACTAATAGGACTAGACGAAAGCGCTTATTTTGAAAATAGTGACCGTTAATATTAGAGAGTCGAAACGACAAGTTCGGTAAAACTAACTTTTAAATTAAAAAATTTCTCGATCGCTACAAAAATTTCCTCCATCTTAAAAAATGAATAGAAATTTTTTTCCTCCTTTCCTCAGAAAAAAAATTTCAAAATAAAAACAAATTTACTCATTCTCCTCCTCAATTTCAAAAAACTACTCAAAAGACTTTTCGAAGAAAAATTCAGTCAAAACTAAGGAAAATTCAAAATACTTCCAAAGACACTTGTCATCAAACTTGTCATTATTCTAACAAATGCCCGTTGAAGCAAAAAATTAATAATCTTCAAATTGATAAAGATATTAAGTTTTAACTTCTCAATTTACTCAATTCTAGTTGAGAAGAAAATTCTGACTCTAAATTAGAACAAGTTTATCAGTATCAAGAAGATTCTGATAACAAATCTAATTCTTCCTCTCCACTCATTCTAGCCATGGTAAAGAAGTTTGTGGTTGCAAAACCAAAAATGTCTTAACTAAAGAAGAAGAACTTATTCGAGAAATAATTGAGAAAATTGATAATCCTCAATTAAAGAAATAATTCTCTCATCTTCTTCCTAGTAATTCAAATCCTACACCTACGCCGCCGTTTAATATGAAAGACATATTAAATAGGTTTCGTCATGAATCATCCTCAAAATCCTCTAGTTCTAATTTAAAATCAGAAATTAGATAAATGAAATCTCAAATTGCTCATCTGAACATCAACTTAAAGGCATCTAACTTGAAGTTATTCTTTTAAGAAAGGGGAAAAATCACAAATGCATGAGATAAAAATATTAATACCAATTATACTATATCTCTAATTATTAATCTTAAATGCCATATAACACATAAAATAATATCAAATATACTACATACCCTAATTACTCCTCCATTTATAACTGAAAATTAGGAAACCAAATCATAATTCCGCTATATGTTAATTACATTCCATAAAATTAGCATATTCTAAAATTCAAATTCGAGACAAAAGATCATCACCGTGGGAATGATTACACAACTATAGATCAATTTAGTTTTGAAGAATAAAAAATTGTAATTTTTGAAATCACACAATCTGATCAAACTTCAACTTGGGTTGGGATTTCCCGATTATGTATATATATATATATATATCATTTCTACGAAGGTAATATTATGATCCTTGTTAAGATACATAATGAAGATCGTGGAATTGTTTATTTTAATATGCGGAACTTATAATTGTGAATGTGTGAGAATTTTTGTGTTTAACGTATGTATTCACAAAAACCAGTTGTATGCAACAATAGGGAATTCCAATGCTCTTCTGAATTGAGGTAAATCCCTTTTTCATTCTTCGTTGTGAAAATTCCACCAATATATTTGACTACATTTTATGTCATGTATTTATTGAAATCAGAATTCTTAGATTTGTGACTTTTGAGATGGTTTTGTGAAATAGATAATAACTGGGAAACTGATGTTGGTGGATTAATTAATGTATTGTCCTTCTCAATCTCTGATTTTGTTTATAAATCCTGATATCTTATAACTATTTTTTTCAATTTGGTGGTGCTTATTTATTTCAAGGATTTCATTTGACCCACTGATGAATGATATATTTGTGAATAATCACCCCCGCTTAGTTTGGATACATCTCTTATTTTTGCATGTTCACAGATATAGATTCCGTTAACGTGTTCATAACTTGCAATACAAAGACTTTTGGACTTCTCATAAATAGTGGTTGCAAATTTGTTGAGATGATCTCGGTTAATGATAATACCGTGGATTCTCTGAAAACGGAGTATGAATTCTGTGGAAATATGGCTCCATTGTGGATCACAAATGACAGCTCGCTAATTTTCTATCTGGAGAAGAGGGAGGAACCTCGTTGATTTTTGCATTACCTAATTGCCGATTTTTGTAGATAACATTTGAATAATATTTTTTCTCTAGTAAATATGAAACTTTGCCTTCTTTATCTAATTTTCACCAATAAGAATTGGATGCCCATGATTCCTATTTTGTTTTGAGATAATACACACGAGCATCCGAAGCTTCTTCCCCAACTCAATTGTATATTATGGCTAAATTATTTTTGATGAGATTCCAACTTTCATCTTTCAAGTTTTATGTGTAGAGTAAGCAAATTTAAGTAATAGTATGTACTGTGTTTTGGTGAAATTGGAATGGATGATGTTAAATTAGTTCATGATGACTTGCATCAAAATGTATATATTGCCAACTGAAACACGGAACACAGTTTGCGTATCATAATTTGGTGCATGCTATGTAGGCACTGGTTGTATCATCAGATCATCTACATCCTTTTACCTGTAAACAACTTCCCTCTTTGCTCTTGGGATGGAAAATGATGCCCACCAATCATTTAGTGAAGCCACAAACTTGGAAGCTAAAAGTAAGATTATTAGAATTTGTGGAGTTTTTGTCATTTTCATAATGTGATATATAGCATTTTCTAAATTTTCCATATCAAACATCAAAGGTTATTTAAAATTGATTGCCATTTTCATCTTTTGTTAATCTCCATCTTTTTATTTGTGTTATATTTCTTGTTTTATCCATCCAGTCATCTTCCAAGTGGGTGAAATTGTCTTGATTTTATCTTCAAAACAGAGTAAGCTTTCTAACAGTGAAAGTACCTCCAAAAAATGCATCCAAAGATGTATAATTCATTCAAAAGTGGAAAATACCTCAAACTTAATCACAGCTAACCAACATAGAATTGTATGCATTCCAACTCAATTGGAACCTACCAACTATTAAGTGTATTGCAAGCCCGTAATCATCTTCAAAGGCTTCCAGGTCATGTGAATTGTTTACAATATTTAGGATTTTGAGATATTAAAGTGGAAAAGCCAAGATATAACAAAAGAAAGTGGACAATGCAGTTCATGCAATAACAGTTTCGACTGCATTGTTTAACCATGTAACGAGAAAGCATAGCAGTTGAATCAATAAGCCATACTTCGTAAACCAGTCTTGAAAACTCACGATCTCCCTTGAAGAAAATTTGTCCGTTAGTGCAAAAGGTCTTTGAGCAATTTCCGTCTAAGATAGAATAGATTTTAATCCAAATGACTTGAACCACGAATTAAATGATATGACTTGCAAATAGAATCACCAGCATCCAAACTCGTAACGACTTTCCCAAGCTCTTCTAGTTTCTGTGGATAACGCCACCCTTCATAGCATTCTTGAACCTTGTCCATAATGAAAGTCACTAATATTAGAGTTAAATCAAGGAGAAAACAAAATCATGCACAAGCAACATTTAATAGGTTAAGAATTTTAAAAAATATATACATATATTTCAAATGGTTGTTGGCTTACTCCCTTAATTAAGAAAATAATTCAAAAAATTGCAACTGCAATTCCAACAAATTAGCCATTTTTTCACTCAAAAAAACAATGGAATCAATGAATCAACAACCTTTCCCACTGAAAATCACAAAATTAACCAAGATTCGCAATGAAAATCCTAAATAATAATAAAAATTCAAAAATTTTATAAAAATAAAAACTTGGTACTGTGTCTTGGATTTCCTCACCATGCAAGTCCTGAAGAATATCAAGAAAACAATCCAATAACAAAGCATCATACTCCACCAATTTATCATCCTATGAAACCTTCCCAGGTATCAATAGCCCCAACGCATCAATTGATGCCATTTTTCCAGGCTCTCACACTATATTGCTTGCAAAATTAAAAAAAGAAAAAGCACAAATCAATGTCTTTATAGATCGCGAACGAAAGATTTTCTTGAAAGTCCAGTTCACTCTGTGTTGACTTTTATCCTCTACACTTATCACAAGACAGAAAAGAGAGATGCTTTACGCGAAATCACAATCGGAATGAATCAAGATTGAAAGATGTTGAAGAAGATTTTCTTGAAGAAGATTTGATTTGTGAAAATCAATGGGATGTTGAAGTTCCGAGATGGGCATGAAATTTGGGTAATTGTGTGGTGAGAGGTAATTAATGTGCAATGATTAACGCGGTTGACTTGATATAGACTTAAGAGTTGTGAATTGGAGAATATCAATTATACTATTTTTTTCAGTAAAAATAGGAATAAAAAAAGTGTAATGTAAATAATGAATATTTTATTTTAAATAGGTGAGTGGTGTAATTTTCACTTTAAAAATTGACTCTTCAAACATTCAAATTGATTCCTCTTCATCTTCGGATGAACCCAAAACTAGCTCTCAAAAGGACTGAAACTATATCGAAAAATATGATCGTCCTGAATGATTTAATGACTCAGAATTTCCTCTCACTGAAGAAGAGAAAATCAATGTTATTAATCGTGTTCAACTTCAAAATGGTATAGTCAAATGATTATTGTTGTTGACAAAAAATTTCAGTTAACAACAAGAGTTCTTATTGATTCTGGTGCTGATCAAAATTGTATTAATGAAGGATTAATTCCTACAAAATACTTCGAAAAAAACACTGAACGTCTTTATGGCGCAAGTGTCAAAAAAACTAAATATTCAATATAAAGTTTCAAAAGCACATGTTTGTAATTCAAATATTTGTTTCAAAAATGTCTTTTATTTAGTTAAGGATTTAGACCAAGAAGTTATTCTTAGCACTCCTTTTATTGTTCAAATTTATTATTTTCAAACAACTGAAAAAGGGCTTAAAACAGATATTTTTGGACAAGATTTATTTTTCAAATTTACTAATCCTCGTTCTTTCAAAGATGTCAATGCTCTTAAGCAAGCATCCATTTCTCAAATTATTAACATTAATATAAATCTCAAAAAACAACATGTTCGTTTTCTCAAAGAAGAAATCAAATTTCAAATAATTGATGATCAACCTCAAAATTCTTCAAATAAAGAAAAAATTTCTCAATTTCTTCAAAAATTGAAAAAGAAGTATGTTCTACTATTCCTTAATGCATTTTGGAATAGAAAGTAACATATTGTCTCTCTTCCTTACAATTTTGATTTTCATGAATCAATGATTCCTACTAAATCGAGACCTATTCAAATGAATAAAAAACTTCTTGACTATTGTACAAAAGAAATTAAAGATTTACTTGAAAAATGACTTATTCATCCTAGTAAATCCCCTTGGAGTTGCTTTGCGTTTTATGTGCTTAATCAAGCAAAAATTGAACGTGGTGCTCCTAGACTTGTAATTAATTACAAGCCTCTGAATTATGCTCTTCAATGGATAAGATATCATCTTCCTCAAAAGAAGGATCTTCTCAGTCAACTTCTCAAAGCAGTTATCTTCTCCAAATTTGACATAAAATCTGGCTTTTGATAGATTTAAATCAAAGAAGAAGATAGATATAAATCTACATTCAACGTTCCGTTTGGACAATACAAACTAAATGTTATGCCTTTTGGTCTCAAAAAGCCCCTTTTTAATTTCAAAAAATTATTAATGATATTTTCAATCCTTACCAAAATTTTATTATTGTTTATATCTTCTCTATTCAGAAAGTTTAGAACAACATTTCAAATATATGAATACATTTTTCAATATTGTCAGAATAAATGGCTTAGTAGTTTCTGCTAAGAAAATTGTTCTTTGTCAAACAAGTTTTCGTGACATATTATTTTTTAAGGAACCATTACACCAATTCAAAGAAGTTTGGATTTTACTGATAAATTACCTAATCAAATTCTTAACAAGACTAGTCTACAAAGATCAAATTCAAAGAAGTTTGAATTTTACTTCAAAAATCTCTTGAGTTTTATGAAAAGATCATTCTCAAAACAGGATCTGCAGTTATTACTCATACTTCAAATAAACAAAATTCTCAATATATTGATTTTTCAAAATTATCAATCTGCAAAGTGTTGTCATTTTATGACTGAGGACAACACCATTGACTTGAGAAAAAGATGAACCTTTCTAAAGGTGAAAATTTCTCATCGTATTTCAATTACTTGGATTACCAAGATGTTTGATTTAATGTTTTCTTCTTTAGACTAGTGAATCATTCTTCGTCTATCATTTTTCATCAATCATGTCAAAATAACTTTTCAAAGTAATTTCAAAATTGGTTTGAATTTTTTGGTCTTGAAAGGAACATTCTTCGCAGTCTCTCTTTTCTAGGATTAAAACATTTCAAAGAAGAGGCAAAAAGATTTTTACAACCTCAAGAAAATGTTTTGTTTCAATTTGCTCTCAATTTTAAAGTCTCATGAATCCTTTGTTGGGGCTTTTTTATTGTTCAAAATACTGTGATTCTTTCAGTCCCAAAAAGATTGTTAGAAGATTCAAAATAAAATGGTGGTCCAAATTCCACGAAACAAATTGTTGTTCCAAGACAGTCGATTACTGGATTCAACAGAAAAACAATGAAGGACTTCCATCAAACAAACTTCAAGATGCTCATGCTGATTTCCTTACAGAAAAGAATAGGTTATTAGCGCTCCTTGCAAAATGCACAAGCCCTGAAGAAATGATGATTTTAGCAGACAAAATTGCAGCCCTTGCTGAAAACGCTTTAAAATCTTCGGTTCAAAATTCACCCGAGGCCAGCTTAAAAGTAGAATTGGATTTTTACCAAAATAAAGATATTGTTATGGAATTGACCTGGACGAATCTCTTCATGACGAGTTTCAAAGGACCAAATGACTATATGAACAAAGTTATATTGACAAATTCAGAGATTACCGAGTTCGTTGTTAAAAAAATTTGCTTTTCAAATTGTGCTAGTTCAAAAGAAACCCCAATATTTATCAAATCTGATAAAAGAAATCTTCTACTTTATTAAAGTTGTCATTTTTCAAACTTTCGTCTTTAGTGGACGACAAGCTTTTTTCAGTTTTCAAGAAATGTAATTCCTACTTTTTGGAAGTAGTCGGCAAGCCACTGTTCAATCAACGTCTTCAAGATATCTTTCAAATTTTCAAGATTCTCTTCAGTGTATCTTTACTTGTTATAAATTTAGAGTTTCAATCTCATTATAACTCAGAGTTTAAACAAGTGTTAAATTCTCTGCAAAGGTCAACCTACCTTGTTTTCTCAAACTTTATTAATAAAATTTTAAAAGTTTCAACAATTTGAGTTTTATTGCCACAAGATATAATTCTATATCTTCTCTATCCTATCTCTTCATTTGTGGTTAAAAATGGATTTGAAAATTTATTTTGTTTACAAATTTGGGCTCTGTTTGGAGATTGAAATCTCATTATAATGTGATTTATTTATATTTTTAGATAAAATGTGTGATTAAAAAGTGTAAAGAGAAAACATGTACGATTGAAAAGTGATTTTAATAATTATGTAATTTAAATTTGAATTTAAAATGATAATAATTGCAGCGGCCAAACGGAACATATCAAACTATCAAAGGCTTATAAATTAATTTTTGTTAAATAACGGAAGCATATAAAGATTCTTGATTAATCTTTCCACGATTCCATCCATGTTAAGTTCAAGTCAAATGTCATGTCATTTTCTAATTTCTATAGCGAATTAGGCACACGTAATCAGAGACTTTGGAGTAATAATATCATAGATTTTGGCTAATTATATTTGCACCATAATTTGTTATATTTGAATTAAATTATTTGTCCTTAATCTTTAGAGATATTAAATTTTGTTCTTTATTTTTTTCATCAAATTCTTATCATTAATTTTTCAATAATTATCAAATTTTATCCTTCATGATAATTTTCGTTCAATTTTTTTTTATCGTGTTTTAAAATAATGAACAAGTACTCAATTAATTTTTTTATTTTTTTTTACTTATTAAGTGTACAAACGGTAAATAAATCATTTTAATCCCTCTTAATAAATTTTTTAACAGAAATTGATAGAAGAGACGAGATATATTAATTAATTAATGAAAGAATGAAAATAAGAATACAATGAAAAAAGTTGTAGACATAACTGTAATATTGATTAAAGGTTATGAACATTTTTTCAATTAAAATGTGGTGCACATATAAAAACATGTAGTGATAATATATTAAGCCTAGATTTAAGCACTTTATTATGGATGTTAACATCTCTAAATTATCTCATACCGTGCGGTTTATAAATTGATTTTTTATATTTTTAAGGTAAAAAAATAGTGGTAAAAAGTTAGAGAGATAAAATATTTGTAATTAAAAAGTAATTTGAAAAATTATGTAGTTTTATAAATTAATTTATTTCGTTTATCATACAGAACTTTGCCCCTGTTTGGCCCATAGTTCTTGGAGATTTTTTTGGATTTGAATAGTATTTTTTGGAGAATGTATGGTTAAAAAATATCTGAAAAGTAAAAACTTGTAGACTTAACTAAAATAGATGGTTGAGATTTAGTATTGAATAAATTTGATTTAAAAAAATGGGAGTCAAACATGGACTCTATGTTTTGTTTGCCGGTCGTAATGTCATTTATAAATAAAATGTTATTGCTTTGTTTTTTAAAAGTGATTTGAAAAAATGTGTTATTAAAAAATGGCTTGAAAAAATAGTACAATTTATAAATTGGTTTATAAACTATTAATTTATATTTATACTACCAAAAGGAAAAAAAAATACTTTGGGATATTTTCTGCCTCACACTTTTATATAATTACATATTTACCCTTAATATTGATTAAAGAGCAATTACTTTTTTAATATTCTTCTTTTTCTTTTCATTTTGTCAACAATGCCATTAATTTCAATAAAAATATTTATTCATATATTTACAATCTAAAATCTTCAACTCCTACAAAAGGTCTTTCAAATAAAACATAAAACCTAGATTTTTTTTTTCGTTTATATATTTCCAATTATTATTTATCATCACTAGACACAAATATAATTATATATTAATACATTATGATAATGGAAATATTGGAAAAGCCGTGTTAGAATTTTATCATGAAACTGAAGTCATCCTCCTTAATTAAATATTAATACATTATCATCATTAAGGGTGTCACGGAAAATATTAATTATATATTTTTGAATTATTTATTGAACTTGTGGCAAACCTCACCTTTGAAATAATTATTTTGCTTTTCTAAATCTAGCCAAGACCTTGACCGAGAGAGGACTGTACACAGTGGTGGATCCAGGACTAAATACTAGCTAGAGCGATCGGTCGTGCACCGTGGACCGTTGACCGACGACCGTCAACTATCAAAATACCTTGTTGTTGAAACCCTAGTGGCTGATAATTGATAATGGTTGAAAGCTCAATATATCGACTATTTCAATTGCGAATCTCAAGAGGAAGAGATTCAAGATTAGAACATTGGAATTTATTATTTACAAAAATTACAAATTAAAAAATATAAAAATTCCAAATCATAATACAAAGCAATGCCATTAAAATCATTCTGAAATATATATATTAAAGTATCAAACTATAATTCATTCATAAAATCAATTAAACATTTTAAAAATCATAAATCATCTATCAACCACAATCCATTCTGAAAATCAATTAAGCATTTTGAAAATCATAAGCCTCTGTTTGGCAAAACGTTTAAAAACATGTTTTAAAATAATACAATTCCTCAAGTTATTTTTTAACCACACATATTTTCTCTCTTAATTTCTCAACCACATATTTTACCAATTTTTTTTTTTTAAACATTAACCACTTAACAAAGGCTCATCTATCAAACTATAAATTTGGATCAATTCAATAAGTCCCAAATGAATCTATTAAAAAATGAAAATCATCTACCAAATCATCTATCAAACTATAAATTTGGACCAATTTTTTTAAAAAATAACTGGACCAATTTTGTGGAAATTACACCTACCCCTACTTTTAAAGATTCAAGTTCAAAAATGAGGTGAAACTTAAATAAATTCAAAAGTCAGGTTTTATTAAAATTTTAATAATTAATTAATAAATATGAATAATTTAAAAATAAATTAATTATTTAACCCAAAGTCACATAACCCCATTTGAAACCCTAATTATTCTATATTCACCACATCCGCCAATTTCACATCATCTGCCCATTTCCCCCATTGGCCACACCCATCATCATCATCCACCCGTTTCCCATCCTCCCGTGGCCACATCACCCTGACCTGCCAATCTCTCCGGCAAGTGCAACGTAGCGGAGTGACACATCCAGAGTTGGTGTCACCGTTAAACCATCATCTGCCCATTTCCCCCATTGGCCACACCCATCATCATCATCCACCCGTTTCCCATCCTCCCGTGGCCACATCACCCTGACCTGCCAATCTCTCCGGCAAGCGCAACGTAGCGGAGTGACACATCCAGAGTTGGTGTCACTGTTAAAGCATATCTGTGACATTTGGTGGAGTGCGCAGTGGAGTTGGTTATCCAGTTTTCACAGGTGGGGTTTGATTATTTATGGTAGATCAATGTTTATAGTGTGTGAAGTGATGTGTACGGTGGTGATGGTGATTTGCTCAGGTGTTTGAGGAAGGTTATGGTGATTTTGGTGGTGTTTCTTCAAAAACGTCGTCGTCGTGTTGGAGGTGACAAAGTGGAGCCGAGAAGGGTGGTGGAAGTACGGAATCCATCATGTATAGATGGTTTGCAGGTGGTGAATTGTCTTGGTGGAGGTGACAAAGTGGTCCCTAATGTTTTTGTGGTGGTGGTGGTGGTGGTGGTCGCATGGTGGTGGGTGGCGATTGGGCACGTGTGATGGCTGTGTGGCAGATCTGAAAGTGTAGGGCGATGGATGAGTTTGGGATAGGAACTTAGTTTGGCGATTTAGGTAGAATATAAAGTTGGTGGTGGCGGCTGTGAATTCAGATCTTGTGCAGGTTGGTCAAAGATGATGTTGGTGGTGGGTTTTACGTTAAATTAATTGTGGCCTGAATATTTTATAATTGTGACTTGATTGAAATCAGTCTCGACTGGTAATGTGACCTAAAAATAAGTTCGATTTGTGACCTAATATTTTGGTCGTTTAATGACCCTGAAATAATCTGTGACTTAAAAAAATGATTATAATTGTGACCTGATTGAAATAAGTCTCGACTGGTAATGTGACCTAAAAATAAGTTCGATTTGTAACCTAATATTTTGGTCGTTTAATGACCCATTAATAATATGTGACTTAAAAAAAATGATGGTTGTGACCTTGAAAATGATAGTTGTGACATAAAAGATTTGTATTTTGTGACTTAAGATTTTATAACATTGTGACCTTAATATTTATAATAATTAAAATACATTTAATTATCTATTAATTTAATTAATTAATCTTAATTAAAACCTAAAAACCTGATTTTTGAAATTTTACACGTTTCATTTCAATTTTGAAATTTACATTTATAATCACCTTATTTATGTATTTTTACCTTTAATAAAGTCCAAGTCCATCCTTAAATAAAATAAAATAAAAAAGGCCCAAAACTAAACATCAAGCCCAAAACTAAAACATGTCTTCTTCTTCCCAGCAGCAACCGTCCGCTGTAAACCGCTGGTGCCTGGTGAAGTCATCTTTTTCATAGATTTTCCATATCTCAGCTGCTCAATGCTTGGCAATGGTGAGATTTTCTTGTTCGTTCTGGGTTTTGACCTTAATTAATCTGCAAACACTATCGTGTTTTTCAAAAATTTCAAGTATTTGGGAAAAAAAAAAATCTGAACAGTGGCCGGCGGTTAGCTAGCGCGGCCGCGCTAGCTCGCCACCACCTACATCTGCCCTTGCCTCAAGTTATTTTTTAACCACACATATTTTCTCACTTAATTTTTCAACCACATATTTTACAAAAAAAAAAATTTAAACATTAAACACTTAACAAAGGCTCATCTATCAAACTGTAAATTTGGATCAATTTAATAAGTCCCAAATGAATCTATTAAAAAATGAAAATCATCTATCAAACTATAAATTTGGACCAATTTAATAAAGTCCAAGTACATCCTTAAAAAAAAAAAAAAAAAAAAAAAAAAAAAAGGCCCAAAACTAAACATCAAGCCCAAAACTAAAACATGTCTTCTTCTTCCCAACAACAACCGTCCGCTGTAAACCACTGGTGCCTGGTGGAGTCATCTTCTTCATAGATTTTCCATATCTCAGCTGCTCAATGCTTGGAAATGGTGAGATTTTCCCGTTCTTTCTGGGTTTTGACCTTAATTAATCTGCAAACACTATCGTGTTTTTCAAAAATTTCAAGTATTCCGAGGGGAAAAAAAAATCTGAACAGTGGCCGGTGGCCAGCTAGAGCGGCCGCGCTAGCTCGCCACCACCTACATCCGCCCCTGACTGTACAGTCTTATAAATTTATTTTAAGCCCTTCTTTGCCCCCAAAGTTCCTCTTCAAAATTTCTCCCAATTTATTTTTAACCATACATTTATACGTGATCCCTCACTTTTCACATTTTTAATCATTTTTTAACCGCATTTTTTCAAAATTCAAAATTTTATAAAAACTACCTATACCAAACATGCACTAAATGATAAAAATTACTAGAATTTCTTAGTTAAATTTATCTTGTATGTTTAGCTAATTTTCTCAAGAAAAAACTTGAGATTTTTGTTGGACGTAATTTCTAAAATTTACTTTGCCCTTGTTTGTGTCCTATTCTATTATAATTAGATTTTCATAGAAAATGTATTTTGAAATAGTAATTTTTGGAAGAATGTTTTGTTAAAATTACGAGAGATAAAAATTTATCGAAGAATATGCAGTTGAAAATAAGATAGAGAAAAATGTATTAAAATTATAGTCGAGCTCAAACAAGAGCTTTATATGGACAACTCAATGTGCAAAACATGTTTGGACAACTAGTATTTTTCTAAAAGAATTTTTTGTCGATGAAACAAATAAGGCAGTGTTCAATAACTTTAAAATTTTGGTTTATTTATATTTTTAAATTTTAAGGTAAAATGTTTAAAAGGTGGAGAAAGAAAATATGTTTGGTTAAAAGTGTTTTGAAAAATTGTGTTATTTATAAATTAATTTATAAATTATAATGATTGCGTTAAAAAAACAAAGCATAAGTCTCAGAGGAAACTAAACTTACTTCGAAGTACGTTCGAACATACTCGACAAAAATTATGATATTTATTTTGGTAATTTTATTTTTTCGTACTAGTATAGGATGCTATTATGCCAAAATTTGAGTATGAAATGTGTTGAAACCAAGCTCCTGTTTGATATTCATTTCAAAGAGAATAATTTTTGAATGATAGTTTTTTAGAGAATGTGTAATTAAAAGTCGCGAAAAGTTTTTGATCCACATGCATAATATTTTATTATATGAATGTGTGATTAAAAATGAGTATGAGAACATCTAGATTCTATGATTATTCTTGATCGAGCCCCTAACATTGACTAATTTGCTTGGTATGTGGGATTACGGGGCATTTGTAATCCATTGGACAAGCCTAAATACTTGTAATTTGTAATTTTCTCGTGAACGGGAAAAAATTTGAAATTACAAGGAGAACTTTTTTTCAAAATCACAAACCATTCTTCGGGATTTATGTTTAACATTACACGTATCAGGTGGCATTTCAAAATTTTAATATCAAAATAATAATATTAAATTAATTAAGCCCAAGTTTGATACAAATTAAAATCATATTTCACGAGATCCACAACTTTTCAACCACACATCTCATCAAAATTTTATCAAATCTACTAAAAATCTGATTTTAATCTCCACCAAGCATGGGCTAAAATAAAACCACCCCACCCCATGACGACACCCAACCCACAACCAATAGTGAAAATATCACAATTGATCTAACAGACCTTTACGGAACCCCGACAAATGGTGCTGATTATTCTCTTACCTTCTCTCCAGTCATTTTCGCCAGCGAAAGTGATTAAATCCTTTCAAATTGATTTTCATCTCTAATTAACCACTCCGATCAAATCCAAAATGTCTCTGAATAGATCCCCTTTCAGAAATTAGATGAAAGTTGGTTGGTTGTTTGTTGATGGTCGTTGGGGTCAGATACACAAGCCACAAGCCACAAGTCACATGTCAAAAATCACGTCACATATTCAAATCACATGTCACACTTCATTGATGATAGATCATACTACCTCCATCCCGTAAAAATAGGCTTGCTCCTATTTACACATAAATTAAAAAAATGTCAATTAATGTAGTTGAGAATATAAATTTTTCTTAAATTTTACTAATACATCCCTACATTAAATAACGTAATAAATATGATTATTTTATATTTGTTGATAACAAAGAATAATAAATAAGGATATATTAGAAAACTTAAAAATATGTTGATTTCAATAAGGAAGTGACATATAATTTGGAAAGGAATACAAGTTTATCTTCATGAGAAGGAGTGAGTATTATATAGGTTATAGGTCACAATTCATCCAATCACAATATTTCATGGGTAAAACTTCATATTTCAGGTCACACATATGACACATTCATTTATAGTCACATGTTACGCTTGATATGTTCACAGGTCACACTTTAAAGTCACATCTCACAGTTCATATAATTCAGGTCATAGGCCACAATTCATACCTCAAGTCACATGTCGTAATTCATACCTCAGGTCACATGTCGCATTTTACAATCACACGATCAAGTTCATATGTCACATGTCACAAGTAACAATTCACAGGCTACAAGTTATATTCCATAGATCACATATCAATTTTCGAAGGTTACAATTCATACATCGAATATCAAGTCACATTTCATACCTCATGTCACATGTCACATTTTAAAGTCACACTTTACAGTTCATATGTTGCAGGTCATAAATAACAATTTACAGTTCACAATTCATATTTCATATATCACATATCAATTTCAACAGGCTGTGAATTCAAGCATTGGTCACATGCAGTCTTAGATCACAGATTTCCTCATAATTTTTCAAAATTGGATAGTCATATTTGAAATGGAAAGATAGTGTAATATCATTGTTGATTATAGGCTTATTAACTAAACAAATACACACACACACACACACAGATGCATCATATCTCTGTGTGTATATATATGTATGTGATTGTGAAGTGACAGTTGTTATTGATGACGGTGGTGGTTCGTCGGAGAGGGTGGTGGTTGTTGTAGTGGCAGTGATATTACGTGGTAATGAAAATACGTAGTAGATAGTGGGTGGTTGTGATGGTGCACATAATTGATTGGTGGTGGTGGTGGTGGTGGTGGTGGCGACGACGGAGGCGGCGTTGGATGTTGATGAGGCTGGTGGTGGTTGTGACGATGTCAGGTAGTGATGAGGTGCATTTCAGTTATAGAAGATATGAGTCGGGTGGATGGGTAAGGTGGGGGTGGTGTAGATCTAATTTATGTAATATATTATATATATTAATTATCACATGATGTATGCACTTTTAAACTTATTGCTTTAGATTTGAGATATGATATAGTAAACACCTTATTTATATATTGTCAATAGAAGACCTACTCATGGGCGAGCATTTGCCCTACCACAATTGTTATAAGTTGAACATAATAATAATATAATAAAAATGAATTAAATTGGCTACTTTCGTCTTATTATTGACTCTTACTATTATCTAAACTGAACTTTCGATATGCCAATTTGAAATACTCATGACCTACTTTCCTGCATCATTGTTAGAACGCAATACGATCAACTTTAGCAAAAGTTACGACTCGTCAAAATAGGTTATTTCAAACTAGCATTTCGAAATATCAACCTTCTTTATTAAAGTTTTTGGAGCACGTACGTTAATCAAATACGTATCTATCGAAGGACATTCAAAGCTCTACACGATTGTGCTCTTGAATCATCAAGACAGATAAAAAAACTAAGAATTTAAGCTTCTCGAATAGATACGCGTAACTTGTGGTTGATAAATTATAAATAAAATATATTTATCCGTCAATTTGCGTGCGCGCACATATATATACAATGTAAGGAAGAAGAAGAAATACTGGGTAATTAGGTTGGGGTTATTTTAAGGTAAGTATCAAATTGGACTATTTCAACCTATATATGATTACCTTTTATTAGATTTGATAATCAAAATCGTCAATTTCAATTATTTTGTTTAAACCAAAAAATAAATAAAAAAAAAAACCCACGGGGGCTCAACCCCCAAACCCCGGTAGGGGCTCTCTCCACTCAATCTTCATATTTTTCGCCCCATTAATATATAATTCCTGCCTTTGCAAACTATGTATTTTCCTAAAAAAATTGTTATCGACTCAAAGTCTATTAAAATAAACGTAGTCGACGTATTCCATTTTTATTAGTGAAAAGAGTTTGCTTCATTTATCGTGAAAAATATCTTGATTTTGCATGTGTTTGGTAAACTTGCAAAAATGGTTTATAAACCATAAATCACACAATTTCCTAAATCACTTTTTAAACCCACACATTTTCTCTCTCCAATTTTCAACAACTACTTTTTATTTCAAAATCATAAATAAATCAGTTTATAAACCAAACAAAGGCGTTCATCACCATGTTCATGCAATAACAGATTTGAGAGTTCTTTCACAATTCTTCCATAATCTGATTGGAGCTCAATGAGTGCTTAGTTGTTCATAAGCACAAATAGCACTATTCTCCTCCCCGTGACGGGGAGGAACATGTAGGTCATATGAGGTGGGTCCCACTGGACCCACGTGCCCGACCTACGGGTACCTCCCCATCACGTGGAGGAGAAAAAATTCATAAGCACAAAATATTGAATACTTCATATAAATAAAATTCTAGATAATTTGACTTGATAGTGTCAAGACGAGTTTGCACCGAAGGCGACGATGTAAGCTTGACGTGAAAGGATGCTCCATCTTTCGTTCGATACACACATTATGCTAGTGACACTTTTGGATACAATCATGAAGATTAGGGACATACCCCTCACGGAGTAGTCGAGTTAGTGGAGTAAGTGAGCGCGAAGGTTTTGTTCACGAGTTCGATTCCCCCTACCAAACTCTTTCTCGGTCGAGTTTGTCGCACTGAACTTTCTGAGAGCGGTTTACCTGACTGGCACGGTTTTCAGGGTATTGCATTAGCTCGAGAATTTATCCAGTGGATAGCGACTGCGGGTTTTCTTGTAATTAAAAAAAAAATGAAGCTTAGGGACAAAAACAATAGATTTTTTGAATTTTGATACAATAATAAATTTATAAAATTTATTTCAAGTAGGGAGTTGGGAGCCAAATGGACACTACACTCAACATATGATGACAAGAGGTATGATGATGACGAATGAAGTATAGACTGTCAAAAGTGTTCTTTTACAAAATAATTATAATTTATAAACAAATTTATAAACAAGATATTTTTTCAAACAATTTTTTAATCATGTATTTTTTCTCTTCAATTTTCAACCAAACATCTTACCTAGAAAAAAAAAAATTACTTAGCTCTTACATTGTACTTTCATTTCATGATGAGGAAGGTTTTTTTTTTTTTTTTTTTTTTTCAATTAGATCTGATTGAGCCCCTTTAAGTATGCACTATTTTTATGTTAAAAAAAAAAAAGTACGCACTATTTTTCGTTTTTCTCATTAATAAAACATGTCACATATATTGGTTGGAAAAATGTATCATTATCATTTTTTCTTAAAAAGTTGTGCATGTCTCAAGCCGAGCCCCGCTCTAGTGTGCTAGGGAAGAGCACGCATTATGATGCCCTTTGAGACACAATAATTGGCCTAACGCCAGAGCAAATTTGGTCTAAAGCCTGTGATGAAACAACAAATTCGGAATATATATGTGAACAGGGCCGTTCTATTGTCCGACGTATTATGTTGTCCACCTTCCAATGAGCGTGTGACAAGTGGACAAGTCTTAGAATATTAGATCATGTATGGTTCAAAGTCTTTTTTTTTTCCTTCAAAATTTTAAAGAATTTTTGAGTTTTAGGAGAACGTGAGGTTGAAAAATGTGGAAAAGTTGTGGGTTCCATAAAAATATGTGGTTGAAAATGAATGTGGAGAATTTTTTTTTTTTAAAAAAATTGACCTAATAGCCCCTTAATTAAAATTCAAAGTAAACAATTAATTTTAACTTCATGTTTCATTTCAAATACAAATTCTTTCAATTTTTATTAAAATTTACTAAAAAATTCATTTTTATCTAAAAATCAAAATCACGTTAAATAAGTAATGCGTCCCATCATTTAGTGGTGAAGCTCGGAATTGCGCAAGGACGACAATTTTAATTCTTATTTATGGCTGGGAATTAGGCCCTGTTCGGTAGACATTTTTGCAAAATTAAATTTTATGTTGGATTTATTTGTGTTTTCTAGGTAAAATGTAGGGTTAAAAATTGGTTTGGAAAATTGTGTAATTGGATAGAGAAAATATGGATGGTTAAAAAGTGATTTGGGGAATTGTGTAATTTAAATTTGTTGTTTCTTTTGACTTTTATCTAATTAATTTACTAAATTAAATTTTACCGAACGATGCCTTATAAATGACTACGGAATTATTAGATTCTTGATAAATTAACTTTTTCCAAATTAGCAATACGAAAAGGAAAAATATTTGAATTTTTGGATACTAGACACCGTTTGGCAACTCATTATAATGAGCAATTATTACAATTTATAATTTACACAATTTTCCAAATCACTTTTTGACCACAACCTTTTTTTCTCTCCAATTTTGAATCATGAAATTTACCTCGAAATTAAAAAAAAATGACGGCTGTCGAACGGTAACATTGTGACCCTTTGTCTGGTTCAGGATGAGGGAAAATACTATCAATTATTTCTTTCAGTAATATATATGATTTGGTAGGATAAAGAACTTCGTTTTGAAAATTATGTCATAAAAAATGTTGTTTAAATATAGATATCAAATTATAAAGGTGAGAAAATGCAAAAATTGGATTGAAATGATGAGAATTAGTCCAAAAGTGCAAGAACTAGTCCAAAAAGTGCAAGAACGATCCAAATAGACCAATTGGACCAAACAGGACGGACCAGGTGAACCGGACCGGGCTAACTACCTGGTCGGTTGGTCCGGTCAATAAATGAACCATGCGGCCATATGTTTTTTAAGCCTTTATCGCGCGGTTAATTTTTTGACTGTTGGATAGATTTTTGCATACACATTTTCATCAATGTTTTGCATTCTTTTGTGAAGATTCGTGTGAACAACGAACATGGGTGATAGAATCGTATAAATAGGGATATAATTCATGTTTTACAACATAAGATTATCACTTTTAAATTGAGATTATCATCCTCTAATTCTTGTTCTCCATACTTAGAATCTTTTTCATTGCTCTTCTTGTTCCTTGTTTCTAAGTTTTCAATTGTACTATTTAATAGTTGGTTTGAGACTTGAAATCTGCTAAAGCAATTTGCTTGAAGGCCCTTTAATATTCTCTTTACGAGATGACGCTATTTAGCTTTTAGAATAAAATTCTTTGAGATTCAAATCTTTAAATCTCTTCATTATTTTTCTATTATTATCTTGATTCTTTGATTAAAGTTCGTGTCTACTTCTATGAAGCGGATATTTCACTAAGAGGAAGGAATTTTCTCGTCAAATTACACATTTCATCGGCAAATCATTAGATATTTTTTTACTTCGCGTGACGGTTTAACAGTTATAACTAATAGAATGACAAATTAATTAAATATCATTATTTAACTTTAAGGACTACATGGATTACAAAATTGAAGTTTTCTAATAGTTGAAGATGAAATTGCTTTTATAGTATAGTTGGATGACCAAATTTATGTCTCGTAAAAGTTGAAGGATGAATTCGCTTTCAAAGTATAGATGAATGACCAAATTGAGATTTTCAAATATTTGAAGGATAAAATTGCTTTTATCATATAGTTAAATGACCAAATTTCTATTTTCTGTTGATGATGTAATTTCTATTAAATAAAGATGAATGACTAAATTGAAGTTTAATAATAGTTGAAAGATGAAATTACTTTCAAAAACTACCAGGTTGACCAAATTAGACTTTTTAAAGGTTGAAGGATGAATTTGTTTTAGAAATATAGATGGATGACAAATTGGAATTTCCAAAAAAGATGAAGGAAGAAATTGCTTTTAAAGTGCAGGGAAATGAAAATAATGACGGTTCTAATAAATAAAGATGGATGACCAAATTAAAGTTTTCCAAAAGATGAAAGAAAAAATATATTTTATGGCGTAGTTGCTTAACCAAATTGAAATTTTCAGAAATTGAATGACGAAATTTGGTTTAAAATATTGTTGGATCACCAATTTGAAGTTTTCTAAAAATTGAGTTTTCCTATAATTTGAAGAATTGAATTTCAACAACAAAGTCAGCCTTTTATGGCGTGCATTGCATGTCGTAAAATCGATTTTACTGTGTGCAGCCGCACGCCGTAAAATCTTATGGCGTGCAAATTCACACGCCGCTCAAACTTACGGCGTGCAGAACCGCACGCTGTGAAATGCAGTCACGGCATTCAGCACTACACGTCATACATATTTACGGCAAACGACATATACGGCTTGCGACTTTGCACGCCGAATATGTTTACGACACGTGGCATTGCACGCCCTGACTACATTTTACGGCGTGCAGTTCTACACACTGTAAATTAGAATTTTATTTTTTAAAGATATATATCTGTAAATTAATTCTAAAAAACCTATAATAATAAGACAAACAAAATTATATACATAAATGCATATATAATCAATAAATGTAATTTCGATAAACAAACAATATCTTAGTAAGAATCAATACAATATACAAAAATATAGATCTCACATAACCTACTCAAAAATTTAGACATGAACGTCAAAACTCAAAAGTGTATAGACAACTACTTCAAAAAAAACTTAAAATGTTGTTAAAAAAAAAAAGTATATCCATATCGAAGCTTCTTCTTTGACCAATAGTGTCATGCCAAAAATAATCAACTTCATGCACATCACATAAATAATAAATTTATAATTAACATATCAAAAAGTATATCAAAAAGTGAAACATACCTTTATTGTGACTTCAACTAATCCACTTCAATGTACCTAGTTTTCCATGAAATTGTACTTCCTAATGCATCTTCAAGAAGAGAAATCTCATGTGTAGGACGATATAAACTGACATTATCAATCACTTCAATAACCTATACTTTCCAACATTCATTAACAAGGGATACATGATACACTAGATCATTTGGATTTGTTGATGCGATTTCACCTTTGGCTTTTGCAACAACATCACCTTTCCCAAACCAAGATAACAACTTGCACTCTTAGTTTGAAGTCTATCTAAACCATTCAAACTTTTGTCTATAGGCTGTAAAATTAATATCAAATTGTACGATTGATTATTTTGAATATAGAAAAGTCTATGTAATATAAGATAACATTCACTAATTATAGTTTTCCACTTACATTATCTTCTTGTATCGCACTTTTGCCCTTCATTTGAAACAAAGCTTTTAATTTTTTAATTTCGTCTCTCAAATCTTGGAGTTGAGATTACACATTACTTAAACCAAGACCTCGTTTTGGATCAAGTACTTTTGCAATACCATCATCTTTTAGAGGATGTTTGTTTGGACAGTTCACTGTTTCTGAACATGCTTTTATTTTTTGCTGATATTAGGAAATAAATTAATTCATTAAACTTAAATAAATATAAAATTTGAATATCCCAAAAAATATACAGTAGTAAGCATTTACCAATGTTTCTACAGCTAATTCGTCAACCGGTTTATCATTTTTTCGTGTGTGTCCTTGAATGTACACATCATCTCTCGTAATGGAATCAATGTCTTAACTTTCAACACGCTGTAATTTCTTTACACATTTTATATATGCAATATTTGTAGACATGATTTTTCAAACAAATTTAATATTTTTTTTTTTTTACAAATTCAGCTTCGAAGCGAGCAAAACCCTTTCTACTCGTTGTATGTATTATGGTTTGACGCCCTCATCTTTTTGAATATTTCACTATTTTCTTGAAAAATCAATGAAGGCTCACTTCAACAACAAGCTATGACCATTCACAAAGAATATTTAAAATTCAAATGCATGCATTAAAAAAGAAGAAGTGTAGACACGGTAAGTACAGTTCTATGGTTTCTTATAGCAAAAGTACAGTTCTATGGTTTCTTATGGTAAACAGACCAACTGAATATTAAAATTATCATTTTTCTATTATAAATTTTACAAAAATTTTGGCAGAATCTTCTCTACAAATTGGACTTAGCAAACCTGTAGAGGGACATCACAATACCATAAACAATCAATACTTAACAACAATAATTCAAAACATCAACAATAACTCAATCAAACCTCAACATCATCAACTACTCCAAAAATAATCTCCAACTCCTCAACGTAATAAATTCAAATCTGAACAATAGAATTTAAATCAACATGCAATCCAATAATTGAATGAACAGACGAATAATAAATAACCAATGAAAAACTACATAAATAGCCTAACAACAATGCTTCATCAATAGTGCTTCAACTGAATAAGTCACATTCAACATATGAAAGAATTTTGTTGTTTTTGAGTTAAGAAATTGACGCTTACCTTGTATGGCCGAGAATTGTGTTCTTTGACAAATGCTTGTCATTCTTCCATTGAGCTAACATTATCGGACTTGAGGAGAGCAGCAACTCTTTTTATGCTATCTATCATTCCTAAGTTATTGATTGCTTTAAGAACATTAGATCTATGATCTTGTCAATGCTTTCCCAGTCTTTGCATGATATACTTTCTATGACAATTATCAACGTCAAACTTTTGTTGCATCAAAATACACAACATTAATAGTAAGTTAACTTAAATTATATATGTGAATTGAAGTTATTATCACTTGCACATGCTCCCATATGTCATCAAGAAAACTTCCGTTGATATCTTTCCAACTTTTCCATGTAATTGGTATAAGTTCTCTTGCAATTGTTCCAAGAAACGATGACAGCTTATTTGAACCTTTACAAATTGGCTAACCTCTTTCATTAAACTCTATAGTTAACTTTGCACATTTCCCCCTATTAAGGCAATTCACTTTTGCTCAAATTCTTCCCTTATTTCTCTTTTCAGTATTGTTAGGTAGGAGTTCTACATCATGTTGCAAATAATTTTCTTGTTTGCGTGGAACAGAATTAGAACCTCCTTCGAATATTCTTATACCCTCATTTCCTTCTCTTGTAGCAGCAGCAATTGAAGTTTTTTTAGCTCGTTTTGATTTCTTACCTCCTTGATTAAATGACTGTATTAAACAAATAAGATAAAATAAATTTACTCAAATTTAACAAAAGAATAAAAAGAACCTTACACACACACACACACATAAGTTGATAACTTACTTCACCAGGATATGTCATCTTATGACCACTTTTATGAACATTAGCATCCACATAACTCAACTTTCATCATTTGCATCTATAAATAAAGGAAGAAAAACTGGAATTAGAGATATTAGCATCTAATTAATGACACATAAATTTAAAATTAAATTAAGTAATAAAGAATCTTAAAGATATACAATTACCATATTCAATATCAATGCCCTCACAATCATGTCTTACATAACCTTCATCTTCAACAATCATATCAAGTCGTAATATATCTAATGTGGTTGGAGTATAAGCCTCCTCATCAAAATTTTCTAAATCATGAAATTCTCTGGGAGTTGCCTATAATACAATATACCAATTAGATGTATCACTTTCTCTAGAATAAAAAACTTGTTTTGCTTGTGACGCTAAAATAAATGGATCTCTTTCAAATTGATGTTGTCCTCTATGAAGATTTACCATCGCAAATCCCTCTTCAATCTTGAATCCACTACCTATATTTGCCCAATCACAATGAAACATAGGAACTTTAAAACTATGATAATCTAGTAAAATTATGTCTCTTATCACCCTATAATAAGAAATTTTACCAACTACATGACTTGTATCCTTCACACTGGATCGACGAATAGTTTGTGCTTCAATAGAGACACCACTATTTTGTATACTTCGGCTAACATTGGTTGTATGAAATCGATGCTCATTGATAATGTAACCAGAATGTGACATCACATCACATCACATCCAGGCCGACGTGAAAGCCACTTCAATGTACTTGACATGTTACAGCTGTGTTGTTTGCCTTTTTCAACAAACCAAGAAGTACAAGTCTCTATATGTGTCATTTGCAATAAAGTTTCATTCCTGGCAATATGACTATCTGAATTCTTAATCTCCTACTTATGCATCCTAAATGAAAATAAATAAACAAAAATAAGATAAGTTTACAAGTAATTATTAATCATTATTAAATAAATTAACTAACTCTATTACGTTATATATGGTTCAACTGCATCATTATTAAACAACACATATTGATGAGCGGCCTCAAGCATTTCTTGACTCAAAGTTTTTGACTTTCCTTTCGAAATTGTACGTCCATCAATAATTGTTTCATTCTCGAAATCCTCATTTCAAGTATGTTGAACACCAACTTCAACAACTTATTTCATATAACCACTACAAAAATGCATACATTTATCAGCTAAATAACGCTCTGCTATATAGCCCTCGGGTCTTGATGGATTTCTAACATATCCTTTAAGTGTCTTCATAAACCTAATTCAAAACATAATATTTATGATATACATAAACAGTTAGAAGAAGAAATGTTGAATAAATACATACAAAAGTGTAAAAGTAAGTTGCCTCTCAAATGGGTACATCCAACGATACTGTATAGGTCTACCAATACGGACTTCACGCCTAAGGTGGATGATTAAATGAATCATTATGTCAAAAAAAGATGGGGAAAATACCTTTCTAGCATACACAAAGTCACCGCAACATCCTCCTCAAGATTTTCTAATTTATTTTTATCGATGACTTTTTGACATTTCATTGAAAAATGTACATAGTCGAAAAATCGCATTTCTTGGTCCTATAGGTAAAAGTCCTCTTAATGCAACTGATAACAACTATTGTATGAGCACATGACAATCATGAGACTTTAAATTTAAAATCTTATTATCTGCTAATGAGATGCACTTTGAAATGTTGGAGCTATAACCATCAGGTAATCTTAAATCAAACAGTCTCTTACAAAATAACTCTTTCTCCTTTTTGAATAGCATGTAAGATGTTGCGAGTAGGTAATACTTATTTCCTTTCAATTCTGGATGAAGATCCTTTCTAATATTCATATTGAGCAAATCCTTACTAGAATTGAGCACATCTCTTGATTTTCCCTTCACATTCAAAATAGTGACAAGAATGCTCTCACAAGCATTCTTCTCAACTTGCATTATATCCAAATTATGATACAAAAGTAGTGTTTGTAAAATAATACTATAAAATTAGAAAAAATTTAAGAAAAGAAATAACTAATGTAAAATAGCTTGAAATGGCTAACCTCCCAATATGGTAACTCAAAGAATATTGATTTTTTTTCCATGGCCAATCAGAATCAGAATTTTTCTTCTTTCTTTTTCTTTTTTTTCTTTTTTTTTTACCTATTTTCCCCCAATTATTGTCAACATTAGTGATTGTCTGCATCACTTCTCGACCAATTAATATTTTAGGACTAGGCATATGTTCTTTGTTCCCATCAAACCAAGCTTCTTTCGATCGATAAGAATGATTATAGGCAAGAAATCTTCTATGACTCATGTACGCAAACTTTCGACTAAATTTCAACAATTTTGCACAAGTGGATAAACCACATACTGGACAAGTTGCTTTGCCTTTTGTAGGATATCCCAATAAGTTTCCATAAGCCGAAAAATCATTAATTGCCCACATCAATACAACCTTCAAATTGAATTTAGACTTTGTAAATCCATCGTATACTTCAACACCAATATTCCACATCACTTTAAGTCTTCAATGAGTGGTTGTAAATCCACATCTATATCATTCCCTGTTTGTTTTGGACCTGGGGTTAACAAAGTCAACAACAAATTTTCCTTGGACATGTATATCCAAGGAGGGAGATTCTATATAACTAGTATCACTAGCCAACAACTATACTTAGAACTTAGGTCACCAAATGGATTAAATCCTTCAGATGAAAGACCAAGCCTAAGATTGTGTGGTTCTGATGCAAAATAAGGACACTTTTGATCAATTCTTTCCCAAGCTAATGAATCAACTGGATGAGGCATTTTTCCATCTTGACTTTTGTGATTTAAGTTCCATTTTAGTTGTTCTGCCTTATCAAGTGACCTAAACATTCGTCTAAATCATGGTATAATCAAAAAATATCTCAAAACCTTTGCAGGTATCCCCTTTTGAATTTTTTTGTTTGTTCATTAAATTTCCATTGTGAAGATCCACATTTTGGACATGTCTCCAAACCCTCTAGATCATTCCGAAACAAACAACAATTAGTAACACATGCATGTATCTTCTCATATCTAAGATCAAAAGTGTTCAATAACTTTTTCTTTGAATTACAAGAATCGTGGAAGGTGTTCCCATCTGGTAGAATGTCTCTAATAATATCAATACGTTCATTGAAACTGTTTTCGATATACCATGTGTAACCTTGAGCTTGTATAAGACAACGATGACAGATATCCTTGTGTACTTTGTGAAACCAGGGTATAGAGGAATTTCAACGCCCTCATATAAATTTGAAAAGTCCCTGTCTCTAATTTCATTCTCGGGTTCCACAATATTTTCATCCTCAAAAAATGCATCGCTATACATCTTATATGTATCTAGATTTTCTCTAGATGAGACAATGATGATGCATTCAGTTTTCCCCATCAAACACCCATGTGGTATAGATAGGATCCATCCCATTAATGATCAAATGCCCATACATTGTATCAAAATGTTGGTGAAGTAAGGTTTTACAACATTTATAGGAGCATAAGACATTTTCTGGATTTTCCGCATTGGCTTGCACCATATTGATATGCCTTTGAAACTCTAAAAAAATACTAAATATAAATCCTCTAAATGCATATATAGGCTTATTTTAAAAATTTCTAAAACTAAGGAGAAAAAATGACCTTGATAGATGAACTCAATCTTTATCCATGATAATATACAAAACACTATGAAGATATAACCGGTTATAAATTTAGTAAAAAGATTAAGAAAAAATAATTATATTTGAATAACAATGAAACCAAGTTAAAATTAAGGAGATTGTATGTCCCATCGAAATTTATAACTCAATTTTACTTAGTACGCACAAAAATTTTGAAACCAAAAGTGATCAATGATAACGAGTCTAAGAACGAGATGACCAACAAAAAAATTATTCAGGTTATGGAAGTGAAAACCCAGCAGAGAGGAAATGTGGATGTGAATACAACTCTTCTTCCTGTTACTTATATTGAGGCAAACCAAGCTGATGAAAGATCCACAAGAGGAAAAACATTCTAAGTGACGTAGAACGGAAGTTCTAGGTTTACAAACGTATTGTAACTCACGAGAAAAATAATAGCCTCCAAAAATCACTGAGTCTTATTCAGAAACAGTGTTTAAATAGTTCACAAATCTCCAAAATAAGCAAAAAGATCAAAATAGACATCTATGAAATTAAAGGAATTAAAACTGAAATTCAAAAAGTTATGACCTTTTTTTGGAACAACTCTTTTACTCAATTTTGCTCCAATTCTTCTTCAAACTCTAAGCTAGTTATTTTGTTTTACGCTAGTTAGATTCCTGATACCATACTTCCATAGAATCTGAACGGACAAGTAAGCATTGCACGAAAACTCATTGCATGTGTTCTTGAACACTAAATTTCATGTTGTAATGATTTATAATCTGTGATGTTCTAACAATTATTCACTTACTACTAAAAAAATTATGCATAAACCCTTTGGCACCATCTGTGACGGATTCTTACTAAATTTGAATTTGAACAATAATTTAAACCTCGTATTATCTGTGATATTCAGCCAAAAAACTGACACTCCAATTGACACTCCTGGAACTATAACAAAGTTGGCATCAATACTAAATGGACTACAACTTAAAGGTATAAATGGTCTGAGAAGCCAACCAAGATTGGAAGTTACAAGAAAACATGCGAGCTAAACTTCATTTAACTGTTTCGAAAGGCACAATTTCCAAGTTCGTACTCCTATATACTGCTTTGTAAATCCCTCATATAAATGATAGTGCACTACATCCTTCTTAGAACTCAAGCCACAACTATAATGAGAGATTTGTTGACTGGTAGAAATATTTTTGCAAGAAATTTTTGTAAACACTCCTGACAGCTAGAGTCAAAATCTAACTAGATTTGCTGATTTGCAAAAAGGGGAAAAAATCAACATGCATGATTACTTAACAAGACCATTTACTTATGCCACAAAAAAGACCATTTACCGCAACTACTAGCTTGGCTCATTATTGATAAGAAAATGGTTTATTTTTTCACATTTACCGTGCAATGCATGCAATTATTGATGGGCATAAGAATCATTTATGAAGCAACTAGCCCCATTTTTCAGAAGTCCACAATATCCTCCATAAAGTCAAATTCATTTTGATCCCAAGTAAGTCACCCTCTTCACAATCCACATTGGCACATAGGGATGTCAAACGGGTCGAGCCCGACAAGCTCGGCCCGTTAAGATCATGTTTGGTCCGGCCCACGAGCCGGGCCAGATGTGACTCGTTTGGGAGATGAGCCGAGCCGGGCCGACTCGTCTCCTAAAGAGCAGGCCCAAGTCCGACTCGTGGGCTTCATTTTTTTCCCTAACTTTGTACTAATACTAAAATAATTTAAAATATTAAAACATAAAATTGTACGCGAACTTGACGAGCTTGAAATGGACTAGACGAGCTTAAAACGAGCTTGACGAGCCTGAAATGAGCTTGAAACGAGCCTGAAACGAGTCGGCCCATTTCGCGGCTTGTTGGGCTTTCACGAGCAGGCCCACAAGCTTCACGAGCTGAACCCGAACTGCCCAACACCGGAATTTTCAGTCCAGTCCAAGTCCATTTTTTCACTAGCCGAGCCGAGCTTTTAATGAGCCAAACTCACGAACTGTCCAGCCTATTTGCCACCCCTACTGGACAACCAACTCAAACAAAATGCCTACCTTTGCCACCACCTTCAGATTCAAAAACTCAAAACTACCACAGCCATCGCTACTGCCAACTTTTCACACTGGTGCTGGTGCAAATCAGTTCACTACCACTAAAATCCGACCGTTGGAAATTGGAACTTCCCAAAGTACCCATATAATACTTGAAAACATTTCCCCTAGTCTGAGCATAATCATTATAAAAAAATCCCAAAAAAAATATGAATAATCCCAAAAAAAATATAACAACTCAGCAGTGTTACAATTATGTTGGGATAATAGGAAAATGAAACTAAGCATAATCCCATCAAAAATCCCAAATCACATATAATTATACAAAATCCCAAAAAAATGAATAATTTTCATGAACCCAAAATCAGAAAAAAATTTAATTTAATATTTATCAATCTCAATCAAAATTCAACAATCATCTTGACATTCATCAGAACGAGGAAATTGGCCTCAAGGCTTCGTCCCCCACATTCTATAGAAGAAGTAGTGACTCAGTGCTAAAAGTAGAAAGGAGTCGTGCCCTGAAGAAGAGTGTGCAGTTTTGAAGGTTGAAGAAAAAGGCGCAGTGCTAAAGGTTGAAGAAAGAGGTGCAGTGCAAAAGGTTGTGAGTGATGATGAAGCTTGAAGGTCGAAGAAGGAGGTAAAGAAAGAGCGGCACTGAAGGTTGTCGAAGAGAGACGCAAGTCAAGATAGAGGCAAAAAAAGAGCGCGCCCTAATTTACCTATGCGCGGGTTAATTTTATCCTACCTTTTTTACGGCGCGCTTATTTGCACACCGTAAACAACACTTTTTCCCTCAAATTTTACGGCGTGCTATTTTGTATGCCGTAAAAGAGTATATGTCCTTTTTATGCCGTGCGCTTGCACGCCATAAAGATTCTTTTTTCATTGTTTCACGGTGTGCTACTTTTTTCACATTGTGAAAGTCATTTTGTTATGACACAACTTTTTTGCACGCCGTAAATAATCTAAGTTTACGGCATGCCTTAACGCCGTAAATGCATGCCGTAAAAAGTCACTTTTGTTGTAGTGTCATTAAAATGATAGATAGATGATCAAATTTATGGTAACGAAAAGGTGAGAAGGAAAATACTTTGAAAAGACTGTATGAGAATTGTTAGAAAGCTGAAGGATGAATTTGCTGGTAATATATTGTTGGATGGCCAAATTGAGATTCTCTATAATTTGAAAGAAGAAATTGCTTTTTAAGAATAGATAGATGACTTAAATTTGAAATTTTAGAAAGTTGAAGGATGAATTTTCTTTCAAAGTTTGTTAGATGACCTATTAAGATTTTGTATAAGTTGAAGGATGAATTTAGTATTAAAAAAAATGGATGACTATATTGGACATTTGGGAAAGATGAAAGATGAATATGCTTTTAGATGATAGTTGGATGACCAAACTTACATTTTCCTTAAATTTCTGGTTGAAATTTGTATTAAAGAATAGATGGATGACTATTTTGGAGAGCGGAGGATAAATTTGCTATTATGTGATAGTTGGATGACTAAATTGGCATTTTTTTAAAGTTGAAGGATGAAATTGGTAGATCGATGAATAAAGCCACCTTTCGGAAAGTTGAAGGATGAACTTGCTTTCACAAGATAGTTGGTTGACTAAATTGCCATTTTCTAAAGTTAAGGATGCAATTGGTATTCAAGAATATACAGATAGTTAAATTGGAAATTTCCAAATGCACATAAGGCTTAAGATTCTAGTTTGATGACTGAATTGGATATTTCTGAGAGTTTAAGGATGATTTAATTTGTCTTTTAAATGATAGGTGTGTGACTACATTGGATATTTTCGAAAGTTGAAAGATGAATCTGCTTTTTGAGAATAGTTGGGTGGCTGAATTCAATTTATATTAATGTTGAAGGATGAATATGGTATTAAAAATAGATGGATGACTGAACAGGGCATTCCTGAAAGTGGAGGGTTAAATTGCTTTTATAGTGTAGTTGGATAACCTAATTGAGTTTTAATATAATTTGAAGGACTGAATTGATTTAATTGTTAGATGGAAGACCAAGTTGATATTAGAAACGACAAAGTTGGTCTTAATTGATAGTCTGGTGACTGAGTTTACATCTTCTTTAACATTGAAGGATGAAATTACTTTTTATGAATAGAAGGATGACTAAATTGGAACTTCCACAAAGTTGAAGGACGAATTTAATTTTCAAGTAAACATGGATGATCTAGTTTTGTTTTCCTGTGTAAGTTGAAAGTACAAATTGCTATAAAATGATAGTTGGATGACAGAATTGACTTTTCTTAAAGTTGAACGATGAAATTACATTTATTTTGTAATTGGATGCAAAATGATTTTTTCTAGAAGTTGAAGGATGAAATTACTTTTGATATATAATAGGATGAGTGAATTCAGTTTTCTATATATGTTGAAGGACGAATTGCTTTTTCTTCATAGTTTGATGATCAAATTGAATCCTTATACTAACCTAAACATCAAACTGCTCCTCCAACTATCCTTATTTCAATTTGATTTCAAAAAGTCAATTTAATCCTGAATAATGTTGTAAAACTATCAAAATTAGAACAAGGAAATGATAGAAGTAGAGAGAGAATGAGTAATGCTTCTCATTGATATGTGTATATAACGAAATGAAATGACTCCTATTTATAGGAATGAATAATGGCACAATCATAATATGTAAAGTTTACAGGGGTATAATGGTAATTGGTCATTCACATATTTTATATTATTTATAACACTCCCCCTTGAATGATCAATTCCGCAATTGCGTGCCTCGTTAAAACTTTGTTAAGAAAATTCAGTGGGATAAAACTTAAGCGAAGGAAAAAGAGTACAGCAGCCCCCCTGATGTTGACCATCGTGAATTGTTGAGTCTAATGTTCGAAATGACATCCAATGATAAGTAGAACAAATCATGTACTGAAGCTCGAGGTTCTGAAGTGCTGCCTCGTTAAAACCTTATCAGTAAAATCCAGTGGGATAAAATCTGAACCAAGGAAAAAGAGTACAGCCGCAGCCTCGTTAAAACCTTGTCAGGAAAATCTAGTAGGACAAAACCTGAATGAAGGAAAAAGAGTACAGCATGATTCTCCCCTTGAAGTGTGCAATCAAGGATTCATGAACTTCTCGAACATTGATATCATATTTCGTCTGGAATATGTATATATATGAATCTCCTTGTGTAGCCGATATCATAACATTCTTCATAAGATGTCTATGATTTTCTTTATTTGTTGATATCATTCCAGTATAACAATGTGTTGCTAAATTATAGCTCATTGATAGCTATGATAATACCTCTAAAACCTTGCTAGGAAAACCATGTGGGACAAAACCTTACCGAAGGGAAAAAGAGTACATTATTCTCATTAATACGTCTCAACTGCTGCCTCATTAAAAACCTTGTGGGACAAAACCTCAGCTAAGGGAAAAAGAGTGCAACACGTATATATTCCTTTCATGGAATATTACAAGTATATTGATGCAATCTCGAATCTTTTCATCAAACATTTATGATGAGCTTCATATAAATCGTTCATAGCTCATTTATGATATCATAACATCTATATTAAGCAATGTTGTACTAATTTATCGATTACATCTTTCACTTCTGGTGAATAATCAAATCTAGAATTTACTTCGGGTGAATAATCAAATCTAAAATTCACTTCTGGTGAATAATTAAACATATTCATTTTCATATTCACTTCTGGTGAATAATAAAATATTCATTTTCAAATTCACTTCTAGTGAATAATCAATTTCTCAGATGTCATAAATAGTACACTCCAATTTCGATTTCAACATATTATATCATGGAGTCATTTGTATCATTCTATAGTGATACTACTCTGGGTATATTGAATCTTTTAGTGATTATACATGTATGTTCTTACATCTCATAAACCACAATTTCTGATTTGTATAAGTATAAGCAATCATTGAAATACATATCAATTTCGACATTTAATATAATCATTTTACTTGAAATCCCAACGTACCTCGATCAACTGGTACATCAAAGAATACTCTCAAAGTACCTAGATGAGAATCATACATTTTGATCTCACTCATTGGTATATCAAAGAGCTCAAGCTAGTGATTTAGACTATAGTCTATCCACCATATGTCATGCCAGTTTTATGAAAAATTTTGCACGCAACGAGTCATCTTTTACGATTGTGTAATATTTTTCATTTGTACAAATAATTATTGGTTTTATACATTTAAGCATTTGGACTTCAATAATCCCTACGTTGGGGTTTTATATTTGGCCAAAGTATTACAATTTCATCAATCTCATTTTCACAAGAGAGTTGTGTATATATTCGATTTATTTATCGATACCATTTCATCTCAATATAATATATAGAGATCAAGTATATAAATCTCTTATCATTTAACTATGTCCCTTTTACTCACCATGAGTATTTAGCCTCAAAGGGATCATTTCAATTATTCAAGAGATATTTATTTTTGGAATCGATTATTATTATGCTTGAGGCATAATCACGCTTCAGGCGTGTTTTCCACATAATGTTCACAAATATTATATTATATCAATCGGCTAAAATGCCATAACACATGTTATCCTTTTAGGGATATAATCTCAATCATATATCTAAGTGTACTTTGGTGGATTGTATACATATCGTACTTTTACAAATCATAAAGCTTCTTGAGATAATCTCTGTTTGACATAGAATATTTTTGTATGATAAACAATTTCTGAATAAGTTATTTTCATAGAAAATAATTTGAAACTTTTGATAATCTAACCGTTTATTATAGAACTTCTGGTTCAATACGGTTTTATTTCATTTCCATGTATGAATATTTGATTCAATACAATATCGTTGAACTTCTGGTTCAATACAATGTATATTTCACTTATGAACTTCTGGTTTATACTATATATAATTCACTTTTACGTATGAACTTCTGGTTTAATACAATATTTATTTGTTCGAGTTTATAAATCAGTATACCTTGATTTATTATATCTAAAAAGATGATTAGACCAAAATCTCAATAAAATGATCATTCTCCCCTTCTTTTGATTGCAAATCTTTTCCATTTTCTTGGTGGGATTAATGACACGTGGAGCCACCGTTCTTTTACGCGTTAAATAACGTGTTTAAATAGACCACTTTGGGAGAAAATCAGATCCATCAAAATGGATGTTATATTATCAAATATTCGCAAATACTACTCAAATCTTTCGATAAATGTTTTGAAAAAAATTTACCGAGTTCAACTCGAAAGATTGAGACTCCTGATGGATCAAGGTATCCCAGAAGATTTTCGTTGGTTGGTTGAAGCAAAAGTTCGATTAGCTGGTGAATTACCAGATTTATTTTCTAAGCACATGCCTGACTTAGGTAAGAGTACTTTTGCAAAGAAGCGAAGAGCAAAAAGATTAAATGGTTGCTACAAATGTACTCTATGGACATGTGATACCCGTTGTAAATCAATAGGTTATTCATTCAGAAATCGAGATGATAAAATAGATTTCATTAAGGGTGGACTGAGTAAGGAGTCATTGGATGATATGAATTGACTTTTGAGACACACCCTTGTGGGTATGTGCAGCGTAAACTACTATCTTTATGGGCTTAATTCAACAACGATAAAGATCGTTATAATCTCAAAAATATAATATCAAAAGATCTTATAGGCTGTTATAAACAATAATGTTTTGGCTACTCAACATTGATACAAGGTAAATCAGTATAGTGTATATATTTTAACAAAGTATTTTGTATTTTCATTTTTCGCGTAATAACAGATGGTATCTGAGAGATCATCGAAAGATTATCCATTATGGAGCAAAATATATGTTGTCAGAGATATGTTGTCATTTTAGTCAAAAGTAAATAGTAACATTTTCAAAGACGAACATTAAATAGTGAATATTTTAAGTTTAAAAAGACAAGTAATTTCGTAGTTTAATCATCCCAAAATAACAATTTCTTGTAAGTTTTCCTTCCTTATACATTTAAAAGATGGAATGATCAAAACTTCGACAGATCAAAACTATATGTGTATTTTGTGGATCAAAAATTGGGAAAAACTTTGAATATCTAGAAGCATCAGTGCTTCTAGGGAAGAAGTTGGGAGAGAAATGTATCAATCTAGTATATGGAGGGGGCAGCAATGGATTGAGGGATTGTGTTTCACAATCCGCTAAAACAGAGAAAGCGAGAGTGATAGGTGTTATACCTGTTCCTTTAGCTGATATCGCAGGAAAAACACGAGGGCATGAAGTACATACGTTATCTATCCATGAACGCATAACTTGCATGTTATATGGTTCTAATGCCTTCATTGCCTTGCCTGGAGGTTTTGGTACTTTAGAGGAAATCTTTAATATTACCTCATGGGCTCAGCTGGGTCTATATACAAAGCATATTGGGCTTTTAAATGTTAACAACTTCTTCAATGGTTTAGTAACATTTATTGATTATGCTGTGGAATAGGGATTCATCTCTCCATTTTCTAGGAGGATCCTTA
Organism: Ligustrum vulgare; assembly: GCA_963555705.1. Taxonomy (NCBI): domain Eukaryota; kingdom Viridiplantae; phylum Streptophyta; class Magnoliopsida; order Lamiales; family Oleaceae; genus Ligustrum; species Ligustrum vulgare. The sequence continues at coordinate 23,076,885 of OY743177.1, read as the reverse complement.
TTTCTGCTCCCACTATCGATGAACTGCTGGAAAAGTTACAATCATATGTTCCAATAGAAGTTCCAACAGGAGTTAAGATAGATTGGTCGCAAGGAAGTGGTACCAAACAAAAATGGAGTCCGGTTAATGTAATTTTATCCTTGTGAATCTCCAAAATATTATGGGTGGTAGAGTACGGAGTATTCATACTCTTGAGACACACTTCTAATATTGATGAGCATTTGAACTTAATCTTGTGAACCTCAAAAGGATTATGAATGGTGGAGTACGAAGTATTCTTACTCTTGAGACACACACAAAAAATTAGGGGTGGTAGAGTACGGAGTATTATTACTCTTGATACACACCTCTACTTTTGAGAATCATAAATGTTTCCCCCTTTTGTGTTTTGCATGTATCTCTTTTCAGTATGACTCATTTATGCTACTTCATGAGCAATAATAATAATATCATTTCAGTATGTTTAGATGATAATCTTTACTTCTTCTAGAGTAAATACGTATTTCTTATGGATTACATAAGTGCTTGTGCAAGAACTTTGATCAAAACTATTTATCTCAATCATATAATATTTATCTCATAATACTGATGAGATTATTTACACATTAGCCATGTCTGTGTTATCACGTGATATTATCTTATCATACATCAACATTGTTCTTGTTGGATAATTTATTTTCATCTGTTATTTCAATACAGATATTGGTAACTTCTGGCACCGTTTGATAAAACATTTTCATAATCCAACAACCTTTTGGTAAATGGTAACTTCTGGTACCATAAAATATTATTAACTGGTAATGGTAACTTCTAGTACCATTTGTTGAAATATCAAATAACAACAATATATTAAATTTATATGAGTAGAAATATTTAAAACCAGTAGAACCAACCATATAAGTGGTAACGTAATATGCTTGAAACTTGTAGAACTAACAATATAGGTGATAACGTAATATGCTTGAAACTTGTAGAACCAACCATATAAGTGGTAACGTGATATGTATATTTAAAGATGATAAAATCAGCCATATAGGTGGTAACAATATAAAGAAATAATTACATTTCATAAATGAGCAAATCATATCTCCAAATCCAGTCAAGTATTTATAATAGTCCAGTCCGATACAATAATGAGTTATACTCAATACATCACGACATGGAAACTATTATGTTACTTGTACATTGTTTTAAATCTTTTAATTTATCATATTGATCACATAGTAGTGTTAAATGATTGAGAATATATATATTATATTAGCATTTATAATCAGATCATTAATCATGATTAATCAAATTCGTTAAATCACGACTAATATATGTTAACGTATCATCAAGGAAGAAATCGTCCATATTTTAATATATTGATCATATGAGTAAATCGAAACAGTCAATAGGTTTGAAATTTAATTTAGAATAAACTTAATTTTGGTCCGAAGCTCAAAATCTCGCGAAATTGCTTCAAAAATAGTTTTTACGAAGCTGCCACCTTCGACCACCGAAAAATATTCAAAACTGCACCAAACATAAAAGTAAGACCATAGAAAAATCAAAAATGTCAATCCGAACAAACTGCCTTTTGACGCCGTCGCGGGGAAAGTCACCACGCCCCCTCACTCGCCGCGTCGATGTCTATGCGTGGGCATCAGCGCCTCACGCGTCGCCGGGGCCATGTCGCAACCGTCGACACACGCCGGTGCTGAATGATCGTCATGTCATCGTGGTCATGGATCTGGTCTCCGATCGTCGATTGGATATACGATTTTGCGTAGATCGGCTTCGAATGTTTCGAATTTTTCGAATTTTCCTTTTTGCACAACATCGAGACCTTATTTTTCTTTCCTCGTATGGAACTTTTGAATCATACAAAGATGTAAAGTTTCCACCTTTCTTGAAGTTTTCAGATCTACAATATATGGTTATTTTCTAAAGCCAAAAGTGTTTGGTTTGAGAAAGGAAAACATTGATTAGTAATAATTAGGTTTCTGATACAAATGTTCATCATTTAGATGTAACTGTAGAGTATACTCCCATCGTATTACTCAATTAACTAGAGACTCGTGCTAATAACGTGTTGTAAAACTATCAAAATTAGAACAAGGAAATGATAGAAATAGAGAGAGAATGAGTAATGCTTCTCATTGATATGTGTATATAATGAAATGAAATAGCTCCTATTTATATGAGTGAATAATAACATAATCGTAATATGTAAAGTTTACAGAAGTATAATTGACTCTTTTTTTCACTCATAATGACTAGTTTATACCCATATTTTGCCGCATGTGAGTACGGTCTTTGAAGGACCTAGATCTCTGTTCAATTTGCTCAATTAGATAGTTTAGATTCGAGCCAAGTAGGAAAAACTAGTCAACCCAGTCGAAAAAAGAAACTAAACCTTTTGCTTAGAGCTTGTTTGATAAAGGTAAATTTTTTACTATAATTTTTCAAACTCAATTTCAATTATTCATTCTTAATTAAGTCCACAATTTTTGACTTTTCAAATACTTTTAAACTATACATCCATTAAAAAAAAATATACAAAAATTAAATTTTTTCACAATACCAAATAGGTATTAACCTAGAGATCCAACTCTCAAGATTCATTTATATGCAAGAATAGAAAGAGATTCGACATAACAAAAAAAAAAAGAAAGAGATTCGATATAAAAATCATGAATCCAAATCAAATTTTGCTGCATGAACGCGCAGACATAAGAGATAGAAGGAGATTCAAGCACGCGAAGTAAACTCAAACACTGATTTTATTCGCACAACAGCTGATATAGCTGGTACAATACATGAGTTCTAAATAATAATAATAATAATACACGCGAGCCGCTGGATACAAATATACAACAATACATACAATCAAATAGAATAGTGGCCACAGGCCCAAAGATTTTTATCTACTTTTCAGTATATACATGTTTATGCATTGGTTCCTTTTTTCACGTTCCTGGAAGAATGACCAACACCATGAATGTGGACTGGTCCCGTGGGTCGAAAATCATCCTTAGTTCCTGCAACGGTGTGGCCAACAGTAGTAGATGTGAAACCTGAAGAGTTCTGTTGGATTTTTTCTTTTTGTTCTCCAAAAGAGTGGCCAATACCAGGACTGGTTCCTGGTGCTGTAGGTCGAAAATCATTTATATTCGTCGCGTCATATCTGCCAAATTTGTTACTTTGATTCAGTGTGATCGACGGGGGAGATTCTTTATGGAATGCTTTTAGTTGCCTTCCTTCGGTGTAGAGAATTAGAAAGCATGCAATAAGAGAAAAACAGGTACATATATGCTGGATGTAGGCCATTTGAGGAGGTGTGGGAGGGAGGAGGAGTTGCTGTTTTTCTTCAGAGGAGTTATGCTACCATCTCATTCACCTGATGGTATTTATAATCTTGAGAATCATGTCATGAAAGCACATGAACCGTTTAAATTTCTTAATATTAAAAGTTGCTTTGTTTAAATAGTATGAATGGTCCATATTTATTCAACTTACCACTTTTAAAATCACAATTCATTCGATTGCTTTTTTGATGATATTCACCTATGTAAAATTTTAATGTCCATAAACATTAAGGAATTAGTCAGATCTAACCACATAAAACTCAAAATACTAGCAGAAAATTAAAAGATCAAACGCAAGGGATTTTTCGGCCGAAGTCCCATAGGTTCGGTATAATCTACCCCCTTGTTGGGCATCCACTGAAAGTGGACAAAGCTCGATATTGCACTATAGGGCCATGTAATGCCAAATAAGATACAAATGTTTCTAATTACAGAAAGAATCAAGCCAAAACTTATCTTTATATCTTCACATGACTTATTAAAGTTACTGTTCATGCAGGAACACCAAAAATCACAACCCAACCAATAATCATATATTGCTAGATCTTCACAAAGAGAGCAAAAGAAAGAAGGGTGGATAAAATCTCGATTGAGATTTTCGAGACATAGAACAAGAAAATTTCTCTCTCAAGTTCAGAAGCCCAAGTAGGACACGCCAAGGAAGTGTCCAGAAGAAGTCAAATCCAATGGCCACAGAATTGCAAAGTGTCACAATCCGAACATGCCTCAAACTTAAAAGAATTGCATTCACAAAACATGTCTTAGGTGGATTTGGAAGGTTCTGTATATCTTCCAATTCATTCCCAAATCTTGCTTTCCTATTTTATTAAATAAATAAATAAATAAATCGCGACTGAAAATCTGATCTCCGGCGGATCGAGCAAATGCGGCCGCGCTAGCTCGACACCGGCTAGATCCGTCCCTGCACACTTCGCACACGTGCACATTTAATCCAATAGGCAACAACCTAACACTACAATATTTTCTTTTTCTTTCTTTTTCACTATTTTCAAGATTTCCATATGCATACGATTGCAACTTGTCAAATATGTAAAAAGAGATGACATCTAAGTTTAAAGTGAACAAATACATATTAACCAAGATTTTTCATCCATACTTCCTCCAAAGATAGTTGAAACTGATTAAGCTTTACCATAGGGAGTCATTCTCCAAAGTCCAAATGGGACGGAAGAGTTGTGCACAAAGGTTTGAACCATGGGACGATGGCGTAGCTTTCGAGTGTCATCATAGGGCACGAGTTATTGATTGGACTATGGTATCGAGACGTATGGGGCATCAACGCTTGACGGCTCTATACTTGTTATTTTAGCCCTTGTTTGATCTCCATTATTTGTAAAATAATGTGATTTTGAATAATATTTTTCAAGAATGTGTGATTAAAAAATGTTTGAAAAGTAAAAGATGGTAGACTTGACTAAGATGAATGATTGAGATTGAGTGTTTTTAAGCATTAAAAGCAAGGATTTCTTTGAGTTTATTGCCATTTAAAATCTCGTAAAAGCTTACTTATGTTCTGGTTGCATCCTATTCTCTCAATTTGCTAAATCCATCTGGGTATTCTATATATTGTCCCCACCACGCATGTGTGCGCACTTCGAGACTTAAATTTGAAGATTCTTCCTCAACATGATGATGAACTTTCATTGTTTAGATGCTAATCATTGAATAATTCCAGGCAAATGTCGGAGTCCGATTTCTTTGGCTTAATAAAATAACAGAAATGAGCTTAGTTGGGGTCAAGTCAACACAAGCGAAATGCAAGGAAAAGGGGATGGAATCTTGTGTACTTCCCAATTAATTAATTAATTGGTTGTGTGGATGGTTCATGTGAAAGATTCATATAGTATTAGGTCGACATATCCAAGTGAAAACACATCTGTCCAGTGCTGTTTGAATTTAGTTTTCTTTATGAAGCTATTCAATGAACTGCATTATTACTTAGCACCTAGAATTAATGCTGAGCGATACAAACATTTTTCATTAACTCATGCTGCTCTCCAGTATCTGATGGTATAATGCATAAACGAAACAAGTGCTATCTATTTATAACCATTGAAATGGTCAACTAATGTTTTTGTTTGAGCCGATTATTTATAAAAATGAGTGCCATATTGATTTTTGGGAGAATGTCTAATTAAAAAGTGAGGAAAGTTTTTGAGTTTTACTTATAGATTATTTTATTGATAAAATATATAATTGAAAATGAGTTTGGAAAAAATGAGTTTTTAAATCATGAGGTTCAAACAGAGACAATATTTGTAATATTCCCAGTGTATTTCGACAAGAGCCGTAGGGTTATGCTTCGATAATTTCTCATATTGCATTTCTCATGAATTACTCTTTCTGGTAAAATTTGTTTATTTGAACAATTTTTTTTAAAGTCAACAATTTTGACTGGTCAATGATTTTCGCTCATCACGTTTTCACTTTTTGAAAAAATGAACAAATGAAATATTTTCACGTTGTTATTTTTAAAGAATATTTATAAACAATTGCTTATAAATGATTTATGAAATGAAGGTGAAAGGATGTTTTGCTTAGCTTATTAAATCTTGGAGTTCTATCTTTTAAGAAATCAACTGTATTTAGAGGAGTAGTCCAAGCCCATATATGTTGGTCTATATTGTCACCTTTATTCGAGGTGTTATTTAGGGGCTTTGCAAAAATATCTAACTTTTGGTATCATAATTGAAACTTACTTCACTTTAAATAATCACTGAAGAATACTTTATTTTATTATTATTATTATTTTTTATTTTTTTTTGAAAAAAAATACTGTTTTATCAAAGTACCATATTTGATACTTTACATGACACTTCAAATTAATGGTATCATAACCTGAAATTTTATCAAATGTTTATGATACTTTGAACGAAATTGCAATATCACAGTTTGAAACTTTACACTTTTTTTATGATACTTTGTCTCAAAGACATAACCACAAAACAGCACGATAACAACTACCTTCTCAACACCACCATCAATTATGGCCTTCTCAACACCATCACCTCCACCTGACGATACCACCACTACCACGCAAAATTGCAGACATTTTTGCTCAATCCCTAATCGAATATATATCCCCATCATCTGCAAATTCACACTTGTCAATGAAACTGGAAAATTTATCTCCATTGGCAAAGGAACTGCAGAAAAAGACAGACCAACTGCTTAGTTGCACGAGCGTTGTCGGGTGCAGTCGCGATGTTATCGTCTTCGCTGTAGCGACGACGTCATAACCAGGCTCTGAATTTTCTAGCGATGTTGTTTCCTGCTTCTTGCAATGGTGGTGGTGGTGTTGTGTGCGGATCTGGTTGTGATTGATGTGGTGGTCCGATCGATATTGTGGTGCACTGGAAGTGGTGTTGGTCGTGGTCGTGGTTATGGTGATCGATGGCGGCGGCAGCAGCGATGTGCCGCTTTAAGTCAAGGAAGAAGACAGTGCCTTTGGTAGGAAGAAGAGTAGAAGACCCTATATTTCAATTTTTTCTTTCTTGAGTAGTAATTTTGCATTTAGTCTTAAAAATGTAGCATATGTTGTAATTAACCCTGTTATTTATCCCTTAACATGCTCCACAAGATAGTGGACTCTTTAAAGCAGACCAATTTTGAAACTCATGTCCTCATTTGGAAGTCTTAATCGAATTGAATTGCTCGTTAAAATATTAATAAACTCTGATATCATATTAAAATGTCAAAACTTGAAGTTCTATTCTAAAATATTAATTCTAAGGAAACATTTTTTATTGACATTTTTAAGTAACGTTGTGACATGACGAACATATATTGGATGGTGTAAATAGTTATCTCACTACTTAATTTTTCACCATCCAATGTATGCGTGTCATGTCACAATGTTATTTAAAAATTTCTCTCTAGAATTACTCTTTTTAAAATGTCAAAAACTTTATTTAGAGGAGTACTCCAAACTTCTATAAGTTGATATATATTTTCATATATATTCGATGTGTGATTTATTCTTTAACAAATCTTATATTATAATTTAAATTAATCAAATATAATTTTATCTACATATTTTTGAAGGGTTCGTTTTTTTCCTACTTTCGTTATTGACTGAATATTGGCTCTTTAAATTTGCACCAAAAATATTTGTGTAAAAGTAGAATCATCATGTGCGCTAAACGCAACAAGAGCAACTACCACTTAAGGAAAAAGAAACTTTGTTTTGAAATGGATGGCTGACATATACAGCCGTAATTTGACCAAATATCAGTCATGAGAATCATGGCTGAAGATACGATTTGTCCCTTTGCATATCTAACATGCCGCTTTGTAATTATTATATTATTGATTTTATTTTATTTATTTATATTTAAGGCAGATTTAGTCCGTTATTGTTTTTTGGTGTACAATGAATCTCTAACGTTTCTTAGGGGTGGACATTGTTTGATTTGGTTCTGATTCCATTAGAATCAAATTGAACCATGAACCGATAATTTTTTTACTAATGAAATCAATCGGTTTTTATAAAGATATGGAACCGAACCGAACCGAACCGGAACCAAACCGTTCGGTTCTGATTTGGTTTGATTTGGTTTGGTTTGGTTTCCAGTACATTACTTGAATTTTATAATATAAAAGCAAATTATCATCACATACCATATCCACAACCATAAGTTAGTACTTAGTAATGATTAACGAAATTCATTTACCAAAGTCTAAACTAATACACAAATATCAAGTTACATCTTCATACAAAATATTGTATAATAACAATGATTTAAAAATGTAGACGAATGAGTCATTAATAGAGATTATTTATATCAAGTTACATGATTACGTCTTCATGCTTTCTCGAAACTATTAACATAAAACAAACAAAATTAATGCACAAAACACAAGATGATGCCTATAATCTCATAATACCTCTTTGAACTACAAGCATAATATTTTAGGACGAATTAACAAATGTCCAAATTTCATCAAAAAGGTGAGGGATATGTAATACATGAAATCTTCCATCGAGTAAAAGGAGATGTGAGAGCCACATTGAAATATTTTCAGTTACATATTAAGCAAAAATAAGAGAGGATTAACGAAAAATAAATTTAGATTTCTGATGGCATAAACAAGCTAAGACCTAGATTACCAAAAGATTAGATAAAGTTAATTTTTTAACTTTTAAGAATAATTAAAAAAAAATTGATCTAAAAGTGGGCTTGGACTTTGGTTCTTGGTTCCAGAACAAGAACCGGAACCAAAACCGTTTGGTTCTCCATACTAAGAACCAAACCATTAATTTTTTTTTGTAAAATCGAACCAAACCGCTCGGTTTGGTTTGGTTCCAGTTTGGTTTGGTTCGGTCCGGTCATTTTGTCCACCCCTAACCTTTCCTTTTTTTGTGCTACAGTCTTTAAACGCTGCATTTTTAAGCGCAATAGGTTCTTTTAGATGATTTCATTCCATTTCTCCTTTAAAAAATCAAGAAAAGACTAAAATGCCCTTAAACATAATTAGCGCAGCTAGTCCCTTAAGCTTCAGATTTGGTGCTTGAGTCCCTAATCTTTCAATTTGGTGAAAGTAATCCCTAAACTTCGGCATTATTTAGCGCAATAAATCATTAATATTTTTATTTGGTGCTTAAGTCCCTGAACGTTGCATTATTTAGCGCCGCATGTCATTTTAGATGATTTTCTTCAATTCCACCTTTAAAAACTCAATTTTATTTTTATCAAAAATATTAAAATATCTTTATATTAATAAATAAATAAGTCTCTGTTTGACGACTTAAATTTTTTGTTTCTTACTTTGTCAAAGTTTGTTTTTTCGAGTCAGAGTCAGATTGGGTTTTCAATAAAGGTATTTACTGCGCTAACATAAATTCCCCAATTTACCGCCTATAAAAATTCAATTTTCTTTTTATAAAAAATACGATTATATTAATAAATAAATAATCCTCTTTTTTGGCAACTTAAAACTTTTCGTTCTCGCCTTTTCAAAATCTGTTCTACTTAATCAATTGGATTTCCTATAAAGGTTTTTATTATGCTAAAACAAATGATGTGATCCGATACGGGGATCACCAAGAACACGCGAAATTAAACGTCGGAAAGCTCTAAAATCCAAGATAGTAGACGGTAACAATGCAACCCCGACCTCACGACGCAAGAACTATGGCTATATTAAACTCAAAACCCGTTACGATGCGGAGATAAGAACCACAAAGGGGAAATGCCACAAAGGTTGTCAAATCCTTTGATAAGTTCAATTTGTTCGACGAGAACACGAAGAAAATTAAAGGAATATCTCACCTTCAATATCATTAATCTCAAGAATAAAAGTTGTGTTTTACAATGCTGAATAAAGCCATATATATAGCCTAACAAAATAAAGCAACTAAAAATAAACCAGAATTCAACCTAAACTAAAAAGCCCAAAACACCTAACATTATCTTAAAACACGGAACCTAAGTTATGGCCGTGACTTATGAGTTTATGGCCGTAAGCAAGCTACGGACTAAAAAATTAAAAACATTTGTTACGGCCGTGACAATGACCTTTACGGCCGTAATCAACCTTCTGACCAAAAATATAAGTTACCAAATCCTGGGTTACGGCCGTGAGACATTTATTACGGCCGTAATTCTTCTTCTTCCGTTTACGGCCGTAAGAAGATATGTTACGGCCGTGAAGGCCTTTCTGTCCAAAATCCGCCAATAGCATTTTACGGCCGTGAAAGAGGTGTTACGGCCGTGATTCCACTTCTGCCTTATTTTCTTGTCCTTCCTTGATCCCAATGCATTGCAATAACTTTGGCTCCTCTTCCACTTTGTTATGCAACGTAAATGAAGTCTTTGCACTCGAGCACTCGTCCATCCACGCTTGCATGAATCCTTGCATTGCCTGTTTGATTCTTTTGGCTCTTTGTCTCGTTATTGGTCCTACGGGCACGTGCAACGGGTCAACGCTCGTTGAGCCATTCCGAAACACATCATCCCCTCCCTGTTGAAAAGGATTCGTCCTCGAATCATCACCTGCATCAAACAGAGAAAGATCAGCAACATTAAAAGAAGCAGACACGTTATACTCACCTGAAAGATCGAGTTTATATGCATTCTCATTTATCTTTTCAAGGATCTGAAAAGATCCATCGCCTCTTGGCTGCAACTTAGACTTTCTTTGGGTTGGAAATCGCTCCTTTCGCAAGTGCACCCACACCCAATCACCCGGCTCGAACGTCACTTGCCTCCTACCTTTGTTGGCATGAGTCGCATAACGCTCATTTTTCTTTTCAATTTGCCCTTTCACCTTCTCATGAAGCTCTTTCACAAGCTTAGCTTTTTTCGCCCCGTCCAAACTGCTCCGTTCATCTGCAGGTAAAGGAATTAAATCAAGAGGAGTTAGCGGGTTGAAACCATAAACAACTTCAAAAGGTGAACATGAAGTAGTAGAATGCACAGATCGATTATAAGCAAATTCCACAAATGGCAAACATTCCTCCCAACTTTTTAAATTCTTATTTATTATAGTGCGCAAAAGTTGGATTAATGTCCTATTAACTACCTCCGTTTGGCCATCAGTTTGCTGGTGACATGTAGTAGAAAATAATAATTTAGTACCCATCTTTCCCCACAAGACTTTCCAAAAGTAGCTTAGGAACTTAACATTCCTATCAGACACAATACTCCTAGGTACCCCATGGAGTCTCACAACCTCCCTAAAGAATAGGTCAGCTATGTTTGTTGCGTCATCAGTTTTATTACAAGGAATAAAATGCGCCATTTTGCTAAACCTGTCTACCACCACCAAGATCGAGTCTCTTCCTTTTTTTGTCCTAGGCAGACCTAACACAAAATTCATGGATATATCTACCCAAGGTTCATTAGGTACGGGCAAAGGTGTATACAAACCTTGTGGTAAGACTCTAGACTTAGATTGCTTACAAGTTATGCACCTTTCACAAATATGGTGAACATCTTTTTTCATTTTAGGCCAATAAAAGTGCTCTTGTAAAGTTTCTAATGTCTTAATAACACCAAAGTGTCCCATTAACCCCCCACTATGAGCCTCACGCACTAGAAATTCACGCATAGAACAATTAGGCACACAAAGTTTACTTTCCCTAAACAAATAGCCATCATGCCTATGAAATTTATCAATTGCACCTTTTTCACATGAAGCGTAAATGATAGAAAAATCAGGGTCATTAGCATACATACCTCTTATATATTCAAACCCAATCAACTTCACATTTAAAGAGTTTAGAAGTACGTACCTGCGAGAAAGGGCATCTGCTACCACATTCTTCTTACCTTGCTTATAGCGAATGACGTATGGAAAAGTCTCAATGAATTTCATCCAACGGGCGTGTCTTTTGTTTAGCTTACCTTGTCCCTTGAGGTGTTTCAGTGACTCGTGGTCAGTGTGTATGACGAATTCCTTTGGCCACAGATAGTGCTGCCATGTCTCCAAGGCACGAACAAGAGCATAAAGCTCCTTGTCGTAGGTAGGATAATTCAATACTGCCCCACTCAGCTTTTCACTGAAAAATGCAAGCGGCCTTTTTTCCAGCATAAGAACGGCTCCAATACCTATTCCTGATGCATCACATTCAATGTCAAAGGTTTGGTTAAAGTTAGGTAAAGCCAAAACCGGTGCAGAACATAACCTATCCTTAAGCATTTTAAAAGCATTTTCTTGTGCTACCCCCCAATGGAATCCTACACTTTTCTTGACTATTTCTGTGAGTGGTGCTGCAAGTGTGCTAAAGTCTTTAACAAATCTCCTATAAAACTCAGCCAACCCGTGGAAGCTCCTAACCTCCGTAATACTTTTGGAAGTTGGCCATTCTTTAATAGTACGAATTTTCTCCTCATCTACCTCAACACCATTAGCACTAACGACAAAACCAAGAAAAATTACATTTTCCATGCAAAAAGTACACTTTTTAAAATTAGCATATAGTTTTTCAGTTTTCAAAACTTCCAAAACAGATCTTAAATGTTCAATGTGATCACCTAAGTTCTTACTATATACCAAAATGTCATCAAAGTATACCACAACGAATTTACCAAAGTAAGCACGCAAGACATGATTCATTAATCTCATAAAAGTGCTAGGTGCATTTGAGAGGCCGAACGGCATAACCATCCATTCATATAAACCATATTTGGTTTTGAAGGCGGTTTTCCATTCATCACCTTCTTTCATACGAATTTGGTGATAACCACTCTTAAGGTCTATTTTGCTAAAAATACAAGCACCATAAAGTTCATCAAGCATGTCATCAAGTCTAGGTATGGGATGGCGATACTTTACAGTAATATTGTTGACTGCTCTACAATCCACGCACATCCTCCAAGTCCCATCCTTTTTAGGTACCAACAGAACTGGTACTGCACATGGGCTCATGCTTTCCCTAACATAGCCCTTTTTCAACAGCTCTTCAACCTGCTTTTGTAGCTCTTTGGTCTCTTTGGGATTGCTCCTATAAGGTGGCCTGTTTGGAATGGCTGCTCCTGACACGAAGTCAATCTGGTGTTCAATCCCTCGAATTGGCGGCAGCCCACTAGGAATCTCCTCGGGAAATAAATCTGCAAATTCCTGCAAAAGAGACACAGCTAAACTGGAGAGGAAGTGGTTAGCTTCATCAAGTACAAGGAGAGATTCCTTATACATGAGTAAAATCACTGGTTTATTTATAGAAATAGCTTTGGTGATATCACTCTGTTTTGCGTAGAAGCTCATCTTTGTTTTCTCTCTTTTATTTTTACTGGCACTCGTCACACCCTCTCCTTTTTCTGGGATCGTGGTCCCAACTCTCGGTTTTTCACACAACTCTCCTTTTTCCGGGAACGTGGTTTCGACCCTCTTTCTCTCTTCCTCGCTTTTTAATTTCAATTGGTCTTCATAGACCTGTTGAGGTGATAAAGGCATTAGTTTGATATTTTTTCCATCCTTAGTGAAGGTATACCTATTTTTAAAGCCATCATGAATAACCTTCCTATCGAATTGCCATGGCCTTCCCAACAAGATGTGCCCCGCATGCATGGGTACCACATCGCAAACCACCCTATCTTCATACTTCCCAATCGCCAAATCAACTACCACCTGTTTATTCACCTTAATCTCACCCGATTCATTTAACCATTGTAGCTTATATGGCCTAGGGTGTTTTAGCATAGGTAGGCATAATTTCTCCACTAGAGTAGTGCTAGCAACGTTCGCACAACTACCACCATCTATTATCAAACTACACACCTTGTTATTCACAAAGCACCTACTATGAAATATATTTTCTCGCTGCTCACCCGACTCTTCCACCTTAACTTGAGTACTAAGGGCTCTCCTAGTGACAAGTGATTTAGCTACTGCATAGTCCCCATCATCATTTTCACTAACATCCTCTAGAGCTGGCATATCCTTATACTCATCCTCCACTTCTCCCTCTTTCTCATCCTCCGAACTTAATACCCCGTCACGCATAACCAATATTCGTTTATTTGGACATTGTGAAGAAATATGTCCTAAGCCGGAACATTTAAAACAATGAATATCTCTAGTCCTAGGAGTTTGAGAATCAAAAGCAATTTTACCTTTGTTGGGTGGCTCTATTTTTCCCTTTGGTGCCTCAAATTTATTTTTCTGCACAACCCCTTCATTTTTAGAAGTCCCGCTCCATGTAGACTTACCAAAAGAATTGGAACTTGTAGAGAATTTGGAAGTTCCCTTCCTTTTTAATTTTCGCTCCACCTTCATGGCCATGTGAAGCATCTCCTCCAAATCGATATAATGCTGCAATTCAATAACATTAGCAATATCTCGATTTAAACCATTTAAAAACCTAGCCATGGTTGCCTCCGGGTCTTCCTCTATATTTGCCCTAATCATGGCAACCTCCATCTCCCTATGGTAATCCTCCACACTTTTACTACCTTGGGAAAGGGTTTGTAATTTTTGGTAGAGATCCCTATAGTAATGTCCAGGCACGAATCGTTTTCTCATAAGAGCCTTCAACTCATCCCAAGTTTCAATTGGCCTCTCCCCATTTCTCCTTTTACTAGTAACCAATTGATCTCACCATACCATAGCATAATCAGTAAATTCTATGACTGCCAATTTGACCTTTTTAGCTTCAGAATAATTATGACAATCGAAAATTAATTCTACCCTCTTTTCCCATTCAAAATAAACGTCCGGATTACTCTTACCCTGAAACGAGGGAATGGACATTTTAATGTTACCAACATGTCCATCGACATCATCCCTACGATCACGCCTATATCCCCTATCACGTCTTTCTCCCCGATCTCGTCCCCTACCAACACTAGTAATAGATAATTCACCACTGTCCTCATCACTATCAACAACCTCAACACGTTCATTCCTAGCTCTAAATTGTGGGTTGAAGTTATACATTAGCGGTCTCCGTAAATTAGGGAAATTGCGCGGTTGTTCCTGACGTGGTTGAACATTTCCCGCACCTCGTGTCTCCCCCGGATTATTAGCCCTTTCCACATTCATGCCGGATTGTGGACCAAATTTTGCTTCCAACTTGGCATCCAACCTCGCCTCCAGTTTTGCAAAACGTTCCTCAACCATTGCCAGCATTTTGAAATCTTGAAGATCCTTTTCCCTACGACGAAACTTCCTTCTGTGACATGGTTAGTAATAAAGGAAAAGAGAAAAATTTAAATAAAGATCCTCATGTGTGTTTATTGCTCGTGTATCACTCAATTTGGCTTTTTCCCTCTATTAATCTCGCCACTCTGCCTTTTTCCTCTCTATTCCCTTTTTCCCACGTTCTAAAAGAACCCACCAAACTAGTCACGGATTTGATCCTTGTGGAATAAATCCCAAAGTGCAAATAAGGAAAGTTGATGGAAAATATTGGAATTAGGAAATTTAAGAAAGAAATTATGGAAACAAGAATTCTATTGCAAGAAGAAGTTTTATGGAAACAAGAATAAGGAATTTTATGGAAACAAGGATTTGTTGAAAAGATTTGTCCAAGATTATTTTCTTGGTTTCTTGTTCAAATCAACAACTATCTCCCTTTTTTTTTTTTTTAAATATCCTATTCAACAAGAATAATCAAGAACAAGAAAACAGAAATTGGCAAATCTTGAATTTTCTGGAGAAATTTCAAGAAACAAAAATTGAAATGAATTTTTTTTTTTTTTTTGAATGATTAATAACTGGAAAAAAAAAGAACTGGAATACTAAATAATTGGATTTAGAGACAGGCTCTAATACCAGATGATGTGATCAGATACGGGGATCACCAAGAACACGCGGAATTAAACGCCGGAAAGCTCTAAAATCCAAGATAGTAGACGGTAACAATGCAACCCCGACCTCACGACGCAAGAACTATGGGTATATTAAACCCAAAACCCGTTACGATGTAGAGATAAGAACCACAAAGGGGGAACGCCACAAATGTTGTCAAATCCTTTGATAAGTTCAATTTGTTCGACGAGAACACGAAGAAAATTAAAGGAATATCTCACCTTCAATATCATTAATCTCAAGAATAAAAGTTGTGTTTTACAATGCTGAATAAATCCATATATATAGGTTAACAAAATAAAGCAACTAAAAATAAACTAGAATTCAACCTAAACTAAAAAGCCCAAAACGCCTAACATTATCTTAAAACACGGAACCTAAGTTACGGCCGTAAGCAAGCTACGGACTAAAAAATTAAAAACATTTGTTACGGCCGTGACAATGACCTTTACGGCCGTAATCAACCTTCTGAACAAAAATATAAGTTACCAAATCCTGGGTTACGGCCGTGAGACATTTATTACGGCCGTAATTCTTCTTCTTCCGTTTACGGCCGTAAGAAGATATGTTACGGCCGTGAAGGCCTTTCTGTCCAAAATCCGCCAATAGCATTTTACGGACGTTAAAGGTGTGTTACGGCCGTGATTCCACTTCTGCCTTATTTTCTTGTCCTTCCTTGATCCCAATGCATTGCAATAACTTTGGCTCCTCTTCCACTTTGTTATGCAACGTAAATGAAGTATTTGCACTCGAGCACTCGTCCATCCACGCTTGCATGAATCCTTGCATTGCCTGCTTGATTCTTTTGGCTCTTTGTCTCGTTATTGGTCCTACGGGCACGTGCAACGGGTCAACGCTCGTTGAGCCATTCCGGAACTCATCAACAAATTTCTCAATTTATCATTGGATGATGAATGATGTAATGCGCCACACAAAATAGCCAATTCACCACACTTATATCCTACACAATTTACATTATCACATTTAGTATTTTTATTTTCTTTATTTAGTACCCCGTTCGGCAAAATTTTGTAATTATACCACAAAAATTTGACAAAATATGTTAATTTTCCAATTGTTTATATACACACAAAAGCACTTATTTAACTTAATTGGATTTAATTTTTATTGTGTCCACTTTAAATATCGATCAATAGAAAATTAGACAATAAACTAGCGTTGTGCGTGCTTTACATGCATGTTGCCAGTTTTTTTCGATCACAGAAGCTTCGAGTTATGATTTTTCCTTTAATATTTTGAAATGCTTTCATGATCCAACTCCTATTATGAATGAATGGGTTAAGAGTAGTTGTTGTTATGAACTGCTTTAACACAGTTCCAATAAGTTAAAAAGAATTGTTTCCACTGTAAGAAATAACACAGATGTTTATTATACTGCAACCATAAATAAATAAGGAACTGTAGATTTAAAGGGCATAATATATTCCATAACCAGTGAACAAGGTAGGGGGATGACGTGGAATAACTTAATAAAATAGAGGATTTCAGATTCCGAGTAAAAGAAAGAAATGGTATCCAAAATTCGTGTAGAAAAGCTGCTTGGCCCATTCATTACATTTCTCCACAACAGTCGGGTTTTTGATATATTGCTTGTACAGCTCCAACAACATTTATAGTAGGAAGTTCCATGCTTGGCCCAAAATTGTGACGCTTTGTTGCAACTTCGATGCCCTTAATCTGAAGTAAAACATATGCATTAAACCAAAAGGTGAAAATAGAAATGGATTCACATTCCGGAGTGACCATGAAAATGTGCAATATTTCTTTAAATCACGATGAATAAAAACTGCATTCCTTTCGAAGAAAAAGTGATGACAAACATATGGGCTAACACACAGATGACATTATTTGTCATAATCTCATGAAGTAAAAATTCAATTTATTTGTCTTTTATCTGAAATGGAATTGTTAAGAATCACATACTTTACTCGTTAAAAATATTTTGTTATTATACCTAAAGCATTATATTTCTACTCCGATTTAAGTTTAAACAAACCATTATGAGAAAATTTGGTATATAAATCAGATATTGAACACTAAACAAAAAGCTATTTCTTCATACTTTTCCCATGGTGCAAAATGTGCAAGACATTGCATGCAAATCTGACCTGCTGAAAGTTACTAATAACCAACACTGTTCTAGCACTGACTGAATTAATTAAAAATTTCTCTAAGATCTTTTTATATCTTCCAATATTCCTTGCTATGCAATTGTTAAAAGCATTGCAAAATATCAACCATTTTCTTTCTATCTTCTCAATGTGATGAGTATGAGAGTGGCCCTACGAGCAATGATCCGTTGCATGTGCCGGTGGGTCCAATAACGAGGTTGAGGGCTATGAAGATCAAATAAGACATGCAAGGATTTATGAAAGCTTGGGTGAATGAGCATTCGAGGCCAAGACCAAAGGCCCCACTTTTGACTAATGACATATTAGAAGAGAAGCCAAAGTTGACGCAAGTGATTTGGGCCGAGAATCAAGTTCAAGACCAAGGTTGAACCAACGCGACCGTGTGGTATAAAATTGAGGGCGATCGCGACCTGATCTGAAAAAGAGACCCGAGACATTTTGGCCTCTCCACGCGATGGTTATCGTGATGCCTGTGCGATCGCGAGGGTATAAAAATTAGGGTTTTACGCGTTTTTTATTCTTTTTCCGTTTTGGACCCATATGTTGCGGCTTTGTCTTGTTTTCGCGAAAATACTCTTTATTAGTTACTTTTTCATTCATTGTAAACACAACTTTGAGATTATTGATAATTAAAGTGAGTTATTCCCTTATTCTTCTTCGTTCTTAACGAACAAATCGAACTTATCAAAAGATTGGACAACCTTTGTGACGTTCACCCCTTTGTGGTTCTTATCTCCGCATCGTAATGGGTCTCGAGTTTAATGTACACCTGGTTCTTGCGTCATGAGGTCGGAGTTGCATTGTTATCGTCTACCAATTAGATTTGGGGCTTTCTGGCGTTTCGAATCTAATTTTGGCGTGTTCTTCGTGATCTCCATAACGGATCACATCTAAATGACTGGCCTAGGAAATACATTTTAAGAACAGCAAAAGAGCATCAGCCAAAAATGATCTAATAAAAATGTGTTCCAAGACCCAATTTTTAATTCAATACACACTTTCCAAGATACTTTAGATTCAAAACATCTCTATTATAGAAGTTCAAAACGTTCTTCACCTCTCCACACTGCATTTAACCTCAAGAATACCTTATGAAGAACACGTGATAAAGAAATGGTCACTTTTAATCTCCATCAGGATAACAAGTGCCATTAACTTCATCAACATAATAACTACATGCTTTATGAAGAAAATTATTTGGGTGATAGATTGTAAATACACTCCAGTCAAAAATTCAAGCTCCTTCAAGAAAGTAGCCTCTTCTCTACAAACCCATCCACAAAATTTCAATTAATATGAGTCACAGTCTGATTTTAAAAAATGAAGATGCACATTATCACACGTTTTAAATAAAAAAAGAAAAAAAATACTACTATTCATATTTTAGAACTCCTGAAAAATAACAAAAAGTTTTTGCAGAAAATCCCAAAAATTACCGTGAAAAAATCCTTTAATTACACACAAATGGATTTTAAATATTGAATGCCAAACTATTCCTTAACATTTAATCTCAGCTTCCTAGGTTTCCTGTTTATGAAAATTGAAAAAATGGAGAAACTTGATATCATAATCAACCACTGAAAACAACCTATGACAGAACATGTGTGAGAACTACTACTTATTTTGGCTTTTAATAAGCTAAAGAAACGAGTAAATTTCACAACTATTACAACATCTAAATCACAATTAACTTACAAAATGCATCTCAGATTAGAAACTCTAAAAATGACAATCACGATTACTCTATGACGATGCTGTAAACACCGAAGATGCGAAATAGATACAGCTTTGGGGACCCAAAAGAAGCAGTTTTTTCCAACAGGAACGAAAGGGACGATCGCAAAAAGGAAGCTTTTCTGATGATAAAAGTGAAAAGAGGGACGCAGAAGGGTAGGAACCAAAAGGGAATCTTTTATACCTTATTTCCAGAAGAAGACGCAGGAGGCGGTGAATTTGAGAAAAATGAAGATAATTTATGGGCATGTGACCGAACAGTGAATTTAGGTCAATTGCTACCCAAACAGTGTCTAATTGGATGAACAATTGCTCAATTGAAGAAATTATCGGGCAATTGCATTTTGATTCTTTTATATGTAGAGGGATATAGACAACCATTTATAATTAAAATTTAAAATACTTAAATATTGTTATGGCATCTTAGTTTGTTAATATAATAAAATTAAACGAGAAAAATAAAGCAAACTGGAAAAATTAAAAAAGAATTCAAGAAATTAATAATTTATTCTAGGCTTTAGGTTTTTTATTATTTCTTCAAATAAATTAAAATTAAAGTAACTCATTATCCAATAAGGGTCCGTTTGATAACGAGGGTGGAATTTGGGTGGAAAGAAAATGAATTCCAGGGAATTGAATTCTAGGTAATTGAATTACTGGGAATTAGAAGTTTAATGTGTTTGATTGGTTTAATTTTCTAGGTGGAAAAAGTAGGGAATTTTTCAACTTTTGTTGTTTGATTGACATTATTTTTCATGGAAAATAAAGTAATTTTTTGCTATTTTAATCAAAAAAAAAAAAAATTTTACTTTTTAAATATATTTGTACTTGATGATGATAATGTTATTTTTTGGAAAGAAAATAAGTCAATTAACAACAACAAAATTGATTAAACGTGTCAAAAATTTTCCATCTACCATGGAAAACATTTTTCCACCAAAACCCAAAGAAAATCTTTTCCACCAAATCAAGGAAAATGGAAGAAAAAGTGGGGTCCGCGAAAAATGTTTTACATGGAAAATTTTGTCAAACAAACAAACCAAAAGTGGGAATTGAAAAACATTTTCCATTTTCCATGAAAAATGGAGTGTAATCAAACAGGGCCTAAGATTATTCCCTTATTTATAAAGCATTTCTACCTTAGTTTTTTTTTTTAATCATTACAAAGGAGAGGACTTAAGGGAGGGAGGTGACTTGAACCCGGATCTAGAGTCTGGTAAGGAGGTGTCTTAACCACTTGGACAAGCCCCCTTGGTCGAATTTCTACCTTCTAATCATTAAGTTTTGCAACTTAAAATATCAATTTAAAAATCTTAAGCAAATAATGTTAAATATATTCACACCACATTGTTTTATATGTGCACCACATTTTAATTGCATGAAATGTTTATAACTTTTAATCAAATCACAATTATGTCCCCAACTTCTTTTTCATTACATTCTTATTTTGCATCTTTCATTAATTACAACATCCTGTCTCTCCTATCGAGCTCTATAAAAAAATCGTTAATAAGAAACAAAAAAATTATTTATCCCCCGTAAATTTAATAAGTAAAAAAATCAAAATTATGATTAAATACTTGTCCATCGTTTTAAAGCAAGATAAAAAAAAGTTGTATAAAAATCATCATTAAATAGAAGATTTGCTAATTGTTGAAAATTTAATGATAAAAAATTGGGAAAAATACATAAATAAGATATTTTAAAATACAAATTTCAAAAATGAGGTTAAACTTCTATAATTTCAAAATTCACGTTGTAATTAATATTAATTAATTTAATTAAAGAAATAAAAATATTTTAATAATAACATATATTAAAGTCACAATATTATATATTTCATGTCACAAAGAAAAAATCTTTTACGTCATAAATTTATTCCAGGTCACAAGTTAAATTTTTAAAGTCACACTTATTTTTAGGTCACAATCTTTTAAGTGTCAATTATCAAATTTTAGATTACATTTATTTAATTTCTAGGTCACAGCTTATCGAAGTCACATTTATCAAATTATAAGATCAAAACTTCATACAATCACCACCTCCAGCCACCATAATCACTAGCAACCGCCATCTGCCGCCCGCACCAACAACATAACCGCCCCCAACCAATAAAATCGTTAAGAAGAAACAAATTTTTTTTTTTATCTCCCACGTAAATTTAATAAGTAAAAAAAATCAAAATTATGATTAAATACTTGTCCCTCGTTTTAAAGCAAGATAAAAAAAAATTGTATGAAAATCATCATTAAATAGAAGATTTGCTAATTGCTAAAAATTTAATGATAAAAAATTGGGAAAAATACATAAATAAGATATTTTAAAATACAACACTACAAGAAAATTAGGCTTAACCTACAAAATTTCCACATGCAAAATGAAATTTGTATGCGGAGTTAATTTTTTCCTACGAAATGATTTTTTGTAGCGATATGAATTTGGCTCCATAAATATTTATACTTAAGCTACAAATTTTTCGCATACAAATTAAATTTGTATGTGGAGTCTATTTTTTTCCTACAAAACAAATTCTTGTAGGGATAAGAACATGCTCAAAAAATATTTATACTTAAACTACAAATTTATCCACCTACGAAATTAGATTTGTAGGTAGAATATTTTTTTGCTCACAAAAATTAAATTTTGTAGGGATATGATTTGGCTCCAAAATTTTCAAATTGAAATGATTCGTACTCACGAACACGTAAATTATTCCTAACAACAAATTTATCGGGCAAGATATATCAACAAATAATTTACACTTATCTTACAAAATTCCTACATACTAACTGAGATTTATTTGTAGAATTCACTTTTCCTCGTAAAAACGAGGATTCCTAAGGTTAGCATTTGGCTCCAAAATTAGAGAACTTATGTCCACAAACATGTATATTTTTTCTGAAAAAATTCGTGATTAGAGAAAAATTTTCAATATTTTTTACTAGTCCCTAAAAAAAGTCAAATATAATCTAACTTTGATACCCAAAAAATAAAAACCACTTTGCCTCTCAAAGTTACTTTCCTTCCCTCCACCCTCTCTTCCCACCAGTACAGAAATAGGAATTCGCGTCGGTTGGAAAACGGAATACGCGTCGGTTGTAGCGGCGACGCATATGACACAGACGCGTAAAGTCTCGACTTTAGGCGTCGGTTGCGAACCGACGCGCAAAGTCATCTTTGGGCGTCGGTTCTAGTTTAAAACCGACGCCTAAAGTCAAAAAAAAAAAAAATACACTTTGGGCGTCGGTTTCTGGTTAAAACCGACGCCCAAAGTCGGTTTTGGGCGTCGGTTTTAATTTTTGAACCGACACCCAAAACAGCTTTAGGCGTCGGTTTTATCTTTAGAACCGACGCCTAAACTTTTTTTTTTTTTTTTTTGAATATATATTACATGACCTGGACGTGGCCTGCAATGACCCAGGCCACTGCACGTCGTGCCCTGCAGTGACCTGGACGTAGCCTGCAATGACCAGGTCACTGCACGTCGTGGCCTGCAGTGACCTGGACGTAGCCTGCAATGACCCAGGCCACTGCATGTCGTGACCTGCAGTGACCTGCAATGACTCAGGCCACTGCACGTCGTGGCCTGCAATGACCCAAGTCACTGCACGTCGTGGCCTGCAATCACCTGGACGTGACTTGCAATGACCCAGGCCACTGCAGGTCGTGACCTGCAGTGACCAGGACGTGGTCTGCGATAACCTGAACATGCACATCACCAAATAAATATATATAATCGATATATACGTAATAAAATTAAATTAACAACAATTATACTTACAAATTGTTAATTTATGATACAAATTAAATATATATGTAAGTGTAAGTTTTGATTACGCTTCGATTTACACAAACCTATGAACGAAGTATTTTGCCCATAAGTTTTGAATCTCGATTACTTCCTCCGTTGAATAATATTCTTTAAATGCCTACAAACAATCAAAATGAATTATTAGTTATTTTTTCATAAAATATAAAGTCATTATTAAAATTCTCATTTTCAATGACTTATACCTTTTCTAACGAAGTAAGTTGAAAGTGTTCTGTGACTATCTCATACATATTTCTCATAACCTAGTAGCCACACTCAGACCCTCCAGGTTGTTGAGGACACTGAAATATTCACATTGAAAAATAACAA
Source organism: Ligustrum vulgare (assembly GCA_963555705.1). NCBI lineage: Eukaryota > Viridiplantae > Streptophyta > Magnoliopsida > Lamiales > Oleaceae > Ligustrum > Ligustrum vulgare. The sequence goes on along the minus strand of OY743177.1, from coordinate 23,053,234 downwards.
TATTAATAATCAAACTAAATAAAATATAGAAATAATTCAAAGATTTTTAAAAAAGTTTAAATCCGTGTTTTCATACTTTTACGTTTTTCCACGTTGTATTGGATTTTGTCCTCATGCCTCCAACTGTCCAATACGTTTTGAAAGCCCTAAAATTTCAATAAATTATATCAACAAGTTACAAAAAAATTAAGACTCAAACATCCTACAAAAAATTTGGCAGAGTTTCCCCTATAAATTGAACTTATCCAACCTGTAGGGGGACCCTGCTATTCAAAACTATCAACTTCTCAACAATCACAACTCCACAATCAATTTCACCACAACTTCACAATTATTTCATTAAAAGTTTCCTAACTTACGTGTTCAATATCGGCTTGATATCCAAGTCACGCTTAGATGCAGCAGCTGAATCTAAGAAGTACACCGTATTCTTCTCAGGAGAAATAACTAGCAACATCCAGTGATTCCTACGTATTATGAACGTGTAAATACAACTTTAAATATCATATCATTCAAATTAGGTTAAAAATTAGAGAATATCAACGGTCTTACTCCTGAAAATACGGTGCTAGAATGAATTTCTTAGTTTTCATTGCCTTCATTGTGCTGGCCAAGTAATTTATAACACCATTTGCATTTGTTCTTACTGAAATCGATGCAATGTGTGTCAGAGACATGAATCCAATCGATTCAATACCGTATTCCTGACACAGCTCATGGAGGTACCTAAAAAATAATAATGCCAATAAATAGAAATAAATTAATGATTTAAATTGAAGTTTTTCTTTTTGATCAGAAGTCTTACAATGAAAACACTTGTAAGATTGATGTATCCAACCATTGCATCGTAAGCAAGTCGGTGATGTCTCCGACTGTAATACATGAGGTTTTTCAATGTATTCCCCTTGTATATCACGCATCATATCGTCTATCATATCATTCTCATCATTTTCCAAATCATTCTCACAAATATTGCTTGAATTATTCTGCTGCTGATCACCAACATCGTCACCAGTGCTCGTCCTGGGAAGCATACTCTCACCATGCCATATCCATCGTGTATAACCTTCTTTAAACCCACGACGAATCAAATGACTCTTCACTTGATCAAAACTACGAAACTTTCTCAAATTCTTACAATCGTAACAAGGACACAAAATCATTGTTTCACCTTTCTTTCTCTTGTTTTCATCCGCACATTTCATAAACTCTTCAACACCTTTTACATATTCATGTCTATTACGTCTGCCATACATCCAACTCCGATCCATATCAATGACCTATATGTGAAGATATAATTAAAATTTTTTATTAGTTTTGAGTAAATATTTATTTAGTACGGTCAATTCTGTAATAGTGAAAATTACTTTAAACTATAATTCTCATTTTTTATTTACAAAATTTTACAAAACTTTTGACACAACCTCCCCTAAAAATTGGACTTAACCAACCTATAGGAATAATCAACATATCACAATAAACCAAAATGTTCATCCTCGACATATTCAAAAATCTAATACATACATCATCAACTACTCCAAGTTTAATTTGAAATCCATTCTCAATTCCTAAAAAGTGAAGCTAAGATTTCATGACTTAATATCTCATAATTTCAACTCCAATAATTAAAATATTAAAGTTTATCTATCTACTAACTTAAAATCAACAATATAAATTTAACACCCAAATTTATATATATTAAAATTTAATTAACACATTTATACATATTAACATGTAATTATCATATTTATATAATAACAAATATATATATAGATTATATATATATATATATATAGACACACACACACACACACACACACATATATATATATATATATATATATATATATATATATATATATATATATACATACATACACAGAGGCTAATTACATATACATATCTATATAGATTATATATATATATATATATATATATATATATAGACACACATACATACATATCTATATATATATATATATACACATACATACACACACAAATATATACACAGTCATATATATACACACACACACACAAATATATATATATATACACGCAGACACATATATATACACATAAATATATATACACAAATACATATACATACTTATAAACAAAAATGGGAATCGGGTCTTACAATGTCGGTGGAGGCGGCGGCGGTAGAAGAGTGAGGGCGGTGGAGGCGGCGACGTTCACAAGAGAGGGAGAGCCGGCGTGAGAGTAGAGAGAAATTGTGAGAGTGAATTGTGAGAGAGAGAGAGGCGTGAGTGTATAACTAGAGAGAAGTGTACTGAAAGAGAGAAAGAGGCGCGAGAGTTATGAAAATACCGGGAATAAATTATGAGAATGCGCGTCGGTTTTTGCAAAAACCGACGCGAGAAACGCCGATTTCTCGCGTCGGTTTAAGGTGAGCCGACGCGCAAAGCCGGACTCCGGCTTTGCGCGTCGGTTCACCTTAAACCGACGCGAGAAACTGGCGTTTCTCGCATCGGTTTTTGCAAAAACCGACGCGCAAAGTCGGACGCAAAGTCGGCGGTCCGACTTTGCGCGTCAGTTTAAAATAGAAACCGACGCCTATTCCTAAATTTAAATTACGAAAATGCCACCGTCCTATTTTATGCGTCATTTTTTTTGAAAAACCGTCGTATTTTCCTCATTTTTTTTATGCCTTTTTGTACTAGTGTCCCACTGTGCCCTAAATCTGATATCACGTCTCCCTTCCCAAATCTATTTTCCAAAAACCCGAAATTGAAGAGGAAGCTACCCCGGCTTCTCCTAACCGAAATCTATGAAGGTGAAGTAAAAGTTCTGGCTTCCCAAAATTCTTGCGTTTCAATCGGACACAGAGGAAATCAACGTGCAAATAGGTACGAATTTTTTAGATGGGTTTTTACTTATTATAAATTGTTGTTGGAGATTAAGGAAATCAAATGTTTTGAAACGTACATGAATTTCAATAGTGATTATTGCAGTCTTAAATAGGGAGTCTTAACAGGATTTTTAAAATGATTTTTGATGGGAGATTTGGGACTAGATTAGAGGATATTTGAATTTTTTCTGTTGTTGGATTCGGGAATATGAGGAGTTTTCGTCCATTTTTTTTTTGGATGTGCGAGTGTAAGGTTAACTCTGAAGAATGAAACAGAACAGAATTATGAGTCCCTTCGTCCATTTTTCTGAACAGAACAGAATTTTCGTCCATTTTTTGAGATGATAAATTTGGTATATCTAATGAATCCATGGATTTTATGATGTTCAATTAGTATATGACTAGTTGAACTATTAAAATAGGCGTATGGAAAATTAATTTTGTTTTTGGATGGCTGTTGTCATTACGTTCTTATGCAGATCTCCTATAATTCTATTGTTGAGGAATTTACTTTATTTGTTAATTTATATCATTACTTTGATTGTTAAACTTAATGAATATGGTGACAGACTGACAGTTGACTCGGTAAACCACACACAAAAAAAATGTTTAATGAAGATTGATCATATTTGAAGCTTTTACAGGTATAAAGATAATCCGTCTCTTTGTACTGCCACTACAGTGTAAAAGCCTATCCTCTTTCTCATTATTTGCTGCGAATTTTTTTAGGGAGCATATCCAGTGAGGTCAGTTGAAAGCCCACTATCTTCTAGCTCTTGGAAAAATTGTTCCACAAGATCTTATGTAGACTGTCAACCATTAGATCTCAGAATAAAAAATACTCTATCTCCAGCATCTCTAGATTCCGTCATTGTTGCAGAGAGGGATACGAAGTTTGATAAATTAACAAGTGCTAGAGCCATTAATTCACCTGAATGTTTTGGAGCAGACCAGGTAATTTTAAGTCCTATTTCCTGATAATTTACTGGAGAGTTGGTAAATTTCTGGTGCTACATTGAGAACAAAAAAAATTTACTTAATGTGGCTGCCTAGTCATCCAAATTCTTTCTTGTTCTTCTTCTTTTATTGATTACTTCAAAAAGAAAGAATGTGGATGGATGTTTTATCTGTCTTTTAATTAATTACTGGTGTTATCACTGTTCAGTGTATTGCTTATGTTCCATCTAAGTTGTTCACTGAATGATGACTTCTAGTGGAGTTATCTGCAATGCAGTGATTCTTATTCTGGCTGAATCTGCAATTTCAAGTCTCGTTTTTGTTGAAGACTTGCCAAAAATATGCACTCTATCTATGATAGAAAGTAGTTCTTTTGTCCAATGAGTCGATGACGATGGCAAAAAGGAATTCATGTAACTGACCCCAAGTTTACTTGGAATAAGAATTGGGTACTGTTTTACTCTATAATATGCATATTGCCAATAAGTCTCTCATTTATTGTTTACTCTAAGTAGTTTATTGGTTGGTTAATCTATTTAATTGCCATAATATGTCCAAGCTTCATGCTTTTGTTATGTTGAATGGAACTCTATGGCTTGTACTTTTGCTTGCTCTTCATTAATCTTTAGTTCCACAAAGTTCATATGATTCTACCATATAGTTTTATCAAATCATTGATACGAAGGGTATTTTATACCAACACAACACGGGGAAAGTAATTGTTAATCTAACTTTTTTGTCCATATAGATGGCTGATATTGTATATGAATAGTGGATTCAAAATCAGCAACTTGAGCAAGCCATTCACATTGCATAGGTATTTTCTCGTTCGTCATTCGTTGTTGAAAAATACATTTATAACAACTAAATGAGAAAGAGTACTTCCACTTCTTGCTTTAAGATTTTAGGGACTTTATGTTTCAGGTGAGAATGTTTAAATATAAAAGAGAAATAAAATGGAATAGATGTCCATTTGTGAAGGTATATTGTCTCCTTAAAGCTTTACTACATAAGTACTTAATTAGGTCCATTCTGTTTATTTTTATGTCTAACATAAATTGTTCTGCTTGTACAAGGTTCAAGTTGACAATGATGATACCTTCTATGATGGCCCAGATGATGCTGAATATGAAATTGATTATTCAAATGGTATGATCTCCTCTCTTGCTCTCACTCGATTGCACTCTCTAAACGTGTTTTAATTCCTTAATTCACTTTCTTTTGAGTGTTAGGTATGGACAATCCACTCAATGATGAAGGGTCGGAGGAGGGGGAGGAGGGGGAGGAGGAAAGCAGATCATCTGATGAGAAATCAGAGGTTGAGAGTAGGTCTTCCAAGATGATGATGTTGAGGGAGGAGAACTTTGAGGACGAGCACAACTTTGACGAGAATGAGTAGCATATTTAATTAATTTACGAGGATAGATATTATGTTATTGTCATATAGATGCATTAATAGATAGCTAAAGAGCATGTTTGCTAAATTATTTTTAAGTTTACAACATTAAGTGACAATGAGTTTTTATTTGTAGTTTCAGAGTCCAAGTCAATATCATCTTGACTTTGCTCACCATCCTTTCCCTATGTTTTTCCATTGGAATTGGTGGTGCTTCAGCTCAGGTTCAAATTTAGCTTTTGAGTTATTGATTGCTTGTTTGATTATTGATTCTATTAGAGATCCATTCATTCATTATTCGGTGCTTCAGCTCAAATTCAAATTTAGTGAAGGATCAACTTTGATTATTGATTCTATTAAAGATATATATATATATATATATATATATATATATATATATATATATATATATATATATATTTCCATATCTTGCACGATGATATACTTGTTAAAGTTGATGAATATTTCTTGCAAAAGGCTAAGGAACAACTTCCGGAAGACACCCCTTTGGAGGAGATACCCGTTGACGATCTCGAGGCTGGACTTAATATCATGATGTCTATTCTAGGTGAGAAACTTGGGTATCAAATTCGTGGTTTGGGAGATAGTCGTCTTCGAAACATTGAGACTACTTCACATACGTGATTTGGAACAAGAGTTGGAAGTAAAACATACTGTTCGAAAGGAAGCTGATGCATCTTGAGTGTAGATGGAGGAAAGATATTTATGTTGTTATTATTATATAGATATAGATACATTAATAGATAGCTATAGAACATGTTTGTTAAATTGTTTTTAAGTTTTCAATCACATTCATTGACAATGAGTTTCTAGTTGTAACTTGATACAATATTTGGAGTTAGTAATATATTGGTTTATATTAGAAATTTTAATTTAATTTATTTTTCTACGTATTGTTATAATTTAATTTATTTTTCCCTACAAATACTATATTTGTTGGAAAAAAAAAAATTCTTTCCATACAAATAATTATTTGTGGGGAAATTACGATTTAGCCTACAACATCATTTGCACTCTATATCCACAAACATATTTCGTAGGTCAACCCAACATTAGAATACAAATAATTGTGTAGGGATAGAAATTAGACGACAAATAATATTTGTCTCTGAAAGTTTTGTAGGTTCGGATTTTAGTCAACGAAACATATTTCGTAGGTAAAATAAACATTAGCATACAAATAAGTTTGTTGGGAAAGATCTTAGACGACGAATGTTTTTTGTAGCCAAAGAGCTCGTAGGCGCATACTTCCACAGACAAAGGTACCAATTTTTTCGGCTTATGTCTATTCCCTCGATGTTTGCCACACAAACCTCCCTACAAATTATCTTCGTCTGAAAAGACTTTTACCCACGAATAAGAAGCTTTCCCTACAAATTTATTTTGTATGCGGAATATAAAATTCTAGTAGTGCAAATTTTAAAAATGAGGTTAAACTTCTATAATTTCAAAATTCAGGTTGTAATTAATATTAATTAATTTAATTAAAAAATTAAAAAATTTAATAATAACATATATTAAGGTCACAATATTATATATTTTAGATCACAAAGAAAAAATCTTTTAGGTCATCAAGTTATTGAATCACTCTTTGATTCAATTTATATTGTTTATGCCTAGATTTCTTTAGAATATTTAAATGTGATCACTTCTCAATTATTTGACAACACTTGCCAAATATTTTGCCATATTTTGTAGTCTATTTTGTACACTTTGTAGACTTCAAAATAATATTACTTTAAACTTTATTTAAAGTTTAGTTGTACTACCCCACATTTTTAGGGTAGACTCAAAATTATTCTTTCATTCAATGAAAGAATCTAACTTTATATTACAATTTATTTACTTGATAAAATAAATTGTTTTCGCAATTCTTTCACTCAATTGAAAGAAATAGAATCTTAATTATATGAACAAAATTTGTTCTATCAATAGTTTAATTGTCTCCTCAACGAATATAATAAGTATTTTACAATGAGTGGTACCCCCACATTTTGGGATAAATTTCAATTCTCTCAATTTCATTTAAGTGAATGATTCTTTTTGTGAACAATAATGTTCAACAATAATCCATACTCACTGGCATGTTTCATATCATTACTCTCCTTAGTAATAATGCTTTTCACATATGATATCAATATCAATTAGATAGATTCATTATATCATATCATCTTGCATACTTTCTCAAATTATATATGAATAATAATCAAACTTGATTATACACAGTAGTATGAAATGATAACAAAATTTGAACAAAATTTCATAAAATGTATTTGTAGTAAATAAACCTCTATTTGTTCAAATTTCTCAAATTATCAAATGAGATTTTTGCATCTCTATTTAATTAAAGGCAAATTGATAATAAATACTTCACATAAGTATTTACAAATAATTCAAATATTTTAAGACAAAAAATACTTTATTGTTGCATGATAAACATTTAGACCCTGTTCTCTTTACTATTTTGAGGTCGTTTTCTATTTTTATTTTCGAAAACGCTAAAAACGCGTTCTCTTTACCATTTTCGAAAACGCATTTTGAAAAAAAAATGATAAAATTTGTACACAAAACGCCCAAAACCTTGTTTTGGGAGTTTTGTGTGTATTTCGACAAAAAATATCCAAAAGGCGGAAAACACGTTTTGGGATTTTTTTTAAAAAAAGAATTATCTTAACTTGAAACTAAGCTTAATATAAAGTTTTTATTTTCTTATTATTTTTTTTTTAGAATTATCCTAACTTGGAACTAAGCCTAAATAAAGAATTTTTTTTTTTTTTGAATTATCCTAACTTGGAATTAAGCTTAAATAAAGTTTTATTGAATTCAATATCAACATTACAAAAAAAAAAATTAAGTGAGAATTCTTGTTGTTATATTTCAAAAAATGCACTGATAAATGGATTCTGGTGGTTTTGAAATAACTTGCATTTTCTGGATTTTAATAGAATTAGAGCTTTCTTAAATCTCGAACCTGACCAAGCTGTGTTAATATAGACTCTTAATGCTCACATTAGTGTGTTGCATGTAACCTGTTTTCAGTGTATTGTGAAAGGAAATTTGAGTTTGAGTCAGTAGTATTCTGCAAACAAATTAATTAAAAATAGTTTAAGTAGTATTCTGCAAAATTTCAAACAGATCGTGTTTTTCAGTTTTTCATTTTCAAAAACAGTTTTCAGAAATGACAAACCAAACGCGTTTTCAGCAAATTTGAAAACAATAATGAAAACAGGAAACACAATACATTTTCGAAAATGAAAATACAAAATAAAATACAAACAGAACGCCACTTTATCATTTGCCTCATATCAATGCCATATAATTATCTCATATATCAAATCCATTTAGTATACAATAATTTAGCAATTATACTAAGAATAAATGAAGCATATATTTATTCCTCAAAGAATTCAAGCAAATGAAATTTACAAGATTCAAAGTTTATATCATGTTCTTTATATAATATAAAGAGTAACTTACTCATCATAATGAGAATTTTAAGGAAACCGCTAAAGTTAAAATCTCATGTATTCATGAAACTATACTTTCATAAATTTAAAGCTTGAAAATCACATACTTCATAATTTTCAACTAAATAAGCAATATGCAATAATTAAGATAGATTCTCACATAATCAATGCACCAACAATATTATTAAATATGATATTTAATAACTAAATTCAATTTCAATGATATGTTATATGTCAAAATAAGGTATAATAATATAGTATTCTATATTGCAAATTTAACCTGTATTCCATACAAAGAATATATTATATAAATTTATAATGTATGACAACTTACTTACCTTTGTCAGTGCACTCCATGATTTTCTTCCTCTACTTCTTGTATCCATCTTCTCATAATTTTTAAAAATCTCTTTTAGGACTTAATCATATTACCCCCCACATTTGAGGTATAATGAAATTAAATTCAATATTCTTTTCGCTAAAAGAATGAATTTACAATATATTTTGTTAAATGTATTTTAGTGATTATACTTAATCACTTATTCAATTGACAACAATATTGTCAAATAATAAAATGACTCTATCACTTTATTAAGTTATACTTCTCTCTTTTAGAAGTATAATTTTGTTTATGCGATCCAACTTGATCACTTGTTTGTATTTTAAAATCCTTTAAACTTTTCAAAGTTTCTGCTAGGATATTTGATCACAATCACAATATAATTTCACTAATTCGAAAATTATAATTTGAGTTTTTTTTGTCAAAATGTCACTCTACATTTTAGGCTAAATTCAACTTTTATGTATAATCTTTCAACTCAATTGAAAGAAACATTTCGTAATAAAACCTCAATTGTTTTATTGATACTTACAAAAGATTATTGTCTTCACCATGAGCACAATATAATTTTCTTTTGTCATAGGCGTTATCCCCACATATTTGGAATAAGCACAAGTTTCTTAATTCTTTCACTTCATTTGAAAGAAATAAATTTGTAATTCTTTCACTCATTGAAAGACTTTGTTTTTCGAGATATGAGCAAATTTGTTTTACAAAACAAATCACAATGTTAATCAATGATCATGATAAAATCATATTTGTGATCTCATCATCCAATCGTGAAAATATTTATCACTTTTCATATGACCATTGTAATAATTAAAACAAGTATAAAAAAATCCAATCTCATGTATTCACAATTACATGATAATTCACATATTTTCAATAATTGTTATGCATCTATGCATTAATAAAAAAATACTTCATAGAAGTATTTTATTTTAAAAGAGATAAACATTCTAATGAATCTCAATATTAATCAATTATCATTCTTGATCTTTGTTTGATCTCATCATCATAATTCCTTAATTAGGAAATTCTACTAATTGGGTAACATTGCTTTCACAAGCAACATATGACACCTCCATAATTTGTTGTAGAGACATTTCACATTTCTTCATACAACAATAAGTATCAAGATTTTCGCTACCATATTTAAACCAAATAATAGGCATTTGTAACACAATTGGTAGTCTCCAGTTTACTATAGAAAATGGTCGCTTTTATGCTAATAAAATTATTAGCAATCATATCATGAAATAGTTTAAGTAAACTATCATATTTACTTTCTCTACAATATTTGATTAAACAATGTTAATGATGTTGGAAAAAATGGTTTTGACCAATTTATGTGATTATTTAAGTGGAACCATTAGTTGATGAATGGAAAATTAAGCCACTTAAAATTGTGACAATATTGGAAAATTAGAAGAATATTATTGAATATTCTAGAATTAATTTAATGAAAAGATGTGTCTTTTCATATAAAAAATTGTGACTTTTGAAATTAATAATTTCCAATAGTTGTGTCTCTTCAATTAGAGACAAATTTGAAAGGACGTGTCTCTTGTAAGGGTTGTGTCTTTTGAGACACAACTTTCCAACATCTATATATAGACTCCATATGCTTTGATTATTCATTTTTTCATCAATTCATCATTCATTTAATTTTTGTGATTGCATTATCATACTAATGCATATTCACTCTAAAATAATTTTGCATTTATTTGGAGTCGAGTTTCATATGAAGAGAGTTCAAAGCATAAGTAAGGTTCGTTGGTCTTCGTAATTTGGAGTGCTCCTATTGCGGGACGTGGTCGTTGTATCTTGGGAGTCGAATGCCGGAAAACCGTTAGCACCCGTGCGGGGCATTATCGTCTTAAGGACAAAGAGTCCAACTCTTGCCTCGACCGAATTCATTTTCATGCATTTTTGATTTTCTATTTCATATATTCGATTTTGGTAAGTTGGAATTCTGTCAAACTTTATGCATGTAAAAGGTACGTTATTAGAATATAATTATGCACGTTAACTTTTTACCAACAATCTTAAGACGATAATTTTTTTTTTTTTGTGCATAATATATTCAACCTTTTTTGCGCGGTGGAGACCAAACATTTGAAGAACCTCGCTCATGGCTGTCAAGAGATAAGTTTTCATTATTCTGATGATATTATGATATTGATAATATGTTGCTGTGCTCGTATCATGTCAAGAGTTAATTTGCGGATATCAATTCCTCAAATAAGAAAATTGAATTTCTTTACTGCATGGTAGCCACTTTATCACATGATGATAGAAGTTGGAGAACCCCTTTTTGCATGCATGAGTCAAGTTTGTAAAAACCCACTTCTATGAGAATTATAAGTTGGTTTGGAGGTATGCTGCATATGTATTTGCACAAAATTATGTTGGTTATATATATAAACTCATGCACGAAAAAACCACTGCCAACCGTATTGATGTAAACGACTCTCTAAAAGATGGGTCTTTTCACTTTGTGGTTGAGCAATTATAATTCGTAATTACCAAGAGTTGCATCCATTGCATTATGTTATTCTTCATTTACAAGTTACATAATGATAATGGATTAAATATGGAAGTTTGTGGACTTTCACGGGATATTAACACATTGCTAGTCATATTATATGTCGACTAGAGATTGAATAAATTATTTATTCAATAAATGTGATTAATGATATGATCATCAAATTTTAAAAGAGATGATGAACTCTAAGTTCGAACCTTATCCAAGATTTGTGGGGGTAATGTTACTACATGAGCATGTGATTCCTAATTGAGGAATTGTGATGGTAACTTATTTTATAAGTTACAATCTTTATACCTTGAGTCATAGAAAAATGTTCTATGAAGATGGAAAGGTAGAAATCCCTTATACTAATTTTAGAAGTATAAGGATGGTTCATAATAACTAAAAATGGTTAAAACATTGGTGATTTGATGAAAAGGACTTGTAATTGGAAATTTAATAGGTCAAGGGACTTGAGTTGCAATTTTTACATTAAGGATTTAATTGTATATTGAGTACTCAAGGTCTTGAGATATGCAACTTTGGCCTTAAAAGTTTTCCAAGATTATTGATATAGTCCTTCGAATTCTGGACTTTAAAAATCTAAGTCCTTAAGGTTCTTGATTTTAAGATTTAATCCAAATAGTGTTGGATTTCAAATCTTATCTCAATCAAGTCGATTCATTGTTCGAGTATATATCAAAACTTGAACTTGGGACTACCCTGAAGTGTGGGGGTGGTCTTTCTTTCTTCTAACGAGATTTTGAATATTATTGAACTGCACTATTCCCGAGAAAATTTGTTGGTGCCATATTTGGACATAGACGTCCATTGTAAGGATTTATATCCAGTAGTAAATATGTTTACTATGCTAGTGCGGTATTTGAAAATGTTTGAAATCATTATGAATTTGAAGATAAATTTTTGGAACTAGAGCTTTAGATAAAGTGAGAAATAAGTATTTTATTTCAAGAAATTTTGGAAGCTTATTTATTCGATATCCTAGACTTGTGGGGGTTACGAATAACTTTAATGAAGCTTCAACTAAAGCGAGAGAAGCATGTTGGCTTCAGAGTTCCAAAAGTGATAAGTCTATACCTGCTACATTGATTGATTGTGTCTCAAACGGTATAGATATTCTTGTGTTGCAGTTGATCTCCGATGGTATTATCTACTGGATCCACTATATTGAAAAACTTACCAAGAGATCATTAAACTGCTGATAGAAGGGAATGAGATTAAAGCCTACTACGCATGTAATCTTTGTAATGATAACTCAACCATGCTGATTGGAGATCCCAAGAACTTGGTTCAATGAGACAACTAAGTTATGAAGATTCAGTTAAGCACTTGGGATTAAATTCCTACTCATTCCTATGGTCAAACCAAAGTGCTTTCTACAGTGTATAGGTTAAGTTTTAACTTTTAATGATTCCTATAGCTTGAATACATCAAATGGAGTAAGGCAGAATACTCTTAATAGGAGATCACCTATATAAGTGAGAAGTGGGGCCGCTTCTATGAGAATGTTTCAAGGCTTAAATTCTCTAAAACACTTATGAAACCAAGAGTTGTTCAGGGCCAAAATGAACACAATCGTGAAAACCGAAAATGTTAGGGAAGTTGTTGTGTGAGTACTATTATCTTGGTTTACACCAACGGTTAAACAGTTCAAGACATCATATTCACTGATTAACCAGTAAATCCGATAGTATTTCACTAAGGCAGGTTCAAAGCCAAAAGCTACCTTTCCTGATGCAATAGCTTTCCGCGTGTACTCTCTTCAGTGTCTGCATAGTCTTTGTACTAATTTTCATTCATGTGGGGGATTGTTGGAAAAAATGGTTTTGACCAATTTATGTGATTATTTAAGTGGAACCATTAGTTGATGAATGGAAAATTAAGCCACTTAAAATTGTGACAATATTGGAAAATTAGAAGAATATTCTAGAATATTCTAGAATTAATTTAATGAAAAGATGTGTCTTTTCATATAAAAGATTGTGACTTTTGAAATTAATAATTTCCAATAGTTGTGTCTCTTCAATTAGAGACAAATTTGAAAGGACGTGTCTCTTGTAAGGGTTGTGTCTTTTGAGACACAACTTTTCAACATCTATATATAGACTCCATATGCTTTGATTATTCATTTTTTCATCAATTCATCATTCATTTAATTTTTGTGATTGCATTATCATACTAATGCATATTCACTCTAAAATAATTTTGCATTTATTTGGAGTCGAGTTTCATATGAAGAGAGTTCAAAGCATAAGTAAGGTTCGTTGGTCTTCGTAATTTGGAGTGATCCTATTGCGGGACGTGGTCGTTGTATCTTGGGAGTCGAATGCCGGAAAATCGTTAGCACCCGTGCGGGGCATTATCGTCTTAAGGACAAAGAGTCCAACTCTTGCCTCAACCGAATTCATTTTCATGCATTTTTTATTTTCTATTTCATATATTCGATTTTGGTAAGTAGGAATTCTGTCAAACTTTATGCATGTAAAAGGTACGTTATTAGAATATAATTATGCACGTTAACTTTTTACCAACAAATGAAACTTGTGCAAATACTCATACTTGCATGCCTCAATATTTTAGAAACTCTATTTCACATATATAATAAAATGGCATCACTAATAAATACAATTTTATTCTCATGTTTATAAAGTTCTCATGCCAATATCAAGAGTTCAATTGATTCATATATCAATATACTTGCATAACGTAAAAGAGAGATACACTTTTCATAAACTGAATTAATAGAAACAATATTATTGAAAGAGCATATTATTTCAAATTTCCACTATTATGGAAAATTTCTTCATAATGAATAATCACATCACATGGTTAAAAAAATCATATCTCAATCTATTCAGTACACTATTTCAAGTATTGAACAAATTTCTAACATAACTAATTGCCTTAAATGTCATGTCAATAGAATTGAACAAATTTCTTTTTCATGCAATAAAATTATCATTAATAATTGATGACTATAGGATCCATGAATTCCTCGATTCGAAACAGAATTCCCTATATGACCAAAAGGGGCACCTACAAGAACTCGTGCCTTCTCAATTTTTTTTTTTTTTTTTTTAAATTAGTATGGCAGTTGATATTTCCAAAGTAACACACTTTCAAAAACATAACTAATCAATGAAAAGACGCGTATAATATCTTTTAATTTTCAAACATTTTTCTCCCATTGGTGAATTATCATAGATGAAAGAAAATAAATTAGAAAACTTATCTTTCATAATCCGGATGAAGAATGTTGAATATCTTCAAAATAAATCTTGATTTATCAACTTGATTGTAGCCATAGTTGTGTCTCCTTCGTTTGCCATTGCAAAATTTGGCTTTTAGATTGTTGAGAAATTTCCTTTCCGTAATGAAATATCCGCTTAGTTGAAGTAGACACTAACTTGATTATGATCATCAAGAAATTAATAGAAAATAATGAAGAATCGAAACAAAGACTTGAATCGCATAGAATGTTATCCTAAAAGCTAAATTTGGGCATTCTCGTAAAGATAATGCTAAGGGGCCTTCAAGCAAATTGCTTTAGCGAATTTCAAATCTCAAACCAAGTATCAAATAGTACAATTGAAAACTTGGAGAATAAGAACAAGAAGAATAAATTTAAAATATTCTAAGTAGAAAGATCAAAATTTGAGGCTGATAATCTCATTATAAGAATGTTTTTCTTGTGTTTAAAACCATAAATTCTATGCCTATTTATAGAATTTCATCACCCCAATTCGTGATCCACACAACTCTTCATGAAATAGTGCAAAAAAAAAGTTTATGAAAATGTTTATGCAAAAAACTTGTAATCTTTCCAACATTCAGATTTTTTTTAACTGTGCGACCGCAAGCTTCAAAAAGCCGTGCGGCCGCATGGCTTTATTTCCTGTCCTTCCGGTTAGTCCGGTCAGACTGGTCCATCCAGTTTAGTCCGGCCGGACCACCTTGTCCGTCCGGTTCGGTCCAATTAGTCTGTTTAGTTCGATTTTGCACTTTTTGGACGGATTCTCATTATTTCAATCCAGTTTTTGCATTTTTTCATCTTTATACTTTGATATTATATTTGAACAACACTTTTTATAACATAAATAAATCTTATTATGATTGGGGAAAAAAGACTTCTGATATTTATATACTTATTTATATGTCAAAACGAGGATATTATATTATGGTTCAAGAATAAATTCTACCTAATTTTTTTTATTTGTTATTATTTTAGATTCTATCCAAAAATCAAGAGAATGAAGCAATTGAGACAAATAAAAGTCAAATGCGTGACAATTTGAGCTTAATCGTACACCTTGGAAGATGATAAGGTCAACAGGGAAGCATAAGTGAAACTAAAATGGAAAAAGTAAAATATTCAATGGCTCGATTGAAGATATTAAAGGTTAAAAGGAGTTAATTGAATAGAATAAGAAGTTTGGAGACTAAATTGCTCTAATCGAAAGAATGAAGGGCTTGTCGGCAATAAAAGAACATCGACCACTTTACACAAAATGAATGATGAAAATTACAGAAAAAAGTATAGACACGTGATCACCGGACTGACACGGGCACGATCGCGCGGACGCCCAAAAATTCGACATTTTCGAATTGACTAACATCGTGATCGCGCATGTTTTTCTTGCGCAGTCGTGTATCAGTCCGACTGGGCCACATCTGGGCCTAAAAATGCAAATTTTCACCAAATTCTTCTAGTTGTAAACCTAATGGTGAACTAATTCGGGAAAGACCAGAGAGAGGATGGAAATTAGACCTCTAGGGAAGCATCTCTTCCACAATATACAACTTATAACATTTAATTCGTGGGAGATTGAAGGAGAAGAGAGGCGGGAGATTCTGAAGATTAACAAATATTGGGACAGATTTTTAGTGCAAGAAGATGCTTAGTTTTCAATTGTCACAATTTTGGGTTTTATTTATATTTTTATATGTTGTTTTTCATTCAAAGAACATGAGGAGCTAAATTTTCATTCGGGATTTAGAATGTAGATTTAATTTTTCGCATTTTATTTCAATTCTCAAGTTGGTTTCATGTTTTTTATATATTGATTTTACTATTGCTCTTAATGCATGAACAAATTAGCTATTATTTCATTGATTTTGTGAATTATAAGGACTTGAGAAGGAAGTTATACATTTAGACCATATAGTAAAATTAAGCAATTTCAACAAAAAAAATAGAGATATGAATATGTAGTTGCATGTGATCATTTATGAATTTCTATGAGATTTTTTGCATTTAGTTAATAATAATCCTGACCCAACATAAAGATATGTGGTTGACTTAGTTAAATAGGACTAATTTAAACTCGAGAGAGGTAAATTAGATACATGCGTGAATTCAATCAAATACACTTTTAGAAAACAACTTGAGATGCGAAATCAAACGAGAAAATTACTTCGAAATATTTAGTCTCAATATTTCTTTATTGCTAAAAAAAATCATCATTTAATTTTTATTTTTTTTATAGTTTAAAAGAAATTTCTAATATTTTAACTTTTTATTTCTTAGATATTTGAATTGTTTATTTCTTGAAGTCACTCAATTTATTGTCGTTATTTAATTCTTTTGCTCTTTAAATTTCATAGTATAGATTTTGTCTGGTTTTAGGAACTTTAGATCAAAGTGAATTTTTAACAAATAATCTAATCCTCGTGGGAACGAAAATATGAATTCAAAAAGTCACTTTACTATTTTTTCACAATATTGTACACTTGCGATACGAAAAATCAACAACAACTTCTAGTACAGTTAAGAAAAGATATGAGGTTTGTTTTATTGTTACGCTCTTTATTACGATATTTAAAAAAAAAAAAAAAAAAGATGAGTTTTTAATTATAATAATCATCGGATCATCTTAATTAATTAGGCATTTCTTACTGCTTTAAGGGGAAAAAAATGGAATGCATTTGTTGCCATAAATCGTTGTTAATCCCTAAAAAGTTGTTCCAGATACAACCAAATAAAAAACTTTATGAACGGACGTTTTCGGAAATATGGGTTGCTAAAAATGATTACAAAAACTTCCAAAACTTGAAAAATTATAAAACTATCATTTGGATTAAAATTCGCGGGTAATAAGTCAATACAAGTCTACCACCTTACCCGGGAGATAAGGTAGATTTCATCCTAGATCGTAAATTCTAAATAGAGAAAGATCAAGAAAATATTAGAGAACATAAGATCAATTGGTAAAAATTGAGAGAGTAAAAAATGTAGGTCCTGTTTACTTTACCCTTTTTAGGTCATTTTTTGTTTTCAATTTCGAAAATACTGAAAACTTTATTCTCTTTTTTCACTTTTGAAAACGAGTTTTTCAAAAAAAGAATTCACACGAAATGGAAAAGCTAAGGTCATGTTATCTTTGTTGTTTTCAGTCAGTTTTGAGTTTTCGATTTTTGGAAATATCAAAAACGCGTTCACTTCATCATTTTTGAAAACAAGTTTTCCAAAACAAAAAAAAGATTTACAAACAAAATTCAAAATGACAAAAAGTAGTTTTGGACATTTTGGGTAAAAAAAAAAAAAGCCAAAACGCGGTATTTGGAACCAAAACGCAGTACCCTCAAGGTTAGATACGCATCAGGACTTCTCATTTCTCGTCTTCTCTCATGCGGCACACCTCTCTTCTTCCCCAATATCCCTCTCTTCTACAATCTCTCGTGCAAATAACCATCGATGAAACTGGGTATTGCATTTATTCCACTCATTGGGCATAAATCACGATTTCAAGATATCTGTTGCTGTTCATTTCGAGCATAAAAATTCAGCTAGGAGTCCATTGTTCTTTCCGTTTCGTGGGTCTGGGTGCTGGGTATTCGAGATTCAGCTAGACCGAGCTTTGGTTTGTGGATTCTACTTAGTGTTCATCTAGACTACGCGATTTCCAGCCATAATCGTCTAAGAGTTCTCTGTAATTGATCATTCGAGTGCTATTCGAGTACTAAATTGTTTGTCATTGAGCTTTGTCTTTGTGAAAGATAAGATAATGTATAAATTTCTGCTAGTTTTTCTACATAGTATTTTCCATTATAGTTAATCTAATTGTGTGTGATGAGAAACTATAACCCTATAGTAGTGCTTTTATCTCTTGCAGCTATATTGTTAATTACATTTATATATCTTTTTTATTCACGTTCTTTACTGCCGTTGATGCTGTAGATTGTAGAGTACAATGCGCATGGCTTTGATCCTCTTCGTTTAGATAAGAAGAAGCTGTTTAGTTTGTTACAAGGTAAATGCCTCGTTTTGCTGTGGTCCTACTTTTTTTTGCTTCATATTGTCATGTGGGTTTATGTGACTAATCAAGAATCCAGTGTTCTTACCATATTTACTCTGGCAGAAAACTACGAACTTATTTACACAAAGTGGACTTCAGAATGTTGTGCTATTTGTAGATGGGTTGAAGATTGGGACTACAATAAAATGATAATATGCAACAGGTGTCAATATCTAGAGAGTTATACTTCAAAAATTCATTGTACAGCCATTTGAATTGAAAATCTTTTATGTACAAGTATGACACGGATTTTTTTAGCATTTCATAATGTTAAGCTAAGAGATCCTTTTGATGTGGTTTAGATGTCAAATAGCTGTACATCAAGAATGCTATGGGGCAAGAAATATTCAGGATTTTGCTTCATGGGTCTGTCGGGCATGTGAAACCCCTGAGGTTGAGAAAGAATGTTGTCTCTATCCTGTAAAAGGCAAGTTGTTTGCACGGGTTACTATCTTTACAAATGTGTTTTTCATCACCTTTTACTTCTTGTAATGAAATAATACTATTGTAGGTGGTGCATTAAAGCCAATTGATGTTGGAACTCTATGGGTTCATGTTACTTGTGCATGGTTTCGCCCAGACGCTTTTTCCAATGCAGAGATGATGGAGCCTGCAACAGGTCTTCTTCGAATTTCGGCAAGCTCCTTTGCTAAGGTATGAGTTGGTTCATAGAATCAGATTGAGAATACAGATGAATTGGCCACTTGCAGTTCTTTTCCTTGCATTTTAATGAGATCCTCTTTAAAGTTTGTCAATCTACAAGGATATAGAAGTCCATGCTTAGCATGGCATGATTATGAATGTTTGGAATTTTGGCTTAATTTTCTTTTCTGGTCGGATGGTTTTGTTTTATATAGGATTTTCTGCAGACAAATTAATTTATTATCACTGTAATAGTCCTTATATTTTATAAATTTGCAGGCATGCATTATTTGCAACCAGATTCATGGGTCTTGCACCCAGTGTTGCAAATGTGCCACCTATTTTCATGCAATGTGTGCTTTTCGTGCTGGATATCGCACAGAAGTATGTATCTACTCTTGTTCTTTTATTTTTGTATACCAGTTATTCACTGAATTTTATGATAGTTGTGTAATTGAATAGTTGCATTATTGCTTATATGTGTTTCAGTGTTTGTATTAAGTTGCATGTTACTCAATAATTCATTATGCAATGCTTTTTGTTAGTGCTATTTGACTGGACAATTCTAGAGCCGCCATCAGGCTGTAAAGTTTTGCTTAATTGCATATGAGATAGTTTTTATTCTGGTCAGTAGTCATTGTTACTCTTCCATAGCTGGTTTTCCCTAAGTCGGATGGGGGGCTTACCAGTATGATCTTTCTTTTGCTTCTTTCGAATTTCATATTGCCCTTAATGCTCTCCAATTTATTTTCATGTTATGCATTGTGAACTGTTTGGAGGTCAATATTTTTAATACATTTGGTTGCTGGCCTCCATCCTGCATAAGAAGTTGGGACCCATAGGAATTGTAGGTTTTATGCAAGTGAAACTTCCATTCTCAATTTTTTTTGTTCTTTTACACTTTCTCATGCTTTCTGGTAAATAATTTTTAAGAAAAAATATTTCAGTTCCTGGCTGGACATTGTTAAATTTTATGCTATTAGTTAGTTTACTTTTAAGGTTCATGAAGTAGTCAATTTTGTTCCAGTAGCATATGGCTTGCTATGTGATGTTATGTATTATGCTGTTGATTCTAGAATAGCTTTGATACATATTTTGGTCTAAAGTAAGTGAAATGTATGGGATTTGAATGAGATTTAACTTGTCTTGACTATTGAGGTTTTTGATGATTTATCCATAGAATATACTCCCAAATTGCAAGCCAGGTTTGTGATTTGTGTAGTTATACTACCACGTGTCCATAGTTTGATATTCTCTTGAAGTTTATCCACTTGTAAATTTGTAATGTAATTTCAAGTATGTAGTGGAAATGATGGATGTTGATCAATTGTATGAAGAGGCTTTTGCTACAACTCAGGGAAGGATTAGTGGGCGATGCCATTGAATCATTTATTCGTGCTGATGATGTCACCAAGTTCTTGGAAGTTATCCATGCTGTGGAGGAAGCAAATGTTTACCACGACTTGGTAAAATATCTTTTGATTTTTCAGGCAGAAAGCAAAGGAGACAAAGTTGAACAGTGAGCTCATTTATGCATATGCTAAGATTGATAGGCTACGTGAGATTGAAGAGTTTATTCTCATGCCAAATTGAAGTATTGATTTTTGTAGATTAAGAATGTAATCATGAGTTCACCTTGAATTTCATTGGCAAAATGTTTCTGCCATGGACAAGAATTATTTGTATTTTCTATTTCTTGTAACTTTTGTGAGAATGTGAAAAATATAATGTAAAACATGTATTGGGGACATTCTTGTAATACAAAGAGAACGAAAGCCCTAAGAACAACCCCTAAGAACCTCGTTTTAGACGTTTTAGGTAGAAAACTCAGCAAAAATGAAAAACGCGAAAAAACGAAAGCCCGTAACCCTTTTTCTTTGTTCTTCCTCAAACCTTTTAAATAAGATTTTTGCTTTCTCTCTTCTTGAATATTCCATCTACTAGATTTCTTGGACTCAAAAGTTTTGAAAAAATTCATTGTTTCTATTGATATTTTGCTCACCTTTTCAAAGTTGTTTATTTTACTATAAATACTAGAAATGTTCTTATAGATATACACTCTATTTAAAGACCTCATAACATTCACGCAATTTATTGGGTTCTATTTAGTTTACATTTCTAGACTCGAATCTGGGATTAAAGCTCGATTTTGATCAATCCGTTTAATTTTGTTGAAGATGAAATTTAGAAAATTAGTTCTTTTCTTGCTGATGACTGCAGTTTTTACTTCTATTGTTCTTTATACTAATAATCTTGGAACGTATTACACTTCACCTTCTTGTAATTTCCCTTTTCATCTTCTTTTTCTTCTCAAATTTCTATGTTCTTTCTTCTGAATTATGTTAAGATTCACTTGGTTTCTGTTTCTCTTGCAGCTAGGAATGAATTTCTTGAAAAAGTTTGATCCTTCATAAGTTTCGATATTTCCCTTGTTTTGATGGGTTTAATTTTTCCTGTTCTTGAATCATTGAATATTCTATTGTAGACATTTGATCGTGAAATCAGGTCTTTAAATAATAAATATACTACTTCAGGTTTGGATTCTTGATTTTCCTTTTCTTTTTATTTTCTAGAATGTTTAGTTTAATGGAAACTAGTTTCACACCTGTGCGATGGACGGACATATTCTATTGAAAAAGACTAAATTATAGAAAAATACAATTGGAAAAAAATAGCAAAACTACAAAAATATAATGCCAATTTAAATAGTAAGCATTTTGTTATCAAGAGTATTAAATGGATGAAAATTCAAACTCTATTTGCAATTGAAATTGAAGTCAAAATTAGAGTCTTGAATCTCTTAATTAACTTTTGTTTTTGATTTAATTGTTATTTATGGTGAAGCTAGGGTGAAGAGATTTCAAAATCTTATTTGGATTTAAGAATGAGTGTTCTATTCATTATGTTACGTTGCTATAATTAAAACTTTTAAACATGCTTTAAAAGATTATTTGTAAAATTAGTTAATTTTGGGATGCTTGATTAGAATTACTCTTTCGTCAACCAATCAAAATTTGACTTGTTTTAAATCAAATTCGACTAAAATTGCAATTATAGCGTTCGATGATAACAAATAAAGTTTAATATAATTTAAGAACAAACACAATAAATTAACTTGCTTAAATGACTATAGAAAAACAATATAAAATGAATCTAACACCAAAAGCTCATTTTATAAAATAAGACTTCATTGTAAATTAGAAGTACAATTATTTATAATTATAATTATAATAAAATGAATAATCTATTCGTATATATACAAATGAGTCAGCATAATTTTTTAAGAAACAAATGATTGTCTAATGGTGCTACTCTTCACTGGATTTCTTCTTGCGGTCATTATGAAGATTTAGCCGTGGTTTTAGACAACGTACTATTAGAGCTATCACTTTAAGTCGAGCTCTCTTACCCCAAAGAAGAGGACTTTGATGATGGTGCAAGCTTTGGCAATGCCCTTCTGGCACCACTTAAGATGGGAACTTTTGATGCCCGACTCCCTTTGCTAGAACTTGTAACTGTCAAGATGATAAAAAAAAAAAAGTTTGTAACTATAAAAATATTTATTGATCTTATGCTAAAGAATTGTGTATGTCAGGAGTAGAGGTGTCAAGACGGACGAACGAGCCGACCAGACCCGTGAAAACATGCTCGGATCGACCCGGGACCGCGGGCCGACCCGTGCGGACGGTTCACAGGTCAAGAAGTTGTGAACCGCGATTTTTGCGGGTCAAACCTTCGCGGACCGCGGTTAAACCGCTGGCCCATTAAAAAAAAACTATTTTTATTAAATATGGTAACATTGAAAATCTCTCTTCTTTTACAAACTCTAATACAACTTTTAAAATAAAGTCTTATTTTTTTTCTCCTTAATAGCTAAAAAACGTAATGTTCTTTGATAATAGTAATTAGAAATACATTTAGCATTTAATTGTTATTTGTTTATATTTTATTTAAATTTGCAAATTTAGAAGTAATTCATATAACATAAAATATAATTTTAAATTCTATGTAAATATTTTGTGGTATAAATATGAATTTATCATTTTAATCATTTTGTATTTAGAAACTTGACAAAAAATTTGCTATAAATATGAAAAAATCTATATTTTTATTCATACGGGCCAAATTAGAACGAACCGCGATCGGCATGAGCTCGACCCGAATGGGCCAGTGGACGGGCCTGGATTGTAATTCAAAATTTATGTATTAACCCAGAACCGGCCCGTAACCCGCAGCGGGCGGGCTTTTTTCAAGTGGGTCGTTACCGAACTTTTATGTTGGCGGGCCGACCCAACCCGGACCACCCGAATTGACACCTCTAGTCAGGAGCTCATTACCACTGCTGAGTTTTGTGCTTCCGATTTCAGATTTGACACTTCTACCCGACGAATCCCTTTTTACTGCTGATGTATAAGTGAGTGTAGCCCTGCTGATAGCCTTGGGTGGCTTGGGACATAATCAACTTGACTCGTTAATCTTAGTAAGAGACTTTGTCAAACAAAAATATGGTTAGTTTTAGTCATTTAAGAGAATCATAAATTCTATGATCCATCTTATCTATGATAATCACACAGATGACTTTCTTGTCAGAGTCGATACAGGTCCGGCACGTGCAACTTGGCATTGATGATGACATTAGTGATTTAGGCAGTTCTGACAGTAAAGGTTGAGATTTGGTTGGGATCTCATTAAGTGGAAGCCAGCTCTTTGAGCTTTTTACTGTAAAATTTTATTAAGTCAAAATGCATCATCTCCACCAACTTATGTGCTGCCACCCTTTTTCTCTGGAATGCCAGGCATGAGAGGGAGGGAGGGAGGAGACTTACTTCCACCTTGAAGAAGTATATAAATTTTTTATTCATAGTGAAGTTGAGGATGCTTGGTCTTCACAGATTCCTGGTAGTTGCAGTTGTTATGGTTAAATTGTGTAAGAATCATAAAAATGTGCTGAAAAATAACATCAATCATATCAACTTCCTTTGAAATTGTTAACTTTATGAATAGCAAAAGACACAGTAGCATGCATTGTTATACTACTTTAGGAAGTGCTCGCGCAAAGTTCCATGGCTGCTCCTCTATATATAAACAAATGCTAATTCAGGTTCTTCAAGAAAAAAATTCTTTTAGAAATACATTAGCTAATACTTTGATATCTTGACAGCAGACTTAGTTAATTCTCCTCGAAAATGCATTGAACTAAAAGAGTTTGCAATTCTATGTTTCTTGCTTAGTCGACATTTCTTAGAACTCCGTCTTGCTAATGCATATGAAACAACACTTGGCATATATCAATTTATGAAGTGAATATCAATGAAACTATTCACTTCTGAATTACAAAGTGGTAGTAGCATACATCTTTAAAAAAAAATGCTAATCAGTTCCTTATCCTTAAGAAAAAAATGCTTTTAGGATTACATTAGCAAACACTTGGGATATCTTGGTTATTTCTACATGAAAAAAGGATGGAACTGAAGAAGTTTTGGAGTTTTATATTTCTTGTTTAGTCCACATTGGAACTCTCTATCTTGCTGAAGTCAACAATAGACCACTTAGCTTTCTAACCCTATCACTCAGCATTATGGACAACAAAATCAATTAGTAAGCATTGTAAATCCGGGAAGCATCCCAAGAAAACCATATCAGAATTAATTGTCTGACAAAACAATAAGCAATGAAACCAAAGAGGGATAAAGCCCTTAAACTATAAGATAAGTAAACCTTCACTGATCATAAGAGTGAGGCAAAACTATGCAAATGGCTTACTAAAATAGCCAAATGGAACCTAACCCAACATGTCCTCTAATTATATCTTCTAAATTATCCATTCTTCCCCTCCAATGGGAGGTTTTAGTAACTAACCAAATAATATGAACGTCAATTGCATAAACTCACACATTAAATAATCTTAGAATTACCCCCCAAAACTTCATATGACAAAAATAATAAAAGAACATAAGTAAAAACTTGCATACCAGCTTGATGGCAACTTCTTCTCCATTTTGAATATTGACACCTACATCAATAGAGTAAACAGATTTATTCAAGACAGCATGAGCAAAATCCACCTCCAACAATATCCACAAGAAATAACAAATAAAAGGGAAAAAAAGGACCGATACAAAATCTAACTAAAAATGTACCTAAATAGAGTTCACCCAATGAACCACTTCCAATTTTCCACCCACGACGTGATCCATGATACTTAGAGTGTGTTTGGTATTGATTAAAATGGGTTTTTTTGAAATGAATAGTGATTTTTAGGACAAATGATGGTTGAGATTTGGTTGAAAAGTAAAAAAATTGTAG
This sequence comes from Ligustrum vulgare, assembly GCA_963555705.1. Classification (NCBI taxonomy): domain Eukaryota; kingdom Viridiplantae; phylum Streptophyta; class Magnoliopsida; order Lamiales; family Oleaceae; genus Ligustrum; species Ligustrum vulgare. The sequence goes on along the minus strand of OY743177.1, from coordinate 23,027,387 downwards.
GCTTGACTTTTGATGAATGGTTGAGATTGAATACCGTAGAAAAATGAGAAAAATTTAATGAAAATCAAACGGAGGCTTAAATCAATACAATTGGAAATCACCACTCTTGAATGAATACTTCACCAAATTTCAATAATACAATTTCCACTTTCAACAGCAACACGGGCCCACTAGATAATTACCGTCAAGTATCAACCCCCAAATAGAATCATGAAAACTTACCAAATTAGTACCCACAAAACGCAAATATCAAACAACAAAAACAACAATCAAATACAAAAGAGAAATAAAGATCAGAATTTCACCATGGTTAGGGGAGATCAGTTATCCGTTAGAGGTCAGAACAAAAGCAACCGAGATATTAACGACGATCTAGCTCCGGAAAATTTATCTCTTTGGTAATGATAAATTATACGCACCTCTGTATGTTCTCTGGCTCTCACGTTGCTTGCATCACAGTGAGCCAGCGGAGCCCGCACACTCCACCACAACACCGACCTATCGCCGCCGTCGTGACTCATCCCGACTCCAGAGTGTGCAGTGCAGACGCTGGTGAGAGTGAGTTTTAGTGTTATTTATTTATTTTTTGTTCGGTTTTGTACGATTGTATCTAACTAACAATCTTTAAAGTTAATATAATCTTGAATTCTTGCCTTGACAGTACTTCGTTGTTGGATAACTTGGATTGAGCTTTTGAACAGTTGGACAGTAAGCAAGAAACAATATTTTTAATCTAAAAATCAATTCTCAAATTCTCGATAATAAGGTAATGTTTGACTGGCTTTACTTTATTTTCGTTTTTAAGTATTATTTTCATGATTTCAGATTCTAAGTAGTTAAATTTTGAAGTATTATTTGAAAATTTTGAATTGTGAATTGTGTTTATTTATTGAACTTTGATGAATATTTGATTTAATTTGTGAATTATGATTATTGACTTACATATAATGGAACCTGTTTTCAGCCTAAACGAAAGTTTCAACCTAATGATTCTAGTTATAACTTTTTATTGTTTTTTTATACTTATTCATTAATTTTTAGTATTATTTAATTAAAAAATATAAAAAATCTCGTTGTTGCGACCGTTGACGTTCGTCGGTCAACGATCATCGATCAATGGTCAACAGTCAACGCTATAGATGGAGTCTAGGTCTGGATCCATCATTGTGTATGATAAGTGTTTTATTAGCACGTATTTAATTCACTTATTATCTTATTTTGTTATTGGTTTGATCATATTGAAGTATCGTTTAATGCATTTTCATTTATTGTGTTATACAGGATCGTAAAGAACAAAAAGGAAGGAAACATGACCAAAGAAATACCAGAAATCAAGAAGTAAGTTCAACGACATATTCAAAGAGCTCCAAATCAATAATGACATGTGGGAAGAAGATTAGATGCAAAAATTATGGTTAAAGAAGGTTTGGGATGAAGTTAGAAATCAAAAACCCGCAAAAATTGTGATCACGAATTTTAATCATATATTGAAGCTCAATTTTGTCATATAATACTTTCGAATTTGAGAAGAGCTATTTCACAAATAATTGTAGATATTTTAGTTTTCTTTCCAACGCAACTTGAATCACCACAATTGGACTTCGGGAGAGAAAGTTATGACCAAAACATCGAGCACAGGCGCTTCTCGGCAAAAATGCACTTATGGCCGTAAATGGTAAAGTTACGACCGTAAATTCCAAATTTCGAAAATTTTCAGTCGCTTACTTACGGCCGTAATAAGGAAAGTTACGGTCGTAACTTTCTCGCGAAGAAATTTCCTTATCTGATTCAAGGTCTATCTTTGATATATTTTTTGGGTAAAGTTAGGGCACGATTTTGGAAGTATTAAAGTGTAGCGCCCCGAGTTCCGTATACCCGATTCACTACGTCATTTTCTGTCTAAATTTTTTGAATAATATTTTTGAGGAAGAAATAATTGAAATTCATTTTTGGCAACATTAAATAAACTGTAATGGCCGATAAAATTGAAACATTTATGAAACCATTTGAAATAGTAAATCGAACCATTAATTTTGTAAAGAAATTGACAATGTCATAATTTCTCAAATAAATGAACTTCTCTAAATTATTCGATTGTTTGGAAAAATACGGAAATCATTAACGTCAAACTTTCAACCGTTTAACGATTATTGCCACCATCATTCATCGCTCGCCACCGTCTCCGAAATCTGCAAAACTGTTAAAAAGTAGGGTGGGTATTTCATGGGGGAAATACTCAGTAGACTCATCGCAAATTAATTAATTTATAAGATGATTAAACACATAAATCCCGACTCTTTATAAAACGGGCATTGATAGAGCTTCTTTATAAAACGGCTCTTGATAAAACTCATATTGTGCATTACAGCACGAGACATATTTTGAAAATAATAGGCTATTTGAAAACATCTCTTTGAAAATAGCTCTTTGAAAACAGCTCTTTGAAAACATCTCTTTGAAAACAGCTCTTTGAAAACAGCTCTTTAAAAATAGCTCTTTGAAAACATCTCTTTGAAAACAGCTCTTTGAAAATAACTCTTTGAAAATATCTCTTTGAAAACAGCTCTTTGAAAATAGCTCTTTGAAAATAACTCTTTGAAAACATCTCTTTGAAAACAGCTCTTTGAAAATAGCTCTTTGAAAACAGCTCTTTGAAAACCATACTTATAAAACACATTTTAATTATGCCAAGCATAATTTTCTTTTGAAAGCATAATGATCATTTTCATCATAACATAGGATAAGATCGAAATCCTCATAAACATAAGAATTTTACCGAACTTCGGTGGCAAGAATTCTTATGCAGTAAGTATACCAAGCATAATTTTTGAAATTCATAGGGATTAATTGCATCATAACATAAGATAGGATCGAAATCCTCATAAACATATGCGACAGGAATTTTACCGAACTTAGGTGGCAAATCCTCATAAACATATGGAAACATAGGAATTTTACCGAACTTCGTGGCAAATCCTCATAAACATAGGAGACACAAGAATGTTACCGAACTTCGTGGCAAGAATTCTTATGTGTAGCGCTACTAAAACTCCGGTCCCCTTAACATATCATAACTTATCATATGGGACCCATAACAATCTTGGTAGATTGATTTCATAGCAATGATCCAAAAAAACATTTTCGTGAAGCATAGGGTATACTTACTTTTCGTAAAAACATAAAGTATATTTTCTTTTCATAAAAACATACTTACTTTTCATAAAAACATAAGGTATATTTACCTTTCATAAAAACATACTTTCTTTTCATAAAAACATAAGGTATTTTTACCTTTCATAAAAACATACTTTCTTTTCATAAAAATTGACTTTCACAAGTCACATGACATTTATATGAAATCATAATTTAAATCAATTAATAAGTGCGAGTCTACCTCAAATCCGACGAGTGCAAAGTTGAGCGGGAATGACTTCAATTTCTTTAAATTCTCCGTACGCTTCGTCTTAGCCAATAAGTCACTTTAGTTTATCGAATATATAGTTCAAAATGATAAATTACAATTTGAGGACTAAAATTGATGTTTTGAAAGTTGAGGGGACTAAAATGAATACTTTTGAAAGTTCAGGGACTAAAATAGATATTTTGAAAGTTGAGGGATTAAAATGAATACTTTGAAACTTGGGCTTAAAATCAAATAAAGTAAATCAGTAAGGACTGAATTGATCAGATTTTTAAAATGAAAGGGCTGATTAAAATCATTTTAAAACATAGGGACTGAATTGAAAGGCTTTAAAACTTCAGGGACTAAACTGCAGATTCTGAAAATCAAAATAATAAAATCAGATCTTTACTTCTCTTTCCAATTCGATTCAGAGAGAAGAGACAGAGGGAGAGCAAAGCGAGAGATAGAGAGATGGCGTGCGAAATCGTGAGGGAAAAGGAGTCTGTCGCCGGTTTAGCAGCGTGGTGGTGGTCTGATGTTCGACTATGGGTGGTGACTGTGGTTGGGTTAAATTCCGATGATGGTTTGATCGATGATGAAATGATGAATACTGTGGTTGATTCATGGTGCAAGAAATGGGTGCGAAACAGAAATGAAATCGAGGCTGGGCGTTGTGGTTTGGCTGCGATAGGGGTGGCTGCTGCTGTGATTAGGCTTTGTTTGCAGATTGGCAGTGATAACCTGATTGAACATGGAGGTAGGTACCGTGGTTGAGTACTGGTGATGCTGGTTGGTGTAGTGTTCAACTTGGGCATTAGGGAATGGCTGTGATGATTCATAGACTGGTTTGGAGTTGAGGAAATTGGGCAGTGATGAATTTCTGGTGGTGATGCTGATAATGGTTTGTGGCAGTTGGGATCGAGCGGTTGCAGTGCTGATGGCTGAAATGAAGTTGCAGACGGTTTGAATTGGGTTGATGGAGATGGTGCAGGTTTGATCATGTATAATGGAGTGTATATATATATATATATATATATATATATATATATATATATATATATATAGGAGGTGTGATTGAAGGCAGCAAGCTGGGCTGCACATGGTGATAAAGGAGAAAGAAAACCATTGCTGGAAAGAATGGTTGAAAGATGAGAAAGGAGTTGGTGATGAATTAAGAAATTCATAAGGGGAAGACATCATGATGAGGTTTGTGTATTGGTGATGATGTTTGCATACATGGTTAAATGGAATCGAAAGGCTGGGATTGCACATGAGAGGTTTGGGAGGCGGCTGAAATGGAATTGTATAAAGAATTATTGTTTTGGTGTAAAGAAGAAAAACATGTGGGTTCATGATAAAATTTTTATAAATATTGGACTAACTTTGATTTAAAAATGTATTTAAAACTGATATATTTTGGACTGAAAAATACATTTGAGAATAAACAAATTTTGAAATAAAATTGAAATACGTATTTGGACTTGAAATAATTTGAATAAGGATCATTGGGATATTTTAATAAATTTGGAATTCAAAATGATTTTGAAAATAATACTTTGAATAAATAATTAAAATAACATAATTTTAGAAATTCGGATTTTAATTTAAAATCGAACAAATTCGATATTTCTTGACTTGGCTAGACGAATCCGTCGCGGCGTTAACTTCAAAATAATAGGTGAAATAGTAGCAACACAATTTTCTAAATATTAAAATAATTATTAATTGCGTAAAAATTCTGGATCGCTACATAAAGGACCAAAATCACCAAAAAAAAAAGGAGGCTGGACATTGAGGAAAATTGAGAGAAAAATATAGAGCATTCTTAGGAGATTTTCAAGTACAAGAATATCAACAACAATGGAATTCATGAAGTAACTTGAAGAATCTACCACAACCATGCTAGGCTAAATTTCATATCTTGTTCAAAGGGGAAGTTGTGTTAACTTGATTATGTTATTTTCTTTTCCTACAAATTAGTAGCGTGAATTTATTTCTTTATTTCAATTGTTGGATTATTATATTTTGAATGTTCATTGAGTTTATTTGATTAATAGTTTAATTTGGCCAATTGGATTATTGATCTTTGGATTCATGAATATACTATGTTTAGATTTTTGATCCGTAATTGTCATTGAATCTTTACTTTAGTAGCAAATAAATCTCGTGCAGATTTAGTAATAATTCGACTTGAATTGATTAATTCGAGCTCGTGTAATTAACGATCCAACTCAATCTATTCTTCTAAATTTTCATACTAGTCGTGCATTAAATCCTAAGAGCTTATTTAGGATTGTCCGTGGCTAGAATTGGTTTGAAGAACTTGTTTTGAATCAATACACATAAGGAAGAATTTAGATAATCAGATTTTGTTGATTATTTATGATTGATAATTGAATAGGGATATAAACACGTTACAAGGAAAAGTATAACATTAATTAAGGGTACAACCGAACCCGAGAACAAGATTTCTTCTTATATTATTTCTCTAGTCATATTTAATTATTTATTTTATGCATAGTTTTCATTTAAACAATTCAAACAACAAACCCCCCCCATTCCATTCTAATTGATCGAACAATTAAAATTAGTTTCCGTTCCTCGTGGGATCGACCCTTACTCTCACTACTACACTATTAATTAATATTTAGCGAGTAAGGAATTATTTATTATTTTTGTGTATCGCGACACACATCAAATTTTTGGCGTCTTTGCCGGGGAACGGTCAACCAATTAAGTGTTTAATCAATTAGATTTTTTTTTTTTTTTTTTTGCATTTATTTTATTTTCACTTTATTTATATAATTTTTCAAAAAAAAAAATATTTTTGTACTCCTTTGCTTATATGCTTAAAACTCGGTCAACTAATTGTGAACTTTTTGATCTTGACCCAGAAATTGAGAGGACTTTTCGACAGCAAAGGAGAGTAGCACGACAAATGGCAGCTAACAACATCAACAACGGAACTCTTAAACAAACGGCTACTCCCGATGTGGCTCAGCAGCCATTGTGCATTACGTTTCCAACGGTAGAAGAAGGAAGAACCTTCGAGCTAAAATCCGGGTTGATCCACCTTCTACCTACTTTTCGGGGACATCCTGGTGAGGACCCATACAGACATCTGAAGGAGTTCCATGTCATTTGTGATAGCATGAGACCCACGGGTATTACTGAGGAACAAATCAAGATGAGGGCCTTTCCATTCTCGCTGAAGGATGCTGCTACTGACTGGTTATACTGTCTACCATCTGGATCAGTCACCACCTGGAACGACATGAAGAGGTTATTCCTAGAAAAGTACTTTCCTGCATCGAGAGCTAGAACGATCAGAAAGGAAATATGTGGGGTAAGCCAAAACAATGGTGAATCATTATATGAGTATTGGGAGCGCTTCAAAAAGCTCATCTCGAGTTGCCCCATCATCAGATCGGTGAGCAACTCTTGGTGCAATATTTTTATGAAGGTCTGGCACCGATGGATAGAAGCATGATAGATGCCGCAAGCGGAGGTGCACTAATGGACAAGACGCCGGAACAAGCGCGGGCTTTAATCTCTAATATGGCAGAAAATACTCAGCAATTCAATTCAACCCGAGACTCACAAGTCCGCCGTGTGAATGAGGTAAACAGTTCCAATATTGAAAATCAACTATTTAAATTAACAACTCTTGTTAAACAACTTGCTATAGGAAATGCACAGCAAGTCAAGGCATGCGGGATATGTGCGAACTTCGGACATCAAACTGATGCTTGCCCGGTATTGCAAGAGGAGAATGGCGAACAGGTAAAGGCTGCAGAAGGGTTTCCATTCCAAAGACAACAGTACAATCCGTACTCTAATACCTACAATCCAGGATGGAGGGATCACCCCAACCTAAGCTACGGAATTAACAATCCCCTAGGTTTCATTTCAAACAAACCTCAAGGGCAATTTCAACAACAAGGAACCTTCCAACAACAGGGGCAGTATCAGCAAAAACCTCAAGGCTCAGGTATGTCTCTTGAAGACATGGTTAAAACACTAGTAACTAACACATTACAATTTCAACAGGATGCAAAGTCTAGCATTCAAAATTTGGATAACCAGATGAGCCAAATGGCCACCGCCATCAACAGGTTGGAAGCACAATCCGGAGGTAAACTACCATCTCATCCTGAGGTGAATCCTAAAAATGTTAGTGTCATCACTCTCCGGAATGGAAAAGAGGTTGAGGGGCCACAAATGAAACCTGTTGCAGCTAAAGAGGAGGAAGTTGAAGAAGAAGGGGTCGAAAAGAAAAATAGCACTTCGCAAAACCCGCAGGTAAAATCCAACTCTAACTCAATTTCTAAATTGACTCCACCTCCTTTTCCTAGCAGGTTAGCAAAAGCGACTAAGGAGGGCAAGGAAAAGGATATACTAGAGATGTTCAGGAAAATAGAAATCAACATTCCACTGTTAGATGCAATCAAGCAAGTGCCCGGATATGCAAAGTTTTTGAAGGATCTATGCACCTATAAGAGAAATCTAAAGGGAAATGATATGGTAAGAATGGGTGAGTCTGTATCTGCACTTCTTCACAAAAAATTACCTCACAAGTGTAAGGATCCAGGTATGTTTACCATACCTTTTCAAATAGGGAATAAGAAAATAAATCGTGCTTTAATAGACTTAGGAGCCTCTATCAATGTAATGCCTAGGTCCACCTATACTTCATTAAAACTTGCCAAACTAACTGAAATGAATGTCATAATTCAATTGGCTGATCGCTCTAACGCCTATCTGGATGGGGTAGTTGAGGATGTGCTAGTGGAAGTAGGAGGGTTAGTGTTCCCGACTGACTTTTATGTGTTAGACATGAATAATGATCACTCTCCCAACTCCACTCCTATTTTGTTAGGTAGACCATTTCTAAAGACATCTAAGACCAAGATAAATGTCAGTAGTGGCACACTCACCATGGAATTTGATGGTGAAATGATTCAGTTTAATATTTATGATTCTGTGAACTACCTTGATGATGATAATTCTGTTCATTCTGTTAATGTTATTGATTCTTCAGTACAGGAAACTTCGTGTATTACATTGCCAACTTCTGATGACATGCTTTTGCCCCCTGTCTTGCAGGCCCTAATGAAAAATATGAAAAACAAGTTGAGCTTTGGAAATCCACCTTGTTGACCACAAAATCCGGCTGGACTTGGACCAACACGTCTCAGCTCCTCCCTCTTGAACACGTGGATCTCCTGCGCACTGGACGAACAATCAGTTTGCAAAGGGGGCCGAGGTGGCTCCCGTTTGCACTCCGATGCCTAAGTCAGTGCCCATGTCAAGCAAATATAATTTGAGTGCGGGAAATATAAGTGCGTAAAAGAGAGAAAAGGGAGTGAGAGTAAATATTTAGTTAAGAGAGTAAAGATGTTCACCTTTTCATTGGAGGCAAGTGTGCTCTATTTATAGAAGGTGTAATTATCTTAGATTGTGACATGTGTTATACTTTACATGTGGTAAGATCCTGACTCTTCATGAGGTAAACCATTTCTTTGGTTATAATCATTACTGCATGTCATAGGGTTAAAGCAACCATCAAATCACTTTAAAGATGTTGTCACATCAAGCTGTCTTGTCACCTTTTCAGGGTACTCCCCTCAGCTTAGGAGTACCTCGGCATAAGGGTACCTCGGCACAGCATCACCCCGGCTTAGGTTACCTCGGCATAGTATCACCTCGGCATATAAGAATCCAGCAAATTTGGTATCCGCAGTTTTGGCCTATAGGTCATGATTAGGCGACTGGATGTTTTGTGGCTCCCCTGGTGGGCCCATATAGATGACGTGTCATGTCCAATTTAGTTATGGTCGTAACACACCTAATCCCAGTTGAAGGAGGAAACAACAAGTCTAGCCAAAGACAGTAAACAAAAGCGCTGCTCGGGAGGCAACCCGAGAGGGGAGTCTCTTTACTCTCCCATTTTTCTTTTGTTTTATTATTATTATTAGTTCATTTTATTATTTTTTTCTCGTTTAAGTAAAAAAAAAAAAATTGAGACAGAAGTTAAGTTACGGCCGTAATCAATTATCTAACAGTCGTAACTAACTCAATCATTTTTTTTATCCAGCGAGACACTTATGGCAGTAAGTGAATTCCTTCACGGCCGTAAGTTTCGCAAACTTTTAAAATCTCATATCTTCTTCTGATTTCATTCACATTCCCCTATTTTGTTTTGTATTGTCACGCTCCACATTGAGAACAATGTGGAATTCAAGTGTGGGAGGAATGATTATCTATTATTTTTTGTTATCCCTGTTTTATTCATCTTCTTTAAAAAAAAAATTTGTTAGTTTTTTTTTTTCTTAATTGTGCTTAGACCCACATTTTGGTATAATAGGAAGCGGCTTCACTTATGATTATTTTTAAACCACCAACTTCCTAAATTGCATAATCGGACAAAGAATGAGCACATAGAGATGAGTTTTCCAATAATTTCTGAATTAGTTTGAAAATGGGGACAAATTGAAAAAAATTCTGCAACCTAATTGAGTCAAACCAAAATTGATATGATAAAATACCGCCCCGAGTAACTTCATTCTATCCTTATCCCCTAGATTTTGAGCTCGGAATGAAGACTGAGCAATGACCTATAACTCATAATTGGATGGGAAAAGCACATATAAACCATAATTTGTGAGATTTTTAGCCTATGAGCTACTTTTACTCTTTATATTAAGCTCTATTTCTTGATGTGTGTCATGTATGGTTGTTTTGTGCTTGGATGTGCTTTCTTGTGCATACCGTTGTAACTTCTTGACTCAAGTGAAAAATATAGTAGAGGCATTAGGTTAAACCAAATTTGACCTGCTAAAAGGGCCTACCATGATACATGTACCAATAGAAGCCCTTTTGAGCTTTAGCCTTTCCTTGAAATTTTGATGTCACGCTATAAGCCAAGAAATACTCTTTCTTTCGTATTGTCTCTGTTTTGAACCCATAGAGAAGGGATTCGTAAGCTTTTGTTGATTAAGGATCGTGCTGTAGTCTAAGTCTAAGAAGTTGTAATGGTTATCTTGTATTGGACGATGGTTGTGTAATGGACTGAATTCAGGGGAATGTAATTCTATCTCAAGCCAATTGGTGACTGCGTATTGATTTGAAAAAAAGAGAAAAAGTTGCAGTCTGTACTCGGGAAAAAAATTGAAAGAGAAAAAGCAATGAAAAGGAAGTTTAGTCATGAAAATTAGTAGTTGAGGATGTCAAACACTCAACTTGTGAAAAAAAAAAAAGAGATTCAAGTGTGAACAAAGTTGGGTAGCGGGAAACAATGAAGTTCATATTAAGGGGTGAAGGAAGTAATGTCATTGTGAATTGACTTAGTTTGCGAAATTCCTTCTCGACTCAGCCTAAATATGTCATTTTATCCTACCGGCCTGAAGCCCCGTTACAACCAAATAAATACCTTTACTTTGCACTTGTGTTATTGTTGGCTCCGGTTATGACATTTGAGCAATTTGTGGTAATAGATTCTCCATGCAGTGAGTTGAGTGAAAATTCTCACCCTTATACACTTTGTGCGAAGAGAGAAATATCTAGTGAGGGTGTTAACTCCCATTACATATGCTTATGAGTGGTTTGAATTGCTTGGTCTATATTCTGTACTTTCAAGTTGGCCAAAAAGCTAACACCCATGTAGTAAATAATTGATAGAGGTTAAGAGAGAACTCACGAGAAGTGGGAGGATACAAGCCACATTGGGAAATGAATTGGGCCAAGGGTATTGATTTTCATTTCTGTTCAGAGGATATTGGATGATGCATCTCTTGCACACACTAACACACTCCCGTTATGCAATTGAATTTTCATGCTAAAAGATAAGTGGGCCGTAATCTTGACTTTCCGATTGTAGGTCTATCTTTTTGTTTGAGTTATGTTTATTTTCTTTCACATCATTATTCGAGGACGAACAATGGTTTAAGTGTGGGGGGATTTGATAAGTGCTTTATTAGCACGTATTTAATTCACTTATTATATTATTTTGTTATTGGTTTGATCCTATTGAAATATCGTTTAATGCATTTTCATTTATTGTGTTATACAAGATCGAAAAGAACAAAAAGAAAGGAAACATGACCAAAGAAATACCAGAAATCAAGAAGTAAGTTCAAGGGCATATTCAAAGAGCTCCAAATCAATAATGACATGTGGGAAGAAGATTAGATGTTAAAATTATGGTCAAAGAAGGTTTGGGATGAAGTTGGAAATCAAAAACCCGCAAGGATTGTGATCATGAATTTTAGTCATAGATTGAAGCTCAATTTTTTCATATAATACTTTCGAATTTGAGAAGAGATATTTCACAAATAATTGTATATACTTTAGTTTTCTTTCCAACGCAACTTGAATCACCACAATCGGACTTCGAGAGAGAAAGTTATGACCAAAACATCGAGCACATGCGCTTCTCGGCAGAAATGCACTTACGGTCGTAAATGGTAAAGTTACGGCCGTAAATTCCAAATTTCGAAAATTTTCAGTAGCTTACTTACGGCCGCAATAAGGAAAGTTACGGTCGTAACATTCTCGCGAAGAAATTTCCTTATCTGATTCAAGTTCTATCTTTGGTATATCTTTGGAGTAAAACTAGTGCACGATTTTGGGAGTATTAAAGGACCAAAATCACCACAAAAAGGAGGCTGGACGTTGAGGAAATTGAGAGAAAAATATAGAGCATTCTTGGGAGATTTTCAAGCACAAGAATATCAACAACAATGGAATTCATGAATCAACTTGAAGAATATACCACAACCATACTAGGCTAAATTCCATATCTTGTTCAAAGGGGAAGTTGTGTTAACTTGTTTATGTTATTTTCTTTTCCTACAAATTAGTAGCGTGAATTTATTAATTTATTTCAATTATTGGATTATTATGTTTTGAATGTTCATTGAGTTTATTTGATTAATAGTTTAATTTGGCCAATTGGATTATTGATCTTTGGATTCATGAATATGCTATGTTTAGATTCTTGATCCGTAATTGTCATTGAATATTTACTTTAGTAGCAAATAAATCTCGTGCAGATTTAGTAATAATTAGACTTGAATTGATTAATTCGAGCTCGTGTAATTAACGATCCAATTCAATCTATTCTTCTAAATTTTCATACTAGTTGTACATTAAATCCTAAGAGCTTGTTTAGGATTGTCCGTGGCTAGAATTGGTTTGAAGAACTTGTTTTGAATCAATACACATAAGGAAGAATTTAGATAATCAGAGTTTGTTGATTATTTATGACTGATAATTGAATAGGGATATAAACACGTTACAAGGAAAAGTATAACATTAATTAAAGGTACAACCGAACCCGAGAACAAGATTTCTTCTTATATTATTTCTCTAGTCATATTTAATTATTTATTTTATGCATAGTTTTCATTCAAGGAATTCAAACAACAAACCCCCACATTCCATTCTAATTGATCGAACAACTAAAATTAGTTTCCGTTCCTCGTGGGATCGACCCTTACTCTCACTACTACACTATTAATTAATATTTAGCGAGTAAGGAATTATTTATTATTTTGGTGTATCACGACACGCATCAGTGTATATGGTCTGATTGCTGATTGGGGGGGTTTGGACTGGTGGGTTGGGTATTGGGTAATAATATGGTAATGTTTTGTGGAAATTACACCCTCCCAGATTTTTAAATATCTAATTTCAAAAAGCAGGTATAACTATTATTTATACAAAAATCAGGTTCTATTTAGGATTTTAATTCTATTAATTAATAATAATTAATATTAATATTATAAAATAACACCCCACGCCACCCACCCCACCCCACCCCACCCCACCCCACCTCAACAGAAACATAACCCTAATAAAGTAGAATCAATTCCCTGCCCTACTTCCCACATACTCTCTCTACTCTCTCCCTTTCCAGGTGATTGCGGCAGACTCCTCCGGCGATGGCGGCGAACTCCTCCGCACTCCAATCATCCACCCCACTCCACCAGCCACAAAATTACCGCACACAACGGCTCAAGATCTGTCACAGTTTCCTCAAATTTGGAAGGGAGATCGCACTGCCTCAGATCGTCGTCAATAAATCTGATTTTTAGATCTGTGCAGTTACCAAACCACCACTTCAGATTCTGGCACCGTAGAAGTCATTACCTATAGGAGACGCCTCGCCGCAGCTCGACCGCAGTACTGTTTCGATTCAGCTAAAACTGTGTGGTGGTGTGGGTGTTGCGATGGTGGGTGAGGCGTTGGTGTTGCGATGGTCCGTGGATACGATGGTGGTGGTGGTGTTGTGGTGGTTCAGTGGATGTTGTGGTGTGCAACGTTGATGGTGGTCACTGGTGATGTTTGTGTTCCAGTATGGTGGTGGATTCGTGGATTCTGACTTCCTTTCCTCTCCTTTTTCGGTTGAGATTTGAGGTTGAGGGCTATGATGATGACGATGTGGTGAACGTGGTGGTGGTCATGACTGTGGTGGTTGGAGGTGGTGATTATGATTGTGGCCTTAATATGTTTTGGTGATGTGTGTTTTTTGGTGGTATGGTGGAGCTGGTCGGTTGACGGCGGCGGTCATGGTCTTGATCGTTGGAGGAGGCGGTGGTGCGTTAAATTAAAATAAAATCGTAACCTATAATTTTTTTAACCTGTGACCTTTAAAATTATTACATGTGACCTTAATAATGGTGGTTGTTACCAGAAATTATTTTCGTTGTGACTTGCGATCCTAAGTAATTGTGACCTAATCGTTATTTGTGACTTCAAATAATTTGTGATTTAAAAGATTTTATTTTGTGACCTGAGATTATACGATATTGTGACCTGAAACTATTTTCGTTGTGACTTGCGATCTCAAGTAATTGTGACCTAATCGTGATTTGTGACTTCAAATAATTTGTGACTTAAAAGATTTTATTTTGTGACCTTACAATTATTTGTGACTTGATAAAACTGTTATTGTGGCCTACTAGTTTGATAAATTGTGACTCTAAAATTATTTGTGATTTAAGCAATTTACATTTTGTAGCCTGAATTTATCTTTTATTGTGACCTAGAAATAACTCGGGATTGATTAATTAAAAACTTGTGACCTCGCAATTATTTGTGACTTGATAAAACTGTTATTGTGACCCACTATTTTGATAACTTGTGACCCTAAAATTATTTGTGACTTAAGCCATTTACATTTTGTAACCTGAATTTATCTTGTATTGTGACCTGAATTTATATAATTCATAAATAAATCTAATTATTTAACTTAGTTAAATAGATACCTGATTTTTGAAATTTTTTAAGTTATATCTTAAAATTGAAATTGTGTATTCTAAACACCTTAATTATGTATTTTTTCCTAATGTTTTTTGTTTGGGTTTATGGGCTTTTGCTAGTACAAGTAGAATCTGGATTTAAAAAATAATAATAATTCAAATCAGCAGATTATCGCCGACGAGCTAGCGCGGCCCATAGTCTACATCCGCCTCTGTGCCCGTCCATCACTATTTACATAAGGAGAAACTCAAAATATTGAACTAGAACATAGGTAAATGTCAACTATCTACATCATTTGTCCTAATAAATAATCTAGCAAAGAAATATGATGAAAAGATTACAACAAGAACAATTTTACATAGACATCACCCAGCAATTTTTTAAGAGCAAGAAGATAGGATGAATATATATCTTCAATCTTCGTTTCCAAGAGCCCGTACATCTTCGTGTTTGCATCTATGATTTCTTCCAACAGGTGAATTTTATATGTTGGATTTGATCCTAAGACATATTTTTCTCTCTTTCTTGATCTAATTTTTGTCTTTATGTAGTCCTTGAAGTTCCTCAAAAGCTTTGCAAAAGAATTTGATGCAGAACAATTAGAAGATAAAATGCGAAATTAATAGAAAAAGAAAAGATATAAAAATGATCTATGAAAATACGTATAATTTTCAGTTCGTGTTAGATTTACGTGATCGAGTACATTTCAGAATGTTTTTCGATCTGGATCAAAATTCATCGTTTATGGGCCCATTTTAGTTTTTTTTTTTTTTTTTTATGTTTTTGGTCAGATTTGTTTTACAACTTCTTAGTTTATTTGTACTGTTAAATTTTAGTCATATTTTCGTTTTTTAACTAGGATTTCTTTCAAGTGGACTTGAAAACATTACACGCAATTTTATTGATTTCTAAGATCATGTTCGCTTTGCTGTTTTGGGGTCGTTTTCTATTTTTATTTTTCAAAATACTAAGGTGGCGTTCTGTTTGTATTTTATTTTGTATTTTCATTTTCGAAAATGTTTTGTATTTTGTGTTTTCATTTTTATTTTCAAATTTGCTGAAAACGCGTTTGGTTTGTCATTTCTGAAAACTGTTTTTCAAAATGAAAAGCTGGAAAACACGTTCTGTTTGAAATTTTGCAGAACACTATTTAAACTATTTTTAATTAATTTGCTTGCAGAATACTACTAAGTCCAACTCAAATTTCCTTTCACAATACACTAAAAATATGGTTACATGCAACACACTAATGTGAGTATTAAGAGTCTATATTAACACAGCTTGGTCAGGTTCGGGACTTGAGAAAGCTCTACTTCTATTAAAATCCAGAAAATGCAAGTTCTTTCAAAACCACCAGAGTCCATTTATCATTACATTTTTTGAAATATAACAACAAGAATTCTCATTTAATTTTTTTTTTTTTTTTTGTAATGTTGATATTGATTTGACTAAAATTTTATTTAAACTAAGTTCCAAGTTAGGATAATTCTCAAAAAAAAAAAAAAAAAAAAAATTCCAAAACGCGTTTTCCTCGTTTTGGACATTTTTTGTCGAAATACACACAAAACGCCCAAAACGATGTTTCGGGCGTTTTCCGTTTTGTGTACAAATTTTTTTTTTTGTTTTCCAAAATGCGTTTTCGAAAATGGTAAAGAGAACGCGTTTTTAGCGTTTTCGAAAATAAAAACAGAAAACGACCTCAAAACAGCAAAGAGAACAGGGGCTAAGGCTGCGTTCTCTTTGACGTTTTCCAGCCGTTTTCCGTTTTCCATTTCCGAAAACGCGGAAAACGCGTTCTCTTGCGCCGTTTTCGGAAAAAATTTTCGAAAACGTTTTCAAAATTTGTAAAGGAAATGGAAAACGTGAAAATCACGTTTTCCGCGTTTTCCAAAATTTTTGCCTTGTAAGTGGAAAATGCGGAAAACGCGCGTTTTCCACTTAAAAAAAAAATTAAAATAATAAAAAAAAATTGACATTTGTCAAAATTTATCATTTTTAATTACATTATTGATCCTTGATTTTCAAAACTTGTCATTTTAATCCTCAAATTTTGAAATTTCTTTCGAGAATATCCTAATTTATTTGCAACTTAGGTCCCTCAATTTCAGATTTTATTACACATTAGTTCACAAATTTTACTTTTCTTTCAATTTAGTCATTTTCGTATTTGCTTTATCGGTCATTGTCTTCAAACATGTATAACTTTTGATGTACAACTCCGAATTGCACTCTATTTTTTGCGTAGAACTTCAAATTCAACCATCTTTCTGATGATGTATCATGTGTTTAATTATTAAATTTCAAACGTTATGAGTGCTTACTAGAAGGATGTATCTATATAAAGTATTAAATGGAACGATTACTTTAGAAGGGAAAATTACTACTCAAATGTGGAACGATTACTTTAGAAGGGCAACATGAATTTTTGAACTTTTTTGGTATAACCAAATTGTGTGATAGGGGTTATTTCATTTATTTTTGTTGTGTAACTCAAAATATGATATCTTTATTTCATTTATATTCACAAACAATATGAAATAATTTTCTTCAAAATTTTAAACAGAACGCGTTTTTAAGCTTTTCATTTTCGAAAACAGTTTTCAGAAATAACAAACCAAACGCGTTTTCAGCAATTTCGAAAAAAGTCACAGAAAATGGAGAACAGAAAACATTTTCGAAAATGAAAACAGGAATCTGAAATACAAAGAGAACGCAGCCTAAAGTTTTGGGGTCGCTTTGCTTAGTTCCAAGTTAGGATAATTCAATAAAATTTTATTCAAGGCGTTTTTAGTGTTTTCGAAAATAAAAACAGAAAACGACTTCAAAACAGCAAAGAGAACATGACCTTAGCCTTTGTTTTGTAACTTGTTTATAACAACACGGTTACCCAAATTACTTTTTGACCACAAACTTTTTTTAAACCATTTTATCGTATATTTTACCATGAAAACAACAAATTCTTTATTTATGTAGGTTTCATTATATATACGCGTATCTTTCATTGCTTCGACTATGGATAATTTAACAATAATGCTTTGTTTGATAACATTTTAGCAATTATAAATTGATTTATTTATGTTTTCGAGGTAAAGTGTGTGGTTGAAAAATGGATTGAAAAAATTTGTGGGTTAAAAAGTGGTTAAAAAATTGGGTTGTATATAAATATGTTTAAAAATTGTAAATTGTGTTAAAAGAACAGTGACTAAGTTATTTCTATCTTCTTGTTCAGCCGTTGACTTTATCATTAGAGTGCAAACGTTCACCGCACATTTTTCTTTTTCGGTGACCTTTGCCCCTAACAACATAATCTTATGCAGGTCACGCCTACGTGAAGGGGATGAGGCCAAGATTCTTTTGACGTCAAATTTTGAGGTCAATAGATTGACGTCGCCTGTAGAAAATGTTACCTTAACCATTTTATACCGCATTCAAAAGGCCATCGGAAAAGATGATATTTTCCACGCAGTTCTCTACCCAAAAACATAGCAAAGAGAGCAATCAACTACAAGAAATGAAGGAAAAATGACCACCGACCAATATACATTTTTTCCTTAATAAACAAAATTTCTTTTTCCAAGTTGAAGAAGCCTACCATGAAAATGGACACAGCAAGCTAATCTGGGGCAATATTAGGAGAAGGGTTGAATAAGATCGGCCACGTAAAATGGTCAGCTAGGTTGAAAATATTTAATTAGCAACCTCAAACAGCCTGCCCAGGGACGAAGGCAGCTAGTGGCGAGCTCGGCAGGTCGCTCGTGCTGGATTCGACAAAAAAAAATTTTTACCTTTAAATTTTGACGTCAATTTTTTTTTTCCTCCCTTAACTATGTAGTGGCCGCTCGTGCTAAATCTGATTCCTGGATTCGTCCCTGCCTGCCAACAAGTTTTTCAATGATTCTGCAATGTTGATAAGTTCAAAATTACCACAGAACCTGTAGGGGGAAGCTTTGCTTTCTTCTAGTTATATTTTTAAAAAGCTACCATGTCGAAAAACATACAAGATACTTTATGAATTGGGGAAATGTCACAAGTCTAACTATAATTAGGACAAAAAACCATAGATTGTATATTCATTGGTTATGCTTATCGTAGTAGTACGTACAGATTTATTGTATATAAGTTTGAAATTCCCAATGTAGTGTGTACAAATTTACTGTACATAAGTGTGAAATTCTCAATATGCATGTTAATACGATAATCAGATCGAAGGATGCTACATTTTTCAAAAATGTTTTTCCTTATAACATGCAAATTTAATCAAGTTCACTAAAGAGGCCTCATGAAAATAAAGGGACTATAGATCAAGAATCTATAAATGAGGAAGAACGTAAATGTAGTAAGAGGACTAGGATGAGAACCTCATTTTTACCTAACTTCATAAATATTTGTTATAAAATGAACCTCAAAGGTATAAAAAGGTTATGTCATCTATCAAAGATTTATGTTGGCAAGAAGTTGTTCATAGTGAAATTAAATCCATACTGCAAAATTATACATGGGAATTAATAGACCTTCCACCTGGAAATAAGCACTGGGGGGGGGGGGGGTGTAAATGGATTTTTGAAAGGACAATGAAGGAAGATAGATCAATTGACAAACACAAAGCTAGACTTGTCACTAAGGACTACATGCAAAAAGAAAGTCTTGATTATTTCGATTTATATTCATATGTTACAAGAATTACTTTCATTCGTATGCTTATAGCGATAACAACGTTAAATGATTTGGATATACATCAAATGATTGTCAAAATGACTTTCTTGAATGGTGAATTAAATAAAGAAATTTATATAAAGCAATCCAAAGGATTTGCTGCCTCAGGATAAGAAAAGAAAGTATGTCGACTTGTTAAATCGATTTATGCATTAAACCAGACTTCTAAGAAATGACATGAAAAATTTGACGTGGTTATAATGTCAAATTGTTTCAAAATTAATGAGTGTCACAAATGTGTATATGTCAAGAGCACTCAAAATGGATATGTCGTGATATGTTGATACATAGACGACATGCTAATTATCTTAATCTTATCTTATCTTAAAAGCAGGATGGCCGCCAAATTAACAAGCACATAGCTTCCCACCTAAATGCACTTGCTATTTCTAGAAACAAAAAATAAAATAAAATCCGTGTAAATTAATGTGTTTTTAAATCTGTATTGATTAATGCAATTACCATTTGATTTCATTAAGATTAATGTCGTATTTAAATTCACTAATAGTAAGCACGTGTTTTATAAGTCTTCAGTATATGATGAATTTTAAAGTAACATGTTTTTAGTACTAATACTGTTTTTGAAAGTAGTTGACGTAATTAATATTGTTAGGAGAAAAAAATATAAATGGTAAATTGATTTCAATTCTTAAGATATTAATATTTTATTGAAAATTTTCGTCCAATTCTTCGAAATATATATTAGGTTATTATTTAAAATGTCAACTTAATAAATAAATCGTGTGTGATATATTAAGAAGTAATCAAATATCATAAAATATTAGGCAAATCAATAATTGCTTTATAATATATATATATATATATATATATATATATATATATATATATATATAATAATTGCAAAAAATGTGAAAAAATTGTGTATAGATAAATTAAATTAATTTGTGAGCATCTTATTATAATGAAAAAAATTTATATTATACTCTTATTTGGGAAAAATTAAAATAAGATTTTCATTCAATTCAAAGTTAATAATTAATTTTACCCACACATTTCATCTAACCCACAATTTTTCAACCACATTTTATTAATTTCTATCGAAATCTATTAAAAATTCTATTTTAATCCACTAGTACAAAAACATAAAAAAATAACAAATTAGCGTCGTTTTTCCAGGAAAACGACGCCTGAAAAAATGCGGTGGCAAAGTCGTAAATAAATATTGATTAAAGGCGTCGGTTGTTAGGAAACAACCGACGCCAATAACCCGGGCCACTTAAGGGCGTCGGTTCTTACATAAGAACCGACGCCTTTAACACTCATATAGGCGTCGGTTACCGACGCCAATAACCCGGGCCACTTAAGGGCGTCGGTTCTTACATAAGAACCGACGCCTTTAACACTCATATAGGCGTCGGTTCTTAAAAAGAACCGACGCCTATACTTAGGCTATATTTTCGCGGCTTCCACCAAATTTCACTCATTTCCCCGGTTTCATCTCCAGCTCCTGCCATTTCCCCAACATTTTCAGTTCAATCGAGGCCACCACAATTATTATACACGTGTATAATGCATAATTATTCCCTTCTCCGTCACTAACTCCTCCGACATCACCACCCGCCGCCTCCGTCGCCGTCGCCGCTACATGGAGGTTTTGATTCCTCATCGTTGCTTTAAATCTTCGACCTTAACCCCAGCTTGGCTATCCAGAACACTATTTAACCTCTCTCACCCGGTTCTTCTTCCCGCACGCCTGCGTAAGTCTCTTTTCCTCCAAACCCTCACTCCAATAATGGACTCTCGCTCTCACTCAACAATCCCTCACACCTTCAATGAATACGGGTCTCCTTCGATGACGAAAGAACTGGGTAATTACTTGTCTAAGTTCAATATGTTTGGCGTATCTTTTGTTTTGTGATTTTTGTTCCAACCAGTTTGGGTAGAACTTACTCTTAAAACCGGGATGCTCAACTGGTTAAAAATGTACTGATCTTGTTTTAGCTTAGCCATGTCGGATACAATTAGTATATGGTGGAATGTAATGACACTTATTGTGTCCCAAAGCTAAAGTCGATTTGAGGGTTTATACGCTACCTAAACAAGCCTATTGAATTTACTCCATTTTTTTTTTTTTGGTGATATAAATTTTTGGGAGTTATAGGTGGAAGAGTTGTAGAAGTGAAGAGGGTTACGAAGGAGAGGAATGTACATGTGAAGATTAATCTGGACAGCAATGCCGTTGCTGAAAATAATACTGGAATACCATTTCTGGATCACATGTTGGATGTGAGTAATCCTTTGTTTCTTTATTTCTGTTTTAATAATTAATTATGTAATTGCTTTGTCAAAAATGATTTGTGTTGAAGGGAGAAACTTTTGGCTTTATATTATACATTAAATCTGTTTCTGCTATGAAAACTAATAATTGATGTCAATTTCAATTGATCTAGCACTGAATCGAACCAGAGCAGAGAAAAAGGAATCATGTGGTCGATCCCAATTTTAGTGGGACAGGACTTACTTTTGCTGTAGTAGTGAATAAAATGATGTGAGCGTTAATTTTATTCTTTGACTATCAATCTGCTTTTGTGTTAATAGTTTGATTTTCTTATGTTTCTACAGCAACTTGCTTCGCATGGATTGTTTGATGTGCATGTGAAGGCTACCGGAGACACTCACATTGATGATCACCATACCAATGAAGATGTTGCCATAGCCATTGGAACGGTGAGTCACAGCCTATTCTCAACTTACTTCTCTACACGAGGTATAAGTTATTGAAGATAATTGTTTAATTACGATTTATATGTAATTAACATAATAATTATTAACAATCATAATTAGTTTTAGGCATTTCAAGAGATTTACTCAACAGAGGAAATTGACGAGGTTCGAAATTTATGGGCCACATACTTCGTCGAAGAGTGTATGTAAACTTGGCCCATTTTATGTTTAACATGTACAAATTTTTTAATAATATTGTGAATACAAGATTAATTAATTCGAAATTATGTTTATTGAGTTATTAAGTTTTGTTCTGCATTCCTCGATTATATATATATTTGTTGAAGATAATTTTTTGATGTGTACATGATTGTTATAATTTATATAGGTATATAAGGGAAATAAAAATAAATGAAAAAAAAATAATAGTAAAAGGCGTCG
Source organism: Ligustrum vulgare (assembly GCA_963555705.1). Lineage (NCBI taxonomy): Eukaryota > Viridiplantae > Streptophyta > Magnoliopsida > Lamiales > Oleaceae > Ligustrum > Ligustrum vulgare. Next base: position 23,004,880 of record OY743177.1, on the reverse strand, counting down.
GTTGTTATTTAACAACCGACGCCTTAAGTTAATTAAAGGCGTCGGTTGTTACTTAACGACCGACGCCTTTTCTCAACTAAAGGCGTCGGTTGTTAAGTAACAACCGACGCCTTTAATTAACTTAAGGTGTCAGTTTACAACCGACGCCTTAAGTATGGACTTTTAGCGTCTCTACTAAAGGCGTCTCCTGTACAACCGACGCCTTTAACTCTTAATGTACTAGTGATCATCACTTAAAAGTGACTATATAATTTTAGACTAAAATTTCAGTTTTGATTTTTTTCTCTTTCAAAGAGTTTTATAATTATTATTTATATTCCTAATTAGAAAATAATTATTTTTTTTCTCTTTATATAAATTAATTGATGATTTTGATGAGAATTTAAGTGGGTTTAAAAATAAAAAATTCCACACTCACCCTATTTTGAAAATAAAATAAAAAAATAATCTATTTTTATCGGTAACTAAAACATAATTGTTTGGGTTAAAAATAGAAAAAATTCATTAAAAACATAAAAATGTTCTTTGAATTGTTCGAAGAGCATGTTTATAAATGAAATAGTATTGCACAAGAAAGGGCTAAAAGATAATTGTTTAAATTAAAAATAGAAAAAAATATATTAAACGCATACGCACTTTTTGAATTGTTCATTGGAGTTGTCACGAGAAATTAAATTTAATGAGACAATATTATTCTATAAGTAAATTAAAAAGTAATGCTAAATTAATATTAATTGAATAAATAGTTTCGATTTAGTCAATGTGGATAAATTATTGTTTTTGAAATAAGAAATAAAATAAATGTAAAATATGAACTATGACATTATTGGAAAAAAAAATGATGTGTGGATAAAATGGGAAATCAAAAGATTCACACTCATCCACATATAGTATTGCTCAACAAATTGCTAAAAGATAATTGTTTAAATTAAAAATAGAAAGAAATATATTAAATGCATGAGCACTTTTTGAATTGTTCAATGAAGTTATCATGAGAAATTAAATTTGATGGGACAATATTATTCTATAAGTAAATTAAAAAGTAACGCTAAATTAATATTAATTGAATAAATAGTTTCGATTTACTCAACGTGGATAAATTATTTTTTTGAAATAAGAAATAAAATAAATGTAAAATATGAACTAAGATATTATTGAAAATAAAAAGAAAATGATGTGAGGATAAAATGGGAAATCAAAAGATTCCCAATCATCCACACTTTTAATAATAAAAAACATAAATAATATAATACAATATAATATCATATCATATCATATATAATATAATATAATATAATATCTATAGATAGTGCTTTACACATCTTATATATATGGTGAATATTAAAGTAACGTTTTTTAAGTACTAATACTTGTTTAGAAGGTAGTTGATATAATTGATATTATTAGGAGAAAGTTGTTAATGGTAAATTGATTTCAATTTTTTATATATTAATATTTTATTGAACTTTTTTGTCTGGTCTTTCGAAATATATATTAGATAATTATTTAAAATGTCAGCTTAATAAATAAATCGTGTGTGATATATTAAGAAGTAGTCTGATATCATAAATATTAGGCGAACCAATAATTATATTATAACAGATTTATGATAAGTTGCGAAAAAATGTGAAAAAATTGTGCATAAATAAATTAAGTTAATTTGTGAGCTTATTTATATAATAAATTTTTTTATATTATGCTCATGTTTGGAAAAAATTAAAATAAAATTTACATTCAAGTCAAAGTCAGTAACTAATTTTAATCACATATATTTCATTTGATTCACATTTTATTAATTTATATCAAAATCTATTAAAAATCTAATTTTAATCATCACTAAATAGTGACTATATAAATTCAAACTAAAATTTCAGTTCTGGTTTTATTTTTTTTCTCCAAAGAGTTTTGAGATTATTTATTTATATTCTTTATTAGAAAATAATTATTTTTATATATAGAAATTAATTGATAGTTTTGATAAGAATTTAAGAGACTTTAAAAATAAAAATTTTTACACTCACACTACTTTGAAAAAAAAAAAAAAAAAAATCTATTTTATTGATAACTAAAACATAATTGTTTAAATTAAAAATGAAAAAAAAAACAAAAACATGTTTTTAGAATTGTTCAAATAACGTGCTTATAAACGAAATAGTATTGTCCAATAAAGAGCTATCGTTTAAATTAAAAATAGAAAAAAAAATCTATTAAACGCATAATCGCACTTTTGAATTGTTCAATGGAGTTATCACGTGAAATTTGATGGGACAATATTCTAAAAGTAAATTAAAAAGTAATGTTGCTAAATTAATATTAATTGAATAACCAATTTCAATTTACTTTGAGTGCATAAATTAATATTTTTAAAACAGGAATTAAAATAAATGTAAAATAAGTTTCAACAAATAAACTAAAGAGTATTATTGGGAAAAATAAAATGATGTTGGGATAAAATGAGAAATCAAAATATTCTCACTCATCCACACTTAAGATTTAGATAGATAGATAAGCTCGTGCTTTGCACATTTTATATATATGATGAATGTTAAGTAACATTTTTAAGTACTAATACTGTTTTTGAAAATAGTTAATGTCATTGATATTATTAGATGAAAATTGTAAATGGTAAATTGATTTCAATTCTTACTAGTTAATATATTAATATTTTTATTGAAAATTCTTGTCCAGTTTTTCGAAATATATATTAGATAATTATTTAAAATGTCAGCTTAATAAATAAATTGTGTGTGATACATTAAGAAGTAATCTGATATCATAAAATATTAATGTTATATCCGTGCGATGCACGATAATTTATTACTCACATATTTTGAATTTATTTGTTATTATATGAAATAAATATTTAATTAAAAATGAGAAACAAAGGAAGATAATTAATTATAAAGGTACATTACACATACCTTAATTTTTATTTTTATTTTTAATGGTTCGTATGTATATCGTTCCAAGAATTTCTTTAAATATTGTAATTTGAATTGATTTAAAAATTAAAATGAAGAAGAAAAATTACATTTAAATAGAATTTGTAATAAGTAAAAAAAAAATAGATATATATGTGATATAAGCTCAGAATTTTATTAAAACGAAATGGAAAAGGAAAAGAAAAATAGATTGATGAACATTCTTATTTCACCCTCTTTCATTTTCTATTTTTAAATAAAAATATTTATATGATATTGACAAAATTTTATTTTTACGAATTTAAAAAAAAAAATCATAATTGATTTTCAAGAAGGGAAGACCAACCAAGAAATTTCGGGACCTGAAAAATGCAACTATTTAAAAATCTGCACTCAATTAGATTATTTTAAATCTAAATTTTGTCAAAAATAAATAATAAATATTGAATTAATACGACTAATTACTATTTTAGGAAATGTGTTTTACACAGGAAAATAGGTCAATACATGTTTCTTAGGAGTGTTCTCCCTTTATGTATTACGTTTTTCTTTTGTGAGCATATTTAGTCCTTGTTTGATCCCTCATTATCTACAAAATGAATTTAATAATAATAATTTTGTGGAGAATGTATATTTAAGCACCTGTTTGAGACTCATTATTTCAAATAATGTATTTCGCAATAATAAATTTGGTACAATGAGCTGTTAAAAAGTATGTTATTTTTAATTTAAATGTATATTATTTTATTAATAGAATGTTAGTTCAAAATGTTTTTTTTTTAAAATGAGGGTTTGAATAACTTACTATTTAAACAAAACAAAAAAATACGTATGTGATCATTTGCATAACTATTCAATTTTAATGATTATTGATGTAATTAATCTTTTCAAAATATAATTTTTAGATTATCAGAAATAATTTATCACTATTTGAATAGTACAATTAAAATTAGTAATAAATATCTTACTACAATATTTGATATTTAAATTTATTAAACAAATATTTCATTTAAAATTTAATTTAACATTACAAATTAAACACATGTGGTTATATATTGAATATAGCAATTAAGCAATATGAAATGTTAGTTTTGATTAAATTTTAACGAATGTATATCGCAAATACATTTAACTTTATATACTAAAAAATCATCTATGCATCTCGTTTAATGAAAGCGGCACAATTATTTAATCCACAAGATATAATACTTTATTACATACCCATATGGAATTAATTTTTTAAGAATCAATTTTTCTGAACATTCATTCTTAATCACACCTTCTCTAAAAAAAATTTTTGTACAATTTTTCATACTATTTTTTAAATATACATTCTAAAAAAATCACGTTTTCACAAAAACAATTCTCAAAAAATCAAAGTCAAATAGTGAGAATAATAATTTGAAAAATTATCATGATATGAAAATCGAGTAAAGTTGGATATCACGAAATTATACGAATTTTTTTTTTTTTTTTGCCCTATAATCTTTAAAACTTATTAAAATTAAGAATGATTAAAAAAATATTAATCATTCTATTAATGTTATTAACTAAAAAAAAAAATCAAATTATTAATTATTCAATATTAGTCTTTGTTAAATAACTTTTTCTATAAATTATTTATAAGCAGCGCATTTTTGTACCCACATATATATTTCAGAAAATATGATTTTAATATTAAAGATAACAAATGATTTGACCATTAATAATTAAAACACAATTTTTATATTGATGGTTACACATAATATTAAGAACAACAAATAAAAAAATAATAATTAAATGATAATTTTAATACTGATAAATAAAATATTAATTGAACTCATTCAATATTAGTGTTAACTAGTATTCGCACATGTGCGTTGCATGGAACAAACAAAATTATAATTATTAATTAATAACTAACTAACTAAATATATTCAATAATTAATGAAAATGTGAGAAATATATAACAAAAACAATTAAAATCATATATTATGGGAAAGAATATGAAGAAACAAAAAAGTATTCAATAGAAAAATTCAATGTAAATTAAAAAAAACTTCTTTAAAATTAATAATTGAGGTTCATAATTTTTAAACAATTACGATTCATGGTTATTGCATACAATACAACTAAAAAGAAATGTGGTATAAAAATGTATATTATAGGTGAATATATGGTTAAAAAGTAGATATTATGTATAGAATACCTCATTAATAAAATATAGTTAAAAAAGAATTTTAAAAAATGAGATGTGAATTAATGAATGTCAAACATAATTCAAAGAATGATCACAGAAAAAAAATGTTTTCCCAAAGAATGAATAGATATAATTTCTTTATTGGACTTTATTATATCAATCCTTAAAATTTAGGACATTAAAACTTTCCAATTAGATCGTACAGAACATCAATCAATACATGAAAAGGAATTGCACGTGTATTAAATTTATTTATGGAAAATAACAATATTTTTTATTTCTTGCGTTAATGTTGCTCAACGTTACAAATAATATTTTTGTAGATATTTTTAGTAATGTCAAAATATAATAATGATAAAAAAAGAAATTCTATTTCACAAAAGGAAATTGGTTTTTTTTTTTTTTTAAATTCTTGAATGTTTCATAATTTGTTCTTGAAATCCATATAAAAATTATCCAACTAATGAATCAATGTATTATAGAATTGATTAAACAATTTGTTAATACCAATGCACTAATTCTCGTGTAGTGGAGAATGAATGTCAATGCAATGGTGCTATTATAATTGATATTTAATAATTTTAAGTCAAACAAATAAATGACATATTTTGACCCAAAAAAATGATGTCAGCAGTTTTGGCGGGAAAACTTTGGCCAACTATCTTGTTATTATATATACTAGTATTCGCACCCGCGCGTTGCATGGAAGTGTTAATGTCCAATTTTGTTATCTGAAGTAATGGGAAAAAAAACACAGAATAAAAAATTTTAAAATATAAATTTAGTATACGAATAGTAAAAGTTTAACAACTAAAGTGCGATGATTACATATTACAAATTAGATCTAATCTAAATTTTGGAACACTTCTTTGAAAACCACGTTTGTAGTTGTATTGATTCGTTCACGATCTTTATTACAAATTATGATCTTTATAAAACCATTACGATTTGTCACAAGGGAAACTGCAACATATAATTTTTCGTGACTAAACATTGAATTTCTTAAATATTATCCAAACTACTCTTTAACCACACATATTGTCTCTCTAAGAAATTACAACCACTCTTTTTACCTCAAAATAATAAATACACTAGTTTATAAGCAAAAAAACATTAATATTTTTTGGAATTGGATAACATTATTGGCCCAATTTGATGAAAATGGATCCATGTATAATACCCAGTTGAATAGTGTATATATATATATATATTAAAAAAAAAAAAAAGGAAAACCAGAATACAATATTCTATACCTAACATCTAAAACTAAACGCAGATCCAAAAGTGGCCAAGACTTCCACCGCCCAACTCCATCTTGGCTCGGACAGTATCTTCCTTCCTTCAATCTCAATGCCATTTTCAGTTTCCATATGTTAGTTTAAATGTAAGATTATTATCAATGGTTTTCCGTTCCTGTTCACCATCGCATATCTGACGCTGGTAAAAAAAATTTCCCCCTTCAAAAAGAGTGCCAAATAAATAAAATAAAAAAAAGGAAAACCAGAATACAACATTCTATACCTAACATCTAAAACTAAACGCAAATCCAAAAGTGGCCAAGACTTCCACCGCCCAACTCCATCTTGACTCGGATAGTATCTCGATGCCTTTTTCGATTTCCATATGTTAGTTTAAATGTAAGATTATTATCAATGGTTCGCCGTTCCTGTTCACCATCGCAAATTTGACGCTGGTAAAAAATTTTCCCCCTTCAAAAAGAGTGCCAAATAAAATACTATTGTTAAGTTCCATATCCACCTCATCCAGTTCAAGCCAATGACGCCGGAAAATTGGATCTCAAGGTTGCAAACCAAAACTCACTATTATCACAGATTTGAGCTTCAAAATTCGTTTGGTGCTTGTACAGGTAGTAAAAAAATATCACTTCAAATAAACAATATGATGTGATCCGGACCAGGCATCGAAGGGCGAGGTTGAGCCATCGGCAATATGATAGTGATCTACGTGCAAAACGGAGCAAGTTCCGTGTTGGAATCGAGCCGAGAAGAGGAAAGAATCAAGCCGAGCCGAGCACACGGAATTGTTTATGCAGAAAAGGCCTTACGGCCGTAAGGGAAATTATTCACGGCCGTAACTCATACAATCACGGCCGTAAAACCAACAATCACGGCCGTAATCAATTGACGAGGAAAAATGAAGATTTGCTGCAGAACGAGGCTTACGGCCGTAAGCCTGGACGTTACGGCCTTAACATTTAAAAAAGGGCAACTTCACGGCCGTAAGAAATTCGTCACGGCCGTAACTAATATCACAATTTGATCAGAAAGTCCTTTACGGCCGTAAGAGACGCAGTGCCAGATTTTCCGGGGATTTTCAATTAATTTATTTCCTTTTATTATTTTTGGTTATTTTCCTATTTTAGAATTTTAGCATAATTAGAATTCTATTTTGAGTAAATTAGATGCTAGGTTATTTTGCTTATTTATATTTCTTTTCATCATTGTAAACATTAGACAAGTTTGAGTTGATTAATAAAATTTGTGAGAGGATTCTCCAAAATTGAGAGGTTGAGTTTATTCCCTTTTTTTGAACTTATCAAAGATCCGATCTTTGTGGCGTTCTTCCAGCAAACTTATCAAATATTCGCAAGAATATTTGTGGCGTTTCCAAATTCGATACTTATCAAGGAAATTGACAAGTCCTTGTGGCGTTCATCAATCTTGGTTCTTCAATCCGCATCGCCATAAATTGCGTCGTGATTGTCGGGTCAAGGCTTTACCGTCGTTCTATCCTTATTTTTTGTTGTTTGTCTTGTGTCGATCTGATTTAGATCTTTCCTAGGTTTTAATTATCGTTATTCCGCGTTGTTCGACGAGATTCCCCGACCGGGATCGCGTCACAATAATTTATATTCTGAATTTATTTCTTTTACGTAAAATAAAGTGACACTTTTTTTTTCTTCAGAAATTTCATTTTTCATCAGCAAACAATATTATTGCTCACACATCTGTTCGGTCTATAAGCAATTGTTGAGATCCCAATTCGAAGTGTGATAAATTTCATTCGTAGCTCAGAAATGTGCAAATCTACACAAGGTTGGAAAAAATTTGCACTTTTGTAAAGTTAAACCTCTCTCAATTTTTTCTAACTAAGTATGTGTTAGAGATTTAACATTTTTTTTTTTATTTTACAATCAAACGATGTACTGACTAACTACCGGTTATGTACCGGTATGTTTTTTTTTTGAACATATTTTCATGCGAGTATGGGTTTGAAGATAGTTGATCCATCCAGCAAAGTTGTTTCTGAGAAAACATGAAGAATGACCACATCAATAAAAAATAACGAATTCTACAAAAAATCAAGGTACACCCCTCTTATCTTTTTTTTCTCGCACAAATTGTTATTTTTTTCAACGAATAAACATTGGGTTTTTTTTATTTTTATTTTTTCAAACTGTCAATGGAGGCAGAGATTAGATAAAGGGTATATGAGATTAACATTCTTTCTTAAATGTTTTTGCATGCAAGGTTGGGTTTGAAGAGTATTGGTCCATCTAAAAAGGCTTCTCCTGGAAAAACACGAAGAATGTTCACATCCAACAAAATAATTAAGTGAAGAATAAATCATGGTAGACCTCTGTTATTTTTTTTTTTATGTATATTGTGTTTTTATACGAACAATAATTAAATTCCATTTAATTTGTTATTTCCAGTTCGTTATGAACATTTTAAAAATTGAATAGCCGTGATAATTACCCAATTAAAAGTTGAAGATAATTAAATTATGAATTAGTAAAATCTATTTTATTTAATTAAAATGTAAAGTGCTAAAAAAATGAATAAAAAATTCTTAATATTTACACTACTGAGGAGCAGAAAGCTATAATTTAATTAACTTCAAAAATATCTATGAACTTTGAATTAGATAGAAAACATACCTTCCTGGGAATAGTCTGAAAAATTGTTATCTTCATCTACACATAAAATTTAAAGGTTAAAACAATTATATATAAATTTTGAAGTAGTATTACAGATGTAATTTAGACATTTAAAATACAATTACCATCAGTGTTGAGATTGACAACCGCACTTTCAAAAGTTCCACCATCAAGAAGCATGTCTAAAATGTCTGAAAAGTATATAGAACTTTCAATTAAAATTAATTATTATAATTTACAGACATTTCATTACCTGGATTTTTTCATATTAAAATGAATATGTTAGTAAATTGGATAACTTACTCGTTTTATTTACTTCATGTAAATCTGAAACAACCTGTTCAAGGCTCTGGGCAAAGGCATTTGAAGAACTTGAGTTCTCACAAGTAAATTGGATAACTTATTCGTTTTATTGTAGCAACCAAAGACTTCAAAGCAATCCAGATAAAAAACTAACAAATGAAGCTTCTTTGAATTACTTCAAATTTGTTTCTCGAATTCCAGCAAAATATGAATTCTTCACTAAGTGTGCCTTTTTTATGCAATAAAAAATATACCAACAATCCAGAAGGAACACTATCAATTAAAGCTTACTTGAACTCACTTTTTAAAATGTTTCTCCAAAATGGATCCCAGAAAATGATTTCTTCAGAGAACGTGTCTGTTCGTTAGGGAGAGTGTGTCTTTTCGTATGACTTAGAGGGATTGAAAATAGAGAGAAGATAATCTATGAAATATTTTTTATACAATCAGGATGCATGATCTTGGTTTATGAACAGACACATTTATCATCTCAAAGCTACTTACGGTTTAATCATGCATTTAATTAACCTTCTAAGTGAAAAAGAAAAAAAAACCTTCTAAGTAAATCTGAAAACGGATGTTAGATTTACACTATGTAACATAACTAATATCAATTATTCCTCGATAACTAATTATTTAATTTTTTATATATATTAAATAATTACATTTTCCAAAACTTTATAATAAAATAAAATTAAGATGAGGAGAAGTGAAATGAAAAGTCCCAGATGCAACACTTCGTATTCCGTCCGGATTCAAATCGATGTCAATTTTTATTATTATTTGTTTAAAATATATAGACTACTACATTTAAAAATTATTGTACAATTCCAAGAAATTTTGATTATGTGTTACAATTACAAATAGATATTTTATTGTAATTATATAATATTATATATCCAACATTGACTCAACTGTAAACGTGCACTCATTTTTTAATCGCATTCAATACTGGTGTCAATTATTATTTGTTTAATATGTACATGTTTCTACATTTAAAGCAATGCAACTTCAAAAACATTAAAACAATTCCAAGAATCATTGCACCAATTGAACACTACCGTAATAAATACAGCAAGAAAACCTGTGTCCTAAATTAGTAAAGATTATACAAAATTGGCAAGTGTTTTTGCGGGAAAGTGTATGTGTGTTAAAATGGCTGCTAGCATATACTATTATTATATATATAAAGAAAAGATTAAGATAATAACATTAAAATTGATTAAAAAATATCAACAATTATTTAGCATTTACCATAATGTGTGTGCGCGCGCGTGTGTGTGTAAAATTAAGGCAATAAATGCGTTTACATTTATCTAAATTTTGCATTCACATTTGGCATACATCCCGTCTGATTCACATTGTTTAATTTTATAAGAACTGGCTATTTATAGAAATAGAAAGTGGGCAGAAAAATATTTTTAGGAACTATCCAACTATATATATATATATATATATTAGACAAATCAATAATTGCTTTATAATATATTTATGATAAGTCGTGAAAAATATGAAAAAATTGTGCATATATAAATTAAATTAATTTTTGTTTTTATAATAAAAAAATTATATTATACTCCTGTTTGGGAAAAACTAAAATAAGATTTTCATTCAAGTTAAAATCAATAATTCATTTTAACCACATATTTTATCAGACCCACAATTTTTTATCCACATTTTATTAATTTATATCAAAATCTATTAAAAATCTAATTAATCATCGCTGAACATTGATTATATAAATTTAAACTAAAATTTCAGTTTTAATTTTTTTCTTTTCCAAAGAGTTTTAAAATTATTAATTATATTCTTAATTAGAAAATAATTATTTTTTCTTTTTACATAAATTAATTGATGATTACTATTTATAGAAATAGAAAATGAGCGGGAAAATATTTTTAGGAACTATCCAACTTTTATATATTATTATATTATTATATAAAGTTTAGATAAATCAATAATTTCTTTATAATATATTTATGATAAGTCGCGAAAAATGTAAAAAACTACGCATATATAAATTAAATCAATATGTGTTTTTATTATAATAAAAAATTATATTATGCTCATGTTTGGAAAAAATTAAAACAAGATTTCCATACAAGTCAAAGTCAATAATTAATTTTAATCACATATTTCATCAAATACACAATTTTTCATCCACATTTTATTAATTTCTATCAAAATCTATTAAAATTTTGATTTTAATCATCACTAAACAGTGACTATATAAATTAAAACTAAAATTTTAGTTTTAATTTTTTTCTTTTCCAAAGATTTTTAAAATTATTATTTATATTCTTAATAAGAAAATAATTATTTTTTCTTTTTATATAAATTAATTGATAATTTTGATAAGAATTTAAGTGAGTTTAAAAATCAAAAGTTTCACACTCACCATACTTTGAGGGAAAAAAATATATTTTTATCGGTAACTAAAATATAATTGTATGAATTAAAAAAAGAAAAAAATCATTAAAAACATAAACATGTTATTTGAATTGTTTAAGAAGTGTGTTTATAAACGAAATAGTACTGTCCAACAGATGACTAAAAGATAATTTAAAAATTAGAAAAGAAACCTATTAGACACAAATGCACTTTTTGAATTGTTCAATGGAGTTATCATGGGAAATGAAATTTGATGAGACAATATTTTAAAAGTAAATTAAAAAGTAACATCGCTAAATTAATATTAATTGAATGACCAATTTCAATTTAATCAGCGTGGATAAATTAATGTTTTTGAAATAAGAGTTAAAATAAATGTAAAATAAGTTTCGATAAATGAAATAAGGGTATTCTCGAGAAAAGAAAATGATGTAAGGATGAAATGAGAAATCAAAAGATTCTTACTCATCCACACTTTTAAGGTATTATTATTATTATTTAATTAATTTAATTTAATTTAATTTTAATTTAATTGTAATGTAATGTAATTGTAAATATTATGTATAGCTAGCAAGTATTAATATTATATTTTAAATCATTGGTTATCCTTAACATTATAAATTATATTTTTATTGAAATATATATATATATATATATTATTAATTATTAATTATTTTAATAAATTAAGTCTCCGTTCGTGGTTAGATTTTTTTATTTTTTTAAACAAAAACATTGTTGTCTTCGAGGTAAAATGTGTGGATGAAAAGTGGTTTCAAAAAAATGTGTGGTTGAAAAAAGTAGGATGGAAAAAGGAGTTGTTTATAAATATATTTATAGATAAAGTTATCGAACGTCTTAGTCTACATCAATATTCTATATAACCCTAATTCGTTATCCCCTTTTTTCTCTACCCACTCCCCAAAATCGCTGTTGAAGATCACCAGTGGTACTGGTGGTTTTCTGTGGTGGTTAATGGTTATTTTTAGTGGTAGTGGTGGTGGTGGTTTGGATTTGTTCTGGGGATTGACGTAGTGGTGAGTCAGTTTATGTGGTGTTCGAATGGATTGTGGTTGTGGACGATGAAGGGTTTGTGGAGTTCGGGGTGGCTTCAATCTATTTCATGTGGTGGTGGTGCATTATGTAGGCGGCGCAGTGGTGTTGTGTGATGGTGGTTTTTGTGGTTATTTTGCATTGTGTGTTTGATTCACAAATGCGGAAAAGAAAATTTTTTCCATGTAAGTTGGAAAATAAAAAAACACCACCTCTATGAGAAATCATTTTCCATGAAATTGGCCAAAAAAGTGCTTAAAGTGATTGTACCGTGGAAAATAAATTTCATTTCCTACTTGCAATCCAACAACTAAAGTAGGAAAATATTTTATCAAACACACGATGATGGTATGGTTGTTGTTCGTTGGATGAAGGGGTGGTTGTGGTAATTGTGATGTGCATGTGGTGGTACGGTTGGGTGGGGGTGGGGGTGGGGGTGGTGTAGTGGTGCAGGTGACAGTGGTCGTAGTGGCGGTTGCGAAGACGGTAGGTGGTGGTATTGTTGCCTGTGATCGGTGGGGGTGGGGTCGATAAATTCCTAATTTGTGGCTCAGAATTTTTAATGTTGTGACCAATTAATTTTGAAATTTGTGTTCGTTAAACGAACTGTGACCTATAAAAATTTTGAATTATGAGGAAATAAAAAAATAGTTGTGACTAATAAAATTTGATATTTGTGTGACTCTGTAATTGTTAAATGAGTTGTGACCTATAAGATTTTTGAATTGTAACAAAAAATAAATTTTGACCTATAAAATTCGAGATTTGAGAATCACAATTTTTTCAATTGTGACTAGTTAAATCGATAATTCGTGACAAAAAAATGTGTTGTTTTTTCAGTTGTCACCAATAAATTTGAAATTTGTGACCATTAAATAAGTTGTGACCTATAATTTTTTTTTATTGTGACAAAAAATAAGTTATCTATAAAATTCGAGATTTGTGGCTCACAATTTTTTCAGTAGTGACTAATTGAATCAAATGAGCCGTGATTAGGAATGAAATTGTGACGAATTATATTTGTAATTTATGGTCGAGAAATGAATCGTGACCTATAACATTTATAATTTGTAACCAAGTAATAAATTGTGACTTATTGATTTTATAAATTGTGATAAAAAATAAGCCGTGACCTATAAATTTGTAATTTGTGACCGAAAATAAGTTGTGACCTATAAATTCTTAATCTATGATCGAAAAATAACTCGTGACCAAATAATTTTATAATTTGTATCCGAGAAATTAGTAGTGACCTATAAATTTTGTGATTTATGATCGAAAAATAAGTCGTGACCCTTAATATTTGTTATTTGTGATCGAATAAAAAATTGTGATCGATTAATTTGATTATTTGTGACAAAAAAGCTATGACCTATAAATTTTTAATTTGTGATTGAGAATTAAGTCATAATCAAATAATTTTATTATTTACGATTGCGAAATCTCATCATTTGTGACCTATAAAATGTATGATTTGTCACCGTGACCATAAATTGTATAATTGTGACATTAAATTTTATAATTACCTATTTAATTACATATTTTTTAATTAAAAACCTGATTTTTGTATAAAAACTAAAACTTTCTTAAATCTTAAATTCCAACTTTTAAATGTAATTTATCCTACTCTTAAATTTAAAAGAAAAATTACGTAACTACCTAGATGTAATGTATTGTAATTGAAAAATACTTGATTTTCATACTATTCGTAATAATACTGGATTTCATTCCATGACTTTAGAAAAATACCGGATTCTTACGAGAGAGAGTGTAATATTTAATTGACTTCATTAAATAGTAATCATTTATTTTAGGAAAATTGTTACCATTTTTTTAGAAGATTAAATTATGCAATTACACGTCTCCTAAGGTCTTTGCAATTTGGAAATTTTTTTCCAAAATGGAATAAAATCATAATTAGCTACTGGAAAGTCTATACAATCAAAATAACACCATGATTAATTATAATATATTACAAAGTTCTTTGTATTCTTATAGGGCATGTAATTGCAGCAAAGTAGTAAAATTATACATTACGTATAACATATTACGAAGGACGTTAGAATTAATTAAATTACATTGCATGTACGTCTCATGTCGATTTATAATACATGGCATGTAAGAATCTGAATCCTGTAATTTCACTAGACAACACATTACATAATATTTATTTTAATTATATTACAGACTGTGTAAGATTACAACGGTGTAAGATTACATTACAATGCATTTGATATTCAGTTCATTGAAATTATAATGCGTGTAATGTGCTGTCACAATACGGTATTGTTCCCTCAATATTACAATGCATGTAGTACACATTTCACGAATTATTACATGCATGTAAATTTTCTATATTTCCATACTATGAATCTGATCATTTTTCCTGAAAGTGTAATATTCATTACACGTATTGTATGAATATTGCACTTAATGTAATATTCGTTAAAGTATTGTAATCGTTCTTACAATTATCATAATATAACGACATAGAAGATGACTTTCCATATTATTAGCTGACTGTAAAGGTAATCACACCCCTAATTTAATCTCCTTAATAAATGATAATTACATCCCTAAATAATGTGTCCATAATTAATGAGGTCAATCAAATATTAGATACTCTCTCATAGAATTCGGTATTTTTCTAAATTGTTTCTAAATAATGTATTTATCTAAGAAGGATTGAAGGAACTAGTGTAGAGTCTAATTAATCCAATTTAAAAATTCTGACCCAATTCTAATTTTTGTTTAGGTTGTTTACACAAATACCCTTATTTTTGGACCACTTACCGAAAAACCTTTTAGAAATTTTTAGGAATTTAAAATACTTTGTAAATTTTGAGTGCCACATTTTTATTATTTTGTCACTGTTAAAAAAAAGTGACATAATGTCAATTATTTTTAAACAGGTGACATGTATGTTACTTTTTTTAATCAAATATAAATTAAAACTTTAGATAAATTAATGATTTGTTAATTTTATTCAAAATATTTTAATAATAGTCTCACTTTTTTTTTTAAAAAGTGACACAATGCCACTTTTTTTTTTTAAGTGATATAATTTTATTTTTTTTATCACTCTCTTCTTTTAACTAAAAAGTGACACTTTGTCACTTTTTTTACTTGAATGTCAATATTTTAATTTTTGCAATATTCATCATTGACTAACAAATTACATAAATCAACAAATATTTATTAGACACATTACATATTCTCCATACACAAACACAATGTTAGTTTTTACTCTCTTTTTTTAACTAAAAAGTGAATCATGTAACTTTTTAGTGAAAAAAGTGACACTTTATCACTTTTTTTTTTTACTTGAATGCCACTTTTTCAGTTTTTACAATATTCATCATTGATTAATAAATTACACAAGTTCATAAATACCAGTAAACACATTACACATTTTTCATTCTCCAAACACAAACGCAATGTCAGTTTTTTACTTTTTTTTTTTTAACTAAAAAATGAATCGTGTAAGTTCGTAATGGGAAAAAGTGACACTTTATCACTTTTTTTTATTTGAATATTACTTTTTCAATTTTTACAACATTCATCATATACTAACAAATTATACAATTCCACAATCGTTCTTGAATGTATACGGGGGGTTTTCCCCCTTCCAGACGTGGGTTTTCCCCTCCCCGAGACAGGGAGGGGGAAAAACCCTGCCCCTCATAAGGGGGCGGGCCCCACCCACCCCCTAATGAGGGCAGAGAAAATTGTTCTCCCTCTTGAGAACAATCTCCTTGATGTATATTTCAGGGAATTTTCAAAATACTCTGGTCATACAAGGGATAAGTCAAAATACCATAATTTAAAAAAAAAAAATAACAACAATAACCTTCTTTCAATAAAAAGACATGGATGCCCTTATAACTTATACTTTCCATGTACCCTTCTAGTCACATTAAAACAAAAAAAAAGTCTCACTTTTAATTAGTCTCTCATTTTTCATTTGCTTGTACTCAATACACAGATAAATTATTCTCTCATTTTCATCTACTTGTGCTCCAAAAAATAGCAGAAATTTCTACGTTCAACTGAAAGATTTCATTAGCTACGTCTCATCCGTAAGTTGAATAAGCAATATTTATAATACTGTATTAATTTCGTTCTCATTGTATTAACTTATTCAACAGATCTATAATTGTAGTAACCAAGAATTATCGAATAATTCATCTATTATTAATTTTTTAGTTTATAAATTTAAATTTTTCGATAGATCTATAATTATGTAGACTAAACAATGAAAAATTAACATGGAGAAGTGTGAAAAAAACTGTCAGTTTAGTAAACATAATTTGAAGGAAGAATTGGATGGCCGACTGGTCCAGAGTGTAGGTCACAATCACGGTCCGATCGGATTGATCATAGTCCGGCCAGACCATGGAGAAGTTCGGCCGGACCATGGATAGTCCGATTGGACCGATCGCAATTCGGCCGGACCATGGTCATGGATAGTCCGGTCGGACCGACCACGGTCCGTTTGGATTGACTATTTTTTAATTCTTTTTTATTAAACTTATTGTTATTCTTCCTAACTTGTTGTTTTGAATATTTATCATTTTTAATTAATGCAAATATGGCTTTCGTTCCAGTTTCATATTTTGGTGAATTCGAAGTTGACGAATATCTGATATAGTCATGGAAATATACAAGTGATCAAAATATTTCTGGAATTTTTATAACACCAAGTACTTCATTTACATACTTGTACTGGATAATACAAGAAAAACTCGAAGTGGATCCAGCTAAATATGATATGAAATATGGATTTCTATTTAACTTGAATGTTCCGGTTACATTGCCGCCCGTGTTTGTTACTTCTGATGTTCAAATTATGTGGTTAATTGAGGCAAACAAATAGGAAAATATTCCTCTTAGCGTAATTTTAGTACAGAAGGATATCTCCGATAATCAGAATGAAGAATTAGATGGTGGGGATCAGAATGTGAATGATATTTGGGACACATTAGAAATAGCTTGTGAGGATGACGATGTTATTCCTGATACAGTTGCTATAAGCCATGATCCTCTTGTCGCGCATAGAGGTGACAAGGTAGTCGAAGAGAATCAGGAGGACATCCCATTTACAAACGATGATCTAATTGCTTTATCCAAACGTTGACATGAGCACTTCGAGAACTCACTGGCTGGGCCAAGTTCATGATCAACTAATTATTCACGTGTGGTTCCAAATGATGAAGAATTGGAAGTCCAGCAATTATTTAATACTAAGCAAGATCTCCAAGAAGCAGTTCACGATATTGCAGTTAAGCACAATTTCGAGTTTAAAGTGAAGAAGTCAGATAAGAGTACCTACACAATTGTCTGTGTAGACGACAATTGTAGTTGGTGTCTGCGAGCAACGAGAATGGACACAAATCAATTCTTTGTAGTTCACAAGTATGTAGTAGAACATACTTGTCAAGTGGGCATTTGTCGAAATGATCACAGACAAGCACGTTTATGGTTTATCGAACTACCGGTAATGCATAAGTTTGATGACCCAAGGACTATCTACAGACCTAGAGACATCATTAATGATGTGCAAAGAGATTTTGAGGTGACCATGAGATATCAGAAAGTCTGGAAGGCTAGAGAATGTGCGTTAGAGGATTTAATGGATTCACCCGAGGAAAGTTATGCTAAATTGGCCAAGTATTGTCATAATATGTCGAGAACTAATCCTGGTTCGGCGTTCTTTATTGAGGATGACGACAACAATTGCTTCAAGTATTTTTCATGGCTCTTGGACAATGCATAAATGGATTTAGAAGATCGATGGGACCTCCAATTCTAGTAGATGGTACAACACTGAAAGCTAGATATGAAGGCAAGTTGATTTTTGCTACATGTCAGGATGCCAACATTCAAATATACCCTCTTTCGTTCGGCATAGTGGATAGTGAAAATGATCTAGCGATGAATTGGTTTTTCTCAAATTTGAGGAAAGTACTTGGAGACGTCGATGACCTTGCTTTTATAATTGATTGGGGGAATTCTATCATAAATGGTATTGTTGAAGTTTTTCCCGAAACACACCATGGTTATTGCATGTACCATATACACGACAATTTGAAGACAAAGTACTGGGGCAGTGGGATTGTTACTTTGTTTAAGAGAGCGGCAGAGTCTTAAACTTTTGAAGATTATAATAAGTTCATGATCGAAATAGATAACAAGAGTAAGGATGCCTCGGGGTACTTAATATATAAGTTGGGAATTCAACAGTGGGCACATTGTCATTTTTCAGGACATCGATACAATATGATGACGTCAAATAACGTGGAGTCTTTGAATGAATTATTTAAGAAGGATCGAGAGTTACCAATTCTGGCAATGATAAACAACATTAGGGAGAAATTACAGGTTTGGTTTTACGATAGACACGAGGAATCTCAATCATGCACATCTTATCTCACCCCTGCCATGGAAACCAAACTCTTCAAGACATTAGACCTGGTTAGAAGGTTGTGCGTGGAGTCACTAGATCAGTTTTGATTCAACGTAATATGCAGACGTAATGTTGGTTATGTTGTGTACTTGAATAACAACACGTGTAGACAGTTTCAGCTTGAGAGTCTTCCATGCACTTATGCAGTTGCAGTTGCTAAAAATCGAGGCTTTTCACCACATTCATTATCAACTGAATACTACACGATTGCTTTTTGGAGAGAAGCGTATGCTGAAACTATATTTCCTATACCAAATGAGGTTGAGTAGGAACTTCCCGAACACTTGCTCTCGCTTGATAATTTATTGCCACCAGATGTTCGCCGATGTACTGCTGGATGTGGAAGTACGTCTAGAATACCATCTACTAGAGAGTTTCCCAAACCACGTAGGTGCGACGCAATCGATCATACTCGCCAAACTTGTACTAGTCAGATTCCCTTGAATAGTTAGTTTGATCACTATTAAAACTATTATTGAAATTGTAGTAATGATTGATAATAAATTATCTTATTTGCTTGATGATAATAAAGTTAGTGAATTGCTTATCATAAGAGGAAATATGATAAATGTTTCTTGGGGGAAAAAGATATTTTTGGCCACCACAATTTTTTAATTATTAGTTAATTGCGAAACCAAAAAAAAAGAAAAAAATATGAATTTCACCTTTGCGGGATTGTTTTCACGGAAGAGTTTGAGACACATGCTATATAGATTATCAAAATCCATTTCCATCTTCCTGCGATTCTCCACCTTTACATCTTTATTTCCATCGAAGTAAAACTGTAAAGGTGGAGAATCGCAGGAAGATGAAAATGGATTCCGATTATCCATGTAGCATGTGCCTTGACCTCTTTTTTGAAAGCAATCCCGTTAAGGTGAAATGCATAAATTTTTTGTTTCAGTATTATTTAATAATTACACGTTTGTGATGGACCACAATATATTTTTTTCTAAGAAACATTTATCCTATTCCCTTGCAAGATAAGCAATTCATGAACATTTCACCTTCGCGGGATTGCTTTCACAGAAGTCGTCAAGCATATGCTGCATAGATTATTGAAATCCATTTTCAACTTTCTGCGATCTCCACCTTTACAACTTTATTTCCACGGAATCAAACACTAAAATAGAAAATTAATCCGCTGATGTCATTAGTAAATTAGTTTTCTATTTTAGGATTTGGTTCTACTAAAGTGAATTTGTACATGTGAAGAATCGGACGAAGATGAAAATGATTTTCGATTATCCGTGTAGCACGTGCCTTGAATACTTCTGTGAAAGCAATCCGAGAAGGTGAAATGCATATTCTTTTCCTCAATTATTTAATAATCACATATTTGGGATAGCCTAAGATATCTTCTTTTCCAAAAAATATTTATCCTATTTTCTTGTGAGGCAATTCACGCAATTTACTCTTAATTAACAATTAAAATTTCATACCCTAAAACCTAAAATCCTAAACCCCACCAGCCGAACCAAACAGTCCGTCCAGGCGTCCAGGCGGACTCCCCAACCGGACGGTCCTACCAGACCGACCGATGGTCCTACCGGACCAACTTTTTTACTGTTTAGACTGATGGTAATTATTCATATATTTTTCAATGCTTTTACATAATCAATACGAACTTTAACTCTTATCAACTGAGATGTAATTTAATATTATACAAGAATGCACTCGTAATTTTAATAGTGGTAAAAGAAAATTGACAATTAAATATACTAGTTGACACACGTGCGATGCATGTGTCGTATATTAACTAAGTATGTAATAGCGTGTAGCAAAGTTATGTATGAAGGTTGTATAAATATCATAACGTTAATAATTGTAATTATAATTTCACAACTTTAATAAAAAATAATATAATAATTATATAATGTTAATATATACACCATAATAGTTAAAAAAATAATTAATATATTTTTTTCTTTAATGTTTAATTTTCTTGTTCTTTTACGTGTGATAGTCTACAATTTTAAATGATTAAATTTATAGATATTACGCTTTATTCCATATTTTGTTTTACGTGGTTTTTAACATTTGAAATTACTGCAGGATGGAGTATGCAGCTGATGTTGAACTTAGAGAGCGCCCATCTAAAGTTGAAGTACTTGACCTTCAAAAGCTTCACCACAGTTCTAGACAGCCTTGATGAGGATCATCAAGATATGTTGAAGCGGTCTTGCCCATGGCCTTTGAAAGAATTGAGTACGATGCAGTTTTCACTGCTGCTTATAGATTCTTTGATACTGCAACTTTTGAAGCCAGTTGACGTTGACATGTTCAATTTTTGCTTTGGGGATGGGAAATAGTCACCTTCTCGACTTTTAAGTTTGCCCTCATTATGGGATTAAAGTGTGGTGACAGGTCAGCGCCAGAGTCCTGGAATCCCTCAAAATTCAGGTTTTATGTCAAATACTTTTAAGGAAAAAGGATCGTTACAAAGGGGGAGCTCGAGTAAGCTTTACGGACATGTCCCAATACGTTGGACATATTGAAATTGGGCATGGTCTATACTATGGAGAGCGTTGTGAGGGGCAAGCAGAAAAAGACTGGTATTGACTTATATGCTTCAGAAGTTGTTGATGATATTGAAGTCTTCAACAACTATCCATGGGGATCTACTTGTTATGTCGATGCTGTCAACATATTCAAGAAAAAGCATTCGATGCCCAATACAGCGAAAGGCTAGAGGAAGTATGATGCGTACGGCTTACCGTTGGCTCTGCAAGTAATACTTTTAAAGCTTTCAGTTTGAATTTGTTTATTATGTTTTTCATTATCATAATAATTGTAAGTTTCGCAGATCTGGGAGTACGAGGTTATTCCCGCCTTAGGTGACATGTGGGTAGTTAGGACGGAGATGTGGTTCCCTCGGATGCTGCATTAGAGGGGAACAGAGAAGCCAAGCGCTAAGGATCTTTCAGTTATCCTCAATGATCCTCAGGTGAGCGTACAATTTGATAAAAAATTATTATCAATGTAATATATCGGCTTGACACATGATTTAAAAATCGTTCAAATGCTAATATATTAGCTCAAAGTTCATCACGAGTTGACGGCTTTGACCGAGGAGGAGGGGCAGGACTACATGCGTGAACTAGTAGTAATGTAATTTTAGATTGTTACTTGCTTTTTTGTCTTGTATTATATTGACATATCACATAAGCAATTAATTTTCATTTTCATTTGTTTATATACGATCAGCATGCTATCCGGAGATCACCTTCATCGAGGAGATCTCCCGCACTTGTGTTATTCTCCCATCCTACGGTATGTTCATTTGAAACAATATTTTTTAAGTTTATATTTTTGTATTGTAATTTGGGTTAAATAATTAATTTTCATTTCTATTTATTTATGTAGGATCAGCACAATCCAGTACGAGACATGTTCTCGCTACTCATGAGATCTCATTCATCGAGGAGATCTCACGTACCTATGCACCCCCCACTCCCCCGGTATGTTCATGGATTTAGTTTTAATAAGCAATAGTATTTTATTTGGGGTTAGTTTATCTCCTATTATATTAGTTGGAGTTTATAATTTGAATTTGTTATATTTATGAGTTGAGAATTATTTTGGAGTAGTTGGTGGTGTGGGAGTTTTATTGAGTTGTGGATGATATTTTGAATTGTCGTGGTTGAGTGTTTGAATATTTTTGTTTTATTGTGGCATTTTGATGTTCCTTTACAGGGTGACTAAGTCAATTTTTTAGGGGAGACTGTCGAAATTTCTGTAGAATCTTAAATTAACAATGATTCATTTAATTTTCACTTTTATTTTATCTAGGATCAGCATAGTCTAGTAGGAGACATGTCCCCGCCGCTCATGAGATCTCATTCACCGAGGAGATCTCACATACCTGTACCCTCCCCCACTCACGTGGTATGTTCATGGTTTTAGTTTTCAATAAACTATAATTATGATCACATTTACATGTTATAATATTTGAGTTAAATAATTAATTTTCATTTTATTTTTTAGTGCCCAGTACCTCACACTGATGATTTGTTTGAGCGTCCGTGGTGAGATTTGCGCCCTTTGGAATGAGCTCGGAGGTAAGGTCAACGCACTTCAGGATGAGCTCGGAGGTAAGGTCGACACTTCGGGATGAGCTCGGAGGTAAGGTCAACGCCCTAGGGATAAGCTCCAAGGTGGGCTTGGAGTATCAGATATGATGCCAGAGCTGGATGATAAGATATCTCAGATGACGGGGCATGGTTTAAGCAGGGTACCGACATGGGTGGCGGAGGAGGTGTCTCAGGTGGCTGGGGATGTGACTATAGGGGTGTCAGTGGGTGGGAGTGGAGGAGGAGGTGATGTGACTATGGGGGTGCCAGTGGGGGTAGATGGTGAGATGTCGCACAAGTCGATGGGAGTGGAGGATGAGGTGCCTCGGGTGGAGGTGGAGGTGCCTCTGGTGGAGGAGGAGGAGGAGGTTTCTCGGGTGTCTTAGGATGTGACTGATCTGTATGTGTCGACGGAGATGTTGACAGAGGTGTCGGGTGGAGGAGGAGGTGCCTCGAGTGTCTTAGGATATGACTGATCTGCATGTGTCGATGGAGATGTCAACAGAGGTAATGGAGGAGGTGTCTCAAGTGTCGGAGGAGGTGTTTCAGATGTCAGAGGTGCTAGAGGATGAGTCGACTGAGGTGCCAGTGGAGATTGTCCAGAAGAGGGGACGAAAACGTACTGTTGTGGTATAGGAGCAGATTGTTAGTAAGAGGACAAAACAACCATCACAACATGTTCTTTCTCCCTTCACGATCGAGGCTAAGAAGAGGACATTTGTGGACGACACTTATGTCAACTTATTCAGCAAAGTCGATCCTGCGAAGAAAAAGGCTTTTGATATGTGGTACCATAAACTTAGGTCGAAATAAGCTTCTTGTGATTTTGTTTATTTATTTTTATACAGTTAAAGTATCGTATATGATTTTCTAATTCTTTATTCATTCAGGTTTCACTTCCTCATTGGGAAGACAATCATATCCGATGCCAAAGATTGGTTCGGAATAGTCCTCGAGAGCAGAGCTTGGCTTGGCTTACCGATGATGTGAGTGCATGATCGTAATTATGTGAACTCACTATATTATTTGTTGATTTAATAATATTTAATTCACTTATGTCTTATGTTATAGTACGTTGATCTTGCGATGGAGTTACTATGCAATCGGGCAAGATTGCGACAGCAACCTTGTCTCGTATATGTAGCCAGATTATATGTTAGACTACATGGCAGGGGTAGAGCCGGTGTGTGGCTAGTCGTGGATGGATTGTACACACCTCTATATTATGGTGATCACAAATTCACACATTATTGTTGTTGAGATTGTGTTTGCTGAATCGAAAAGGTATGTGTATAACTCCGATCATGGTTGTCTCACAACGTCACAGTTGAAAGAAGCTCTACTATTGTATATGTACAATTGTGAGCCATAATAATTAGAAATGTAAAAATGTAATTTTTTTATATGTAATTGTATATCCCTACACACACACACACACACACACACTATAAAAGAGGATTCATTCATGGCACCATTCATAAGCCATGGAGCCATATTTTATTTACTTCATTGACTTTAGTTCAAAGCCAAGCAAGAGACACATTTATTGGCTCAAGCTGTTTTGTTGACTAAAAGGCAACATATCCATACCGTCCATAGAGTCTCTTTGTCTTTGCTCATATGCACACGCAGCATCCATACTATGTACTCCTTTGTTTTCCAATAGAAACCTTATCATCTAGAGCTCTTTTGAATGAACACAATGCCCCAAATCACCACCATTCACCATTTCCATTGCCATTGCCATTGCCATTGTCGTTTCAATATCTACCCAGCCCAGTTCGACATCTCCCCAACTCACGAACGCTAGCTATTCCACTTCACATGGCTACATTTCCCCAACTCACGAACCCTAGCTATTCGTGTCTGCTGCTCTCTGCTTTTGAGTTTCGACATTTCCACTTCACATGGCTTCACTTGTTAGCTCTTTCGACTCCATCAATCTGCACTATATTGTTCAAAATCTTGGTAAGATGTTGGTTCTTTAATTTTTTTTACCCGCATTCATTCTCTTCACGCCTCTTTGCTTTCGAACATATCAACATTAGAAAATTTCAATGTCAAGACAACATTTTCTAATCATGAAGTTTGGTTTAATAATTTCTTTTTGGCTGTGTTAGTTTAAAGTTATTGGTCTTTCATTAGTTCTTGATGGTCTCTGCTCTCTGTAATTTAACAATGTAATTTGCCATCCATAATTGTGATTTATGCTCATATCAAACTATAAAGATTATAGGTGGGATTACAATTGCTTCTTTGTCCACTTGTTTCTAATTTTTTACTCAAACTGCATGGTTACCTTTCAAATTGTCATTGCTTATGCATGAGTTTTTTCCATTATCAATTATTTATACAGAGGAGGTGTAGTATAATTCTTGCAAAATCACTTTAAAGATAGACTTTGTGTCTCAATGTGGGAATTTTACCAATGTTTATTAAGAAGCCTCATGTTGTTGAAGGATGCAATATGTGGGGAGGGGGAATTATTTTACCACGTGATGAATGATAATGTGATGATGGTGATTTATAATGTAAGTTACTTATTTCGTTAGTAAGGAGTTTGTTATTTTTAAAACTTAGCCAAATATGCTCTTACTCATTTGTTGAATGGTATGAAGAGATTAGATGATATTGATAATTAGAAAGGTAACTTATCTTCCTTTTAATGTGAATGAGAGGGAATTAGGACCAAGATGTGCTAAGAGCCAATTCAAATAGTTTGAGTTAAAAATGTCAGACCCTATGCCCACTAAACAAGAATGGTGTGTAGAGATCCTTAGAGATTATTGAAGACTTGCCATAATCTAGAATCTATTTACTTTACGCAAGAAAATAAGAACTATTTTTGGAAGTTATTTTGATTAATTTTCCTCGTTCATTTTCAAGGTTATTGTTTTGAATTATGTAGTTTCCATGCTTTTAATTTGGTATCTTTCACTATTTACTAGGAATTGCAAGGTAGAATAGATTTTTACATGGAAATTCTCTCCCAATTCTTCTTTCATCCTCTCCCAAATTTCTATTTTTAGCCCTCTTTCCCCATCTTTTGCTAAAAGACAATCTCATTTCATCCTTAAACAAAAACCACATAACATTATCCTTCCCCTTCTCACTTATTTTTAGTGTTCTGCTCTATTTTCACTTGCTTTATGTAACTTGTTGCATGATGTGTTCAATGTGTTGCTTATGACCATATTAAAAACTTTGACCTTTTCGCTACTTAGGGTTGTAGTCTTGTAGACAAATAATGCTTTAGCTAAACTTAAAAATTACTTTTAAGCAACTGAGCTTGCTTTAAATTAAAAAATGTTTTGTTTCTTAATGCCGGAAATAAGTTATTAGTTCGAAAGTAACACCCTAGCAGAATAAAAGAAACATGCTACTGTTTTGGGAAATCAAGATTTGGCTTAGGGTTGCCCATTTTTATTAATTCATGGGTTTTATTATATTTTTTGTCCTTGTATTACGATTTCACTGCTAAATTGCAGGCTGTATATGTTTCTTAACTATTTTAGTTGCACACCATGTCCATACAACTTTATAGTAAGATGAGCTACCGAGATCCATTTAATGCAAGCCGATTAGAAGCAACTAAGTACTTGGATTAATTATTCTGGAATATACTTTGTCTCTTTAGTGTTCACATGTAGAGACAAAACATGTTAATGAACTTTGAAGTTATCCCCTTGGGCATAGTCTCGCCTTATATTTGAGTATTCGTTTAAACTTCTATCGCTAACGTTTCATAATTTCACCTTTTATGCTTATAAGGTGAATTTGATTTTTGCAAGTTATCAAAATATTTATAATTTATGTTGTAGCTAATTTACTATTTTAGATTTTTCAATTGATGAATATGAATATGAATGCAGCGATTACTATGGCCATATGTGGTGAATGTGGAGAGCAAGATCTATACCTAATTTTTAGCAGAGACTACATTTTTTTGCTTGTTCATTTGGTGAGAATGTGGTCAGAATGTGATTTGGTGGGAGGGACACATTGTTTGAGCTTTCCATGGATTTATGTAGATGAATTTTATTAGACATGTGATTACTGAGTTTAGTTTGTGTATTTGGTCAATGAAGCTGTACTCATTAAAAATAGTAAACCGAAATAATACTCGAAACTCTTACTTGATTAGAAAAATAGACTAGTTGTTTTCTACTAACTATTTAAATCATGAAATGATAAAATTTGCCTACAAGTCGAAAATTGAATGGTCCATTGCAATTTCCGAATGAGGAAGCATTGATGCCGATATTTTATCAATTTTAAATCTTTGTCTGTATCATGGTATTATTCAAATTGCTTGCACTTTTTTTTTTTACTTTCTGCTTCTTCCTGAAAAATGTGAACAGTCCTGATTTCGTGGTTTGTGTATGAGACGAGACTTATGTTGAAGTAACTTCAGATTTTGACTTGTGTTGGATTTTATTGGAAAGACTGTTTATAACTCACTGGTCCGTCATCGTGAATTCTGATGATACTGGTACCAAATTGCTTGCACTTTTTTTTGCTTTTTGCTTCTTCTTGAAAAATGTGAACAATCCTAATTTCATGGTTTGTGTATGAAATGAGACATATATGTTGAAGGAACTTCAAATTTCGACTTGTGTTGAACTTTATTGGAAAGACTGCTTATAAACTCATTAGTTCGTCACCGTGAATTCTGATGATACTGGTACCAATTTTATGTTCTACTTTGAATTAGAGAATGAACTAGCAATGATCTTACTATTGAAGCAAAATTTATGGCCATGCTAATATATTATATTTAACAATTTCTTTAAAATCATTTAGGGTCCATGAAGTATTCATTTTTGATGTATGCTGCTTAGATGTTCACAATAGATGAAATAACTACGTTTTTTTTTTTTTTCATATATACTTTTTTCATGTGAAAAGTTGTTTCTTTTTCTAATGATGAAGTACAAAGAATTTTTCATGTGAAGGGTTCACGATGAGTGCGCCATCAGATACACAGTCAAGTAACAACGCAAAAGAGT
Source organism: Ligustrum vulgare (assembly GCA_963555705.1). Classification (NCBI taxonomy): domain Eukaryota; kingdom Viridiplantae; phylum Streptophyta; class Magnoliopsida; order Lamiales; family Oleaceae; genus Ligustrum; species Ligustrum vulgare. The sequence goes on along the minus strand of OY743177.1, from coordinate 22,976,587 downwards.
CCAAACACTTGGATCGACTAGCAGAAAATTGAGACGTTTGTCTAATCTAGAAGGTAATATTTTTTTGGATGAACAACTTTTGATTAAAAAAAAAAAAATTGTGCTAAAATGATTGCATGCTTTTAACATTCTATAGTATAATATGTATTTTAATTTGTAAACAACTTTAGAATTTCATTTTTGTATTCATTTTTTTTTTATCTATATATTATTTGTTTGTAATGCATTGATTTTGTTCGTTTTTTAAAGTTGAGACCATGGATGTACAAGAGAATGCTACATTTAGTGTTGAAGTAAGTGTAATTGAAACCGCAAACGACACGCTTCATGATCACATCTCAGGTACATGTTTTGTATTTATTTCTAAAAAATGTAGCATTTTATGCTTATTGCAGTTTTTCATTATTCATGCTTTATATACTCTTTCTTTTGTATTTTTCTACACCTTTTTATTTTTAATCTAAGCCAACTAACTTTTTTTTTTATTACTATTATAAATATTTTTACAGTTATGAAATTATAGTTCATATTTATTATTTCTAATTATTATAAAAAATATTAATAATTTTTTATCAACATTATTTAATTATAATTACATTTATTAACGTTATGAAATTATTATATATTTTGATCAAAATTATGAAGTTATAATTACAATTATTTTGATATTATTAATAAATATTTTATTAGCATTATGAAATTATAATTACATTTCTTATTTCTAATTATTATGAAATTATTATTATTATTATTATTATTATTATTATTATTATTTTTTATTAGCATATTATGAAATTACTAATTATGCATTTTTTATTAGCATATTATGAAATTACTAATTATGAAATTGTAATTAAATTTATTATCATTAGTAATGAAAATATTTACCTCTTTTACGTTATAAATTCTAAACATTATATATAATTTATTACAAAAATAATTTCTATAATATTTTTTATTATTGATATTAATAAAATAAAATGAATTTTATTCAAATTTAATTGGTCCGTCTGGATGGACCATACAGATCCGGCTAGACGGACCTATTGGGTAAATATAGTTCAACTGGACCTTTTGGTCTGGACTGACCAAAAGTTGGTCCGGTCGAACCTCTTTGGTCTCGATGGACCAATAGTCTGTCCGCCCGGACCAAAATGAATCGGTCCGTTGGACGGATTATCTTCTTCAAAATGCGTCGGGCGTAACGCCCACCCACAACTGGCGGTGGAGCTCGCTATAATAAAATCAACCAAATAACTTTAAACCATCAAATCTAAACTCAATAACATGATAAATTTATGAAAACTTCCAATCAAAACACTCAAGTTGTAAATCTAGAAATCAAAACTAAAAATGTAAACTATCCTTGTCTAATGTTTGAAGGTGATGTTGTATTGAACTTCTTCTTGTCAGACCAAGTTTCGTTTTGAGAGAGAGAACCTCTTCTTCGACGGACTAAGAAAAAAGAGAGAGAGTTTTGGACGGACCGAGAGCAAGAATTGGAGTAAGTGAAAAGGTATATTATTCTTTGTGAGTAATAAGCCTTATTTTGGTTTTTTTTTTATAAACTTATATTGATGGTCATGAGTCTCCAGCCTTTTTCTTTCAATCCCAACCGTCCATACTTTCTTTATCTAAAAATCCAGCCAACCATACCTCTCTCCCAGCTTCTCCAATTTTTTTCACCGTCCAATTGCCGACCAGCATTCCTAAAATCCTGATTCAGCTGACCACGCCCTCAGGGCACATTTTTCAATGACAAAGGTAAGGGATGAAAAAGTGTTCAACGCAGTCGGGTACATGATTCAAATTCTGAAATAATGAATTTATGCTATATGACAAGCGAGAATTATAACTTAAAACACCTCCATCTTACTTTGAAAAGCATAATCTGAAATTTACCTTCTTAACCAATTATTTAGGACAAGATCGATTAGAACCAAAAAACTAATTATTTAGGACAAGATCGATTAGAACCGCTTAGGTTAAACCCTAATCCAGCTGACCACTATTGTTCTCAAAAGAATTCCTGGCCGCCTTCTCCTAAATTAATTCCTCCCCAAACCGATTTCTCTGTCAATTTTTTGAATCAGTTCTGCCTCTCCCTAAGTCCAGCCGACTCCTCCAATGTATAAACACCACCTCTCAATCCTGTCTTCTCCTCCCCCATCATACCGCCCCCCCGTTCCATAGAAAATCAGGCCCTTAAATTAAATCTGGTCTTGAAGTGGGTTTGGAGCAGGCCCATACTAATTTTACAAGTCTTGGAGCACAGATTTTTTGGTTGAGAATTATGGAAGGTGCAGAAGAAGATGGAGTTGGAGTTTTGGGTGCAGAGATTGATACAAGCTCAACCTTCCGTTCGTCTTGTTTAGCTGGTGAGCTCTATGCCAACAAACTCAAACAGGTCTCCCCCCATCTCGCTGAGGTCGAAACCCAGTTTTTCTTCTGCAAGTAGAATTAGTTTTAGATTTGGACCGGATTATTTACGGGGTTAATTATTTGATTTGTTTAAGTTGTGTATTTTTCAAATTAGTTCATTAATTAGGGTATTTGGTGTTATTTCATCCTTTTGTTTTAGCAGAAAACCCGTTCCCAATCAATTCCCCGCCCCGTCTCCATTTCTTTTGCAATTATGAAAAGGCTTGGATTCAATTAAGCCGATATAAATGTGATTTCAAATTGGCGCAGATTGAAAGGAAGAAGACTGGAGAGGAGCCCTTTGTTTTTCTACTATCCCTTTCCTGTGAGTTTCAATTACTTGTTCTGTGAATTCAGATAAATATCTATTAATTTTCTCGATTACATGTTCTGCGGATCCAGAGAATTCTTGCATGTATATCTTAATGCTTTCTTGTAACGGTTCCCGTGAATTCCTAAAAAAAATCCGACCTTTCTTTGGTTTGCTTATTAGTACTGCCAAGCCTTTTAGCTCTGGAAGAATTATCAAACAGAAAAAACGCATCAAGAAAATTCATCAAAAAAATAAGAAATTTCCCAAATTATCAGCCAGGAAAGAGAATGTAGACCCTAAAGTTTATATGAGAGATATAATTGCAAAAATATACAATGTTTTGAAGTATTCTACTTGGGATTCTGCTCAAGAGCAGTTGGAAAATCTATCCATTAAATGGGATTCTTACACTGTCAACCAAGTTCTCAAGACTCATCCTCCAATGGAAAAGGCGTGGCTGTTTTTCAATTGGGCTTCAGGGAGGAAAAACTTTAAGCACGATCAATATACTTACACTACAATGATGGATATTTTTGGGGAAGCTAGGAGGATTTCATCAATGAAGTATGTCTTTCAGCAAATGCAAGAGAAGGGGATTAAGATTGATGTAGTTACGTACACTTCCCTATTGCATTGGATGTCCAATAATGGGGATGTTGATGGTGCGGTTAAGTTGTGGGAGGAGATGAAACTTAAAGGGTGTCGTCCAACAGTTGTTTCCTACACTGCTTACATGAAGATTTTGTTTGATTTCAAAAGAGTGAAGGAGGCCACTGACGTGTACAAGGAAATGCTTCAGTCTGGCTTGTCCCCCAACTGTTATACATACACAGTCTTAATGGAGCATCTTGCTTGCTCTGGTGAGGAAGTTTACTTTTTGTATTGCTCAACTTTCTTCTTTATCAGTTTTTGTTCTTGTCTGTTCTATCTTTGTTAATCGTTGTTAGGATGCGTGCTTACAGATATCGACTTTATTTTAAACTTCCAACTCTTTGAATATATAACCGTTCCATTCTTGAGGGTAGCTTCTATCTCCATCGTGCCCCTATGATTGGAAGCAGAAAGAGAAGAAAGCATGAAAAATGAACGCAATGTATTTCATCTTTGGTTGAAATAAAAGGAACATAGCAAAAGGACCAGCTTCCTACGTGCATAAAATGTACAAGTGGGCAGTACAAGAACTTCTGAAGCATTCATTTTCCATCGAATAGGGGCCGCAAATAAAATAGAGAATTTTGGGATTATTTTGTAAATCATCGTTAGATAAACTGATATACATTGTCTATAAGATTCTTCCTATTCCAAATTCACACTCCTTTCAAAGCTGTGGAGTTTGATGACCTTTTTAGCATCTCATAAACTTTGAAATCTCCATTCTTTTTGTTTCTTCTGAATCTTTAATAACATTTTCAAATACCCCCGATTCATTCCGAGGAGGAAGTTTACTTTATAATTTGTAATGTCTTGTTGTTCATGGTGAGAAAATAGTATGCTATAATTTGCAGATTTTAGCTTTCGTACTTTCATATTAATTCTGCTTTAGAATCCATGACATTTTTTAAAGTTGACTAAAACTGTTGCATGTAGCTTTCGTTTGATTTCCAATGTTGTATATTATGGTAATATCAAATATGTTTTGAGTATTTTCTTTCAATTAATTTCAGGAAAATTTAATGAAGCTCTCGAGGTATTTAACAAAATGCAACAAGCTGGCGTACCACCTGACAAAGCTACTTGCAATATTTTGGTTGAGATATGCTGCAGAACTGGGGGGACATGGGCAATGATGAAAATTCTTCAATACATGAAGGAAAATTTCCTTGTCCTACGGTATCCTGTATATCAAAAAGCACTTGAAACTCTGAAAATGGCTGGCGAAAGTTGTGAGATTCTTAGGAAAGTTAATCGTCACTTCTTTATAGAACATTTCAAGGAGGAAAAGTCTGATAAATTTGGTGAAACTGCTACTGACAACTGTTCCAATATTGATAATGGACTTGTGTTGAATTTAATCAGTATGCAGAATCTTGTTGCTGTTGACTATTTACTTGCTGACATGATGGACAAAGGTGTGCGATTAGATTCTGAGATAATCTCAACAATTATTGAGCTAAATTGTGCTAATTGTAGACGGAACAGTGCTTTATTTGCATTTGAATATGGTGTGAGGTTCGGGTTGAATATTGATAGAATTGCATATCTTGCCTTAATAGGCTTATCCATAAGAACAAATTCATTTTCAAAGGTTGTGGAGATTGTTGAGGAAATGGTTAGGGAAGGTCATTCTCTTGGAACACAACAAAGTGTTCTTCTTATATATCATCTTGGCTGCAACAGAGATCCTGTTTCTGCAGCAAAAGTATTTTGTATATTGTCTGATGGAGAGAAAAACACTGCTACGTATACTGCCCTAGTTGCTGCCTACTTCGCTTCTGGGAATGCTAACAAGGGACTTGAAACCCTCCAAATTATGGAAAATGAAGGCATTAATGTTGCATTAGGAACATATTGCGTGTTAGTTGCAGGTCTTGAAAAATGTGGTAGAGTTTCTGAGTTAGAGTTTTATCGAAAGAAAAAGAAGAAAATGCAAGCTGAGAGCAATTTGCAAGCTGTTTCAATGGAGGAAACCATATGTAATTTCCTATTTGCTGGAGATTCTGTGGTTCGACTTACTAGATAGGTCAGTTCCTGAGTTCCGGGGCATGGTTTCTACAGTTTACAGGATGTGGTAATGCAATTTAAATATTTGATTATAGACCCTGGATTGGGCTCATTTCCCCTCAACTAAAAGTGTCATCATTTTGCTCAGATGCTTGAAGAAGCTCATAAAAAGTGGACCTGGTTTCTGTTTTGCATGTTATACTCTTTTGGCTTCTATGGTATTCTTGATGCTATATATATATGTACAGCACAGAGACAGTTTCCACTTGAATTTGGGCAGTGACTCAATGACTATTAATTTGCCATTCAGTTAAAATTTTGCTCTCCTCATCTTCAGAAAAGCGCCTTTCAGAATTTAAGGAGTATGTAAGGTACCGTCTTTTCTTTTTCTATACAGAGAGAATTAATTGATAGGATGAGAAAGATAAACTTGGAGCACATGTTAACCAGATTAGTCAAAATAAAAGTAAAGATATAGCTAAAGGAGGATTCGAGAAATGACTGGGATCTGTTCTTAAAATGCTATGATTTTGGTCAATTAAAGACCAAGTAACACCCTCCTTTGAGCTTCTGCAAATGTTACCATCCTTATTGCCTCCTATGCTCTGGAATTTCGAAAGAAGTGTTTGAAAGAAGCAGCAAGGGTAGAGGTCTCTTCAAAAATACTAAGCAAACAGGCAGTGCTAGAAAAAGTCTGATGTCATTTTCCTTCCAATATGCCATTCTTTGTATTATACCTGACAAATGGGGCCCGCATTGCTTTTGCCAAGTCATGACATGACATGATGACACGAATGTCATGTAATAAGGCTGTAGGTGGTCTATGCAAGTGCGATCAGAAACCATAAAAAGGTCCTTTACTCGGAAGTATCCTTGTCCTTTCAAATAAACTATGGTTGCGGCTGGTTTGATAGGGGGAATCATCAATTGATTCAAGGCAAGAATTAGCTTTTCTTCTAAGCATTAACTTTTCTTTGGCACACCCTAACCTGGGTTTTGATTGCTCAAGCTTTCTTCTTGACCGTTTTACACGTGATTTTCATGTTAAAAAGACGCATTTTTATAAGTTTAAGGATTTCTATCACTTAGCTGAGCATATGCTAGGATTCTAATAATCGAATGTGAAATTATACATTATTTTCCTTCATTTTAAGGTTTCTCCTTGATTGGCTCCATAGCTTGAACCTTCGATAATGGGTTACTATGAGTAGAACCCATCAAGCAGAGAGGAATGTAATTGATTCTAACATTGTAAAATGAAGTTTGTGAAATTTTGGTGATATTGACTGTGACTGCTACTCCTAAAATGTCATTCTAGCCGACACTTGACTGAACTGATATCTGTTCTGATTCCCCTCTTGTGTCTGAGTATGTACCTCATTAGAGTACTAGCTAATAAATGCATTCTAATGTTTATAACACATATATTTATCTAATAAAGTGGTGCTTCAATTTTTCAGTACAACGAGGAACACTGTACTGGTCTCTCACTTGGTCTGAAACTTGAGTGATTATAGGAACAAATGCATAAATAGGCGTTGATGGTTTCTCCATGAGGATTTTGACCATGAAAGAAAGGAGTATGTTTTCTAGGAAGATCATTGTCTGCCACTCTAAATGGAGTGAGCTTAATACCTAGAGTATCTGTAGTCTGATTGGAATTGGATATTCTTCTTTTTAAGTGTAAATGTGGAGCCTTTTTATCCTGTTATATTCTGTTTACTGTTGGTGCATGGACAGAATGACAAAAAATTCCTTTTTTCCGATGTCCGATGGAGAGACTTTTAGGTTGATATAATTTTTTTTTTCCTTGTGAACTGGATATTAATAGTAACAATTCTTTGAGTACATGATATTGATGAATTGATATGGCACTATACTTCCAGATGAGTATTCTTTTAATGTCTCCCATTAGATTATGATAATGAATGCACATAAACATCATATCTTGATGAAGCAAGGAGTTCCTTGGGTGACAATACCCACAACTTTCATGGAATTAACATATTCTAAACAGTTGTGCTGGGAGAGCTTATTAGAGGTATTTTTTTGGCTAATGAAACTCTCATTAAGATAAGTACTATTTGTAAGAGCAAATCTGAGAATATAGCATATTTGGTTTTGCTGATCTTCAGATTCCATGAAATTATTTGAAATCCATTCTCGCACAGAAATTCATCTATGTACCAAAATCTAAATGCTCAAAAACTAACACCATTTGACATTTGAGACCACTAATTTCTCAGGGGCCAATAAATCTTTGTAAACTGGAGAATGTTATATTGTCTTTTGATATCTTTCTTTAAGTTCGGTGTTTGGGTTGGATGAACCGGATCCGGTCGGCCCACAATATTCTTGGTTTTCGTGGGCTGGTCTATTTTACAACATTTGAAGGTGTCCTGGCTAGGCTTGGACCTTTTTCTAACTGGCCGGTTCAGGATCTTTGCATGCCTGAGCTGGGCTAAGATGTTGATGTGTACGTTCAAGGATCTGTACATGTTTCTGTACAGACAGTTTTTTTCTAAGGTAAAAGGTTGATTTTGTTCGGTAGAAAAAATAAAGAGAAGAATACATGATTAAGGTTTGTAAAATACACAATTTCAAAATTAAGAAACTTAAGGTTTTAATTCAAAAATAGGTCATAATTAGTTATTAATTAATTAATTATATATATAAGACAGTTTTTTTCTAAGGTAAAAGGTTGATTTTGTTCGGTAGAAAAAATAAAGAGAAGAATACATGATTAAGGTTTGTAAAATACACAATTTCAAAATTAAGAAACTTAAGATTTTAATTCAAAAATAGGTCATAATTAGTTATTAATTAATTAATTAATAACTAATTATGACCTATTTTTTTGATATGTATATATTAAGGTCACAATCACAAATTTCTTTGTTCATAATTTGTTTTCGAGCACAAATTTCGAATTTTGTAGGTCACAATTTTTTTGTCGTAAGTCTTGAGTTAATTGATCGCAACTTAATAAATTATGAGTCACAATTTTTTATTGTATCAAATTACAAATTTCATAGTTCACAAATTTTTTTCTCGAGCGCAAATTAATCACAAATTTTTTAGGTCACAATTTTTACAAGCTATAAGTTTTCTCAGTTACAGATCACAAATTTTATACGTTACAATTTGTTTCACGGACTATTTATCAAATTATTTGGTCGCGACTCATTTTTTGTCAAAAAATATTGATTTAATTGGTCACAAATTCTCATTCACAACAAATTTTATAGGTCATAAATTATGATCACAGTAATTAATTGGTCACAACTTATTTTTGGGTTGTATATTCAAATTATTAGGTCACAATAATTCAATTAAAGGTCACAAATTATCTTTCATCACCAACTCCACAACCATCGGCGCCGACGCCTCCACTACTCTCCGATGCACCAACACCACCACTAACATAACCACCATAGCATTCACCTGTACTGCAACCAGCGTCATTCACCATCACCTCCTCCTCCAAACTGCCTACGCACAACCACCTCCTGCACGTCACCCCTACTAAAATAATCTGTTGTATTATTGTTGAGTTGGTGTTGAGGTGAAACACATGGAATAAGCTGAGGGTGGAATGGATAAATAGGTATGAGTTCTCCTCATTAACCTGTTGAAATTATTTTCTTACGTGTGCTACATGATTATATTACAATTATATTGAGTTATTTAAATTAACATGACCAATTAAGTGATCTAATTGTTTGTACTCTAGAAACATCTATTGCTATGAACTTTGCAATGTGTAAAGATTCGGTAGTCTTATAAAATGACATCTTATGTGGTTCTGGTGCCCAAGCTAAATTAATAATTTTCAGGTTCTCCTCGTGTCTATTTTAAGAGAGATCAATTGTGCGTAAAGTGATCTGGTTTGGAAGATCAAACCCCGTTTAATCAACATCAATGGAACAAAATATCATTAAATTATTCTTGATAATTCAACATAATTATCTTGGGACCATGTTGAATGGTAACTTCAAGGACCCAAGTTTTTCATGTAAAAAATGTTTCGGAAATCCCCTCGAAAACTCCTAGGAATCTCTAAAACCTTTCATATACACACACATATATATTAATTAAATCCAAAAATCCTTAGAAAACTTTTTGGAAACTTTTAGGAAACATTTTACATGAAAAAGTCACAAATTTCACCAAAATAACATCACAAGTAGGGATGAACAACAAAATCCCAAAACCAAATAGAAACCTCTTTTCCGAACCGTCAGTTTGAATCCACGTGGATCTATTGACGTTTTTGATTTTGAACTTATTTGAATAAACTTGATTTGAGAACTTGTGAACTTTTTAGTTTGAGCATTAATTTATTTATATGTTTTTGTTTTAAGATGACTATGATTACATTTTGACATTTTATAGTAGGTGTTGTTTGATTTTTGTACTTATATTATTACAAGATTTTATTAATAGTTTTTTGAAGTTAAACATTGAATTTATAGAAATAAATAAATAATCCCAGCACAATATTTTCGTAGCGTTTCATGTAATACATTTTCGAAAATAATATTTCTCGTTTCCATTTCGTGTCCCTTCTCGTTTCCCGTTTCCGTGCAACCTATAGTCTTTGAAAATAATGAACTATATGACTTATCTAACATCTAGTGCTTTAAATAGTTATGTCAGCTGTCAGCAATAACACAAGGGGTAATAGGCTATAATGAATACAGACAAAGAGTTCATAATAAAATGTATCTGTTTTCACACATACGAATACGTTCTTTCTCAACATCATTATACATAACGAAGAGAACCAACAATACGATTATGCGTCCCACTCTGACTTCAATTTACATGCCAAAAACTCAAAATCAGACATTAAAAAATAAAACTTCAGTTGATGAAAATACTGTTTTCAGTTTAAATAAACATCGCCCTCGAATAAAGGGAAAAAAAGGAAAAAAAAAAAAAAATCAGCTTCTTCATTTGCAGTTTACTATTAACTAACTTGATGAACACGTGTTGAAAATTTTCCTATTTCAGCCATGGCATGTTAACTTTAGTCTCTGGATAATGTTAAATTGTTTCATCCTTGACTTGAGCTACTTCGAATTGTTAGTGCAGGATCTGGCTCTGCGATAAATGAAAGACAAAAAGCATAGTTATATGCCATGAAACATTAAATACAAATGATTGTAAATTTTTTTTTCAAATAATGATTATAAGTGTTATAAATAATGTATATATGTGAATGACATTACCATTATATCCCTGTAAACTTTACAATATTACGATTGTGCCATTGTCCACTCCTATAAATAGGAGCCTATACTTACCAATTTATTACACCAATTCTTGAAGAGAAATTCTCTCCTCTAAACTCTCTCCATTTCTCTCTATGTTGTTCTTATGATTTCGATGATTTTATAACACGTTATCAGCACGAGTCTCTAACCAATTGAGTAATAACGGGAGTATGCTCTACAGTTGCATCTAAATGATGAGCCTCTGTATCAGAAACCTGATTATTACTAACCAATGTTTCCTTTTCTCTCAAACTGAAAAAGAATGATTCTGGCCGATCCAGATATCCGATCGACGATCGGCCACCGCCATCAGAACGGGCTTGTCAAGGAGAAGACTCGCCTAAAATTTGGCGCAGAACCAACGGCTGAAACAAAAGATATCGACCGAAGAAGAAAATCTGAAAAACTGTGCAAAAACAGATATCTGACCGAAAATTGAAATGCTTATTCCCGACGATTCTGAACTCCGATCGACGATCGGCCAGCGGCATATCAACGGGTTTTTCTAGGAGAAGACTCGACTGAAATTTGGCGCAAATCCAACGGTTAAAACGGAAGTTATTGTCCGGAGAAGAAGATGCTGGCGGACTGAAAAATGATGATTCCGGCCAAACGGTTGATCTTTTGGAAAATCGGAGACCACCGGCATGTTCAGGACGCCGAGGCACATATTATGGTGATGGGTCAATTTTTCCGATCACCGGCGCGTGGCGGCCGGCGGCGGCGGCGCGTGGCGGATCCGGCGATGACGAAAGGCAGTTTGTCCGTTTTGATGAATTGGATTTTTCTATGATCTTATTTTTCTGTTTTGTGCAGTTTTTAAAATATTCCGGCGGTCGAACATGGCGGTTTTCTTAAAAACTGTTTTTGGAGCAATCCTGACGAGATTTTGAACTTCGGACCAAAAGTAAGTTTGTTCTAAATTAAATTTTAAACCTATTGACGGTTTCAATTTATTCATATGAGCAATATATTAAAATATGGACGATTTTGCCCTTAATAATACATACAAGTATAATAATCGTAAATTAACGATTAATATGTGATCAATTGAATTATATTATGTTGCCACCTACATGGTTGGTTTTACCACCTACATGGTTGGCTTTACCCGGTTTAATTATTTCATTATGTCGATTCCGCCTATATGGCCGGTTTAATTGTTTCATCTCGTTGATACCGTCTATATGGCTGGTTTAATTATTTCATCACGTTGACACCGCCTATATGGTCGGTATATCAATTGAATACATATAAACACCTCAGTTGTTGGTTAATTCTAACATATTAGAGGGTTGTTGTCAACATATATACTTGGTGGTATAACCCCAGTATCGTTATTGTTAATATATATATACAATATTATTGTTATTTGATACTTCATTAAATGATACCAGAAGTTATCAATACTAAAGTTAGAAAATATTTTATCAAATGATACCAGAAGTTATCATTACCAAAAGGTTGATAAATATTAATAAAATGTTTTATCCAATGGTACCAGAAGTTACCAATATCTGAATTTGAATGGGTGGATGAAAATTATTCAACAAGAGAATGTTGATGTATGATAAGATAATATCACATGATAGCACGGATATAGCTAATGTGAAAATAATCTCATCAGTATTATGAGATGAATGTTAGATGATAAGTGCCTGGAAAAGTTCTTGCACGAGCACTTATATATTCCAGAAGAAGTACATATTTACTCCAGAAGAAGTAAAAATTATCATCTAAACATACTGAAATGATATTATTATTGCTCCTGAAGAAGCATAAACGAGACATACATGCAAAATGCAAAAGGGGAAAACATTTATGATCCTCAAAATTAGAGATGTGTTTCGGGAGTAGCCGTATCCTACCACCTCTAACCTTTTGAGGAAATAAAGAAAAAAGTGTGTTTCAAGAGTAAGAAATACTCCATACTCTACCACTTTAAATCTTTGAGGTACACAAGATTAATACATTGATAAAATCCTAGAAATTTATGGTGTGTCTCAAGAGTGAGAATACTCCGTACTCTACCACCACCTATTCTAGAGTTCACAAAGATAAATTTACATTAACCGGACTCCATTTTCGCTTGATTCCCCTTCCTTGCGACCAATCTATCTTTACTCCTGCTGGATCTTGTATTGGAATATATGATTGCAACTTATCCAGCAGTTCCTCGATAGTAGGAGCAGAAATAAGGATTCTCCTAGAAAATGGAGATATGAATCCCTGTTCCACAGCATAATCAAGAAATGTTAGCAAACCATCAAAGAAATTGTTTACATTTAAAAGCCCTATAGGCTTAGTATGGAGATCTAGTTGAGCCCATGAAGTAATATTAAAGATTTCTTCTAAAGTACCAAAACCTCCAGGCAGGGCTATGAAGGCATCAGAACCATATAACATGCAAGTTATGCGTTCATGGATAGATAAGGTTTGTACTTCATGCCCTCGTGTTTTGCCTGCAATATCAGCTAAAGGAGTAGGTATAACACCTATCACTCTTGCTTTCTCTACTAGAGCGGATTGTGAAACACAACCCATCAATCCACTGCTACCTCCTCCATACACGAGAGTGATACCTTTCTCTCCCAATTTCTTTCCTAAATCCACGGCTGCTTCTAGATACCCAAAACCTTTTCCCACTTTTGATCCACAAAATACACAGATAGTTTTGATCTGTCGAAATTTTGGTCCTTCCATTTTTGAAAGTAAAGAAGGAAAATGTTATTTTGGGATGCATGAACTATGAAAAATGTTTGGCTATTTAAAACCGAAAAACTTCACTATTTACTGGTCGTTTTTCGAAAAAGTGAAGATTTACTTTTGACAAAATCATCCTACTCACCTTTCGGCGATTTAATATTTTTAACCAGCCTTTATCAAAACTCGTGAAAGGAAACAGAAAAAATATTTTATATGTGCATATATATCAAATGATTTACCTTGTATTAATGCTGCATAGCCAAAGCATCATTGTTTATAACAGCATGGCAAACAGGATCTTTTGCTATTATATTTTTGAGACTATATCTCTCTTTATCGCTGATGAATTTAGCCCATAAAGATAGTAGCTCACGCTGCACATATCCACTAGGGTGCGTCTCAAGAGTCAATCGGATATCATCCAATGACTCCTTACTCAGTCCACCCTTAATGAAGTCTATCTTATCATCTCGATTTATGGATGAATATCCTATTGATTTACAACGGGTATCACATGTCCATCGAGCACATTTGTAGCAACTATTTAATCTTTTTGCTCTTCGCTTCTTTGCAAAAGTACTCTTACCTAAGCCAGGCTTGTGCTTAGAAAATGAATCTGGTAATTCACCAGCTAATCGAACTTTTGCTTCGATCAACCAGCGAACATCTTCTGGCATGCCATGATCCATCAGCAACCTCAATCTTTCGAGCCTAATTCGATAAATTTTTCTCAAATCATTTACTGGAAGATTGGAATAATATTTGCGAATATTTGAAAGTATGATATCCATTTTTGATGGATCTAGCCTTCTTCCCAAATCATCTATTTAAATGCATTATTCAACGCGTAAAAGAGCGGCGGCTCCGCGTGTCAGTGATATGGATTCCATCAAGAAATAATGGAATAAATTATTGAAAAGGTGAGATAATATGCCATTACCTTTTTCGATATAAGGGAAGATTTGGCGACAAGATTGAGATTATGAGATATTTCCTTGGATATTGTACCTGATTTTTCGGTATACTAAAAGTAATAAAGGTATACTGATTTGAACTATATAGAATACTGATGAAATAAATGTTGTATTGAACCAGAAGTTCATACATATGTACAAGTGAAATATCTTATTGAACCAGAAGTTCATACGTACAAGTGAAATATGTATATAGTATGAACCAGAAGCTCATAAATGAAATATACATTGTATTGAACCAGAAGTTTAGCGATATTGTATTGAATCAAATATTCATACATAGAAATGAAATAAAACCGTATAGAACCAGAAGTTCTATAATAAACGGTTAGATTATCAAAAGTTCCAAATTATTTTCTATGAGAATAACTTATTCAGAAATTGTTTATCATACAACAATATTCTATGTCAAACAGGGAATAGCTCAAGAAGCTTTATTATTTGTAAAAGTGCGATATGCATACACTCCACCAAAGCGCACTGAGATATATGATTGAAATTACATCCCTAAAAGAATGACATGTGTTATGGCATTTTAGCCGATTGATAATATTTGAGAACATTATGGTGAAAACACGCCTGAAGCGTAATTATGCCTGAAGCATAATGACTATCGATTCCAAAAATAAATATCTCTTGAATGATTGAAATGATTCCTTTGAGGCTAAATACTCAAAGTAAGTAAAAGGGACATAGTCAAATGATGAGATATTCAGGTACCTGATGATAGAACATATAAAGAGATCTCTCCACGTTATATTGAGATGGAATCGATAAATAAGTCGACTGCATACCCTCTTATGAAATAAGATTGATGAAATCATAATTCTTTGGCCAAGTATGAAACCCTAATGTAGGGATTATTGTTCAAGGACCTGAAGTCCAAATGCTTAAATGTGTAAAGCCAGTAATTATATGTACAAATGAAAAATATTTCACAGTCGTAAAAGACGACTAGTTGCGCGCGAAATTTTTCATAGAACTGGCATGACATATGGTGGATAGACTATAGTCTAAATCACTAGCTTGAGCTCCTTGATATACCAATGAGTGAGATCAAAATGTATGATTCTCATCTCGGTACTTTGGGAGTATTCTTTGATGTACCAGTTGATCGCGGTACGTTGGGATTTCAAGTAAAATGATTGTAGATTATATGTCGAAATTGATATCTATTTCAATGATTGATTATGCTCCTGCAAAATTAGAAATTGCAGTTTATAAAGTGCAAGAACATACATGTATAAATCATTGAAAGATTCAATATGCCCAGATTAGTATCACTATAGAATGATACAAATGACTCCATGATATAATATGTTGAAAGTGAAATTGGAGTGTACTATTTATGACATCTGGGAAATTGATTATTCACTAGAAGTGAATACGAAAATGAATATTCACCAGAAGTGAATTTGAAATTGATTATTCACTAGAAGTGAATTTGAAAATGAATATTTAATTATTCACTAGAAGTGAAAGATGCAATCTATGAAAGTGAATTATAGATTTGATTATTCACCAGAAGTGAATTCTAAATTTGATTATTCACCAGAAGTGAAAAATACAATGAAAAGATTCGTGATTGCACCAATATACATGTAATATTCCATGAAAGGAATAAATACGCGTTGCACTCTTTTTCCCTTAGCTGAGGTTTTGTCCCACAGGGTTTTCATAGCAAGTTTTTTAATGAGGCAACAGTTGAGGCGTATTGATGAAAATTAATGAGAATAATGCACTCTTTTTCCCTTCGCTGAGGTTTTGTCCCACAGGGTTTTCCTAGCAAGGTTTTTGAGACATCATCATAGCTATCAACAAGCTATAATTCAGCAACACATTGTTATACTGGAATGATATCAACAAATGAAGAAAATCATACACATCTTATGAAGAATGTTATGATATCGACTACACACAAGAAGATTTTCATATATATTCCAGAAGAAAGATGATATCATTATTCAAAAGGTTCATGAATACTTGATTGCACACTTCAGGGGGAGAATCATGCTGTCATGCTGTACTCTTTTTCCTTCGTCCAGGTTTTGTCCCACAGGGTTTTCCTGACAAGGTTTTAACGAGGCAGCGGCTGTACTCTTTTTCCTTCGTTCAGATTTTGTCCCATTGGGTTTTACTGACAAGGTTTTAACGAGGCAGCACTGAAGCACTGAAGAACTTCAAAGATTCAATACATGATTTGTTCTACTTGAACATTAAGACTCAACGATTGACGATGGCCAATATCAGGGGGAGCAACTGTACTCTTTTTCCTTCGCTCAAGTTTTATCCCATTGGGTTTTCTTAGCAAGGTTTTAATGAGGCAGACAATTGCGTAATATGTCATTCAAGGGGGAGTGTTATAAATAATGTATATATGTGAATGACATTACCATTATATCCCTGTAAACTTTACAATATTACGATTGTGCCATTGTCCACTCCTATAAATAGGAGCCTATACTTACCAATTTATTACACCAATTCTTGAAGAGAAATTCTCTCCTCTAAACTCTCTCCATTTCTCTCTATGTTGTTCTTATGATTTCGATGATTTTATAACAATAAGGATTCAATCCCTAATCAAATTAATTATCAGTGGCAGAGACAGACATCTTGTAATAGTGGGGCACAAAGATGGACCTATGAGTTTCGCGGTGGACCTAGCTAACGGGAGTGCTGCCCCGATTTTTTTTTTTTTTTTTTTTTTTACTAATACAAGTCAAATAAACAACAATAAACAATTATTCAACAAATACCAATCATTATAAATCGAAATTCAGCATAATCATAGATTCATAATTCTTAAATCATTAGTTAAAATTCACTAATTCAACCTTCAATATTCATAAATCATCATTTAAAATTCATTAATCATGCTTCTGGGTTGTGCGCGAAACATGCGTTGTATTTGACTTCAGTTTATATGCCAAAAACTCAGTTTACATGCATCCAACTCTGACTTCAGTTTACATGCCAAAAACTCAAAACCGGACATTAAAAAAAAATGGAACTTTAGTTTATGAAAATACTATTTTCAGTTTAAATAAACATCGCCGTCGAATAAAGGAAAAAAGAAAAAAAAGCAAAAAAAATTAGCTTCTTCATTTGCAGTTTGCTGTTAACTGTCACTCGATGAACACGTGTTGAAAATTTTCCTACTCAAACCATGGCATGTTGACTTTAGTCTTTGAATAATGTAAAATTGTTCCATCCTTGAACTGCTTCGAATTGTTCGTGTAGAATCTAGCTTTGCAATAAATGAAAGACAAAAAGCATAGTTATATGCAATGAAACATTAAATACAAATGATTGTAAACAAATCTTTCAAATAATGATCATAAGGATAAAGGATCCAATCACTTTTCAAATTAATTATCAGTGGTGGATGCAAATATCTTGTAATAGTGGGGTATAAAGATGGACTTATGTTTTTCAAGGAGACACTTACGGGAGTACTGTCCCCGATTATTTATTTTTTTTAATTTTTTAGAAAGAGCCTTTAGAAAACCTAATTTACGTAACTAATACAAGCAATCAAATAAACAATTATAAACAAATATTCAACAAATACCAATCACCACATTTTGCAAATTCAGCACTTGAAATCAGACATTCACAAATTTAGTATATATAATCATAAATTCATAATTCATAAATCAGTTAAAATTCATTAATTTAACCTTCAATCTTCATAAATCATTATTTAAAATTCACAAATCCTACTTCTAGGTTGTGTGCGTAACATGCGTTGTATTTGATTTTAAAAAAAATACGTTGGGCCAAAATTTTATTGGGTCACGTGATCCAGTAAGACCTAGTGTGGATCCGTCCCTGATCATAAAAGCAGGCTGATTTTCTGTTTACTTCTAGCCATATATGATCACTTGAAGCTCTTCAATTCCATTTTCCTCTAGTTCTTCCTTAATTTCATTAGCAGATTTTGTGATACTTGTACAACAAAAATATAGCTTAATTCAGAAGGGATCTTCTTGAAATCGCAACTTTCCAACACCAATCTTTCAAGTGTAGGGAAATGATCTTGTGAGGTATTCCACTCTCCAAACTCCAAGCAAATTAGTTTCAAATATTTTAGTTTCAGGAACTCATCATCGTTCGTCTTCCAGTACTCAAAGTTGAGAAATTTTAACTTGAGAGTCTCAAGGTTGGGCAATTTCCCAATTGATGACATCATATCATTAGCACTAGGATAACCTCCCCAAAGAGTAAGCTTTTTGATATTAGTGGGGAAGTTAATCACATTCATCTGAACTATCAAGAATGTAATGCTGAGTGATTCAAGTTTAGTAAGGAAGCCGAGGTCAGGACAATGATCCCAAAGGTGTTCATAACAGCATTTCAGGCGACGAAGATGGGGAAAATGTCTCAAGATGTATTCATTCGGGATACAAACACCAGAAAGAGTTTCTATGCTACTAGTTTTTGAGTTGTAATAATTCCAATCCGTACTGAAGTAACTGAACCTTCGATGGTGTTTGAATTTTATATGTCTCAGCTTAGGCATACTCAAAATGTCTGGATATACACGAGTTGCTCGTGTTACAGTAAGGAATTCTAGGTTCTCGAGTCTGTCTGGTATGTACGTAATTTCCAAGTACCTCAATTGAACCAGGGATTCCAAATTCCATTTTGAATACTCATTTGAAACTGCAAGAATGACCCTGACAAGTCTCAAACGTGAAATAATGAATGAGGAAGGTGAGATGCCAAACAGATAGCGGATATGTAGGCTACCAAACAGTCTTGACTTAACTTCCCACGGATTAGAGCGCTTACAGAGACGATGGTGTTGCTCATATATTGAGAATCCACTAGAGAAGAAATGTAATAAAATTGGATCATCAGCAGTCGTAACAGTAGGATAGAATGGAATTTATTTAAAATTTAAAAAAAAAAAAAAATGGAAATGGAAGGAGTGAGAGAATTCACTTACTCTTGGATCACCTTGAGAAAGTTTTCTTCTTTAGCTATTCTCAAGGACATATCACGCATCAGATCATGGATATTACAAGCTTTGATTCCATTGTTAAGTCTTCTTTTGGCAATTTGTACCATGCTTCTATCGATTAACTCAATTAGATATTCCTCTGCAACATCCTCTGGTCTTGAATCCTTTTTTGGCTTTATAAAACCTTCAGAAATCCATAGTGACAATAATTTCTTAACTGGAATTTCCCTGTCTTCCTTAAATGCACTAAAGTAAAGGAAGCATGGTTTTAGATAAATTGGTAAATGCTTGTAACTAAGTTCCAATATGTCCAGGTCTTTGGAAATGTAACAAGTTAAACTTGCTAAAACTTCTCTCCATAAGCTTTCTTTCTTCTCCATTTTTGCAAGAACTGCAGCTATCCCAGCAACTGCTAGTGGTACTCCCTTGCAACTTGTTACGATTTGCTTCCCAACGTCTTCAAGTTCCGGAGGGCAAACAGTTTTCCGGAAAACCTTCTGGTGTAATAAATCCCAACACTCATCTACTGATAGGAAAGGAAGTTCATTAATGATTCCATCAGATGAAGCTTGCAAAGCCACGTGTTTGTTCCGACTGGTGAATAATATTCTGCTTCTAGTTTTGTCTTTTGGAATGTACATTTTCAAATCATCCCATGCTTCTACGTTCCATATATCATCTATAACGATGAAGAATCTTCTCTCTTTTAAATTTTTGTAAAGAATCTCCCCCAACACTTCATCTTTCATAACCGAGTATTTGTCTTCGTTAAGGTTTATGGAATGCAGAAGGTCAATCAATAGCCTTTTCCTTTCATATGTTTGAGAAACAACACACCAGAGACGAATATCAAAATGGCTGATAATAGAGGAATCATTGTACAATTTCTTTGCTAAGGTAGTCTTACCAAGTCCAGGCATCCCAGTGATGGAAATAATTTGTAGTTGGTCTGGTCCTCTAACAAGTTGGCTTGCAATTCGCTTTATCTCATCCTTCAAGCCCACGAAAATCTCATCGACTATCGGGATGCTTTTAGCAACTTGCAATGATACTTCACAGGGACTTTCTGCAACTTCCAGGCTATTAATTCCAAGATTCAGCTTGATTTCTGGGAATGCAGCTCTGATGAGTTTATTCTTCTGGATGAAGTTAGTGAACCTGAGAGTGAGGTACCAAACAAAAACATCTCCAGTCACATACCAGCTAATGATATATTCAGCTTCATATGCCAGATCTCTGAGTTGCATCACACATTCGATCAATTCTTTATCTTGATGCACCTCTATATCCCCAAGGAAGGATCTGGAGTCATTTAGTTCCTCATGGAGTGTTGTAATTTGATCCTTCACATCAACAATGAGACGAGCCTTTTTATTTATTAGATGATCGAGATAATCAAGGACAGAATCGACAATGAATATGGAGACCAAATCAGTGTTTGGAGTTGTAACACTTGGCAGATTTGAGACAGTGATACAGTGCTTTTTGATATTTTCTTTCATTGTCTTAAACTTTGATAACATAGCAGAAAGCCCGGAAGCTATTTGCGCATCCCTGACAAGATCATGTTGGGTATTTGACCCAAAATTCAACAATGAAGACTAATTAATTAGGTAAGAATGGTTGGTGAAGAATTTGTTAGGTATTGAACCGACAATTCAACATGAAGACTAATTAATTAGGTAAGAATGGTTGGTGAAGAGTTAGGTGAGATAAGTTGTAAGATTGGTTGGTGAATGAATTTGTTATTCCCAATCCGTCCCTAATCTTTGCCTATAAATAGAGATCTTATTGTTGAAGAGAAATGCACCACAAGCACAATTGGAGAGTGCCAAATATTGTGAGTCAGTGATCAAAGAGAGAAAATTGTGAGTCTAGCATATTGTGAAGTTTCTTGTAACTCTTTGTAGTGTAAGTCAAAGGGTAGAAATTATATGTGGTAAAGCTCGTTTGTTATATTTTCTCTGTGGTCTGTAGGATTGGGTTGGTGAGTGAAAGTCTATATATTTGTAACAATTTAATATATAGTGAAAAGCTTTGGCGAGGGTCCGTGGACGTAGGCATTTTGCTGAACCACGTAAATTTCTGTGTTCGTATTTATTTTCTTGTTTGCTTATTTTATTTTTGAACATCGAAAGATCCTGTGGGAAAAGTAAAGTGGGAATCGACGTGTCGAAATTCCCAACAAGTGGTATCAGAGCTACAGGTGGTTCAAATATTTTGAAGCAAAAGAAAATATGTCTGTCAAGTATGATGTGGAGAAATTTGACGGGAGAATCAATTTTGGCTTGTGGCAAGTACAAGTCAAGGATGTCTTGATTCAAGCGGGTCTGCACAAAGCTTTGAAGGGAAAACCAACTGAGAGTTCTGACAAAGAAATTGAATCCAGCAAGACTGATGAAGATTGGGAAGATTTGGATTTGAAAGCTGCTAGTACAATACGACTTTGTTTGGCCAAGAATGTTCTTGCAAATATTCATGGGATATCTGCTGCTAAGGAACTTTGGGAAAAACTGGAAGAGTTGTATCAAACGAAGAACTTGTCAAATCGCTTGTATCTGAAGGAACAGTTTCATTCGTTGAGAATGAGCGCAGGTACAAAAATCTCTGACCATCTTAGTGTTCTTAACGGGATTGTTTCTGAACTGGAATCTATTGGAGTCAAAGTTGAAGATGAAGATAAAGCGTTGAGGCTCATCTGGTCTC
Organism: Ligustrum vulgare; assembly: GCA_963555705.1. Taxonomy (NCBI): domain Eukaryota; kingdom Viridiplantae; phylum Streptophyta; class Magnoliopsida; order Lamiales; family Oleaceae; genus Ligustrum; species Ligustrum vulgare. Next base: position 22,954,558 of record OY743177.1, on the reverse strand, counting down.
TTCCATCCACGTTTGAGCACATCAAGCCGATTTTGATGTATGGGAAAGAAACGGTGGATTTTGCTGAAGTTACAAGTAAGTTGATCTCTGAAGAGCGACGATTAGGTGGAGACGATAATTCATCTAATAATAATTTGCTTGTTACTGAAAAGTGGAAGAGAGGGAACTCCATGAAGAAGAAGGTGACATGTTGGAACTGTGGTCAATCCGGGCACGTGAGAAGAAATTGTCCAAAAGGTGGAGCGGACTCGGCGAACTGCTCGAAGGACAATGCGACTCTCCTGGTGGAGGGTGGTGATGATGTACTCTGAGTAAGATGGAACATCCTCATGGCATGATGCCAGTTGCCATGATAGAGGATGTGTTCTTACTGGCATGGGTACTGTGTTCGCATACAGCATTGGTTTGGTTTAGATGCAAGGTATGTGGTTTTTTTTTATGTCGATGGCTGATGAACTTCCAAGGAGAACCAAACATGGGAGTTGCACCATAAATTTCAGAAATTTTGTTTCGACATGTGCCGATGAAAAGCTCGGAGTTCGTTGATAATTCTGAGTGGTTATACTCATATGGTGGAGTATGAGATCTGTTAAAGTGGAAAAATGCTTGCCTGTTACCCAATGGTTGAATTTGAATGTTTTGGCTTGGAGGAATTTTGTGTCAAGGTGGAGATTGTTGGGTATTTGACCCAAAATTCAACAATGAAGACTAATTAATTAGGTAAGAATGGTTGGTGAAGAATTTGTTAGGTATTGAACCGACAATTCAACATGAAGACTAATTAATTAGGTAAGAATGGTTGGTGAAGAGTTAGGTGAGATAAGTTGTAAGATTGGTTGGTGAATGAATTTGTTATTCCCAATCCGTCCCTAATCTTTGCCTATAAATAGAGATCTTATTGTTGAAGAGAAATGCACCACAAGCACAATTGGAGAGTGCCAAATATTGTGAGTCAGTGATCAAAGAGAGAAAATTGTGAGTCTAGCATATTGTGAAGTTTCTTGTAACTCTTTGTAGTGTAAGTCAAAGGGTAGAAATTATATGTGGTAAAGCTCGTTTGTTATATTTTCTCTGTGGTCTGTAGGATTGGGTTGGTGAGTGAAAGTCTATATATTTGTAACAATTTAATATATAGTGAAAAGCTTTGGCGAGGGTCCGTGGACGTAGGCATTTTGCTGAACCACGTAAATTTCTGTGTTCGTATTTATTTTCTTGTTTGCTTATTTTATTTTTGAACATCGAAAGATCCTGTGGGAAAAGTAAAGTGGGAATCGACGTGTCGAAATTCCCAACAGATCAGTGGTGAAGAAGGAATGTACGAAACTTCCAGCCTCGTTGGCTATTGATTCAATTTCTGCCATTATATTCTTGGTTTCCTGGACATCTGTGCATCGGAATGGTGTATCACCAAGAATGAAGAGCAGAAACTTGAGGTCCTTCAATAGATCATTGATTTGAACAGTAATGAATCGCGACAAATATGTCTGTCCCAAAAACATTTCTACAGCTTCAATAAGAAAATCAACAAAGCTTGCTACAAGTTCATTTGTCTTGAGAGTGCTGTGAGACAAATATTGCTGTGGCTTGGGTACTGCGAAGAACTCCCTAAGCTTTGGCAAGAAAGAGTCCATAGCTTGGCAAAATTTTAACCACAAGAGCCTCCGATTTGAATGATTCTTATTTCTACAGCAACGAGATGTTGATCTCTCAACCGTCAGCAATAGATCAGTGAATATTTCCATATTGTAGTAGTTGGATGGCAGTGCTATCATATAACGGAGGAAGGCTAAAAAGTGAGGTCCCTTCCACCGAAACCATGCCTTTTCTCGTTCTCGATCAAGTTTGGGCACTAAATCTTGGCTTACCACAATTTCTAATAGATATTGGAAATAAATTTCTGATAGAGAATCGAAAGAGAGAGCCATTGTAGCACTCTTTCTTCTGTAATATTTGGATTTAGAGAAATGGGAGTGAATGTGTTACAAATGAGATATGCTCTAGTGAAATTTTCATTGTAATATAGCAGTAAACATTTTCTTAATCATGTTTCAAAACAGGCAGGGACGGAGTTAGGATTTCGATTGAGTGGTGGCCAAAATTTTCAAATGGTGGGAGGCGGAGGCCCCCTCCCGGGAGTTCGCCCCCAAAATTTTTTTGAAGCAAAATGATTGACATTATGAAGCAATAAATCAAAAGTTAAACTAAGCTAACTAATAAATAACCAGTGTAAGCTAGTAATTCACAAAATAAAATACCTATAACTGGAAAGTAAATGTAAACTTTCAATATGAGAGATACTAGTAATAAATATTGTATTTACTTCTTGCATAAACATAATGATTGCAGAGAGAAAATTAAGATCAAAGAAAATAAATTCAAGATGTCATTTATTTATTTATTTTTTTTTTTTTGGGGGCCAAGGTTCCCACTGGGCCCATATGGGCTCCGTCCCTGGTTACAGGTCATACACATGGTTTTTCAACTACAAGTTGGAGCATCATGAGGAATGTGGACGAGTTGGAGGACAAGATTCTTGTAACGAAGATAAGAAAGATAATTGTGTATAATATATGTTAGTTGTTTGAGCAATGCATATGAATGGCTACCTACCCTTTTTTTAATATACAAGTTGGGGTTGGATTATATTAATTAAACCCTTCATTATCACAACACTTAATTCTACAGTAGAATATGAAATTATTAGATTCGAGCTCACAATAAAAAGGAGAAATTGTAACTCTTAAAAGAAAAGTTGTGGATTCTTGCAAAAAGAATAACATTAGAATAGGTTCCAAAAAAAATTATTTCTTTATAAATTAATTCATGTACAAATTACAATTGAAAAACATGTTGAAATGAAGTGTCTAGTACTCAGTCATTGAAACTAGACTAGACTCGAAATGTATATAATTCACACCAAGGTTTATAAATCGGTTGTTAAATGTAGAAAAATATGCTGCGTGCTATGAGATTTAAAGCTTATAGACATTTGCACGTCCACTCCGAATTAAGGGAAAGATAAATTGTCGAGTGTGGAGACCAATTCTACTAAAAAAACCTAAATAATATGCTCTTGTCAAATTGTATAAATATATAAGGTTAAGATCTAGTCTAGTTTAGTCTAGTCTGGGATAAAACTACTTACATGGGAATTGAATACACCGCGTAACTGACTTTCTACACCAAATCAACACGAATCAGCTAGATCCAAGAATTTAGTTGATGAACCGGCATGTTACTGATTATATAGTAAGGGACTTTCTTCAGTTGATGCTCCATGTTGTGCACCCAACTAAGATGGAGTCAATCAGCAAGTCCACAGTCCATGTGGCAGAACGAGCTGGACTGGATAAACCACACGTGGCAAAATTACGAATCAATTGGCGTAGTTGATTTATTACCATTCAGATAAATACGAATTGGAGTTCATGCGATCTGGATTATCTACAAAGATGGTCTGGGGTATTTTGGCCACCAGAAGCATCACCTATTTTATTCACTGTAATTTAACGTTGAAATGAATTCTTATTGCTGTAGAAGATAAGTTGGGAACTGAGCCGTGCCATACATTGGTTATAACTGACCTTGTGATTTGAAGGTTTTGGGACATCTTAAAGTTTGAGCTTACGTGCGGAATAATCTCTATAAAAAAAAGCGTCACTTTTAATAGTTTCTAGATGATTAAATATACAAGTTCAATTATATTATGTTTGAATGCTACAGTCAAATATAGTAAATAAAACACGATATAATGATGGAGAAACCCAATGTCAAAAAAACTCAGAGATCAACTCAGTTAACTTCACTATAAGCAATTTCAGTTACATTTCTTTGTTCATCTTGAATCCATATACTCAACTAACTCAATTACCGTACTCTGACTCTAATTAGGACTTTATAAATAGTCCGTTTGTTCACGAGATTGTCAATTAAATCAAAAACCTAACATGATTGTGGACATTCCTTCAAACTACAATGTCATCTTGGGAAGGCCGATACTTCACGAATTAAAAGTGGCAGAATCTATTTAATATATAATAGTAGAAGAGTTGCCCGTCCATGAATTCCGGCTCATCAGCCAAATTTTTTTTAAAAAAAAAAAAAAAACTATCTAAAAAATCCCACCCAAGCCTTATGTAGGAAATAGTGGGGCCATCACGTTTCTTCTGACCGACATTTTGGGGAAGTGTTCTCTAATTTTCAAAATTCAAACCATTGCTTCTCATCGTTTCTCTTTGTCTGGGTCGAAGATTTTTAATCTCCGACCAGAAAAAGCTGTTGTTGGTAGGATTCGTAGACGTTCTAGTTAAAAAAATAAAAAAATAAAAAATAAAAATCACATCTATAAAAAATGTATGCCCAACTGTTGTATTTTAGGAAAAAACGCAATATGCTATCAACATACCTTCGAAGTTGGATTCTTAAGCCATATAACGATCTACAATTTCTTCTTAATTACAAAGAAACAAAAAGCAAAAAAAGCAAAAATTAAATTCAATGACCAAGATATTACACAATCAGAAGTTTATTTTACTATAACAAAAAGTAAGGTAGATCTGAAAAGTAAAACATGAACTAAAGGCATACAAAAAAAAAATCAACATAAAGAACCCAACAAATTTTTAAAAATTAAAATTTTAACGTGAAAAAAAAGACAACACAAAGAGGATAAAAAAGAAGCCAAAAAAAAAAAATTACACTCATCGTAACAGTATCTTCACAGCGACGGGAGCATTGACTTGGACTTTCTATTGCTGAACGTTAGCGTGGAGACATAGAAGAAATTTTAGGGTTAAGCGTTTGCGTGTTCAATTGAAAGAAACAAGACCAATGATTAAATTGATTCTAGAAAAATCTAGGAATCGAAATGTGGTAGGGAATCCTCGACAATATCGGGGATGGAGATGAAAAAGTATCCCCGACCGAGAATGTGAATCCATCCATGATTAATAAGTTCAATTAAAATAAATTAAAAGTGTCATAAACTGCCTGACGCCCAAATATATAATTTCATAACCAAGTCCTACATTTCAACTATATAATACTCTTCATCTCTCATTCTCAAGTCTCATCTCATTCTTGTTAAATATATTTTTTAACACAATTAAACTTATACTGCTCTATAAAAGCTTTTATGAGTTTTTTTATTAATGTTAATCATTTTCTAGAGCTGTTAAATGGGAATTTGTAAAATAATCACTTTAAAAAGAATTAGTATAACTAAGTATTGTTCAAAAATATCAATGTTCATAAAAAATGAAATAATCACTTTTATATAATTTTTCTTAAATCGTGAACATATCAAATTAAAAAATTAGTTGTTCTATTACGCATTATCTTCATTTGATAACCATAAATATCTGTACTACTTTGCTTGGTCATATTTTTATGGTGCACCGTAAACTTTTTTATCTAGTTGATGAGTAATCTTTAGTATTATATACCAAAAGGATTTTCATTAGATAATCATTATAAAAAGACATTAATGGACAATATATATATAAAATAAATGTGGATGTAAACGGGGACTATGACATCCCCGCCCCATTCTCATCTAAGTGGGGATGGGACGAGGATGTGAATGATAAATCTCCGACGGGGTGGGATGGGGATTGATATTCCCACCCCGAACTCATCCCGTTACCATCCTTAGAAAAATCCTATTAACGGTCTATTAATGAGTCATAATGCTTTGCAAGGCCCATACTAATAAACTTACCTTTTAATGAACCAAATAAACTCATTTATATTAGATAAAAAATGAAAAAGAAAAGTACTCAATTCATGTGGCTCATTCAGCTTTGTGGGCGCTCAAATGACTTAGGTGACTTTGTTGGATTATGAATATTGCAATCCAAAGATATTCTTTTATCATATAGAGATATTGAATTGATAGTAAATTAATAATCAATAGCTAGAACTTATTCCTCATGGGACGATAGCTCGTATCTCATCACGTATTGCTTGTCAACAATCTCGTATGCTTGTGGGATTTTACCGAAAAAAGATCCACTCAATTTCACTCATCATTCTACTCAAGCATTCATCTCATATATGTATATAACAACTAAAAATCAGTGTGTTTCATAAAAGATGGAAAAGAAAAATACATATTTTATTATCCCACCTAAAGCTAGAGAAATAATTTGAAAGGAAATAGACAAAAATATGCTTCATTTGCTTGTAGTTAGAAAAGATTCACATGAAAAATTTGTCAATTAAATACGAAATAAGGAAAAAAAATTACTTGATTAGATATTTTACATGAAAAATATTCCGGGCAAATCTTGCATGTAAAATAATTGCCTAAACCACTTCTAGACTTGGCTAAACATTGTGGCAGTAAGAAATAGTGTACAATGCGCAGACCAGTTTAGAAAATTCAAGAATGTTTGTGGTGATTTTTAGCGGTCACCCTTGTTGATCATCTTTTTACCCAAACCAGTTTAGAAAATTCAAGAATGTTGGTGATGATTTTTAGCGGTCACCCATGTTGATTATCTTTTTGTTTGAACTCTTCTTCGAGTTTTATTTATGGCATTCTCGCATTGGTTATGTTCGTTAGTCTTTGAGCTATTTCTTTTTTTTATGGAGCTTTAAGAAATATGTGATATTTCTGCTTGTAGTGCTCACAAATTAGTAATATTATGTGATTTGCACCTCTTTTTGGTATAAAAATAATGATTATAAACAAAGAATATATTGTTTTCAAAGTAAAATATGTGGTTGAAAAGTTATTGAAAAATGTGTGTAGTTAATTTTTTTTTTTTGAAAATGCATTGTTTATAAACAAGTTTACCAAACGGAATCTTAATCGAAGTATTTTTCTTCTATTGCACCATTAGATCTTGTTTTGGTTTGTGGTGGACCTACTCCTATTGCTTCAAAGGTGGTCTAAATTTATTGATGATTATAGTTGTTATTGTTTGATTTATTTTATGAACATCGTTAATGGAGATATATATATATATATATCTCTCACAGACTCAAGAATTTGTTGTAATTAAGTACATCACATTTGAATTAGGTGGAAAATATACCTCCTATAGAGAGGAATGATACTTGAGATCTGGTTCTTTTATCATTTGGTAAACGTGATATTGATTCTAGTTAAGTCGATAAGACAAAGCAAGACCTTAAATCATATTGTAAAGATGACTAGCGTTCTTACACGTATCATAGTCGCTTCTTTTCATTGGTGGAGCATCTCTCACCTGGATGTACTTTATCATTTATATTGATTTAAATGGTTAGAGATAAACGACTAAGAAATAGAAGTTAGGGATTTAATCATTAAATTATCAATAACCTAAGGGCATCTGCCATTATATTTGGGGGAAAAAAATAGTACATAAAAACAAGAAATCTGTCGTGAAGCGGCGACGATGCGCTGCAAGAAATGAAAACACAATTGGTTTTATAATTTCATGTATATCTTCTTGGATGAATATGGTGATGATTATCCTATATTCGTCTTCAGTATTGTCCACTTATAATTAATCATTTCTGTTTCTAATGCTTGCTGTTGAATTCTGAATTGTCTGTCTTTCCCTTACAACTCGCCACATTCATCAATGCATTGTAATGCTAAATTCCTACACACCAAAATAGAATGTGTACATGCCCCTATTGAATATTGGTTAATAAATCGAGAATTGAAAATCGATTAAAGTAACTTTGTGTCGATTTCGGCCTAATACTCAAAAGCTTGACTCAATCCGTTTAGGCAAAATTGTTTGCCACTTCGCCGCTTCGGAACGCACAAACGGGGATCGACCTGCCCAGTCAGGTTGCGGGGGTCGTGGGGGCTCGGGGGCAACGCCCCTGAAAGAGAATTTTGATTTCTCTGCATGTGTTGAAGGGTATATTTGACATTTCTGTTGGGACCATGGATATTTTAATTTTGCCCAATCCCCAGGCCCAAGTGAGGTTCCAACCCAAAACCAATTGGTAATGGGTGGAGTAGCTCACTTGGGTTATATGGTGGTTTATTTCCTTACTCACAACCGATGTGGGATTGTTTGCATCCCAACAATCCCTCTCTCAAACAAGACCCACGAGGTACACCTAGCCCATCTAGCCCTCCCTCAAGATAAATCCTATCACATCTCCTCATGTCCAGAGAGATCACCATTCACTGATATAATCCACCATAGTCGCTGCACACTATGTTACCATGAATCTTCCATCTCGCGAGAAACCACAGGAATTCTTCATTTTGAGGCTCATCATCTCGATTCATTCGTTGTTGTTAGGGAGTCATGTACATCCACTCGATTGTGCGTTCACCATACAATCTTTTCGACTCTGATACCACTGTTGGGACCATAGATATTTTAATTTTGCCCATTCCCAAGCCCAAAACCCAGGTCCAAGTGAGGTTCCAACCCAAAATCAATTGGTAATGGGTGGAGTAGCTCACTTGGGTTATATGGTGGTTTATTTCCTTACTCACAAACGATGTGGGATTGTTTGCATCCCAACAATTTCGAAAACCAATATCGGATGAATGAGAAATTACGGAAAAGGACGAAAATCAGGTCAAAATGTTTGACCGTACGATCGCACGGTTAGTAAACTGCGCGATCACACGTCAAATTAATATCCGGTTTTTTAAGTAAAACCGTGCGACCGCACGGTCTATAACCGTGCGGCCACACGGTTGTTCGGCCAAATGACACCTTTTCATAAATGTGCATTGTTTGGAAATGGTGCATGGTTTGAGCCTCAACCACTTCGTCCACACCCTTTCATAATCTATATATAGGACCCTTTGGGTGTCCTATTCCACACAATTTGATATGCAAAAACACCTCTCATCCTCACTTGTCTCCTAAATCAAAATCATTTTATTTATTTTGATTTTCCTTCATTGCATCCTTTGGAGTACATAACCCTATATTTGGTTCGTTGTACTTGTGTTTTGAAGTGCTACAAACACAAGTGAAGGCGTTGTATCTTGGGAGTCGATTGTCGTTATCCGTAGGCACCGTTGCGGGGTAAATTCGACTTAAGGATAAAGAGTCCAACTCTTACCTCGGCTTTGTCCCTTCTTCTCTTATTCTTCTTGTTTATGTTTTTCTTTGCCGTTACTCTGTCCAATTTTCGGCAAGGATTTACAAAATCATCATTTTACTTATTTGGGGTCACTATTCACAAAATCCACCCAACAATCTTAAGTCGAATCTTTTATAGTTTGTGATAATGACATTCTTGTTTGGTTAAACTTGTTAAGTTTAACTTCTTCTTCATTTCTATTTTGTTTTGGTTGATCTTCTGTTTTACGTAAACAGAAATGAATACGGTTATTAATACCGATACTACTTCGAATGAAACTTCGAACATGGGAACTTCTGAAGGAAGTGTTCCTACCGGTGTGATTCCTCCCGTTGTGAATACAACTACTGCTAATGTGATTCTTCTGGTTGTGAGTGCCCCTACTATCGTACATTCAAACTCCGTTTCACATGGGGAAAATCCAGAGAAATTTGTTGGGGTTGATTTCAAAAGGTGGCAACAAAAAATGTTGTTTTATCTCACAACCCTCAACTTGGCGAAATTCTTGAATGAAGATCCTCCCGCCATACAAGAAGGGGAAAATAATAGGGCATCTTTGATTGCTTTGGATGCTTGGAAACATTCGGACTTCTTATGCAAGAATTACATTCTTAATGGTTTGGACAATGCCTTATACGGTGTCTATTGCTACAAGAAATCTGCAAAGGAACTATGGGAGACTTTGGAAAAGAAGTACAAGACCGAAGATGCCGGAACCAAGAAGTTCATTGTGGGAAAATTTTTGGACTACAAAATGGTAGATTCGAAGACCATCATCAATCAAGTACAAGAATTGCAAGTCATACTCCATGATATTCATGCGGAAAATATGTCCGTGAGCGAATCATTTCAAGTGGCTGCAATTATCGAGAAACTTCCACCCATGTGGAGGGACTTCAAAAACTATCTCAAGCACAAGCGCAAGGAGATGAACATTGAAGAACTTGTGGTCCGATTGAGGATTGAAGAAGACAACCGAAGTTTGTCCGATTGAGGATTGAAGAAGACAACCGAAGTTTGGAAAAAAGAGTTGGGAATGGCATACCACAAGCAAAGGCAAATGTGGTGGAATCTAGCAACAACAAAGGAAAGAAGAGAAAGCATTCCGTTGAATCTACAAAGAAGAATGCAAAGAAGTTCAAGGGAAATTGTTACAATTGTGGAAAGGCTGGACATCGTTCGGTTGATTGTCGCAAACCTAAGAAGCAATCCCAAGCCAACATCGTCGAATCTGATGCCATATCAAATGGCATATCCGATATGAATTTATCGGCGGTTGTTTCTGAATGCAACCTTATTGGAAATCCCATGGAATGGTGGGTTGATACGGGTGCAACCTGTCACATTTGTGTCGATAGAGGAATGTTCACATCATACACTCCAACTGAGGGAGAAAAACTGTTTATGGGGAACTCCTCAACATCCAAAGTGGAAGGACAAGGCAAAGTGGTCTTGAAGATGACGTCGGGAAAAGAACTTAGCCTCAATAATGTCCTTCACGTACCGGATATTCGCAAGAACCTTGTGTCGGGTTCTTTGTTAAGCAAGAATGACTTTAAACTAGTCTTTGTATTGGATAAGTTTGTACTTACCAAAAATGATATGTATGTAGGAAAAGGCTATGTAAAAGATGGACTATTCAAAATGAATGTCCTAATTGTTGTACCAAATGCTACAATCAATAAAAACGTCATCTTCAGTTTATATTCTTGAGTCATGTAATCTATGGCATCATAGATTAGGACATGCAAACTTTAATTTAATACGAAAGTTAATGAATTTAAGTTTACTTCCGAATATGCATTTTAATAATGGAAAATGCGAAACATGTGTAGAAGCAAAAGCGGCCAAAACACCATTTCATTCGGTTGAACGAAACACCACACCATTAGAACTAATTCACACGGATGTGTGTGATTTGAAGTTCGTACAAACAAGGGGTGGTAAAAAGTACTTCATCACATTCATAGATGATTGTACAAGGTACTGTTATGTGTACTTGTTGAAAAGCAAAGATGAAGCTTTGGAAGTGTTTAAACACTACAAAAATGAAGTTGAAAATCAACTTGGAAAACGAATTAAAATGATTCGTAGTGATAGAGGTGGAGAATATGCTGCATCGTTTGAAGAATTTTGTGCAGAATCTAGAATCATTCATCAAACAACGGCACCATATTCACCACAATCTAACGGAATTGCTGAACGCAAAAATCGAACGTTAAAGGAAATGATGAATGCAATATTGATAAGTTCGGGCTTACCTCAAAACTTGTGGGGGGAAGCCATACTTTCTATAAATCATATCCTAAATAAAATACCACATAAAGATAAGGTTGAATCACCTTACGAATTATGGAAAGGTCGAAAACCTTCCTACAAATATCTCAAAGTGTGGGGGTGCTTAGCGAAAGTACAAATACTCAAACCTAAACAAGTTAGGATTGGACCAAAGACAATTGATTGTGTCTTTATTGGATATGCTATCAATAGTAGTGCATATCGATTCTTGGTTCACAAATCCGAAGTACTTGATGTACACGTATGTACAATTATTGAATCAAGAAATGCGGTCTTCTTCGAAGACAGTTTTCCGTGTAAAGAAAGGAAGTATGTTCAAATAAACGAACTTATGATAACATACATGGAAAGAATGATGATCTTCAAGTAAATGAAGAACCGAGACGTACTAAAAGGCAACGAATTCCAAAGACATTCGGTCCAGAATTTGTAACCAATTTACTTGAAAATGATCATAGGACATTTGATGAAGCAATGTCCTCTCCCGAAGCTCCTTTTTGGAAAGAAGCTGTACGCAATGAAATTGAATCCATCATGAGTAACCATACTTGGAAATTTGTTGAACTCCCTCCAGGAAACAAAACTTTAGGCAGTAAATGGATCTTCAAAAAGAAATTGAAGTCGGATGAATCAACTGATAAATACAAGGCTAGATTAGTAGCCAAAGGGTATAGACAAGAAGAAGGATTAGATTTCTTTGATACCTATTCACCCGTTACAAGAATTACGTCTATACGTGTCTTGATTGCAATCGCAGCATTGCATAATCTTGAAATACATCAAATGGATGTCAAAACCGCGTTCCTAAATGGTGAATTAGAAGAAGAAATCTACATGGAACAACCTGAAGGGTTTGTTGCACCAGGAAATGAAAAGAAGGTGGGTAGACTTGTAAAATCATTGTATGGATTGAAACAAGCACCGAAGTAATGGCATGAAAAGTTTGATAAAACTATGTTTTCAAATGGCTTCAAAATCAATGAATGTGACAAATGTGTCTACATTAAAAACACGCCTAATGAATATGTAATCATATGCCTATATGTTGACGATATGCTAATTATGGGAAATAACTCCAAAGTCATTTCCTCGACTAAGAAAATGTTAACAAAACATTTTGACATGAAGGATATGAGAGTGGCGGATGTAATATTAGGGATTAAAATCTCTAAGACATCCGATGGTTTGTCATTGTCTCAATCACATTATGTTGAGACTATACTTAAAAAATTTAAGGCGTATGACGATAAACCGGTTAAGTTACCAGTTGACTTAGGTATTCACTTAGCTAAGAATACTGGTGAGCCCGTATCTCAATTGGAATATTCGCGTGTCATTGGTAGTTTAATGTATATTACCAACTGCACTAGACCGGATATAACATACATAGTCAACAAGTTGAGTAGATTCACTAGTAATCCAAGTGTTGTACATTGGAAGGTATTAAACCGAGTTCTTAGATATTTAAGACACACGGTTGAATATGGATTACACTACTCAAAATATCCTGCGGTGTTAGAAGGATATACTGATGCAAATTGGATATCTGACACTAAGGATTCAAAATCCACGAGTGGTTATGTATTTACCATTGGAGGTGGAGTCGTGTCCTGGAAATCGTCTAAGCAAACGTGTATTGCTCGATCCACGATGGAATCTGAATTTATTGCGTTAGACAAAGCCGGTGAAGAAGCAGAATGGCTTCGTAATTTTCTTGAAGAAATTCCATGTTGGGAAAAGCCGGTTTCTGCGATTAATATACATTGCGATAATCAATCGGCAATTGTAAGGGCACAAAACAGTATGTATAATGGCAAGTCTCGACATATCCGTCGGAGACATAATACCGTTAAACAGTTAATATCGAATGGTATAATCTCTATTAACTATGTGAAGTCAAAAGAAAATTTGGCTGATCCTTTGACGAAAGGACTTGCAAGAGATCAAGTATACCATCTTTCGAGGGGAATGGGCCTAAAGCCTATTGAATAGAATTACTATAACGGAAACCCAACCTTGTAGATTGGAGATCCCAAGATCTTGGTTCAATGGGACAACTAAGTCATAAATGATCCGGAATAAAGCACTTATTCCCATTCCTAAAATTTAAAGTGCTATGTAAAATGTGTATAAGGATAATTATACATATATACTTTTAATGATTCATAACCTTGAGATACAAAGATATGAGATCACCTATATAAGTGTGAAGTGGGGCCGCTTCTACGAGAATTCGAGGCTTAATTATCTTAGAGCACTTATGAAACCAAGAGTAGTCCAGGGCCAAAATGGACTCAACCATGAGAACCGAATAGGTTAGATGAGTCATGGTGTTGGTACAGTTGTTTGGTTTTACACGAACGGCTGGATGGTTCAAGACATCGCGTTCACCAACTAGCCTAGTAAATCCGATTGTATTCAACTAAAGAAGGTTCAAGGCCACAAGCTACCTATCTTGATGCTATGACTTGTCGTCGTGTACTCCATTTGTTAGAGTCTGCATTTCAATTGCATTGCATTCGCATTGTGTTGCGCATATCGAGGAATTTCCATTCATGTGGGGGATTGTTGGATATTGGTTAATAAATCGAGAATTGAAAATCGATTAAAGTGACTTTGTGTCGACTTCGGCCTAATACTCAAAAGCTCGACTCAATCCATTTAGGAAAAATTGTTTGCCACTTCGCCGCTTCGGGGCGCACAAACGGGGATCGACCTGCCCGGTCAGGTCGCGGGGGTCGAGGGGGCAGCGCCCCCCCGTGGGGGCTCGGGGGCAACACCCCCGAAAGAGAATTTTGATTTCTCTGCATGTGTTGAAGGGTATATTTGGCATTTCGAAAACCAATATCGGATGAATGAGAAATTACGGAAAAGGACGAAAATCAGGTCAAAATGTTTGACCGTGCGATCACACGTCAAATTAATATCCGATTTTTTGAGTAAAACCGTGCGACCGCACGGTTGTCCGGCCAAATGACACATTTTCATAAAGGTGCATTGTTTGGAAATGGTGCATGGTTTGGGCCTCAACCACTTCGTCCACACCCTTTCATAATCTATATATAGGACCCTTTGGGTATCCTATTCTACACAATTTGATATGCAAAAACACCATTTGGGAGTCGATTACCGTTATCCGTAGGTACCGTTGCGGGACAAATTCGACTTAAGGACAAAGAGTCCAACTCTTACCTCGGCTTTGTCCCTTCTTCTCTTATTCTTCTTGTTTATGTTTTTCTTTGCCGTTACTCTGTCCAATTTTCGACAAGGATTTACAAAACCATCATTTTACTTATTTGGGGTCACTATTTACAAAATCCACCCAACAGCCCCAAATATGGTTGAATTTGTTTAGAAAGGTATTGGATCATATCTACAATTTTGAATCATAATTTCATCTATAACGGAGTCAAAATTCGAATTTAGAAACTGCCCATTGTAATTACGAAAAATTTCAAACACAAATACAATAATAATATTTAAAAAAAAAATCTCAAACTTAAATTTGGATAATTGTGGGTGCCTTAAAGCGTCTCCAATACACTTCATGAATTGGGAAAAAGACTTGGCATGTCAGCAAATAAACAAAACGTGTTAAAAATATATCTCCAATTGATAAATAGATAACATGGGGATTACAATGTTAAACTGACATGGCTTCAAAAAAATAGACATTGTGGGGGTGGTTCGTCTACATTTAGATGTTTCATGGGACATGATGAGTCATCATTATTTTTTATTTTATAATTATTTAATTATTATAAATAAGAATTTGCTGGTCAATCAAGTTATATAATACAAGTTATTTTTATCTTTATACAGTAAGAAATCATTCAGATAAGACCCAATTTATGCATAATAATTAATTAATTAATTTTTTTTTAAAAAGTCACATAATCAATATTATTTAAATGTAGAATGAACAATTGAAGAGTAAATTTTATACTTCTCCGTCTATTTATCCACATTCTCTAGAAGTCTGTCTATTTCATTGCTACATAAACCCCAATCCACGTAATGTATTGGAGATGCTCTTAGAGTTTGATGTTTCTTAATTGTGTATTTATTGTGATTGTTTTAGATAAAACTCGAATTTAAATGCGTTTGGAGGTTAAATGGAATAAGTGACCAAAATTGCTCAAAATTGTCATAAGTGGGGACCAGATTGTAAATATACATAGCTAATTCGGACCATAAAATAATGAATAAAGATCATATTGAATCAATTGAATGATATTGAAAGCCAAATGATCAAAGATGCACTTGAAAATGACTTAGGTTGAAAACGGAACGACACAAGTTATGCTTCAGATTTTTAGTCGGATATTGAGACCCATTTTTGGTGTGGTAAAAATTCGAACTAGAAAAATAATATTTCTAGAAAAATTGTAACACTTGAGTTAGTTTTTAAACACACTTTAAATCACATCAATAGGATAATGGAAGAGAAAGATAAAATGACAATACTGACAGTTGTGCAGAGATAATCATGCGCGACGCAAATTCAATTTTCTTTATTTGATTGGAATTCTTTTTGAAACCTAATTTGGATGTAATTCTTGACCTAGTTTCACCTTATATAATAGGCTACATGATCAACAAGAAAAGATGTATCAATTACCATCATATTACACTACACACGAGAGAGAATTTCAAGAAGAAAAACAAAAAAGTTACGGTTTGAAGAATCTAAAGGATAGGAGATCGGATCTTGGTGCAAGAAGAACATCTCAACTTTTTTTTCATCTAACTTTGTGATGTATTTCAATCGAATTCATTTTTTTTCTTTCTCCAATTATGTTTAATTAATTCAATTGTTGGGACGAATGATCTAACTAGTTAGATTATTTTAATTCAATTCTCAAGTTTTGTGCATTGATCTTATGTATTGAATTTGTTTTTTTTTTTAATGCATGAGTTAATTGTCCACTATTCATTAATTTCTTGATTGTATCGGATCGAGAGGCGAGTTACATATAACCATGTAATAAATTTCGAAAATTTAGCAAAAAAAGGTAGAGATACATAGTTGTGATTTTTGTAATTGTTACATGAGCAATTGTTATTGGATACATCTAGTTAGGGCTTATTCTGATCCAATATAGAGATATCTGGTTCACCTAATTACGTGGAACTAGTTTAAGCAAGAGAGAGAGAGAGAGAGAGAGAGAGGTATAATCGTGAATTCGATCAAATACTACATTAAGAAGAAAACTTGGAATGACAAATTGAATATGACAACTATGGTTAGATCCTGAGTTCCAACAACTTCACTTAATAAGAAAATCCAAATTTTAGTTTTCGTATATTTAGCAGATTTCATAATTATTTGCTTATAAGTTTTAATTAGGGGTGTAAACGGTTCCATTTGGGTAGTTTTTGATAAATTTCAAGCCAAACCATTTAAAAGGGTTTGACGTTTTTTCAATCCAAATCAAATCAAACCAAACCATTTTTTGTGGTTATGTAGGTTTAAATCACGATTTCCAAACGAGATTAAACTAATATATTTAGACCAAGTCTTAAGTGGATGTCAGCTGATTACAAATTCCAATAGAAAATCAAAGAGTCAATAAGTTTTATAGAGCATGTTACTATTTTGATATTTTGCCTTCAATCTTTACTGCTTTCAATTTATTGACAATGATTTGTAATTCATGCACTTAGGGAAATAAGAAAATATTTTCCAAAAACTTGAAATCAAAATACCTTTAAATTTGAAACTTTTTGGTACTTTCTTCCTCGCCGGATCAATTAGGAGATGCAGATATCAAATTGAAACTTACAAATTGGGGTGATGACGATTACCTATTTTGAGTTTTGGGGGACTGGGTTGGTAGTTAGGGTGTGGGATTATAATATTATTAATTAATATTTTAAATTAAATGGGAATTAATACTTTATTAGTGTATAGAAAACTTACAAACTTATTTTTGAATTGTTAATTTTAGAAGCAGGGTTGTCGTAATTACCACTTATTCTAATTCTTGTAGAAGAATTGTGGCCAAATAATAAACTAGTTTTTAATAGCTATCAATAAATATATATTCTTCTGCACCTGATGTGGTGCGTATGTGGTTTAGGAAACTCATCAACGAGAAAGATGGTTTCTGGTTTACAAACATTACATGGATTTAAGTCTTGAGTAGATTACATCAATTTTGTTGAATTTACAGATTTTCATTATATAAAGACTTTTGCATCTGTACAATCACTATTTTTATTTAATACACCACTTTATATTTTGGTTAAAAAAAAAAAAAATGGTTCTTAAAGTTAGATCCAAAAATTGTTAATTTTTATCCCAAACTTAATATTTTCCCCTCAATCGCCTCTATTTCCCCAACAGCGCAAGGTCGCCCTGCCGGAATCTCGCTATAGTGGCAGTGCCATTGTGCCACCGTTCATCAGCATCATACAACCCACGCAATGCTTCACCCTCCCATCATTCCCTAAAAACTCGTAAAAAATAATTCCTTCTCGACATCACAGTTGAACTTTGGGAGCCAGGCAACTTACTACCTGTTTAATGGTTTTCCCATTTCCACTACCTGTTCAACAGTTGTACCGGTTAGGTTGAAAAAAAAAATTCAAACTAGCTAAAGGCTAAAATTTCAATTTCAATTTCTTAGCAAACCATTTTTGTGCCTTTTTACATGGTGTTCTGTCATCTTGCAATTAAACGACAATTAAACGAAAATGCTTAGTTTCTAGTTTTACAATTGCTTGAATATCACAAATGACTAAGAAAAAGGGAAGGGGAGAAACAGGAACCAATCTGAGTAGTCAATTGTGAATTAACAAAAGGCAACGACGATGGAACATTAAACGGCGTGTGCTGAACTTCTATGGTGGCTCAAATGGCATTGAAAAGCCAAAATGATTGATAAGATTCGAAACGCGGAAAAAACGTTGAAAAGTTCCAAACTCAGGTTGTGGTTGGACGGATGAATCATGACCCGATATTCACGACGCGATAACTCGACGATGCGGAATAAAGAATCACGACTTTAAAAATGCCACAAGGAATATTTGATAAGTCTCTGATTTGAACGCCACAAATATTCTAGCAAATATTTGATAAGTTCTATATTTGAACGTCACAAGAAATATTTTTGATAAGTTCGAAAAACATAGGAATCCACCTATAATTTTTATTGAATCCTCAATAAAAAATATTTATATCAAAATCAAATTTGAATTACCATGAATGAAAAAAGTGTATAAATAAGCAAAATAAAATCCTAGTCGCTAATGGACTCAAAATAGAGTTCTAACTAACCTAAAATAACTAAAAACTGATAAGGAAATAAAAATACTAAAAAGGAATTAAAAATCCGCATTATTTGCGAAAAACTGGATTTACGGCCGTGACAACATTTCTTACGGCCGTAACTATACTTCTGCTTAAGGATTACAGCCGTGACCATAAACTTACGGCCGTAACTGTTAAAATCTTAGAACTCTTTAATTTTCACCCGAGGATGACTTACGGCCGTGACAAGGACAAGCTAGCTTACGACCGTAAATACGGTTCTGATCCATTTTGACCTGGTTTGATCTTTGAAGCTCTCTGAACCCGTTTGAATTCTTGTTTTAGCTTGAATTACTTGAATTTTACTGTCAAGCCTGCTATGACTTCGATTGTCGAGGGTCCGGAACACATCATACCGTCCTTCTTTAGGATGATTCGTCCCGAATCATAGCTTTGTTCTTATTGTTTCACTTCACCTCCTAGATCAAACGGAAAATTATTGCTTCCATGCCAGATGGATAACCAATAGTATCATGTAACTTGGGTT
This sequence comes from Ligustrum vulgare, assembly GCA_963555705.1. Taxonomy (NCBI): domain Eukaryota; kingdom Viridiplantae; phylum Streptophyta; class Magnoliopsida; order Lamiales; family Oleaceae; genus Ligustrum; species Ligustrum vulgare. The sequence continues at coordinate 22,935,401 of OY743177.1, read as the reverse complement.
ACATCAATGGATTGAAGTAGAAACTCATGTGGGCATTGGTGGTGTTGCCCAAATTTCCAAGCACATTTAACCTGTAAGACAAAATTAACTAAAGCAGGGAGGAAAATGTTAGGTTCATGAGGTACAAGGTATGGATCCTTGTATTCATGATAAACCACCACTAACTCCACTTCTTGAACCACAAAGTTCTTCTCTTCGCCTCTTTTTTCTTTTTCAACTTCTTGTTCAAATTTTTTATCTTCAAACTCAACCACATCTTCTAACTCCACACTTTTATCACCATGCCCGTGCACTACCTCATCACTACCCAAATGTGGATCTTCCAATTCAACCCTCAAATCTTGAACTTCCACCTCAACTCCCAATTCCACCTTCTCCTCACCAAAATTTGGACTTTGTTTATTTGTTTTTAATTTCAACTCTCCCTCCTTCTTATCAATATCCTTATCCCCATGATCCCTCCTATTATACCACTTTTCACTCTCATTTCTTACTCTCCGTGAATCTTCTAGTGCTTCCTCTAATGTCAACTCATATAGTGCGCATGTTTTCCATTTCTTAAGGAATTTGTATATGTGTATACTTTTATCATAATCAGCCTCCCTCCTACGTCTCCAAGGTTTTCCCAATAAAATATGATAAGACTTCAATGACACTACATCACACCATACATCCTCACCTTCCCTTGGTAATAGACACAAGAACTTGTTTGGTTACTTTGAAATCTCCAAACTCCCTCATCCACGTCATCATATAAGGTTTATAGTGCGGTTCTAGGGGCAATCCCAATTTTTCAACCACGGTGCTACTAACGAAATTAGTAAAGCATTTTCCATCAATCGCCAAACTGTACCCCTTATGATCCATATAATATCTAGTTTGGAATAAAAAATCAGGATCATAATCCATTCCTTATGTGGCGTTTAAAAAAATTCAAGAATAAAGAGGATTTAGACATCAAATAGCAAGAACGACTTTTATTGACTTGGAAGGAAATGAATACCAAGAATTTTAAAGAAACTCAAGAAAGTGGTTCTTGAATTTGGAATAACTCTTTTTTTTTTTTTTTGAATAATGAATTTTCGGAATTAAATAAAAAAATATTTTTTTTAATAAATCCAAAAATTCGACACGAACGCAACAAAACAAACGGCACAGGATTTCGATAAAAATTAAATAAAATAAACACTTTTGAATTTTGTTGAATTTTTATATGGATCAAAATCTAAAAAAAATTTCTGACACGAAGAACAGGAAAACTCAAAAAATCGAAAACAAAATACTCAATAAGATATTGATGATTTTTATGGGACTCGATGATAAACATAAAAATCAAAATGGATAGAAAAACCTGAATTCAGAGTCCAGCTCTGATACCAGATAATAAGATTCGAATCGCGGAAGAAACGCCGGAAAGTTCCAAACTCAGGTTGTGGTTGGACGGATGAATCATGACCCGATATTCACGACGCGATGACTCGACGATGCGGAATAAAGAACCATAACTTTCGAAACGCCACAAGGATTTGCCCAATCTCCTTGATAAGTCTCTGATTTGAACGTCACAAATATTCTAGCAAATATTTGATAAGTTCAATATTTGAACGCCACAAGAAATATTCTTGATAAGTTCAAAAAACATAGGAATCCACCTATAACTTTTATTGAATCCTCAATAAAAACTGTTTATATCAAAATCAAATCTGAATTACCATGAATGGAAAAAGCGTATAAATAGCAAAATAAAATCCTAGTCGCTAATGGACTCAAAATAGAGTTCTAACTAACCTAAAATAGCTAAAAACTGATATGGAAATAAAAATACGAAAAAGGAATTAAAAATCCGCATTATTTGCGAGAAACTGGATTTACGGCCGTGACAACATTTCTTATGACCGTAACTATACTTCTGCTTAAGGATTATGGCCGTGACCATAAACTTATGGCCGTAACTGTTAAAATCTTGGAACTCTTTAATTTCCACCAGAGGATGACTTACGACCGTGACAAGCTAGCTTACGGCCGTAAATACGGTTCTAATCCATTTTGACCTGGTTTGATCTTTGAAGCTCTCTGAACCTGTTTGAATTCTTGTTTTGGCTTGAATTACTTGAATTTTCCCCTCAAGCCTGTTATGACTCCGATTGTCGAGGGTCTGGAACACATCAAGGACTTTCCTGGATTGTGGTTGTGGGGTTTGAAACAGTAAGTAGTTTGCTATTGTTGAGGCTGCTGGGACTGGGAGAATGGAGTAAAGAAAAAAATAATTTTTGGACACGAGTCACCACAAATGAATTTTTTTTTCCTTTTCTTTTTCAACTTTTATTGGATTAGGGTAATACTCGTAAATTTTTCATGGTGTATTTATCATAACAAATTTTAATTGTGGTGTGATTATAATGTGGTGTAACAAGTAAAATTTGTAGTTACAATATAATTACCCTTTATTTTAATTAAAGTTATTGTGGTTTGGGATTAAAAATATAACATAGTTTTTTTTCTTTTTTCTTTTTTCACACATCAAAACCTGAATTCCCAATTAAATAAATAAAATATATGGTAGTGAGCAAACTACTACTAATTGGTTTATTTATGGCCATATTAAATAATAAGAATATAAATTTATGTTTCATACATTATGTTATCCACGTGTTTTACCTATGTGATATTATTAGCAACACTATTATCATGTTATGTTAGACTAGTGTTTAATTGTAAGCTTGAGTTACTGTTATCTTCAGATCAATAAGTTGCTAAACTTCATTGATGGTGCTCCAATCATTGACACAGAAGTTGTTTGATACGATTCGAGATGAGCGGAATTAAAGTCGGAAAGTTCCGAACCCAGGTTGTTATGGACGGTGGAATCTTGGCCCGACAATCACGACACGAAATCGACGATGCAGATTGAAGAACCAAGATTTGCGAAACACCACAAGGATCTGTCAAGTTCTCCTTGATAAGTTTCTGATTTGAACGCTACAAATATTCTCGCGAATATTTTATAAGTTCGGGATGAACACCACAAAAAATTACTCTTCGATAAGTTCGAAGAAATATAGAAATCTACCTATAAATTTATTGAATCCTCAATAAAACTGTTTATAAAACCAAAACTGAAATTAATAAAAAAAATGCGTAAAACTGCTCCAAATTCAACCGCGGGATCGCGTGGTTTTAATACACGCGATCGCGTGGTTAATCTTGAAACTCTGGGGTTGTTTTTCGATGCAATGACGCGATCGCGTCCTGGTTGTACCGCGCGATAGCATGGTTCAACTTCGGCTAGTTCTTTGCCCCTTTTGAAACAACTTGATACTATTTGATTCTCAACTCGGGCCCAACACCAAACTTGCTCAATTTCCCATGTAGATTGTTGTTGCATTTCCTGTATCTTGATTTCTCCTTTGAGCTCCTTTCCCGGATCACATCACCCCCCCTCTCTTGACAAGGAATCAGACCTCGAATCAATTTTTGGCCTGCTTGTCAAACATTTCCTGCTCTTGGGGCCTTGATGTAAAATTGCTCCACCTGGATCGAATGGAAAATTATTGATTCCTTGCCACAGGATCAACCAACAGTATTTGGCAACTGGGGTTACATGAATGGCTTGAAGTAGAAACACCTTTAGATGTAGGTGGCGTGACCAATTTTCCAAATGCCTTTAACCTGCAAAAAAGATTTAAATAAAATAGGGTGGGGAATGTTAGTTTCAAATGGTACAAGATATGGATCCTTGTACTCATGGCTCATTATCTCCAACAATTCATTTTTCCCCACAACGAGACCCTTCTCTTCTCCTTCCCCAATCTTTTCACCTTTTTCCTCAACCACCTCTTTCTCTTTTTCTTTACATCTAACCACCTCTTCTAACTCCACATTTCTATCAACAATTTTATGCAATTCCTCCCCACAAATCAAATGTGGATCTTCAACTTCAAAAATTCAAAACTCGCACTTCTACCCCCACTTCCAATTTATGCTTCCCATCATCAACAATTGTATTTTCAATAATTCCCTCGCTATCCAACTCTATATTTTCCTCATCAAATTTTGGAATTTGATCATCTGTTTTTAATTTCAACTCCCCCTCATTCTCAATATCCGTATCCCCATGTTTTTCCTTTCTTAAAGAATTTGTATATGTGCATATTCTTATCATAAACAGCATCCCTCCTACGTCTCCATGATTTTCCCAATAAAATATGATAAGATTTTAATGGCACTACATCACACCATACATCCTCACTATACCTTCCATGCACGATAGGCACTAGAACTTGTTTGATTACTTTGAACTTCCCAAACTCCCTCATCCACGTTATCCTATAAGGTTTATAGTGTGGTACTAGGGGTAATCCTAATTTTTCAACCACGGTGCTACTAACAAAATTAGTAAAGTACTCTCCATCAATTGCCATACTACACCCCTTATGATCCACATAACATCTAGTTTTGAACAATGAGCCCGGATCATAATCCATTCTTTATGTGGCGTTAAAAAAAATTCAAGAACGAAGAAGACTTAGACATCAAATAGCAAGAACGACTTTTATTGACTTGGGAGGAAATGAATACCAAGAATTTTAAAGAAACTCAAGAAAGTGGTTCTTAAATTTTGGAATGACCCCCCCCCCCCATTTTTTTTTTTTTTGAATAATGGATGAATTTTCGGATTAAATAATTAAAAATAAAAGAAAATAATTTTTTTTAATAAATTTGAAAATTCGACACGATCGCAACAAAACAAACGAGGCATAATTTGGACGAAAAATGAATAAGATAAATGCTTTTGAATTTTGTTAGATTTTTTATATGGATCAAAACTGAAAAAATTTACTGGCACAAAGAACACAAAGAACAAGAAAATTAAAGAAATAAAAAAAAATCAATTATAAGACATGGATGATTTTGTGTAAACTCTGTGATAAAAACACAAAATCAAACTGGGATAGAATAAACCTGAATTCAGAGTCCAGCTCCATACCAACTGATACGATTAGAGATGCTCGGAATTAACGCCGAAAGGTTCCGAACGCAGGTTGTTACAGACGGTGGAATCTTGAATCGACAATCACGACGCGAAATCAATGATGCGGATTGAAGAACCAAGATTTGCGGAACGCCACTAGGATCTGTCCAATTCTCCTTGATAAGTTTCTAATTTGAACGCCACAAATATTCTCGCGAATATTTGATAAGTTCGGGATGAACGCCACAAAGAATCACTCTTTGATAAGTTCGAAAAAATATAGGGATCCACCTATAAATTTATTGAATCCTCAATAAAACTGTTTATAAAACCAAAACTGAAATTAATAAACAAAACGCGTAAAACTGCTCCGAATTCAACAGTGCAATCATGTGGTTTTAACTCGCGCGATCGCATGGTTAATCTTAAAACTCTAGGGTTGTTTTTTGATGCAACAACGTGATCGTGCACCGGTTGTACCGCGCGATCGCATGGTTCAACTCCGACCGGTTCTTCACGCCTTTTGAAACAACTTCATCCTGTTTGATTCTCAACTCGAGCCCAACACGAAACTTGCTCAATTTCCCATGTAGATTCTTGTTGTATTGCCCAGATCTTGATTTCTCCTTTGAGATCCTTTCCTGGATCACATCATCGTTGGTGTCAAAGATGTAATTTTTTTTTTCTTTAATTTATAAGTTATTGATGAAAAACTAGGATGGTAACTGCAGATATATTATACTTTGTAATATTGTATTTTCTAATGTTAATTCGTATTAATACAACATGGTTTCTTAAGGAAGTATTTTTCATGAAAAGAAGCAAGATTTCCTCTAGTTTGAGACATTCTAATAAATAATATATAAAAGAGTACGAGATTAAATCTATCTATATCTATCTATATATTATTAAAGTCAACTGAGTTTTTGAACCTTTTTTTACAGCAATTCCAATAGTCAACAGAATTTGAAAAATGTGAACATAATCTGAATTCTGCAAAAACGGTTTCATTTGGTTGGTTTTTACCCCCAATTCCCAACTTCACAACAGTTGCTGAATTAGAGGGTGTAAAATATGGTTGTCACTTTCCACTCATCTTCTACCAAGTTCAATAACCGTTTCAATATAATTTTATGCTCCGATTTTTGTAATTTCTCCGGATCAATTACCTTCAAATCTCCCACGGTGTTCTTAAAAGGGATAATTGCACCATATGCCATCTTTTTAGGATCAATTGCACAAATTACCATATTAAGAAAAAATTTGAATAATACGTTACTTTCTTCCCTTCCACTGCTGTGCTCTTCTTCTTCTTCTTCCATCTTCTTCCTTCACAGAACCTGGTGAACCACCACAGCCCCACGCCGCCACCACCACCAAACCACCATCACGGCACCACAATCCCCTTCCTCATCGAAAGGTACAATTTTTTACAAATATGTTCCTAAATTTTATTGCTCATCTCATTCAAAAACCTCTGATCCTCCAACTCTAAAAATATTGGACTTATCCATAGCCGCTAGTCGGAGGTTTTAATTTCAGAAACCAATATAACCATCTTCTATTTTGCTACGTCGTCACCCCTTTCTACTTACCATCGGAGACTTCAACCTTGAACTGTCTGTTAAAGATTGCGACGCCGACTGGTGGATGTTGAAGATTCCGACTTTTTTCTTTAGGAGTTGGAATTGAGAGACTTTGAATGGGTGGATTTTCTGTGATAACGAGATCGTCGAGATGGGGTGGATGAAGAAATCAGTCGATGAGGTTGAGGATTGGATCGTGACTTTTGATGAAGATGATGACCAAAAAGAATATGAAAAGTGTTGGATTTAATGATTGAGACAAAGTATCATAAAAATTAGAGTAATTCTATATGGACATTCATTTTTGACATTTTAAAGTGACATCTGATGTGTCATTTTTTCATTGAGCGATAATTCATTTGGTAATGACTTCATTATTTAATGCACATCTTCATCATCCAATGAGAAATTGACACATCACAATGTCGCTTTAACATGTTCAAAATAAATGTTCATCTAGAATTATTGTAAAAATTATGTAAAGTATCATGATATGATACCAAAATTTTGTCCTAAGTATCATAGAAATTTGAAAACGTTTCATATTATGATACTAAAAATTGAAAGTATCACAAGTGATACTTTAAAAATATCGCAGCATGAAACTTATAAACACAGTATTTTTCAAAAAAAAAAATAAAATTGAAGTATTCTTCATTTATTGTTTAAAATAAAGTAAATTTCAATTATGATACAAATTGGGTATTTGTACAAATACTCATCATCGTGAAAACTCCCCGCCCTTCAGCCTCTCTAACGCCGCCCACCGTAGATCTGAGAAACTCCACTTCCTCCACTAAGTATGGAGTCACAACACTCTTCATCAATTCAGGGAACAGATGTACATCTCTGGTAAGTGCCATAATTCGTGGATCAATTTTTATATCTTTCTTGCATTTCCTCATCCTACCCATGCTAAATTCTTTGTTATTGGTAGGCTGATGACCAAGAAGCCAGCCTTCTAAGGGAATGGCCAAAAATAGGGCCCCCACCGGTAGAAAAATGTCAAGTGTTGCAGAAACAAACACATGATTTTCATAAGTTGCTATGACGAAGCCAATGCCGCCGGGCATTGGGAGGTCGGTGCTTCACGACTGCTGGCTTGGAGCTCATCATCACACAATTCAATAAACGCACCAGCGCTACAGATTTTTGTAGGAAAAGCTACAGTAGAAAAACCTCCGCCTCTTCCACTTTAAACACTTCGCTTGGTGTTCAATTATTGAAGATAAACAAGGAGAATTCCCACTCAGTGAAGACAAGAAATTGTGAAAGGTACTCTACTCTACTTAATTTTCATTTTTCATAATTAATTATTCCTTTTCTCACATTTTTAGCTTAATTTCTTCAATTCATCGTATCAATGTGAATTTTTTATGTCTGTTAAGGTTATTCAAGAAATCAAGATTTATCAATGTTAATTAATTTATCGAAAATCTATAGCGGCTTTAATGGAAATCTATAGTAGTATTTATTTTCCATTTGCGTTTGATGCATTTTTACTTCTCCAAATTTCTATGTCTCAGCTTGCTTTTACTGTGTAAGGTTCTCTATCTCTCATTTTTTATGTTGTTTATATATACATAGATTAAAGAATTACGCTAATTCACATGTTCAAGTAAGTATGACTTTTATTTTTGTCATTTTTTTAATGTTGTTTATATACACATGGATTAAAGAATTACACCAATTCACGTGGTCAAGTAATTATGGCTTTTAATTTTGCATCTTTAGTTGAGGGGTTTATGAGTTTTTTGCTGGAAAAAATTCCTTTACTTGCAACATTTTGGAGTTATATAGTTATCATTTGTTTTATTTTATAATGGAGTTGGAATTGGAGTTGGTGTTGGTGTTGGTTTCATGCTTTGAGTCCTGATATCAATGTTAAATTTCCACAAGAAGAATGAAAAAATTATGATTGAATGTATTGAACATTATGATCGTACTGTACAGATATTTATACACAAGTATCGACTAACTTTCTAACCCTAACTTTAACTATTAACTAACAGAATGCTTAACCAACTAACTAACAATCTACTAACTGTCTTCTCCCAATTCCAGCTGGCCATCTTCCTTCTCTAGACGAGTCTTGACACTCCCACTCAAGATGCACATAAATGTTGTTTATGTTCATCTTGGTAAGAAGTTTATAAAATTGATTCTTTCCCAAAAATTTTGTGAAGATATGCTGCAATTTGATTATCCCTTCCATGACTTTCTCCCTTACATAATGACAATCCACTTCTATATGCTTAGTCCTTTCATGAAATACAAGATTTTTGGAGATATTAATGGTAGAAAAGCTATTACAATATAACTCAACAGGCATCACAAAATTAATCTAAGTCATTCAATAAGTATTTTATCCATGTAACTTCAGTAACTGTCTCTGCCATTGTTCTATATTCTGCCTCCGCTGAACTTCTAGAGACTGTAGATTGTTTCTTTGATTTCCAACTGATCAAAGAATCCCCAAGGAAGATACAAAAACCTGTGACAGATTTTCTGGTTTCTTGGCATCCTGCCCAGTCACTATCTGCATATGCACTTAGCCTTAACTTTGATTTTGATGACAGTAAAACTCCTTGTCCAGGAGCTCCCTTGATATACTTCACAACTCTGCATGCTTCCTGTAAATGTATTTTGGTTGGCTTCTCCATGAACTGAGATAAGATTCCCAAGACATAGCTTATGTCAGGCCTCGTTATATTCAAATACAAAAGCTTTCCAATCAGCTGTCTGTAAAATGTAGGATCCTCCAAAAGTTCTTCATCTGTGCTAGAAAGTTTATGATTCATTTCAATTGGCGTCTTGCAAATTTTAGCACCTAGCTTACCATATTCTTCTAGTAGCTCATGTGAAAACTTCCTTTGACATAAAAATATACCGGCTACTGATTTAGCTATTTCAAGACCTAGAAAGTATCTTCAATTTCCGAAGTCTTTCATTTTGAAATGAGAATATAATCTCTGTTTTAGATCATCAATACCAGGCTGTTGTGCTCTAGCTATTATGACATCATCAACATAGAGTAAAAGGGCTAAAAAGTCCTTTTCACTACCTTGAGTGAATAATCAGCTTTAGATTGTGTGAATCCCTCTTTTATCATGCATTGTGTAAATTTAATATTCCATTTCCTTGAAGCTTGCTTTAAGTCATAAAGAGATTTCTTTAGCTTGCACACCAACTTTCCCCGATTAGGATTATTAGATTCATTCCCTTTCTCCCCCTAAATCTGATAAACTAGAGGAACGTCCATAAAGAAATCTTCAAGTATACCCCCATTGAGAAAAGCATTGTTAACATCGAGTTGAGACAAATACCAATTCTGTGTGGCAGCCATAGCCAAGAATGTCTGGACAGTGGTATGTTTTGCAACAGGGCTAAATGTTTCTTGGTAATCAAAACCCTCTCTTTGAGTGTATCCTTTAGCCACAAATCAAGCTTTATACGTTTCTACTTCTCCATTAGCCTTAAATTTGGTTTTATAAACCCATTTGCATCCCACTCTGGACTGATTAGGGGGAAGAGTAACAATGTCCCAAGTTTGATTCTCAGATAGGGCTGGAAGTTCAGATTGCATTGCTTCCCTCCAATGTTCATGTTGAACAACTTGGTGATATGAAGTTGGTTCTATTGGTTGAGATGAAATATGCGTGACAAAGTGATGAAAATTTGGAGATAGCTGAAAGTAGTCAAGTACTTTGCATAAGGGGTGAGAAGTACAAGAATGTGCAATGTGAGGAAGGGTTGTGTGATAGTCTATAAGATAGTTGGGAGGTTGTTTGAGCATTGTGCTACATCTGAGATGGTTATGAGTATTTATTGGATCAGATGGATGAGAAGAAGATTGAAATGAAAGTTCAGCAGGTTGTGATGTATGTTGAATAGCTAGAGGAGTTGTTTGAGAGTGTGAAGTTGATTGAAAATTTTCTGATGGTGGTTCTGGAAGGGTATGTTCTGGAGTTTGAGAGTGTGAAGTTGAATGAAAATTTTCTAATGATGGTTCTGGAATAATATATTCAGGAGTTGGAATGTCCACTAATGGAGATGAAATTTCAGGAGATATATTGGAAGATTTCGCAAATGGAAATATGGTTTCATGGAACATCTCTAGAAATGAATACTGATTTTGAGCTCAAATCATACAATTTGTAACCTTTGAAGCCTAAAGGTATCCCAGAAATATACAAGTTTTGGTTCTGGGATCGAACTTCTTTTTGTGTGGGATAGTGTTTACAACAAAACAAAAGCAACCAAATGATTTGAGATTGATATATGAAGGCTATTGGTGAAACAAAATCTCATATGGGGTCTGGTCATGTGTTATTTTAGAAGGAGTTCGGTTAATGAGAAAATAGCAGTCAAAACTGCATCTCCCCAGAATTTTGTAGGTAAGTGTGCATGAAAAAGAAGAGCTCTAACCATGTTTAGAAGATGTAGATGTTTTCTTTGGACAACTTTGTTTTTTTGAGGAGTGTAAGGGAAAGAATTTTGATGAATAATCCCATGGGAAGAATAGAAATTAGGTTGTTTGAATTCTTTTCCATTATCAGTTCTTATGATTTGAATTTTTGTGTTGAACTGATTTAGGACATGGTTATAAAACTGAGGCAATAATTGAGAGACCAATGATTTGTGTTGCATTAGATATACCCAGGTACAACGAGAAAAATCAGCCGCAATACTAAGAAAGTAATGGTTTCCATATAAATTTGATTGGGAATAAGGACCCCATATATCCATATGAACAATTTCAAATACAGATCTAGAGTTCTGTTTATGTAAAGGAAAAGAAGCACGTTTTTGTCTAGCTTTGGGGCATGTGAAACAAATATCACAAGGGGGAAAGCTTAGACAAGAAAGAAAACTTATTAAGAGATACATGTCCTAGTCTATGGTGCCATATGTTGGAATCATTTGGACTGGTAGTAGCTACAGCTCTGTGTGGATGTCTTGGTGGAGTATCTTGGAGATAGAATAGTCTATTGGTGACTTTAGCAAGCCCAATCGTCATCCATGAGGAAAGGGCCTGAATAAGACAATAATTGGATAAAAAACTTAGAGCAAGATCTTTTGAAGTGATCAATTTGCTAACTGAGATCAGATTGAATTTGAATGAAGAAACCAATAATACATTATGTAAAATAAGGGCTGAATTAAGGATGACAGTTCCAATATACGTGGCTGATACTCTATTTCCATTAGGTAAAAGGACATAGGAATTAGAAAGAGTAGTGAATGAGGTGAAGAATTTCAGTGAACACCCTATGTGATCAGTGGCTCCAGTGTCCAGAATCCAGGAGTCAAAAGAAAGTGATGTGGATGTAAGACAAGTAGCTAAGGAAAAAGAGTGAGATAGAGTACCTGCAAGATTGGCTAGTGGTTGATTTTCCGTGACTGATAAAGTAGGAGGATCGGTGCTAGATGATGATGGATGAGTTGTGTCAGATGAAGCATTTAAGAGAGCAAATAGCTTCTAAACCTGTTGCTGAGATAAACCAATTTGAGATAAACTTAGTGGTTGATGTGGTGATTCTTTCTGATCTTCAATCACAAAGTTAACACTCCCATTTCTACCTTTTGTAAATTTGAAATCAGGTGGAAATCCAATAAGTTTGTAGCATCTCTCCCTCTTATGGCCACTTTTACCATAGTAAGAACAGATAGCATTAGATCTGCCTTCCTTCACAGCCATGGCTGAAGATAGATCAACAAAGCTCTATTGTTGAGTGAGGTACATCCTTTGAGATTCTTCCCTCAATACAAGATTATAAACCTGATCAAGGTTTGGAAAAGGTTTCATCATAATGATTTGTCACCTTAAACCTTGATACACTTCATTCAAACCATTTAGGAACTTGAATACCAGATCTTTCTGATAAGAATTGGTAAATTCCTAAAAGCAGTCATTATTGCACTTTCCACATTTGCAATATGGCAATGGTCTAAGCGTTCTTAATTCTTTCCACACAGCTGTCAATTTGGTGAAATAAGCATCTACTTATTTCGTACCTTTTGAAATATTAGATATTGGAGATTACAAGTCTTTGAATCACAAGGCAGAAAAAATCACTGTTGCAACTTTTCCTAGATTTCGCTTGCATCATTCAAGTAGAAAATAATTGAAGCAATTGGTTGTGAAATCAATCTTAACAACCAAGCTGCAAGGAGGTTATTACATCTTACCCACGGAAGATAAGTTGGATCTATTGAAGCAGGCTTAGGGATGGACTTGTCTAGAAAACCTTGTTTGTTTCTGATGGAGATAGTAAGTAGAAATGATCTCTTCCAAGTCGCATAATTTGTTGCTATTAGTTCTGGGGTAACAGCAACTGATCCATGATTTTCTGAATGGTGCAGGTAATAGGGTGATGATGAATCTTCATTGAGAGTATTACGAGATCCTGTTTCTGTAGCTGATTGAGATTCTGCCATTATTGAAGCAAAAGAGAGGAAAAATTGTGAAAAATGAAGAGTGATGAGAGGAAAAAATTATTTTTCACTGCTCTGGTACCATGTTAAATTTCCACAAGAAGAATGAAAAAATTCTGATTGAATGTATTGAATATTATGATCGTACTGTACAAATATTTATGCGCAAGTATCAACTAACTTTCTAACCATAACTTTAACTACTAACTAACAAAATGCTTAACCAACTAACTAATAATCTGCTAACTGTCTTCTCCCAATTCCAGCTAGCCATCTTCCTTCTCCAGACGAGTCTTGACAAAAGTTGAGACTCTTATTACTTGCAATTGCAACAAAGTTAAATAAATATAATGTTTGAATTTCCAAATTGATGATAATTATTTTCAGCTTTTGTTACTGACTTACTTTTGGATTATAATTCAAAGTAGCTGTGCGATTGAAGCTTGGTCATCTAATTTCTCTACCAGTTAGTATATTTGGATTTCATTTCTACCATGGATTATTTGATGAAAGGTCAAATGCTGCTTTAAATTGAGAAAAATGTATGTTCTTGGTGGGTTTGGTGGCTTTAACCCATTTATTACGTCAGTCTTTGATGCTTCCCTATGTCAGTGCCCATGTGCTACTATTCCCCAGTGGAGAGAAGGCTAACAATTCATCCAATTAATCTTCTTTGAAGACTTTGATGCCCAAATTTGATTACAACATTGGTATCTAAAGTGCAAATAATACACTCTATTAGTACTTGGAGTGAAATATGCTAAGAGTTACCACTCGGTTGTAGATACGGAAGATAACGAGGGATCAATGGTAAAAGACGAAGAAAGAAGGATTAGTATTGCATCGGACGGCGAGATCATGTATACTGATTCTTATTTTGATTTCGTTGAGGATGAGACATTTAATAATGATCATCTATTTCAAGTAAATCGATATATAAAGGGGGGATCGAGATGCAACGTGATTAAATCCAACAACATGGTTCTATTTTGTACAACAAAATTTGTCAATCTCTTTTTTAGATGCCAATACAAGGACCACACAAGATGAAAATAACATTGTTGATGATCCTATTTCGTCACCTGTGGTTGTTTCACTATCTCTGATTTTTTTATTAGATCAATTGAAACAAACTTGAGATCTTGAACAATAAAATCTACCTATCTTTCCCACGTATCTTCAAAATAAAAGAATTATTGATGGCAATGACCATTTGATGTTGCAAAATAATTTCGATGTTTCCAATGACAGATCATTACTTGAGAGTAAGCTTGTTAAGAAGAAGATGAGGTATGAGATGTTACAGAAAACAGTAAAGCTGAAAAATGAATGCAACGTCTATTAGGTTGGTATCAAGCCTGTTCACGCCAATGGTATGTTATTCTTGAGAAAATAGAGAATATCTATATCTTTTGCTTAATATGTGGAAAATGTGATTTTTTACAATTGATTGCAGGGATCTAGTGTTGGGAATTACACACAAATTCCCTCTCAATTAATCTCAGAGGAATTTTTGATGTTCAAGAAATAATAAGCAAACTAGAAAACAAATACGAACACAGAAATTTACGTGGTTCGGCAACTTGCCTACGTATACGGACCCTCTTCAAAGCTTTTCACTATATAATAAATTGTTACAATTATATAGAATTTGCATTTTCCAAAACTCCCCAAGTATTGTAGGAAAAATAACCAAGCTTTACCACATCTACCAATTTCTATTTCTTTGTACAACCCACAAAGAACCCAAGAAAAACCAAAATGCTAGACTAGATTTTTCCTCACAATACTCAATGTGCAATTAATTGGCTCCTCAACACACATATTTATACGTAAACATAACCCAAAAAACGTGTATTACTTGTGCTTCAAGATGTTTCCTTATTGAAGTAGCATAATCAGAATAAGGAAAGAAATTCATGCTAAAAAGATTATCTTCCTTTTCTTTTCACCTTTAACTTTGGTCTCCAAGTTAACCATTTTAACAAGAAAATCAATTTTCCAAGTTATTTTGGGTCAAAAACCAACAATATCCACCTTGACAAAAAAATTATTCCAAGCCAAAAAATTCATATTCAATCATTGGGTAAACGACAAGCATTTAACACTTTGACGATCCCATACTCTACCATATGAGTATAACCAGCACTCAGAATTATCAACGAACTACGAGCTTTTCATCGGCTCATGTCGATATAAACCCTGCTGAAAAATTATGGTGCAACCCCCTTGTTTGGCTATCCTTGGGAGCTCATCAGCCATCGACATCAATTTCACCACACACCTTGAATTAACGCTAAACCAATGCCCGTGTGCAAACACATGTACCCGCCATCAAGAACACATCCTCTATCATGGCAACTGGCTTCATGTCATAAGGAAGTCCCATTTTACTAAAGTACATCATCACTGTCCTCCACCAGGAGAGTCACATTGTCCACCTCCGAGCAGTTGCCGACTCTGCTCCACGTTTTGGACATTTTCTTCTCACGTGACTAGATTTACCACAGTTCCAATACATTACCTTCTTCTTCATGAAGTTACCTCTCTTCCACTTTTCAGTAACAAACAAAGCATTCTCAGATGAACTGTCACTTCAACCTAATCAACTTAACTTCTGAAATTTTCACCATTTCCTTCTCGTACATAAAAATTAGCATGATGTGCTCAAACGTGGATGAAAGAGACCAGATGAATATCAATCTTAACTTCAATAGATTCCAGTTCAGAAACAATCCCATTGAGAATACTAAGATGGTCTAACATTTTCATATCTGCATTCATTCTCAAAGAATGAAACCGCTCATTCAGATACAAGTTATTTGACACGCTCTTCATCTGATACAACTCTTCCAATTTTTCCCACAGTTCCTTCATAGTAAATATCCCTAAATATTTGCAAGAACATTTTTGGCCAAACAAAGTTGTAACATGCTAGCATCCTTCAAATCAAAATATTCCCAATCTTCATCACTCGTGCTAGATTTAGTTTCTTTGTTAGAACTCGGGAATGGTTTTCTTTCAAAGTTTTCTGCAGTCCCGTCTGAATCAATACATCCATGACTTGTACTTACCACAAGCCAAAATTGATCTTCCAGTCAAATTTCTCCACCTTGTACTTTCCAAACATATATTCTTTTGCTCCAAAAAATCTTCGAAACACCTGATGCTCTGTTAATTAGATATCGATTTCCCCGTCGATGGCTCCACTGTTGGGAATTACACACAAATTCCCTCACAATACTCTCTAGTCAATGTGCAATTGATTGGCTCCTCAACACACATATTTATAGGTAAACATAACCCAAAAAATGTGTATTACTTGTACTCCAAGTTATTTCCTTGTTGAAGTATAATCAGAATAAGGAAAGAAATTCATGCCAAAAAGATTATCTTCATTTTCTTTTCATCTTTAACTTGGTCTCCAAGTTAACTACTTTAATAAGAAAATCAATTGTCCAAGATATTTTTGGGTCAAAACCTAATACCTAGGCTGTAATCTGAGGGTAACCATGAGATTTTACGAGTTACGGATTGGTAGGATGCAACATGATGGTACTCACAAATGGAATCCTTTAACTTCTATTAATGTAAACATTGGGATAAGAAAAGACAAAGTTGTGCATTAGTTGTGGTCTTATCATCGCTTCCTAATCTCGGTGCATGGAAAGTAGGGATTGAGGTAGAAGGGAAATCAAATGGTATAGGCTTGAATTTAATCGGTTTCTGAAGAATGCATTGCTCAATGTGCATACGAGATGCGGTTATTTGATCGGTTTTTGTGTCATGGACATCAATTATAAGTGGATACAAAATGCATGGGCATGGAAAGATTGGTGTGGAGCTCTTTGATGAGATGATGAGGGCAGGTGTTCAACTGATAGGCCAGCGTTCACTATCATTCTATCAACATGTAGTCATGCCGGTTTGACAAAGAAGGGTATGTATTATTTTGATTCAATGGAGAAGGGTTATGGTTTGAATCCCGATTCAGAACATTATCTTGGGTCGTGGATCTTTTAGGCTATGCAGGACAACTGTAGGAAACTTAGAAATTAATTGAATCAATGCCAATGGAGCCTGATTAAATCAATGCCAATTTCGTAAATTAGTTATAAAATTTATCATTACATTTCTACAAGATGGATATTTTATTTCCTTTCATAAATTTGAGTCATTTTTGAGTATTCTCTCTCTCTCTCTCTCTCTCTCTCTCTCTCTCTCTCTCTCTCTCTCTCTCTCTCTCTCTCTCTCTCTCTCTCTCTCTCTCTCTCTCTCTCTCTCTCTCTCTCTCTCTCTCTCTCTCTCTCTCTTTATTTTCTTGAAGTATTCGAGGGTTTATGGATGTTTGTATATAATTTCAGTGTTTGAATTATATATTAGTCTTGTTTGGAAGGGTGCCATTGAAGGTATTGACAGTGAAGATTGTATGAATATTTCCTTGAAGATTTTGACGTTGAAGTCAGTTGTAATCAAAAGAATCACCTGATTGTTATGGTCAAAGGAATCATTTGCATGTTAATTCATGTTATTTGTTGTAATAATATCTGACACTAGATTGTGAAATGATGAACATTCTAATTTTTTTTTTCACAATTTTTTACATCTTTTTGT
This sequence comes from Ligustrum vulgare, assembly GCA_963555705.1. Taxonomy (NCBI): domain Eukaryota; kingdom Viridiplantae; phylum Streptophyta; class Magnoliopsida; order Lamiales; family Oleaceae; genus Ligustrum; species Ligustrum vulgare. Next base: position 22,917,791 of record OY743177.1, on the reverse strand, counting down.
TTTGTTTCGATTTATGTTCAAGTTTATTTTTATTGCAAATCGATTCATGTAGCATAAAGTGTAGCTTCTATAAATACTCTATTTGAGGATCCAAATCATACCTTTTTTCGGCTAGGAAGTATTGTTGGAATAACATGCTAAATCCAATTGCGCATTATGTGTTTGATGAGTTGTTTTTTAGAGTGTATTACATATTATTATTAATAACTTGGCTTGAAATTGGATCAAATATGATTGACATCAATTTTGGAGTTTTGCTTTGTTTTTACTGTTTACTTTTTTACATTCAAGCTAAAATCGACCTCCAAACTTCTCATCCTTTGTAGTGTTTGTATAAGTTGGTTTCAAATGTATAGTTTCCTAATAAACAAGCATAACAATACATCTCTTAGTGGGAACCCAACAAATGTTACGATTTTTTATGTGTAAGGAAGTTTTCCAAAATTTATAGGACTCCTAACACTCCCTGCTATTAATTTTTATTGATTTTTTTCCTATTTTTTCAAGTCAATACATTGTACTTTATCAATGGAATATGTTCGTGCATCGCACATGTATAAAACTAGTTTAAAATAAAAAAGAGTAACTTGTTCCTAATTTTAGGAAATTCCACATTGCCTAATAAGTTTGATAGGGGAACAAAATTTAGAGTATAAGTTGATCTACATAAATCTAAAAATTATACATTAAAAACCAAATTGAACTGGTCGCAAATTAGTCATATTAAAAATGTTAATGTGCCCTTTGTGGGCACCATACCATTGAGGGGGAGGGAGTGTCAGGAAAGCAAATGCCCACCCACCACTTGGCAGAATATGCACAAGTTCTATAAGTTATATAACTTGTTGTGCTTCTTTTGCAGTACTCTTTTGTTAATATTAATGGACGAATATGCGTTTCACATTAGCTGCTTAATGTTAAAAATAGATGTACGTATAGTTAAGTTGAATTCATTTTTAACCATGAAATATAATTTGCCCAATCTTTATCGCTTTTCTATTTATATTATATTATCATTGCTAAAGTTTGTCTTCCATCTTAAATTTATTACAGGTAAAAGAACAATTAGAACAATCTTTTAATTGTAGAATTAGCTTATCAAGATAATGCATTATATTGTGAATTGTTTAAGTAGGATTAAAACCATTTTTTTAATAAAAATTGATGAAATATTTGATTAAAAATTGTAGATCCTTTAAAACACATGGTTAAAATTAATAGATTAATCCCAACCAAATAGTGGCTAAATAATTAAGAACCACAGGAGTTGGTTAAATAATTATTTGTTACTTTAATAAAAAATTGAACCTTTTCCAATTATTTGTTCCAATTAATTAGGATATTCTACTGAATAAATCAGTTCTGCTGCTTAATTTTATGCTTACAAATCGTCTCGTCATAAATCAAAAGATGGGTTTGTTCATATTCATTCTTGTCTTTCATTATTTCATACTTGCTACTAGGGTTGGGCAATAGTTTGGGTTAGGCCAGTTTTGCCCAAAAATCGACCTGACCCGAATCGGGTCAGTTTGGGTCAACCCGGGTTACTTAGAAAAATATCGCTCTATACCTCAAAACTTCAATCTCGTATAGAAGTGAAGTGATTTCAACCCCAAAAGCTAAGAATGTCAGTTGAAATTTCTGTAGAATCACTTCTCAAATAGCAGAAGCTCTCTTTCCCATTCTTTAGGTAACAGAGAAAGGAGAATACAACGGATAACAGCTCGGGGTTCAAGCTCTAGTTTATTCAAGTCGGATGGGTGAGGGTCTTGAAGTTTTGGGTCAAGTGGGTCGCGAGGCAGAGGAGGTGGAGGTGGAGGTGGAGGTGGAGGTGGAGGTGGAGGGAGATGAAGACACCGTTGGAGAAAAGTTCATCAGTAGAGTTTTATTGTGTCGTTCAGTTTTAGGTTAGGTGGGTCTTGAAGTTTTGAGTTCATATTCTTGATAACTACAGATTTTGAATCCCAGCTTTTTGTTGTTCCAAATCTACATGGTGAGAAAATTTAAAGTCACTGCTTTGGAAATCTTCTACTTCCTCCATTTTCAGTTTTGTATTTTTGTAGAAGTTGCATCATATATAAATTACTCTTAAAGGCAGTGAAGGTTTCATTTTGAAACTAAACTGACAACCCTATTTTGGAACCGGATCAACCCGATTTTGAAACAGACTCGACCCAATTTTATAACTAAACCAACCCAACTCGACTTGATTGGGTTCGGGTTGGGCACTCGGGTTGGTGTTTTGGCACCCAGCCCTATTTGCTCCCCTCCCTATAAAACCACTGGCAGAGTTCAAACCCAAGATCCAAGAGAAATTAATGACACAGGAAGGGTGCGACGTTTTTCTTCCCTACTAAAAATCATTCAAAGCAAATCCTCTAACGACTTTACTCAAAGTCAAGGATTGTTCTTGATGTGCAATAGGAATATATCATGTAATGTAAGAAAAGAAACTTATTCTCTTGATTTGGATATTTAGCAAGAAAGAAAAGAAGAGAGCCAAAGAAAAAATGTTTCTGGATATTTCTTCCTTACAATAACAAAAATAACATACAAAACTAGAAATAAATAGACCATCACACAACAATAATAAATGCTTCATAGAGACAACCAACAGACACATAGAAATTTGTCTAAGACAACACTAACTTAATTAACTAATTTTAGATTAATCTAGCAATAAGACATTGTAGTGAAGTCTAGATTATTCTTAACAGCCCTCCTTAAGCTAGACTTCTATTACTCCAATAAGAGTTCTCATCTTGACAAATATATCTTTCTTGAATAGCTTGGTAAACATATCTGCTAGCTGATCCTAAGACTTGCAGTATTGAACTTCAACTTCTTTTTCTTTGATGAGCTCACGAATGAAATGAAACTTGATCTTGATGTGCTTACTCTTGTTGTGAAACATCGGATTTTTGGATAGGCAAATTGCTGATTTGTTGTCACAAAATAGAAATGTAGGACTTTCTTGATCGTGACTCATTTCTTCAAGGATAGACCTCAACCACCTAGTATGACAACCCGCTGAAGCAATAGCTATATATTCAGATTCTATTGTTGAGAGAGCCACAATTTACTGTGTTCTGGAAGACCATGAAATGGCACCTGATCCAATGTTGAAAACATAACCTAGAGTGCTTTTGTAATCATCCACATCTCTTCCGAAATCACTATCACTATCACTATAGCATTATAGTTTTTTAGTTTTATTGCCACGATAACCCAGTCCAAAATTGACCATTCCAACAACATATCTTTGAATTCTCTTTCCAAGTTCCTAATGAATCTCCTTTGGTGACTCTATGAAGCGACTTAGAAAGTTTACTGAATATGCAAGGTCAGGCCTTGTTGTAGTTAGAAATATGAAACCACCTACAAGACTTCGAAAGTGTAACACCCAAGCCAGGAAAGCTTAAGAAATTTGATAGATACTACTCATACCAACAAGGTGCACTTTCTTTTTCGAAAGTCCATCGTCAAAAACTTCATAGTTAAGCGTGCTTGGCTTGGAGAAATCTTGGGATGGGTGACCTCCTGAGAAGTTTTCTCGGGGAGCGTGTGAGCGAGGGACGAAGCATGTTGAAAAGACTCGTGTTGGTACAGTGGGGACAGTACGCCGTCATCTAACGATCGAGACAGCCTGTTAAGTGGGACCCGGGTCGTTACAGAAAGATTGTTTGATCCACCATGTTCGCTCCATCTTTCTTTCCTACTTTAGTGTTGACCTCAATTGGAGTACTAATAGATTTTGCATCTTCATACTTGAATATCTTTAGAAGTTACTTGGCATATCTCTTCTGAGAAATACAAATACCACTCTCGTCTTGTTTTACTTCAATTCCAAGAAAGAAATGAAGCAAACCAAGGTCTGCCATTTCAAATTTTTGTGACATAATCAGTTTGAAATCTTCACACATTTGAATACTACTTCCCGTGAATATTAAATCATCGACATATAAGCAAACAATCAAAGTTTCACCTTGATGACCCTTCTTTGTATAGAGAGTGTGTTCATATGGACATTTGTGAAAACCATAGTCTGGGAAGAATGCATCAATCTGACTATGCCAAGCTCTTCGAGTATCCCTTGCAAAAATGCTGATTTTACATCCATTTAAAAAACTTTCTCCTGATTTTGTGCAGCAAGAGCTGACACCATTCTAATTGTATGAAAACATTCCACCGGATCAAAGACTTCGTTGTAGTGAATTCCATGATTTTTCTTGTAGCCTTTAACTACTAAGCGAGCTTTGTACTTCTCAACTTCTCCTTGAGCGTTCAACTTAGTTTTATATACCCATTTCACTCTTATGGGTTTCTTTCCTTTAGGTAGATCAACCAATTCCCATGTCTCGTTTCTCTTGATGGAATAAATTTCTTGATCCCTAGCTTTCCCCCATTTCTCATCATTTAAAGCATCTTCAAAGTAAACTGGGTCTGCATCAACAAATAAAGCAAAAATTTTGCCACCAGTAGTAACCATAACATATTCACTAGATGGATACCTCGTAGATGGTTGACAATGCCTAGTTGACTTCCTTGGCTCCCTTTGAGTTACTTCTTCCTTGCTTTGAATTAATTGTTCCTCATTGTTAGACGGTGAAAGTGTAGATAATGAAGGTTCTGGTGGTGGTGGTGCTGATGATGATGATGGCCAAAAAGAGAGCGGATCTGGATTTTCATTTCCAATGTCCAGAAAGCTTGAATCATGTTTTCCTGCTTCACTCCAGTCCCATGCTTCTTCTTCATTGAACTTCACATCACGACTAACAATACTCTTGTTAGACATCAGATTGAATAACTTGTAAGCTTTAGTCTTTTCACTGTACCGAACAAGAATACATTTTTCTGACTTATCATCCAATTTTCTTCTTGTTTCATCACGAACATGAGAATAAGCTATGCTCCCAAATATTCTCAGATGGTTGATGTAAGGTTTAATGCCACTCCAAGCTTCTTGTTGTTTCTTGCTTTCTACACTCTTGGATGTTGCACGATTTAAAAGATAGACAGCACATGCTACTGCCTCAGCCCAAAAACAATTTGGCATAGCTTTTACTTTGAAGATACTTCTTTCCAATTCCATGATAGTCCTATTTTTTTCTATCGACAACCCCGTTTTCCTCTGGGGTGTACCTAGCTATAAACTGATGTCTAATCTCATTTTCTTTCAAAAAAATTTCTAACTCATTTGATGCAAATTGGCCACCTTGATCAGTACGCAAGGTTTTTAAAGAAAATCCACTTTGTTTCTCAACTAAAGCTTTGAAAATCTTGAATTAGTCAAACAATTCAGATTCTTGTTTTCGAAAATAGACCCAATCTTTTGACTATAATCATCAGTGAATGCAAGAAAGTAGAGATTACCTCCATTTGAGTTTGTATTCATAGGTCCGCATAAGTCCGAGTGCACAAGCTCAAGTGGGTGGGATGCCCTCCAAGCATCTCCAGTGGGGAAGGAATTCATTTGATGTTTTCCAATCACACACCCTTCACACACTTCTCTTTCATGTTCAATTTCTGGTAGTCCTCTCACCATGTTTCCTTCGCATCAAAGATAAATTGCTGAAAGTTAAATGCCCATAACAAAGATGCCACAGCCATGAGGTATTCTTGATGAGTGCACTTAAACAAGAAAATGAAGCGTACTTCATGTTTACTGAAAACATATTGTCTCTTGACATTTGCACCTTTGTAATTAGAGAGAAATTTTTATCTCTAATTATGCAGGGATCAGTGGATCACCCTTGAAGTGAATATCATGACCTTTTCGAAGAAGTTGTCCAATGCTAAGGAGATTGTAGTTCAAACCTAGAACATACAGCACATCAGAGATTCTTTTTTATTCTCCTATCTTTGACAAAAATAGCATATCTCCAGATCCTTCAGCTGCTAGCTTTCCACCATTTTACGTCTGAAGCAATTTCATGATTGAATTTATTAAAGACTTTCTTGTTACCTGTCATATAATTTCTACAATCACTTTCACGATAACATTTTTCTGTGCTCATATCTCCCTCCATCTCAGCAGTACATGCCAGTGAAAGGGTATTTTCATTTTCCAATGTCTCCTTTGTTTGATTTATTTCAGCAGTTTGACTTGGTATGTCCACACTGTCTGCAATTATAACACTGAACATTAGGAAGCAAGGAATGAGCATTGGCCTCTACCTCTTCCCTATCATCCTCTTCCTCTGCCTTTTCGAAAAATATTGTTGCTTGAATAATATTCTGAACCGATTTCTTTTTGCTCATTTGAACTGCAACGGCTTTAAAAACTTCTTCCTCGTCCACGACTAGAACCACCTATTCCTCTTCTAGAGCTTCCTCTAAAGGTGAACCCGAATCAAATTGTTTCAAACGCAACTCATGGGATTGAAGGGAACCTATCAAGCTATCTAGTGACAAAGTAGAAAAATCTTTGGATTCTTCAATGGCTACCACAATATGTTCGAACTTGGGAGACATACTTGGAAGGATTTTTTCAGCAACTATTTAATCTTCAATATTCTCTCCATTGATTCTTAGTTGATTGACTAGAGAAATAACACGATTGAAATAATCTTCAACAGGTTCAGGTTCAGGCTCTTTCATACACATCATATCAAACTCTCCTCTTAGAGTTTGTAATCTAGCCATCTTTACCTTTTCTTCTCCTTTGTATGATGCATAACATAAAGAGTGTCCCATGCTTGTTTTACCGTCATTACGGAAGAAATTCTTTCAAATATTACTTCATCTACTGCTTGAAAATTAAAGAATAAAGAAGTCAGCTTAGTTTTCTTGTTCCCCAAGTCTAGTTTCAACAATTTCTCAAAGATCTTGTGCAGCACACAAAACATTCATTTGAATGCTCAGTTGATTATAGTTTTTTCCTGTGCAAGAGAACGGGGCCTTATTCTCTTGATTTGGATATTTAGCAGGAAAGGAATGAAGAGAGCCAAAGAAAAAATGTTTCTGGATATTTATTTCTTCCTTACAGCAACATACAGAACTAGAATTAAATAAATCATCAAACAACAATAATAAATGCTTCATAGGGACAACCCACAGACACACAGAAATTTATCTAAGACAACACTGACTTAATTAACTAATTCTAGATTAATCTAGCAATAAGACATTGTAGTGAACTCCAGATTATTCTTAACAGTTCTTCCAATAGTATTCACCTCATGACGAAAGAGATGACAAATTTTCAAGAGGTGAATGTATCTTTGAGGCCAAAGCTATTTCTTGTTAGAAACAATGTCTATCGGATCTTATGTGCATGTAATTGCTGAATGTGCAAATTGCCCCAATCTCTATAAACATTTCAAGAATATCAAGAATGACACCGGATTGCTTCAACTCCTACGAAGATGACCCAAGAAAAAAGAGATCTATTGTTGAGAAGAAAGAGAGAATTCAAAATGACATTTCCATGTAAGCGGATCCACTGGATGAGAGAATGGAGTCAATTAAATAATCATCTTACTCGAAAAGCTCATGAATAGTCAGTCCGAGGTTCAAGTGTGACAATATCATCTTCTCATTACGGTTTGGGAATTTCATCCTCCAAAGAATCTAATGTTATTATTTACTACTAGTCTATTAGAGATTCATAGGCTGACATTCACACTCCAGCATCTATACTTCATTTTGTAAGAGTTTAAATTATATTATATATCGTTGGACTAATAGAATTAGCCTCAATTACAAAGAATTTAAAGTCAAAACACGACAGCTGAGGGAATATTTTCGAGGAATTGCGTTCAGCTTTGGTTTTTAAATTTCAATTTCATCAACCAGAAGATAATAATATTATTACTTCAAAAGTCAAGTGGTTATTGGACTTTAATATAATAACAATTAATATTATAACATTAAATTAATCATAATTAAACCCATAAACCACTCTCATTCTAGTTGTCATCCTCATTCTCCAACCCTCATAAAATAATTCACTTTCTTTCATCCCCGAATGGAAGAGAAGATGGCTCCATCTTCGACCAGAGAAGGCATAGCCGAGGGCAGATGTGACGACGAAAGTGGGTCAACAGAGGCAACACCTAGAGGGCTGCTAGCACACACTACGGCGAGTGTCATCTAGGTATACTGCAGAACCTTCACCGGATAATCCAAATCAACCAACAAACACAACCCCACCCAATTCATCTACAGCCACCGATAACAAAATGTCCAAAATTAAAACCCAAATCCATCGGCACACATAGCGGCGAGTGTCGTCTAGGTACACTTGCATTTGCGCACCAGTGAGGCATCGATTTTCAAATGACACTTCCTCCAGCTTCGCTCCTAATGTAGATGCTGTTAAAGATGTGACAGTGCACATTTAAGACGAAGGATTAAATACGGAGGGAGAACACGACAATATTGAAACATTTTCATCTAATATTGAACAACCAGTTTCAAGAATGATTCTATATTAAACCTTATTGTGTATTTTTTATTTATTTATTTATAGTTTTTGTGGCTCAACGAGAGTGAAGTGTTAATCTGTTGTATGACACAGCTCTCTCACTGAGTGATAATCCGTACACACTAACAAATGGGGATGGACAAGGGGAGAAAATTTGGTTTTTCTTCAACGAATGCAATTCCTAGATAACAACGAATGTAATTTCATGCTAGATCTAATTCTTGGTGTACTCTACAACTGTTAATTATTATACTTATTGACTTCTACCTAAGTTTATTTTTATAAATAAAAAATTATACTTTGATTATTTATACTATGAAAAATTACTAACAAAAAAATATTTTTAATTCTAATTCTAATAACTTCAAATCACGTTTTGTATTATGAAAAAATAAAAATTAAAAGACGTTTTTCATTTATTATAATACAATTAAAATTCTTTGTAAATTTCAATGTTAATTAATCTTGCAAAAACTGATTTTTTAAATGCTTTTTTAGTGTGTTTACTAAATGTATTTAGTAACAAATCTAATTGTGTGTCTACACTAAAGCTATATATATTTAGTAATAATAAATAACAATGAATGCAATTCCTAGATAACAACGAATGTAATTCCATGCTAGACCCAATTCTTGGTGTACTCTACAACTGTTAATTATTATACTTATTGACTTCTACCTAAGTTTATTTTTATAAATAAAAAATTATACTTTGATTATTTATACTATGAAAAATTACTAACAAAAAAATATTTTTAATTCTAATTCTAATAACTTCAAATCACGTTTTGTATTATGAAAAAATAAAAATTAAAAGACGTTTTTCATTTATTATAATACAATTAAAATTCTTTGTAAATTTCAATGTTTATTAATCTTGCAAAAACTGATTTTTTTTTAAATGCTTTTTTAGTGTGTTTACTAAATGTATTTCGTAACAATTATTACAATTTCAATTGAAACTAACCATACAGAGTTTAAATGGACCATCAAAAGTTTAAATAATTAGATGCTTGATTTTGCGAATTTATTCAAATATCAAATAAATTTAAACAAAACAAAAAATTTTAATTTTAATTCTAATAACTTCAATTCACGTTTTGAAAATCTTTGTATTTTTCGATGTTAATTAATTTGCAAAAACTGAATATTTTTAAATGTTTTTTTTTTTGTTTTTGTTTTTAATTTATAATACCTAAGCAAGTCTTATACTATGAAAAATTACTAACAAAAAATTATTTTTAATCTATATCTATATCTATATTCTATATAATATATAAAAGCAGCTCGGTTTTGGTGGGAAAACTCAACTTTTATTGTATTCACACTCCAAAATCAGATTTTATTGTGTTCACATGTTACTTCCACTTAAGTATTTTTATGGAGAATTTTTTTTTTGCTTATTTGTATTTGGTTATTTGTGTTTAAACCTTTATTTTCAAAAAATTATTCTGATCTTTTAATGTTTTGAATCTTAAGAATAAGTATTTGCGTTCAGTCATACAAATTTAATGTAAAATTTTCTTCAAAATTATATTGAAATTGTATTACGCATCTAATACTAAATAAACCTTATCGTATAAAACTTTTTATAAATAATCTTATTTTTTTATTTAGTTAGTACATCTAAAATTTCGAGCTCATTTGTATTGCGTTCTATTAAATTAATTAAATTAATTAGTATTTTTATAGAAAGTTATACTTAATACGTAAATAAACTTTTACAATAATTGTGATATTTTATTGATCTAAATCTTATGGATGAATAATATCGTTCGGTCATACAAATCTAATGTCTAATTTTCATTTTCATTTTCATTTATATTTGAATATTTAATCAAATTGTATTAAATTTTGTTATAAATAATCATACTTCTAAGTTCTTTGTTACATATACATAATAACATTCTTTTCTATATCAGATTATTTATCAAAATAATTTTATTTACAATTACATTTAATTATTAATTAATTTTTTATTCCAGAAAGTCTCAGATCACATTTTTTAACATTATCGATTAACAAATTTATTTATATTGCTTTGAAATTATATAGTTATTAATGGTTTTTGTCGTAACTGTTAAGTCTAGATTTTAAAACATAATTAACTATGATCTGATATTAATTGTTATATTTTAATTTTGTACTTATTGTTTTTATATTTATATTGTTTACGAATAATTTTGTTGTAATAGTCTAAAATTTAATTTATATCTTTTAATGTCCCCCAGTAGGAGTGAATCATGCGATTCAATGTTGCATGATTGTATAGTTTCTACTTTGAAGGATATGCTAGACAAATACAACAAATTTTTAAGGGAGTTTAGGTAGGTTTGAGAAATGATGATTGGGGAAAACACTTCAAATGTAAGACTTATACTTATTGGTTGGTGGACGATCAGTAATAACCAATATGATTTTCTTATTGACGATGAAATTGCCGAATTGATTGTCGGTGGATTTTGATACACGACTTGAACACTTGGATATCATTATTGCGTCACATGGTGGACCGTTACAACGGATAAGTGAAGGATACAAGTTCTTTCTGAGAAATATTAATCATACACATGGATTATGCAATGGAACAATATTGATAGTTACAAAATTTTGCGACCATGTTCTAGAAGATCAAATTCTTTATGTCATCAATACAGGACACAAGTTATTTATTCCAATGATATTATTGAGCATTTTTTATTCTAGGATACCTACTAGATTTCAAAGAAGACAATTTTCATTGATGGTGTCTTATACCATGACTATCAATAAGAGTCATGGACAATAATTCTCGCATGTGGGACTTCTTCTTAAACGGCTGGTATTTATACATGAACAACTTCATGTTGCGATTTCTAAGGTGACAAATCATTTTTGATTAAAGATGTTGATTTGTAATAAGAATAGAAGACCAACAAAATCAACAAATAATGTTGTGTACAAAGAAGTATTCTAGAATTTGTAGTCATATGAAACCAATAAATGATTATTTTATCTCTTACTTGTGAAATTTATTTATTTTATCTAAATGATTCATCTAATTTCACATTGAATTATATTTATCCAGACGTTTCTTCCCGCGCATCGCACGGGTGATTCACTAGTAATATATTAAAGTTGTTGAGTTTCACCATATCCCAATGCCACTTTCCTGCTCAAAATGAGATGTTTTATTTATTTTTTTCTTCTTTTCTTTTTCAATTCTTTTTTCCCATTTTCCCGTGCTGCCCCTTCAAATTCTGCAGAGATCCTTTACATTTTTTTTTTCAATTCTTTTTTCTTTTCCTATAGAGCCCCATTAATTCAATTATTGTGACCATTAAATTGCCTGCTACCATTTATATAATTATGCCATCTATCTAATTCACTTAAGCCAATTTTGCATTCCTTTTTCTACTAAACAATTACTTCAAGATTGTCATAATAAAATGTAGATGACCACGTTTAGCCTTTTCAAGGACATCAACAAGAAACTTATGGATTGATGTTTGAAGGTCTGGCTCTAGAATCTGATAAGTTTGAAACCATTCTGGAGTCCGTCTTTATAGATGAAGCGGTAGGTTAAATGTAATTTTTTAAAAAAAAGTTTTTTAGCCTTGTGTGCTTTTTTTATTTTTATTTTTTTATATATAGTTTGGTCATAAACCTGACTGGTCTTCATCATCTTCACATGAGGATTTGAGTGGCCAGTCTTCGTCAACAATCAACGAAGAACATATGTTGAGGCATAATGCATGTTGATTTTAAAAGATCAAACAAAAGGAGACATTTGGAATACATCAAAACAAGAATATGCAACAATCACATCCATCCACAAATAGGTATGTTAGCAGGTAATAGTATATTTTTTTCATTTTGCATTTCAATTATTTAGCTTTCTTATCCAACTAACTTTATTTTATCTATTTTTCTCTAAAAAAAAACTTTATTTTATCTATTTTAACATGAAATACTAATTTAATCAAAGCACCTAATAGATGATATATCAGGGTTTTTTTCTTTTTTTTTTTGAGGTCTGGACCAGTATTAATATTTTATTTCATGTTCTTCCTCTTAGCAACTACTATTTCTGACATTTATTTTCCTGTTACTACTAAGTATGCAAGCATCATTTAAAACTTATGTTTTTTAAAGTATTAGAAGATTTAGGTCTTAGAAATTTTATTTTCTTAAAATATTTGATTAATCTATTTTATAAAAACTACATTACATCCACCATATTTTGATGTTACTTTAATTAAAGTGTTGTTAATTTTGGTGGGGTATAATAAAGTTATTTTGTATCGGTGCCCTTCCTTTATATTTCGTTTGTGCAAAAGTTTTCACCCAAAGATGCTCTTTCCAGCAGAAACGTGTTTGAAGATATAAAGTAAATATAAGCGAAAATTATGCTATATAATATTTTGTAATATATTTATATATTATGAATTATTTTTCTTGGATGAGATATAATACTTTTTTTCATTCTTTATTTTAATTCTTTAGCATTTTTTTTTCCAACTCACCTTATGTAATGATACATTTTTTTCATTCTTTAGCGTTTTGTTTTTCATCCAATATAACTTATTTAATTATCTATTTTAACACGTAATAATAATTTAATCACATCACCAAATAAATGATATCTCACTTATATAGTTTCTTTACTTTGAGGAAGTCTGGACGAATAATAATATTTTATTTATTTTTCTTTTTCTTAGGTGATTTTCTTACATTTTTTCTCTTACTATAAAGTATGCAAACATCCTATGAAAATTTTAGTTTTTTAAAATATTAGAAGATTTAGGTCTTAAACATGTCTTTTTTTTTAAAAAAAAAAATTGATTAATCTATGTCCTACCAACTATGTTACGTTAAACAATTGTCGTTGTTTTGTAATAAGGTGTATGTATTCAAATGCAAAATTATATCACTATTAGTAACAATATTGAAAAATGGGTTCTACATTTTGAACTTTCAAAAAATTAACAATATTTAAAAAATTAGTTTTAATTGTTAAAGAGATTTAAATTAGTGGTCCGCTAGCTTAAGAAATATTCAGGAAACTTTCAAGCAAATATATACCAATATTCAAATCATTATCGGGAAAAATTAGGACACATTAAATTATGAGCAGCAGACAAAAAAATGTTAGATCTGTGAACATAACAAATATGAAAGGAGATATATACGATAAACGGAACCTTTTATCTAAGTTTCTTCCCGGTTGCTTTGCCTTTGATGTGTGCCCGCCTGTTGAGTTGTCTTCAATGGCTTCCTGAAGTTTTTGACAGATCTAAATATATAGATCTCTCATGTTTATATTCCACTCTCAAAATAAAAATTAAAGTGAAATTTATTTTACAAACAAAAATATATATTAATATTACAGACTGGTAATTTTCTAAGACTGTGATTTAACATTGTACATAAATCATCAAATAAAAATAAGTGTTTTCATTAAATGGCGCGTTCCGTCTGTTCCAAACGGGTTTATCCGTTCAAGCCTCGACCTGAGCACAATGTTCAAAAAGCATATGTATTAGCATATTTAATGAATAATACTTTGGAAACATTGAAAAAACTTAAGTCTCAAGATGGGAGAAGAGAGACATATATCTGTAAGCTGCAGCCAAAATGAAGCACCGAACTCCACTTGTGCAGCATGGATCCGATTTAAGACATGCTTTTTAGCTGGTTTGTTTAGAAGGATGATATTTTATATTTTTATTAGACCGTGCTACACACACAAATGTGAGTCATTTCCCGTTGATTTATAATATCGTTAGTGGTATGGCCTATAATGTTGTGTTGTGTTGTATTGTCCCTATCTATTGGGCCTATATATTGAGCCAATTTTATAAATTTTGCATATGCTAGCTTATTCAATTTAATAAGAGATATTGAAAATTTTGAGATTATAAAAATTTGATCAATCTCATAATTTAAATTATCATATATAAAATTGAATTTTAAAATGGTAAAAAAAATAAATTAAATCTGATAAAAAAAAAAAAAATTGAACTAAGCAAAGTAAATAGCATAAAGATTCAAAATCTAAATATTCGTGATTTGAAATATATATATATATATATATATATATATATATATATATATATATATATATATATATATATCTTTTCTTCTTTTTTTGAAATTTGAAATCAATATTAAATTTTTGATTTTGATTTTTGTAAGAATTTTGTTTTCTGCATTTGTGTTAGTGTGGTGTTTGTTTTGGAAGGTCAAATTTTATCTGACAATAATACAGATCATAAATTTTTTTATTCCAAGAATGTCATTCAGCCAGTCGAATACTTGGATATTTGTAAAATTTCAAAGACATTTACATTGATATTGTCATATATGCCATGACCATCAATAAGAGTTCGGGACAATTACACTTGCATGTAGGACTTCTTCTTAAAAGGTTGGTGCTCACTTTATGTTGCAATTTCAAGGATGATAAGTCATTCAGAATTGAAGATGTTAATTTGCGATAAGGATGAAAGATCAACAAATTCAACAACAAATGTTGTGTACAAAAAAATTTTTCAAAATTTATAGTAACACAAAACCAACATTTCACGATGTGGTCTTTTATTTGTTAATGTTATGTATTCTGTCCCAATAGTTATTTGACGTCGTGTCATGGTTTCTTTATTCAGATTTAACTTCCCGTGCATCGCACGGGTGATTCACTAGTCTATTATTATATATTAAACTTGTTGAGCTTGTGTGGGTCCCAATTCATGTTTTTCCTCCTAAACTCATATCTAATTGTGCCTACACTAAAGCTATATATATTTAGTAATAATAAATAACAATGAATGCAATTCCTAGATAACAACGAATGCAATTCTATGTGGGACTCAATTCTTGGTGTACACTACAACTGTTAATTATTATACTTATTGACTTCAACCTAAGTTTTTTTTTTTTTTTTTTTATTAGAATCTTCAACCTAAATTTATTTTTATAAATAAAAAATTATACTTTGATTATTTATACTATGAAAAATTACTAACAAAAAATATTTTTAATTCTAATTCTAATAACTTCAAATCATTTTTTGTATTATGAAAAAATAAAAATTAAAAGACGTTTTTCATTTATTATAATACAATTAAAATTCTTAGTAAATTTCAATGTTAATTCATCTTGCAAAAACTGATTTTTTAAATGCTTTTTTAGTGTGTTTACTAAATGTATTTCGTAACAAATATTACAGTTTCAATTGAAATAAACTATACAGAGTTTAAATGGACCATCAAAAGTTTAAAAATTTGGATGTTTGATTTTGCAAATTTATTCAAATATCAAATAAATTTAAACAAAACAAATTTTTTTAATTCTAATTCTAATAACTTCAATTCAAGTTTTGTAAGTGTTTGTAATTTTCGATGTTAATTAATTTGCAAAAACTGAATATTTTTAAATGCTTTTTTTTTTAATACCTAAGCAAGTCTTGTACTATGAAAAATTACTTATAAAAAATTGTTTTTAATCTATATCTATATCTATATAATATATATATAAGCAGCTGAGTTTTGACGGGAAAACTCAGTTTTTATTGTATTCACACTCCAAAATCAGTTTTTATTGTGTTCACACTGTTACTTCCACTTAAGTATTTTTATGGAGATTTTTTTTTGCTTATTTATATTTGGTTATTTGTATTTAAACCTCTCTTTTTAGAAAATTATTCTGATATTTTAATGTTTTGAATCTTAAAAATAATTATTGTATTCAGTCATACAAATTCAATGTAAAATTTTCTTCAAAATTATGTTGAAGTTGTATTATGCATCTAATACTAAATAAACCTTATCGTATAAATTTTTTTTATAAATAATCTTATTTTTTTTCTTTAGTTAGCACATCTAAAAATTCGAGTTCATTTGTATTGGGTTCTATTAAATTAATTAAATTAATTAGTATTTTTATAGAAAGTTACATTTAATACGTAAATAAACTTTTACAATAATTGTGATATTTTATTGGTCTAAATCTTATGGATGAATAATTTCCTTCAATCATACAAATCTAATGTCTAATTTTCATTTACATTTATATTGAATATTTAATCAAGTTGTATTAGATTTTGTTGTAAATAATCATACTTCTAAGTTCTTTGTTAAATGTACATAATAACCTTCTTTTCTATATCAGATTACTTATCAAAATAATTTTATTTACAATTACATTTAATTATTATTTAGTTTTTTTATTCCAGAAAGTCTCATATCACATTTTTTAACATTAACAGTTAACAAATTTATTTATATTGCTTTGAAATTATATAGTTATTAATGGTTTTTGTCTTAACTGTTAAGTCTAAATTTTAAAACATAATTACCTATGACATGATATTAATTGTTATATTTTAATTCAATATTTATGATTCTTAAATTTCAACAACAATAAGTAAATTGTCTCACAATTGACTTAACTGAAAATTGAGATGATCAATGCAATATTATAATTTCCATCAGAAAACAATTACATTGTATAAATATTGCAAAAACCTATAATACCATGAATTTGATGCATCTTTGTCAATCTTACAATTTTAGTTTTTTTTATTTTTTTATGATTATCGAATTCATTTTTTATACGTGTTATTTTTCATTGTCAATTGTCAAAATAGTAAATCTTATCTTTTATACGCATGATCTATATTATTAATTGTTTCATCTATTGTTTAATTGTTCATAGTGCATGGACATTGAGATTCTTTTAAGAGTTTATTTTTCAAGGCAAATTTTTGGTGCGAGGAGATAGTGGATAAGCGTTATAAAACATGTCATAATCCGAACTTTTCACTTTGTTGTGGGGTGAACATGGTTTGGTTTGGGCACTTTGTAGTAATATTTTAAACCAAACCATTTAAAACGGTGTTGAATTTTTTTCAAACCAAACCAAACCTTTTAATTTCCTAAACAAAACCAAATCAAACTATTTTTTTGTGGTTTGGTGCAGTTTGAAACCGCGGATTGCCAACGAATGAATTAACATATTTCAAAGCGAGCACAAAGACACATATTCGTCTAAAATTTCAAGTTGAAACTAGCTCAATAATAGTATTAAGTTTCTAATTGAGTGCTATATTATGAATCAATTCATGTTGACAAATAAACTGTAGTTAGCTCTTATATTTAAAAAATTATTTAAAAAAAATATCTTGGATGATGATTATAAATTGTAGGAGCAAGAATTATTTCTAAATGGTTGTGGATTTGAACAGATTAATATTTGATTCCTTAATTTTGATTTGTTAACAATAAAAAGTGTGTTTAATTTTTTTTTTTTTAAATTGAACGTTTGCATTTATTTTTATTTTAGTTTTTTTAAATTTTTTAAAATTTGGAGGGTTGGCTGTTTGAAACCGCGGTTTTGACAATTGAAACCTTAACCAAATCATTTAAGGCGGTTTGAAATTTTTCTAAACCGAACCAAACCAAGCCATTTGTTGCGATTTAGTTCGATCTCGCGGTTTATTTATTCACCTCTATTTTGTTGTATGCAAGAGAAAGTGAAGATTCATTTTATGTAAGATCATCATCTTATTTTGAAAGATTTGTTATATGGCAGGGACGACATGATTAAGAATTTCGTTGAGAACATTCGGGCATATAATATGATATTTTAGTTCATTTCTATGGGGAAATAGATAATGGGCTAAATGATGGTAGAGGGCCTCCCATTTTCAGATTACAAGGTCAAAATTGTCCTAAGATTGGGAGTTCGTTGCCGATGACAGTTCAGTTCTGCAATTTACTCACTTTACATTGTTGACAATGTGAATGGGGTTGAAAGCAGAAAAGGGTCGTGGAGTACATATAATGTATTTATTGCTTTTATATTTATATTGTTTACGAATAATTTTGTTGTAATAGTCTAAAATTTAATTTATATTTTTTAATGTCCCTCAGTAGGAGTGAATTATGCGATTCAATGTTGCATGATTGTGTAGTTTCTAATTTGAAAGATATGCTAGACAAATACAACAAATTGTTAAGGGAGTTTAGGTCAGTTTGAAAAATGATGATTGGGGAAAGCACTTCAAATGTACGACTTATACTTATTGGTTGGTGGGGGATCGATGATAGCCAATATGATTTTCCTATTGTCGATGAAATTGCCGAATTGATTGTCGGTGGATTTTGATACACGACCTGGACACATGGATATCATTATTGCATCACATGGTGGACCGTTGCAGAGGTTAAGGGAAGGACACAAGTTCTTCCTGAGAAATATTAATTATACACAGGGATTGTGCAATGGAACAATATTGATAGTTACAAAATTTGGCGACCATGTTCTAGAAGGTCAAATTCTTTATGGTATCAATACAGGGCACAAGTTCTTTATTCCAATGATATTATTGAGCTCTTTTGATTTTAGTGATTAATAGGTTAAAAAATGATTTCAATTAATTTGCATGATATTTTTTTTTTAATCTATATTAAATGAATGATAATAATATAAACAAATTAAAATAAATCAATTATACAAATATGTTTAATCGTGCAAATTTAATCAAAGAAATATCAAAATAAAAATAAGTTATTAAAAACTCAACGATTTAATCTATAATATTTATTTTTTAAAATCTTTATACACACATCTAGGTCATTGCAAAATAAAAATTCATTTTTATATCTGTATAACAAATTCTTTAAATTCTAGGAATTCTCATTACTTTATTTAATTGTACTATTGAGAGTGATAACGGCTAAATAAGCCAACTAAAAAATTGACAATTGTATTGAAAAAGATTGATCGATCTTTTAAATTTTCAAACTTTGATGGTTTCTAATTCCTATTATTGTATCTTTTCAATTTTGGCTCTTTAGAAAACTTTGCATTATTTATTATGATTATTGCTTTATTTAATTAAATATAATTTCTTATTTTATATATTAAAGTCTCACAAAAGTATGTCCGGTGTTACAAATAATAATAATTTGATAAATCATATAATTTCTTATTTTATAACAAAATTCTCACTAAAGCATGCCAGATATTACTACTACTAAATTCACACTATAAAATGTCTAATGTTTCTAATAATAATAATTTGATCAATTGTAATTTCTTATTTAAAAAAAAAAAAACTCACAAAAGCATGTCATTGTGAAGAAGATTGAAATAAGACAAGCATTTTGTTCATAATAATACTATTATAATCACAAAATAAGGTCCAAGTAAAGCATCTTTAATGTTACCATTATTAATGATAACTAATTGCATTAGGATGAACATGATACTTCTTAAATCAATTTGACCTGTCCTAAGCATGGTATAAAGATAGCTTCTTAAAATAATTATTTTGTTTGTATAATTACCTATAAGATTAACAATTGTTTTAAATATCTCAGTATTCAATAATTGTTATCAACTTACGTTTTATATATTGAAAATAATATTGTTATTAGATAAAATAAGTAATAGCATTAACATGTCTTATACTATAAAAAGTACTAACACAAAAAATGTTTATAATTTCTAATAAAGAAAGCACGTCTTATATTATGAAAAATTAGTAACTAATTTTTTTTTTATTATAATACAATTATAAATTATTACAAATTTCGATAGTTACTAACACCGTATAGTTATTATTTAGTTTTTTATATATACTTATTCTTTGTTTGAAACCTATTTCACATTAGTAGTTGTTAATTAGATTGCATGATTATCCTGGATTCTTAATTGCTGGTATTAGAAGTTTAAGAGTCTATAATTGAGAATGGTAACGGTCAAAGTACTCCGTTTTCTCTTTAAATATTTGCAAATTTTGAAAGTCGTCTTACCTGCAACACTTCATATTATGCTTCTATACATTCAACATTTGTACTCTTGAAAGATCTTAACAAATATCGTGCAGACTTGAAGTTAAAACTCCATTGGGCTAGAAAATGGTTTGTACCCAAGCACGGAAAAAATAATAAATGCATGGAAATGATTTTCATAGAAAAAGATGTGTTATGGTACCAAATTTAATGCACGTTTTTTAAATTTCTAATTGTATTTCAGTTTGTGTTGACAACATTGTTCTATAATCTACATGCATTATTTACCAATATAATTTGTATTCAGAGTAACAGGTTTTAAGCTACAGTAAAGGGTCACCTCATTAATACTTACAACCACCTATTGAGCGAACATGAAATTTACTGCATTCGGCGCGTCACATTTGTTAAAAACCGAGGAAATTACCCAATAACAAGCCATAAGTTCAGACTCTATTTTTTTTTTACAAGACTTACGTCTGGCCAACAGCTGACTGTTTTTTCCCTAAAGCAATTTACAATTTAAAGTCTTTTGTTGAAATAACGGGACCAGGTTTGCAACTTTGAATCCTAATGAAGACTCAACGTGTAATATAAAGCAATAGTTGAAAGCACATACCCCTCAAGGAAGAGCCATTCTTGCTCCAATATTGAACAATGTTGAACATAAATAGATACACGATTTCTACTAAATCATGCTGAATAAAATATATATATTAGTTCAAATACATTTTGTAAACTGGACAACATGAGAGGTTTGTTTGGAGACGTACATTCCACATAGTTCTTAAATGGAGTAAAATGTTCTTGTGTGTATAACCACGTGTTGAAGCTGAGAGTTGATGCTCCAATAATGTTGTTGAGAAATATTGATCATGCTTCGAGATTGTGCAACAGAACCAGGTTAATTATTTCTAGGCTTGGACACCATGTTTTGGAGGCCTCAATTCTATAGGGGAGTAATTCAGGGCAAAAAGTTTTTATTCCAAAAATGTCGTTAACTTCTTTAGATCCAAGGTTTCTTTTTAAAATTTCAAAGAAGACAGTTCCCTTTAATAGTATCTTACGCCATGACGATCAATAAGAGTCAATGACAACTATCCCACGTTGGTCTTTTCTTGGGAAGATCAGTATTTAGTAATGGTCAACTATATGTAACAATATCTAGAATTACATATGTGACGAGGAAGGTAAATCAATCAATTTAGCTACAAATGTCGTATTTAAATAAGTACTTGAAAAATTGTATTAACTTCTATTTAGAAATACAAAATTTTATAAGTTCTTGTGTTCATAATATTTTGTATTATATATTGTGATTTTACGTTTTCCTATAATAAAATATTATCACTATCAAAGATTTCGTGCAACGCACGCGTGTGAAACTTGTTATTACTTCAAAAGTCAAGTGGTTATTGGACTTTAATATAATAACAATTAATATTATAACATTAAATTAATCATAATTAAACCCATAAACCACTCTCATTCTAGTTGTCATCCTCATTCTCCAACCCTCATAAAATAATTCACTTTCTTTCATCCCCGAATGGAAGAGAAGATGGCTCCATCTTCGACCAGAGAAGGCATAGCCGAGGGCAGATGTGACGACGAAAGTGGGTCAACAGAGGCAACACCTAGAGGGCTGCTAGCACACACTACGGCGAGTGTCATCTAGGTATACTGCAGAACCTTCACCGGATAATCCAAATCAACCAACAAACACAACCCCACCCAATTCATCTACAGCCACCGATAACAAAATGTCCAAAATTAAAACCCAAATCCATCGGCACACATAGCGGCGAGTGTCGTCTAGGTACACTTGCATTTGCGCACCAGTGAGGCATCGATTTTCAAATGACACTTCCTCCAGCTTCGCTCCTAATGTAGATGCTGTTAAAGATGTGACAGTGCACATTTAAGACGAAGGATTAAATACGGAGGGAGAACACGACAATATTGAAACATTTTCATCTAATATTGAACAACCAGTTTCAAGAATGATTCTATATTAAACCTTATTGTGTATTTTTTATTTATTTATTTATAGTTTTTGTGGCTCAACGAGAGTGAAGTGTTAATCTGTTGTATGACACAGCTCTCTCACTGAGTGATAATCCGTACACACTAACAAATGGGGATGGACAAGGGGAGAAAATTTGGTTTTTCTTCAAGTTTTGTGAGCAAGCTTTTTGAACTCTATTATGATTTTACTCCTCAGAATCACCACAAAGAATACACAATGCGATTCAAACATAAAAACCTCAAAAATTTTATTATTCGAATAAAATCTCAGAGTATATAAAGAAATTTACAGATCTTAAACAAATCTAGAGAAAAATCAGAATAAAACTCAAAACTCGCACAAACAACAAAGTTTCACAAAGTAATATTATAGATTCAACACTATAATCAACCACTAAGATTCACCTCTGATTATGCGCAAAGAATCAGGATTAAAATACAAAGAAAATTCGAGAGAACGAGAGATGAGAGTTCTCTCTTCAAAAACTACGAAGAAACGAATGCAAAAGAGAGAGAGAGAGAGAGAGAGAGAGAGAGAGAGAGAGAGAGAGAGATTAGATGAAGCGTCTGGAAGAATGAGATCAGAACCAAGTTGAAGCGTCTTTATCCATCAGTGAACGGCTGAGATGTGATCAAGAAAATTCAACTGCTTGTATTAAGCCGGTTGTTAATAAAATTGGACCGGGTCTTGTGCCAGCTTTTCGGGCTTGAATGTTGTGCTCCAATATTAAATTAAAATCAGATTTAAGCTTTAAAATTGGGCTGAGGTGCGGGCCTTTCATTTTGGACTTCTTCAACCAATTGGGCTGTCATATTGGGCTTCAATATTTGGGTTGTCCAATTGTCTTCACATACTCCACTCAATTGGATCAGCAGCCCTGCAAAACATAAACAGAGCAGTATCAAAATTCTAACACGTTAATGAATCTTAAAGAATCCCTAAATTTATTAACAGATATGACTTTAGTTCCCGCATCTGCTGGATTACATTATGTTGCAATTTTCTCAAGTTTTATAATTCCTCTATCAAGAACATCTCTAATAAAATGAAATTTTACATCAATGTGTTTAGATCTATTGTGGAATACAATATTTCTACTAAGATATAAAGCACTTTGACTATTTGTACAAATGCTAACAGAATTTTCATAAAAATGTCATAACTCTTCTAAAAGACCTCTTAACCAGATAGATTCTTTTACAGCATCTGTAGCAACAATATATTCAGCTTCTGTGGAAGATAAAGCAACTAATTTTTGCAATTGACACTTCCAACTGATGAATGTACCATTTAAAATAAAGAAATAAGCAGATGTAGATTTTTTATTATCTATATTATCAGCAAAATTAGAATCAACAAATCCTTTAAGAAAAAAAATTAGATTTTAGTTTCTCAAAAATAAGACTCAAATCAGAAGTATCTTTCAGATATCTAAATAAGCATTTCATAGCTTCCCAGTAAGTTTCACCTGGTTTACTCATAAATCTACTAAGTACACTCACTGCAAAAGCAACGTCAGGTTTAGTACAAACCATAAGATACATTACAGAACAAACAGCATTTTGATAAGGTACATTAGTCATTCTATTTTCTTCTTCTACAATTTTAGGAGACTGTTCAACAGAGAGTTTGAAATGACTGGGCAAAAGTAAAGAAACAGGTTTTTAATCAAATAGATTAAATCTTTTCAAAATCTTTCTAATATAAGCCTTTTGATTTAAAAAAAAAATTTCAGTTTCTTTATTCCTAAAAATATTCATTCCTAGAATTCTTCTAGCATTTCCTAAGTCTTTCATTTCAAATTCTGCACTAAGTTTTTGTTTTAGAAACATAATTTCATTCAAATCAGATCCAACAATCAACATATCATCTACATATAGCAGCATATACATATAATTTGAATTCAGGTATTTAAAATAAAAGCATGGATCATATTGGCTTTTAACAAATTTCAGACTTTGTATAAAAGTATCAAATCTTTTATACCACCGTCTGGGTGTCTGTTTCAGGCCATACAAAGATTTTTTTAAGTAAGCATGCATAATTTCCAGGTTTTTCAAAACCTTTAGCGTGACACCCATAGCTTCGTAAAACCCGAGTCACCACTTCGTCCTTTAAAGCTAACTATTTAACAAAATATTGCAAAAATATACTGAATTTTAAAACATCATATTCATTTGGAAATTAGCATTGTAATTCAAATTTAAATAATTAACTTGATAAACATTTTATAAAATCTCAAATCTCAACAAGTAGAATTAACAAGTTCCAATAATCTCGACTTTCAAAATAACTTAAAATAAATGTTTGCCATAATTGCTCTTCATTCGCCACCGCCTCCGAACTCTGCAAATGTTGTTAAAAATGGAGAGTAGTCTCATCTCCAATAATTAATTTACAAGATAATTGAACAAGTAATTATGCAAATAATATACTGACATTCTCTTCTTAGTCATAAGCATCACGTAGTGAGTGCAATATGAGCATATTCTTGTCTTGTCTTATGCAAATAAAGCATATAAGTTATGACATGCATAACAAAATTTCTCTTCTTATCTCATAAGAGATTTTCTATTCTTGTCTCATACAATTAAGCATATAAATCACATAAATCCACAAACACATGCTATAATATAAATAAATTAGTGGGATATAGTCTAGCTCAATTTATCTCGAGTCACGTAAAAAGAGGAGTGGGAAGTAATTTCAATCTCTTAATCGACTTTAAGTGTCGTCTAGTCAAAATATGAAATAAGCCTTGAATTAGTAAATTCAAACTTTTTAGGGTTTTAAAATGATAAAGTAAAATTTAGGGACTCAATTGGAAATTTATTAAAATTGAAATTTAAAGTTTAGGGACTGAAATAAGCTTTTTGAGAATAATGGGGTTGATTAGAAACATTTTAAATCTGTAGGGGCTGAATAAAATATTTTAAAACCAGAGACTGAAATAACTCAATTTAAAAATAGGGGCTGAGATGTGTAACTTTAAAATAGAAATAGAGACTGAATTAAAGGATTTCTGAAACTTTAGGTACTAAAAGGGTAATTATCAAAAAATCAAAGTTTTTAAAAAAAATATAAATTCTCTCTCCCCTCCACTTTCAGTATATAGAGAATGGAAGGAGAGAGCTGGACGACGGGCTTAGCGTCGTTCAACGTCGCCAGGCAGCGACCAGGCGGTGATATCGCAGTCGAGTGGCAGTGGTGCAGGTGTGAGTGTGGGTGATATTGGAATTTAGGTTTTGAAGGGTTTTGTGGTGCGAAACCGAAGATAAATCGAGGCTCAAAGATGTGATTTTCCGGTGAAAATCCGATCCAAATTGGCGGCTGTCGGAGGTAAGCATCTTGGGTTAATTTATTTCTTTGTTTTGGGTTTTGATTTTGGAATGGATTTATGGAGGAAATGAGAAGGGTCATGACAGCCCTTGGAGGTGGTGGTTTGTAGCGATTCAGTGGTGGTTGGTGGTCCTTCTGGAATGTGCAGACGGTGGTTGGGGTGATGGTTCTTTAAGGTGGTGGAGCGGTTGGAGTTGGTTGCCGGTGATTGTGTGATGGTGTTGGTTCCACCATTTGGTGGAGGTGCGGTAGAGGGTAGTAAGCTCGGTCGGGGTTTGAGGTTGGTTGGCTCTGGAGTTGTGCTTTATGTTAAACGATGGTTCTGCTTGAGCTTGTTGGTGGCTACTGTCGGGCGTGGATTTGGAGTTCATCTTAGGCAATGGGTGGTGACGGTGGTGGATTGTGGAATTTAGGGGTGGGCATCAACCCACCCAACCCACCAAAACCGTCCAACCCAACCCGATCGGTTTGGGTTGAGTTTTGATAAAAATTGGGTTGGGTTGGGTTATAAAAAAAAAAATTGTTTGGGTTGGGTTGTGGGTTGGATGACAAACCCGACCCAACCCGACCCAATCAAAATTTTAAAAATATAAGATCATTTAAATTTCAAGAATCTTAAATCCATTTTTAATTTGGATGAAATTCAAATATAATTTGAACATATTTTAGTTTTATTAGCAAGTATTCAATTTATTATATTTAAATTTATTGTATTGTACATAATTTATTTGAGTTAATAGTTGATTTATGGACATACTTTTTTAATTTTCTAAAAATTTTATTTAATTGTACCAAAGCCCAAACCACCCAACCCGACTGAAACTTGATTGGGTTGGGTTTGAATTCATATTTAGGTTGGGTTGGGTTGATTTTTTTATCAACCCGACTATAGTAGGTTGGGTTCGGGTTGGACAAAAAACTGACCCAACCCAACCCACGCCCACCCCTAGTGGAATTGGTAGCTGTGAATGAACGTGTAGTTTGTGGGCTTCCTGTGTTTGTGTTGTGGATATTGTGATTCAGATTGTGTGAAGGTGGAACTTCAACAGAGTAGCAACCATGGTGGTGGAGGAAGAATTCTTACATTCTGGGTTGCTGGCTGCGGGAAGCTATGGTGAAACTATGAGGGAGAGAATTGAGTGATCTGAATAGTAACCTTAGGGCACTGTTTTCTAGGTTATAAGTGGGTCGATTTGGGCTAGAAGAATTAATTAATTGAGCTGAAAAAAATCAAAATTTTGATAACATAATTTTCGACCCAAAATAATAAAATATTGGACTTAATTAAATTGGACTTGAAATTATTACAATTCGAATTTAAAACTGATAAAGAATTTGATACTTTAAAAATATTCGGGATAGATTTATATTTGTTTTATAATGGCTAGGCGAACATGCTTTCATTCTCAAAAAAAAAAAAAAAAAAAAAAAAAAAAAAAAAAAAAAAAAAAAAAAAAAATTGGCGTTAAAATTTAACGACATTTTTCAAGAAAAACGATTTTATATTATTTAAAATTCTCGATCGCTACAACCTTATCCCCTTAAAATAATTTCGTCCTCGAAATTTAAACTTACTTGGTCTAAAATATCTGGATACTTAACCAGAATCTCATTTTCTTTTTCCTAGTTAACCTCGTCGCTACCATGTTTACCCCACTGGACTTTGACTAGTTAAATTTCTTTATTTCTTAAGACATTGACTTTTCTATCAACAATTGCACATAGGTGCCTCCTCATAAGACAGATCCCTCTGGATCCAAGTAGTCTGAAAATTTACCACATGACTTGTCTCGTGGATATATTTACTCATAAAGGAACGTGTAAAACATTGTGTACGACTGAGAGCTCGGGTGGCAAGCCCAAACGATAAGCCACGTTATCCACTTTCTCTAATATCTAGAATGGTCTGATAAAACGAGGTCTTAACTTCCCTCTCTCATCGAAACGGAAAGTACCCTTCATCGGGACTACTTTCAAAAATACTTTTTATCCTGTCTGAAATTCCATTCTTTCCTCCCCTGATCGGCATAACTCTTCTGTCTATCCTGGGCGGCTTTTATCCACAATTTGATCTTCTCTATAGCCTCAACTATCCTCTCCATCAATTCTGGACCCAATTTTCGCCTACCTCATTCCAAAAGACTGGTGATCTACAACGTCGTCCATAAAGTGTCTCATATAGTGCCATACCAATAGTAGCAAGAAAACTGTTATTGTAGGCGAATTCCACTAATGGAAGATGGGTCTCCCAGTTACCACATAGGTCTAGAACACAAGCCATAAGCATATCTTCCAATGTCTGAATAGTAGTGCATTCAGACTGTCCATCTATCTAGGGATGGTATGCAGTACTAAAATTCAACTTGGTACCATAGTCGTCTATAAGCTCTTCCAAAATCTCAAGGTAAACCTCAGATCTCTATCTGAAACAATGGACGCCAACACTCCATGAATTCGAACAAACTCTGTGACACAAATATGTGCCTCATACGAAGCCATGTGAATTGACGCTTGATAGCTATTGTGTAGAACTCAACCAATCATCCGACATTACCCAACTTATTAACTCATTCATTGACCTTCTATTTCCAACCTTTCATAGGATCTATACTAATATCGAAACCACACAAAAAAAAAAATAACAATTGATCCAATGCTTAAAAACTAAAATTAAGAAGATTGATCAAGAATAAAATCTAATGATCCAAAATATAGAAACGCGGTATCAATTCCAAAATATTGATTACAAACCCAAACATGGCAGAATTTTTTTGGTTTACAAACGTAATCATTTCTAAACTTGATTGAAACTTCCTTTAAATATTGGAGAGTTCAAACTTAAATCCTTTAGTCCATACTTATAAATCTTGAGAATCAATTATTTGGTATCACATACTCATCATAACTAAGGACTAAGTTACTAATTTAAAGAAGCATCATAAGGATCAAATATGATATTCTCAAACCTAAGAAATCTCATTAACTTCCCAATCTGAAGTTCAAGATACAATTTTCCCTGTTCTCCCAAAAGTTCAATTTATGTTACGCTTTGAACAATACTCCGATTAAGTCTATCACCAATGAATAAGAATTCTGTGAATTATATAAGATTCTTCATCAAGTTTACTTAACCCAAAGATACAATCCCATTATATGTAAAAGTATATTTAAATACAGGTGAAAATATTTCATTATAATCAATTCCTTCTTTTTGAGAAAACCCTTTAGCTACTAATCTAGCTTTATATCTAGGTTTATATCATTTGAGTCACCTTCTTTTAATTTAAAAATCCATTTACAATCTATTAATTTCTGCCTTTTAGGTTTAGAAACAAGAACCCAAGTTTTATTTTTCAATAATGAATTCATTTCATCTTGCATTGCAGCAAGCCGAAGTTTAGAATCTTTTGAAGAAATAGCTTCTTCATAGGATTCAAGTTCTGTTTGTAAAGGTTCAGTAGTGAATGCAGAAACAAAGTCAGGGTCCTCAAATCTAGAAGGAGGTCTAATTTCCCTTCTAGTTCTATCTCTGGAAAGTTGATAATTATCAAGATTTAAGTCTGTTTCAATATCAGCTTCTGTTTTAGAAATAGGAACAGAATTTGATGACTCAGGCTCAGAAATGTCATTTTGGAAATATTGGGGTTGCTCCACCTGAAACTGAGTATTAGGCAGACCATTTTCATCACTCAGCTCAGAGGTAAGAAAATCCTTTTCACTGAGAGGATCTTTCAAAATTTCAACTTTACAAGGGAAAATTTTTTCATTAAAGATGTCAGACCTACTTATAATGACTATATACCCTCCCTGTTCTTTTACCCAAAGTCTATAACCCTTGACCCCTTCTCCATAACCCAAGAAAACACATTTTAAAGATTTGGAATCATGTTTGGTTTCAGTTTGATTTGAGTAGGCAACACATCCAAAAATTCTAAGTTTAGAAAATTCAGGGAGAGTGTTATTCCAAATTTGATCAGGTATTTTGAAATCAATGGCACTACAAGGTGAAAGGTTGATAAAATAATAGGCAGTCTTTACTGCTTCCCCCCAAAATCTTTTAATAAGTTTGAATCAAGTAATAGAAACCTAGTTCTTTCTAAAAGTGTCATATTTATCCTCTCAGTAACCCCATTTTGCTGTGGACTATAAGTGACAGTCCTATGTCTAAGGATACCTAAGTCACTGCAAAAGGAATCAAAATCCTAATTACAGAATTCTAAGCCATTATCAGTCCTAATTACCTTGACCTTTCTATCCTTCAAATTTTGGACTAAAGTGATCCAGTTTTTAAATACCCACATAGAAGCATCTTTAGATTTAAGCAAATGAACCCAAGTTTACCTGGAAAAGTCATCAACTATAAGCACAAGTATTTAAAACCAAAAACAGAATTGACTGGGGCTGGATCCTGTTCGCTAACCTCAAGTGTACATGTCACGCAAGTAATAAAGTGAACGTGAGTCCAAGTATCGATCCCACAGAGATTATTGTAAATTGTATCTTAGATTACGAATTCTTAACTGGAACAAGAAAAGCTTTGAATTTGAGAATTTTGATTTTTAAACTAAATTAAAGATTAAACTAAAGAAAACAATGAAATTGATTTAACTGAACTTATGAAATAAACATGTTACAATTGTGAATCCACTTTGTTCCGTCATCCATATTTTGAATTAAACATTTAACGACAATTTATGGGAAATTGAAAATCCATGTTCCTTATGTTTTTAAAACCCTCTTTCGAATGGTGAATTAAAACTTTTTTCTATAAGGAATTTGACTATATTTCTATGACAAATATAAACCTATAGAAAATCATTATCGATTTATGAACACTTTTTGGGATTACACAAAGTATAGTAATATATTTCTATCCCCTATCTAATTTCCTACTCTTTCGAATATAGAAAATTATCACAAACATCAAATAATTATGTGTCCAGAATTATAGATGAAAATAAATACACAATCAACTGCTCAAATCCATAAAAAGCTTAAATTAAATACTAAATCAAAAATTGGAATCCGGTAAACAAAGTATCATCACAATCCTAACAATTAAAAACGTCTAGATACATGATAGAAAATAAATAGCAATAAAAGTAAATGGATGTCACCCCGTTCATCTTATTGGAATTATATCTTCAATCTTGATTTTGGCGTGACTTGAATCCCCTAGCAATTGGACAGCATTTTGACATGAATTATATAAGTTGGGAACCTCCAAAAACGTGCCTAATGTCTGGTATTTATAGATTAGGTCGAAGTATAGGTTCATTGGAAGAGAAGAATGCTGAAAATTACGTCCAAATTGACTTCCAAAAGAGTTACAACCGAACAATGAAAGTTACCTTCGCGGGAGATCTTTTTGCCAATGCACAACATTCAGTATTTTGATCATATCTTCCTATTCCCTTATTCGATTGAGTTTATTCGAAGTGTGTTATAAAGATAACTTAAAGGGCTACAATTATTTCTGTTTTCCAATTCGAACGTTTACTACCCTGAAATTAGGTTTCAAATTCTGACTAAAAATTTGTCCGAAAATCTTGTGTGATTGGAATGAATTTATGGTAATATTTTTGTCATATTCCATACCTTTTTTACTTTTAATTGCATCCAATTGACTCCTAGCAATTTTCAAGTATCGTACCATGGTCCAAATCAATCATTGAGTATTTGCAATTTGGTCCTTCTTCATTTGATTTATATACTTTAATCCTTGAACTTGTAATTTCTTCCAATTTGGTTATTTCTTCGACTTTTCTTCTAATTGGCCCTTTGATTTATTTTATCAACTCTTGATTTTCACACGTTAGCTCTTTTATCATTAAATGACTTGTTTTTGGCTTCAATTCCATTATTTTCTCGACTTTGGAATTTTTCCTGAAATACAAACAATACTAACTAAATAAATAGCAAATATTCTTAAACAAACACATAAAATCCTACTTTTAGAATAGAAATAACTGTATAAAATACACTTATCAGACCCCACAAATCAGCATGCAAATATTCAAGAACATTATTAGATTTGTGATTGCCTTTATCAAAAGAATTTCTTTTCTGTTTTCCCTAAACACATTTTTCACAAAAATCAAGTTTGTGTAAAACATCTGTACAAAAAAATCCTTTCTTTTCAAGTAATTTAAGAACATTTTCACCTAGGTGTCCTAATCTTTTATGCCAAAAAATGGTTTTATCATTTTCAGAAACGGCATGGAAGGAATTGGAACAGAAAGGATATGTTTTTAACACATAAATTCCATTTGTTTTGGGAGTACTACAGAGTAAATGATTAACCTTAAAAATAATAAGGTTACCTTTATGCAGTCTAATATCATGATATTAAGAATCAAGTACATCAAGAGAAATTAAATTTCTTTTCAAATCAGTCACATATCTGGTATGATTTAAAGCAAGTGTCTTGTTATTTTCAAATTTTAGCAAGACTTTACAGGTACCTTTGACATCAAAAATCACATTATTACCAAGTTTGACAGAACCAGAACAATCACTACTGAAGCTAGCAAATAAATCCTTTTTAGGACACATATGAAAAGTACATCCAGAATCAAGTATCCACTCATGCATGTTATGAGATTCAGTAGTAACATGCACAACACCATTATTATTTTGATTTGCAACCTCAATTTGATTACTAGTTCCTACTTCATTTTGTCTTTTAAAGCAATTTTTAACATGATGTCCAGGTTGACCACAGTAGTAACAAAGTCTGGGTCTAATGGTGTTATCTTGACCTGCAGTATTATCTTGACCCCTAAAATTATTTTGATTTCTAAAATTATCCTGACTCCTGAAATTGTTCTTCCCTTTATAATTGTTATCCTTAGGCTTATAAAGGTTGTCACTCTTTTGGTAATTTCCCTTAACAAGCTTTCTATTTATATTATTTCAGTTCCCGTTATTGGTGGAGACATTCCAATTTTTATTGAAATTGTTCAAATGTTTATTATTCCTAAAAGAATTATTTTTCTTTGAAGTTCCTATAACATTATAGGCTTCTTTAAGGCTATTTCTAAATTCCAATTCTTTATTCTTAAGGGATGTGTGAACTATTTCAGTAGTCAATTTCTTCCCACCATATTCTCAAGCATTTCTAAGATCTTTAAATTTATCACCCATTGCATTTAGAAGGCAGACAACTTTTTGTTCATAAGTCAGTTTTTCATCACAGTTTAGTAGGCTCTATGTGATCTTATTAAACCTACTCATATTATCATCAACATCTTTAGAAGGGTCAAATCTAAAAGAGAAATATTGTTTCCAAAGAAAACATTTATCAGGCAAAGAGATAGTATCATATACTTCTTCCAATTTATCCCAGAGAGCCATTGCAATTTTAGTTTTGCCTATTTTTCTAGTGACATTATCAGACAAGTGAAGAAATATAGCACTCCCAGCAGTTTCATCCATTTCAATTTGTCTATCTTGAGCTAAGTTAACAGGCCAAGATTGATCAATTGCTTTAGCACATTTCATTTGAAGAAGTAGGGCTGTGACGACCCGAATTCTCGACCATTCGAGTGCCACTAAAAGTGACTCATATCATATTATCGAGACTTAAATAGAAATGTAAAATTATTCAAAAGAATAATTAGAATCCCATAATTTAATTTGTGAATAAAAATAGAACATAATTTTCTTACATAAAGTTCAACATAATTATCTCATCAATCTTAACCACTTTTGCCACTTCCATGTTGACCGCCTCGAACCTTCAATTATCTGAAAATGGTAAATATCGTGGAGTGAGATTTATAAAATCCCAGTAAGTATACCAAGCATAATTTTCTTTTGAAAGCATATGGATCATTTTCATCATAACATAGGATAGGATCGAAATCCTCATAAACATAGAGAGACACAAGAATTTTACCGAACTTAGATGGCAAGAATTCTTATGTGTAGCGCTACTAAACTCCGGTCCCCTTAGCATAATCATAAACATATCATATGGGACCAATAGCAATCTTGTGAGATTGATTTCATAGCAATGATCCAAACATTTTCGTAAAAACATAAGGTATATCTAATTTTCATAAAAACATACTTACTTTTCTTAAAAATATAAGGTATTTTACTTTTCATAAAAACATACTTACTTTTCTTAAAAATATAAGGTGTATTTACCTTTCATAAAAAACATACTTACTTTTCATAAAAACATAAGGTAATACCTTTCATAAAAACATACTTACTTTTCATAAAAACTTAAAGTATATTTACATTTCATAACAACATACTTAATTTTCATAAAAACATAAGATATACTTACTTGTCATAAAAACATACTTACTTTTCATAAAAACATAAGGTGTATTTACCTTTCATAAAAAACATACTTACTTTTCATAAAAACATAAGATATACTTACTTGTCATAAAAACATACTTACTTTTCATAAAAACATAAGGTGTATTTACCTTTCATAAAAAACATACTTACTTTTCATAAAAACATAAGATATACTTACCTTTTAAAAGATTAAAATGAAGTGTAGTAGTAAATGGACCAAAACTTTCTTGACCACCTTGAATTTCTCTTACTTGTGGATTTTGTCAAGAGATTGGAAATAAGTGTATATGTGTAGAGTTGTGTGTAAAAGAGATGGGTTTAAATAGATGTATAAAGTTGGCATATTGTAAACATAATCATTCAATTCTATTAATTTTAACACATCCTTTTCTTAAAGTAAAGCACCATTCATATACTTTTCCATATTTATACAAATATTATGCTCTTCATGATTACATATAATGGAGTCTTATCAACCATTCATATACTTTTCCATATTTATACAAATATTATGCTCTTCATGATTACATATAATGGAGTCTTATCAACCATTCATATACTTTTCCATATTTATACAAATATTATGCACTTCATGATTACATATAATGGAATCTTATCAACCATTCATATACTTTTCCATATTTATACAAATATTATGCTCTTCATGATTACATATAATGGAGTCTATAATTCATTCATATACTTTTCCATATTTATACAAATATTATGCTCTTCATGATTACATATAATGGAGTATATAATTCATTCATATACTTTTCCATATTTATACAAATATTATACTCTTCATGATTACATATAATGGAGTATATAATTCATTCATATACTTTTCCATATTTATTAAATTAAGATTCTCATAATTATTATATATAATGGAACCTCTCATGCTTGCATATATTTTCTTAATTTCAATAATAAAAATAATTTTTGTATAAATAAATATTGGGATAACATTGAATTAAGTACTTGGACTTAATATACTTTAAATCAAGAGAATGGAGATATTTTTAGAAATTCGGAATTTAATTTAAAATCGAACGATCTCGATTATTTCTTGACTTGGCTATACGAATACGTCGTGGCGTTAACTTAATAAAAATGGGTGAAATAGTAGCGACACGATTTTCTATTAAAATAATTATTAATCGCGTAAAAATTCTTGGTCGCTACAAACTTACCCCCTTAAAATAATTTCGTCCTCGAAATTAAACTTACTTGATCTTATGATTTCTGAACACTTAATCAGAATCTCTTCTTCTTCTTATGTAGCATCATCGCTACCATATTTAACCCAACCATATTTAACCCACTGGACTTTGACTAAATGCATCAATTTGTTTTCTTAAGACATGAACTTTTCTATCAATAATAGACATATGTCTACTCATAAATTCTTCTGAATCAAAATGAAAATTCCCAATCGTATGTGATATTTCATCATATCTTGTAGTACTCATGTAACCTGTCACTTATCATCGTATCATGTAACCTCAAATATTCGTATTAATATCTCTAAAATTTCAATAAATCTTTACTAACATATCATACCATAATAATTTGTCATTTCTTCTTATCACCAAATATCCCAAAATAATTAAAACGATTACCTGAATATTCTCTATGTAATATACCCAAACATGTTATTCACATATCAACATAATCATCAGTTTATCTTTCCAATATTTGTAACCCAAAATTTCTGCAAAATTCAATAAACAAATATCTCCCAAATAATTAAAATTCTTAACTCAAATATCATAACATTTCCCGTAAGGTATTCCTTTCACTTGCACAAACTTATTAATCCTGATTCAATACAGTCCTTATTTCACTTTCACGTATTCCCGTATTATTTCTATACCTTGATTATTATATCAAAATATCAGTACCCAAAATCCAAGAAAATATTCCATATCTCAAATCCCGTCATCATCAAATCTTCCTTTTATTAAGAAAGTAAACGGCGCATAACTCTTGTTCCCACTTTTCCATTATTCTATTCCGCGCTTTCTTGTTGGAATCAATATCACGCGGATTTCCTCCGATCCTTAATGCTTTTAAATAGTTCATGCTGGGAAGAGGTTAGATCCATCAAAACATGGATATCATTCTTACAAACATTCGCAAGTATTATTCCAGTCTTCCAATGAATGATCTGAGGAAAATTTATCGAATAAGACTCGAAAGATTGAGGTTGCTGATGGCTCATGGTGTTTCAGAAGATGTTCGCTGGTTGATCGAAGCAAATGTTCGACTATCTGGTGAATTACCTATGACATTTCCAAAGCACATGCCTGGTTTAGGCAAAAGCACCTTCGCAAAGAAACGAAGAGCAAAAAGGCTGAATGGTTGCTACAAATGTGCTCGTTGGAACTGTGATACTCGTTGCAAAACAGTAGGATATTCTTCTACTAATCGGGATGATAAAATCAAATTCATAAAGGGTGGACTGAGTAAGGAGTCTTTGGATGATATTCGACTGACTCTTGAGACGCACCCAAGTGGTTATGTGCAACGTGAACTTTTCTCCTTATACGCTCAGTTTAACGGGGACAAAAATCGTTATAGTCTCCAAAATATAATAGCAAAAGATCCTGTTTGCCAGTTTGTTTTACAAAATGAGGCTTCTGGCAGTTCATCAATGATATAAGGTAAATCTCTTGATACACATTTAAAATATTTTGCTGTTTTCTTTCACGCGTTTTGGAAATAAAATATATTTTCCTTTCTCGAGTTTTGATAAAGCTGGAAATAAATATATTTTCCTTTCTCGAGGTTTGATAAAGCTGGAAATAAATCACCGAAAGGTGATATATTTGGTAAAACAGTCAAAAGTTGGCCGATTTTGTCAAAAGTAAATCTTTACTTTTTCAGAATCAATGAAAAACAGTAAGTTTTTTCCGGCTTTAAATAGCCAAACATATTTCATAGTTCAGGCATCCCAAAATCACATCTTCTTCGTAAGTTTTCTCTTCTATACTATCAAAGATGGAAGCACCAAAACTTCGACAGATCAAAACTATTTGTGTATTTTGTGGATCAAAAGTGGGGAAAGGCTTCAGTTATCTAGAAGCGGCCGTAGATCTTGGAAAGAAACTGGGGGAAAAAGGTATCACTCTTGTGTATGGGGGTGGTAGCAGTGGTCTAATGGGTTGTGTTTCCCAATCTGCTCTTGCAGAGAAATCAAAAGTAATCGGTGTCATACCTGTCCCTTTGGTAGATGTTGCAGGAAAAACACGAGGGCATGAAGTTCAAACCTTATCCATCCATGAACGCATAACTTGTATGCTATATGGTTCTGATGTCTTTATAGCCCTGCCCGGAGGTTTTGGTACCTTAGAAGAAATCTTTAACATTACCTCGTGGGCTCAACTAGATCTCCATACTAAGCCTATTGGGCTTCTGAATGTTAACAATTTCTTTGATGGCTTGTTAACCTTTCTTGATTATGCTGTGGAACAGGGATTCATCTCTCCATTTTCCAGAAGACTCCTTATTTCTGCTCCTACTATTGATGAACTACTGGATAAGCTGCAGTCATATATCTCAATACAAGATCCAGCAGGGGTTAAGATAGATTGGTCGCAAGGAAGGGGAATCAAGCGAAAATGGAGTCCGGTTAATGTAAACTTAACTTTATGAATCTTAGAATAGGTGGGGGTAGAGTACGGAGTATTCTTACTCTCAAGACACCCCTCTAATTTCCTAGGATTTCCTTAATGTTTAAATCTTGTGTGTACCTCAAAGGTTCCAGGTGGTAGATTACGGAGTATTCTTACTCTCGAAACACACCTCTTTGAAGGTTTCTTTATTTCCTCAAAAGGTCAGAGGTGGTAGGATACGGCTACTCCGGAAACACATCTCTCAATTTGAGGAATTTCCCATGTTGCTTTCTTTTGCTTTTGCGTGTTTTCATGTATTTCCTTTCTAGGGTGACTCTTGTGTGTTCTCCTTATGAGAAAATAATAATATCTCTGTTATCATCTACTAAATCTCGTTTGTGATGTAAATGAACTTGTATGTCTAACTTCAATTCTCTTAGTGATTGCATACCATACTATGCTCTTAACTCCAAACGATAAAATTCTAGGCAGAGTTTTCCTTTGAAATTTGGACTTATCCAAATCGTAAGCATACTTCATAACTCACAATAATAACTAATTGTACATTTGATCACAATTTCATCAAACTTCAATATCATCATAAATATTCCAGAAAATCAATTCATAATTCCTCAACATAGAAATTTCAAATCATAATTTCTAATATCACCATATCAAGTCCTTATTTCTCAATAATTAAGAGCCTAAACTTTAAATCTCCAACTTCATAATTCTTCTCATAAAAATCTCAATAAAATCATATCACTTATAATCTCAACATCTCATCATAACTTCATAAAACTGACTTTCTATTTCTCGTTTAATCTAAACGATGAA
Source organism: Ligustrum vulgare (assembly GCA_963555705.1). NCBI lineage: Eukaryota > Viridiplantae > Streptophyta > Magnoliopsida > Lamiales > Oleaceae > Ligustrum > Ligustrum vulgare. Next base: position 22,879,439 of record OY743177.1, on the reverse strand, counting down.
TAATTCGAAAATATTATCTAGTCCTTTCTGTTGACTTCTCATACTTAGTGCCATGTCTAAAATCAATTATGCAAAGTCCATTTAGGGCTCATCATTTCTAAACTTGACGACAAAGATTATTTTGAAAATCATTCGTAAATCATATTTTTTTTTTTTTTTTTTTTTTCAAAATTGAAACTTGAAGAGTGGTACCAATAATCATCCACAGTTTTTCCTTGCTTTTAAGCAAAGGTAGTGATAAAGGGATAAATTATTGAACCGAAAATTGAAACTTGAAGAGTGGTACCAATAATCATCCACAGTTTTTCCTTGCTTTTAAGCAAAGGTAGTGATAAAGGGATAAATTATTGAACCGAAAATTGAAACTTGAAGAGGAAGTACTAATAACCATCCACAGTTTTTCCCTTGTTTTTACACAAAGGTAGTGATAAAGGGATAAATTATTGTACAATTCATTATCAATTTTGTTTGTTTAATATATTATTCCATATATTTTGGGCCAAAGTTACAACCCAACTTAATTTCTAATTGAGTCAATCTTACTAAGCTTAATATGAACCAAAATTCATATCAATATCCTCTATGTCTCATGATTCTACATTAAAATGAATAAATTAAAATTTAGGCTTCTATCAATTCATATCATACTCAACATGTATATTTCACTTAAAGATTCATAACATATGAATATTTCATACTTAACATGTCTTAATAAAATCGTAAATGACTTGCAAAGCATATAACATACCTGGTTCGAGGAGTCAATACGTGGAAAGTGACATAGTAGAGTGATGAGTTAAAATATTTTAAAAAAAAAATTATTATTAATCATTTCGCATCTTTACATAAGATTGGGCCTAATTAACCCAAATAAAATTTTATCGTCAAATCTTATTTTCCTTTAGTCCCCGAACTTCTAGAAATTTATCAAAGACATCAATATAAACATCATATCACTAACTAATTATATTCCATAAAATTTTCAGAACATTACAAACTCCCTTGCTTAAAATGAATTTTGTCCTTGAAATTCGCACATCAAATTTCATCATACTTTTCAAAATCATAACCATACTTGACATGTGAAAATTCAATTTTTTTTTTTTAATTGAATAGTGATTTCGTTCACTGTTCATCATGAATAGCACGTCGTTTTACTGTTCACGTGAATAGTGTTTTTTTTTTTTTTTTTTTAAGAAATAAAATTTCAAAAATCTACAGAATCGTTTTTAAAACTCTTTTCTCTGATACCAACTACTTACTACCCGAATTCTCGACCATTCGAGTGCCACTAAAAGTGACTCATATCATATTATCGAGACTTAAATAGAAATGTAAAATTATTCAAAAGAATAATTAGAATCCCATAATTTAATTTGTGAATAAAAATAGAACATAATTTTCTTACATAAAGTTCAACATAATTATCTCATCAATCTTAACCACTTTTGCCACTTCCATGTTGACCGCCTCGAACCTTCAATTATCTGAAAATGGTAAATATCGTGGAGTGAGATTTATAAAATCCCAGTAAGTATACCAAGCATAATTTTCTTTTGAAAGCATATGGATCATTTTCATCATAACATAGGATAGGATCGAAATCCTCATAAACATAGAGAGACACAAGAATTTTACCGAACTTAGATGGCAAGAATTCTTATGTGTAGCGCTACTAAACTCCGGTCCCCTTAGCATAATCATAAACATATCATATGGGACCAATAGCAATCTTGTGAGATTGATTTCATAGCAATGATCCAAACATTTTCGTAAAAACATAAGGTATATCTAATTTTCATAAAAACATACTTACTTTTCTTAAAAATATAAGGTATTTTACTTTTCATAAAAACATACTTACTTTTCTTAAAAACATAAGGTGTATTTACCTTTCATAAAAAACATACTTACTTTTCATAAAAACATAAGGTAATACCTTTCATAAAAACATACTTACTTTTCATAAAAAATTAAAGTATATTTACATTTCATAACAACATACTTAATTTTCATAAAAACATAAGATATACTTACTTGTCATAAAAACATACTTACTTTTCATAAAAACATAAGGTGTATTTACCTTTCATAAAAAACATACTTACTTTTCATAAAAACATAAGATATACTTACTTGTCATAAAAACATACTTACTTTTCATAAAAACATAAGGTGTATTTACCTTTCATAAAAAACATACTTACTTTTCATAAAAACATAAGATATACTTACCTTTTAAAAGATTAAAATGAAGTGTAGTAGTAAATGGACCAAAACTTTCTTGACCACCTTGAATTTCTCTTACTTGTGGATTTTGTCAAGAGATTGGAAATAAGTGTATATGTGTAGAGTTGTGTGTAAAAGAGATGGGTTTAAATAGATGTATAAAGTTGGCATATTGTAAACATAATCATTCAATTCTATTAATTTTAACACATCCTTTTCTTAAAGTAAAGCACCATTCATATATTTTTCCATATTTATACAAATATTATGCTCTTCATGATTACATATAATGGAGTCTTATCAACCATTCATATACTTTTCCATATTTATACAAATATTATGCTCTTCATGATTACATATAATGGAGTCTTATCAACCATTCATATACTTTTCCATATTTATACAAATATTATGCACTTCATGATTACATATAATGGAATCTTATCAACCATTCATATACTTTTCCATATTTATACAAATATTATGCTCTTCATGATTACATATAATGGAGTCTATAATTCATTCATATACTTTTCCATATTTATACAAATATTATGCTCTTCATGATTACATATAATGGAGTATATAATTCATTCATATACTTTTCCATATTTATACAAATATTATACTCTTCATGATTACATATAATGGAGTATATAATTCATTCATATACTTTTCCATATTTATTAAATTAAGATTCTCATAATTATTATATATAATGGAACCTCTCATGCTTGCATATATTTTCTTAATTTCAATAATAAAAATAATTTTTGTATAAATAAATATTGGGATAACATTGAATTAAGTACTTGGACTTAATATACTTTAAATCAAGAGAATGGAGATATTTTTAGAAATTCGGAATTTAATTTAAAATCGAACGATCTCGATTATTTCTTGACTTGGCTATACGAATACGTCGTGGCGTTAACTTAATAAAAATGGGTGAAATAGTAGCGACACGATTTTCTATTAAAATAATTATTAATCGTGTAAAAATTCTTGGTCGCTACAAGGGCTTTCATTTCCTGGCTCCAGAGATTAAAATCTCCTTTTCCATTCCAGACTTTAACATCTACTTTTGTAGTAGTCATTGAAGTAATGACCAAAATATTTTGAGAAAAGGTTTTAAAAGAATTTAAGCTTTATTACTTCAAAATATTATGAAGCAGATAGACAGGAAGAAAGTAACACAGGTTCTCAAAAACTCAAGCAATTAGAAGCTCAATCCACAAAGTTGGAAGTTATAATATGTCACACAACCTCAAGATTGAATCACTAAGCAGTATAGTTATCAAGGTTATCATAGTCCACTAAGAAGGATCACACTATGGAAATAAACACAAAGAATTGAGTACCAAAAAAATGTTCTTTCAGTATATCTCTCAACCTATTTTGGGTCAGCTCAAAAATCCCTCAGATTCCCGGAATTTCAAGAAATCCTAGACAAAGGAAATTTAAGGGGTCCAACAATAGCCTTCAATAAACGGAGAGATTTTGGAAAGAATAATATTTTTTTTTTAAATGATAATACTAAAGGTGCAATATGAAAAGATGTCACCTTTCTGCAAAGATATAGTTATTGCAGTTCCACACAGATTAATGCCTCCAACTTTCAGTACCACCAAGTTTATTCAAGAACCACGAAGTTTACCCACCAAGTAAATGTAAGATCCCCACAAAGATTTTAATATATTATATAAAATATACCAATTTTCTTGGGATCAATATATTTTGACTCGAAGATCAAAGATCCAGACACCAAAAAATTTAAAAAACCCTTATTTAAAACTAGGGTTTCAAGAAATTTCCACAAAGCGTAAAATACCCCGGCAACGGCGCCAAAAACTTGTTCGCTCAAAATAGTGTACCGCAAGCGCACGGGTCGCGTACAAGTAATAAAGTGGACTTTTTGAGTCTGGATTGTCGATCACACGAGGAATGTTTACTTTAGATTATACAACTTTAATTAATTTAATTCTAACAACAAAGAGAAACACACAATTAAAAGTTGGTTTTGGAAAATTCTAAATTAAAGAAACTAATTTTAAACCAAATTAAAATAAGGAAAATGAAAGATAAAATAGTTGGGATTCATGATTTCACTTAACTCTCACTTAAGTAATTTCTCAACACATGCAAATTAATAAATTACTCATTTACAATGTTAGACCCGATTTTCCAAGCTTGACTAATTACCTCTCTCGAGTGAAATTAACCCTAATCAATTGGTTTAATCTACTATATCTCTATGTCGATTAAAGCCCAATCAATTGCATTAACTCTTTGTGAAAATAGCTCAATGGATCATCTAGGGTTTAAGGTATATCTCTATCCTTAACAAGAACCTAGAGCATTTGTTATTTGGTCTAAAATGCATAATATCTCTCGATTATCATACACTTCACAAAACATATATTTGGTGATCAATCAAACACATGGAATAATCTCAATAACAAACACACATGAAATAAGTTCAAAATTAATAAACAAATATTAAAATTACTTAAACTAAGTTAAGCTACATCAATCATCCCAACATAAAACAACTAGCCCATTGTATAAATATTACACAAAAGTTGAGGTTTACAAAAATACATCACAAAATATAGAAATCAAAGATTAAAAATACAAGATAATGAAATAAATCACTTCCATTGATTTTTTGCCCCAAAATTCCTTCACCATTGCTTTGAATCTTCACCTCACTTTTTGCTTCATAACTTCAATGGGGACTAGCAACATGTAAACAAAACTAAACTACAACTAAATTATAAACTAAATTAAAAAGAAAGAAAATAAAAGAAAAGAAAGAAAAGAGAGAAAAGAGGGAAGGGGGCTAGGGTTTTACAAGAAAATTGGGATCCTAAGTGAAGAGAGAAGTTGGGGTATAAATACCCCCAAAAATCTGACCCAAAAAGGTCCAAAAACGCGTCCTCAATTGAGCCAAACACGCCCTTAACTTAAAATAAAAAAAAACAGAAAATAAAATTCGGTATTGGCCAGAAAGTTTCCTACGCGATTGCGCGGCTGAGTCCCTCGCGATCGCGTGGTTAAGCTGAAATCTCTCGGGTTGGATCTGTGGCCTAGTTCGCGAACGCGACATGATAGGTCCACGCGATCCGTGGTTCACCTGCAGTTCCGTCTTTCCATGATTTGCAATTGGGTCCTCTAACTTCTGGTCTTCTTCAATTTAGTCCTCGAATTTTGACTTTTATTACAAATATGCTCATGAAATATTTGCATCTTTAGTCCTCCAACTTTCTTAGATATTGCAATTGAGTCCCCGAACTTTTGATTTCTTTCGATTAGGTCCTTAGACATCAAATTTGCTCCTCTTTTAGCCTGATTACACTCCAATCTTGTCCATTTGCTTTCCAATTGAGATTGTACCTAATTGTACAAGATAAACACAATATATAAGTAGATATTTGCTCAATTTGTCAATTAAATTGCTAGTTTAGGAACTAAATAAGTGTGTAAAGCACACTTATCACACCCCCAAACTTGAGCTTTTTCTCGTCTCGAGCAAAATATTTTACTAGTGCAATCAAGTAACATGAAATATAGATCAACAAAGTTAGATAACTTGTAAATTACTCATGAGTGCAAAATTGTATAATCAATTCAAAAGTATGATTCCAAATAATGCTACAAAAAAGAAGTTTAGCTTATTCGATGTTCGATCGGTGTGTGTGTGTGCATAGTCACTTTCAATTGTCAATTAAGTTTCGAGAATATTGATGAGTAAAGAGGTTTCAAGTCAAAACTACCCACCATTAGTGGTCAATTCTTTTTCTTTCCCACTCGTGACATTCATCCCCCAATAAATATTTTTCTTTCCTCTCCCGGGATGCAATTCTAGAGGGTAATCTCAAATCACTCTTTTCTTTTCCACTCTAGTTTGGTTGCGTTTTACCGGCAATTTCGACAATCTAGAAATGCACTGACTCTCCACTAAATGAGTGCTTCGACATTCAAGCTTATACTAAGCAATTCAAACCCACTATTAATCTAAAAGCCCTTATGCGAGTACAAATGCATGATTTCTAAAAACTAAAGTGATGAATGCTCGTGTCTTCCCCACTCCCTTAAACTTTCTAATTGACCCATGTAGCGAGCTTTAGGTCGGCAACTCCCCGATTGTTTTAAGATCAAAGGGTACCAGGTTTCAAAATACGCCTACGGACTTAATAACTTGAGTCAAAAAGGCTACGAAGTGAGGTAGACTTATTAAGCAAATGCAATAATGAAGTACTTTTTTTTTTTAAGTGTGTGTGTGAGTACCCTACTCATTAAGCTTTCTAATTGCCCATGTAGCGAGCTTTCGGCCGGTGACTCCCAAGTTTCAAACTTAAGGCACCAAGTTTCAAGATACTCCTACGGGCGTAATTACTCGAGTCAAAAAGGCTTCGAGATAGGGCAATGCAATGCAATGCAAAAATTAAAATGGGCTTAGAACTTTAGCATATGGTCATTACTTAGCTTATACTTGGCGAAATATACTCCACACAAAATTTATTTCCAACATGCATGGAATCACCACACGTCTAGACCATCTCCTTCACCGGGTCGACCACCCCCAAACTTGTCTTACAATATGATCAAGAGATTTAGAGTTTTGGGAAACATTTGATAGGTTGATAAAAATGAAAAAACAAGCTCACAACCTAGTTCTTCTACTCCATTAACCTCTTCAACCTTCAACAATTCTCAAACTTCACCAACAATCAATCATGAATATTGTGCTCAATGTAATTAGGATCTTGCATGGATAAGCATTTTATAAAAATAGACACAAGTAGCATATTGGTCATAAATCATGAATCAATAACAATTTTAAACATCAAGTAATACTGGCCGGCAAGGCTATCTAACATGTCAATACACAATAGGAAATCACCCCCAAACTTGAAATGCACATTGTCCTCAATGTGTAAAATAAAATCAAAGTAAGAGGAAAGAAGTTATTAGACATCACAAGAAGTGGTGGGGGCACTCATAAGTAGTCTTAGGTATGTGAAAATCTCATTGCAATCACCAACAATCCACCCCCAAACTTGTGTTGAAGCCTCCAATCGATTGAGCACAATTTTCTCCAATGAGGCATTTCACCGAACACCTTGTGAGCATCCTATGAAAACACAAGAAAAGAGTAGATAATAAGTGGTGAATGATCCAAAAATTTAAATTACATTCATCATCTCAATTCTAACTCATAAATCCAATGTAATTTGCCCATCCACATCAACATTAAATCACACTTGAAGATAAAAGACAATATGAACCAAGTGATTTAAAAATGAGTTTTAAACAAATTTTGACTTTGAAAGTTTGATATGAGTATATGTTAGAATTAAATGAGAGTGCATTTGAGCTATTTCACACTACCCAACTTGAGGAAAATAAATGTAGAAGATAGAGAGAGACTTGGTCCAACCAACTTATTTGCAAGAAAGTAAATAAAATGCAAGAAAGTAAATAATATGCAAAAAATAAAAATAAAGCAAGTAAAGGATAGAGAATGGGTTGCCTCCCATTAAGCGCTTATTTTAAATTCATTAGCTCGACTCTCCGCATAAGCATTTCATGGCACTCTAAACATAGCTTTTGATGCCTTGCTCATTTTGCTTATTTTGACTTTGCTCCACTCTTCATTGATTCGAAATACTTGCACCTTGCCCCTTCCAATGTCATGGGACTTGCCTATTCCATCCAATTCGAACTCAACTAAATAGACTTGCACCTCCTCAAGTGGCTTAATCACAAAATCAATTATTGGACAATCAATGAAGTTGAGAGAATTTGATTTGATCTCTTCCTCATTAATTGCCACTTCCTCATGTGATCCTTGTGTGATTAAATTGTCATTCTCTTCAAGCTCATCTTCTTTAGTTGATGTCTCCTCGGATTGAATGACCGAACCATAATTTGAATCCATGGGCAAAGGTAAGTTTTTCCTATTAATTCCCAAGAGTGGATTATACCCCCACATTCGAAATTCTTCCCAATACATGGCATCCCCCATAAGCATATCATCTTCATCCAAATTGGCAAGCTCATTGTAATACTTTGCAAGTACCTTTTCATTCAATAATGGAGGACCATCTCCTACAAGAGTGATGTCCTCATCCCAATCATCCGGTACACAATCCCCCAAGAGCATGTAACTCACATCCAATGTATCAATTGCTTGTTTTCGGAATTTCAAATATTGTCTAAACTCAATAAGCTTTGACGTAATCACCGAAAACAAACATTGTCAATTACAATGCATCTTGTAACAAATTTCACAACTTGAATATTCTTCAAGCATGTATTTATCACCCATGTTGAGATTGTTCAATGCAATTGCTTTCCTATTTTTCCAATGTTAAAATCAAATATGCATAGAAAGAAAACCAAACACAAGAAAGATTAGAATTGTGGTGGTTAACCAAAAATAACAAAATGAAACATAAAACTAAAATAATTAAAAATTGTTAAAACTAAAATCAACTAAAGTAATAATCAAAGTAAAAACATTCCCCGGCAACGGCGCCAAAAACTTGTTCGCTCAAAATAGTGTACCGCAAGCGCACGGGTCGCGTACAAGTAATAAAGTGGACTTTTTGAGTCCGGATTGTCGATCCCACGAGGAATGTTTACTTTAGATTATACAACTTTAATTAATTTAATTCTAACAACAAAGAGAAAAACACAATTAAAAGTTGGTTTTGGAAAATTCTAAATTAAAGAAACTAATTTTAAACCAAATTAAAATAAGGAAAATGAAAGATAAAATAGTTTGGATTCATGATTTCACTTAATTCTCACTTAAGTAATTTCTCAACACATGCAAATTAATAAATTACTCATTTACAATGTTAGACCCGATTTTCCAAGCTTGGCTAATTACCTCTCTCGAGTGAAATTAACCCTAATCAATTGGTTTAACCTACTATATCTCTATGTCGATTAAAGCCCAATCAATTGCATTAACTCTTTGTGAAAATAGCTCAATGGATCATCTAGGGTTTAAGGTATATCTCTATCCTTAACAAGAACCTAGAGCATTTGTTATTTGGTCTAAAATGCACAATATCTCTCGATTATCATACACTTCACAAAACATATATTTGGTGATCAATCAAACACATGGAATAATCTCAATAACAAACACACATGAAATAAGCTCAAAATTAATAAACAAATATTAAAATTACTTAAACCAAGTTAAGCTACATCAATCATCCCAACATAAAATAACTAGCTCATTGTATAAATATTTCAAAAAAGTTGAGGTTTACAAAAATACATCACAAAATATAGAAATCAAAGATTAAAAATACAAGATAATGAAATAAATCACTTCCCTTGATTTTTTGCCCCAAAATTCCTTCACTATTGCTTTGAATCTTCACCTCACTTTTTTGCTTCATAACTTCAATGGGGACTAGCAACATGTAAACAAAACTAAACTACAACTAAATTACAAACTAAATCAAAAACAAAGAAAATAAAAGAAAAGAAAGAAAAGAGAGAAAAGAGGGAAGGGGGCTAGGGTTTTACAAGAAAATTGGGATCCTAAGTGAAGAGAGAAGTTGGGGTATAAATACCCCCAAAAATCTGACCCAAAAGGTCCAAAAACGCGTCCCCAATTGAGCCAAACACGTCCTTAACTTAAAATAAAAAAAATAGAAAATAAAATCCGGTATTGGCCAGAAAGTTGCCTACGCGATCGCGCGGCTGAGTGCCTCGTGATCGCGTGGTTAAGCTGAAATCTCTCGGGTTGGATCTGTGGCCTAGTTCGCGAATGCGACATGATAGATCCACGCGATCGCGTGGTTCACCTGCAGCTTCGTCTTTCCATGATTTGCAATTGGGTCCTCCAACTTCTGGTCTTCTTCAATTTAGTCCTCGAATTTTGAGTTTTATTACAAATATGCTCCTGAAATATTTGCATCTTTAGTCCCCCAACTTTCTGAGATATTGCAATTGAGTCCCCCAACTTTTGATTTCTTTCGATTAGGCCATTGGACATCAAATTTGCTCCTCTTTTAGCCTTATTGCACTCCAATCTTGTCCATTTGCTTTCCAATTGTGGTTTTACCTAATTGTACAAGATAAACACAATATATAAATAGATATTTGTTCAATTTGTCAATTAAATTGCTAGTTTAGGAACTAAATAAGTGTGTAAAGCACACTTATCAATTACTTTAAAGAATTTTTGGAAATTCTTCAAATCTGAAAATTTCACAAAGTTTTCAGAAATAAAAAACGTTTAATATTGGTTTTTCAATAATACTCAAAGAAATCTTAAATTTCTTGTAAAAACCACAATGAAACTGAAGGACCCTAAATCGTTTTTGAAAGAAACCAGACAAATCCTTCTAGAAAACAAAGATCCACCCAAAAAGACTTTGAATCTTCCCAGATCTGAGTCGTAAGCAGTGTATTCACACGAAACTCTAAGGCTCTGATACCACTGTTATGTTTTTACTCTTCAGAATCACCACAAAGAATACACAATGCCATTCAAACATAAAAACCTCAAAAAATCTATTACACGAATAAAATCGCAAAGTATATAAAAAATTTATAGATCTTAAACAAATTTAGAGAAAAATCAGAATAAAACTCAAAACTCGCACAAACCACAAAGTTCCACAAAGTAATATTACATATTCAACACTGTAATAAACCACTAAGATTCACCTCTGATTATGCACATGATGTCCGGGTTAAAACACAAAGAAAATGTGAGAGATGAGAGTTCTCTCTTCAAAAACCTCGAAGAAACGAATGCAGAAGAGAGAGAGAGAGAGAGAGAGAGAGAGAGAGAGAGAGAGAGAGAGAGAGAGAGAGAGAGAGATCAGATGAAGCGTCTGGAAGAATGAGATCAAAACCAAGTTCAAGCGTCTTTATCCATCAGTGAATGGCTAAGATGTGATCAAGAAAATACAACTGCTTGGATTGAGCCGGTTGTTAATAAAATTGGACCGGGTCTTGGGCCAGCTTTTCGGGCTTGAATGTTGGGCTCCAATATTGAATTAAAATCAGATTTAAGCTTTAAAATTGGGCTGAGGTGCGGGCCTTTCATTATGGACTTCTTCAACCAGTTGGGCTTCCATATTGGGCTTCAATATTTGGGCTGTCCAATTGTCTTCACACTCCCAAGCACTTGCAGGAGCCTCTTATCAATTTGAAGCATGAATTGAATGGATTCTTTGTAAGTCACGAGTTCAAAGTTTCAGGTCACATGTGGTTCTCATGTCACATGTTCGAAGTTTCAGGTCACATTTATCATAGGTCATGGGTCACATGGGTTCTCAAGTCACATGTTTAGTTTCTCAGGTCACATTTTTTATTTCTCAGTTCCTCAAGTCACATGTTCAGTTCCTCAGGTCACATGAAAAGATGTCGCAATAACATATATGTGGTGGTGATATGACATGATGATTATTATTGTAGTGGTGGTGACTGTGGGTGTTCATTGGAGATGATGGTGAGTATGGCGGGAGTGGTGCGTAGGAGGTAGTGGTGGTAGTGCATCGAAAAGCATGGTGATGACGGTGGTGGTGCGTCAGAATCTCAGGACATGTTGATGGTGGTGGTGGTGAGGCACTGATTATATTTAGATGCACCATCTATTAGGATTTGATGGTGAGGTGGGTTTGAGATTGTGTGTGTGTGTGTGTGTGTGTGTGTGTGCGCGCGCGCGCGCTACTTGATTAATGAAATAATGAAAATTGTTTACTACTTATAAATTGTTAATTTATAAATGCCTAATTTATGTATTGTTCTCAGTGGCAATTACACCAAACCCTACTTTTAAAATTAACAATTCAAAAAATAAGTTTGTAAGTTTTCTATACACTAATTAGGTCTTAATTCCCATTTAAAATATTAATTAATAATATTTTAGTCCCAAACCCTACCTACCCACCCAATTCCCCAAAACTCAAAATAGGTAATCATAATCACCCCAATATGTATGTTCAATTTGATATCTTCAGCTCCTAATTCTAGTGAGGAAGCTTCCAGTAAACCGCTCCTACCCTAGAGCATTACACAAAAAGAATCATATCGTTGACAGAGGCGATGGTGATGACTCCGCGCAGTAGTGACTAGCGGTGGTGACGACCCATCGAACCACAATCACAATTCAAATGTGCAATTCCAGATCATGCACTGCAGCAATGTCCAGGAGTGACTTCTTCGATAGATCGAGTAATGGAGCGAAGATTAGCCTTCTTCTAATTTGTTTTCGTCGATGGTCTGTCAAGAGGCGGTGGTATGCGGTAGTGGTGCACCTGAATCAGCCATCAAAAATGTCACCTCTCAAATCCCGTAAGCTCGATGGACAAAGCTCTTCAATTTTGTCTTTTAAATTAAGGGAACATACCTGATCTTGTTTTATTTCATCAGGCGACAAAGAAAACTAATCTACCACCCTCTCAGTTTTGGTGTTACTGTAACGCCCCGAATTCCGCGGAGCCCGGGACGCCACGTCGTCCTTTAAATCTCATTTTATTGCGAAAATAATTAAAACAATAATTGAAATTTCATCTCACATAATTTTATAAAGTTTGACCCAAAAGGTCAACAATTCGAATATTGAAATAATTTGAAAATAAACTTTGAACATACATGAAATAAATAAGTTTCAATTTCAAATAAAACATTTCTAAAATCTCAATAATGGCCACCATCGCACACCTCGCCGCCAACTCCGAGATCTGCAAAAACTGTTAAAATAATGGAATGAGTATTTCGAAAAATACTCAGTAGACTCATCGCCAATAATTAATTTACATAATAATTGAACACGTAATTATGCAATCATACAGTGACATCATCATCATATTCTTGGGCTCTTGTATTTTCAAAATCAAGGCTATTAAAATCATAGGATGTGGGTAGTCTCGTCTCGTGCACTTAAGGCACATAAGTTATACATAACATCATCATTTCTCATATTATCTCATAAGAGATATTCTTTTCTCATCTCATGCATCAAAGCATGTAAATCACGTAATTTCACATAAGACATGCAATTATAATTTAAACTAATTAGTGGGGGCGAGTCTACCTCAAATCACGAGTCTGAAAGTTGAGCAAGAAAGTTCACGTTGTTCTTCTAAATGTCCAAGCGCCTCGTCTAGCCAATAATAAATAAACCTTAAAGTGGTATTTGGAAATCAAATGTTTCAATTGAAAGATTTTTAAAAGAAGAAATAAAAGTTTAGGGATTAAAATTAAAACCAAACATAGTTGGGATTGGAAATGAGTTGATACTAAAATAAAAGATTTTGAAAACTATTGAGTTAACTCATATATTTTAAATATATTGGGGACTAATTATTTTCATTTTCGAAATAGTTGGGGCTAAGATAAATTATTTGCAAAGCTTAAGAGTTGAATAAAATATTACAAAAATTAAAGGATCGAAATAATACTTTTAAAAACTAAAGGGCTGAATTAAAATATTTTAAAACTGCGGGGGCTTAAAATAATAACTTTTCAAAAACTCAATAGGGACTGATGGATTCGATTTTCAAAGTTTGGGATTGAAATTTAGCCTTTAAAACTCCTTTAGGGTCTGAACTCAATATTTTTTTATACTTTGGGATAAAAAGTAAATTTCAAAATAAAATATAAAATATATATATATATATATATCCTCTCATCCCTCTCCATTACATCAATCGGTAGAGAGAGTGAGGAAGTGAGACGGCGACAGGAACAAGCCGCCGGTGCCTTCACCGGCATTCGCAGGCGGTGGCGCCGCCTTCGAGGGGCTGTGATGGCGGCGGTGTAGGGCGGAAGAAGGAGAGTTGGGCGATTATGGTGGTTGTGAAGATTGTGCTCTGCTCGTGGTGTTTGAGGTTCTGCAGGGGGATCATAATGGAGGTTCGTGGGTTGCGATGATGAGAGTTCTGCAGTGGATTTGGGATGTTGCATTCAGTTTTTTTGTATGGACGAAGGTTGTGGATAAATTTGGTTTGAGTTGGTGGCTGATTTCGTGCAGTGGTGGCAGGGGTGATGGGTGCAAATAACAAACTTGGCTATGGTGGAAGGAATTTTACCTTTGCTGGAGGTGTTGATTTCGTGGGTTTGGATGGTGGGGTGAGGAGTTTAAATTAATGGTTGAATGATGCAAGTGAATGGGAAAATATATCATTTTGGTTGTGTATTAATTTTGGCAGATTTTGAATTGGACGGATTGAGGGGATTTTGTGAGGAGGAATTAGCTGGTCGAGGGAGTGATTATGGAGTAGAAATGACTTGTGATTGGGTTTCTAAAATGTGGCGATTTTCTGGTTTAGGAAATGTTGAGAGATTATGCAATGGATAATGGCTGAATGAGGGGAAGAAAGAGAGATTAAAGGGATGCATTCCAGTTATGGTGATTGAGTGATTTAGGATTAGTGAGGAAAAATTTGAGGAAGTTTTCCATGGAAATTTTTGCAAGATTGGGGAAGAATGTTGATTGAGGGGAAATGGATGAAGGAAGTTAGCAATTGGAAATGTACAAAATTGAGGGAGACGTTTAAAGATTTCTGGGAGACGATTGTGGGATTGGAGAAGATGAATTGACTCTGATTAAATTCTGTAATTTTGGTTGAATGGCTAATTGAGAGGGATTGGGTAGAGATAATGAGGAAAATGTGCCTTATATGAAAATGGAAGTTGGTGAGGAAATCTTGGGAAAAAATTATAGGAAACATGCAATAATGGAATTTGATTGAGGGAGTTGAGGGAGAGAGTTAAGGATTGTAGAAATGGTACGGGCGTATGGGGAGGATCAAATTTTGGAAAATAAGAATTTGTTGTAAAGTGGAAAAAGAAATGTGGGGGAATAGGTGAATGGTCGTTTCTAAATTGGGATTAAAGAGAAATTAAATTAGTTTAAATTGGATAAGATATTAGAATTTGAAAATTTTGAACTAGGAAATAATTTGAGATTTTTTAAAATAATTTAAAATTGGAGATTTAGCTAGAATTGGAAGTTTGAACATAAAATAGATAATGACATTGGGACATTTTTAAATTGAAATCGGAATTGGACTAACATTTTTAAATGATTTCAATTTCACTTAAATGGCTAGACACACACGAGTTTTAAAAATAAATGGGCAAAATCGTAGCAACACGTTTTTAAAGATAAATAATATTTATTCAAAATCAATCACGAAAATTCTCGGTCGCTACAGTTACTACCACTGGAGACTTAGACTTTAGAGGCACCCAACATTGGCTACCTCCTTCTGGATGATTAATTGTAGGAGAGGCTCAAATATGGGTGCAGTTTTGTTTACTGTGATTGTACTGTAGATGATGGTGGTGTAGTGTTTTCCGATGTATAAAATGCATTGTGTTTACAATGATTGTGCTGTGTAGTTGACGGTGATGATGGTAATGGTAGTGATCCAGCCAGTCAATTGAGTTTAACCTTGGATTCTTCCAGGTGTAGGAGGAGTTCTGGAGATAAGGGTGTCCACTACAAATTCAACTGGGGTCACACATACTAGTCAAAGGTCACAAGTTCAAGTCACGAGTCACATATTCAAGTCACGTGTTTAAGTCACATGTTCAAGTCATGGGTCATATGTTCAAGAATCAATCATCAGGTCACATATAGCATTTTAAGGTCACATGTCACAGTTCATATGTTGGAGGTTACACATAACAGGTCAGAAGTCATAAAACCCTTAGTTACATATCAATTTTAATAGGACACAGTTCATATTACAGTTGCAAGTCACAATTCATACTTCAAGTCACATATCGCAGTTTAAGGTCACATGTCACAGTTTATATGTTACAGATTACAAGTAACGGACCACATATCACATGTTACACTATAAGATCACATGTCACAATTATATGTTGCTGGTCACAACTCATTTTTCATTGGTCACGTATCAATTTCAATCGGTCACAAATCTAAAAGAATTGGCCACACTTAATAGTTTATATCTTCATCACACTTAATAGTTCAGACCTTCTTCTTCGGAAGGATTCTCAATTATGAAAATATATGGTATTTTTTTAATGGTTTAATTGATTGAATTTGTTGATTTTTGGGTGAAGGAATAGGTGGCGGAGGCAGCGATGATATTCAGGGTACACCGTGATGGCGAGTCAAAGATGATAGTGATTTTGGTAATGATGATTTCTGTGGTGGTGAAAATATGTCAAAGATGGTGGGTGATTGTGTTGGTGCACAAAAAATGTGGTGGTGGTGGTGGTGGTGGTGATGAGGAGGAGGAGGAGGACGAGGAGCAAACGGTTTACGTAAGATTTGATTTGAATTAAATTGAATGGGGTGGGGTGGGGTGAATTGTTATAGTATATTAATTATATTATTTACCACACGATGTTTAAAGTTTTAAATTATTTTCTTTAATTTTGAAATGTAGTATTGTAACCACATGATTTGTGTATTTTTTCCATAAGTGGTAATGCTATCTATAGTACCAGTTGTGGTAAAACACTAGTCTAGGTGACAACATTTATCGGTTCAATTAAATGAGTCATGTGATTTTGCATAATGAATTTAACGCGTAATGTTATGTAATTGTCACATAAACTAGTACTAATTATCAGTGATAATGAATAACATTACTTCGAAAATTAAGGTATTCGAATATGCACTTACGTTTAATGGGTTAGTAAAATAATTAAAATTGTCAAGGAAATGAGAGTAGAGTGAGTTGGCTAAGAGCATCTACAATGTTACCTTCTATTTTGGATGTCCAGATGGCGTATCAACGAGATGGAGGGGCAAATTAAAATTTTTGTAACATTTAGGTTCCGTTTGATTGTCATGGTGAAATTTGGATGGAAAGAAAACGAATTTCAGGGAATTGAATTTTTTGGAATTCGAAGTTTAATGTATTTGATTGATTTAATTTTTCTAAGAGGAAAAAATGGAGGATTTTCAAGTTTTTTGTTTGATTGTCATTATTTTTCATGAAAAATAAAGCATAATTTTGCTATTTCAATCAAAATTAATTTTTCCAACATTTATACTTGGTAATAATAATGGTAATTTCTAAAAATAAAAAAAAATGTGTCAACTAACAACAAGAAAAAGGACCAGATGAGACGAGATTAAAATAATTTTGCCCTAAGGTGGAAAACCAATTCCCAAAAAAATGTCAAGAAAACTAATTCCTCAAAATCAAGAAAAATCACGGATTTCTAGAAAAATTGGAAAAGTAATTCCATAAAAAATTTAGACAATCAAACGGTCCAGAAGTTTGAAAACGGAATTTTTTTTCTATTTTTAATGAAAAATTGATGATATCGAACAGGGTCTTACTCTGGATGGTTGTTCAACTTAACTCTCCATTTTTAGATAGTCTTCCACTCAATTTTTTATCGTTTCGTATTTATCTTTTTCCTCTATTTTATCCTTCTCTTTCTTGTGAAAATCAGTTTTAAAAATCGGCTAATTCTCAATTTTCTTGGTTGAACCAGTAAAAAATCGGGTTTTCTGGCCGGCTTTTTTTTTTTGGTCTATTTTTGGGCCGGACCGATTTTTTAATCAGTTCTCGATTTTCCCGATCGAATATCCGATTTTCGAAACATGTAATTATCTTTCTCCTCTATTTTATCCTTCTTTTTCCTTTCCTCGCCTCTTCTCTCTATTGGCACATAATTTTTTGAGTAATGCTATTTATCTCAAAGTTGAGATCAATATCAACTCAATTAGCACACATTCATTGGATAAAGGGGAGGTGCCCATGTGTACATGCACAACCTTGAGATATATAGTATTATTCTAATTTTTTTTTTTTTTTTGGAGAATATCTAACATTGAAGATGTTCTTAACTCAAGCTCAAGCAGCACCACCGACAAAAACAAGTTGGGAAAATAGATAATAACACTCAGAGATAAAAGCCAAAAACAGATAATTCAAAACCACATAAATAACATTTATCTAAAAAGTTGCTTCATTACAATGACTCGTCGAACTTAATAAGGTTTCTCTCCAATTATGTTTCCAGGGGGATTATAAAAACATATTGTTAAACTAGCATCTTCTTTTCTACATGCAGCCTGTGCACACCCTACTTCCACTGATTTCTTCCACACCACCTGCGTGTAAACGCCGCACCGGTGGTCCGTCGCACAAGAATTGTCAGCGTAATTGTAGAACTTCTTCTCTGCTATCCATGTCTCCACCGCAGCCCGCGGTGTCACGGTCAAACCACCGGCCCACAACTGGTTGCCGCCGTAGATGCTTTTGGTCAAGTTTGCAAAAGTGCAGTTTTGTCTGTCCCTTTGGTACCTGACCTGGAGGCTGGCAGTTTTGGCTAGCTGTTGGCTCCACTTGAGAGAAGCAACACCCACTTCCGCCCTTGCTTGGTTGTGTGCGTCGAGGTACTCTTGGGCGGCGGCCGGTGGTGATGGTGGTTGTACAACTTGTGCTGAACAGTAACATGAGAATAAAGCAATAAATATCAGGAGGAGTTTGGCCATCATTTTTTGGAGGGTTAATCTGGTGGTACATATATGAGAGGTGCAACTTTATATATAGAATGTGCACGAGTAATTGTTCTCTTTAGGTTAAAAAACAATTTTAGGTAAAATTTCAAGTTGACCATTAAAGTTATAATTGTTCCAAGTCAGTCACAAAAATATCATTTTTGAACCAAATTAGTCACTCTGTCAACAATCTTGACAGTGAATTCATTGCTTTCTTACTTTAAATAAACTGTGTACTAACGACTCGTTAGTTCGATGGCAACTAGAAGATGTAACTTCCACTCACATACTCATTATAATCACGATTAAAGTCAATAGCGGCATAAACAAATTAAAAGAGAATCTTATCAATTGAGACGAAAGAGCACTCAAATAGAATTTTATAGCTTGAGTGATTCATTTCTTCTAAAAATGTACAAGTCTTGTTAAACTAACGTACTTTTTTCGTAAAAGTTTATACGCAATTTCCGATAGAGTTGTGAGACGATGTTCTGGACGGAGTCTAATTCTAGACGGTGATTCATTAATATAATGATTAAATTTGTACAGAAATTGAAATTTTGATGATTGATTTAAACAATTTTACAACTCCCAGACATTTAACTTTGATAGCCAATTAAAAAATGTTTTCTACCAGTTACGAAAATGATTGACTTCTTACCTCAGTTTTTTAGGCCATTAATAGATTAGCTTAAAGTCAAACAGGAGATTAGCAAAATTCAAAAATTATTGAAGAGAGGGATAATATTCACATTTAAACCGGAGCAGAGCACGTGATTATGCTGACCTGTTTGGTAAAAACAAGAAATATTGTCCGATATGTTAAATGAACACACGTGACACGCTTTTACTATCGCGCCCGTGAAGCTGACTAAACTGACTCTTTCCTACGCCAATTTACTTTGGCAGCCATAAATTGTTCATTAAGCTACTTTGTTGACAAAAAAGAGTGGCAAAAAATAAGGTGGAGAGATTGTATGTATTGATTTAGGAGTTAATGTGATGAGTAAAGTGATATAACTGTGTCATATCATACTTACTATACGTAAAGGCAAGGTACTTCCTAAAAATAAGTTTTAAAACTTTTCCCGCCAAAACTGTTGTTGCACATCGTGCTGAGGTGGGCATGATGTGGACAATGGGCCCAACATCGAAGGACGTCAACGCAGTCAACTCTCAACTTTCAATTGCGCATGATCCAAAACTGTATCTGACCTGCAAGAACGGAAGCGAAATAAACCGAGGTGATTTTGTGCCGAGGTAATGTTATTGACCAACCTCAACTTGAAGAGGGAGATGATTCTGTAAAACTGAGGTGATTTCTTGTCGAGGTGATTTAGTTGACCGACCTCAACTTGAAAAGGGAGGTGATTCTGTAAAATCGAGGTGATTTTGTGTCGATGTGATGTTGACCGAGGTAACTTTCGACCGAGGTAAAATGGCGGCATTGCTGAAGCGTCAAATCAGCCGAATTATGTGTCAGTAATCATGGTTATCTGTAATGTGTCAGTATAATCATTTGTTATCATTTTGTCAGCAATGTCATTAGTCAATATCAATCACATACTGCAGACGTGATATGTTGTAATAATTATGTTTTGTCTCATCTCCTACTATAAATAAGAGACATAAATGCTCTTTGCAGGGGCATGAAAAAAGAAAAACCTCTCAAAACTCCTGTCATTTGATTTCATTAATTCGACCTGGCTGTTAGATCAGTATCGAACTGGACGTGAATTTATGTTATTGGGACTTCAGTTCGCATTTGATCTGTTACCTTTTTTACTTCATTTGTTACCTACAGTTTATCTAAATGTTGTTCACGAAAGATAAGAGCTAAATGCTTAGTCAAATTTTCAACAAATATATTATTCGCTTGTAAACTTGAAAAATTCCACTACCTTTGTTTGTTGACAAAAAGAGACGTCAACAAATTGGCACTAGAAGGAGGGCCCGTATCCTTGTCATCAGCAATCACATACCCACTCCCCTTTCATAATGAGTCGCAGACAAGATTCAGGAAGTCATGGGGCACAACATGGTGACGATTCACAAGGAGATGCTCATGGGTCGAGGATGTCTGCTCTCCCGCGACCCCCAGTTGAGGCAAATATGGAAATGGTCCTCAATCGGCTTGAACGAATGCAAAGAGATATGGAAGAGATGAGGAGAAATCAAAATTGAGGCCGTCACCAAGAAGAGGGTGAGGTGCAATCTCAACTACAAAAATCTAATGAACCCTCCCATTATGATAAACAACAAACTTGATACTCGGACAACACTAGGAGTGCAGTAGGTGAGAGCACACCTTATGTATGAGGTCGAAGATCGCTCGGTTGGATGGAACCGAATCCAACAAAAAGGAATGAAAAAGAAGGGGAGAGTAAAGCTGCTTGGGCCAAGGGAAGTGGGGGCAGATCTCCAACGAAGAAAGTAAACTTGGAAAACCAGCCAGCTAGTAGTTCAACTCTCCACTTAAATCAACCAACAACCTCTCCATCAAGTAAATCAGATCAAACTGAAGTTGAGACACTAAAGGAGAGACTATCTGACTTGGAAGCAAAACAGGAAGGATTGGGATCAACAGAACCATCTACCAAGAGGGCGTCGCCCTTCACGAAGGTTATATTGTCACAACCTTTACCGGAAAAAATGAAGATGCCTCATCTGGCCGGGTACAATGGGGAAACTGACCCGGTATCACACCTGGATCAATACATGTCATGGATGAAGCTTCAAGGGGTGAGCGACTCAATAATATGCAGGGCGTTTCCTTTAACTCACGGAGACAGAGCACAACGGTGGTTTCGAAATATCTCTCAACACTCCATCTCTAGTTGGTCTCAACTGAGTGGTCAGTTCTTGAAACAATTTATGGGGTCAAAAATCCCAACCACACCGAACGAAAGTTTGGTAACTATCAGAAAGGAGAAAGAGGAGCCATTAAAGAACTACTTCAGTCATTTCAATAGACAAATCATGGGAATGGAAAAGATATCCGATGACGCGCTGTTGATGGCTGTTCTATCAGCCCTGCAAACACAGACTCGTTTTTGGTGGTCAGTACATGAGGACAGACCTCGGACATACCAGGAGTTTCTTAATAGGGCGGAGAAGTTTATCAATGCCGAAGAAGCATCAGGCCTCAAAGGTGGTCATCATAATACTGCTAGGGTAACGGACAAGAAGGAAAGTAAAGAAGATAAGAAAGAATTTAAAAGAAATACTTTCGGGAAGAAGAGAGATTATAAACCGGTTGATAGGTTCCGTCCATACAATTCTGAGCATAGAGGTGAACTCACCCTGTTAAATGCATCAACGGAGGTCATTTTCATGAACGAGAAAGACAAGGGAATCATTCCGCCAGCAAGACTAATAAAGCAAAACCCGAGCAATATGGATCCATCTCGGATTGCAAGTACTACATGTCAATAGGGCACACAACAGAAGAATGTCGAAATTTGAGGTTTGAAATTGATAAAAAGGGGAAGCTTGCGAGAATATGCGTTGTTGAATCACGGGACTTGGGAAAGCAATCCACACAACGAGAAAAATATGTCGTCCATCGTGAAGCAGAGCCCCGCGAGGTAGATCGGCCTGATGAAATCCATACCATTATGAGTGGAAACCAAGTGCAGGTCGGATCGAAAAGGAAAAGACGAGAATTCACCCGAGAAGCTCGAAATAGCTACCAGATATGTAGCTACATAATCACTCCGAATAATTCAGAGTCTTTCAGCTTCTTTGAGGAAGATGCCAGAGGGGTACTCCAACCACACTCAGATGCTTTGATAATCACGATGCCAGTGAGTGGGGTAAAAATCCACAGAACACTGGTGGATGACGGCAGTGCTGTGAATGTATTATATTGGAGGACCTTTGAAAGAGTGGGGATTGACCCATGTAACTTGCATCCAAGGAAGATAAGGATTCAGGGCTTCACGGGTGACTACATCTGTACGAAAGGAGAAATATATATACTAGTGGAACTGGGGACATGATCTTGTCAGAGATGTGTAATTGCTAATTTTGTGGTAGTGGATGTCATGACAAACTGCAATGCTATATTGGGAAGACCAATCCTCCACGAGCTTAAGACGACAGCTTCAATTTATCACTATTGCTTGAAATTTTCTACATCACATGGAGTAGCTACCGTGAGGGGGGGGGGGGGGATCAGAGAGCAGTGCGGGAATACAATTTAGGCTTCGCTTCCAGCAACGTCCAAATGGTGAAAAAAGGGAGTCCCATTGTAGAACCGAATGAAGAAGATGAACTGATAACAGAACTGCAGACATTGGACCCAGGATCTTGGTTAGTCAGGACCTGTGGAAGAGTTGGATGTTGTGAAAGTTGACGATGCAAAACCCGATATAGAGTTCATAATAGGACACGAATTAGTTGAACCCATCAGGACTAACCTCATCAGTTTTTTGAAAAATAACTCAGATGTGTTCGCATGGACTCACTCAGATATGGAAGGGATTGATCCTAAACACGCGTGCCACCATCTCCATGTTAGTCCTGACTTCAAACCAAAGGTACAAAAAAGGAGGTCACTTAATCCTGAATGGTATGAAGCACTGGCAAGGGAGGTGGTGAAACTACTTAGCAATGGATTTATCCAGGAATCTTTCTACCCTGTATGGATAGCTAATCCAGTACTAGTGAAGAAAAGCAATGGGACGTGGAGGCTGTGCATAGACTTTTCCGACCTGAATAAAGCGTGCCCCAAGGATAGTTTTCCACTCCCTAGAATTGATCAAATGGTGGATGCCACATCCGGACATCAGCTCCTCAGCTTCATGGACGCTTAATCAGGATATAACCAAATACCAATGAATGAAGTAGATGAAGAGTAGATGAAGAGCATACCTCATTTATGACTGATCGGGGACTTTATTGTTATAAAATGATGTCGTTTGGCCTAAAGAACGTGGGAGCAACATACCAGCGCTTGGTGAATGCAATGTTTAAGGATCTCATTAGGAAGATGATGGAGGTTTATGTCGATGACATGCTCGTAAAGAGTTTTCGAGCTGAAGATCATATTCGGCACCTAGATGAAATGTTCTAAGTACTGCGAACTTATCGAATGAAGTTGAATCCAAAGAAACGCTCCTTCGGGGTAGGATCAGGAAAATTCCTTGGCTATCTGGTAAATCAGAGGGGTATTGAAGTTAACCCTGATAAAATACAAGCATTGATGAAAATGAGAGAGCCAAGGAAAGTCAAAGAAGTGCAAAGTCTGATAGGGAGGATAGCAGGCTTGAGCCGTTTTGTGTCAAGGTCTACAAATAAATGCCGGCCTTTCTTTGATGTTATCAAGAAGAATAAGGAGTTTGAATGGACAAAAGAATGCTAGGTAGCTTTTGAAGAATTGAAGAAGCAATTGGCATCCCCACCTGTCCTTTCAAAACCGTTATCGGGGGAAGTACTATCTCTATACCAGGCCGTTTCAAGACTGGCGATGAGTGCAGTTCTTGTGAGAACCGACCAGGGAGTTCAACGTCCTGTTTACTATGTTAGCCAGATTCCGAACTTCGGTACTCTGAAATGGAAAAATTGGCCTATGCTTTGATAATGTTAACTCGAAAATTAAGGCCTTATTTTTTGGAGCATCAGGTGGAAGTGTTGACTAGTTACCCTCTGAGACAGGTGTTTCAAAAACCCAAGATGTCCGGGCGGTTATTGAAGTGGGCTGTGGAGTTGGGGCAATTCGACCTTGTGTACAAAACGAGAACGGGTATCAAAGGGTAAGCTTTAGCTGATTTCATGGTGGAGTTCACACCAATGGCGCAAATCTGCTACACAGAGGTAGATAGAACCTGGCTGTTATATGTTGATGGTTCGTCGGTAGGGCAGCGAGCAGGGGCTGGGGTTGTTCTCATCAGTCTGGATAATCAATTCTTCTGCAGCTCTTACCATTTTGGTTTTCAAGCAACCAATAATGACGCTGAATATGAGGCTTTGATTGTAGGGTTGAACATGGCTCAAGCGATGGGTGTTAATAGCCTTATCTTGCACAGTGATTTCCAACTGATAGTCAACTAAATTCAGGGAACGTACGAAGACAAAGGTGAAAAGATGAAGACCTACAGAATAAAGGTCTTGGAGGAGCTGAAGAAGTTCAGGCATGCAGAGATTATACAGATCCCTCGATCCAAAAACAGTCAGGCTGATGCTTTAGCTCGCTTAACAGCAAGCAAAGGAACGTCTGAATTAGGAAGCATATCAATCGAGACCGTCGTGCACTCAGCCTTAAACTCACCACACTCAGTCGTCCTGTAAACCTCTCTGAAGAAGACATGGAAGGATGAAATTATCCAATATCTACGAGAAGAGACGATGCCACTGGATCAAGTGGAGGCCAGAAGTTTGAGGATAAGATCTGCAAGGCATACTTTGATTGGGGATGACTTTTACAAGCGAGGATTCTCCTTACCATTGTTGAAGTGTTTAGACAATGAAGAAGCGGAATATGTGATGAAGGAAATCCACGAGGGCATTTTCGGGAACCATACCGGGGGACAAGCGATGGCGTTCAAAATTATTAGACAGGGGTACTTTTAGCCTACTCTGAAGAAAGACGCGATTGAATTTATAAAGAGATGAGACAAATGTCAAAGGTTCCCCCAATAATGAGGAACCCACCTGAAGAGCTAACCTCGGTTATGAGCCCATGGCCGTTCGCTAAATGGGGAATAGATCTGATTGGACCACTGCCAACGGAAAAGGGGGAAAATAGGTTTATTATAGTTGTGGTGGATTATTTTACAAAATGGGCAAAGGCTGAACTGTTGGTCAAAATTACAGAGCAGAAAACTACAAACTTTGTATGGAAGTTAGTCATTTGCAGGTTCGAAATCCCACAATCCATTGTGACAGACAACGGGAAACAGTTTGACAA
Source organism: Ligustrum vulgare (assembly GCA_963555705.1). Lineage (NCBI taxonomy): Eukaryota > Viridiplantae > Streptophyta > Magnoliopsida > Lamiales > Oleaceae > Ligustrum > Ligustrum vulgare. Next base: position 22,853,811 of record OY743177.1, on the reverse strand, counting down.
CGAAAGGTTTAAATCTTTTTGTGAAGGACTGGGTATCAGGAAGCATTTCTCCACCCTAAACCATCCTCAATCCAACGGGCAAGTTGAAGCCGTGAAAAAAATTATTAAGCATAATCTGAAAACTAGACTTGAAACCCTGAAAGGATCATGGGCAGAAGAATTACCAGGAGTGTTGTGGTCCTACCAGACAACCCACAGGACATCAACCTGAGAGACCCCGTTCACCTTGGCTTTCGGAACAGAAGATGTGATCCTGATCGAGGTGGGTCTGCCATCGTTTTGGGTCACTCATTTCAATGAGAAAAATAACGGCGATGCACTCACTGTTGAATTGGACCTTACGGAGGAAAAGCGATTTCAAGCACAAGTCAGGAATGAAGTGTACAAGAAAAAGGAATGCGAGGTATTACAATTCAAAGGTGAGGACGAGCAAATTTCAAATGGGGGATTTAGTATTGAGAAAGATGATCACAACACATGAGCCTTTGGGACCCAACTGGGGAGGTCCGTATCGGATCAAGAAGGTCGTGAGCAATGGGTCGTATGAACTAGAGTCACTTGATGTAGTTCAGCTTTAATATCCCTGGAATGCAGAACACTTGAAGAAATATTTCCAGTAGGGAAGGATGTGAAATTGAAGGTAAATATTTTTTATGTCAATCAAGAGATGTAACCAGATGAATGAAAAGTTTAATATTTCAAAGTATACGAATCTGAATGGATCTTTCCAAAACAAAGACCTTAGTTGATGATCCATAAGTACCTATAAGGCAGGATATCATCAACGTTACAAGGCAATCCATCTCAAAGGGAAGAAAGACCTCCTTGAGAGGCAAAACAAAGACCTTAGTTGATGATCCATAAGTACCTATAAGGCAGGATATCATCAACATTATAAGGCAATCCGTCTCGAAGGCGAGAAAGACCTCCTTGAGAGGCAAAGCGAAGACCTTAGTTGATGATCCATAAGTACCTATAAGGCAGGATATCATCAACATTACAAGGCAATCCGTCCCGAAGGCGAGAAAGACCTCCTTGAGAGGCAAAACAAAGACCTTAGTTGATGATCCATAATTACCTATAAGGGAGGATATCATCAATATTATAAGGCAATCCGTCTCGAAGGTGAGAAAGTCCTCCATGAGAGGCAAAGCGACGACCTTAGTTGATGATCCATAAGTACCTATAAGGTAGGATATCATCAACATTACAAGGCAATCCGTCTCGAAGGCGAGAAAGACCTCCGTGAGAGGAAAAACAAAGACCTTAGTTGATGATCCATAAGTACCTATAAGGCAGGATATCATCAACAATACAAGGCAATCCGTCTCGAAGGCGAGAAAGACCTCCTTGAGAGGCAAAACAAAGACCTTAGTTGATGATCCATAAGTACCTATAAGGCAGGATATCATCAACATTACAAGGCAATCCGTCTCGAAGGCGAGAAAGACCTCCTTGAGAGGCAAAACGAAGACCTTAGTTAATGATACGTAAGTTCTGGTAAAGCAGGATATCATCAATGTAACAAGGCAACCCATCTCAAAGACGAAATAGATCCCCTTGAGAGGTCGAAGTTGACTATCCATAATTACCTTTAACTACCAACTGAGGTAATATTTTACCGACCTCCATTTTGCAAACGAGGTGTTTTGGTAGGAAAAACTGAGGTGATATTTTACCGATCTCCATTTTGCAAACGAGGTGTTTTGGTAGGAAAAACTGGGGTGAATGTTAACCGACCTCCACTTTGCAAGCGAGGTGTTTAGATAAGAACAAACCGAGGTGAAAGATTTCTTCCTCTACATGCTATTTGAAGTGAATTAACATTTGAAAATTGCTTAAGTGTTCACTTCATTTTTAATTCACCTCTGCATGTTATTTGAAGTGAATTAACATTTGAAAATTGCTTAAGTTTTCACTTCATTTTTAATTCACCTCTGCGTGTTATTTGAAGTGAATTAACATTTGAAAATTGCTTAGGTGTTCACTTCGTTTTTAATTCACCTCTGCATGTTATTTGAAGTGAATTAACATTTGAAAATTGCTTAGGTGTTCACTTCATTTTTAATTCACCTCTGCATGTTATTTGAAGTGAATTAACATTTGAAAATTGCTTAGGTGTTCACTTCGTTTTTAATTCACATCTGCATGTTATTTGAAGTGAATTAACATTTGAAAATTGCTTAGGTGTTCACTTCGTTTTTAATTCACATCTGCATGTTATTTGAAGTGAATTAACATTTGAAAACTGCTTAGGTGTTCACTTCATTTTTAATTCATCTCTGCATGTTATTTGAAGTGAATTAACATTTGAAAATTGCTTAGGTGTTCACTTCGTTTTTAATTCACCTCTGCATGTTATTTGAAGTGAATTAACATTTGAAATTGCTTAGGTGTTCACTTCGTTTTTAATTCACCTATGCATGTTATTTGAAGTGAATTAACATTTGAAAATTGCTTAAGTGTTCACTTCGTTTTTAATTCACATCTGTTTGATATTTAGCTCGTTTGACTTTCGAGTATTCGACGCAAAAATAAAATTCTCTTTTCATTCAAAAAGCAGAAATGAAAATTACAAGACAACATTGATCTAAAAATACATGACTATTCTTCAATGTTGATTGCCTTCTCCGGAAGGTTGGCTTGAGACTCAGGGAGTGGTGAGAGAAGGGATTCTTCGTCGACCTCGTCAGGCATCAGCTCTAGATATTTTTTATAGACCAGGTCGAGCTTCTCCTTCAAGAAGGTTATATCCACTTCGGTTCGTTTAGCTTCCAGCTCCTCCACTATCTCTTTGAATGTGAGATAGAAAGTCTCATCCACGTCGTGTTCATACTCCACTGAGTCTTTGAACTTTTTGATGCCCTCTTTGTAGGAGCCCTGGACAGGGACCTCTAACTCTGCCTATTCCCTCTTCAAGCTAGCCTCAATGTTATTGGCCTCGTCCAATTCCTTTAAAAGCCTCTCCTTTGCGCCCTGCATTGGACCACATTATCCTTTAGAGAGGCCACCTCCTCTCTTAAGGGAACCACTTCATACTTCAACTTGGATAGTTCAAGGTTGGTCTCCTTAAGCTTGGCCATCTCATCCAGGGCCTCTTTCAATTTGGCCTTTGCCTCATGTCTAGACTTTCGCCTCAAACATGTTCCTGGCATCCTCGGCAAGCTTCCAGAACTTTATGGTGTCGGAGGTCGCTTCGCTCAATCTGGATTGAGCCCAACAAAGATAATTCAAAGGTTGGCCTACGTGAGCAGTGCTTGTTGCTAACAGGTCATCCAAAGGCATGTCTTCATAGAATTTTTCTTGGCGGGGCGTCCAGGTCTTGGCCGGAACATCCATGGCCATCTTGGTTTGCAGGGGGACTCTCATTAAGCCCACAGGTGTCAGATTGGCTGAAGCCACAAATTCCCTATAAATTTTGGGGCGAGATCATTTTAGAGAGCTTGCCAGTTCAGCTCTGACGGGATGCAATACCAAATATGAACCCTCCGCCTGCAGGGCTGATTGGGAAGATCCTGCTTTGTCCCCAGAAGTTTGTGGAGGCAGAATTGGAATTGCTGGCCTCTCTTTTATGATCTCGGCTCATTTTGATTTCTTTTGAAGAGGCGGTTCAATTGGGTCCTCTCTAGGAGGAGATGAGGTTCTAGCCGTTTGTTTCTGGGCTGCTCTCTTACGAGCCTCTGCCTTGGAATTTGCGAGTTTTTTTGCTTTCATTGACTCCATTTTTCTCTTGCGTTTACGAGTTGATATGGAAAGAAATGTAGAAATAAATTTTCTAAGTATACACCTCGGAAATATAAGGCATTGAATTTAGATTGTGGTGATCGAACACTTACACTTTGGAGGCGATGGGTAATAGTCAGATAAATCAATGAAAGTAAGGGCTGATTCGAATAGACGTTCCTCAGTTAAAAGCTCTTTTAACCGATCTGTAATGGTCAGGTTGGTCTTTCAAGTTAATAATTCTTTCTATGAATTTTGGGCCCAACTTTGCCTCTCTCACCTCTGCAAAAAATGATTAATATTAGAACAATTCAGCTCGAAAATATCACAAGTATAAAAACTTACTGAATTTATCCCTATAGTGGACAGGAACAGTTGAGCTGACTCCGTCACTTCGATAGGGGCTCATCCAATTTCCCCCTACGAAGAACCATTTTTCTTTCCAAAAGCGGACTGATTCAGGCAAATCAATCAATAGCCTTTTTCCCCCAAAGACTGACCTCTACATTGCATAAAACCACCCCATTTTCTTGCCATCAGCTCGAAACTGATAAGCAAAATTGAATTCGTCCACTGTGGGGTCATTGTATCCCAAACGGTTGTAAAGGGAAATAAATCCAAGGATGTACCTCCAACCGTTAGGGTGAATTTGGGTGGGAGCTACACCCCAAGAGCGGAGGAAGTCAGTTATGATAAATGGAAGTGGAAATCTGAGGCCTGCCTCAAGAATTTGGTAATTGGTCGCAATGCAACCTTTAGGTGGTTGGTCTGCTCGTTCATAACTTTCAGGAAGGAAGAAGTGGACAAAACAAGGAATTCTGTATTTATTATTCCAAGTGTTCAATTCATCCTCTGTGGCTTCAAAACGGAAGTGCTTACAAGCAAAATTAGAACTGTAACTAGTACAGGGGTCAGCTCGTTCAAACGTGGCTGTAGAAGGGTATCGAAAAGAACTTGCCAAAATTGAACGAGAAGGTGGTATTATAGCTAGAGGTTCGGGTTGTGGGATTTCCTCATCATCCCCTTCATTTTGAAAGAGGCGCTGAGTTTCCCTACTTTCCTCCCAAGATACAGATGGTTCGGTCTCTTTACCTCTATTGTCCGACCTCACTCCACTTTCCTCAAAACTAACACTATCACTCATCCTTAAACGTGATGGATCGGGATGGGTACTTATAAGAATAAAGTTGAAATCAAGAGAAATAGAGCAGAAATGTCAAAGCGCCCTCACCTGATGTAAGTATTAACCTGGTCTGATCTGTTAACGAGGCGAACTACGGGTCATGTGAAGAAACGAGCTGGTCCTTGTAGAGAGAATTTTGGAGATTCAATAGGCATCTTATGAGAAGGGTACTCCTATTTATAAGAGGAGGAGGAGGAGAGAGATGTCATTAATCAGTCATAATGACAAGACGCGTTGTTATTAAAGAGGCGGTGACACTTGATCCGAGAATTGACACACCATCCATGTGGCGACACATGGAAATTGGAAGGGTGAAATATTAAAAGCGGACGTCAATTGGTATACAACTAGACAAGGAGGATTTCGAGATCCGTCCTTAAATCTTTTTCGAACCGACCTCGAGGGGACATTTGTTGCACATTGTGCTGAGGTGGACAATGGGTCCAACATCGAAGGACGTCAACTCTCAACTTTCAATTGCATGATCAAAAACTTTATTTGACCTGCAAGAACGTAAGCGAAATAAACCGAGGTGATTTTTTCCGAGGTGATGTTATTGACCGACCTCAACTTGAAAAGGGAGGTGATTCTGTAAAACCGAGGTGATTTCTTGCCGAGGTGATTTAGTTGACTGAACTCAACTTGAAGAGGGAGGTGATTTTGTACCTAGGTGATGTTGACCAAGGTGACTTTCGACCGAGGTAAAATGGCAGCACTGCTGAAGAGTCAAATCAGCTGAATTATGTGTCAGTAATCATGGTTATCTGTAATGTGTCAGTATAATCATTTGTTGTCATGTTGTCAGCAATATCATTAGTCAATATCAATCACATACTGCATACATGATATGTTGTAATAATTATATTTTGTCTCCTCTCCTACTATAAATAAGAGACATAAATGCTCTTTGCAGGGGCATGAAAAAAGAAAAACCTCTTAAACTCTTGTCATTTGATTTCGTTGATTCGACCTGGCTGTCAGATCAGTATCAAACTGGACGTGGATTTATGCTATTGGGACTTCAGTTTGCATTTGATTTGTTACCTTTTTTACTTCATTTGTTACCTGCAGTTTATCTAAATGTTGTTCACGAAAGATAAGAGCTGAATACTTAGTCAAATTTTCAACAAATATATTATTCGCTTGTAAACTTGAAAAATTCCACTACCTTTGTTTGTTGACAAAAAGAGACGTCAACAAATGTCTTTCCTAAAATGAGAATTATTTCAATGAATTTGAATACTTTTGATAATTATACTATTATTTTGAAATAAAAAAATATGCAATAGGGGTTTCAAATCGAAGATCTCAATGAGAACTTTAATACGAATTGATGAGTATGAGTCAACTATAAATACATCATCCCTAAAATCACATCAAAGATTAAAAGTAAAAGTATTATTTTGTACATTTCACTTTTTCTCAATGTCCCACTATTTCAAAATTGTTTTATTTAAGTCTTAAAATGATATTTATAATAATTTCTCAACTAAATTTAATTTGGTACTAAATAATTAATTTCAATTCGAGTTAATTTTCTTATTAAATTAAAAGAAATAATAAATATCCAAACTTTTTTAAGTAAATTCAATTAAGCCCGAATAATTTTTGCAACATCATATTTCGATTAATTCATTTGTCATTTTAAAATTAATTTTATTTATTTATTTACTCGTTTTGTTCATTGATTTATTTTAATACTATAGATTTAAACATAAAAAAAATACTATAGGTTTAAATAATCAAAATATGCAAAATCATATCATCATACTATAGAAAATATGCAAAATCATATCATCAATTACAATTTTTTTAAATTCGTAAAAATAAAAAAATAAAAAAATTTGTTAATATTTTTATTTAAAAAATAGAAAATGAAATAGAATGAAATAAGAACGTTCATCAATCTATTTTTCTTTTTATTTTCCTTTTCGTTTTAATAAAATTCTAAGTATATATCACAGATATATCTTTTTTTTTTTTTTTTTTACAAATTCTATTTAAATGAAAATCTTCTTTTCCATTTTAAGATTTAAATAATTAAAATTACAATATTTAAAGAAATTCCTTGAACGATAAACTTACGAACCGAAAACAAATATATGGTATGTGTAATGTACCTTTTTGTAATTAATTGTCTTCCTTCGTTTCTCACTTTTAATTAAATATTCATTTCATATATTAACATATAATTAATTCAATATATGTGAGTAACAATGATCGTGCATCGCATGTGTATAACACTAGTATATATTATGTCAACCTCCTTGTCAATCTTCAAGTATAAGAAGCATAACTCTAAATTGTTTACATGGAAAAAAAAAGTTAAAAAGGAATAAAGGATCAACGTAAATTTTGTTAGTAACTTTAATTTTTATTTGAAAACTAGTCCATATCTATACTTATATTTAGCCCTTGTTTGGGAGTGCTTTTTCATGAATTTTATCAAAATTCGATAGTCCAATTCACTGACCATGAAATATAGTATTATTATTTTGGTAAAATGTCATATTTTCGCTACCTAAAATAGTGGTAACTCTTTCTTTCAAATTACTTTTCTAGCCTCAGTTTAAATTCATCATTAACAATTCTTTACATATCAATATATGGGCAAAATGGGAACAAGCTGAAATGTGGGTCAAATTGACAAGATTTGTTCAGACGATGGAGCCCACAGTTGTCAATAAAAATCGATTTTTTTTGGACAACAAAATCATGCTCAGACAGGAGCTTATATTTTAAAGTGGAAAAGTCTGACCAGTCAGTTGACATTTCCCACCCAAACCATTTTTTTTTTACAAAGAAACAAAAGTTTATTGTTGCACTCACAGTCCCAAAACATCTCTTGAAAAGACAAAAGCTTCAACGGGAATCTTCTTAGTTCTTACTGTCGAAAATTGAAGAAAAACATATAGAACTTGAGTTTCTTCATCTCTAAAACAATATCAAGCATGGGTAGAATTGAAATCCAAGGAGAACTTGAAAGAAGGTGTATCTATGTTTGTGATTTTGGATGCAGACGTACAGTATGTTTTTCTGTTTAAGTTTTCGTGAAATTGATTATATGTATAGGATTTTAGAGTTAATTTGCTTCATTTTTTACAGTCATTTATTATTTGTTTGATATTGGATTTGGTTTTTGACTTTAGCTTTTCGTGGGGATGGATTCTGGTGAAATATTATTTTGTATAATTACTTTTACAATTAACATCTTTTGGTTATTTACATTAAAATATTGAAGCCATATATTAAATTATTCCTTTAGCCAAACCACTGTACAGACTATAGAGGATGGCGATTTCAATTAAAAAACCACGAGAGGTGATTAAGCAATGGTTCATATTCCACAGGAGGCCATTGAAAAGCCACCATCCCGCTCTCTCACTGCGTATGTAAAAGATAGGCTAATGGAAGGCAAGGATTGGACATCTGGGTAGATATCTTTAAATGGGATGCTTTGATAAAATCTTGCAACACAAGATCATGACTTTGTACTGATGAAAATTTTCCTCATACAAGGTAGCTGGTAAATATGAATTGCTTTGCTTCTTTTTTAATTGTGCCTTAGGATGTAAGTAAAGAAAAATTGTAGTATAAAAAGCCTCGCGGTTCAATCCCATTTTGCTGAGACTGGGCAAAATTTGTTCACTCATTATTAAGCTAAAAAATAACATTTGGAAGGGAAGATCTTACATATCCCTTTACACTTCTCACTAAAATATATTTGTTTAATATGCTTAAATTTCCTTCAGTTAGTTGTGGTTGAAAGAAACATGTTCCAGAGTATAGGCTTCAATTCATTCAATTGGATTATCTACTATTCATTTCTAATATTCTTTCATGCACTCTACAAAGTTGATTTTTTTTTAGCAAATTGTGCTTTTCCTACATTTATCAAGAAATGCATGCAGAAAGATGGGCTTTTATAGCTTCTTATTTCTTCTCCCTTTGACTAGACAATATATTTTTGTATAAATTTTCCTTAGCCTACTGCTTGGTGTATCATTTTGTTCTAATTGAAAATGATTTGTTATCAGCAAGAGAATGCAGTGAATGATACCACATAGCTATCTCTCGAGAGAAGAGGTAATACACGCTCAAAAGCCTTTCTATTAAATTTGTAATTATTCTTGAAACTTGATTCAACTCATGATCTTCGTTTTAGATTGAGATATGATTCAACTCATGACCATCGATTTAGTTTGTTTATTTTGGTTGGCTTTTACTTTAAATATTTGTGAGGTTTTTTATTCAACTCATGATTTCTCTTAAGTTACCCTTTTGGTCGAATTTGTATGGTTTGCCTTTGTAGTTAGATTGCCCATTAAACTGCTTACAAATCAGCTACTGTGTAGTTTTATGTGATCAAGGGTAAGTAACTTGCATTTCTGTAGCTTAGATATATTTTGTTTCTATGTATGTATGTATATATGTATGTATACGATAGCTTCCGCGCATCTCATGGGAGAAACGCTAATTTTTAATAAGACTTCCTATTTCGAAAGTACTTTTAGATAGTCACATTAAACCAATTACCTTTAAAAGTACTACTAATTACAGAAAATATGTTCATAAAATTAGTCAAATGAATTCCAAAGCAATTTTTGATCCTCGAAAGCTCATTTTAACTTTTTAAATAAAAGTCATCTCAAACGGACCATAATTATAATTGGTGAAAATTACTATATCAATCTCCACAAGTTATCCCATATATTTTAATCCATAAATAAAATCATTAAACATATGAATGTCCAATTTTAAACCCTTGCAATCTGCAATAAAAATGGAAAAAGTTTCACCAGTAAATGAGTTCAAATGCACAAAGGTGTGTCCTCATTTACTTGAAGTTCTAACAAGATAAATAATGTACAAAAATAAAGTTATTAAGAGTAGTAAATACTACTAAGCCTCCGTCTGGTAAACTTGTGAGAGATATAATTGGCCCAACAAACCAGCCCAGATAAATGGAGTCAAGCTCGGTCAAAGGATGTGAGCTTAAGTCTAAAACATATAAAGCAGCCCATACTTTTGATCTACCAAATATAAATTGACCGGCCCATTTTGAAGAGATCGGGATAAAGGATCATATATCTTACAAGACTTGACCAAAGCTGTTGGATCATCAAAACTTCATCTCAATCATCGACTTGGTTAGATATTATGTATCAAATTTAGGATTAGATCAGTCTAGACTCTCTCTCTCTCTCTCTCTCTCTCTCTCTCTCTCTCTCTCTCTCTGTGTGTGTGTGTGTGTGTGTGTGTGTGTGTGTGTGTGTTTTGAGGGTTTTTCCTGTAAAGTTTCATGCTTTTTGTTAGTTTGAGAGAGATCTCTGTGAGATTTTGTATTGTACGGTTAGTTTGCTTATACTTGTAACCCTTTTTTCAGTTCTTCATGTTCAAGGGTTTTGGAATAAAATTGTTCTAATGTTCTTTATGTAATTTGGTTTTGCTGTGTGATTCTGGGTTATTGATTTGTAAAAGTGGTATCATAGCCTTAGGGTTCACTGTTCTTCATACCAAAACTCAAATTTGGGGTCTTTTTTAGTTTCCTTCGTAGTTTCGTTTGTAGATCTACAAAGACCGTATAAAAGATTTAAAAATATTTATGTTGTTTTTTTATATATAAAAAAAGACCTGTAAAGATTGTGTCAAGCCTTTTGAAAACTTTGTGATCTTTCATAAAAGGTTTAGATATGTAACAATCTTAGTAAAACTGTCTAAAATCTTTTTGATAATTAATTTTTTTGTAAAATCTTGGTACTGGATCTTCGTTTTTATTGTTAAAATCATTTTATCTGGAAAACTCAGGGTAGATCCCAAATGATACCTTTGAGTTCTTAAAGGATATGATAATATTGGAGGTTGATCTTTGTTCGTGCTACTGGAAATTGCCATGATTTGAAATATCTTCACTAAGTCTGGAAATACTGCAAAATTGCTAAGAAACTCCCAAAGTTTATGTAACCCTATATTCTGTAATAAGGTGATATTCTTCCTTCAAAAATTTTCTTACTCTTTCCAAAATTCCTCCATCGAAGCCTATACTAGACCCCTATGTTTACCTTTGTCCAGGTTTTCTTTAAGAGTTCGAGAATTTGAAGGAATATAGGGCTAAACTAAATAGGTTGAGGGATATACTAGAAGAATCTTTATCTTTACAGAGTTATTATCCTTTGTGCTATGTGATCATCTTGGTTATAATATATCTTTTTAGTACTGTCTTGGTTAATCTTTGTGATATATGACCTGCATGATCAATTCTTAATATCTCTGTAAAACATTAGTTGTAATACTTGTTATTTCTAATACTTTGTTCATATACCTAACACTATTTGTCTGGATATATATTTAGTGGAATAAGGCTTTAATTTTTTTTTTTAAAACTAATGTTTTCTTAAGCCAGATTTTTTGATATGGCTACAACTAAAGTTGATGTTAAAATATGGACTGGCAAAGGAGACTTCAGAAAATGAAAGCCTTACTTCTTTAGATGAAATGAGCAAAAGTTCTTGATGAATCATATCTCACCACTTTAGCTCAAGATAGGAGAACTGAAATTGATGAAATTGGTTGGAGTACCTTGTTCTTTCATTTGTATGATATAGTAATAAGACAAGTAGGATAAACTATGATGCGAACCCCTTTGGTGTTTGGACCAAAAATTCTCACAATAATTTAATATCAATTCAAGAAAGCTAAAATGGTAAGAAAGTGATAAATCTTAACCCAAGCTCACCCTAACCAAAATTCTAAGGAAGTAGACCCTAACCCAATGGAGAGAATAAAGAAAATTCCAAGATGTTTGGAAATCAGCAACAAACACAAGAATAATATACTCAAGTTAAAGTTGAAGAAATTCCATGAAGATAACAAGTAGTAAGGGGTTTTTACCTCACCCAAAAAGGAGCCTCTCAAGCGCTTCATTCAACATCCAAGCTAGCTAGGGTTTGAGAGAAATGTGGTATTTATAGTACAAATTTGGGAAAGAAAGAAAATTGCATGAAAAACCCCAAAATTTGAATTCGGGGACTTTCGGTCGACCAATGTACTTTCGGTCGACAAAAGTGACTTTCGGTCAACCAAACTTCCCTGAACCTCCAAAATTAGGCAATTGACTTCGGTCTTGTTTTCGTCCACGTAGACTTGATTTTGGAGCTTGTAAATGAGTCCCGCCATTGACTCTTGCCTCTCTTGAGCCTCTGATCTCGTCATATGTTTAACTGGCATGTGCATCGAGATTTGACTATGGCCCACTGGCACGTGTTTCGAAGTTTGGCTTTCCAGGATCTCATCATCCCATTCCTCTTGAAAAGAATTCGATCTCGAATCTTACTTGAATGCATTGTCTTGAGATTCCTTGACCTTTGACCTTGTAATGTGGACCACGGGTTCATGGAATGAAGTTGGACTTTCTCGATTCTCATCATCACCGCCCTCTCGAGGACTTGACCCCTAATCACCACCTACATTAAAATGGGAAAAATCATAAACATTAAATGCAATTGAAATTTATACTTATCGGGTAAGATCAATTTATAGGCATTGTCTTTGGTCTTCTCTAAAGATTGGAATAAGACATTGCCAAGGATTTACAATTTAGATTTTCTTTGATTGGGAACCCGCTCTTTCCTTAAAAGGAACCATTTGCACCACCCGAATCAAATAAGATGCACCCACCTAAGTTAACTCTTTCATCCACAAGCAAATGAATCGAACTCAAAGGAGTTAATGGGTTAAAGTCATAAACAATCTCAAGCGGAGCAAATTTGCTAATAGAATGAACAATGTGATTGCAAGCAAATTTAACAAAAGGTACACCTTCTCCCCTACTTGTTAGGTCGCCTTCATGCAAATGCACTACTTCCAAGAAGAAAAGATTTGCTATGTTGATAGTATTGTTTGTTTCATGACATGTAATAAAATGTGACATTCTAAAAATCCTACCAATAACCACAAAAATATCATCATTTACTTTCTTTGGTCTAAGTAAACCCATTATAAAATTCATAGAATTATTAATCCAACGTTTACTAGGAGCATGCAAATATGAGTATGAGCTTCAAGGTAAAACCTTAGATTAGGCCCCGTTGCAAGTGATGTGTTTACTACAAATATAAACATGTGCAACGTCAACTTCAATTTTAGGCCAACGTGAATGATCAATTAATATCGTTAAAATCCCCTTAATCCCAAAATGTCCCAACAAGCACCCAACAAGTGTCTCTCTTGCTTGCAACTCCCGCATAGGACATTTAGGAACAAACTACCTAATTTCCCAAAATAAATAATCATCATGCTTATAGAATCTATCAAAATCTCGCTTACCACATGATTCGTAGGTGTCAAGCAATTTTGGGCTATTAACATGCATGTCCTTAACATATTCAAAACAAAATGATTTGGCACTTAGGCTGTAACACCCCGAGTTCTAAATACCTGGAATGTCACTTCATAGTCTCAAACTAACTTTCAAAATGATAATTGAGAGGAAAATAACTGAAATTTTAAGCTCACATAAATTTTTATAAAATCCTCCAACGGAAATAAATTTAAATTTTTTCAACATTCGATTAGAACTTTAATTCAAGCTTAACATAAAAATATAAATTTAAAACTTTAAAATAAATCGTTTATTCATCAGTCGCCACATTTATCCATCATTCGTCACCGTCTCCAAAGTCTGCAAAAATTGTTAATAACGGAATGAGTATTTCAAAGAAATAATCAGTAAACTCATTACAAAGTAATTAACTTTATACTATGAAATTACACATAAACATGCAAATCATGCTAAACATTTTCTTGGCATAACATCATATCAGATATCACATAAGTGTGTAAATGTAGCCTCGTCTCGTCTCGCCATGCAATGATACTTGTATGTTATAGCGCATATAACATCATCAATTCATATAACATATAAGTGCGGAAAAGTAGCCTCGTCTCGTCTCAACATTCAATAATGCATGTAAGTTATAGTGCATATAACATCATAACTTTGTCTCGTCTCAATTCATATTAACATTTGAATAAATCACATAATTGCATTTCACATGCACATCATAGCTAAAATCAATTATTAAGAATGAGTCTACCTCAAATTCTAATGAGTTCGAGTCAAACAGAAAACTTCAAATCTCTAACTTTTCGTTCGCGTTATCTAGCCAAAGAAAATAAATTTTGAATTAGTAATTTTGGGAAAATTAAGCGTTTAAAAATAAAATAAAGGTTTGGGGACTAATTTGACAATTTAATAAAATTGAAATTTAAAGATTTGGGACTTAAATAAAAATTTTAGAGATAGAGGGGCTGACTCAAAATGTTTTAAAATTGAAAGGGTTGAATAATAACTCCTAAACAATTGGGAACTAAAGGTAAATATTTTTTAAACTAGGGGGTCTAAGAGTTAATTAATCAAAATCAAAATGTTAAAAAAGAAAAAGAAAAAGAAACTCCTCTCTCTCAAAATCGAGAGAGAGAGAGGGAGGACCGGTGACAGGCGACTCAGCGTCGCCCTTCTCCTATCCGCCGACGCCAACCCCAGCAGTGATGTCGGCATCACGTGGCGGAGGAAAAGGTGGTTGGAGGGATGGCGGAAGATGGGTGATTTTGGCATAAAACCGAGGCTAGAAGGTTCAAGTTTGAAGGTTTTTTGGCAATAATCCGATTGGTGACCAAAGTAAGATGTTGGGCATGTTAAGATTTAAGTATTTTATTTTTGTTGAGTTTATTTCCTAATCTGTTGTTTGTCCTAGTCTATAGGAAGTTGTTTAGTTGGCTTCTTTATTTTCTCCTGGTTCTTTGGTTGTAGTTACAACAGTCAAGATAATGGTCCTATTTTCTTGTAATTGCTGATATAACCTTGCCTATATAAAGGCTTCCTAGTATGAGTAATAATATATCAGTTGCTTCTCTATTTCTGTCATCTCAGTAGAACCTAGCACATATAACAGTGGTATCAGAGCTAGAAGACGTGTAAAAAAAGGCAAGAGAGAAAGAATTCCCAAATAGTGAGGGTCCTCAAAACAATAGCACCAACTATTTTTTCTCCTTTTGACATATTTTTGTACAATCGATGGCTTCTGATTCAAATTCTGTGCAGGCAGCAATCCCACATTTTGATGGTCACTATGACCATTGGAGTATGCTAATGGAGAATTTTCTGCGATCAAAAGAGTATTGGCCGATCGTTGAATCTGGAATAGAAGAACCAGCAACAAATACAGTGTTGACGGATGCCTAGAAAACAGAGATGGAAGGGAAAAGGTTAAAAGATTTAAAGGCAAAAAATTACCTTTTTTAGGAAATTAACCGTCTCATCTTGGAAACAATTCTTAGCAAATAAACTTCAAAAGATATTTGGGATTCCATGAAGAAAAAATATCAAGGCTCGGCTAGAGTAAAGAATGCACAGCTTCAGGCCTTGAGAAGGGATTTTGAGACTCTGCAAATGAAGGATGGGGAATCTATTACCAGCTACTGTGCCAGAACTATGGAGATCAGCAACAAAATGTGATTTCATGGAGAGAAGATGGAAGATATCACCATTGTGGAAAAGATATTGCGTTCCCTGACACCTACATTTGATTATGTTGTGTGTTCAATTGAAGAATTGAAAGACATAGATGCATTCTCTCTTGATGAGTTGCAGAGCTCCTTGCTGGTCCATGAACCGAAGTTCAACTTTAGAGGAGCAAGCTTTGAAGGCTTCTACCTCTACTCATTTCTCAAACTCTAGAGGAAGGGGTAGAGGTAGAGGCAGGGGAAGGGGAGAACAAGGCAAAAGAGATGGCTGCAGGTATTTCAAAGCTAATGATGATAAATTTCATGGAAAAGGCAGAGGACGAGATCAAAATTTTGACAAATCTAAAATCGAGTGCTTCAGATGTCATAAATTTGGACATTTTCATTCCGAATGCTATACTAAGCTGCCTAATTACAAAGAAAAGAAAGAGAAATCAAATTTTGATGAAAAAAAGGAAGTGGAAACTTTGTTGATGGTTGTTCAAGCTAATCAGGAACCCGAGTCTCATGTTTGGTATGTAGATACCGGCTGCAGTAACCACATGCAATAACCACGTGTGGAAGTAAGTCTTCTTTTTCTTATTTAGATGAAGGCTTTCATTCTATAGTAAGTTTTGGTGATTGTTCCACTGTGAAGGTGATGGGAAATGGTGATATTGAGATAAGAACCAAGAATGGTTTTGTGGAAACAATTTCTAATGTTCTTTACGTTCCTGACTTGAAAAGCAATTTATTAAGTGCTGGTCAATTGCAAGAAAATGGTTATGTAATCACTATTCAGAAGGGTGCTTGTGAGATTTATGATCCTACTAGAGGAGCTATAGATGTTGTGCAAATGAGTTCAAACAGGTTGTTTCCATTGAAGATTGAAAGTGTGCAATCTTGTTTGATAACTGAAGTAAATGATCCTTCTTGGTTGTGACATTTTCGTTATGGCCACTTGAGTTTTGGTGGATTGAAGACCCTCCAACAAAAAAATATGGTGACAGGTCTTCCTCAGATCAATATTCCTTCCTGAGTTTGTGAAGAATGTGTTGTTGGCAAACAACATCGCTCTCAATTTCCCCAAGGAAAGTCATGGCGAGCAAAAGGTGTTTTGGAGCTAATTCATTTCGATATTTGTGGTCCGATAACACCATTTTTTAATGGAGGTAAAAGATACTTAATTACCTTCATTGATTATTAATATACTATAAAAACTTGGGTTCATTTAAAAAAAAAAATCAGAAACTTTTTGTGCATTTAAAAGCTTCAAGGCTCGTGTAGAAAATGAAACAGGGAAGACCATTAAGACCCTCAGAACAGATCGTGGGGGAGAATATTGCGCAACCGAATTTGAAATTTTCTGTGAAGTTCATGGCATTCGAAGAGAGTTGACAGCTTCTTATACACCACAACAAAATGGTGTATCAGAAAGGAAAAATCGAACCATCCTCAATATGGTGAGAACCTTGTTGGCAAGAGGGAGAATTTCAAAAACTTTTTGGCCTGAAGCAGTAAACTGTAGTATTCACATCCTGAACAGAAGTCCCACATTTGCTGTTCAAAATATGACACCAGAAGAGGCTTGGAGTGGAAGGAGACCAGCTGTAGATTATTTTAAAATTTTTGGTTGCATCGCTTATGCACATATCCCGGATGAGAAAAGGAAGAAACTTGATGATAAAGGGGAAAAGTGTGTTTCTCTTGGAGTTAGTGAAGCATCCAAAGCATATAAATTGTTTAATCCACTGACCAAGAAGATTGTGACCAGCCGAGACGTTGTCTTTGATGAGGAAAACACTTGGGATTGGAATGAGCAACAACCTGCTGAAGTTCTTTTTGACAATGATTCTGAAAGAGAGCCAACTTCAGCAGCCTGTATACCTGAAAGAGAGTAAACTTCAGTTGCATGTATGCCTGAAAATTCATCAGAAACAACTCCAACAGCTGCTGAAATTTTTCCAACAACAGAACAAGCTACTGATGCAACAGGTCTGTCTCTTCGTCGTATTCGAAAAGGGCCTGCATGGATGGAAGACTATGAGGTAACTGAAATTGAAGATCAAATCACTCAATTTGCTTTATTGTTAGATTGTGACCCAACAATTTTTGAAAGTGCTGTTAAAGAAGAAAAATGGCGGAAGGAAATGGATGATGAAATTAATGCCATTGAAAGAAATGATACTTGGGAGCTGACTGATCTTCCGAAAGGGCACAAAACTATTGGTGTAAAGTGGGTCTTCAAAACAAAACTAAAGGAAAATGGCGAAGTTGATAAATATAAGGCGCGTTTGGTAGCTAAGGGATATGCACATGAATATGGGATCGATTATACAGAAGTTTTTGCTCCTGTTGCAAGACATGATACAATTAGATTGGTAATCGCATTGGCAGCACAGTACTCGTGGCCTATTTTCGAGCTGGATGTCAAATCGGCATTTTTACATGGAAGCCTGGAAGAACAGGTATTTGTGGAACAACCTCCTGGTTATATTAAGGTCGAAAATGAGCATAAAGTGTATAGATTAAAGAAAGCTCTTTATGGATTAAAACAAGCTCCACGAGCTTGGTATAGTCGCATTGAGGCTTATTTTCTGAAAGAAGGCTTTCACAAATGTCCATACGAGCACACACTTTTTGTGAAACTTGGAGGTAAGGGAAAATTGCTCATTGTTTGCTTATATGTAGACGATCTTATATTTACTGGAAATGATGGTATCATGTTTAAAGAATTCAAGAAATCTATGATGGTTGAATTTGAAATGTCTGATCTTGGTATGTTGCATTACTTCCTTGGCATAGAAGTTCTGCAATTAGCTAATGGGATTTTTATTTCTCAAAAGAAGTATGTGCGAGATATTTTGGACAGTTTTCGGATGAAGGATTGCAATCCTGTAAGTACTCCAACTGAGTTTGGCCTAAAGCTAAACAAAGATAATGAAGGGAAGAAGGTGGAAAGCACACTTTACAAACAAATTGTTGGCAGTTTGATGTATTTAACTGCAACAAGACCAGACATAATGTATTCTGTGAATTTAATAAGTAGATATATGGAGACCCCAATAGAAATGCATTTGTTAGCTGCCAAGAGAATCCTTCGTTACTTGCAAGGAACTAGAGATTTTGGGATCTTCTACAAAAAGGGTGAAAAGTTAGAGTTATTCGGGTTTACTGATAGTGATTTTGTAGGAGATCAAGATGATAGAAGGAGCACTTCAGGCTATGTTTTTATGTTGGGCACAGGGGCTATTTCATGGTCTTCTAAAAAGCAACCAATTGTCACCTTGTCAACTACAGAAGCCGAATTTATTGCTGCAACAGCTTGTGCTTGTCAAGCTATCTGGTTGAGAAGAATTCTTGAAGAGCTATAGTTCAAGAAAGTTGAAGCTACTACAGTTTTTTGTGATAATAATTCAGCAATCAAACTCTCCAATATCCTGTGCTACACGGAAGAAGCAAACATATCGATGTGAAATATTATTTTTTAAGAGATCTTAGCAGTGATGGAACAACTAAACTAGTTTATTGTCGAAGTGAAGATCAAGTTGCAGATATATATACTAAGCCTCTCAAGTTGGCTACATTTCTGAAGTTGCGTGGTCTACTTGGAGTTTGTTCACTTGCTGCTGTAAAGGATGACTTTGGAGATGGTTGATTTTCTTTTAAACTGATTTTTGCAAATTTTAGTTTAAGGGAGGGTGTTAAGTTTTAAGTATTTTATTTTTGTTGAGTTTATTTCCTAATTTGTTGTTAGTCCTACTCTATAGGAAGTTGTTTAGTTGGCTTCTTTATTTTCTCCTCGTTCTTTGGTTGTAGTTACAACAGTCAAGATAATGATCCTATTTTCTTGTAATTGCTGATATAACATTACCTATATAAAGGCTTCCTAGTATGAGTAATAATATATCGGTTGCTTCTCTATTTCTGTCATCTCAGTAGAACCCAGCACATATAACGGTCATTTATTTCTTGATTTCTTGGTTGTTTGGTATCAATTGTGGGAAGAAAGTGGAATGGGCAGGGGCGATTTTTGATGTTGGTGTCGAGCCTTGAATGCAGCGATTGTGGACTGAGGTCTCATCCATGGCGGTACCGATTGAGTGGGACTGGAGTTGGCAGTGGTCGGGTTGGTCATAGATTGATGTGGCGATGATGCTCGGTTTATGGTTCTTGGCTTTGAGTTTGGGACACGAAATCTCTGTGATGGTTGATTGTAGATGTTGGGAACCCGGGTTGCTCTACTCACAAAAATTGATTTCTTGTGATAGATCATCCCGTTACAGGATTTTCTGTTCTATGTATTCAACGTGGAATAAATAATTTTGTGCACATAAAAAGAAAAAGATATTACCCTTGTAGCGTGCTTTACAATAATCTCTTTTTGCTGCTTCTTGATTTCACCAAAGCTTCAAACCCTCAAGCTTTCCTCGGTGTTCTCCAATGGCAGCTGTGCAGGTGTGTGGTCACCTTTCTCAAGATCTATGTTAAACTAGGTTTAGAGTTTCTTTGTAAAGAGGAAACACACACTACACACTTTAGTGTGTGTCTCGCCACTTTTCCTATTAGGTTAAGAAAAATAGTCTTGAGAGACTATTTGTAACCTCTTTACACTCCAAAACCCTACCAGACCTAGTACCATAACCCAGGCCCATTTCTGCACAACCCAATACAGGTAATAAGCCTGTATAAACCCATTATAGTGAAGCCACCGAGGGAACCTGATCGGACCCAATTAAACTAAGCTCCAATAAATTAATTATGACCCGATCAACTCTTGATCAGTCAAAATTAATTTATTAATCACGTTCTATTCCACTAAAAGAACGAGATTGCACTCTTAGTAAAATTGAAATTACTGAAACAATTAATCAATAATTATATCCTCTGACTTATCGTTCTTACATGTTACCCCCGTCGATCAACTCGAATATTCGGAGCAAGTTAAAATGACCAAAATGCCCTTCTTCGAATATTCATAAATTCTCAACTCTTATCTTCTGTCTGACAGTTCGATGTGATCCCATCACATCATAGAATTCAACAGTCACTGTCGAATTACTGAGCTCAGATTCAACTGTCCACTAGAAGAACCAGTGAGATTATGATCATACCTAAAAGGTGACGGATTCCATAATATGAATATATGTTCCTCGTTAGTTCACTTTAATTCCCAAAGTACCGAGATATTGATCAGCAATTTGATCTCACCCATTGATACCTCAAAGAACTTCAAGTTAGTAATCGAAGTCCATTATCCTATTAGGATTAAGGTCCCACGTACAATAATCAAGTGAAATTAAATTTGTATGGTCAATGTCACAAATTAATTTCACGTGGTCCCGTCCAATACGTTCCAAACGTACTCTCAATTTTATTACCAAAGTCAAAGACAGACTTTAATAAAATCGAGACGATCTTATCAAAATAAATTGTCCATATTTATTTACTGATCGTGAACGTTAATTTTAGATCGAATCACAAATTGAATCTTTCTGTGTTTAACAACTTAAACACTCAATTTGTAATATCAAATCGACCCGTGGACAAACACAACATCATATTAATAAAATCAATTAATATTTTACTTTTAAATGTCGTGAATTATACTCTATGGGCATATATAATTCCAAATACTTTCTTGACCAGAGGACTATAGAAGAATTTTACTTGTGGATTTGTATTCTTCTATATGCCTTATCCTCTACGAAAGTTACATTTGTACTGAACAAATACTTTCTTGACCAGAGGACTATAGAAGAAATAATTTCTAGTTTCGCTGCATACCTTATAATCAAACCTTCATTGTTGCCTCCATCTCGTCAATCCTGGCTTTCAGCTTGTGTGCCAAAAGTCCCCAAATCTGAATGTGGTGTAAACTGAGCTTGCACCCATGCCACAACTCTAGGGGTATTTCAGGAAACGAATCAATGGTACTAGGCTATGAAGGAACCTGACTATCTCCGGTATACATTCCCAAATGAAACTAGTAACGAGGATAACTCATCATTGATTTGGTATTACCTTGTTCTCCTTTTCCGATAAATGGTTCCTAAACTCATATGAGAGATACACAAACCTCGATCAAATCGAAGTATTTCGATTCTCTTAATTACTTCTCAACTTCTATCCAAAATTCTAGAATTTCTTCAACATTTCGGATTAATGAGATATTAAGTATATAATCGAGATCTGGAGTGATCATCAATAAAAGTGATGAATTACTCGTACTCTCTCGTATCTTGAGCACAAAAGAATCCATTCATATCGAAGTGTATTAATCCTCAAACTCTTAAGTCCATTTAATGTATAAGGACTCTTGGTTATCTAATCCTCTAAACAAGATTCAGAAAACAATATAGATTCCACCTCAGATCCTTTTGAGGTCCATCCCTTACCAGTAATAGAATCGAGTTTTGGATAAGTGTAACCAAGCCTAAGATCTTAATCATTTTACCCTCTAAATAAAATTCAAAAGCACACATAGATTCTACCTCCAAAATACTTAGAGGTTATCTTTACTAGTCTTTCAATCTTATTTAGATAAATATGATTATCTTAAGATCTTATCAAAGAGTTCATTAATACAAGGAATCATCTATCCCTTATCATTTGTAGTAATATTACACTTAGAACCATTTACAAGGCTTTGAGATTGTTAATCATTTGTCTCATAACAATAAGAGCATTATTTAACTTAATTCCAACTAATAACTGGAGATTAAGTGCTAAATAATTCCGCTCAAATAATAAAGAGACAAAATAACAATCAAATTGTTTCGCAAACATAAAATCCCAACGGCTCTTTCCATATTACCGTACCCGTGCTTATCCTATTAGTATACTCTATCTCATTGTGTCATTTGGTCACCTAGGACCATATTGCAACAACTTGCAATAGTGATTAGTTACTCTAGAATCTATAATCAAGATAGACTCAATTACTAACCATAACACAATGAATAGTCTTACTCCATTATAAAGTTTCCAGGAAAGGCTACTTCCTCATTAATCCTATCTTTGCTCAAAAGCAAAAAGGTTAGAGGGCCTACCATACTATCCGTTGCTTTAAAATAATCTCTTCTCTATGAATAGCTTACATTGAACCTTTCAGGGACACGTTCATCCTGGTGAATATAGTCCACACTGAACCGCAAGAGATCATCTTAAAAGATTTCTCAAGCATTATGTCACATGAATCAATGTTTGCAAGTAGAACCTCCACCACGTTAAAGTGACCAATCATGTTTTACCAAATGGTCTCTTGCGAAAACGCGATCGGTTCATAATTAGAGATATATTATAGCTTGATAGCATATTTTGTATAACTCCATAATTAAAATGTTCAAATTATCATAAATACCCTTCCATCGTGAAAATAAAATTGGTTATCCTATTCTGATGTTTTTATGGAAAAATACTTGATATGAGAATCAAAACTATGCAATAAACCATCTCATCAAAATAAAACCATTTTCATTGGAAGATTTATAATTATTTTTGAACAAGGATCTTCTAGCACGAACAAATGTCATAAGTAGAAAGAATTAGAATGAGACGTGTTACAGTTTTCGAAAATTAGTTGGTGATGTATAAACATATAACTAGTTGTGGAAATACGACATTCAAATAAAATAAATGTATTAAACACAAATTGCGTAAATGATGAATACTTTCATATGTAATGCATGAATAAAAAAATTATGCACAAGTAGACCCAAAACTACTATAATATGACGACAACCTAAAACTCCAAAATCTTAAACACATTTCTCTATAGGAGAAATAAATGTGATTTATGGCTAGGTTGGGACCCTCCCACTAAATTAAATATATCTGACATCTCATGCAATATTTAATTTATAGTCGTTAAAATTTGGCCATCATTGACATCGTTTGGATATTCTATAGGAAGTCCCCACGATGTCATTGATTTAAGTGTCTAACCCCTATATTAATAATATTTCAAGTACCAAATTAATTATGTCACCTATAGGGTAATCATGATTAATTCACACTTAAAAATCATCACCTAATTGGGCCCAATCTAGTAACCAAAACAGTGCAGCCCTCCTATAGGGAGACTAATTAGATTAGCACGAGGCATACACAAATTTTTACTAATAGGCTAATAGGGGAGGCCGTGGGTTCAAAATATTGCACCCTCGCTCACTTAATATTTTGAACTCTTGGGTTTTAATTAATAATTACCCAATCAATTTTAACTCTTAAAATCAATTTAATTATTAATAAACATATTTATTTTCTAATCTAACATTTAGAAAAGAAAATAAAATATAAAACAATGCATGACAGTATAGTACCTAGAGCGGTGTTTATGCGATCTACATGACATGTTATTTAATGACATTCATTCACAAATTATTAAAGCGATAAATAAATGCGATAATAAAATAAATAAGAACATAATTTATGGCCAAATCTAGACACAAAAATTACAAATTAATTAAAGAGTCTATTGAGCCACAAGCCGACCCAATTCTTCAATTCCCATTTGCAAGTGTCCAATCCAAATCTGCAAAGCTTCAATCTTCAGCCAAAATGCCAAAATGTAATGATCCAATTAAATATTCAAACCCATTGTATAATTCAGTCCACATTGCATTGGCCCAGCTAAACAATTTAGCCCACATTGCAATTAATCAAAATGGACCAATTTTACAATTTCAGGGCCATATTTAATTTCATCTATATCTGGCCCAACTTCAATTTAATTCAATAGACCCATTCAACAAATCATTTGATTCCGGCCCATTTTCTTAATTCCAAAAAATCGGCCCAGAAGAAGTCACGGCCCAAAAGCAAAATCTGGCCCAAGTATTACCCTTTCTCTCTGCATTGATCCGGCCCAAATCCATTGGACTTATCTTCTTCCCCTTCACACTTTTGGACGGAATTCAGTAACCCAGCAAAAATGGAAAACGCAACAGCTATAGGAAACCTCGCTACCGCTGGAAGAACACGCAGCCACCAACTGCCGGGAGTGGAGCTGCGTCACCTTGCGAGCGGAGCGCAGCTGCGCTACCACCGCCGCTGCTTTGCTTGAATCTCGTCTCACTAGTCGTCGGGAAGGTGATAGAGAAAACTGGCAAGTAGGCGGTGAACTCCCAGTGGTACCGTCTCTGCCACCATGACCATTCGCACGCAGCCAAGCCAAGCACAGTCGCGCCACGCATGTGCGCGACACCAAAACGCAGCAACGCTGTGCTCCATATGTCGCCAACCTGTGATGCCGGAATATCGACGCATAAGCCATCAGTCGCCGAGAAGGTCACCCAGTGGTACCGACGTCGCTGCCACGACCTCACGACGGCAGTGGTCAAGGCACCGCCGCGCGCCATACATGGCTGCAGCGACCCTACTTGGTGTCGCGCCTTCTCGTACAACGGCACTATTGTTCTGCTACCGCCGCAGTCAAGGCGGGACGGCGGACCCCAAGGCGCATCCATAATCCCCGACTGCAGCAGCAACACCCACGGGTTCTGCCACGAATCTTCCCGAATTTGCAATGCCAGTCCTTCTGCTTTGAAGAAGGTGAAGTGTGGTCCTTGTTCTGAAATTGCAGTAGCAGTCCTCCGAATTTTGCAAAAGAAGTCCCTTGATTTGGAAACTGTAAATCTGGTCCTCTGATTTTACAATTACAACAAAAACTACACAAACCCTAATTCTATTGCAAAATTAAAATCAAAGGGGAAAACATGGAGTCGTAATCCACCCCTTTGTTACATGACTCGATAATACAATACAAGATTTTAACACAAAAATTCTATGGCCATAAATTTGTTCAAACAGGAATATCATTCATCCAATAACAAATAATCACGTAATCCTAACACCGCTCAGCTAACACATGCATAACAAAATTATTTAATCCTAAATACACAAAACAGTATCAAAAACCTGACGCTCTGATACCAATTGTTGGGAACCCGGGTTGCTCTACTCACAAAAATTGATTTCTTGTGATAGATCATCCCGTTACAGGATTTTCTGTTCTATGTATTCAACGTGGAATAAATAATTTTGTGCACATAAAAAGAAAAAGATATTACCCTTGTAGCGTGCTTTACAATAATCTCTTTTTGCTGCTTCTTGATTTCACCAAAGCTTCAAACCCTCAAGCTTTCCTCGGTGTTCTCCAATGGCAGCTGTGCAGGTGTGTGGTCACCTTTCTCAAGATCTATGTTAAACTAGGTTTAGAGTTTCTTTGTAAAGAGGAAACACACACTACACACTTTAGTGTGTGTCTCGCCACTTTTCCTATTAGGTTAAGAAAAATAGTCTTGAGAGACTATTTGTAACCTCTTTACACTCCAAAACCCTACCAGACCTAGTACCATAACCCAGGCCCATTTCTGCACAACCCAATACAGGTAATAAGCCTGTATAAACCCATTATAGTGAAGCCACCGAGGGAACCTGATCGGACCCAATTAAACTAAGCTCCAATAAATTAATTATGACCCGATCAACTCTTGATCAGTCAAAATTAATTTATTAATCACGTTCTATTCCACTAAAAGAACGAGATTGCACTCTTAGTAAAATTGAAATTACTGAAACAATTAATCAATAATTATATCCTCTGACTTATCGTTCTTACATGTTACCCCCGTCGATCAACTCGAATATTCGGAGCAAGTTAAAATGACCAAAATGCCCTTCTTCGAATATTCATAAATTCTCAACTCTTATCTTCTGTCTGACAGTTCGATGTGATCCCATCACATCATAGAATTCAACAGTCACTGTCGAATTACTGAGCTCAGATTCAACTGTCCACTAGAAGAACCAGTGAGATTATGATCATACCTAAAAGGTGACGGATTCCATAATATGAATATATGTTCCTCGTTAGTTCACTTTAATTCCCAAAGTACCGAGATATTGATCAGCAATTTGATCTCACCCATTGATACCTCAAAGAACTTCAAGTTAGTAATCGAAGTCCATTATCCTATTAGGATTAAGGTCCCACGTACAATAATCAAGTGAAATTAAATTTGTATGGTCAATGTCACAAATTAATTTCACGTGGTCCCGTCCAATACGTTCCAAACGTACTCTCAATTTTATTACCAAAGTCAAAGACAGACTTTAATAAAATCGAGACGATCTTATCAAAATAAATTGTCCATATTTATTTACTGATCGTGAACGTTAATTTTAGATCGAATCACAAATTGAATCTTTCTGTGTTTAACAACTTAAACACTCAATTTGTAATATCAAATCGACCCGTGGACAAACACAACATCATATTAATACAATCAATTAATATTTTACTTTTAAATGTCGTGAATTATACTCTATGGGCATATGTAATTCCAACAGTAGATTGTTGTGAATTTGTGGAATGTTTATGATGAACGAGACTCATTTGGTGTATGGAGATTGAAGGGAAAAATCTTACCCAAATTCTTACATTGTCTGCGCGAGGAAATGAGTAGTGGGAGGAAGAAAATGTCTATATACAGTTCTAAGAAATCAGTAACTCCTAATACCATTGATTTCATGAGCGTTGAGGTAGCAGAAAGGTTATGAAATTAAAATTCTGACAATGAATGGGCAATAATATTTTTTTGGACGGTTTTTGAGAAAATTACCGATTTGTAAGGTTAAAATTATGATTGGGTACTAATGTGTATAAAAAAAAACTAAATTTAAAGATGATCAATAATTTGGACTCAAAATATATCAAATTTGAAATAAAGTTTCAGGCTGAAAACTAAAATAATGACAAATTTAAAATCGCAAATTGTACTTCGAGACTTAAATGAATTCAAATTTCTTCCTTAAAATCATAAAAATTTAATATGGTTAGACGAACACGCTATCCTTAGAAATTGGGTTAAGTCGTAGCAACATGTTTTAATAAATTTAACTTTTATTATGATAAAATTTCTTGGTCTTTGCATAGGCAATTAGGCACGCACAAAAACTTGGATTTACAATTTAAGCACTTATCATGCCAATGATCTTTACCACATGCAACATTTTCATAAGTAAAAAATACACTTGTCAAATCTACATCAATATCATACAACACTCTAATATATTAAAAATACAATAACCTTGCATTCAAAAAAGTATTAGGAGCATCCTCCTAGATACTGCATCGGTTATCACATTTTCTTTACCTCCATCGTACTTGTTGTTGTAGAAAAATATTTCTATGAATTTCTTCCACACGGCATGCTTTGGAGTTCCTTGTAGCTTTGATAAGTCGGTCTCACAATTTCCTGCAACAAAGAAGTAACCAAATTAGGGAGGGCATTGTTAGAATAATCAAGTGCAAAGAACATTTTTGTCTGATCTCTTCTCTCAAGTTCTTTTGTGGCACTTGTCACTCCCTCTCCTTTTTCTGAGGTGGAAATCTCAACTCTCGGTTCTTCCCTTACCTCTCCTTTTTCTGGAGTCATGACTCCAACCCTCACTTTCTCACCTTTTTCTAGGGTCGTGATCCCAATACTCATGATCTCATTTTTCCTCACACTTTTTTCTTTCTCAGTTTTCTCAATCAAACTCTCTTTTTCTTTCTTCTTTTCTTTTTCTTTTTCTTTTTCTTTTTCTTTTTCTTTCTCCTTCTCTTTTTCTTCCTTAAACTCCTTCTTGAGCTTCATTTAGTCCTTGTATGCCGCTTCCGAACTCAAAGATAGGAGCACAACCGATTCTTCTTTGTATCATATTTCACATTCCTATCACTTTTCCAAGGCCTACCTAAAAGTATGTGAATGAGTGTGCATGAGAATGACATCACATAGCATTTTATCACTATAGGTACCAATGTAGAAAGTAAGAAGAAGTTGTTCACTTACCCTCACCTCCCCATAGTCACTCAACATTTGCAATTGATAAATATTGGGATGCTTCATTACCTATAACCCTAACTTTTTCAACCTACTAGCACTCACCAAATTAGTGAAACTCTTTCCATCTATCACGAGGCTACATGTCTTATCACTCACTAGGCACCTAGTTTGGAAAATACATCTTTCATGCCTCTCCATCTCACTAGCATTGGACATGGATGTTGGTGGATTAACAAACATCTCCACCTTTCTCTCCTCACTACCACTCCTCCCATGAAATGATGAAATTTTCATTTTCACGCTATCAATATTTTCATCAACTCCATCTCTCCTACCATCCAACCATTCTCTTTTTTTCCTACATTTGCTCCCATTTTGTTCACCATCCCATCATTAGTCAAAACATCACCAAATTGATCTTTCAACCTTCTTCTATTTTTCCTTGGCTCCTCCCCACTTGTTCCTAACATTTCCAACCTTCCCCCAATCTTCTCCATTTGTCTAGTCATGGTGATTGAAATATTTTGCAACATCTCCTTCAAGTCTTGAGTTTGAACATTGGAAATTTGCCCACTTTGAGTATTGAATTTGGACATGTTGTGCAAGTGTGGTAGTGTCCTCACAAGTAATATTTCGCTCGTATTTCACTCAATTAGGATTTTACCCGATAATGAGCTCACTACTCTTGCATTTTTCCACTCAAAGTTCCCTTTCTCAACCTCTCCAGGGAAGATAATCAACTAAACTAAGAAGTACAATTCTTGTGAAGCTAAAAGAAATCACAATCAAATAAGAGATATAGGAATGAATGGACACAATAGCAAGTGGAATTCTTTGCTTGCTATACTCAAGATGAACAAGTGATATGTGGGATAAGATGTTAAGGACACAATTTCAACAATAGGAGTGAACAACTACAAGTATTTGATAAGGCATAGATGTTGAACACAAAGGAATTTATAGTGTAGTATTCATTGAAGCATTTTATCAAACACTTTGAATACACATTTTTGGATAGTGTAGAATTGTAGTGTATGACTAATGGAAATCCCCAACAAATTCAACAATCAATATACCCAATATGTAGGAATCAAGAAATATTCATGGGCATACAAGTTCTCCAATTTTTTTGAATTTTCCTTCTTTTTTTTTGAATGAAAAACAACAAGAACAAGAAATGTAAAGATATGTTTACCAATTTACAACCAAGCTCTGATAACAAACGACGTGAACCCTTTTGTGTTTGGACCAAAAATTCTCACAACAATTTAATACCAACCCTAGAAAGTTAAAAATGGTAAGAAAGTGATAAATCTTGACCCAAGCTCACCACAACCAAAATTCTAAGTAAACCCTAGCCCAATGGACATAATATAGAAAATTCCAAGATGTTTGGAAATCAAAAACAAACACAAGAACAATATACTCAAGTTAAAGTTGAAAAAATTCCATGAAAATTACAAGTAAAAAGGGGTTTTTACCTCACCCAAAGAAGAGCCTCTCAAGAACTTCATTCAACATCAAAGTTAGCTAGGGTTTGAGAGAAATGTGGTATTTATAGTACAAATTTTGGAAAGAAAGAAATTGAGAAAATTGCATGAAAAACCCCAAAATTTAAATTCAGGGACTTTCGATCGACCAGCACTTTCGATTGATCAAATGGTCGACCAAAATGTACTTTCGATCAAAAGGTGCTCATCCAAAAGTGACTAAGGCTACACCTAAAAATCCTTCAGACTTTCGATCGACCGAACTTCCCTGAACCTCCAAAATTAGGCAATTGACTTTGGTCTTGTTTTCTTTGACGTGGACTTGATTTCGAAGCTTGTAAATGAGTCCTGCCATTGACTCTTGCCTCTCTTGGGCCTAAGATCTTGTCATATGGTTGACTGGCACATGCATTGAGATTTGACTAGGGCCCATTGGCACGGGTTTCGATGTTTGGCTTTCCAGAATCTCATCAAACTAAAACTTCTGTGCAACTCTAGACTAAATTAGAAGAAGTTTTACTTAGTCTTACAATTCCAAACAAATATTTTCTTTGGAGAAATAATTCAGTTTCAAATTTGGACATTCTTTGGATGCTAAAGAGAACATGAATAGGTTCAATAAGATCACCCAAGGCTTAGTGAATTGAGGAGAAAAGTTGTCTGATAACCAAAAGGTAGTTTGTCTTCTGAATACCATAGGAGATAAATACAAAGACCTAAGAAATGCCTTAGAATATAGGGGGTTGGAGATTGACAACTGAAATTATTCATACTGCCTTAAAGAATAAAGAGTTAGAAATGAAAGCTGATCATAAAGAAGCCTATAACATTATTGAACATTCTACTAGAAAGAAAAACTCCTTTAAGGGCAATAAAAATTGGAATAACTTAAACAAAAATAAGTCTGGAAAGGATAATTACCAGAAGAAGAACATAGGAAACAGGTTTAAAGATAGTAAGACTTAAGTAAAATTGAATAGCATAAGAAAATGTTATCACTATGGAAAAGCTAGTCATCTAATAAAAGATAGTTTTAAAAAAATAACAAGATAATGGAAGCAGTAACCAAATTGAAGTTGTAGCTCAAAACAACAGTTGTGTGGTCTATGTGATAACTGAAAATATAACCAAAGATGAATGGATCTTAGATTCTAGTTGTACTTTTCATATATGCCCTAACAAGGAATTGTTTGTTATTTTTCCTGGTGAATCTTTTGGATCTGTTAAACTTAGAAATGATCTACTTGTGATACTAAAGGTGTTGGTAAAGTGTTATTGAAACTTGAAAATAACAAAACACTTGCATTAAATCAGACTAGATTTGTTCCTGATTTAAGAAGAAATCTTATATCATTAGGTATCCTTGACAATGAGTCTTATGACATTAGACTTAGTAAAGGTTACCTAGAAATTCTTAAGGAAAACATCTTGATTTCTTGTACTCTCAAGACCAATGGAATTTATATTTTGAAAACTCATCCTATCTGTGTTAAGTCTTTTAATACAAAACATAAATTTGATAAAATAAACCTTTGGTATAAAAGACTTGGACACTTAGGAGAAAGGGGCTTGAAATTATTAGAAAAAAGGAGTTTTCGGTAATGATGTTTTATAAAAATTACCTTTTTGTAAAGAATGTGTCTTGGACAGACAGAAAAGATCATCATTTGGTAAAGTGATTCATAAATCTAGAGATATCTTAGAATACTTGCAGGCAGATTTATAGGGTCCTGCCCCTGTTAGTATTGTTTCTTGTTTTAAGTATTTCATACTTATAGTTGATGATCATTCTAGAAAAACTTGGATTCATTTGTTGAAATCTAAAGATGCTATAGTGTATGTGTTTAAGAACTGGATTACTTTGATTGAAAATTTATAAAGTTAACGAAATTAAAGTAATCAGAACTGATAATGGTCTAGAATTTTATAATCTAGAATTTAACACCTTTTGTAGTAATTAGGGTATTCTTAGACACATGACTGTAACGTACAACCCACAACAGAATGTGGTTGCTAAGAGAATGAGCTGCACCTTGTTAGAAAGAACAATGTGCATGTTGACAGAGTCAAACTTACGAAAATTATTTTAGGGGGGAAGCTGTTTAAATTGCTTCATATTTGATCAATAAATCACCCTGCAGTGATGTAGATTTTAAAATACCTGATCAGATATGGGATGGAACCATTCCTGAATTTTCTCATCTCAAGATCTTTGGTTGTGCTGCACACTCACATGCAACTGAAACCAAACTTGACGACAGATCTTTAAAATATGTTTTTATTGGGTATGGGGAAGGTGTCAAGGGTTACAACCTGTGTGGTAAAGAACAAAAGGTCTTCAGGGTAATTATAAGTAGGTTTATTGCTTTCAATGAAAATATTCTTCCTTATAAAGCTGAAAATTTTGAAAGTCCTCTTAGTGATAAAGATTTTCTCACAACTAATTTGAGTGTACCTAATACTCAGGTTCAGCTGGAGAAACCTCTACATGAACCTACTGTTATTACTCCTCCTGATTAATCTAAGCCTGATATTAAAATGAGATAGATTATAGTGATTATCAACAAGCTAGGGATAAAACTCAAAAGGAAATAATAGTTCCTTTAAGATTTGATGACTGATTTTTATTTCAGCTTTTACATTGTCTGGTTGTCTAGATTCTGAACCATGTTCTAATGAAGAAGATGTTTCTTCTAAGGAATCAAAATTGTGGCTTGCAACAATGCAAGATGAAATGAATTCTTTAATAAAAAATGAATCTTGGACTTTAGTCGCTAAACCTGAAAATAAAAGGACCATAGACTGTAAGTGGATTTTCATGGTCAAAGAAGGGAACCATAAATCCCAAAAACCATGATATAAGGCTAAACTTGTAGCTAAGGGGTTTCCATGAAAAGAAGGAATATATTACAATGAAATTTTCTCACGTGTGGTTAAACATACTTATATCAAAATTTTATTTTCCTTAGTTGCTCGGTTTAATCTTGAACTTGAACAAATGGATGTTAAGATTTCGTTTTTATATGGCTCTCTTGATGAAACTATATATATGTCTCAGCCTAACGATTTTGAAAAGAAATGTAGCAATAATTTTGTATGTTTATTACAAAAATCTCTTTATGGCTTGAAACAAGCACCTAGACAATGGTATAGAAGATTTGATTCTTATATACAAAGTCTGAATTTTAGTAAGAGTCAATATTATCCTTGTTTTTATTTGTAAAATGGAAATTCGGATTTTATGTACTTGCTTCTTTATGCAATGATATGCTTATTGCTAGATATGATTTACATGAGATTACTTTCCTTAAAGGTAAGTTGAAATCTAAATTTGAAATGAAGGATATTGGACATGCTAAAAGGATACTTGGTATGGTTTAATTTGTTTGTGTATAAACCTATTTCTCTTCCTTTACCTAGTCATTTTAAACTTTCTGTTGATCAGTTACCTAAAACAAAAGCATAAGAAAGTAGAATATTAAATGTTACTTTTCAGAATGCAGTTGGTTCTATTATGTATCTAATGGTGTGTTCGAGACCTGACAATACCTTTGATATTAGTGTGTTAAGTAGATTTATGAGTAGACATGGTGAAACTCACTAGGAAGTTATGAAATTTTTACTTAGGTATCCCAAAGGTACTTTAATTTTGAATCTTGTTTTTGAAAAACAAAAAGATGGTTTAAAACTCAAAGGCCTTGTGGATTCTGATTTTGCTGAAAATTTATACAATAGGAAGTCTACTTTTGCTTATTTTTCATGTTGAATGGGACTTGTATTAGTTGGAAATCCCAGTTACAGAAACTTGTTGCCTTATCCTCTACTGAAGCTGAATACATAGATGCTACTAATGCAGTAAAAGAATGTATGACTTAAAGGTTTATTAGAAGAGTTAGGATACATTGATGAAAATGATATTAGCATCTACACAGATAGTCAGAGTGCACTTTACTTAAATAGAAATCAAGTCTTTCATAACAGGTCTAAACATATAGATGTAAAGTTTCATTTCATTAGAGATGTTATTGAAAAGAAATTGTAAAACTTGAAAAGATTCCTACTAAATGTAATCTAGCATATACTGGAACTAAACCTATACTAATATCTAAATTCAAAGATGCTTTCAGTTCTTTAAATTTAGTTGAATGTTGATACTGCTTCTATTTGCTTTTGCAGGTTATATTGATCAAATTAAGGTGGAGATTGTGAGATATAATTGGCCTAACAGACCAGCCCAGATAAATGGAGTCAAGCCAGATTGAAGGATGTGAGCTGAAGTCCAAAACATATAAAGCATCCCATACTTGTGATCTACCAATTATAAAGTGGCCGACCCATTTTAAAGAAATCGGGTTAAAGGCCCATATATCTTACAAGACTTGATCTGAGCCACTAGATCATTAAGACTTCATCTTAGCTGTCCATGTGGTTATATTTTGTATCAGATTTGGGTTTAGATTAGTCTAGACTTTTCATTTTCACTTTCAACCGACTCTCTCTCTCTCTCTCTCTCTCTCTCTCTCTCTCTCTCTCTCTCTCTTAACTTTTTCCTCTCTCTTTGTGTTGAGGGTTTTCTCATGTTTTATACTTTTTGTTAGTGTAAGAGATATCTTTCTAATTTGAGTCTTTGTGAGGTTGTATATTATGCAGTTAGTCTGCTTATACTTGTAACCCTTTTTCAATTCTTCATGTTCAAGGGTTTTGGAATAAAATCATTTTGATTTTCTTGGCGTGATTTTGTTTTGTTGTGCAGTTTTGGGTTATTGATTTATAACAACTTGTTTAAAAACAAGTTTATAAAAAATACATTTTTACAAACCACTTTTTAACCACATATATTTTTCAAAATAACTTTTCAACCACATATTTTATCTCGAAAACATTATATTCTTCGTTTATGAACAAAAATCTCTTACCATATTGACATTATCAGTAAAGATTTAATCAATTTCACTAACAACGAGGTAGTGTTCACAAAGATGTTGTATATGCTGGCGCCTGCGAATAACTTCTTTCAGAAATACCTTTATACAAGTCCTCAAAAGTGTATTCCCCTTGCTACATGCAATTTTAGTTCATTCTAAGAGTGAAAGTTGCAACATTTCCAGAAAACATCGTAGAGCTCGCAAACCAACGTTCAAAATTCATAAACCCGACCGTCAAACTATGGTACAACTCATCAATACTCGAGAATCTCGGATATTCGCTAAATTTGGGATTTGGTTGGTTTCCAAGATTTACAAACGGGCAAAAGAATTTATGATGACAACAAGCAAGTCCCTGGAGTATGCACAACTCCCATCTATTTTACATGCACAAAGTAAATCCACAACCATATGACACTTCCAGTATACAAAAAAAGGACAACAATAATAGATGCTCGACAGTTTTGGTGTATACTTGCAGAAAGTAAGTGTACTTACAAATTAGAGACAATTAGAACTGAGGTGTATAGATGGTATGTGCGAAACAAAGGCATAAACAACTGAACATATGGATAAACAAGAGGAAACTATGGTGCAAAGAATGATGCTGTCAAGGGCCGATCCAGGATTTCTTATTGAGCCTCTTCCTTAGGGAGTTTGAGGATAGTGCCCCCCGGAAATTTTTTCCAACCATAAAAAAATAAGTAAAATTGACCAACCCTAAATCATATTATCTAACATTATAACTCACATTCTCAATATCAATATCATCAAATAACATTCTCTAAAATCTAAATCAAATAACTCGTTAAACACTAAACTCCCAAAGTCACAGTCAATTCACAATTTCCATGAAAAAACAAGTTATTAAATTCATGTCAAATTAGCCAATATTATTAAAATAGAAACTAGAAATGCAGAAGAAAAAAGTCGAGCCCTAACTTATGCTGCGCCTACTCAGACTTAGTCACTCACTTTCGTTGGCTGTTGCTCAATAGTCAAGACTCAAGTGCTCAATATGTCTGTCAATCGCACGCGGTGCCATGCTTCCTTCAGAATCAGACTTCAATCTTCAAAATACAGATGGAGTTCTCGCAATCGCCGATCGCGGACTGTGTCTGCGAGATAGCGTGAGTGCTTGAGCAGCCAAATTGAGAAGTTGAAGGACTAAAGGAGGGTTTGGGTGAGTTAAGAGTTGGGTTTGGGGCTTTGGAGGAGTCGCGACAAGGAGAGGTGGAGGAGGATTTGGGCAAGAACGGGAGATTGAGGAGGAAGGAAGGAGATTGCTTTTGGAAGAAAATCGAAATTGAAGGTGCACTGCCGGTTGTGGGGAAACTAATGGGAACAGAAATAGGAATGGACTTGGGTGAGCTGATGAATAATTTGGACCGAGCTGATTTCTTTTTTTTCCTGCCATCTGACCTATTACAGGACTGGGCTTCTGGGCTAAGTGTGGATCCACCTCTGCTTGTTGTGTTGCAAGAACACTTCGACTAGTAGCATGTCGAAAACCAATTGAACTGAAAAAATGAGGAACTTTGAAGATTGTGGATTGGTCTTGCACGCAGATGAATTCAAAGTTCAAGGAACACACGAAAAATAAATATTTTAGATCTTTGTTCCTATTCTAAATCCTTTCAAAGCAAATCCTCAAGGCAATTAGTACAGTTGTAATATCCTCTTCATTCAACAGCCTAGATTCAATATTGGCAGTATGAAAGATCTCCTTGCATGGTGGGAAAATTATCCATAATGTCGGAATAAATCAAGTTAACACTGATAAGTACATTTTTCATACTTATCTTGACCTTAAATTTGTACAGTTGTAAGTGTTGATTTATTATTGTTAAATTATATGTTGATTTGATTTGTTTTAGGAAAACTCAAATTTGAATGCAATTGGAGATAAAATGAAGAAAAGGGACTAAAATCGTTCAAAAAAGGACAAAGTGGGGATCAAAGTACAAACTTCTAAAAGTTGAAGAGTTTGAGTTGCAAGTAAAAAAAAGGTCAAATTGAAATGAAAGTGAAATTATAAGGACTCAATCAAACACCACATATTTGCCTAAAATGAAAACTAGGGATAAAGAACATATTTGCTAAGCTGAAAACCATGAACCAATTTCCTATTTAAACTTGATTTAACACAAGAAATACATTCTTTGCTTCTTCTCTTCATATCTTCCCAGGCCTTAATTTCATATACATTCAATAAAACAAAATTCGAACATTGTAAGAAAACCCCTTAAACAAAACCTTTAATTTACAATTAATTGGAGTAAGCATGGAAATATTACAAAAGGTACAGTACAAAAACTGAGGTAACCTAACACTAAAACTAGGAAATTAATTCAAGAATTGAACTAGAAACTTAGTTGCAATATATAGAATGCTAGATTGATCTACTTAGAGTGAAGCATTCTGATGCATGTTGATAACAAGTGATCTTTGCTGTAAGGGGAGACTGGAGAACCCATGAAAAGAACTGTGGAAAACTATGGTACTGCACTTGTGGATCAGATTTTAAACACAAAAGGTCATTGAAAGATCATGTCAAAGCATTTGGAAAAGGCCATGCAGCTTATGAGATTGATTGCAGTTTAGATGAAGAAGATGAACCTTCTTCTGAAATTGAGCAAGATAATGAATCCTATCAGTGATTGACAATGGAGTAAGCTTGATTAGAATTGTTGTAAAATTTTCTGAAATGTTTTTGATTTTAAAGAAAAAGTACCTACGAGGGAATTGAGCATATATATATATAAATGCATTAATATGAATTCCCTGTTTATCAAAAAAAAAGGTGTAGCCCACACCCTGAGGGCCCGAACCGACCACGCCCAAGGCCATTGGTTGTTTATCAGTCATGTCTTATTCTGGTTCACTCTATGATGTAAGTATGAAAAGCAACTCTATACACATGCTTTGCTCATTTTCTCCGATCTTCCTAGGCCTTAATTTCATTTCCATCGAAATTTCAAGAGGATTTCAATGGATTTATTTATTCCATGATAAAGATATTTTATAAGGTAAGTCGTAAATTTACACGCCCAACATAATTTTCTTCTCTAAATTCAATTGCATTGTACAAAGCCATTGCAACAACATATACATCAATAACAAAAAGCAAGACAAATAGACGAGACTGGAGAGCTTAATAACATTGGGAAACAAAACTCTAAAACTGATGTCTGTTTTGTCATTCTTTATGTCAAAGTCAATCACATTTTAACAATAAGATATTCCATAATATACCATCGTCTTATAAAAAAATTGGAGAATGAAATTCCTCAGTGATCGAGGTACAATATCGAGGAAAATACTAAACCAATAATCCTAAAAAAAAAAAATAGTTGTACAGTTACCATGCTATATATCTCAGTTGCTGTACTAAATGCATAAGCTTCAAAACTTGAATACGAGTTATTTCATGAAAATCAATTGAACCAAAACTTCTATTGATGAAAAACCAAGCTCTTGTAGAAGAAAACAATATAGATGTCTATTTCTCAAAGTTTACATCAGTAGCATGCACACAATGATTTCATAAAGATAAAATATGTTACCAATAACCTAGCACAGAAATCAAATATTGTGGAGATAAGTTTTGAACCCCTATAGAGAAATCAACAAATGATATCTGAACAAGAAATCCCAAGATACACCAATTTAGAACAACAATCACTGTTAACATACAATTCACACGTATGAATATGGTATTTTCTCCTTTTCAATTCTCACGTCACATAAATAAGTCAAATAGTTCAAAAATTGTTATTTAAAATATGTAAATACAAAAGCCCTCTATAATCCTGACCAAATTAAAAAAAATAAAATCTTGTAATCAAAATCAACTAATTCGCCAATTCAATATACCAATTTCACGTATTGAACATACTTATAACCAAAATTTAAAAATTATCCATTATTCAAAATGACAAAATCTTGAAATATCAATTGATTTAGAATGATTTTCACATGATCTTCTTGATAGCTTGGACCCAAAAAATGCAGGGCTTTACCCCTATTTTAACTCCGACGTGATGATCAGTAAAAGTGATTAAAAGTAAAAATCAGCTGAGTATTCTCTTGTTAATATTAAGAATTGCATATCTGAATGTCATGGGGGATGGGGGTATTTATAGGTGTGAATTTCTTTGATTTAAGGGAGAGAAAATCTCCACAAGATCCGGAGTTAAGGTCCATTTAGGCTATTAAGGGATCATGGTTATCCTTAATAAGATAATGTCCGGGTTTTATTGCGAGATTTCCACCTATCAATAACTGCTGCTAGTGTATTGTTGATCGTAGAAAGTAATCTCATAATTCAATTATGAGCGGAATGATCATATTTTCTATACGTAAATCATTCGTAGCCGTATGTATCAATAGTCCCCTCAAACGATCAAGAGTCCTTGTGTGATTGAATGAAGGAATTGTGGTCATTTGATGCTTTCATCATATACGAATGATAAAAAAATTCTTGGGAAGCTATCCATGCAATAAGTGGGTTTGCTTACGTGTCATCATAATATTGAGCATCAATTCCCGAACATCATGCCTATCCTAATAACAAAGCGTCGCTTCATTTTATCCGACTATCACTTCGAATCTAAAAAGGCGGGAAAGTGTAGGATTTTCTTGGGAAGGTAAGGACAACTGTCATCAATAAGTATATATATCTACATGCACTTCTCAGCAAAATCCACTTTTTGCAACTCCAAATATGCCAGTGCCTTTGCAAAGATTTTATTTCTCTATATTTGGCTGTCTTTTCTCCGCATCAGTACTATTGTTTTGACGATCTAAACATTTGGCTTCCACAAGGTATTAACATCTTTCCTTCGCATTTTACTATGGTCTAAGATCTCTAGGAATTCTCATTTGGGGAGGGTGTTTTTTGAGGAATTTTCTTCCTTGACATTTTATTTACCATTTTGAGCCTATAACTCCTTTTTATCCAAAAATGGAACCCATACTAATTATTGATAGTGATGAAGAAGAGGTTAGGGTTTCACTGGAAGTAGGGCTAACACCAACTCTTCATCTTCTCCTTCTGTCAATGTTTCTCTGAATCGTGCATCGATTTCCCATCAATCGCCTCCTGATTTTGTTTCTTCTAATTGTACCATTTCTGACAATTTTCCTGTTTCAACTCAAATGCAGCAACATATGGCTCATGCTCGACCCTTTCGTCAACCTAGAGACATCTTGATCATCCCGGACTGTAAGAGCTGCCTTAATGAAATACGATTGATTGAAGCTCTAAACTCGTTTATTCTTTTTCTTGATCATACGTATCATGTTGCCCATGATGACGAGCGTCTAGGAGGTGGTGAAGAGAGTGAGGTGGAAATTTTCCTCAATTCAATCAAAAGTGGTTTAAGGTTCCCTATTCATCCCTTTCTTGTTTCTCTTCTACACTTCATCAATCTTAACCCCACTCAACTTTCTCCTAATTCATGGAGAATTTTAGCATATTTTCTGTTGGTTTGTCTAAAAAACAACATAGTACCCTCGCTAAATGTTCTACGATTGGTTTTTGATATGAGGCCGCATTGTGACTACAATAGCCTGGTCCTTTTCAATACAAAAAAATGATTTTAAAATCCCCTCTTGCCCTTCTTCTCGACCTGGTTGGGAGACCAAGTTCTTCTTTGTTAAAAAGAAACAATGGCCCATTTCCTTTCCCTACAGCATGAAATCACCCCGATTTCAATTCTTTTAATAGTCCTGCAACTCTAACCGAACTCAAAGTGGATGCTGTCGTCGTTTTGAAAAGTGTCGATCCTTTGGGTGATCATATGAGGGATGTCCTCAAAGATGATATTCTGATTGGATATCATATTAGCCATCCTGAGGGTAATGTCTTCGTTATACTTTAACTTTATGCCTTGTAACCATTTGCTTAATATCTAACGAACTTTTTTCATTCTTTCTAGATGATATGAGTTTCAATGCTGACAAAGTTGAGGCGTTGTTGAGATCGAAAGCTGATAGGGGGAAGGTGACAAAAAGAAAGGCTGATGATATTAATGTGCCAATCGATCGATCCATACGAGCTCATTCTTCTTCTAATCTTGCTCCTACTCACGCCTTGAGTAGTCCCCATGCAAATGGGAAAGAAACTTCTGTTTGATCCGCGTCAAATGTTGATGAGGATGTGAAGATGAAAGCCGAGGCCATCGATCAGAAATTGATTGATGAGATGAAAAAGAGAAGTTGTGTGCACCTCCATGGAGCTTTTTAGGTGGAAATGAGGAGGGTAAGTTTCCTTTGGAGACTGTGTATGATCATATTTTACTTTTTCTATATTGTAATCCAAACATAGCATGATCACTCCATCATGTGGTAGAATCTTGGTTCTTACTTCTTATGTCATTTGTCATTGAATTCTTTGTCTTTGATCGTTTATTAGCGATATATTGCTTCGCTAGTGACAAAGTCTTTGTGTTCGATGGTTTGTTAACAATCTAATGCTTCGCTCATGATGAAGTCTTTGTGTTTGATAATTTGTTGACGATTTAATGTTTCGCTCGTGGCGAAGTCTTTGTGTTCGATCGTTTGTTAGCGATCTAATGGTTTGCTCGTGACGAAGTCTTTGTTTTTTATCATTTGTTAACAATCTAATGCTTCGTTTGTGATGAAATCTTTGTGTTTGATCGTTTGTTAACGATCTAATGCTTCGCTCATGACAAAATCTTTGTGTTTGATCGTTTGTTAACGATCTAATGCTTCGCTCGTGATGATGTCTTTTGTGCTTGATCCGATCTTTAAAAATTGTAACATCTTTATTGATCATCGCATAAAAACAATTACATCAAAGTGGAGATGATGTCTCCTGATCAACCCTAGTCGTTCGTTCTTATTGGAGAAATTTCTTCAAATGTACCATCAGTTGTTTTTAACACATATGCTCTCTTGCCCAACACTTCATTGATTTGGAAAGGTCCTTCCCATTTAGCTCCCAATTTTGTGGGATGATGTCTAGCTGCAGTGGCTAATCGAAGTACAAGATCATTCTTCTCAAAGCTTCTATGAGCATACTGTGACTTTCATTTGAACGGGAGCTTTCTTCTTTCGGCCCATCTCTTTCCTCGTTGATTGTGTCCAAATAAAATTTATGATATCCAAAATAATAGGGTAGACTGAAATCCTGGATGAAGGAACAACGATCTCCTGAGGTACGACAGCTTCCAGTCCAAAGCACATTTTGAACGGAGTTGTCAACGTTGATTCTCTTGGTGTTGTATTAAATACCAATAAATATTAGGAAACTTCTCAACTTATTCACTTCCTCTTCCATTAAATCTCATTTTTAGATCCCAAAGTATGCTTCTATTTGTGACCTCAACCTGCCCGTTTGTTTGGGGATG
The DNA here is from genome assembly GCA_963555705.1 of Ligustrum vulgare. Lineage (NCBI taxonomy): Eukaryota > Viridiplantae > Streptophyta > Magnoliopsida > Lamiales > Oleaceae > Ligustrum > Ligustrum vulgare. The sequence continues at coordinate 22,811,778 of OY743177.1, read as the reverse complement.
CAATACTGAAGTTAGTTGTAGTTCGATGATGTAGCTTGCAAAAATCTCTTAAAATCTCTATTATCGAACTGTCTTCTGTTTTCTGAAATGATCAATTAGGGAATTCCAAACCGACATATGATCTATCTCCAAACAAAGGCTGGACCTTTTGGGAAAATATGATAGCAAGGGCTTCTACTTCGACCCATTTAGTGAAATAATCGATTGCCACTAGCAAAAATTTCCTTTGCAAGAGGGAGCGTTCCCACTTTGTCGAATCCCCATTGATAAAATGGTCGAACTCCAAACATGGCATGTTACATTTCAATTGGGGCATGGATCAAATTTCCATGTTTCTGGAAAATTTCTCGTCGTTTTACTAATTCTCGTGCATTTTTCTTGAGAGTAGGCCGAAAGTATCCTTGCCTTAAAGTCTTGAAACCGAACATATTTCCTTTCAAATGATTTCGAAATGCACCTAAATAAATTTCCTCCTATAATTGTTTACCTTCCTCCTCCGTAATGCATTTTAAATAAGGTATCGAAATTCCTTTCTTACACAAATTCCCTTCGATCATGCAGAAGTTGGCTTCTTGTTATCATAGTTTCCTTGCTTCTGTTCGATTATCAAGTGTCCATCTATGAAGGAGATTTTCTTTGATTGGATCCATCCATGTTCCACTTTGCATGTCCGTTATTCTGATATCAAATGTGCTTGGTTTTGATATAGCTCATACATTCACACCCGTAGGCAGCGACTGCCAATTTGAGAATTTTGACAATTGATCTGCATGCATATTCGACTCCATTAGAATTTTTTCAATTTGGCATTGCTGAAATCTCCTTTGCAAATCCCTTACTTTAATGACATATTCGAGTATTCGAGCATTTTTTATCTCGAAGTTCCGTGAAACTTGCCCCATGAAAAGTTGTGCATCGATGTATACGACTATTGACAAGGCTCTTGTTCGAACAACCAGTTTTGACCCTACGATTACTGCTTCATATTCAACCTCATTGTTCGTAGCGGTGAATAGCAACCGTATTGCATACTCGAAGTGTGTCCCATCTGGGGATATCAGTAATACTCCCTCCCCTACTCCTTTTTTACTAGATGATCTATCAACATACACCTTCCAATGATATGTCACACCCTTCTCCATCCCTTTTGGTGTTAATTCAGCTATAAACTCTAGTAAGACTTGTGCCTTTATTACCGTTCATGGTTTATATTCAATGTCGTGTTCTCCCAACTCCACTGCCCATTTGACTAGTCATCCAGATGTCTCAGGACGATGGAGGATCTATTTTAAAATTTGATTTGTCATCTCTGTGATTGGATGTGACTGGAAGTACGATTGTAGCTTTCTTGCAGTGATTTCCAATGTCAATGCCAACTATTCAGCAAAGGAGTACCATTGTTCAGTTGCTTTCATCATGTAGCTCACATGGTAAACTGGCTTTTCTACCCCATTCTCCTCCTTGATCAATATTGCTCTAACCGCATGTGCAGAAACGGCTAGACATAGTCGAAATTGATCTCTTGCAATTGGTCGTATCAAAACGTGGAGTTTGTAATAACTTTTTCAAATTGCTCCAACTCTCATCACACTCCTGATTCTAATAAAATTTTGCCCCCTTTTGTATTGCTCAAAAAAATTGTGAGTGATCAGTTGCTCATGACATGAACCTGTTAAGGGCTACTATTCTTCCTTTTAATCGTTGCACATCTTTCACATTCCGAGGTCTCTCCATCTCTAAGATTGCTTTGATTTTATCTGGATTAGCCTCAATCCCTCTCTGTGATACCATGAGCCCTAAGAATTTTCCTCCACTTGTGCCAAATACACATTTCTCATGGTTAAATCGTAAATTATGAGCTATGCCATGTCGAAGATGTGTCTAAGATCATGTAGATGATCGTCACACTTCACACTATGAACGACTATGTCTTCTACACAGGACATATCGGATTTCCAATTTCCTTCTCAAAAACTTTGTTGACCATAAGCTGGTATTTTGCACCTGCGTTTTTAAGACCAAAAGACATTGAAGTATAGCAGAAAGTACCTTCTTCAGTGATAAAAGAGGTTTTCTCTTCATCGTTTTTTGCCATTCGAATTTGATGGTAACTAAAAGGCATCCAAGAAGCTCATTTTCTCCATACCTTCAGTTGTGTCTACCAAAGCATCTATACGAGGCAACGGGTAACAATCCTTTGGGCATGCTCGATTAAAATCTATGTAATCAATATACATGCTCGATCCAAATCCATGTAACAACGTGGTTACTGGTCATAAATCATCCCTTTGGAAATTTAAAGCTTTAAAAACATCATTTGTCATCACATTTGCAGCACTCCCATTGTCCACGAGAACTCTCTTAACATCATAATTAGAAATGTCCCCTACTAAGACCAGCGCATCATCGTGGGGATAGGCTATACCTTTCTTGTCGTCTTCTCCAAACACGATATCTACTGTCTGATATGATCGTGTAGTGATTGCATTTATATCAATTAATCAAGCATATCTTTCCTCGAATTCTTCGAATCTCCTCCCGAAGCTGGTCCCCACGAAATCACATTGATCACTCCAATATGAGACCTTTCTCCCTCAGTATGAGCAAGTATTTTTTCTTCAGGTCCTTGGTTCTGCACATATTTTTTTCAACGATCCATGTTGAATCAGCCTTTCAATTTCATCTCTCAAAACTTTACAACGCTCAGTATGATGCCCATGATCTTTATGAAATTCACAAAACTTCGATTTATCTCACAAATGTTGTGGCGTAGTCATTGGTCTTGGCCAATGCAGGTTCTTCCGACTTTTGATCTTCATCAATACCTGTTCTCGTGGTACATTCAAGGGAGTGTAGTCATTGGAACTCGTGGTCATGCCCACATTTGGCTTAAAATGATAATCTCTCCTTTTCTTTGGACTCATCTCCCTATGCTCTTTTCCCTTTTCACTCTTCCTTTTGGAATTTTTGGAGAAGTGATCCTTGAATCCTTTCATAACTTTCAACATTTCCTCGCATTCAATGTATTTTTCACTTCTCTAAAAAAGCTCGATTATTGTTTCTAGAGCTCTTTTTGATAGTGAAGTTTTGAACCCGTGATTTCTCAATCCATTGATCATGGCTGTTATCACCGAGGGCAACTGCAAATCCTTGACTCCCAAAGATGCTCAATTGAATTGAGTGACATAGTCTCTTAAAGACTCTTCTTTATGTTAGATGATCTACAATAAACCAATGGTACTCTTCTTCTATCTAGAACTGCTTTCTGAGAAAGCTGCAAATTTGGTTGCAAAGTCTAAAAATGATTTGATCGAACTTGGAGGCAAAGTGTCATACCAATCTCTAGCTTTCTTCCTCAATGTAGGTGGGAATGTACGACATGCAATAGCATCAGGTATTCCATGTAAGCACGTCATATCCTGGAATGTGCGCAAATGATCAATTGGATCGGTCGTGCCATCATACTTTTCAATTCGAGGTGATTTGAAAGAATCTGGAAGTGGAACCGCCATGATTTTCGAGACAAATGGATCGTCACTTATTAGCACAGGTCGAGGTGTGGTCTTTTTCTTAAGTGCCTCATCCAATTTACGATCCAGTGCATCGAGTCTCACTTCTAATACAATGTCATTCAATTGAGTTCTCGCCCTTTGAGATGATTTTGTTGCTTGTGAAGTGTACACACTAGTAGCCTGATTGTGTTGATCCTCTGCTCAAGTCATATTCTGAAGATTCTATCCTTGTGGGACGTTCTGTTGTTGAGGTACATTATGCTATTGAACGTTGTCTTGGATATGATCTACCAACATCTAAATCTAGGTTTGCAACTTTTGGAACTGTTCTTGAGTCACAGAAAGAACGTTCAGGACCTGTTCTTCCGATACTACTAGTTCTAGTTCTCTTACATTACGGAGAGTATTCCTTCGTGACAAGGCTAGCTGTTAAATGAGATTAGAAACAATTGAAATTGTTTCCCACGGACGTTTCCAAATGATGTAGAATGATTCTCACTGATTCACACCATGATCTTCTTGAAAGCTTGGACCTGAAAAAATGTGAGACTTTACACCTGTTTTAACTTTAGCGTGATAATAAGTAAAAGTGATTAAAAGTAAAAATCAGTAGAGTATTCTCTTGTGAATATTAAGAATTGCGTACCTGAATGTCATGGAGGATGTCGGTATTTATAGGTGTGAATTTCCTTGATTTAAGGGAGTGAAAATCTCCCCAAGATCTAGAGTTAAGGTCCATTTAGGTTGGATTACCTGAAATTAAGGGATCATGGTTATCCTTAACAAGACAATATTCGAGTTTTATGGCGAGATTTTCACATATCAATAAGTGTTGCTCGTGTTTTGTTGATTGTAGAAAATGATCTCATAATTCGATTATGAACGAAATGATTGTATTTTCTATATGCATATTGTTCGTAGCCGTATGTATCATCAATATTTAAAAAAAATGCATAAATGGACTAGAAAATTATCTTCTCTCTCTATCATAGGTTATACCTAGTGGAGCTGATGCGAGAAAATAGTGGAAAATAATGGGTGGGTGATCAGCCGTTTTTCAAGATATCAAAATAACAACTAAAAAAAAGGTAAATAATTGAAGAAAAGTTTACATCTTGTTTCGCAAGGCTCGGTTTGTTAAAAGTTTTGTGCTTAAAAACATGTTTTTTATGTTTTCGAGATAAAATATGTGAATAAAAAGTGGAGAAAAAAAGTGTGTAGTTAAAAAATGATTTTAGGAATTGTGTTATTAAGTTTGCCAAACAGAGACTGAACAATTGTTATAAACATAATTTTCACTGTCAAAAGGTGAAATGACAACCCAGCATTGCATTAGTCTAACGTAGCAATTTTTTTGTTTAGCTTCCATGGTTTAACTCAATTATTACAATTTATAAACAACACAATATTTCAAACCACTTTTTTAACTACACACATTTTCTCTCTTCATTTTTTAACTATACATTTTACCTTGAAAAGCATAAATAAATTAATTTATAATTTCAATAGCAAAAGAACATAGCATAATAATTGTTTCCACCAATGTTTTAAAACCCGGCAACATTGACCCAGAAAAAGATAAGGGCCAAGGGTCAGTGAGTCGACCCAGTGCATTAAATAAAACTACACAATAAGAATTGGAAGCAATAATATTTTTTAATGTTAGATTATATGCACAAGATATAAAATACTATAGAGATAATACTTTTTTATTTCAAAATTATTAATTCAAAGAAAATAAAGATTAATTATATTTATTGTACTATAATTTATTTTTAAAAAAAACTAGCACGGTGTGAAGAATTGGAATAATCAGTGGAATTGTAGGGAATAGGAGAAGAGGAAATTGAGAAACGAGTGTATTTTTTTATACCAAAAAAAAAATTAAAAAATGGAGCAACCTTATGGTGGGAATCAATATTCGTCTTTGTGGCTCAATCCCACATCAGATAACAAGGATGCAATGAGAGATAAACAACGTTATATATAGGTTGGACTAAAGGACAAATTTTCTCCTGTTTGGGGCCACAACCTGTAATTGCAACTTCGCAACTAATTATAATAACTTTAAAAAAAATATGACCCGTCAAACTCGATATCAGGTTAGCGGGAAAGTTATTAAGCAGGTCGGGTCGAGTTATTTCGACATATTTTTCAAAATCCAAGTTTTTTAAGTTTTATGACTCAATTTTTGAACTGGATCATGGTTTTACGGGTCAGTCTGGTCCGAGTTTAGTAAAATTGGTTTCCACTGTTTAAAGTGGAGTTTCCGATTTTATCCGTGATTTTAGACTTGTATGGTGTGTTTTATTCTTGTGTCTTCCATGGAAAATATCACATCCGAAAAATTATTTTTCTACTTTTATTGTTTGGTATGACGTTGGGAATGGAATTAAATTCTATGGTAAAATCACTTTAAGCTCGTTTTTAGCAAAGTCCATGAAAAACAAAATCTTAAAGTGTTGATGGTTTTTTTATTTTCTAACTTACATAGAATTTGATTTCTTTTCCTACTACACAAATCACACACCCGTATTATTTTAATCAACTGAGTATAATAGTAAATTTAGAAAATCTATACAGACGACTTGGCATAAAAGCATTATAATCAAGCTTTGCCGAACGAGAGCTAGTCTCGTGGTCCAAGCACTTAGGGCAGGAGACAGCCAATTTGGCTGTCAACCTTATTTAATTTTTTTTATTAATTCCTTTTTTTAAATATGTGCTTTTATCATTTTTTTTCCTTCTCTTGAATATTTGTTTTAGATTAAGCATTTGTTCGGTGAACCACATTTTTTTTGGCCTATAAATTAATTTATAAACTACACAATTTTTCAAATCACTTTTTAATCACACACATTTTCTCGCTACAATTTGCAACCACGCAATTTACCTCAAAAAATAAATAAATCAATTTATAAATCACACTCTTTTACCAATATCTGGGAACGCCTTGTAGTCATTACTATCAATGTTGGTGTAATTATCATCTTGATTAGCATTCCATGAGTACTGTGGTTTGTATGACTTATCCTCAAGTTGCGTCCTAATGACATGGATAAAAAGAAAAAAAAATGTTATATACATTATCGAGAAAAAAATAAAGTTTAAACACGGTATTTTAAACAATTAAATTTTAAACACATATCATCTATCATCTCACCTCGGTTGTAAGGTCAGACAAGTTCTTCTATCATGTCAACTATGCCACATCTACAATAATTTCTCTGTGATGGGGACAGGGCTACCTTCTTCAATGACTTCAATTGCTTTCCACAACCTTTTGTCCTAACTGGAGTAGGATCAACCACATGTTGGGAACCCTCGTTCCTCATCAGTTTTTCTCTTCATCCTACTCATTTGTATATCACCACCACCGCGGACATCCTTAACCTGTAATTTCAAGCCCCGAACCTCATCAATTAGAAATGTGCTACGAGCATCGATCAAGACACCCTCGTCTACCATCTTTGATGCAGTGTGTGATAGCATCCCGTGTCGTGAAATTAAAGATTGACCAGTAGATGAATCGAAAATTGGTTTCTAAAATGGGGATTACTTTTGTAGCCTTGGTTCACTGATAATAAGTGTATTTTATACACTTATTTATATGCTAAAATTAGGATATTATATTATAATTTAAGAATAAATGCTTTGGATTTCTTTATTATTTGTTATTGTTTTAGAAATTATCCTTAAAGTCAAGAGAATGAAAGAATTGAGGAACAAAGGTCAATTGGATGGTAATTCGGGCTAAATCATGCACATTGATGAAGTCAATTGAGGATCAAAGAGGAGCTAAATTGGAAGAAGGGAGAAGTTAAATGGTTGAATTGAAGAAATAGAAAGATGAAAGGAATTAATTGAAGAAATTTAGAAGTTCAGGGGCTAAATTGATCAAATCAGAAGTGAAGGACTTTACGTGCAACTAAGGAAAATGACCAACTTGAGCAGATTGAAAGACGGGTCGAAAGTATAACCACGCGATCGTGCGCGGGTATACAATGTGGTCGCGATCGTCAATTAAAGAAGCAGAATAAAAAAATCCACAAGAGAATTATTTGGATGATGAACTCCAATATATCTTGTTACTATTTATCTTTGATTATGTTTCTAGGCTAGTTTTCTTTTTGTTAGGATCTTGAAGAAGATTTAATTTTTTGATTTAATTTTTTGATTTGTGTTTAACTTAATACAATCTATGAGTTTGAGCAATTAATTCCAAGTTTTATGTTTCTGCAATTATCTGATCAATGATTGTATGATGTTGTGATGTTTTATTAAGTTCAAGAGATTAGAAATTCATTAAACATTTTTAATTACCATAAAGTCCAATAGGGAATAGAAATATGCATCTATGCTTTATGCTATCTTTAAATTGTTCACAAAACGATAATACTTTTCTATGTGTTCATATTCATGATAGAAATATAGTCCTGTCGCATATAGGAAAAGGTGCCAATTCTTGTTCAAAAGAGAGTTTTAAACAAAATATGAACATTGATATTAAAATTCCTATGAATTGTTGTTAAACATATCAATGTGTGAATGATGAAAAATAAGGTGGAGTCTCTATTCTAGCATATATTTCTCATAGATTTTATTACTTCAAAGTTGTTTATTTTTAATTGTTATTTGAAGTCCAAATCAACATCAAATTGAAATTTTACTAGTCCCGGTTACCTAGACTCATAATTCATTCTATTACTTGTGTGATCCATATACTTACAGTAAGGAAATAATGCAACCACCGAAGTACAATATAGTGGTCTAGTAACAACATAAGTTATTTCTTGATCATTAATGACAGCATGTGACGACACGGATATCCTTCGAACTTAAACATTCTACAACTTCATGTTATGAAATGAGGCATCATGCAATGGGTAAGCTCATGTTCTCAATCATACATTTTCTCAATCTCAAAATGCATGACGGCATTTATCTTGACACCCTCATATGTTGAACTCTTCGAGCAAAGATAGTAAGTACTATGTGCCATCTCGGGCTAGAAGCACATGAAAATTGTCTTCATATATATATGTTGGTCATCTGATAATAAAAAATGGACAACAAAGATAGTTGTTATTGAGAAAGCAACCGCAAGGACATCGAGAGAGAGAGAGAGAGAGAGAGAGAGAGAGAGAGAGAGAGAGAGAGAGAGATTCCAAAACCTTCTTTTGGTAGATTTAAAGGTATTTTTTTATTCTTTCATATTGTTATTTGAGCAAACTTTAAATTTTTAATGTAGAAAAATTATGCATTCGTGATAAATTCTTTGCAGCTCCATAATATTTTCCTATTTAGGTACTTTTATATATACTAGCAAAACATACGTGCAAGGCACATGTTGTAAGATAGTTGGCTACGTCTTATTTAAACATATGTTAGTAAATGTTTGAAGGAAATAACATTACAAGATGGTATATAAATAAAATTTAAGCATATGCTGGTTCATTTTAAAACTAGAAGAAGAAATAAAGATTACAAGTGACAACTTTATGTTTGAAGTACAATCCAAAGTAATGTGTGTATCAAATGATAGGTGACAACACAAATATTAAAATAGATATCAAATTTTCCTAAAAAATTAGGTCAAAAAAATACATCAAAGATTCTTTAACTCCATGGACCAAAATTAACTCGCTAAAAGAAACACCCACCACCTCCACCTTCTTTTGCTCTTTACTCTTTCTTATCCTTGGATCTGCTACTCTACAGCTCAGGAAAATCCCAAACCCCCACTCGAGTATGCCACCCCACTCCACCTACCAAGCAATCTCGAAAACCTAATTTTTCTGTACAATTTGAATAGATCCCAAATATTCCTTAACCCAATGGACCTGCCTCCTGAAGAACTGCAATTCTTGAGCATCCAAGACGTCTAGAAAGAATCCATTTTGATTCCTAAGCGCTCCCCAAGACCTTTTACCTCAAAACCTTAACATTAATCTTCTCATTGTCGTTTGGCATCTTGGCCCACTCCCTCTACACCCACCCCATCCTCTCTTAGCTTCTATTTGAGCCAACTGGGTCTCGTGCCGCCTCCTTTGAGTGGTCCAAGCTCCTCACTTTCCAGTTCTGCTATAAACAAAAAAACATTGCTACAAATGTATAGCGTTTTGAATCTTGGAAAAACTACAAATGTACTGAATGGAAAATTGCTAGATAAAGTGGGATATTTTTGCAAAGAAAAGTGTGTTGGAAAACATACACGCACCCAATCACATACCAAGCATACCTCTACTATCAATGGCAATTTTGTGATGGAGAGATCACTGAGTTCTGTTTTTCGAGGGAGGTGACCTTCAACGGTGAAAAGAAGAAAGCGGTTAGGGTTTAGAAAAGGATAATTGAGAGAGAAATTTGGAGCTCGAGGACGTTGAAATATGAAGTTTTTTCAGACTTTGAAGGCACAAAAAAAATCCAACAATGCTGCTTAGTTCAAGTCGACTTAAATGACTTGTATGGCTTATGAATAGTGAAATCCAAGTGATTCTTTTAATATATATATATATATATATATATAGGGATATTAAATTGGTAATTGGCGCAATTCATCTATACTTTTCACAACCTTTGTGTAATTCATCCATATCTTTTATTTTATTTTTTTGTTTGGGGGGGGGGGGGGAGTCCCCCCTTATTTTATCGCTTCCTTGCCAAAGTTATACCTACGGTCACTTTCTGTTAACTGGTCCGCTATCTAATTAAATTGAGTTAATTTTGAGGATTCAAATTATAATTTTAGCAACAAAAAAAAAAATTGCAGAGAGGCTCTCATCTTCCCTCCTAGTCTTATCTAGCCACCACCACAACCACCTCCACCACCACCTCTCTTTAGAATCTAAAATCGGATCGGCACCCAAACATATTTAACAAAATGATGTTTAGAAATACAAAGCCACGGTTACCATCATCTCTGATTTAGAAATAAACAATTATTTTTTAAATTAAAATGAAATGGAATGAACATATTTAGAAACATCTGTTACTTCACTTGTGTCAGATAGAAGTTGAGAATTGGTAACCAGGCGGCAGGCATCTCCCAATGTTAATCTTGTTGCAAAATATGCGATGAGATTGTAGTTTGAACATGCATCGATAGAGAGAATGACTGTCAGTGCAGATCGAAAGACCTACGATATTGTTATTGTCCACTCTCTATCTTGAGTCAATTTAATGAGTTTTTTTTTAATACTGGTTTGACGCACGTGTCGTATATTAGCTAAGTATGTAATAGCGTGTGACAATATCATGTTTGAAGGTTGTATAATTGTTTGAGTAAAAGAAAACGTAGTTGGATTATATCTTAATCGATTAGTTTGGAATGGAAGAGGAAAGATGTGTAATAATGGCAACATAGATTTTTTGTATTAAAAAGCATTTACGGTGAATATAATGGAAAGAAATCAGGTGATATTCTTGTTCCAAATTAAGAATGAATCCGACTTAGGATAAAGTTGAATGTCATCTGCACCATAAGACAGAGTTCTAGTTTTATTCACATTTAATATGTGTCTACTTTCAGAAACCTCGTCCCCATTTCATCTAAACAATAAACAAAAAGAAAGAGAGGCTTTAGTTATTGTACACGTTCCACATACAAATGTTTGTGAAATTTGACAAACTGTAATGGCGATCACAAAAAAATAAAAGAACGTCAACGCTTGACCTAGAGGTATTTGGAACTAACGGGACTGGCGAAATATTTGAGACATAAAATAAAATAAGGCGCTGTTTCTAATAAGAATTCCAATCCAAGGCCTTAATTACATCCTACCAAATGATTTAACGCTACAGTTAAATCAGAACATTGCACAAGAAGCACATCAAATCTTTTAAGATTCGTCAGTTTGATATTGAATAGTTGTACCCCAGGTTTTATATCTTTCTTCGAAAAAGTGAAAACAATAATAAGCTAAATTTTGCTTCTGTTTGGCAAATTGTTTTAAAACATGTTTTTAAACAACACAATTTTTCAAATCACCTTTTAATCACCAATATTTTCTCTCCTTTTCAACTACATATTTTACCTCGAAAACATAGAAAAACGTGTTTTTAAACACAAAACTTTTAACAAATAGATCCAAATTTATAGTTGAAGGAAAACATATGATTCTACAAAACCTGCCAATAAGATTTTACAAATGAATGAATTTTGTTGCTCGAAGACAAGAGATTGAAACAAATAGCATATAACTCACCTTTCTTACACTGGGGCTGATGGGATGCATTTTGCTTGTCCTTCACCTCTAAGTTCATGTTAGTTGAATCAATAGTAGTAACAATTCCATTGGCATCAGAACCACTCGAGCTATTATTCAATGGAACGTCTGATGATGGTGTCTGCTCTAAAGAATTTGCAGCACCTTGCTGTGACCCTTTGCAATTCTTCCCCCTATTCGATTTGCCCGCCATTTTATCCCCTATCAGAGTTGCAGAGTTGCAAAGTGTAACTGTCAGGCCATCTAAATTCCATCTAGGAGTCAAATAATTGGCAAGGGGGGAATCTACATACAATCTAAGAAGTGCAAAAGGTTCCAAATATTGCATATTTAACTTACTAATATCTTCACCTTCAAAATTCCAGCAAAGAGTCAATGATTGGAAAAGAAACAATATACATAGGAGTATGTAGCATGTGTTTGATTCCAAGAAAAGGCACATAAAACCTACTATCACTGTTTTCACATCCCAGTTAAGTAAGCATCATTTAATAAGAAAGAGAATAAAATAAGTTTTTTTCATATTTGTCCAGGCTTATTTTTCTTTCTACTTCAACCATTAAAGAAATACATAAATTCAACAGCTTTCACCCTCCAAATAAAGACCAAAGCCTCATATCATCCAAAACACAACATGAACGAATCCCTTTAAATTCAATCTTACACTTAGACCAAATAATTAATCCATGATGAATCCCATATCAAGAAAATATAAAATTTCAAAAACAACCATAAAAGTCAATCAGGAAGTAGTAACCATCCCAAACCCCAATTAGCCTATGAAGCATAACTTACAGTTACAGTCTCATCCAGATATACAAAATACTCGAACAAAAGTCAGCAACAAAACCATACATCAAAAGGATCTAACACAGACATCCCAAAATCATAAAATCACAAAAAAAAAAAAAAAAAAAAAACAATAAACCCACATGGCCAGGAGACATGAGCAACAAAAAAAATATACAAAAATTAGCACTTAAAATGCTACAACGATAAACAAAAGATAACAAAAAAAAGTTACAAATATACTAATAACACAGTTAATATAATCTAAATCTAAAAAAAAAATAAGAAAACATCAACATGTATAGAACCATAAAAAAACCTGTAAAGCAGGGTACAAAAATAAATATTCAAAATCAAGCTGCAAACTGCAAAAACAACCCACTATGAACGAAATAACTCAGAAATTTTGCTAATTCAACGAATTTTAAGGTTTTTTTATGGATTTTGCTACAAATCAACGGAAGAGAAAGAAAGCCCATGCAAAATAGATAACAAATCTTGTTTACGTGTGTTGTAAATACAGAGAGAAAGACGAAAAAAAAAGCAGAAATTTTAGGGATTTCAACAATCGCTTTACTTACATGGGGTTTACGAGAGAGAAATCGATTTCAGCAGCTATAAGATATGTCCGTGAGCTGATGGGTAGACGATGGCTACAGTATTGGTTTGTCTGCGGAGTCATCTAGGGTTTCTATGTAGAGAGAAGGCAGCGAAGACTATGGAGTAGAGAAGAAGACGATGAGATATCGGTTTTGGTGTGAATGAAGATGGAAAATCTCTGAAATCAAAATACCATACTGGAAGCTGTAAGAAAAGCATGGACGTAGCGTGAGAAAGCATTTTCTTGGGTCAGTGGTTCTGTTGCCCTGATTTTTAAAAATAAGCACAAAAATTTAGACAGCTCAAATCGGCTTATCCGGCTCCAAATGAAATGGAAGAGGACAATTATATTTATTGTTAGGCTTACAACTCAAATATGGCTGGAGCTTATAATTATGTCTCTTATTTTGCTTGCAACTCAAGCCAATAAGGTAAAGAAAAATGGCTATGTGGCTTATGAATAGTGCCTCCATTGAATCCTCTTTTATTATATAGGGATCATGCCGCCACTATATAAGTTTCTTTTTATCCAAAATATTTTTTATATATCAATTCACATTTGCAACAAAGTAAAATACATTTACTCACTTATTAACATACTATTGCACATATATTATTGCAATGGTGATTGATATTAAGCCAAAGAGATTCATTCGTACTGAATCTGGCACTGAATGTTATTTGCAAGATTCAGTTATGGTCAACCGAAGGTTAGAGTTATTTCATCATTTCTAAAAATAGTCTATTATTTTTATACACTAAATAAACCTTTTTTTTTTCTTTTAACAATAGTTGCTAATAATTACTTCTCTATCATTTGATAGCTTTGAAACGGTATTAATGACCATGTGGGATACATTTGTGGACAAAGAATGTGTTTACGTTCAAAGTCAATCATAAATAAAGTCAATCATCATTGGTAACATGTTAGAGTATTATCTTTTCATGATAAACATATATCCATAATTATGCATGGATTAATATCTATAGTATAATAATTTTGTCATATTAGACAAAAAATAATAGAAATAGTAAATGTTACAGGTGTTTCACTATCCAATAAAGCAAACAGTTTCTTCATCTTTGATGGACCATTTGATGAATACAAGTTTTTGAAAAGTTGGTTAGTTTAATATACATCAAGCACTTGGTTAAATTGTCCTTAAGTTTTACATTGTTGTTATAGCAATAAATTGCAACATTATATTCAAAATATTATAAATATTCACTATAACGGCTCAGGTTTATGATTTCAAAAAGGGTTGAAGAGAACGGTCCCAAACTGAATGAAATAGTCGAAAAATAGTCTTACACCACTATCTCACCATCAAAGTCTTACATTTCCCAACAACGAGAAGATAACTTGCATCAAAGACATTGAAGGACTACTTATAGTGGTAAATATGTTTTCCTTTATTTATACTCTTGATTCACCAATTATGCTTCACAATTCTAAGACTACACCATGAAAATATAAAATTGTATTGACATGTATTTTATTATTCATATTTACACATGTTATGGAATATAAAAGTTGTTTACAATTTCCATGTATGATTGCACACTATTAGATAATAAGCAAACACTCATGTATCTATAAATGTTACTTGACATACAGGCTTCATTCATGTCCAACAACAAACTTTTTTCTAGGTGAAAAGTACTGCACTTGTCCAAACAAGAAGAAGAGAAGCTCTTTATGGTATATGTCATATCAAAATTATAACAAAATATCAAATGCTAACTATGTAAAGAATAAAAATGTTCTCCTGCCAACCTTCTGGTACCATAAGGTGTCAGACACAGATACAAAGGCGTGGGCCCCTCCACCCCCATGTGTCTAAGTCTGACGCCTTATGGTACCAGACGTCTGGCAGGAGAACAAAATCGATGAAAAGAAATACTTTTGTTTATTCTACAAATCTTGTCAAGCACGTGCAATTCCTAGGTCTGTTTTATTTATAACTAATACATAATGTTCATTCCAATACGTTTTCAAATAAAAATACATTGTATCTCAATTACCTCATGAAATTCTCATAAATTTATAATATTATTCAAACAAACATTTAGGACATGAGCTACAGTTGAGTTTCGAGATCAAATAGGAAAAATTGTTGCCAACGTCATTAGCGAGGTAGATGAATATTTCCTCCAGTACTCAACAAAGAGATTAATGAAGGTAACAATTTAAATCTACATCACTCGATTTACTTTTCAAATATAACAAATTGTATACCTTTTCTTATTATTAAAAGTATACCTTTTCTTAATGTCCATCGATGGGAAATATATGTTGTACATAAAAGTTGTTCCCAAAGTTCCTCAATCATATAATTACTCATTCAAATTCATGTTTATGATGGAGATAAATTTACATATTTTTAAGGAGAAAGACAAGGGAAAAAATATAAACAAAGCAACCTAGGTCATAACTGAGACCAAAATTACATCTCATCCACTGGACCCATTGATGTCTCCAATTCAGGTGAAGCGAGAACTATTTCAAACATGAATAAAAAAATAGTTCAAAGAAAGGAACCAACAATGGCAACGATGAATTTGTTGAAGTGGAGAATGCATCATCAGAAAATAGCACCAAAAAAATATAATGATAGCAGTGATGAATGTAAGGAATATGTTGAAATTGGAAGTAGAATGCATTCCCAGCTCTAAATTACTTAAAGTATTCTAGCATATTTGGAAACGGATAGCATGTTTTTTCCGTCCTTTTTTATTACCTTCAATTGCCTTCAAGTAATTTTATTTTCAATGTAAATAATGGTCTAGTATAGTAGTACAGTTAAAAAATCAATCTTAGTTCCATTCTCTCAAGGAATTTAGAGTTTGAGAAATTAATTGTATGTAATTGTCAACTTTTTTGTGAGGTCTACGAGAGCTTTTGAATGCTCCACAACTATTAATCATATTAGCTATCTTTTTCCTGTATTCTGTGTGTTTACAATATTATATATTCACATTCACAGCATATCATAGCATATAGAATCTCAGATAAATCAAACATTAACTAATGGCCTACTTGCGTGCAATGCATGCAGCGCCGACTAGTTTTATATAAGAAGACGGAAAAATGCAAAATAGACAACACTAAAAACATGGCAAAATAACAATTTATTCAGTTCTGCATTCAGATTTCTGCAATTTTACACCATTGCTCTGTGCAGCTTGGTTATGCATTACTCCTACAATGTTTCCAGTTATAAAGAAGGCTAATGCAATCAAAACTTTCTTTCACCAAATTTTTAAGTGGATTTTATTTGTATATTTGTGTAGATAGAGAGAGTTTCTGTTTACTGTGGCTAACAGTGTTTTTAACACTGAGGAGACAGAGACAGGAATCTATGTAATTTCGTACATATGTATTGAACTGGTTGAGAATGAGAGTAATTTGATTCTTGCATTAAGGGCGATGCTTATTGAGGTAGATACTCAACAATTTAAATAATAGAGCACGTGAACACCCGACCCGAACCCATTAGTGGATTAAAAATCTCCTGTGTGAAATATATCATTGCTATTCAGATATGAAAAACTGTACCGCGCACCAAACATATCCTTAAAAAGAAGGGTATATTTTCTATGAAATGTGTAACCCTTAAATTTGAATAATTATAATTTAGTAATGATACATGGTCTAGCAATATAAATTTCTTTTGCTATACTACTTTTACAGATTGACTATAACGTACATTATTATTCGAAAGAAAATTGGAAAAATAGATTTCAGTCATCAAGAAAACATACTCAAGTTCTGGTTTGATCAGCCATTAGGATTATCCATAATTCTTCGCAATACCAATGCTCTGGCCATTCTTGTTTCTCGACTACACCTATTGGCGTGTTCATTCAAATCGTGTATAGTTTTCATAAATCCATTTACATTCTTCTTGATCTCCTCAACCGCGATCACCACCGCCTCATCTCCCCTCATTGCAAAATCTGCATTTGCCAACAATGCCTCGATCTCGATCTGAAACCTGTCGACTAGGACACGAATACCATCCAAATCTTTAATCATAATGTAATTCCCAATCTGCAATGAGTGTAGTATTTCCATTTGCCTCATCAACCCATTCTCGTGCTTCTTCCAAATCGAGTTAAGCCATTTCCCCATCGACCCCAAAGGCACCGAGGCAGCAGCAGCCAATGCCGTTAACACCGGAGGTGCACTGACTGCAGCTGCCACCACCGAGCATATCAAAACCGAGGTGAATGCCACCACGAATATCACATTCGATACCTTCCTCCATGCCTTCAATTTACCCAACTTCTTATCCAGCTTTCGCTTCTTCGCTTGCAATTTCTCCAACATCAAGATTTGCTGTTTGTACACCGAATTAAACAAGTTAAAGAACTCCTCTGTAAAGGGCTCATCCGTCCCTCTAAAATTCCTCAATTCCTCTAAAGTTTTTGAATAATTCTTGACAGATCCATGTTCCGAATCCCCAAAATGTTCTTCCTCGAATTTTCTGACGGCGACATTGATTGTGGATTGAATATGAGAAGCGCGTCTGAGGCAGGACTCGAGGGCAGTGCAAAAATCTAGGGTTTGGAGGCTGTTTTCGAAATAATCATCAACAAGATCGTATAATTCTTTGTTTTTCCAAATATCCCTTTTGTTTTGGAGTATGATTTGTACTACTCCTTGGTTCATTTCAAGGAAACATTCAGTTACATCCCGGAGGGAGTCGAGGGAGAAGCTTTGATCATCGAGGCTTACAGCAACGGAGTTGATGGCTCGGCTCGTCCGAGCTTGGAGGTGCGAATCGAAGTTCCGCATATCCGGATCGGCTCTGCAGGCGGCTTCATATGAGCTCAGATTGGCGTCATTTGGGTTAACTGAGCTGGAAGTGGTTCGACCAGACGTTGACGACGCCGTAGAATGATGGCTGCTTTTACTAATTTTACAGCCCATTAGTCAATAATTCAGAATCTTGTCTGGCTTTTAATGTGAACCTTGTTTTGAATTTGGATGAGAAGATATGACTTGGTGATTCAATGTATTTACCATGATATTTCCAAGATGTTTCTGGATGTTGAGACTTGAAAAGAACAAGAGAATGGTTGACTATTTGACTTTCATCTCCAAAGCCAAACGAAATAATACAAAAAGAGAAAAAGTAAATTTGGGTAGGTCACTGAACTTAGAGGTTTATTTCATGTTGGTCACTCAAATCCAATTTGTTGACAATATGTTTAGTCTCAATTTTTTATTCCATACTAGTTTTGATGCGTGCGTTGTACGCATATTGTCAGTATTTTTTTGATGGGTGTCGAATTCAACAAATAATAATGCTTTCTTACTCTCATAAAAATAAATTGTAATAGTGGTGAGCAATGTCGAATTCACAGAGACTGGTTAGATTTAATTCTTCGAGAAAATTAAAAGTAATTAATTAAAAACAAAGAAGGGGGGATTTTGAATTTTGAATGTAAAATCAATTTGTAAATAAACGAGTGCGAAATTAAAGTTTTTAGAAATATCAAATTAAACAAATATCCAGCACAATGTATAATCTCAGTATTGATTCGTAGAATTGATCATAGATGCAAGAATAAAATCCTTAAATCATTCTCTAAATTGGTTATGGTCATTGATATGATCTAACAACCTATCTCCTTACTTTATCGATAATCAAGAGACACTCGTTGATTATTTCCCTAATCAATAAATAATCCTAGATACGATCGTAAGATTTAATTTACCAATAGCATTAATTTCTAAAGAGACGATCAATTCTAATCAACAAATCCACACGCGTGATTCATTTAAATTAGGTTATATGTCTTCATAACATGAGTCAAAAATTAATCTATAGTTAACTATGTTATTTGCCACTTATATAAGAAAACCTAAACAATTACGGATTTAGATTCCTAATTGACCAAGTATCATTTAGACGATTAAAACAACGTGTACTTTGAATTAATCAATCAAAATAACAACTTCAATTCACAGACAAAGGACATATAAATAGAGAACAATTAAAGAAACAATTAAATTTAATTAGATCTCACAATTCTTGGTGAATCAAAACTTCGAATAACCTTGAACTGAAATAATAATTTAGCTACTCACAAACATTATAAATCAAAAACTAAAATAAATAAAATCAAATAAAAATCAAACTCTCAGTTGAACAGTAACGTGTTAGCCTCCTCCTTTTTCTCTCCTTTCTCGTACGTGAGTCCTCCTTTTTTCTCATTTTTCCTTTCTTTTCTTTTTTTACGTGAGTTATGCTCCTTTTTCTCTCAGAATTTCCTTACTTAATTCCCAGCCTTTTATTACCTTTTTTGTTCCCCAAAATTTCTTTCCTTTCCTTGATTCCCAGCCTTTTTTGTCGTGCCCTTCTCAATTGCCTTGTTGGGCCTCCTATCTCTTCCATGGTCCAACTTAAGAGTAACCATGGACCCAAAAAATTACATTATTGTGCTAATTCGCTCTTCCATTTATGGCTGTGGCTGATTCTTCATAATAGAGTTATTTGCTGCCAATTTTCAAGTCCAACATTTGAGCCCATTTACCTCCAAAGTCTACAAGTCCAGTCCATTAAATATGTGAGGTTGCTGTCTTTCAGAATTAATAAGGCGTGCCCATGCCTTATGCAAAGTCCTGATCTATTTGTGTACTTTTTGAGTTCCAAATTTGTTCTTTTAATTTGTGATATTGAATCCATTTTGATCTAAATTCTCCACATAATCCACAAAACATAAAATATGATTAACATCCACAATTTAAGCATTTAAAATCAATGGAATAAGAGGAAATATCACAAATTAAATAGAAAATATGCGCTCTATCAAATCCCCCCACACTTAGACAATGATTGTCCTCAAGCATAAACTAGCTCAAGTTAATGAGTTGCTCTCATCATCATTCATTCTTCTATCTCCACAATTCAACACAAGGCTAGTCACTTCAACAATTTTTTCCAAAATCCACATGTGGTGGGATTTAACACCTTACATTTGATTCATACATTACGCTCAAAATGTTAAGGGTGTAAATTATATATGTACTCTCAAGTCAAAGCATAGAAAACTCCTACCTTTGGCTTGCTAATATATCACATTGGAGCCACCAATGGTTTTGAATGCAAAGTATGGGTCTTAACACCGGTTGTAATGGGGCTTGGGTAAGGTGGGATAAAAAGGACACATTTTTGGCGATTTTCATTGAAGGAATTATATGAACTTCTTCGTAAGAACTCACTTAAAATTCATGTACTTCAATCATATCACTCCATACCCCAGTGTAGTTTATATCCTTTCACCTCTCGTGAGTATCCCCTCAACAACTACCAATGAATTACAATATGGGTGTTAATTTCAATCAACTTGAAGGCACGAAATATAGACCAAGCAATTCAAACCACTCATAAGCACATGTAATGGGAGTAAACACCCTCACAAGGTACTTCTCTCTTCGCACAAAGTGTATAAAGGTGAGAATTTTCACTCAGCACACTGCATGGAGAATTTATTGCCACAGACTGCTCAGATGTCATGACCGGAGCTAACTACAACACAAGTACAAAGTAAATGTCTTTATTTGGTTGTAACGGGGCTTCGGGTTAGGTAGGATAAAAGGAAAATATTTAGGCTAAGTTGAGAGGAGAGTTCACAAGCTGATTCAATTTAAAACGATATCTCTTCCTCCAACTTTCAATATGATTTTTCCATAATTTCCTAGCATCCAGTCGATTCAGCCCTTGACTCTTATTATGCACGTGGGTTATTCTCTTCACGGGAATTTTTTTTTTTTTTTAAATCTTGATTTCTTTTTTACCTCATTATCACTTAAACATTGAATAGCACAAAGTGAAAGCTCCCATTTTTCTGAAGCTAAGACTGTCTCATACTTCTCAATTAATACAAGCTTGTGAAATTCCTCTCTTGTGGGTTCAAGATAGAGGTAACATGAAAGAACCGGAATCCATGGCTTGTAACATGGCAACAAAATTCCAAAGATAGGCTAAAGCTCAAAGAGGCTTCTATTGGTACATGTATCATGGTAAGCTCTTTAAGAAGGCCAAATTGGGTTTCACCTAATGTCTTTACTATATTTTGCACTTGAATCAAGAAACTACAACAGCATGCATAAGAGAGCACATCCAAGAACAAACAAACCATGCAGGACACACATCAAAGAATTAAGAGCCTAATATAAAGGTAAAAATAGCTCATGGGCTCAAAAACTCACGAATTACGGTTTATATGTGTTACCCCCATCCATTTATGAGATATAGGTCATCGCTCAGTCCTAGTTTCGAACTCAAAATTTTGGTGACCAAGGATTAATACCAAAAAGAGTAGAGTTAGGTTAATCGAAGTGGTGTTACAACACATCAACTTTGGTTTGACTCAATTAGGTATATATTGCAAATCGACTACTTTATCCCCCCAAACATTTCTTTCACATCATAAGTCTTTGATTTTCAATGTTTGTTATTCTCAACCAAAATAATTTGAAGCACAAGTGAATAAGCCCATATATTCCTTCAATGCAAGGTTCAAGAGAATGGAATATTAGCAAGGAATAGGAGTTCTCGTGGCTTTTATTGTGGTTGATTTTCAACAAAAAGGCTATGGCTCAAAAGTGACTTTCTAGTGGCATATTTCAAGGTAGGCATTTTAAGAAAGCTAAATTTGGCTTCACCTAAGTGTCCATACTTATTCTGTGCATTCAATTACCAAGATGCATCTCAACATGCATAACAAAGCAAGTTCTAGAAGAAATCAACGACGCTTGACAATCACACAATCAAAAGAATAGAGCATGTCGTAGTGTTAAATGTGAATGCTCAAGGGGCTCAAAAACTCACAAAATAGGATCAACGCGCATCAAATCCCACACACTCTTCGATCAATCCCTATCAAAAGCAATTATTCCAATGAAATGAACAAGAAATCAATTACTTATCCAATTTGTCATTTTTTTTTCTTTTTTTTTTCGAGATAGAGCAAACATGAAATATAATGAAAGAAAAGAAAATAGAATTAAAATTAAAACAGAAAGTGTAAATTAAGCAAAAGGCAAAAGCATCTCCCACCTTAATCTAAACATTGTCCTCAATGTTGCAAAAAGAACAAAAATTGCAAAAATTTGACGATAGAGGACTTCCCTGAAGATATGTAGCTATGAACTGGATGGTGGCGAAGGCGGGTTGAATCCCATGTGAGCAAAGAAGGCATTTTGATTTCTTTCCATTCTTGCAAGCTGACGCTCAATCCTATCAAATTGGTCCTCATTACGTCTTGTGGCCAACCCCGTGGATGTGGATGCAGAAGCATGGTAGGGAATGATGGCCCTTTCAGGGTTTCTGGCGGTAGGAATCGTTCGAGTAGCCCGAGGTGCAATGGGCCCTGGTTCATGGAATTTGTACGTGCTGCCATCCTTCCAAACCAAACCCATGATCTCCAAGCAATGCAAGTCCAGTGGTTGCATCTCGCAAGAAACATGAAGATCATTATTAATAGGATCAATCAAATTTTCGTGAATAGCTAACTGAGTGATCAAAGATCCTAAAATTAAAGGACGCTTAGTCAGAACATTAGCAAATTGTGAGGCCAACCAGTAACCAAGATTCACCTTGATTTTGTTCAACATGCACCATAAGAAATAAAATTTACATTTTGACAATACAGCTGCCGAGTCTTTCCTACCCGAAAATGTGAATGCAAGAAACCTATGTATGTATTTTAAGGCAGGATCACGAAGGAATGAATCTTTGGATTTGCTCGGGTGATAGAAATTTGAGGTGGACAGTGTTCTGTACAAAGAAACTAGTTCAAAATTTTCCCTATAATCACATACACTACTCAAATATTCATCGGTTTCAGAATAATCCTTGTCAAAAAAACCAAATGCTAAGTTGAAATCAGTGATTGAAAGTTTGAAATATTTCCCCATGAGTCTAAATTGAACCACCCGATGGCTATTCAATGTGAAATCATCGGGTTTGTTGAATTCAAAAGTGGTGTAAAACTCCCTAACGAGTTCAATGTAGGCAGGATGCTGAATAGAAAAATAAGAACGCCAAACTATATTTTCAATAAGCTCAAACACATTCCTATCAATATGCAAAGATTCCATGGTATTTCTATCAATGTATTTGCAAGGTATGATGTCCTTATCACAAATTTTCCTATAACGTTCTTTGTCCTTTTTCTTAGTGAATTGCAAACGCCTATTCAAATCTGAATCGGAAGGTGGAAGAATGTGCAAACCTTTACCAAGTCGAGCTCGTTTGCGTGCAGGAGGATTGGCCTCAGCAGGGGCTGATCTTGTGTCTGCAGGGGGAGGCGATCGCACAGCTTTCTTCGAGCTCCCACGGCTAGATTGAGGTACTTTGTCTCTACCCATAATGCCCAATTCGAGTTGTTGCTACTGCAGGGTAAAGTGAAATTGGAACGTGATTGTGGTGATAGAAAAGAGAAGGGGCAGGGGTGAGAGTGCAGAGGAGGCTCGTGGATGGAGAGATAAGGGCCGCAGGCTGGTGAGAGGAAGGTTGAGGTGCGGGAAGATGACTAGTGGTGGTGGGTGGTTAGGGTTCCGGCGGAAGAGGGGGGGCGGTGGTATGAGCGGTGTGGTGCAGAGGTGAAGGGGTTTGGGGCGACGGGTCGAGAGAAAAAGGGGCACGACGTCGCGCCAAAGAGAGGCGAAGGTTTGAGTGGATGACGATGGCTTAACCATCGGTGGGTGGGTGAAGTCGCGACGGTGAAAGATGAGGAGAGAGAGAAGGGCAGGTGTGAGCGGTGCAATGTGGCTAGGTATGTCAACGAGCCGAGCCTCGAGCCGAACATCAAGGCTCGAACTTGGCTCGAGCTTTTTAGGACCGAGCCTTTTTAGCCCGAGCCAAAGCTCGGCCAAAAATTTGAGGCTCGGCTCGAGCCCAAGCCAAGCCGGCCCGTTTTTTTTTTTTTCGGCGAATGAATATGAATTGTATTTGTAATTACTTAATGAATTATACACAATAAATGTAGTTAAAATATCAAACATAAGATTTAATAAAAATGTAAACGTAGATTTCGCAAAGTCTATCTATACTAAAATTAAATTACTAGTTGTTATATATATATTCAATAAAGGTTACAAGTTACATTCTTACAAGTTACAACCCTCCTCCTTTTTTCGGGCTTGGGACCGGCTATGATCAACATAGGCGGAGTTAAAAATTGTACACGAATAAAAAATCTCGTGTACAATTTTTTTTAAAATATAATAATTTAAATTACACAAAATGATTTTTAAAAACTTAAAATTTCTTCTATCTTAAGTATTGCTCCAAGTCCTCGGCCATGATGCTATCGACTTTATCTTGAAGTCGTAAATCTGCACATTCCCAATCCTTCAAACATACAAGAGCTTCTAATATGTCTTCCTTCAGTTTTGATCGTTCGTCTAACAAAATCCTACCACTTAAACTAAATGTAGCCTCCGATGCCACGGTGGACACCGGAGGTGTTAGTAAATCACGTGCAATTTTTGCTGCAACTGGATATTGTCTTTCATTACACCTCCACCAAGTTAAAACATCAAAATTATCTAATTCTTGTGGTGTTAAAACACTGCGAACGTCCACACACATGTACCTAGCTAATTCAGATGGAATTTCAACGTTTGTACCACATATCGATCTAGATGTGTTTCCACTGGAACTAATTGAGGGAGCACTTACATTTGTATTAATAAAGTCCCATAAAGAATTAGAATGCGTTGGAGTACTTTGGGAAACATTAGTTTGGGAACTAGAACTACATTGATCTTTTTTTGCAGTATAATAATTGTACATTTCACATAATAAAGATTCCACATTAACATGTGATAATTCTATATTTAAATTTTGTGAAATTCCCTTTATAATAGCCTTAGTGCCCATTAAATTTAATCGAGGATCCATCACCGATGCTAAAACAAATAAAGAAGGTAATTCTTCCCAATATTTGCAAAATTTTAACTCCATGGAGCTGACTACAACATTAAAAATAGGCAAATTTCTTTATTGATTGAATGTTTGTGCAATATGAAAAAAGCGATGTAAAACAAGTGAAGATGTTGGGTAATAAACACCACTGCATGCATTTGTGGCATCATAAAAGGCTTTTAAAAATCTTTTTACACAGAATGCAACTTCCCATTCCCACTCTTCTAAATTATTGTCAGATCCATACGTATGTCTACCATTATAATACATTGAAATAATTTTATCATAATTTTCACATGAGTGTAACATAAGGTATGTAGAGTTCCATCTATGTGACACATCCGTAGCAAATGAATGTTCTTCTAAACTATACTCAGCACACAAACTATTAAATGCTTGTTTTCTTGATGGTGATACATTTATGAAATTTATTGCTTGTCTAATTTTATCTAAGGAATTTTCAATATGTTTTAAACCACTTTTAACAATTAAGTTGATAATGTGACAAACACAACGTTGGTGAAAAAATAAACTATAATATGCAGGGTTAAAATCAGAAATAAATTTATCAATAACAACCTTATTAACGCTAGCATTATCAAAAGTAAAACTACGAATCATATCTTGCATACTGAATTCTTGTATAATCCTTTTTAAAACTAAATGTATGTTAGCGGCATTATGAGGATATTCTACTAATCTAAATGCAATAATTTTTTTGTGTAAAATCCAAAGATTATCAATGTAATGAGCTGTGGCAGCAAAATAACCTTTTTTGTTACCACCAGACCATAAATCAGATGTAAATGAAATAACAGTCTCATATGTTTTTAAGGCTTTAATGCTAGTTTCTTTCCTTTTGTTATATAATTTTACGCTGTCTGCACGAAGTGTATTTCTACAATAAGGAGTATACCTGGGTTGAAGATAATTCTGCACAAGTCGGGTGAAATGAACAGAGTCAATTAAGGAAAGGGGCATCTCAGCGGTCGCCACATATGCAGCCATACCTTCGCAAAATCTTTCTTGCGAATACACAAAGGTTGAAAGAGTAGTACCAGAAGGTCCAGAACCACCAAAAACAAGCTGGGACTGTGTTGGGTCACCAACCGGTTTCGCTTTGCATGTCCTTTCTATGTGCCGATTCAAATGTGACGTGCTTGACTCGGGCTTCTAGCTCATTTCCTTACCACAGTAATTGCAGCACGCTTTCCATATATCAACTCCATTTTCAACACCAACTTTTTTTCTTGTCATATGTTGCCAGCAATCCGATGACTCTTTTTTAACTCATTTTATTTCAACAACTTCCTCCTCTTGGATATCATCCAAGTCAATGGGAGTATTTTGGGAGACATCGATATGAGAGGGAGTACTAGAACTACCCCTGAATTGGTTAACTTCATCGCTGTTAAACTCCATACGTATTGTAGTGTAGAATGTAGTTTCAAATTTGAAAGTTGAAAGTTGAAACTGAGAGAAATATTATCACAAGAATTGAAGAATATAGAGAAATAGAGAATTGAATAGAAATTATAGCAAACAAATTAATATTATGACGAAATGAAAAAACTTGTAACTTGTAAGTGAATTCAGAATTGTGAATTATCAAACAAAATACGACCTATTTATAGAAAAAAAAAACGTGGGAAAA
Source organism: Ligustrum vulgare (assembly GCA_963555705.1). Lineage (NCBI taxonomy): Eukaryota > Viridiplantae > Streptophyta > Magnoliopsida > Lamiales > Oleaceae > Ligustrum > Ligustrum vulgare. The sequence goes on along the minus strand of OY743177.1, from coordinate 22,785,047 downwards.
CAAAAAAAAAAATTCAAATTTCAAATTTCAAATTTTCAAAAAAAAAAATCTGCATAATTCAAATACAGATCAAAAATCAGATCAATTTGTAGAAAGTAGCAACCAGGCAGCACGATTGCGTGTTGCAACCGTGTTGCAGGCAGCTATACACGGGCCGTTCTAGCCCGTGTATTCGGGCCAAATTTGCCCACACACGGGCCGGCGGGCCAAACGGGCTGGCCCCGGCTCGAGCCCAGTGAATATTTTTGGGCTCGACTAGAGCTTCAGCTCGGTCCTACGAGTCTCGAGCCGAGCTTAGTCCGAGCTACCCGAGCCGACGAGCCGTTTTGACACGCCTAGATGTGGCGGTAGATAGAAGAGATGGTTGAAGGCGGTGGAGGCTTTGGAGGCGAGGACCGGCGATGGTGGTTCGACCGGTGGCGTCTGGTTGAAGAAGGAGGTGAGTGGCGGATGATTGAGGAGGAACGAGTGGCTGCAGCGGTTGTGTGAAGAAGGAATGGAGGAAGGCGGTGATTTTGAATCAGAATAGGGTTTTTAAAAAAAAAATTCCTTTTTTATTTATTTATTTTTTCTTCTTTTTATTTTTATTTTTTATTTTCAGGCTTGTAATCCGAGATGGACATTGGTTAAGGCGTGGGCATGCCTTATTCAAAGTTGATAACAATGAGCTTGTAATCCGAGGTGCACTTTGGTTAAGGCGTGGGCACGCCTTATTCCAAGTTTTACTCCACTATTTGAACCAAGTACTTTCTCCATAGAGCGTGCCCACGTCCTAATAAAGATTCATATATGCCCAAAAATTAAAACACAGGCAATTTCACCTCTAAAATTACATGAATTGTGAAATACATAAATAAAAATAAACAAATATATTAAAATAAATAAAGAGATAAAAATGCTTTTTAAAACTAAAGAAAAAAAAATTTCAGGTTGCCTCCCGGAAGCGCTTTTCTTTTACGTCTTTGGCTAGATGTTCCCATCGCTCAATTAGTGTAGGTTGGACATTCTAAATCGAATTGATCAACATTACATACCGAAAAGCCTTCATAAAAGGTTAAGCGATGTCCATTGACTTTAAACATCTTACCAGTATCCAATCCTTGAATTTCAACTGCACCATGAGAATATACATTAGTAACTAGAAAAGGGCCTATCCATCTAGAACACAACTTACCAGGAAATAATTTCAATTTAGAATGATAAAGTAAAACTTTCTAACCAATAGAAAATGTTCTCCTGGAAATCATCTGATCATGAAACACTTTTGTCTTTTCCTTGTAGATCCTTGAGTTCTCATAGGCATCATTGCGGATCTCTTCCAACTATTGCACTTGCAATTTTCTTTGCTCCCCCGACTCATCCATTCGCATATTGCACTGCTTAATGGCCCAATATGCCCTATGTTCTAACTCTACTAGAAGGTGACAAGGTTTACCAAATACCAAATGATAAGGAGACATACCTATAGGAGTTTTGTAGGCCGTTCGGTAAGCCCAAAGTGCATCATCAAGCCGTAGACTCCAATCCTTTATGTCTGGGTTGACAGTCTTTTCAAGTATGGATTTGATTTCTCTGTTGGATACTTCAGCATGTCCATTAGTTTGCGGGTGGTATGCAGTAAAGACGCGGTGGGTAACATTGTATTTCTTCAAAAAAGCTTCCATCACTCTATTGCAAAAGTGAGTCCGCGATCACTAATGACAGCTTTAGGCGTCCCGAACCTAACAAAAATATGAGATTTGACAAAATCTGCAACCACTTTAGCATCATCAGTTCGGGTGAATTTAACTTCCACCCACTTTGAAACATAATCCACAGCAAGAATTATGTAAACATTACTATTAGACGAAAGGAAAGGACCCATGAAATCAATACCCCACACATCAAATATTTCACAAACAAGAATAGGGGTGAGTGGCATTTGATCTCTACGTCCTATTGTTCCAGTTTTCTGACATTGTTCACGAGATTTGCAAAACATGTATGAATCATGAAATAAAGTAGGCCAAAACAATCCACACTCTAGTAATTTACGGGCTGTTCGCTTATGACCAAAATGTCCTCCACAAGCATATGAATGACAAAATTTTAAAATTGAAGGAATTTCTTGTTGAGAGACACACCTACGAATAATTTGGTCAAAACAATGTTTCCACAAATAAGGGTCGTCCCACACATAATATTTAGCATCACTCTTTATCCTATCTTTTTGAGCTCTAGAAAAATCATGTGGTAGCGTTCTAGTAACTAGATAATTAACAATATCAGCGTACCAGGGTATTGCTTCTTTGATAGAAAATAGATGCTCATCTGGAAAATTATCCTTTAATGGTGATGGCTCTTCACTTATGGTTAATCTGCTGAGATGATCAGCAACCAAATTTTCTGTGCCCTTTTTATCCCGTATCTCTAAGTCAAACTCTTGTAGCAAGAGAATCTAATGAATCAGCCTAGGTTTCGCCTCCTTCTTTGAAAACAAGTACTTGAGAGCTGAATGATCAGAATAAATAATCACCTTAGTACCAAGCAAATATTGACGGAGTTTTTCTAAAGCAAAAACAACAGCTAAAAGTTCTTTTTCCGTGGTTGAATAGTTGCTTTGTGCGTTTTCAAGTGTTCTGGAAGCATAGTAAATGGCATGATGAGCTCTTCCAACTTTTTTTCCAAGCACAGCACCTACTGCATGATTACTTGCATCACACATGATTTCAAATGGGAGGTTCCAATCAGGTGGTTGGATAATTGGGGCTGAGGTGAGCATATCCTTCAATTTATCAAACGCTCCTTTGCACGCCTCGTCAAATTCAAACACCATATATTTTTGCAATAATTTACATATGGGCTGAGTGATCTTGGAAAAATCCTTGATAAAGCGCCTGTAAAAGCCTGCATGTCCAAGAAAAGAGCGAATTTCCTGAACAGTTATGGGGTAGGGCAAGGATTTAATAATATCTATCTTAACCTTATCAACCTCAATACCCTTAGAGGACACAACATGGCCTAAAATAATTCCTTGATCAACCATAAAATGACATTTTTCATAGTTCAAAACTAAATTTGTTTCTATGCATCTGCCAAGAACTTTTGTAAGGTTAGTTAAACATGAATCAAAAGAATTGCCACAGACTGTAAAATCATCTATGAATACCTCTATGATGTTCTCCACATAATCAGAAAATATACTAAACATACACCTCTGAAATGTAGTAGGGGCATTGCAAAGTCCAAATGGCATCCGTCTATACGCAAAGGTGCTGAACGGGCACTTGAATGTGGTCTTCTCTTGATCTTCCGGTGCAACTGGGATCTGGTGAAAACCTGAATAACCATCAATACAACAATAATGAGTACGACCTGCTACACGCTCAAGCATTTGATCAATAAATGGGAGGGGGAAGTGATCTTTTCTAGTTGCAGCATTTAACTTCCTATAATCAATACACACCCGCCACCCATTTTCAACACGAGTAGGGATCATCTCACCTTCAGAATTTCTAATCACTGTTATACCTATTTTCTTTGGGACTTCCTGGACTGGACTCACCCATTTACTGTCAGAAATTGGATAGATCATACCTGCATCAAGAAGTTTTAAAATTTCTTTCTTTACCACTTCCATCATTGGTGGGTTCAGTCTTCGTTGGACTTCTCTAGAGGGTTTACAATCTTCTTCCAATAGTATCCTATGCATGCAAGTAGAGGGACTCAATTCCTTAATGTCAGCTATAGTCCACCCGATTGCTTGTTTATACTCTCTAAGCACCCGAGTCAATTTCTCTTCCTCCAAGGGAAAGAGTTTCTTGGAAATAATTACCAGGAGCATTTCTTCTTCTCCTAAGAATACATACTTCAAATGGTCTGGTAGGGGTTTCAATTCCAATTTTGGTGCCTGCTCAATAGAAGAAAGAAGTTTTGTGTGAGAACTAGGCAATTCAATTTGAGATACATTATACCTTATCAGTCCAAGCGACTTAAGTTCATGAATTGCGTCCTGCAAATCAAAATCCAACGCAAAAATCATAGCCTTCTCTAGTCCATCACAAGTGAGGTTCCTGCTAAGTGCAACATTCAACTTATCATCATCGTTAAGATCAAAAATATTTTGTGCTAGAGAGTCGATGACATCCATAACATAAACAAGGGACACATCACTAGGATATCTTATGGCTTCATAAATATTAAATTTAATGATTTCACCATCAAACTCCATTGTGAGTGTTCCAGCATGCACATCAATTTTTGTCCTAGATGTTTTAAGAAATGGTCTTCCTAGTAAAATTGGTGTAGGATTAGAAGAATCATCTTCCTCCATATTAAGTACATAAAAATCAACAGGAAAAACTAATTCATTTACTTGAACCAAAACATCTTCTAAGACTCCCTCAGGGTACACATTGGACCTATCAGCTAATTGAATAATCACGCATGTTTCTTTCAATGGACTAGTATTTAAAGATGAGTAAAGGGACAAAGGCATGACATTTATTGAAGCTCCTAGATCTAGCATGGCCTTCTCGACTCTAACCTTACCTACTTTACAAGGGATGGTAAACATACCTGGGTCCTTGCATTTAGGTGGTAGTTTTTTCTGGAGAACAGCTGAAACATTTTCTCCAACACTTATCTTTTCATTCACTTTTAATTTTCTCTTGTTTGTGCACAATTCCTTAAGAAATTTAGCATATCGAGGCACCTGTTTAATTGCATCGAGTAAGGGAATATTTACCTCAATTTTTCGAAATGTTTCCATGATTTCCTTTTCTTCTTACTCCTTCTTAGATTTGTTCAATCTTGTAAGAAATGGAGGAGGTATCACATTGGGGTTGTTCTTTGTCAAGTACTTCAGGTTGGTCAACATGACGTTGTGGGATGACTTCCTTTTCAGTTTCCTCTCCCTTACTACCTGGCTTTGACTTACTAGGCTCTTTCAGTTCCTTCCCGCTTCTCAGAGTGATTGCACTGGCATTTTGTTTTGGGTTGACAATGGTTTGGGAAGGTAGTTTGACTTGAGATTCCAATCGGCTCACAGTTGACGCCAATTGACTCATTTGAGTCTCCAAATTCTTCATGCCTGTTCTCGTTTCCTGTTGAAATTGTTGTGTATTAGTTGCAAGTGATTTCACAATTTCTTCTAGAGACATACCTGAGCTCTAAGAAGATTGTTGCGGTTGAGGTGTAGGCTGTCTAGGTTGGAATTGTTGGAACTGTTGGAATTGCAGCTTGGTCTGATAACTAAAGTTGGGATGATCCCTCCATCCTGGGTTATAAGTATTTGAATAAGGATCATACTTCAGTTGAGGTGGGCCTGAAAATCTCCCAGCTGCATTCGCTTACTCAAATGAATCTTCTTGGAGAGTTGGGCATGTATCCGTTGGATGACCAGTGGCAGCACAAATTCCACATGCCTTAACTTGTTGCATATTTCCTCCAGCCATTTGTTGAACAAGAGATTTTAGATTTTCTATTTGATTTTCAAAGGAAGATACATTTACCTCGTTCACTCTTTTTACAGGAGTATCTTGTGTGAATCCAAAATGCTGTGTGTTAGCGGCCATGATGGAGATCAGATCCCTAGCGGCAATTGGGGTTTTATTCACTATGGCTCCTCCGCTAGCTGCATCCATCATTTTCCTCTCCATTGGTAACAATCCCTCATAGAAGTATTGAATGAGTAATTGTTCAGAAATTCCATGTTGGGGGCAGCTTGCGCACAACTGTTTAAACATTTCTCAATATTCATGCAAGGCTTTAGTATCTCTCTGTTTGGTTCCACATACCTCTCTTCTGATGTTTGCAGCTCTTGAGGCTGGAAAAAATTTGTCAAGAAATAATCTGACCATTCCTGTCCATGTAGCTACAGAACCTGGTGGTAGATAGAACAGCCAATCTTTTGCTTTGTCAGCTAGTGAGAATGGAAAATTCCGCAGCTTGATTTGTTCTTCAGTCACTCCTTGTGGTTTCATACTTGAACACACCATGTGGAATTCCTTCAGATGTTTGTGGGGATCTTCATTCTCGAGCCCATAGAATTTGGATAGCAAATGGATCAGTCCAGATTTCAATTCAAATCCCACATCTAAGACTGGATACTGAATGCAAAGTGGCTGTTGATTTTCATTTGGTGCAGCCAATTCCCTTAAGGTTCGTTCCTCATTGGCCATTGCTTTCTCTTGCTCAGTTTCAGAACCACTAGAAGAATCAGTTGTTGAATCTGTCGGGTCAACTACTAAATTCAATCTGGTTTGTTTGCGCAACTTGGCTTCCTTCCTCAATTTCCGAGCTGTCTTCTCAATTTCAGGGTCGTATTGCAACTCACCTGTATGAGAACAACGGGGCATAAAAGAAATAAAGAAATAAAGAAATTAGTAAAAGATATAAAAATAAATAAACAAATAAATAGATAACAGTAAATGAAAAATTAAATTTGATCAAGAGACGCTCGTTCATTATTTCCCTAATCAATAAACAATCCTAGATACGATCGTATGATTTAATTTACCAATAGTATTAATTTCTAGAGAGACGGTCAATTCTAACCAACAAATCCACACGCGTAATTCATTTAAATTAGGTTATATGTCTTCATAACATGAGTCAAAAATCAATCTATAATTAACTATGTTATTTCTCACTTATACTAGAAAACCTAAACAATTACGGATTTAGATTCCTAATTGACCAAGTATCATTTAGACGATTAAAACAACGTGCACTTTGAATTAATCAATCAAAATAACAACTTCAATTCACAGAGTAAAGACATATAAATAGAGAACAATTAAAGAAACAATTAAATTTAATTAGATATTTCAATTCTTGGTGAATCAAAACTTCGAATAACCTTGAACTGGAATAATAATTTAGCTACTCACAAACATTATAAATCAAAAACTAAAATAAATAAAATCAAATAAAAATCAAACTCTCAGTTGAACAGTAATGTGTTAGCCTCCTCCTTTTTCTCTCCTTTCTCGTACGTGAGTCCTCCTTTTTTCTCCTTTTCCTTTCTTTTCTTTTTTTACGTGAGTTGTGCTCCTTTTTCTCCCATAATTTCCTTACTTAATTCCCAGCCTTTTCTTACCTTTTTGTTCCCCAAAATTTCTTTCCTTTCCTTGATTCCCAGCTTTTTTTGTAGTGCCCTTCTCAATTGCCTTGTTGGGCCTCCTATCTCTTCCATGGTCCAACTTAAGAGTAACCATGGGCCCAAAAAATTACATTGCTGTGCTAATTCGCTCTTCCATTTATGGGCATGGCTGATTCTTCATAATAGAGTTATTTGCTGTCAATTTTCAAGTCCAACATTTGAGTCCATTTACCTCCAAAGTCTACAAGTCCAGCCCATTAAATATGTGAGGTTGCTGTCTTTCAGAATTAATAAGGCGTGTCCACGCCTTATGCAAAGTCCTGATCTGATTGTGTACTTTTTGAGTTCCAAACTTGTTCTTTTAATTTGTGATATTGAATCCATTTTGATCTAAATTCTCCACCTAATCCACAAAACATAAAATATGATTAACATCCACAATTTAAGCATTTAAAATCAATGGAATAAGAGGAAATATCACAAATTAAATAGAAAATATGCGCTCTATCATTTTCTATAAGAGAAGTTTCGAATAATGATTTCTTGTTTGATACTCCACATATCCCATAAAGATAGACTCAATTCTATTTTTACACGGATTAAGAAAATATAATTATTATGGATAATTATATTCAAACCACAATTTTTTATGTCTACACCACATTTTAATCACATGAAAGATTTTTAATATTTGCTAACTTTTGCTTGTATGTCCTCAATATTTTTACAAAGCATTATTATTTTTAACATTCAATTAATTAATATATTTTGTTTTTAATCACAATTTTATTTCCAAATATTCCGCTAATTGTCCATTGAAAAGAGGGGGAAATATTTATTTTTTACTTTTGTATTAGTTATTTACTTCAATTATTTAAAAATACGATAGATAAATAAATATTTTTTTCCCCTCATAAGAAATATTTTGAATAAAAATTATCTTTATGAACAAGATATGAAAATTAATAGATGATTGGTAATAAAAAATTTATATAAAAAATTTGGGAGCATCTTATTATTATTATTATTATTATTATTATTATTATTATTATAAAGTAAGTTAGGTCCTTAGATTTTGCCTCCAAAAAGTCCCACCAAAAGTTCCCCCAAATGATTCCCCCTCCTCCAGTTGCTTCTCTTAAAAGTCTCAGTGATTAATAAATTCATTAAAAATTAAATATATATAAAATTAAATGTGTGCGGTGACGATTTTTGAATTCAACATTAAATGAGCACAGCTTTTTAAAGTAGTGATGTGAAATGATTGACACATCACATTTTCGTCTCTTTTCCCTCCATTGGTTATTCATCCCTAAGCAATAAACAAGTTGCCTTTGTCTATTTAAAAAAAAAGAACCAGCATCTCTGTTATTTTTCACCATCTTCCGTAAAGATGTAGGAAAGGTAATGAGTCATAAAGAATGTAGTTTTTTTTTGACGTTTTTATTAAAAAAAATTGACCTTTTTTTTTTTATCTTCTTCATTGTTGCAGCGAAATGGCTCCCATTATTGACATGCTATCGGACATCGACCCAACGAAGACACAATGGGCTTTCAAGGTTCGAGTTGTACTATTATGGGATAGTTCTAGTTTCGGAAATAATGAGGAAATTTACAGTTTGGAGATGATTTTGGTCGACGGAAAGGTTTGTAAAAATAGCCTTACACTGGTCGAAAATATTTTCTTATTACAAGCCTCATGAAGATGAATCTTAGGTTGTTATGTCAGGTTTAGTAAAGTATTATGAGCTTGAAGCGTGTAAAAGACCCGATATGTGATAAACTTGATAGTTTGCATTTTTTGTCTCTAAGAAATTGGTAACACAAACATAACATTATATTACTTTCAACGCAGTTAGTCACAATGTAATACGTCGACCGAATATCCACATTGTAATAATGGGTACTTTGCATTTTCAGTTTGCAAAAATGTTGATAGAAACATAACATTAAAGTACTTAATGATATATTTGAGGCAGGAAATCATATAGAATCTAACTGAGCCGACTGTAAATCAAAGGCTAATATATGTTGTCCTAAGCAAATTAGTTATAGTCTATTTTAGAACAATAACTCATACAAAATGTACTTACAGTTTAATACATGCAGAATATCAAACAATCAAATTGTGAGTTATACAAGCATGTCCATAAGTAGAATAAGTATAAACATTACACTGTGAAGGTGTTAAAAAAAAAAAAAAAAGCATGTTGATGTGATAATTGAAGCTAGCCACTGGGGATCTGCAAACAGTTTGAGAATTATATTTGCAACATTGTTATATTCTAATTCTCTTTCAAGACCCGAATTTGTATGGGATGAGTATTAACGATACTTATCAGATGATATTCAGTACAGGCAGCCAAGAATTTGCATCATAACGATATTACGATCATCCTTTACTCCTTAATAATAATAATAATAATAATAATAATAATAATAATAATAATAATAATAATAATAATAATAATAATAATAATAATAATAATAATAACAACAACAACAACAACAACAACAACAACAATGATAACACTAATAATAATAATAATAATAATAATAAGTAAAATTTAAAATTGCAGGATTCTAATTGTGTTGCTTCACATTTATTAACATGCAGAATTGGAACTCAGCGATGATGTACTAAAGGATTATACTCTAGCCGAGATTGAAAAAATTTTAACAATGCCTTTCCCGTTGGTCGTTGATGTTTCTGTACGCCAAAGCGGGCTCATTCAAGATGAATTGCATTATGATAGAGATAACTTGGCAGAAGAACATCATAGATTTGTATTGAATCTAACTGATGAGCAAAAAATTGTTTATGAAACAATAATTCATGTTGTTGATGAGGGTGAAGGTGGGGTATTCTTTCTTTATGGGTATGGAGGTACAAGAAAGACATTTGTATGGAAAACCCTATCCGCAGCAATACGATCAAAAGGACAGATTGTATTAACTGTTGCATCAAGTAGTATAGCATCTTTTCTTCTACCGGGCAGAAGAATGGCTCATTCTAGATTTGCTATTCCTCTAACTCCCACTAAAGATTCAACATGCAAGATTAAGCAGGGTAGTCCTTTAGCTGAACTAATTATCAAAACTGATCTTATCATTTGGGATGAAGGTCCTATGATGAACAAGTAATGTTTTGAAGCGTTAGACAGGACTATGAGAGACATATTGAGATTTAGCAATCCAGTGAGCTTGACACAACCATTCGATGGCAAAACCGTTGTCTTTGGAGGTGATTTCAGACAGATATTTCTAGTCATTCCAAAGGGTACCAGACAAGATATTGTGCTTGCAACTATTAACTCCTCATACTTATGGCAACATTGCAAAGTTTTGAAATTGACAAAGAACATGAGGCTCCAAAGACCAAACTCAGACATTGATACTGGAGAGATAACTTCCTTCTCATCATGGATTTCAACTATTCGAGATGATACAATTGGTGGACTAAATGATGGGCATGCTTTGATTGAAATACCTGATGATTTACTGATAAAAGGAACAGACAATTTAGTTGCATCAGTGGTAGAGAGTACGTATCCAAATTTCTCAGAAAGAGTCAACGACCCGTCATATTTGCAGGAAAGAGCCATATTGGCCCCAAGTTTATTCACAGGCAGTTAGTATAGTTCCTCTTTACATGAAGTTTTATGAGCTTTAATTGATCTATTGGATTATTTTTATGTAGGGATGACAACGGTGCGAAGAGTCCTCAAATTCAACCGGTACCTGATTCGAATAGGACCGGAAATTCTCGACAAAGGCGGTGATGGGGGATTGAGATGAAAAAGTATTCCCGAACTGGGGACGAGAATGACGATTCTCATCCCAAGCTCGTCCCCAATTAACAAGTCCACTTAAAAAATCCCAAGAAAAAAAAATCATAAGCTCAAAGATGAAATACTATGCCCAATTACTTATCTCGAAGTCCAAATATTTTATCTCCAACCAAACACTATATTTCAGATTCTCTTGACTCGATGACACTTCATCTCTCAACACATGAGCATTGGTCATCTATTAGAAGGAATTCTAATTCACTTTCCATAAATATTTGGACTGCATTCTACTCAAAGACATCTCCAATGCATTACATAGATTGGAATTGATGTGTCAATGAAATAGACGAATTTCTAGAGAACGTGGATAAATAGACGAAGAAATCTAAAATTAACTCTCCAATGGACTTACTTCTATATTTAAATAATATTGATTATGAGGATTTTTTTTAAAATTTTAAAATTAATTACTATACATAAATTGAGCCTTATCCACTGAATTTCTCACCATATAAAGAGTCCAAATATAAAAAACTTGTATCATACAACCTGATTGACTAACATCTTTATTTATAATAATTAAATAATTATAAAAATAAAAAAAATGCTGACTCATCAGGTTCCATGGAGCATGTCTAGATGTAGACGGAACATCCTACAATATCTATTTTTTAAGTCACATAAGCTTAATATTGTAATCCACGTTGTGCATTGGAGAAGTATTTTTAGCACAATCTGCCTATTTGCTGACGTGTCAATCTTTTTTCCCAATCCTTTGAGTGCATTGGAGATGCTCTAATGTATGAATTTTATCTTTTATGATTAGATGACACGTGTAATTAAGGTATGAATAACAAAGCAAAACTATGGGTGCATTTTGTGTATTTCAATTTCATCTATTTTGTATATCTGCCTATATTACACAGATTGGGGATAATCTTAATTATTTTGTTTATTATGCTAGTTTAATTTTAGCTGGGTGGATATATAAAAGAGAAGATTATAAATTAAAAATTAGTTGCTTGAACAAGAATTAACTTTGACTAGTTTAATTTTGAGTTGTTATTTTTTAAATATAGTTTGGGCTGCATCGATAAAATGTTTTAATATCCCCATTAGTATGTATTAATTAATTGCTTGAACATGTTTTTATTTAATTCAATTAGATTTTATTATATATTAGTATTGTAGTGTTGTTGATTCTGTTGGGAACCCGGGTTGCTCTACTCACAAAAATTGATTTCTTGTGATAGATCATCCCGTTACAGGATTTTCTGTTCTATGTATTCAACTTGGAATAAATAATTTTGTGCACACAAAAAGAAAGAGATATTACCCTTGTAGCGTGCTTTACAATAATCTCTTTCCGCTACTTCTTGATTTTACCAAAACTTCAAACCCTCAAGCTTTCCTCGGTGTTCTCCAATGGCAGCTGTACAGGTGTGTGGTCACCTTTTTCAAGACCTAGGTTAAACTAGGGTTAGGGTTTCTTTGTAAAGAGGAAACACACACTACACACTTTAGTGTGTGTTTCGCCACTTTGCCAACTAGGTTAAGAAAAATAGTCTTAGGAGACTATTTGTAACATCTTTACATTCCAAAACCCTACCAGGCCTAGTACCATAACCCAGGCCCATTTCTGCACAACCCAATACAAGTAATAAGCCTGTATAAACCCATTATAGTGAAGCCACCGAGGGAACCTGATCGGACCCAATTAAACTAAGCTCCAATAAATTAATTATGACACAATCAACTCTTGATCAGTCAAAATTAATTTATTAATCACGTTTTATTCCACTAAAAGAACGAGATTGCACTCTTAGTAAAATTGAAATTACTGAAACAATTAATCAATAATTATATCCTCTGACTTATCGTTCTTACATGTTACTCCCGTCGATCAACTCGAATATTCGGAGCAAGTTAAAATGACCAAAATGCCCTTCTTCGAATATTCATAAATTCTCAACTCTCATCTTCTATCTGATAGTTCGATGTGATCCCATCACATCATAGAATTCAACAGTCACTGTCGAATTACTGAGCTCAGATTCAACTGTCCACTAGAAGAACCAGTGAGATTATGATCATACTTAAAAGGTGACGGATTCCATAATACGAATATATGTTCCTCGTTAGTTCACTTTAATTCCCAAAGTACCGAGATATTGATCAGCAATTTGATCTCACCCATTGATACCTCAAAGAACTTCAAGTTAGTAATCGAAGTCCATTATCCGATTAGGATTAAGGTCTCACGTACGATAATCAAGTGAAATTAAATTTGTACGGTCAATGTCACAAATTAATTTCACGTGGTCCCGTCCAATACGTTCCAAACGTACTCTCGATTTTATTACCAAAGTCAAAGATAGACTTTAATAAAATCGAGACGATCTTATCAAAATAAATTGTCCATATTTATTTACTGATCGTGAACGTTAATTTTAGATCGAATCACAAATTGAATCTTTCCGTGTTTAACAACTTAAACACTCAATTTGTAATATCAAATCAACCCGTGGACAAACGCAACTTCATATTAATACAATCAATTAATATTTTATTTTAAATGTCGTGAATTATACTCTATGGGCATATATAATTCCAACAATCTCCCACTTGCCCTTAGAGTATACATGAAACATCGAATCATTCATCTTGTAAACATCATCATTACATTAATGATTATGTTCTCAACAAAGATGATAACTCCTTTCGATGTAAGTCACGGTTGTATAACAAACAATCCAAGATTGTGTTATACCCAACCAATTAAACACAATATCTCCCAGTTATATTCCAATTTTGACGACTCTCGAGAGTGCTAGTCAAATCAGATCTTAATTAGTTTTAATTCATCAGATCACAAACTGAATAGATAAGCAAATATTTACTCGTTTTCTGAAAACGCTTTAGTATATGCTTTACCTCTATTCAATGATTTGATCCTGGATCAAACTAATAATCACCAACAATATCCCCAGCATAAGATATGACCTATCTAGTGCAGAGTAAGGCTTCCTATAGCCGGAGCATAAGGAACCTTCTCTATCTTACCATGAGTCTTAAGAGAATACTCATAAGATAGATAAAGTCCACAAAGAACATTATTCATTTCAAGACTTCAATATTGCAAACGTAGATAGTATCTTATTATTACATGAAACTTGAGACTATTCTATTCCATTTTTCTCCCACTCCGAAAAGTACGGATGTCTAGAAAAATAGACAGTCATCTACAAGTCCTTCATATTTAATTGTTGGTACCAACTACTATTTAATGAAAACACTCTCACATAAGTAGAGTGTCATTCAAATAAATAGTCGCGAAAACTGTCTCATCTTTCTGTATACACGAGTATACTTAAGATATATCAAGATTTTGATCAAGAACATGTATCACAATGGTTCTATCAAATTCTATATTTCATATCTTGAACAATTACCCAAATCCAAAGTTGGAAACTTGTAAGTCATGAATTTTACTTTCATGGTCTTTAATATGAACTCATCAGATTACACTTTGTAAATGATTTCCTCAAGATGCATTCAAGAAACAACATCTTGACATCCATTTGTCGTACCTCATTTTCACAATGAACGAAAATGGATAAAAGATCCAGGTAAACTTTTGCATGGCTATTGGCGAGAAGGGTTTCACAAACCCACAACCATAAGCCTTGTACTAAAGGTATCAACCTTTCCATCTACCATTCTTTTATCATCTTAAAAATCATCACACCCTATAGGTTTGACCTCATTGGGTGCGTCTACAAATATCCAAACTTGTTAGATTACTAGGAATCTAATTCCGAGTTCACATTCACCTTCCATGATTTCAAGCCTATGACTTCTACCACTTCCCTAAATGAGGAGTTCTTCTCTTATTTCAGTAGAGACTATGATGAGATTCGAAGCGCGGAATAAACGCCGAAAAGTTCCGAACTCAGGTTGTGGTTGGACGGATGAATCATGACCCGATATTCACGACGCGATGGCTCGACGATGCGGAATAAAGAACCACGACTTTCGAAACGCCACAAGGATTTGCCCAATCTCCTTGATAAGTCTCTGATTTTCAACGCCACAAATACTCTCGCGAATATTTGATAAGTTCTGGATGAACGCCACAAGATAATCAATCTTGATAAGTTTGAGTTTGTAATGTGAATCCACACAATAAACAATTAAAAAACATTCAATCTATTTTTATTCAATCACCAAAGTCCTGAATTACAATGAATGGAAAATGCGTATAAATAAGCAAAATAAAACCCTAGTCGCTAATCTACTCAAAATAGAATTCTAATTAGACTAAAATAACTAAAACTGATAAGGAAATAAAATAATGCAAAATCTGGAAAAATCTGATCCGTTAAGCAGTTACGGCCGTAAAGATGACACTTACGGCCGTAAGTGTGTTTCTGTTTAAGGTTACGGCTGTGATCCCTTATTTACGGCCGTAAATCGAAAATCTTGAGATTCTGCATTTTATCTCGAGGGGAGGTTACGGATGTGACATATGTTGGTTACGGCCGTGAAAGCTCTTCTGCATAATTTTCGATTCTTTTCGACACGGTTTGATCTTCTGATGTGATCCGGTCCAGGCATCGAAGGGCGAAGTTGAGCCATCGGCAATATGACAGTGATCTACGTGCAAAACGGAGTAAGTTCCGTGTTGGGGTCGAGCCGAGAAGAAGGACGGATCGAGCCGAATCGAGTAAAAGAAATTGTTTATGCAGAAAAGGCCTTACGGCCGTAATGGAAATCCGTCACGGCCGTAAATCATATAATCACGGCCGTAAAAGCTATTGTCACGGCCGTAATCAATTGTCGAAGAAAAAGGAAGAAATTCTGCAGAACGACGCTTACGGCCGTAAGCTTGGAAGTTACAGCCGTAACATTCAAAAAAGGGAAACTTCACGACCATAAGAAATTCGTCACGGCCGTAAATAATAAACACAGTTTTGAACAGAAAGGCCTTTACGGCCGTAAAAGAATTATTCACGGCCGTAAATGAGTAGCGGCCAGATTTTTCGGATTTTTAATTATTTTATTCCTTTTTTAGTTTTTGGTTATTTTCCTAGTTTAGTATTTTAGTTTAATTAGAAGTCTATTTTGAGTAAATTAGATGCTAGGTTATTTTGCTTATTTATATCGCTTTACATTCATTGTAAAAAAGAGTTAAGTTTAGTTTGATTTTGAGATTAATAAAGTTGAGAGAGTTTTCTCCAGTTAAAAGGTTGAGGAGTCCCTTTTGTGTTCTTCGAGAACAAATCCAACTTATCAAATATTGTGAAATATTTGTGGCGTTGAACTTATCAAATATTTGCGAGAATATTTGTGGCGTTTCCAATTAGAATCTTATCAAGGAAATTGACAAGTCCTTGTGGTGTTTCGAGAACCTTGGTTCTCGATTTCGCATCGTCAATTAATTGCGTCGTGAATCTTGGGTCAAGGTCCTATCGTCAATTTTATCTTTCCAGTATTTTAATTCTTGTTATTTTCGTGTCAGATCTGATTTAGATCTATCCTAGGTTTTAATTATCGTTATTCCGCGTGTTCGACGAGATTCCCCGACTGGGATCGCGTCATCTTCAAAGCTCGTCGAACCTGCTGAATTCTTATTTTGGCTTGAATATTTAAATTTTCCCGTCAAGCCTGCTATGACTCCGATTGTCGAGGGTCCTGGATCACATCATACCCTCCTTCTTTAGGATGATTCGTCCCGAATCATAGCTTTGTTCCTGTTGTTTCAATTCACCTCCTGGATCAAACGGAAAATTTCTACTTCCATGACATGAGTTCAATAAATTGGAATCCTTTGATTGGCAAACATGGAAGAGATAGAGCTCGAACTTCCTTTGCCATTTGCGGTGTGGTTGAAGCTTCCAAACATAATTAACCTGCAAAAAGGATTTAAACAAAATGGGGAGGGACGTGTTAGCTTCATGAGGTACAAGGTATGGATCATTGTATTCACGACAAACCACCACCAACTCCACTTCTTGAACCACGAGGCTCTTCTCTTCGCCTCTTTCCTCCTTTGCAACTTCTTGTTCAATTTTTTTATCTTTAAACTCAACCACATCTCCGACCTCCACATTTGAATCACAATGTTCATGTACTACCCCATCACTACAAAAATGTGGATCTTCCAATTCAAAGCTCAAAATTTGAACTTCTACCCCAACTTCTAATTCCTCATCATATTTTGGAGTTTGTTCACATAACTCCACGTTTTCAACTCCTACCACAAAGTTCGGGGTCTTTTCAACTACTTCTAATTCATGTTTCAAGCCTCCCTCCTTCTTTTCAACATTCATATCCCGAGGCTCAACTATAACATGTATTTCACTCTCCTCTAGCCATTTAATCATCGACTTTCGTTTCTCCTCCTTCTTTCGCAATTTAGCCAAATATTTTCTTTCTGCCTCCCGTTCACACCTCAATCTTTCCTCATAAATTTCTTTTTGAATTTTCAAAATTGCTTTTGGATCAATCTCAGCTCCTCTCTTAACCCCGATTCCATCCCTAGGTTTAGGATCACGCCTATAATCACTACGTTTTGCTTGAGATCGCCCCTTTTTCAATTTCCCTTCCCTTTCATCTAGTTTATCCAACCTCATCAAAGCTTCATTCAAAAATCTCCACATACGATTTTTGACTTTTTCATGGGAATTGGACATTGTGAAATTTATGTGGAAGGACACAGAAAAAGAATAATAAAAACAAAGGATCAAGAAATTCAAGAAAGTGGTTCTTGAATGGACTCTTTTTTTTTTTTTTTTTTTTTTGAATTTTAGGACGAATTTTCGGAATAAATAAAATAATAAAAAAATAATAATTTTTTTTAAAATCCAAAAATTCGACAACGAACACGACAAAACAAACAGAACTTAATTCGGATAAGAATTAAGCAAAACAAACACTTTTGAATTTTGTTGGATTTTTATATGGATCAAACACAGAAAAAATTTACTGGCACGGAGAACAAAAAAAACCAGAAAGAAAAGACTCAACAACAAGATATGGATGATTTTTATGGGACTCGATGATAAACATAAAAATCAAATTGGATAGAAAAACCTGAATTCAGAGTCCAGCTCTGATACTAGATGATGAGATTCGAAGCGCGGAATAAACGTCCAAAAGTTCCAAACTCAGGTTGTGGTTGGACGGATGAATCATGACCCGATATTCACGACGCGATGGCTCGACGATGTGGAATAAAGAACCATGACTTTCGAAACGCCACAAGGATTTGCCCAATCTCCTTGATAAGTCTCTGATTTTCAACACCACAAATACTCTCGCGAATATTTGATAAGTTCTGGATGAACTCCACAAGATAATCAATCTTGATAAGTTTGGGTTTGTAATGTGAATCCACACATTAAACAATTGAAAAACATTCAATCTATTTTTATTCAATCATCAAAGTCCTGAATTACAATGAATGGAAAATGCGTATAAATAAGCAAAATAAAACCCTAGTCGCTAATCTACTCAAAATAGAATTCTAATTAGACTAAAATAACTAAAACTGATAAGGAAATAAAATAATGCAAAATCTGGAAAAATCTGATCCGTTAAGCAGTTACGGCCGTAAAGATGACACTTAGGGCCGTAAGTGTGTTTCTGTTTAAGGTTACGGCCGTGATCCCTTATTTACGGTCGTAAATCGAAAATCTTGAAATTCTGCATTTTATCTCGAGGGGATGTTACGGCCGTGACATATGTTGGTTACGGCCGTGAAAGCTCTTCTGCATAATTTTCGATTCTTTTCGACACGGTTTGATCTTCAAAGCTCGTCGAACCTGCTGAATTCTTATTTTGGCTTGAATATTTAAATTTTCCCGTCAAGCCTGCTATGACTCCGATTGTCGAGGATCCTGGATCACATCAGACTATCTAAAAAGACTCTCGGTAGAATAAGCGTCAAGAAGGTGGTCTTACAACCCTCCTACTTCAATTAGTCACTGGAAGTGTATTTCCATTATATCCAAACAGAGTTACTTCCTCTTCTCCCACTACTTGGTTATATCCCTAATTAGGATCAACCTCTCCACTACCTCTTTATGAACATAAAGAAGAGGCAGAACAGTGAGAACAACTTCGACTACAACATTTGGTTTTTCCCTGTCCATTGGGTTCACCAGGAAAAATTAGTGGTTGAACTACTTACCTATTTCTCCCACTAGGATCAACAACCATCGGTTCCGTAGGAAGTCCCAAATCATCAAGATTAATTCTATGCGGAAACCTGGAATCAAGTTGTTTGAACCACGTTCTAACATCTCATCCAATAGAATTTTACTTGTTGATTTGTATTCTTCTATATGCCTTATCCCCTAAGAAAGTCACATTTGTACTCAACAAATACTTTCTGGACCAGAGGACTATAGAAGAAATAATTTCTAGTTTCATTGTATACCTTATATATAATCAAACCTTCATTGTTGCCACCATCTCGTCAATCCTTCCTTTCAGCTTGTGTGTCAAACATCCCCAAATCTGAATGTAGTATAGACTGGGCTTGCACCAATGCCACAACTCTAGGGGTATTTGAGGAATTGAATTAATGGTACTAGGCTATGAAGGAACCTGACTGTCTCCGGTGTACATTCCCAAATGAAACTACTAATGAGGATAACTCTCCGTTGATTTGGTATTACATTGTTCTCCTTTTCCGATAAATGGTTCCTAAACTCATATGAGAGATACACAAACCTCGATCAAATCGAGGATTTCGATTCTCTTAATTACTTCTCAACTTCTATCCAAAATTCTAGAATTTCTTCAACATTTCGGATTAATGAGATATTAAGTATATAATCGAGATCTGGAGTGATCATCAATAACAGTGATGAATTACTCGTACTCTCCCGTATCTTGAGCACAAAAGAATCCATTCATATCGAAGTGTATTAATCCTCAAACTCTTAAGTCCATATAATGTATAAGGACTTTTGGTTATATAATCCTCTAAACAAGATTCCGAAAAACAGTATAGATTCCACCTCAGATCCTTTTGAGGTTCATCCCTTACTAGTATTAAAATCGAGTTTTGGATAAGTGTAACCAAGCCTAAGATCTTAATCATTTTACCCTCTAAATAAAATTCAAAAGCCCACATAGATTCCACCTCCAAAATACTTAGAGGCTATCTTTACTAGTCTTTCAATCTTATTTAGATAAATATGATTATCTTAAGATCTTATCAAAGAGTTCATTAATACAAGAAATCATCTATCCCTTATCATTTGTAGTAATATTACACTTAGAACCATTTACAAGGCTTTGAGATTGTTAATCATTTGTCTCGCAATAATAAGAGTATTATTTAACTTAATTCCAACTAATAACTGGAGATTAAGTGCTAAATAATTCCGCTCAAATAATAAAGAGACAAAATAATAATCAAATTGTTTCGCAAACATAAAAGCCCAACGGCTCTTTCCATATTACCGTACCCGTGCTTATCCTTATAGTATACTCTATCTCATTGTGTCATTTGGTCACCTAGGACCATATTGCAACAACTTGCAATAGTGATTAGTTATTCTAGAATCTATAATCAAGATAGACTCAATTACTAAACATAACACAATGAATAGAATCTTACTCCATTATAGAGTTTCCAAGGAAGCTACCTCCTCATTAATCCTATCTTTGCTCAAAAGCAAAAAAGGTTAGAGGCCTACCATACTATCCGTTGCTTTAAAATAATCTCTTCTCTATGAATAGTTTACGTTGAACCTTTCAGGGACACGTTCATCCTGTTGAATATAGTCCACACTGAACCGCAAGAGATCATCTTAAAAAATTTCTCAAGCATTATGTCACATGAATCAATGTTTGCAAGTGGAACCTCCACCACGTTAAAGTGGCCAATCATGTTTTATCAAATGGTCTCTTGCAACAACGCGATCGGTTCATAAGTAGAGATATATTATAGCTTGATAGCATATTTTGTATAACTCCATAATTAAAATGTTCAAATTATCATAAATACCCTTCCATCGTGAAAATAAAATTGGTTATCCTATTCTGATGTTTTTATTACAAAATACTTGATATGAGAATCAAAACTATGCAATAAACCATCTCATCAAATTAAAACTATTTTCATTGGAAGATTTATAATTATTTTTGAACAAGGATCTTCTAGCACGAACAAATGTCATAAGTGGAAAGAATTATAACGAGACATGTTACAGTTTTTGCAAATTAGTTGGTGACGTCTAAACATATAACTAGTTGTGAAAATATGACATTCAAATAAAATAAATGTATTAAACACGAGTTGCATAAATGATGAATACTTTCATATATGATGCATGAAGAAAAATTATGCACAAGTAGACCCAAAACTACTATAATATGACGACAACCTAAAATCCCAAAATCTTAAACACATTTCTCTATGAGAGAAATAAATGTGATTTATGGCTAGGCTGGGACCCTCCCACTAAATTAAATATATCTAGCATCTAATGCAATATTTAATTTATAGTCGTTAAAATTTGGCCATCATTGACATCGTTTGGATATTCTATAGGAAGTCCCCACGATGTCATTGATTTAAGTGTCTAACCCCTATATTAATAATATTTCAAGCACCAAATTAATTATGTCACCTATAGAGTAATCATGATTAATTCACACTTAAAAAATCATCACCTAATTGGGCTCAATTCAGTAACCAAAACAGTGCAGCCCTCCTATAGGGAGACTAATTAGATTAGCACGAGGCATACACAAATTTTTACTAATAGGCTAATAGGGGAGGCCGTGGGTTCAAAATATTTTGCACCCTCACTCACTTAATATTTTGAGCTGTTGGGTTTTAATTAATAATTACCCAATCAATTTTAACTCTTAAAATCAATTTAATTATTAATAAATATATTTATTTTCTAATCTAATATTTAGAAAAGAAAATAAAATATTTAAAACAATGCATGACAGTATAGTACCTAGAGCGGTGTTTATGCGACCTACATGACATGTTACTTATGACATTCATTCACAATTTAATTAAAATAATAAATAAATGCGATAAGAAAATAAACAAGAACATAATTTATGGCCATACCTAGACACAAAAAATTACAAATAAATTAAAGAGTCTATTGAGCCACAAGCCGGCTCAATTCTTCAATTTCTAATTGCAAGTGTCCAGCCCATTACTTGAACTCTTCAAATAATATTTCTCAGCCCATTATCAAACTGGTCCAATCTGTAAAGCTACAATTTTCAGTCCAAATATCAAATGTAGTGATCCAATTAAATATTCCAGTCCATTGTAAAATTCAGTCCACATTACATTGGCCAGGCTAAACAATTTAGCCCACATTGCAATTAATCAAAATGGACCAATTTTACAATTTCAGGACCATATTTAATTTCGTCCATATCTGGCCCAAGTTTAATTAATCCCATAAAACCGGCCCAACTGAATAATACCACAAAATAAGCCCAATTGGAATTAATGGCCCAACACTGTGAATCCCTTCTCCTTTCTCTGCATGATGAATATTTACAATATATATACACAGTATCGAAATGAAGCCGCCGCGATTTGTGGAAGTGCCATCGCCGGAAAACGCCTGGAACCATATCACCACAGCACCAGTCTCCGTGTGCTGCCGCCGCTACCGCCATCAAGGTGGTATGAACCACCGCTCGCAGCAGCGGCAGCACCATGGTGGTGCTGCTGATCAACCGCAACACTGCACAGGCAGCAGCACTTGTGGTGCCGCTGCTGCCGCGATCCAGGTGAGGTCACGACGCGAGAGGCGACGCGATGAAACACCCATCGCAGCGGTAACACCCACAGGTGTTACCGAATGTGTGCAGCGGCACCTGTGGGTGCCTCTGCCGCAGCGATCGAGGCGAGATCGCAGCACCAAAAGCGCCGCCATCAACCGCCGATCGTAGCGGCAGAACCCACGAGTGCCGTCGAGTCCCTTCATGTTGTTCATGGCTGATTTCTGAAAATTGTAAGCCAAGTCCTTCATGCTTTGGAGATGGTGAAGTGGAGTTTGAATTCTGAAATTGCAGCAGTGGTCCTCCAAATCCGAAACTGCAGATCCGGTCCTTCAATATAGAAACTCTATTATCTGGTCCTCTGATTTCAGGCAGTGATGAAATAGTCTCTAGATTTTAATTACAACAACAATCATATTGAAAATAATTTCTAATTCTATACTGCGCAAATTAATATCAAAGGAGAAACATGGAGTCGTAATCCACCCCCTTTGTTACATAACTTAATAATACAATACAAGATTTTACGAAATAAAATCTAAGGCCATAAATTAGTTCAACAAAATATCATTCATCCAGTAACAATCAAATCACATAAAACCTAACACCGCTCAACTAACACATGCATAAACAAAGATTATTTATTCCTAAATACACAAAACAGTATAAAAAACCTGGCTCTGATACCAATTGTTGGGAACCCGGGTTGCTCTACTCACAAAAATTGATTTCTTGTGATAGATCATCCCGTTACAGGATTTTCTGTTCTATGTATTCAACTTGGAATAAATAATTTTGTGCACACAAAAAGAAAGAGATATTACCCTTGTAGCGTGCTTTACAATAATCTCTTTTCGCTGCTTCTTAATTTTACCAAAGCTTCAAACCCTCAAGCTTTCCTCGATGTTCTCCAATGGCAGCTGTGCAGGTGTGTGGTCACCTTTCTCAAGACCTAGGTTAAACTAGAGTTTCTTTGTAAAGAGGAAACACACACTACACACTTTAGTGTGTGTTTCGTCACTTTGCCAATTAGGTTAAGAAAAATAGTCTTAGGAGACTATTTGTAACATCTTTACATTCCAAAACCCTACCAGGCCTAATACCATAACCCAGGCCCATTTCTGCACAACCCAATACAGGTAATAAGCCTGTATAAACCCATTATAGTGAAGCCACCGAGGGAACCTGATCGGACCCAATTAAACTAAGCTCCAATAAATTAATTATGACCCGATCAACTCTTGATCAGTCAAAATTAATTTATTAATCACGTTATATTCCACTAAAAGAACGAGATTGCACTCTTAGTAAAATTGAAATTACTGAAACAATTAATCAATAATTATATCCTCTGACTTATCGTTCTTACATGTTACCCCCGTCGATCAACTCGAATATTCGGAGCAAGTTAAAATGACCAAAATGCCCTTCTTCGAATATTCATAAATTCTCAACTCTCATCTTGTGTCTGACAGTTCGATGTGATCCCATCACATCATAGAATTCAACAGTCACTGTCGAATTACTGAGCTCAGATTCAACTGTCCACTAGAAGAACCAGTGAGATTATGATCATACTTAAAAGGTGACGGATTCCATAATACGAATATATGTTCCTCGTTAGTTCACTTTAATTCCCAAAGTACCGAGATATTGATCAGCAATTTGATCTCACCCATTGATACCTCAAAGAACTTCAAGTTAGTAATCGAAGTCCATTATCCGATTAGGATTAAGGTCTCACGTACGATAATCAAGTGAAATTAAATGTGTACGGTCAATGTCACAAATTAATTTCACGTGGTCCCGTCCAATACGTTCCAAACGTACTCTCGATTTTATTACCAAAGTCAAAGATAGACTTTAATAAAATCGAGACGATCTTATCAAAATAAATTGTCCATATTTATCTACTGATCGTGAACGTTAATTTTAGATCGAATCACAAATTGAATCTTTCCGTGTTTAACAACTTAAACACTCAATTTGTAATATCAAATCGACCCGTGGACAAACGCAACTTCATATTAATACAATCAATTAATATTTTATTTTAAATGTCGTCAATTATACTCTATGGGCATATATAATTCCAACAGATTCGATATGCTTTTATTTACATACAGTATCTAAATAAAAATAATTTGAGACTTAAAAAATATATAATAATAAATGAGGAAGTAGACGAGGATTTTGGCGTCCTCGTTTAAAAGGGGATGGGGCAATGACAGGGATGGTAAGTCTCGACGGGGTGAGGACGGGAAACGACATCTCAACCCTGTTATCATCCCTATTTTTATGGATACCAATGTAATTTCGAGGTCAATATTTTTTATTGTTTGGGTATGTCAAGTGTATCCGACGGTGAAAGTGAAAAAAAAAAAAAAATTGGACTTAGAAGCTGATCAATAGTCAATATGCTTATGAGAAAATTTCTTTGGCTTTTGAACGGTTCTCGGTGAATTATTTCTCTTCTTCGAGTACAAATTTCTTCCCATCTCTCTTTTTTTAAAAACTTGTCATTCCTTTGAATATTTGGATTTACATGATTTTTTATTCATAGTTTTATTTTTAGATATACAATTTTAATTTGAGTTTTACTTATGGAATAAGTTGTGGATGTTTGGGCAATTCTGTAATGATACGTCCGGGACCATGGCCACCGGATACTTTTATGATGTGATCAGACTAATTAATGTTGTTTAAGACAAATTTGGATATTAGGCCTGTTTGATTGGCCAGAAAATGAAGATATTTTCCTTCTTTCCTCCTTTTTTTTCTTGTGTGACGGCCAACATTTTCCTTGAAAAAATAAATTTGCTGGAGTCCACGCGCCAGATTTTCAAGCAAACTTTAATTTTTTGTTATGTTTGATTAATTTTATTGTTAACAGATTTATTTTTGTTCCAAAAAATAGTATTATTATTATCAAGTACAAATATGCTAAAAGCTAAAACAAATTAAAATAACTGAATTTTACTTTATTTGTCATGAAAAATAATGTCAATCAAATGTCAAAACTTAGAAAATTTCCCAATTTTTTCACCTAGAAAATTAAATTAATCAAATAATTTCAATCGATATTTTCCACGAAAAATATGATCCAGACAAATCAATTCCTTAAAAAATATTTTCTTTCCACCCATTTTCCATCTTCACAATCAAACATACCTTTAGGTCATCTCCAACCGAACGATAAAATGCTATTTTGCACCATTTTTCCGTCCGGCCTTCACACCAACGCAGACGGAAAAGTCGTTCGCAAAATGGAGTTTGCTATACTGTAGCAGACGCTATGTTGATTGAGGCAACTTTTTGGTTGCCCCAATTTCGCCCTAAAGTTTGTGTTAATTCAATTTTGACCTCAAAAATTGATTTTAATTCCAATTTTGTCTTTTTTTTAAACACGTTTATTTGATGAATATAATATAATTTTGCTCCCAGAAACTATATTTTAATGTAATTTTTTTTTATATTAGAAACCATAGTTTGTTCATCTTTATTGAATATTATTGAATTTGTGTTTCTAATTTGACCGTTACTTTTCCACATAATTAATAAATCATTATAAATGAAGACATTAAAATTAAATGACAAATTTTTCACTATGAAAGTCAGGTAACTCCACTCGAACATCTTTTTCAAATTTTTCACTATCCTTAAAGATGGGCCACCGTGATCAAATTTAAATCCCTTTTTGAATTTTTCGTCTTGGCATAATAATATTTTAGCTCGATCTATCTGCAAATTGATATGAATAAATTTAGTACATTAAAGTGAATTATAAGGTATCAAACAACTTTTTGTAATAAATGCACTTACAATGTCTTGTTTGGATGCTCCGCTTGGATTTAAATTTCCCACTTGGTGTATGCACCCCCGAAGTTTGCTAATGTCTGTATTGATTAATGTGTAACGGGATTACAATGAGCAGAGTAATATGTGATGGTAATAAACTATTATACTCTAAATCGACGCAACTCCAGAAACGATTTTTTAGCTGATTAATACCAACAATCGGGTTTTGAGAAATATCTAAATATACATGACACAAATGGATGTCTTCTTTAATATTGTATGAGGCACTACACTTGCTGATACTCATTTTTTCTGTAATTAGTAAGAGCGAAAGTGTTATAAAAAGATGAATTGGAGCTTGTGCTTTTGTAAAGTAATTGACTTCTCGGATTGATTTGATAAGAAAATCTCATCTAACGACTCTAATCTCATGGAACCTGATTAATGGATGGGAATGGAATACGGTATTTGATGTTATCCTGACATGATAAATTATGGAATATAATCTAACGCCTCAGATCTCGTGCATCCTGATCGATGGCTGGGATTGAAGTACGCAAATCAAAGTAATCCTACACATGACAAAGATATGTAATTTAATCTAACGGTTCAGGTCGGAGTGGATCACCAACCATTGTCTTAGAGGCCGTAACGGATTATGATCTTTGGATATAAAAAACATACTTTGGCATGCCAGGTTCATAAAACAACGTCAATGTTTTAGATGCCTCTCATCTGTTTGTCAATCTCACTAAAGGCATTGCTCCATCCGCTAATTATGTCATACAGGGACGCGAATACAATACGGGTTACTATTTAGCTGATAGTATATATCCGAAGTGGGCCATTCTCGTACAAACAATTCATAAGCCACGTGGGCCGAAGAAAAAATATTTCGCAATGAAACAAGAAAGCTGTAGAAAAGATATTGGATGAGCATTTGGGGTATTAAAATCTAGGTTCATAATTGTTGCAAGGCCATCAAGATTTTGAAAAAAAAAAAAGCATCTTACACGATATCTTGACTGCATGCATCATTATGCACAACATGATCATAGAGGATGAACGTGATGTTAAAGCACCTATTCAAGAGTGGGTAGAAACACCGAGCTCACAAGTTGAGATGGTTGTAGATGAAAATATCCGTTTCCAAGAGTTTTTCGTTCGTCACCATTAAATTAAGGATAAAGAGGCTCACATTGCACTCTGAAATGATTTAATTGAACATTTGTGGGAACAAATTCAAATTCCAAGAATTAAATTATTGAAATAAATAAATTTGGTGTATTTCTCATTTTATTTTAATAATGAAATTAATATTTCAAATAAAATAACAATAAAAAAGTATGTTAAAAAAGGAAAATAAAAATATTATACTTATTTGGTGTGAAATTTGAAGTTTTGGGTTGGAGATGAGTTATAAGGAGCATTTTAGTGTAAAGCTGACTGCATTTTAGAATTTCTAGTTAGAGATGACGTAATCTGCAGTTATAGGAGAAGAGTTTCTATTTTCTCTGCATTTTCTATGAAATTGTGATCCTTCATAAGTGCTCATGCAAGAAAACTATCCCTTGAATAATTCCGTATCGAAGTTAATCATTCATGTAGTGAAGAAAAATATGAAAATGGAAATTGAGTTTTTTTTACTCAATAAATCTGATAAGTAGAGATTACAGTATATATATTACAAGGCACTACACTAAGAAGGATCTAGAAAAGGAATCACAGATGTAGAAAGCATAAAAACAAGATGCGTAAATATTGGAGAATAACAGAAAATAATCAGATGTCCTGCAAATGTATGTATTCTGTATCTATAGCCTTCAGCTAAGAGAGAGAATCTGTTCAAGATCACATGAGCAGCTCGTGCAATGAGAGTAACTAAAAGAGTCATGTTTCCAAAGAATGAAAACGTAAATAGAAAAATACACAATTGCCAAGGTGGATAAAATTGATGTTCCACATCAGCTTTTCATTTTCCCCCTCAAACTGGACGGTGTTGTTGTAACGCCCAGTTTGTCTCGTAGAAGCTGAAGCAATCTGTTCTGAAGAAGGTACATACTTCACTTGTATCTCTTTCTTTCCAATTTTATCACGTATGAAATGCACATCGATTTCAATGTGCTTCGTTTGTGCGTGAAAAATTGGATTATATGCTAAAGCTTTAGCACTCGAATTGTCACACCACAGCACTGGAGTAGATAAAATAGGGAATCGTAGTTCTGATAGGAGAGATTGTATCCAAGAGACTTCTGCAGTAGCCATAGCTAAGGCACGATACTCAGACTTGGCACTGGAGCGAGCTACAACCTGTTGCTTCTTCAAACACCAAGCAACAAGTGTATCCCCAAAGTAAACACAGTATGATACTGTTGACTTCTTGTCATCTAGAAAGGAAGCCCAATCAGCATCAGAATAGGTATAAAGATCAACCTTCCACTCCTCTTAATCCATAAACTGTGATGTAAGGTTCCTGAAAGATACCTGAAGTCTCATTTGAGGGCCTTCCAGTGATCTGTTTTAGGATTTTGTAAAAATTAGCTCAGTTTGTTGGTAATGTAGGAGATGTCTGGCCTAGTTAGAGCTAGGTATTGCAAGCTCTCTATAGCACTTCTATAGGTTGATAGAATTTTAAAGTCTTCACTTCCTTCTTTTGACAGAGTATGTCCTACTACACTAGGTGTAGGACAAGGCTTTAAACTTTCCATTCCATACTTTACCAGCAATTCTTTGATGTACCTTGCTTGAGACAGGTGAATAGCTGAGTTGTGTCTGATAACTTTTATGCCCAAGAAGTAATTAAGCTCTCCCAAGTCTTTTAGTGCAAAATTCTGATTTAATTTAGAGATGACTTCCTGAATTTTGCCTTTATGATTTCCAGTGATCACTATATCATCAACATATATGAGGATGAAGATTATGATATTACCAGCTAGATGAAAGAAAAATGATGAATCTGATCTTGACTGATTAAAGTCCCAGTTTGTTAAAGTGCTCCTCAACTTCTCATACCAACCCCTAGATGCCTGCTTTAAGCCATAGAGAGCTTTGTTTAATTTACACACGTATTTAGGCTTGTCTCGGTCTAAAAAGCCCTCGGGTTGCACCATGAAAACTGACTCTTCAAGATCACCATTGAGGAATGCATTATTTATATCAACTTGCCTTAGAGTCCAGTCTTTAGCCACTGCAATAATCAGAATAATTCTTAATGTTGCTGTCTTTAAAACTGGATTGAATGTCTCTGAAAAATCAATGCCACAGGTTTGATGGAACCCCTTAGCAACCAACCTTGCCTTATGTCTTTGAATTGAGCCATTTGAATTCTGTTTTAATTTGAAGACCCATTTGCTTCCTACAACATTATAATCATCAGATAAGGGAACCAGAGTCCAAGTATTATTCTGAACCAAAGCCTGATATTCATCCTCCATAGCTTTCTTCCATTCTTTCTGTGTTAGAGCTTTAGTGACAGATTTAGGTTCTGCTGGTAAGCTTCTTGAATTTTCAGCAAGATATAGTTTAGGTTTAAAAACTCCAAATTTTCCTCTGGTGACCATTGAATGTTCAATATTTTGATGTCTGGTATTTTGGTCAGATTCTGATTCATTGGATTGATGTATGTTGTCCTCCGTTTATGCGCCCCCCCTCATCATATTGCAATCCATTTGTTGAATCAGTAGATTGTAATGAATCATTTGTCTTCTCTCATATCAGATGGAATAGGGGACATGTCTTCATCATCTTATTGAGTGTTGGAGTTGAAAATTTGTTCCTCCTGTGAAAGAGATGCTGAGAGATGAGGTATATCAGATTGAATGGTGGAGTCTTGTAGGAAAGGAAGGTAGTTGTTTTGTATGATGACAGAGGGTTCTGTGTTGCTTTTTGAAGAAAGAAAACCATATGAGAAAGGAAATTCACTTTCATGAGAGACTACATGTCTAGAAATATACACTTTACCTTGGGAGTTAAGACACTTATAGCCCTTGTGTAAGTCACTATATCCCAGAAAAACGCATTTGATTGAGTGAAAATCAAACTTATGAGATTGATAAGGTTTTAAGCAAGGGAAACAAGCACAACCAAAAGGTTTAAGCCAATTGTAATCAACTTCTTTTTCGAACAGAGTTGAGAAGGGTGATTTATCTTTAAGGACAGGAGTTGGGGTTCTATTGATCAAGTAGGTTGATGTTTGAAAAGTTTCCCACCAGTATTTTAAGGGCATTTTGGCATGAGCTAAAAGTGTGAGTCCCATTTCAGTAATATGGCTGTGTTTCCTTTCAACCCTTCTGTTTTGAATAGATGTATAAGGGCATGAGTGTCTAAACTCAATGCCAGAATTTTTAGTGTAATTAGTAAAGGACCTAAACTCACCACCCCAATGTGATTGTAAGATCTTTATTTTCCTTTCCAACTTGTTTTCAACCAAGGTTTTGAATTGAATAAAATGATGAAGAGCATCTGACTTTTTGTTTGAGTGGATAGATCCAGGTGAAGCAACTGAAATCATCCACAAAGATGATGTAATACTTAAACTAGGAAGATGTAATTAGGGCTGGTCCCTATACATCTGTGTATATAATGTCAAGTGGCTGTTCAGCTTGAGATTTTGATCTATTAAGAGGAAGTGCATGTGATTTTCCTAAGTGGCACGCCTCACAAAATATAGTCAGATCTTTGAGATTGAAATTTTTATTGCATAACTTGAAAACTTTAGACATGACTTGGGCTGAAGGGTGCCCAAGCTTACAATGCCAGACATTTAACATGTTTTCAGTACTAATAGACTTGTTTTTTATGATTACATCAGGGGATTCAAAACTATAGATAAAGTTCTTTGGTTTTTTGTGCTGATTTTGAGTTTTGTGAGCTTTGAGTTGTAGATTTGAACGATTTTGTGGATCCAACTGATATAAACCATCTCTAAAACTTGATTCACTAAGTAAGGCATGGGCACACTTTTTCCAGCCACCTCTAAGTTGTAAGCTAAGTTTTTTCATTTTTGACAAACATTGATCAATCTTTATCTCCCTTTTTCTAGTTTTCTGTAATTCTCCAGTAAGAAAAGTCACTCTCGACCTATTTTGTATGCCATAACTTTCATTAATTCCTTCCCACAGCTTGTTGGAGTTACTAGCTCCCATTACTCCCATTGCACTCTCTGGAGTCATTGTGGAGTATAACCACCCTATAAGGAGCTGGTCTGTTGAAATCCACTGAGTAAAGGCAGGATTGTGGACTTTTTCATTGGTAGAGCCAGTTTCAGTGATTTCTTCAATCGTAATAGTCTCAGGTGGACAAACACTTGTGCCAAGAAGATGGCCTTCAAGATTGTGACCTCGAATCAGTAGAAGAATCATATTCTTCCACAGTAGATAGTTTTCCTTATCAAGCTTTACAGATGGGATGTGACTGAGATTGACACTGGGTGAAGGAACTGAGCTAACTCCCATCATTGGAGGTGCTGAAACAGACGAAGATTTCGAGTTGCTATTTTTTGCCATGGCTCTGATACCAAGTGAAGAAAAACACGAAAATGGCAATTGAGTTTTTTTTTTACTTAATAAATATGATGAGTAGAGATTACAGTGTATATATATATTACAAGGCACTACACTAAGAAGGATCTAGAAAAGGAATCACAGCTGTACAAAACATCATAAACAAGATGCGTAAATATTAAAGAATAACAGAAAATAATCAGACGTTCTGCAAATGTATGTATTCTGTATCTATAGCCTTCATCTGAGAGAGAGAATCTGTTGAAGATCACATGAGTAGCTCGTGCAAGGAGAGTGACTAAAAGAGTCGTATTTCCAAAGAATGAAAACGTAAATAGAAAAATACACAATTGCCAAGTTGGATAAAATTGTTGTTCCACATCAACTTTTCATTCATGTCATATTTATAATTTTAATTAATCTCTTTCATTTGTATTTGTAATGAATACTGACAAAATTCGTAACTTAATGGACATAATTCATGACCCAACTACTGAAATATAAGTCGAGTCACGGATTTGATACTCGAGTTATGAGTTTTATTAGACGGAATGGACAAGTTAAAACTTAAAATAAATTGAAGTTCTGCGAATAAAACAAAACGAATCTGCAAGTCAAATGACCTCTAGATAAATGTCTGTCGGTACCAAATCTACATCTAACAGTAATTTTATGATGTAGTTTTAATAAAATCAACTATTTAATTGCCTTGACATAAAAAGTTAACTGTCTGTTTGATAGCGTCTATAAAATTAGGGTGGAAAGGAAATGAATTCAAGATAATTGAATTCCTTGAAATTCATTTTCTTGAAAATTGAAAGTTTAAAGTATTTTATTGGTTTAATTTTCTAGGTTAAAAAAGTAGAAAAGTTTTCAAGTTTTGTTGTTTGATTGACATTATTTGTCATGAAAATTAAGTAAAATTTAACTATTTTAATTATAAAAAAAATCACATATTTGTACCTGATACTAATAATGTTAATTTTCTAGAGAAAAATAAGTTAATTAACAACAACAAAAAGGATCAAACGTAACGAAAATAATTTCCCACCGAAGGTGGCAAACCAAGTCTTACCAAAGTGTAGAGAATTGGTTTGCCTAGAGATGGCAAAATAAATCCAACCCGACCCGAACTCGACGGGTACCCGACCCTAATTGGGCAAAAATAACCGGACCCGCGAGTTGACGGGGGGAGGTTCAAGCGACCCGAGCGGGTCACAGGTCGTGGGTCGGGTTTTGCCATCCCTACCTAAATCGGGCAACGAGGTTTCCCCGCCCCTGAATTTACAAAATAAAAGACCCACGGGGCGAGTCATGGGTTGGGGACATTTAGATATAAGTAATTAATGTCATTTAGAGCCTATTTGACAATATGAAAAGTTTTGATTTTTTGTGATTTTTTAATGGATCTGTGGTTTTAAAATATTTGAAAAGTCAAAAATTGTGTACTTGACTAAGAATGTATGGTTGAGATTGAATTTAAAAAGTTGTGGTAAAAGTTTTTTCTTTACCAGACAAACTCTTAGCTTATGTTTGGTAAACTTATTTATCAATTCTGATCCCCCACAGTACCCCACACGCCATCCACGCGGAGGCTTCATATTAGTTCTTTTAATTTTAATTTAAATTTTTAAAATATTAACACCAAAAAATTTTATATTCTCCACAATTTTAACGGAATTATTTATTCTTCTTCTTAAACAAAATTTTTTCCAAAATTTCAACCCCAAATTTTTGCATATTCTCAATAATTTCAACAAAATTATTTCTTCTTTTTTTTTTCTTAAACGCAATTTTTCCAAAATTCGACAAGTAAATGGATAACAAAAGTAACGTGTTTGTGCCACAAATAACTATCGATCTACTTCGACGGGAAGGACAAAGATTCTCTTCTATCGATGAGGCAATTCAAATTCTACAATACGATGAGGCAATTCAAATTCTACAATACGTACGTTAAAGCAGGCGGCAAATCCGAATCATGGAGGTGGATGATCCTTGGGGTAATCCCACGGGAAAGACCGTGGGTGATTAGCACTTACTTATTTATAAACAAGCAACACATTTTTTCAAACTACTTTTTAATTATATATTTCTTTAAATTATTTTTCAATCACATATTTTACCTCGAAAATATCACATTCTTTAGTTTTTTTTTATTAAAAAAAATACCAAACAGAAGCTCAAACGATTTTTTTTTCTTTCCATTTTTTTCTTTTTAAAAGTAGGAATTAAGGAATTTAGGGTGCGATTGCGATGGAAGAAAATATTTTCCAAGGAAAATATGGAAAATATCAATTGAAAGTGTTTGATTGGTTTTATTTTCTAGGTGAAAAAAGTGAGAAATTTTTCAAGTTTTGTTGCTTGATTGACATTATTTTCATGAAAAATAATATGAAATTTAGCTATTTTAATCATTTTTTTACTTTTTAAGCATATTTGTACTTGTTAATAATGTTGTTATTTTTTGGAATAAAAAAAAGTTAAAAAAAAAAAAAGATCAAATGTAACAAAAAGTTTTACTTGCAAAAGCTGGATCTTTTCATCAGATACAAAGAAAAAAACAGG
This sequence comes from Ligustrum vulgare, assembly GCA_963555705.1. Lineage (NCBI taxonomy): Eukaryota > Viridiplantae > Streptophyta > Magnoliopsida > Lamiales > Oleaceae > Ligustrum > Ligustrum vulgare. The sequence continues at coordinate 22,750,524 of OY743177.1, read as the reverse complement.
CGCGTGGAAGAAGAGCCTTGAAAATATTTTCAACTCCAAACTTGGTTGTCAAACATGAGTAAAAGAGCTTAGATGGAAAATGTTTTGCCCTGAAAATATTTTCAACTCCAAACTTGGCTGTCAAACATGAGTAAAAGAGCTTAGATGGAAAATGTTTTGCCCTGAAAATATTTTCAACTCCAAACTTGGCTGTCAAACATGAGAAAAAGAGCTTAGATGGAAAATGTTTATGCTTTTCCATGAAAAATATTTGGCAATCAAATTTAAACACACACCTAAGGTACTGTTCTCTTTACTATTTTGAGGTCGTTTTCTGTTTTTATTTTCTAAAATACTAAAAAGGCGTTCTCTTTACCATTTCAGAAAACGCATTTTGGAAAACAAAAAAAAAAAAAAAAAATTGTACATAAAACGGAAAACGTCCAAAACCTCGTTTTGGGTGTTTTAAGTGTATTTCAGCAAAAAAATGTTCAAAACGAGGAAAACGCGTTTTGGAATATTTTATTTTATTTTTTTAAAGAATTATCCTAGTTAGGAACTAAACTTAAAAATATATATATATATATTTTGAAAATTATCCTAATTTGGAATTAAGGCTAAAATAAAGTTTTATTGAATTCATTATCAACATTAAAAAAAATTAAGTGAGAATTCTTGTTGTTATATTTCAAAAAATGTCTTGATAAATGAACTCTGGAGATTTTGAAAGAACTTGCATTTTCTGGATTTTAATAGAACCAGAGCTTCCTCAAATTTCGAACATGACCAAAATGTGTTAATATAGACTCTTAGTGCTCACATTAGTATGTTGCAGGTAACCATGTTGTCAGTATATTGTGAAAGAGAATTTGAGTTTGAGTCAGTAATATTCTGCAAGCAAATTAATTAAAAATAGTTTAAGTGGTATTCTGCAAAATTTCAAACCGAACGTGTTTTCCAGCTTTTCATTTTTAAAAACAGTTTTCAGAAATGACAAACCAAATGCATTTTCAGCAAATTTGAAAATAAAAAATAAAAACAGGAAATATAAAACATTTTCGAAAATAAAAATACAAAATAAAATACAAACAGAACGTCACCTAAAATTTTATTCACAAAAGGAAGTTCAAATTCAAATAATTAATCTAACAAGACTTCACTCTTACTACTATATACTATAATAACTAGTCATTGATCTTATGTTCAGTGTAGCTATACACACATGAACGTGGAATAATTTTTTGCACATTTTTTGGCTCTGTTTCTTAAAAGTTGTATTTAAAAACATATTTTTTATATTTTCGAGATAAAATGTGTTGTTGAAAAGTGAAAAGAGAAAATATATATAATTAAAAAGTGATTTGAAAAATTGTATTGTTTGCCCAACGGAGGCTAAACTTTAGAACTAATAAATTACATTAAGGGCATGTCAAATGTATTTTTTTTTAGAATAAATTTTGTGAAATTTTTTTTTTTTTTTTTTAAGATTGTGTAGTTAGCCTCTGTTTGGTAAAAACTCTTTGTTTATAAATAAAAAATTTGATGTCCCAAGATAAAATATATGGTTGACAATAGTTTGAAAAATGAGTATTATTAAAAAGTGATTTGAGAAAAATTTTTGTTTATAAACTTGTTATAAATAAGTTACCAAACAAGCTATAAATAGTAAAAAAAAAAATTATGAATCGTCGTGGTAATTATATTTTATAAAAAATATGTAGCTCAAAATGATGTGAAGGAAAATTATTTTCAAAAAATATCTACTAAAAATGGGCTAAATATGAAAAAAATAAAAATACATAAGAAAAAGGTGATTTTAAGTGCAAACTAGTATTTCACCCATACGATGCACGGGAGTTAACATGCTAAAAATTTTAGATCATATAAAAATTAATATTATATATATATATATATTCCAATAACCATTAAAGTTTTACAAACAATATAACTAATTCAAATCATAATAGTTTCTTTGAATACTAAAAGCCAATTTATATATTTAAATAATAAATGATTGTTAATTTCAATAATTTTTTATCAATTATTATTAATTTATCGAAAATGCAAATTTAGTAGTTTGTTTAATGGCATATCATGTTTGATGTGATATTAAATGTACAATAACTATTAAAATTTTACATGCAATATAACTAATTCAAATTATAATAGTTTATTTGATTACTAAAATTCAATTTATATTGTTAAATAATAAATGATTGTTATTTTCAATAATCCTTATCAGTTCTTATTAACTTCAAAGAAAATGTAAATTTAGTAATTTATTTAATGTTATATTATGTTTGATGTAATATATAATGGATATGTCATAATAAATTTTATTGTTTCTAATCTAGGCATTGTAGATCATCATTACTTCTAAACCCTACCATTTTCTACAATATTTTGAAAACTTTAGGAAAAGATGTGGGACCTACGTCAATGGAGAAAAAGAAAAAAATTCAAAAAATGTTGCTACTTCATTGTAGACTCAAAAATGGATTGAATTTAATATTTATGTGGGTCCACTTGCAGATGAAAATAAGCTCAATTTTTCAATTTTTCTTATGGGTGGGGATCACCTAGTGGTGGTGGTGGTGGTGATAGTGGTCGTAATAGTAGGTGGTCGTAATAGTAGGTGGTCTTGGTGGTCATTGTGGTGGTGGTGCTGGCAGTAGTCATGGCAGTCGTGGTAGTAGTAGCGGTAGTGGTAGTGTTGGTGGTCATGGTCGTTGTGGAAGTAGTGGTAGTCGTAGTGATAGTAATCGTAGTCGTGGTAATTGTGGTAGTAGTGATAATCGTCGTAGTAGTCATGGTAGTAGTGTTAGTCGTGTTGGTAGTGGTGGCAGTAGTGGTGGTGGTAGTAGTTGTGGTCGTCGTGGTGTCGTAGTGGTAGTCGCGATAGTAGTAGGAGTAGTAATGGTAGTAGTGATAATGGTAGTAGTGATAGGAGTAGAAAATGGCTCTATAATTTATCAAAATATGAAATTTCAAAAATATCAATCACAATAATTATAAACGTGTGTTTAATCTTAACTCAGCAAATAATTAAATTTGACCAATAAAATTATATTTTTATTTACAAAATCAACTAGTGATGCCAATCGAACAACGTTGAAGGTGAAGAAATCATACCGAAAATTTTAGAACATATAATATTTAGACAATTATTATTTATTTTAATTTCATAAGAAAAGCAACTCGAATTGAAATTAATATTTAGGACCAAATTTTTTTTTTTTTTCAATTCCCATTCAAAAACATCGATCAGGAAATCACATAATAATATATAGGATAAATAATTTATAAAATATGATTTTTAATATTAAAGATAATAAATGATGATAATCAAAAATAATTTTAATACTGATAGCTATACATATAATTTATAATATTAAAATAAAAACAACAAACAAATAAAATAACCTATTAAATAATAATATTAATAACTATAAAATCAATATCAAATAGGGGCATAACATGCTAAACTACTTTAAAATATCACTTTTCTTTTCTAGAAGAAAAAAATAACTAAAGATCTTTTCGATAACTCTATTTTACCATGCATAAAAATAATTTTTTGTTCATTTTCAAACATGCAAACCACATATTTTTTTAAATATAATGGGTCTCGTTATTTCAAATTATAATAGCTTATTTGAATAATAAAAGATAATTTATATATTTAAATAATATATGACTCCTATTTGCCTCTCGTATTTTAACTTTTTTTTCCCAATTTCCATTCAAAAACACCTAACACATAAATATATAGCATAAATAATTAATAAATATGAGTTGTAATATTAAAGATAACAAATGATAATAATCAAAACATAATTTTAATACTGATAGATACACATATGATGTATACTATTAAAATAAGAACAACAAACAAATAAAATATCTCCTTAAATAATAATTATTCTAATAACTATAAAATCAACATCAAATAGAGGCATAATATGCTAAACTAATTTTTTTTTTAAAAAAAAAAAAACTAAAAATATGTTCGGTAACTCTAATTTATAGTGTATAAACATAGTTTTTTGTTCATTTTCTGACATGCAAACCACATATTTTTTAAATAACGGGGTCTCATTATTTCAAATTATAATAACTTCTTTGAATAATAAAAGACAATTTAAAATTTTTTAAAATGAATGATTGCTATTTGCCCTCATATTTTAACTTTTTTTTTTAATTTCCATTTAAAAACACCAATCATGTAATAATATAAAGGATAAATGATTCATAAAATATGATTTGTAATATTAAAGATAAAAAATGATAATAACCAAAACATAATTTTAATATTGATAATTACACACATGATTTATTACATTATATTATAATATTAAAATAAGAACAACAAACAAATAAAATACCTCATTAAATAATAATATTTATTCTAATAACTATAAAATCAACATCAAATAGAGGCATAATATGCTAAACTACTTTAAAATATCACTTTTTTTCTTCAAAAAAAAAACTAAAGATCTATTCGGTAGCTCTATTTTATCATATATAAACATAATTTTTTTATTCATTTTCTGACATGCAAATCACATATTTTCTAAATAATGGGGTCTCCTTATTTCGAATTATAATAACTTATTTGAATAATAAAAGGCAATTTATAAATCCCTACTATATATAAAATCAACTTTCAAAATTACTATTCATTAGACCAAAAACAGCACTTTTAGTTGAAATGAAACACGTCTCTTCTTTCTCTTCCTCAGTTAATAGCGCTTTTTTCGTCCTATCTCCCTACATCCCTACAATTCCACTTCCAGAATCTTCGTCCGTCTTTCGTTTCCTCTCTCATAGATCAAGAAGACCCGTAGACGACTGCACCGCTTTGCTTCTGCTTCTCATCGTCGATTTCTCTCCTGGCGTAAACAACGGTGCTTGGACAGATACTGCACACTTCAAGGCCTAAACGTATTGTGAGTATTCTTCAGTTTTTAGGTGACTAATCGAGCTGGTTGTAGCGGTATTACTGTTCACGTGATTTTTATTTTTTTCGGTTTTTGTAATTTTTTAGTTCTCTTCGGTTTTGGCTGCTTGTGTTTCACTGCAAATAGCCTCCTTCCACAGGTTTGAAGTTCGACTGGGCAGCTTCAAGCTCACTTCGTTTCTGGATGGGACCTCGTATTGTTCACTTGAGCTGCTTCAATTTCGGATGAATGGTCTAGAGCTGTACATGTTAGTTTTGAGCTTATTCTGCTTTGGGTATTATCTGTTTGCATTTACACTTGGTTTTCGGTTCGATTGTGGCTGAATTTCTGTTGTTGGTGACTCAGTGATTAGTGTGTGGTTGTTGCTAGACGGTTTGTTTTGTGTTGTTGGAGCTTGGTGATCGGTGGGTTCTTATTTTTCTTTTTTCTTGCCGAGTTTCTTCTATACCCTGCACCATGGGTAAGAAGACATTGTGTTGGTAGCACTGGCAACTATTGAAACTCTACATTTTGCGGCTTGTTGTTATATATTTGAACTTATAATAAACTATCAAGTGGTGTTCCGTTTCATAGAATTGGTCCCTCCACATAAAGATTTATTTATATTTAAATTGATCATTTCAGATTTCCAATTTGAACCCCATTATGTGAGACAATAATTTTGAGAATGGACACTAAATGCCTTCGAATGATTTTTTCTATCTAATTTTAAATCCAGTAATATTACTTGGGCTTAATGACATCGGTCTGATTGCTAGAGGGGTAAATTAGGAGTTAAGACAAAGTGTCCAGTTTGCGTATCTGAAACACAAAACCAATTGAAAAGGTTATAGATAGTTTGCTAAGGTGTAACTGTTTCCAATGAAAGTAAATTGTAAATATTAAATTCATCATATCTCTATCTTTTCCTTTTCCTTTGTGATTTCTCATTGAAAGTTGTTTTATCCCTAATTTGGACCTGGTCGGCTGGTCCAATTTCATATTGCATATAAGTATGTATTTGTGACACGTGTCTGCACTTCTTGGAGTTATCTTGCTTCCCTAGACACTATACATTATTCGATTTGGTAAAATGTTAGTTTCTCAACTTTAGGCTATTGATGCAGAAAGGATAAAAGGCAAGTATCCAGAAAGAATAGGGAAACAAGAATGTCAAGTATGGGTGTATAGTTGTAGCGCCCCGAGTTCCGTATACCCGATTCACTACGTCATTTTCTGTCTAAATTTTTCGATTGTTTGGAAAATACGGAAATCATTAACGTCAAACTTTCAACCGTTCAACGATTATTGCCACCATCATTCATCGCTCGCCACCGTCTCCGCAATCTGCAAAACTGTTAAAAAGTAGGGTGAGTATTTCATGGGGGAAATACTCAGTAGACTCATCGCATATTAATTTAATTTATAAGATGATTAAACACATAAATCCCGGCTCTTTATAAAACGGGCATTGATAGAGCTTCTTTATAAAACTGCTCTTGATAAAACTCATATTGTGCATTACAGCACGGGACATATTTTGCAAATCATAGGCTCTTTGAAAACAGCTCTTTGAAAACCATATACTTATAAAAATATTTTAATTATGCCAAGCATAATTTCTTTTGAAAGCATAACATAAGATATGATTGAAATCCTCATAAACATAAATAGACACAAGAACTTTACCGAACTTAGGTGGCAAGAATTCTTATGCAGTAAAATCATAATTTAAATCAATTAATAAGTGCGAGTCTACCTCAAATCCGACGAGTGCAAAGTTGAGCGGGAATGACTTCAATTTCTTTAAATTCTCCGTACGCTTCGTCTTAGCCAATAAGTCACTTTAGTCTATCGAATATATAGTTCAAAATGATAAATTATAATTTGAGGACTAAAATTGATGTTTTGAAAGTTGAGGGACTAAAATAGATACTTTTGATAGTTGAGGGACTAAAATGAATACTTTGAAACTTGGGCTTAAAATCAAATAAAGTAAATCAGTAGGGACTGAAATAAAAGAGTTTAAAGTTAAAGGGCTGAAGTTAAAACGTTTAAAAAATGAAGGGCTGAAAATGATGATTTGAAACAAAAAGGGACTGAATTGATACAATTTAAAACGTCAGGGACTGATTTAAACTATTTTGAAACCTGAGAGACTAAAATAGATAACTTATAAAAACTTGAGCTTAAAATCACTTGAATTAAATCTATATGGACTAAAATAAGATGAAGTTGATACTTAGGGTTAAAATAATAACTTTAAAACTATAGGGACCAAAGTTGCAATTTCTGAAAATAATTAAAATATAAAAATCAGCATTCTCTCTCTTCTTCGACCCAGTTTCAGAGACAGAGTGAGACGAGCGAGAGAAAGGCGATCGGTGAGATGGAGGAATCCGACGCTACAGCCGGTGGAACACCGCCTCGAGGTGGCGGCGAGAGGCAACCAAGTAGGACGGTTCAGATTTTAGAGCTTAGTTACGGGATTTGGTGCGAGACCGAGGCTGAAATTTGGGGATTGATCTAGGTTGAAAACGAAATTAGAGTTCGAAGGTCTTCCGGCGACTATCCGTTTAGATGACCGGTGATGAAGGTAGGTACTAGTTTTGTTCTGAGTTTGGTGTTTAATTTGGGTTTTGATTTGGGTACTTGAAGTTGGGCAGTGGCTGAAGATGGGTTGAGCAGGCTGATTGATGTGGATTCTGGGGCGGCAGTGGAGGTGGTTACAGTGGTGGTTGGCGGAGTTGTGATTTGTGGTATTGCAGTGAACTTGGTTTGCTGTATGTATTAGATTTGGTATTGAATTGGAAATGGTGGTGGATTGCTCCATTCTTGGTTGAGGCTGTGATGGTGATGAAGGAGGGCTAAAGGCAGTGTTGGAGCTGATTTCGATGGAGTTGAGCTGATTTAAATGCTGATGGCATATCAAAATGATGAAATGGTGAGGTATAAAGAGAGACATTTGCTGTAAAGGAAATCAAGAGTTGTGCCATGTGAAAGAAAGAAATAAAAATTGGAGATGGAGGCATGCTGAGAATGATGATGTTTGCTTTGATGGTGGATATCATTGCTGTGAACGTGATGGGAAATTCACGGTAGTGTTTGGTGGAGATATAAGTTGGAAATGAGGTGGAAAGGAGAATAAAGAGAAATGCAAAACGTGAGAAGTAATCAACTGAAAATTAGACTAACTTTGATTAAGAAATGTATTTAAAACAGATATATTTTGGACTGAAAAATACATTTGAGAAGTAAGTAAATTTTGAGATAAAATTGGATTTCGTATTTGGACTTGAAATAATTTGATAAGGATCATTGGGATATTTTAATAAATTTGGAATTCAAAATGATTTTAAAAATAATACTTTGAATAAGTAATTAAATAACATAATTTTTAGAAATTCAGATTTTAATTTAAAATCGAACAAAATTCGATATTTCTTGACTTGGCTAGACGAATCCGTCGCGGCGTTAATTTCAAAATAATAAATGAAATAGTAGCGACACAATTTTCTAAATATTAAAATAATTATTTATTGCATAAAAATTCTGGGTTGCTATAATCTTACCTCCTTAAAATAATTTCGTCCTCGAAATTAAACTTACTTAATCTTATAATTTCTGAATACTTAATCAGAATCTCTTCTTCTTATCATCGAATATTCTCAAAATAATCAAAACAATTCCTGAATATTTTCTCTACGTAAAATACCCAAACATATCAACATAATATCATCAACTTATCTTTCCAATATTTGTAACCCAAAATTCAGTAAACAAATATCTCCCAAAACTAAGATTCTATACTTAAATGTCACCACATTTCCTGCAAAGTATTTCTTTCACTTGTATATACGTATGAATTCTGATTCAATACAGTACTCATTTTACTTTCCACGTATCATCACACTATACCAAGATTATCATTATTAAAACAAAATATCAGTACCCATAATCCAAGAAAATATTCTAAATCTCCAATCAAATCTCCTTTATCGATAAAATTTAACAGCGCATTACTTCTTGTCTCCTCTTTTCATTAAAATAATCCTGCGCTTTCTTGCTGGTCACAACATCACGCGGATTCACTCAGATCCTTTGCGCTTTTAAATAGTTCATGCTGAGAAGAGGTTGAATCATCAAACAATGGATATCATTCTTTCTAACATTCGCAAGTATTATTCCAGTCTTCCTATGAATGATATGAGAAAGATCTATAAAATAAGGCTCGAAAGATTGAGGTTGCTAATGGCTCATGATATTCCAGAAGATGTTCGCTGGTTGATAGAAGCAAAGGTTCGACTATCTGGTGAATTACCATCAACATTTCCAAAACATATGCCTGGTTTAGGCAAAAGCACGTTCGCAAAGAAACGAAGAGCAAAAAGACTGGGTGGTTGCTACAAATGTGCTCGTTGGAACTGTAATACACGTTGCAAATCAGTAGGATATTCTTCTACTAATCGGGATGATAAAATCGAATTCATAAAGGGTGGACTGAGTAAGGAGTCTTTGGATGATATTCGACTGACTCTTGAGACGCACCCAAGTGGTTATGTACAACGTGAACTTCTCTCCTTATACGCTCAGTTTAACGAGGACAAAAATCGTTATAGTCTCCAAAATATAATATCGAAAGATCCTGTTTGCCAGTCTGTTTTACAAAATGAGGCTTCTGGCAGTTCAGCAATGTTATAAGGTAAATCTTTTAAAATATTTTGCTGCTTACTTTCACGCGTTTTGAAAATAAAATATATTTTCCTTTTCTCGAGTTTTGATAAAGCTGGAAATAAAATATTAAATCGCCGAAAGGTGACAGCCTCGATACGATAAAAATATTCAAAAGTGGGCTGATTTTGTCAAAAGTAAATCTTTACTTTTTCAGAATCAATCAAAAACAGTAAATTTTTCCGGCTTTAAATAGCCAAACATATTTCATAGTTCAGGCATCCCAAAATCACATCTTCTTCGTAAGTTTTCCCTTCTTTACTATCAAAGATGGAAGCACCAAAACTTCGACAGATCAAAACTATTTGTGTATTTTGTGGATCAAAAGTAGGGAAAGGCTTCGGTTATCTAGAAGCGGCTGTAGATCTTGGAAAGAAACTGGGGGAAAAAGGTATCACTCTTGTATATGGGGGTGGTAGCAGTGGTCTAATGGGTTGTGTTTCCCAATCTGCTCTTGCAGAGAAATCAAAAGTAATCGGTGTTATACCTGTCCCTTTGGTAGATGTTGCAGGCAAAACACGAGGGCATGAAGTTCAAACCTTATCCATCCATGAACGCATAACTTGTATGCTATATGGTTCTGATGCCTTTATAGCCCTGCCCGGAGGTTTTGGTACCTTAGAAGAAATCTTTAACATTACCTCGTGGGCTCAACTAGATCTCCATACTAAGCCTATTGGGCTTCTGAATGTTAACAATTTCTTTGATGGTTTGTTAACCTTTCTTGATTATGCTGTGGAACAGGGATTCATCTCTCCATTTTCCAGAAGGCTTCTTATTTCTGCTCCTACTATTGATGAACTACTGGATAAGCTGCAGTCATATATCTCAATACAAGATCCAGCAGGAGTTAAGATAGATTGGTCGCAAGGAAGGGGAATCAAGCGAAAATGGAGTCCGGTTAATGTAAACTTAACTCTTTGAATCTTAGAATAGGTGGGGGTAGAGTACGGAGTATTCTCACTCTCGAGACACCCCTCCATTTACTAGGATTTCCTTAATGTTTAAATCTTGTGTATACTTCAAAGATTCCAGGTGGTAGATTACGGAGTATTCTTACTCTCGAAACACACCTCTTTGAAGGTTTCTTTATTTCCTCAAAAGATCAGAGGTGGTAGGATACGGCTACTCCGGAAACACATCTCTCATTCTGAGGATCTTTCCATGTTTTTCTCTTATGCTTTCGTGTGTTTCATGTATTTCCTTTCCAGTGTGACTCTTGTGTGTTCTCCTTATGAGAAAATAATAAAATCTCTGTTATCATCTACTAAATCTCGTTTGTGATGTAAATGATCTTGCATGTCTAACCTTAATTCCTTTAGTGGATGCTTATCATATTATGCTCTTAATTCCAAATGATAAAATTCTGGATAGAGTCTCCCTTGTAATTTGGACTTATCCAAACCATAAGTATACTTCATAACTCACAATAATAAATAACTCCACATTTGATCACAACGATCTAAAAATATTGAAAACGATTCCAACACTTCAATATCATCAAAATATCCCATAATTCAATTCATAATTCCTCAACATAGAAATTTCAAATCATATTTTTCAATATCACAATATTACTTCCTTCCATACCTTAATTGGCTAAAAAGTTACTCATACTTATAAATATATGCCATAAATCATATTCCCAAAATTTATTCACAAAGCCAAACTTCATAATAAATTTCTCTTCAACATAGAGGCATAATAAATTAACTCAACATAATATCCATTACTTAATTCTCAATAAAATCATATTATTCCCATTATGCTCAACACTCGTTTTCTTAAAAAAATTTCTCATAATCATTAAAGCATATAAGTTATGACAAAGCATAACAACATCATTATTTTCGAAGAAATACATTCTTATTTCTCATAAATCATAAGTATCCGAAATACTCTTCATTCTTTCTCATAAATCAATTAAAATGAGTATTCGAAATACTGAAATAACTTTAAACCTCATAAACTTCTTTACCTCGGAGTTGGTGGAACGAATGATGGCAGTGGCAATCTTCATCAATAAAATTTTATAATGGAAAATGTTTCTTGAAAATTTTTTTTGAAAATTTTTCCAGTCTACAGAAACGCAGACTAGCTCTGATACCAACTTGTAGCGCCCCGAGTTCCGTATACCCGATTCACTACGTCATTTTCTGTCTAAATTTTTCGATTGTTTGGAAAATACGGAAATCATTAACGTCAAACTTTCAACCGTTCAACGATTATTGCCACCATCATTCATCGCTCGCCACCGTCTCCGCAATCTGCAAAACTGTTAAAAAGTAGGGTGAGTATTTCATGGGGGAAATACTCAGTAGACTCATCGCATATTAATTTAATTTATAAGATGATTAAACACATAAATCCCGGCTCTTTATAAAACGGGCATTGATAGAGCTTCTTTATAAAACTGCTCTTGATAAAACTCATATTGTGCATTACAGCACGGGACATATTTTGCAAATCATAGGCTCTTTGAAAACAGCTCTTTGAAAACCATATACTTATAAAAATATTTTAATTATGCCAAGCATAATTTCTTTTGAAAGCATAACATAAGATATGATTGAAATCCTCATAAACATAAATAGACACAAGAACTTTACCGAACTTAGGTGGCAAGAATTCTTATGCAGTAAAATCATAATTTAAATCAATTAATAAGTGCGAGTCTACCTCAAATCCGACGAGTGCAAAGTTGAGCGGGAATGACTTCAATTTCTTTAAATTCTCCGTACGCTTCGTCTTAGCCAATAAGTCACTTTAGTCTATCGAATATATAGTTCAAAATGATAAATTATAATTTGAGGACTAAAATTGATGTTTTGAAAGTTGAGGGACTAAAATAGATACTTTTGATAGTTGAGGGACTAAAATGAATACTTTGAAACTTGGGCTTAAAATCAAATAAAGTAAATCAGTAGGGACTGAAATAAAAGAGTTTAAAGTTAAAGGGCTGAAGTTAAAACGTTTAAAAAATGAAGGGCTGAAAATGATGATTTGAAACAAAAAGGGACTGAATTGATACAATTTAAAACGTCAGGGACTGATTTAAACTATTTTGAAACCTGAGAGACTAAAATAGATAACTTATAAAAACTTGAGCTTAAAATCACTTGAATTAAATCTATATGGACTAAAATAAGATGAAGTTGATACTTAGGGTTAAAATAATAACTTTAAAACTATAGGGACCAAAGTTGCAATTTCTGAAAATAATTAAAATATAAAAATCAGCATTCTCTCTCTTCTTCGACCCAGTTTCAGAGACAGAGTGAGACGAGCGAGAGAAAGGCGATCGGTGAGATGGAGGAATCCGACGCTACAGCCGGTGGAACACCGCCTCGAGGTGGCGGCGAGAGGCAACCAAGTAGGACGGTTCAGATTTTAGAGCTTAGTTACGGGATTTGGTGCGAGACCGAGGCTGAAATTTGGGGATTGATCTAGGTTGAAAACGAAATTAGAGTTCGAAGGTCTTCCGGCGACTATCCGTTTAGATGACCGGTGATGAAGGTAGGTACTAGTTTTGTTCTGAGTTTGGTGTTTAATTTGGGTTTTGATTTGGGTACTTGAAGTTGGGCAGTGGCTGAAGATGGGTTGAGCAGGCTGATTGATGTGGATTCTGGGGCGGCAGTGGAGGTGGTTACAGTGGTGGTTGGCGGAGTTGTGATTTGTGGTATTGCAGTGAACTTGGTTTGCTGTATGTATTAGATTTGGTATTGAATTGGAAATGGTGGTGGATTGCTCCATTCTTGGTTGAGGCTGTGATGGTGATGAAGGAGGGCTAAAGGCAGTGTTGGAGCTGATTTCGATGGAGTTGAGCTGATTTAAATGCTGATGGCATATCAAAATGATGAAATGGTGAGGTATAAAGAGAGACATTTGCTGTAAAGGAAATCAAGAGTTGTGCCATGTGAAAGAAAGAAATAAAAATTGGAGATGGAGGCATGCTGAGAATGATGATGTTTGCTTTGATGGTGGATATCATTGCTGTGAACGTGATGGGAAATTCACGGTAGTGTTTGGTGGAGATATAAGTTGGAAATGAGGTGGAAAGGAGAATAAAGAGAAATGCAAAACGTGAGAAGTAATCAACTGAAAATTAGACTAACTTTGATTAAGAAATGTATTTAAAACAGATATATTTTGGACTGAAAAATACATTTGAGAAGTAAGTAAATTTTGAGATAAAATTGGATTTCGTATTTGGACTTGAAATAATTTGATAAGGATCATTGGGATATTTTAATAAATTTGGAATTCAAAATGATTTTAAAAATAATACTTTGAATAAGTAATTAAATAACATAATTTTTAGAAATTCAGATTTTAATTTAAAATCGAACAAAATTCGATATTTCTTGACTTGGCTAGACGAATCCGTCGCGGCGTTAATTTCAAAATAATAAATGAAATAGTAGCGACACAATTTTCTAAATATTAAAATAATTATTTATTGCATAAAAATTCTGGGTTGCTATAATAGTGCACTCATCCCACTCTATAGCATCGTATGTAGTAGGTCGAATGATTTCTGCTTGCTTTTGGATCTACCATCTTTTGTTGTTTTGACTAAAATTTTCAGTTCTAGCATGTTCTATTTCTAATCATTTATCTGAATTAATTTCCAGTATTACTTGAAAACGGGGTCCTGCAAGTATGGAGCCACGTGTAAGTTTCATCATCTTATACCTCACATTTCCAGTCAACTTTATGCCTTCTCTTTAATTCTCAAAATGTTCTTGTAGTTAACATGGATTGTAGAATTTCATTGAGCTGTTAACATTTGAAAATAGTAAAGACATGTTTTGTGACTGGTTTTAGTTATATTTCTTTTAGTTTAATTATGTTCCTTTGTATAGTTTCGATTTCTGACATGAGTGCATTGTCCTACAGTTGCACGAGACTCTTATGCTTCATGTAAGATTATACCCGCACCACTTTTGATGGTTTTTGGTGCTCACTCATCGTATTCCATCCATTTTCAGCTCTTTTTGCTGATTTAATCTGTGAATTTTTCTTTTTCGTTGCTTGGGGCTAACAATAAGTGAATGACGGTTGAAAAATTGTTGGTAAACCCTTGACAATTGTTGGTGAGGTATGACACTTCTCGTGTAGACAAATAATCTTCTTCATTTATATATTCAAAAGTTAATTTCAAAACTAGACTGTAACTATTGATTTTACAAATCACTTCACTTCACTACTATATATAAAAACTACTTCTGAGTTTACTGTTCCTAAGGCCGAAATGTACTTACCATTGATTATACTTCTTGCAAATTGAGTTTTTCAATTGATTATACTTCTTGCAAATTGAGTTTTTCAGAATCAAAAGGTGCCTTTTTGTTGTCATCTGATGCATTTGCATTTTGAGTATTTGACTTCCATTGCAGGCTAATTTAATTTTGCTGAAGGTATTGGTGGCCAAATCACAATCAAATAACTTGCAAAAGCACTTGCAGAGCCTGGTTGATGTCTTGCTGAATGGGCAAGATAGCACTAAGAACCATTTCAATGCAAAGGCAAGTATTTGATTATTCAGGTCTACTTATGATTTACGATCCTTGATGTTTTCACTCTGAAATCCAATACTTAAATAGAAACTTTCTGTTTCTGCTGCACTGAAGTTGTGTGCTAAGATTCTCAATTTTGTGTTAGGCCAACTCTTTAGTGTCTAGCACATTTATTTCTCTGGTGTATTTGTGTAGGTTAAACTACTCCTTGAAATGCTTGTAAAAAAATATGGAATGGATGTTGTGAAGGAAGTCATGCCTAAAGAACATACAAAACTTCTAACCAACATCAGAAAGGTTTGCCACCTCTGGAAACAAACAACTGTTTTTCGAATTCTTTAATAAACCACACATATTTCAATTTCAAATTTCCTCGCTCTATTCAATTGTGACTGCTATGTCAGTAATTCTTATTTGAAACCTTTTGTCTTCCTGAAATGATTTTTTGTTCTGGGAATGAGCCTGTTTTCATTATGTTGTTGGTTTGAGTTGATTACTAACTATTTGTTCCATTTGTTGATATAATGTTAGTTACTGTTAAGCATTCCATGTCAATGGCACTTCCCTTAGACAACTAAAAAATCAAATCCACGATATAGGATTAAACTTCAGATCACTATCTTCAAATGTCCTTGAAAAATCTCTTTTTCTTTGACTTTTACTTGGATGCTTGTTCTTTTCGTATAAGAAACTTTGCTTAAAATTGTGGTTGTTTGAGAAGTAAAGATGAGTTGGTTTTGGGATTGATTAATGATTCTTACCAAAATGAAGTTGATGTTGCTATAATTATTAATCCAAAGTTTGTAATTGTTTGATCATCAAAGGTACACTTTCTTGGGATCTGATTAGAGATTCTTTAGTCTCAGATTTATATTATTAAAAAATAGGTGTTAAAAATCAAAAAGGGTGTTTGGAAGGTGGCTTTAGACATAAATTCCATTGCTTATGTCCGCAAAAACTGATTGCAATTCTGTCTGGCTCTAAATTAGGACTTTCAGGTAATATTAAAGGACATTTTTCATATTTTAGGAAGCATCTACAGGAAAAAGCAAAGAAAAACTGAGATCAATCATCTATAGTTCTCCAAAACTTGCTAAAATCACATAAAAATGAAATCCTTTTCACTTATGAAATTCATTAGCATTAGTTTCATTGGGTTTGGTTACTGAACATTCTTCTTTGGTGATATAAGAGTTATATTTTTCTCTTTTTTGTTAGATTATGGCCTCTGCATACTTAAGTATGCATTGTGTAAAATATATAAGAAAAATAATCATTAGCCAAGGAAAACAAATTACGCAAAAATATGATTTTGTTTATTTTGTTAAAGTTAATGTTCCATTTGTTTTAATTATTGTTATTTTGCTATACGTGGATTTTCACTGAGAAACTTTTACCAGTGAAGCTATAATTATGTTTAACTGGGTTATGTACTTGAGCATATTTGCTAAGCCTAAAGTTACGTTTAGGTAACTATTTATTTGCACGTGTTGAGCTACTTTTTAGTATTATTATTATTATGAATTCCATCTTTTTTTCTCTACTTATAACTATCTCATTAGTTTTTTTTTTCCTTTTTTGTTTTCCAAATATGATAAAAAAAAAAAAAAAAAAAAAACTGTAGTTTTCTTTGTTCTTTCCATTAAATTTTATATAATTTTTTTCTTTGTCCTATATATTATCCCTTTTAATTTTTATTATTATATTTGGGTACATGAACAAAGTATAGCTATTAATAGTTAATCTCAAATTAAGATTTGATTATTAGATCTTTTTAAGGGAAACTATTATCAATTTTAATGAATTTATTCCTTTGTAATGATTGTTAAACAGTGATTTTACCAAGTAGATTTTAGGCCCTCGAAGTAATTCTCTCCTTGATCCTTACCTTCTCCTTTGATTTCTTCCTTCCTACCAATTGTAGTTGAAATATGTCAATAATACTTATTATTAGTTACATATGCTACTTATCATGATTTTAAAGCTTTCATGCTTATAAATTTCTCATTCTTTCTGAAGCAAATGTTCAATGAAGGTTATTTCAGAAATTAATGTTTTCTTGTGACCAGAGACGCTGGAAATCCACTTGTTAGAATGGTGTTTTAACTGTTAAGTAAGGTCATTTCCTTGATTTATATGACTGCACTGGCTTCCCATGTTAAAATGTTTTAAGAGTTATTAAAAAACTTATCATTAGTTAAAATGCTTGATGGATTAGTTTAAATGCTTGCAATATCTATTATTAATTGAAGTAATTGATGAATTATATTCTCTACTTAATTTGTTCTACATTCTTATTTTGCAGGAGCAAATTTAAAGACGGTACTTGATTTGGTGAATCCCAACACACAAGTTAGTCCTGAAGTTCAATAACTGTAGTATGGCTTTGTAAACCTAAAAATTCTCTTTTCATTTTGCCCTAATCCAACCATTTATGTTAGATAACGTATATTTAGGTACCTTGGTAATTTTATTTTCTGCCTTTCTGGTCTCAAACGGGGAAAAATGGGATTTTTAAGATTGAAAAGCTAATTTTATAAAATGATTTTTTTTTTCCAGGTTGTATAGGATAGTGTGTAACATAACTTGTTAAACAGTTTACTAATAAAGTATTTGCAGATTGTAAGTAAACAGAAAATATACAGTAAGCTGTATATAGTAAGATACTGCAGAAATAATTCGCAGTAAGCAGTAAACAAAATGTTCTTGAGCAGTAAACAAAATGAACGCTGGAGCCGGGGCCTGTGTTCAACACAGTGTCCTTAAAGCAATATTCGCCCTCTCACCGGAGTAACTCGAGCGCTTGCTTCCCAGGATACAGCGGCTGGAACTGCAGCTGTGCAGGCGAACGAAAAATGTGCTTGAACAGAATCACCAAGACTGGAAGAAGGAATGCAGGAAGCTGGACAGACAAATGCAGAGAGATTTTCGTGGTTGTTGTGTTGTCTAGACTGAAGGAATTGTTGCTCT
Organism: Ligustrum vulgare; assembly: GCA_963555705.1. Classification (NCBI taxonomy): domain Eukaryota; kingdom Viridiplantae; phylum Streptophyta; class Magnoliopsida; order Lamiales; family Oleaceae; genus Ligustrum; species Ligustrum vulgare. The sequence goes on along the minus strand of OY743177.1, from coordinate 22,732,382 downwards.
ATATATAGGCAGGGAGGAGCCTTTGCATTTAGTACTGCAGTTGAATTCTGTATTTACTCCAGACGTTTTGGAGTTACAACTGCAGTTGAATTCTGCACTTACTCCTGCATTTGAATTTTACACTTACTCCAGGCGTTTTTGGAGTTACAGTTTGAATGGAAATCAATTTGGAGTTATGTTTTAAATGAAAAATTCAAAAAAAAAATTCCAAAACGTGGCTTGCACTTTGTGGCCAATTTTTGACTCGTTCGGTCCGACATTCGTGTACGCAGGTCGCGCCCGCACACAAGTTCAAGGCTCGAAGGCCAAGTCGGTCCAAGATTTGCACCCCCCCCCCCTGCGGGCGCGTAGGCCATGGAGGAGTCTCTATGCAACAAATGGTTACACCTTACAAATTGTTAACCATATATAAATTGGTCCAAAAACTCATTTCTATCCTATGTGGGATAACTATTTAAGCATTCCCAACATTTCCACATTTTTCCATTTTCCAATGTGGGATGGAACTATTATTTATAGCCTCCACTTATTCCCACTTTTCCATTTCTAACCAATGTGGGATTGTAATCCCTTTTAAGGCTCCTCTTCAAATCCCAATTTTCAATCAATGTGGGATCAATTTCACATTTACTCAAGTGAAAATCAATTGCCAAATATATTTTCCAACAATCCCCCACATGAATGTAAATTGATAGAGACACGGAATATTTGGTGATAAAGTTCCAAAGTTGAAACCTGCATAGGATAGGTAGGGGTTTCCTTTGAACCTTCCCTTGTGAAAATACATTTACTTTACTAGCTGATCAGTAGACGCGATGTCTTTGAACTGTTCTGCCTTCTGTGTAAACGATGATGTACTTCACACAGGATTCTTCCTAACACATTTTAGTTCTCATGGGTATGTTCGTTTGTGGCCATGAACATATGCCTGGTTCAGTGAGAGTTGTTAAGAATTAGCCTCATAATTCCCTTCGAAGCGGCCCCACTTCTCTCTCACATAGGTGATTTCTTAATCAAGAGTAACCCGCATTACTCCGCTCGGATTTCCGACGCATAAGAATCATTAAAAGCTTATTGCTTATCCTCTCCTTACGGGCATCACTGTTATTACAGGAATGGACAGGAGATAACCCCCACAGTGATCCTATTAAGTATTTGTAATTAGGTTTTCTCATTGAACCTAGATCTTGGGATCTCCAGTCAGCTAGGTTGAGTTTCCATTACAATAACTTATTCTTTTAGAGGCTTAAGTCCCATTCCTCTCGATGACTTTGCAACTAACTCTCTATTTAACCCTTTGGTTAGCGGATCCGCAATGTTATCTTTTGACTTTACATAGTCAATCGAGATAACTCCAGTTGAGAGTAACTGTCTTATGGTATTATGTCTACGACGTATGTGTCTAGACTTACCATTGTACATGTTGCTTTGTGCCCTTCCAATCGCAGATTGACTATCACAATGTATGCAAATTGCTGGCACAGGTTTTGACCATCTTGGAATATCCTCTAAGAAATTGCGTAGCCATTCAGCCTCTTCACCACATTTATCTAGAGCTATAAACTCAGATTCCATGGTAGATCTCGCAATAACTGTTTGTTTAGAGGATTTCCATGATATAGCTGCACCTCCTAGTGTGAACACGAATCCACTAGTAGACTTTGAGTTTTTTATATCAGATATCCAATTAGCATCACTATATCCTTCAATGACTGCCGGATATCTGGTATAGTGCAATCCATAATTACGAGTATATCTCAAGTATCTTAGTACTCTTACTATTCCTTTCCAATGGTCAGACCCTGGATTACTAGTATATCTACTCAGCTTGCTAACTGCGTAAGCTATATCTGGTCTTGTACAACTCATTAGGTACATAAGACTTCCGATTATTCTAGAGTACTCTACTTGAAAAATACCATCGCCTCTATTTTTCGATAGATGTTGACTTGTATCTATTGGTGTTCTTGCTACGCCAGTATCATCATTATTGAATTTTTCCAAAATCTTGTCCACATAATGTGACTGACTTAGAACAAGTCCATCTGATGTTCTTGAAATTTTAACTCCAAGAATCACATCAGCTAAACCCATATCCTTCATGTCGAATCTTGAATTCAACATACTTTTAGTAGATTTAATCATCTTATCGTTGCTGCCAACGATGAGCATGTCGTCAACATAAAGGCATAAAATGACATAACCATTTTTTGTGTCTTTGATGTAAACGCATTTGTCACATTCATTGATTTTAAATCCACTTTCCATCATTACTTTGTCAAATTTTTCATGCCATTGTTTTGGTGCTTGTTTCAAGCCGTATAATGACTTTACCAATTTACACACCTTGTTTTCTTGTCCTGGTGCAGAAAACCCCTCAGGTTGTTCCATGTAAATTTCTTCTTCTAAATCTCCATTTAGAAAAGCAGTTTTGGCATCCATTTGATGTACTTCGAGATTGTATAAAGATGCAATCGCTAATATTAATCGAATGGAAGTTATTCTCGTTACCGGAGAATAAGTGTCAAAGTAGTCAAGGCCTTCTCGTTGCCGATATCCTTTAATTACAAGTCTTGCCTTGTACTTATCAATAGTTCCATCTGCTTTCATTTTCCTTTTGAAAATCCATTTGTAGCCTAGTGGTTTGCTTCCCGGGGGAAGATCAACCAGTTCCCATGTATGGTTTTGCAGAATGGAATCTATTTCACTTTTAATTGCCTCTTTCCATTGAGGTCCTTCTGAAGAGTTTACAGCTTCTTTGAAGCTTTGAGGTTCAGTTTCTAGCATATAGGTCAGAAAATCAGGACCGTAAGATTTTTCTGTCCTTTCACGTTTGCTACGTCTTGGTTCAACCTCTTGATCCTGACTATTTTCAATCATGGTCTCATGCGTTCGTTTAGAAGAACTTGGTTCTTCTTTGGACTTGTATGGAAATACGTGTTCAAAGAACGATACATTTCTCGATTCCATTATCGTGTTTTTGTGTATATCAGAAATTTTAGAATCAAACACAAGAAACCGATAAGCACTACTATTATGTGCATATCCAATAAATATGCAATCAATAGTTTTTGGTCCTATTTTCACCTTCTTTGGTGTAGGTACAGCCACTTTGGCAAGACACCCCCACACTCGTAAATATTTGTAGGAAGGCTTTCTTCCTTTCAATAACTCGTAGGGACTCTTATCTTCTTTCTTTCGGGGCACCTTATTTAAAAGGTAATTAGCTGATAACACAGCTTCTCCCCACATGTTTTGAGGTAACCCAGAACTCAACAACATTGCATTCATCATTTCTTTCAATGTTCTATTTTTTCGTTCAGCAACACCATTTTGTTGAGGTGAATAAGGTGCTGTTGTTTCATGTTTAATTCCATGTTGTGCACAGAATTCAGCAAATGGTGATTCATATTCACCACCTCTATCACTTCTCAACACTTTGATCTTCTTGTTGAGTTGATTTTCAATTTCATTTTTATAGAGAACAAATTTCTCTATCGCTTCATCTTTACTTTTAAGCAAATACACAAAACAATATTTTGTGCTATCGTCAATAAAAGTAATAAAATATTTGTTGCCTCCCCTTGTTTGTACAGATTTTAAATCACATACATCGGTGTGAATTAAATCAAGCGGTTTAGTTTTTCTTTCAACGGATTGAAATGATGACCTTGTCAATTTTGCCTCAACACAAGTTTCACACTTATGTTTATTATCAATTTGGAATGTAGGTATGCAATTCAAGTTAATTAGTCTACGCAAAGTGTCGTAATTAACATGTCCTAGTCTACCATGCCACAAATTGGAAGACTCAAGCAAGTAAACGGAAGAGTTATTCATTTTATTAATTTTTGGCTTAATAGCCATTACATTAAGCTTAAAAAGCCCATCACTAACATAACCCTTTCCTACAAACATTCCAGACTTAGACAAAATAACCTTGTCTGATTCAAACACCATGCGGAAGCCATGTTTGTTCAACAGCGAGCCGGATACCAAATTCTTGCGAATCTCCGGCACATAGAGCACGTTGTTTAGAGTCAGCTCTTTCCCAGACGTCATCTTTAGAACCACCTTTCCATGGCCCTTGATTTCAGAAGTCGCTAAATTTCCCATGTACAGCTTCTCCCCATCCGCTGCTTCAAAACCACTAAACAACTCCTTGTCGGAGCAAACATGTCGGGTGGCACCGGTATCTATCCACCATTCTCTCGGATTTGAACCCACCAGGTTCACTTCAGAAATGACAGCTGCAAGGTTGATGTCAGATGGATCTTCAACCATGTTTGCTTCTTTCTTCTTCTTCGGCAAACGGCACTCCGTTGACTTGTGACCAATTTTGTCACAATTGAAGCATTTTCCTTGAAACTTCTTTTTAGAAATTCCGCCCTTGGGCCCCAACTTGAGCCCTTTGCTACTAGATGGCCCAGACTTGGTTTTGTTAGGTTTGGAGCTTTGCCCATGCTCCACAACATTTGCTTTAGCCACAACCGGATTGATCCCTCTTTCAGAACTTTTGTTGTCTTCTTCTATTCGAAGTCTAACAATTAGTTCCTCAACATTCATTTCCTTTCGCTTATGCTTTAGGTAGTTTTTAAAATCCTTCCATGCAGGTGGTAGTTTTTCAATTATACAAGCCACTTGGAAGGACTCGCTCACAACCATTCCCTCGGAATGAATTTCATGCAATATCACTTGAAGTTCTTGTACTTGACTGATTACAGGTTTGGAGTCCACCATTTTGTATTCCAAAAAGCGACCAACAAGAAACTTCTTGGCCCCGGCATCCTCGGTTTTATACTTTTTGTCTAAAGATTCCCATAATTCCTTAGCCGTTTTTATTGTGCAGTATACATTATATAGTGAATCAGCCAAACTATTCATCACATAATTCCGGCACAGGAAATCCGAGTGCTTCCAAGCATCAACTGCACTAACTGCTTGAATGTCTCCTTCACCCTCTTGGAGCACTGGAGCATTTTCAGTCAAGAACCTCGCAAGATTCAAAGTGGTCAGGTAGAATAACATCTTTTGCTGCCACCTTTTGAAATTCAGCCCATTGAATTTCTCCGGTTTTTCCCCATGGTTAACTGGAACAGTCACAGTTGTAGCTGCAGTTTGAGCCACGGTTTGTGTCAAAGCATGACTTGGCAATTTAGCCACAGGTTGAGTCACAACAGGACTTGGCATAGCCACAGTCGAACTTGGCGTAACCACAACAGAACTTGGCATAGCCACAGTCGAACTTGGCGTAGCCACAGCCTGAGCCACCGTCTGATTTTCAGCAGTAGCCACATCCATGTTGATAGGTGTATTTTCCATTTCTGAAACACAATCAGAATATTAGTATCAAATGATATAAATCAATTAGCCTTAAGAAATCTGCTTTTGAAAACGTTTCTGTAAACTGTTTAACAAAAAAAATATTGCTTTAAGTTTGTAACATAACTTGTTAAACAGTTTACTAATAAAGTATTTGCAGATTGTAAGTAAACAGAAAATATACAGTAAGCTGTATATAGTAAGATACTGCAGAAATAATTCGCAGTAAGCAGTAAACAAAATGTTCTTGAGCAGTAAACAAAATGAACGCTGGAGCCGGGGCCTGTGTTCAACACAGTGTCCTTAAAGCAATATTCGCCCTCTCACCGGAGTAACTCGAGCGCTTGCTTCCCAGGATACAGCGGCTGGAACTGCAGCTGTGCAGGCGAACGAAAAATGTGCTTGAACAGAATCACCAAGACTGGAAGAAGGAATGCAGGAAGCTGGACAGACAAATGCAGAGAGATTTTCGTGGTTGTTGTGTTGTCTAGACTGAAGGAATTGTTGCTCTATATATAGGCAGGGAGGAGCCTTTGCATTTAGTACTGCAGTTGAATTCTGTATTTACTCCAGACGTTTTGGAGTTACAACTGCAGTTGAATTCTGCACTTACTCCTGCATTTGAATTTTACACTTACTCCAGGCGTTTTTGGAGTTACAGTTTGAATGGAAATCAATTTGGAGTTATGTTTTAAATGAAAAATTCAAAAAAAAATTCCAAAACGTGGCTTGCACTTTGTGGCCAATTTTTGACTCGTTCGGTCCGACATTCGTGTACGCAGGTCGCGCCCGCACACAAGTTCAAGGCTCGAAGGCCAAGTCGGTCCAAGATTTGCACCCCCCCCCCCCTGCGGGCGCGTAGGCCATGGAGGAGTCTCTATGCAACAAATGGTTACACCTTACAAATTGTTAACCATATATAAATTGGTCCAAAAACTCATTTCTATCCTATGTGGGATAACTATTTAAGCATTCCCAACATTTCCACATTTTTCCATTTTCCAATGTGGGATGGAACTATTATTTATAGCCTCCACTTATTCCCACTTTTCCATTTCTAACCAATGTGGGATTGTAATCCCTTTTAAGGCTCCTCTTCAAATCCCAATTTTCAATCAATGTGGGATCAATTTCACATTTACTCAAGTGAAAATCAATTGCCAAATATATTTTCCAACATAGTGAAGGAGAGGAATGGAAGAGCCGGGGCAAATTAAACAAGCTTTGATTGAAGCCACGGCTGGGGCATTAGCCGGCTCAATCTCAAGGATTGTCACGTTACCTCTCAACATAGTTAAGATTAGATTTCAGGTGAAGTTTTAATTTTTTATTCTTTTTTATGGTTTCAATTTTTGAAAAAATGAGTGTAGTTGTATTCTGGTTAGAGGTGTTGAATTTTGGCTATAATTGAAGAGATGCATAACTCAAAATGAGATGATTGATTGTATTTGTATATTCTCCATTGGTAGTATTATGTAGCTTCATTTAGTTATTTGGATTTAAATGATAATAACTCGATCGTATTTGTTTAAACTTCCAACTAATAATTCCGAGAAAGGAACAAACAATAGCACAGTTTTGAACACTTGTAGGCACGTATGGTTGAATCTGACTCAGATTTTAAACATTATATTTATTTCCTTTTCTCAATTTGAAGATTGGAGAAAAAAAATAGCCTTAAATATGATCAAAATGTGAAAGGGTTGATGTTAGTTGATGATGATTATAATTTCATGTCATTTTCTTTTTCTTTTTTTAGTTTCTGTGTATTGATTATGCATGATCTATAGTAATAATAGTTTGATTTTTGTTTTTTGGATATAGAAAGGAAGAACAAGATGCACAAAATCAGTTGGATTTCAGTAACAATTGTACTTCAAATATTACTTTTCGGAGATACAGCAATTACGGTTTGACAGAAAGGAACACATCCAAATATTACAACAACGTGAAACACCAATCGATTCCGCATCCAGGTCTAAACAATCAATTTTGTTTTACAATGACTGATGGGGTAAAATTTGCTGTAAAACATGTAGAGGGATTGAAAAGTAATACTTTGGTGTGTTTTTTATTTCTTTAGGAGGATGTCTCAGGCTCTGCGTATGTACTAGAACACCTCCTATGAAGAGCTCTAGACATCCAATATATTGGCTGGGGCATTGATGATAGACCGTGCATTTGTATTGTATAGCTGACTTCAAAATGGATACTGTAAATTCTTTTGATGAGGCTTTTCCAATCGTCAAGATTGCCTGGTATTATTTATTCTTACACTTCAATATGATTATTTCTTTTAGATGTTGGGTTCTGCTACCCATTTTTATGTTAGCATGAACGTTATTTGTTGGAAAATGTCATCCTATATTTGTAATTATTTTAAAACTAATGGACGATCCTGGTGAAGTTATTATGGATTTTTTCTTTTAGCAATTTGAGAATCATATTCATAGTTTCATATACGTTTTCAGGGAGCTGCAAGGGTTGCAGATTAATATTTAGGCTACAGTCCTGGAATTTTTATCGTGGGACTCTTTGCCATTCTAATTTTATGGATGTATGCTAACTTCTGGATAATGGGTACATTATTCATACTTGGAGGTAAATTGTATTCTCTTCTTCTGAACTAATATGCCTACACTTTTCGCATTATTGTATTTCATTTCATAAAAACATTATCTTTTCAAAGGATTTCATTAATGCATGAAGGATAAAAAGATATAAATTTTGGATTTTGGGTGAATGATTTCGGTACCATCCACCTACTCATCTTCTTACTTCTATTTTAGCTCATCCTACTTTAAGATTGAACTTGGAAAAGTGTTTTATATTTTTTTCTTTGTCTTTTTTTTTTTTATAATTTTTTGTTTGTATTTTATGGCTCTTTGAAGCTATTCAATTTGAATAAATGTAGTTAAATAAAGGTAGTTTTTGAAATAATTATTTGAAGATCCTTGGCGTTAAATCATGGGGTGATCTTCACGCCACCAAATGGTTGGCAAATATCTGATGATTTCCATATTCATCTATAGGCGTTCTTTTGAAAGTTTGATTTCAGACTTCTACGAAACCTATCTTAAACCATGAATGTTTTACTTGCCATTCACGTTAACACCTTTGTCTTTTTCTGTCTTTTTCTATAAACAGGTTACTTATTTTCCTTGAATCATGCACAGTTGGTGGTGTTGATGGCAACCATTTATGCATTATATTATGTCAATGTTCAAGCATCCAGGCTTGGAGTTTTCCTCTCAATTAATCTTGCATTCCTGTCAAATGATGTACTAAGCTGCTTCCAGTGCTATGATGATTTGAGTGGACACGCCACTTGCGAAGTATAAAAAGAATCTGAGCCACTCACTGAAAAATTCTATTACTAAATTTTCTCTAAACAAGAAAGTGAGGAATCCACATTCCTAGAAAGAAATTACACTCTTAGTTCTTTTAATCTTAAAGTTGACCACGATTTCTTAGACGAGACTTGAATATATCTTCCACTGTACCTTTTCAAGTATACATGATGGTTTGATGACTTCACTCTTGAAATAATGATTGAGTATCATTATCACTTTTTCTGAGTACTAATAGCATTACTTTTAAGAAAAACATGTTGTAGTTATTGTAATATTGATTCTCATCTCAATTTTAAATCAGGCCAAATTTATATCATAAGATGTTTTACAATCTTATTGTTACCTAATGTCTACTGACATATAGATATTTTTTTCATTACTAATTTCACGCGAATAAATACAAATATAATACGTTTCGTGCAACGCACGAAAATCCTACTAGTTTAAATAATAAATGACTGCTATTTGCCCTCATATTTTAATTGCTTTTTTTCAATTTCCATTCAAAAACACAAATAGAGGCATAAAGTACTTAAAAATACCACTTTTCTTTTCTTAAATAATAAAAAAAAAAAACTAAAGATCTATCAGGTAGCTCTATTTTATCGTGTATAAACATAATTTTTTGTTCATTTTCTGACGTGCAAAACACATTTTTTTAAAATAATGGGGTCTCATTATTTCAAATTATAATAACTTATTTGAATAATAAAAGACAATTTATAAATTTAAATAATAAATGACTACTATTTGCCCTCGAATTTTAACCTTTCTTTTTTTTTTTTTTTTTCAATTTCCATTCAAAAACCCCATCACCTAATAATATATAGGATAAATAATTCATAAAATATGATTTGTAATATTAAATATAACAAATGATAATAATCAGAACATAATTTTAATATTGATAACCATACATTAGATTTATTATAATATTAAAATAAGAAAAATGAACAAATAAAATATCTCATTAAATAATAATAATTATTCTAATAGCTATAAAATCAACATCAAATATAGGCATAATATGCTAAAATACTATCACTTTTCTTTTTTTTTTTTTTTTAAAAAAAGCCTAAAGATCTATTCGGTAGCTCTATTTTTTGTGTATAAACATAATTTTTTGTTCATTTTCAGACATGCAAACCACATGTTTTTTAAATAACAGGGTCCCATTACTTCAAATTATAATAATTTCTTTGAATAATAAAAGGCAATCTATAAATTTAAATAATAAATGACTACTATTGGCCCTCGTATTTTAACTTCTTCTTTTCTTTTTTTCAATTTCCATTCAAAAACACCAATCACGTAATAATATATAGGGTATATAATTTATAAAATATGATTTGTAAAATTAAAGATAACAAATGATAATAATCAAAACATAATTTTAATATTGATAACTATACATATGATTTATTATAGTATTAAAATAAGAACAACAAACAAATAAAATACCTCATTAAATAATAATATTTATTCTAATAACTATATAATCGACATTAAATAGAGGCATAATATGTTAAACTGCTTTAAAATGCCACTTTTCTTTTCTAAAACAAACAAATAAAGAAAAAAATTAAAGATCTGTTCGATAACTTTATTTTATCGTGTATAAACATAATTTTTTGTTCATTTTCTGACATGCAAACCGCATATTTTTTAAATAACGGGTATCATTATTCCAAATTATCATAGCTTCTCTAAATAATAAAAGACAATTTATAAATTTAAATAATAAATAACTGCTATTTGTCTCGCGTATTTAACTTCTTTTTTCAATTTCCATTCAAAAACACCAATCACATAATAATATATAAGGTAAATAATTCATGAAATATGATTTGTAATATTAAAGATGACAAATGATAATAGTCAAAACATAATTTTGATAATGGTAACTACACATATGATTTATTATATTATAATATTAAAATAAGAACAAAAAACAAATAAAATACCTCGTTAAATAATAATATTTGTTATAATAACTATAAAATCAACATCAAAAGAGGCATAATATGCTAAACTACTTTAAAATATCAATTTTATTTTCTATTCTTAAAAAAAATCAAAAATGAGGAAAAACAAAACAACCGAAAAAACGACAAAATCTAGATAAGAAGGGTGAAAAAAAGAAAAAAAAAATTATGCAGCTGTCTTTTGACAGCCACAACTTTGGGGGAAAAAAATGGGATGTCATCCCAATTAAAAATAAATAAAAAAATTGGCAAAAGAAAAAATTGGCAAAAGAAATAACAGTGATTGATTGCACAAGGCGGAAGATTTGGGCGGGATACTTTGATGCCACTTTCTTTCTTTTATAAAGTATAAAAGAAAAGATTTCAAAATTGAGAAGAAATTTGTACAATTTCAAAAATCGAATTGTAATTAAGATAAATTAATTAAATTACATAATTACAAATATTTTATTACTTACAAATATTAAGGTCACAACATTGTAAAATCTCATGTCACAAAATACAAATCTTTTAAGTTACAAGTCTAAGATCACGACTATGTCACAGTTAGTTAGGACAACAAATCACAACCACCATTTTTTCCGATCACATTCTGTCATACACTATTTTTAAGGTTACAGGTAAGATTTATTTTAAGATCATAAATCGAACTTATTTTTAGGTCATAGTCACAAATGTTTAAAGTTACAGTTGAAATCAACGTAACATATTATCAATTATAAAATGTCAAATTAATTGATTTAGGTCACAAATTAACAAATCATTAGGTCACATATGTCATAAAATTTTTAAAGTCACGTTTAAACATTAGGTCACAATTTCAATTAATCCGAGACCTACCACCACACTGTCTCACCACCCGTCGGTATCCCTGAACATTACAGCCGACGCCACCACCAGAAATACCAAAATTCATTAACCACACCACCACAATCACTACGGTATCACTAAATACCAGTGCCACCTTTATTACATCAACCTCCGCCATTAGGAAACCCCACAACATCTCTAATCGCCAACAAAATCCACACCACTAGCGGTGCCGCTTCTATCAAAACTCTAGACCACCAAAAGCAGCGGCGTCGCTACTAGATCAAAGCAGAGGCATCGCTGCCTCCATCAAGTTGGGGTGCCGCTTCCTACCTCATAATCGTAGCTGCGATGGGAAGTTTCAGATCTAGCTTATTAGAATTTGCAAACGAAAAAATGCTCTTCACTGTCGTGCTGCCGCTGTTAGTCGCCGAACGACCTTGTTGTGGTCTCTTGCAGTGGCGCCGTTGCTACTTCCGATGGCGTGTTTTGGCCATTGGGAGAGATGTTGTAGAGATATTACATAAGAGAGGGGACAAAAGGTGGGCTGGGAGAGACTAGAGATAGCATGAAGAATAATGATTGGGGTTTGAAAGGAGGGGTATGAGATGTGGGTTATTTGAGTATTAATTTAATTTTATAATAATATTATTTTTTATTATTAAAATTCTAATTATCACCTGATACTTAAATAAGTTTGGCCTCATTTTTTAATTTGGTTCCTAAAAAATAGGTGTAGGTGTAATTTCCTCTTTCTAAATTTACATTTCCAAAATCAGGTTTTAGGTTTAGAATTTCATATATAAGATTATGAAAAATATTTTAACATAATATTAATATTATAGTATTAATTAAACATTGGTTACTGCCTTTCACGTTAATAACTGGAAGAAAATATACAAATATCATTTTCTTTCATATTCAGTAAGAGATAAGTCTGACTCTCTTCTATATCCAACAAGATTCTATATCCTAAATTCTTAAAAACTCAAATCCAAAATGATGTTAACATGGAGTGTAGATCAAAGCCTTATTATAAGAATAACACGATGTTTAAAAGACTCAAATAAAAGAAAAAGACTTAAATCTCGTAAAGATTTCCGTTTGAAAAAATCCAAAAAAACTCGATTCAAGTGGAAAATATATTTTCAATAAGGTACATCAATCTATTGTTAATGAAGGAATGGAAATATATAATTCCTCAAGATTGATGGTTTTCAAGAAAAATAACAAGAAATGCCACGAATGATGTGCTTATCGATTTTAATTCAAAATTTAATGACGCACAAAGGAGATTTTGATTTTGTATGTAATTGAACGTATTAGTTTGATATGTTCACGGATCATTTCATGTTTAGCAATATATTCTTCTTCGATTTGATTTTGATCATGTGAATAATTTTAAATTCAATAATATGAAAATTTATGTCGATACGTTACATATTAAAAACTAAATAATTCAGATATTAAACACCAAAAAACTCAATCAGAAGTCATAGATCACAATTCACAACTCATATCACAAGTTACAAACACATTACATGTTATCAAGTTACATGTTACACACACAATACATATAACAACAAGTCACAAATATACTACATGACACAATTTACAGGTCATGTGCACATTAAAGATGACATGTCACAAACTTGATGTTTCACGCATGATATAACGAGTTACATTTTTCATATAAATTGTATGTAGGTACGTAGAAAATATTGTCACAATTTAACAACATTACGGATCATGAACTTATTTATCGATCACAAATTATCATTACAACTTATTTTTCGATCACAAATAACGAATATTTTGTAAGTCATGACTTATTTCTCATTCACAAATCATAAATTTATAGGTTACGGCTTATTTATTGATTACAATCACAAATTTTATGGTCACGGCTTATTTATTAATCATTCTTTGAGAAGTTTGTTTGCAACTTTAATGTTGTCTGATTCTCTATCTCAACCTTAATATGTTTGGAAAAAATGTTGGGTTCTCCTCTCTGACGATATTTTGTATAAACATCGAATCGCAATGCAACACGAAAGTACATGTTTATTAATTACTACTTTAATATACATTTTTATTAGTATATATTTACTTATATCTTGAAAATTATTAACATGTCGTTCTATTTGCGTAACTTACAGATCTTGAATTGAATGATGAAGAGATTAGAAGTTATTGTCTCTTGGAGGTTGAAAAGATTTTGAAAAGTAGCGGAAAGAGTTTGCGAGATTATCATATAATGTCATTCCAGAGCTCTGTTTTTTTTTCCCCCCAAATTGTCATAATAGGCTTATACTGGATGAGTTACATTATGATAAAAAATATTTATGTGATAAGCATAATAGACTGGTATTTAACTTGACAGATAAGCAACGAGACGTCTACAACATAATAATACGTGCTGTTCATTCAGATAATGGGGATTTATTTTCATTTACAGTAACGGAGGGAAAGGTAAAATGTTTATTTGGAGAACTTTATCTGTAGCTATAAGATCGAATGAAGAGCTTGTATTTAATGTCGCATCAAGTGGTATAGCATCTCTACTTCTACCGAATGGTAGAACTGCTCATTCAAGATTTGCTATACCTCTTAATATGAATGAAGACTCGACATGCAACATCAAATAGGGGAGTCCGCTAATAGAGTTGGTTGTGAAAACTAAGGTAATAATTTTGGATGAGGCACATATAATGAATAAATTCTATTTTAAAGCTTTGAATAGAACCATGCAAGATATTTTATGATTCGGCGATGAATCCGATTCCGACTTGCCTTTTAGTGGGAAGATAGTTTTACTCGGAGATAGATTTTATGTGTCATACCGAAGGGAGTAGACTTGATATAGTTCACGCAACTAATTCATCATATTTAAGGAGAGATTTAAAGGTTTTGAGGTTGACAAAAAATATGAAACTTCGAAATATTGATTCGGGCGATGAATGCTCTTAGCTTCAAGAATTTTCAAATTGGATATCCAGTATAGGAGATGGAACACTTGGCAGTCCGAATGATGGTAATGCAACTATTGAGATTCCAGATTAAGTTCATTAGAAAATGATGTTGCGTTAATTATTGAAGCACATACCCGGACTTCATTGGCAATATTGGTGATACAAGCTATTTGCAAGGCATAGCTATACTTGTATTGACTCTTAATGTGGTGGAGTCGATCAACGATTACATAATATCACTCAGTGTCACCAAGTCGAAGACTTATTTAAGTTCTAATGTGACTTACAGCTTTGAATCCAGTGTTGATATATTACAGGATCTTCACACACTCGAATTTTTAAACGACATTAGGTGTTTTGGCGGTGTTACCAATCATGACCTGAAATTAAAGGTTGGCACTCAGTTATGTTACTGAGAAACATTGATCATTATATGTTGGCTTGTGCAACGGTACAAGAATTATTATTACAAGACCTGGTAACCATGTTATCAAAGCAAAATCCTTATTGGAAGTAACGCATGCCATAAGATTATATTAACTAGAATGACGTTAACTCCGTCTGACCTTAAACTCCCTTTTAAGTTTAAACGTAGGCGGTGCCCTTCTTATTGTGTTGTAAACTATGATGATCAACAAAAGTCAGAGTCAATCTCTTTCTCATGTTGGTTTGTACTTGAAGTAGCCAGTATTCAGTCATGAACAATTATATGTTGCTATGTCGAAAGTCATGAATAGCAAGTGATTGAAAATACTTATTTTTTATGGGGATGGAAATCAGACAAATTCCACACTTAACGTTGAAGTTTTTCAAAATTTTGATTAGTTTCTTCATGTTAATTGAAATATACCGAAAATGTAACAAATTATGATGATTATTTTTTGAATAATTCAATTTTCACAATTTCATCCACCGTGGATGAAATTGTGAATCTAGCATTGTAGTTATTTTTTACGCTTCTATTTATGTTAGTGTAATTTTAGGAAGACGTTTTTGGGAAATATTGTGACATGTCACATATTTATTGGGTGATGAAAATAAGAATATCACAACTTTACTTTTTCACCATCAAATAAATATACGTAATGTCAATTTAAATATTATCTGTATATATACAGCTAAAAAAAATCGTGCACTGGACGGATGCTGCACTAGTTCGTATCCAATCAGGTTATACAACGACGTCGTATAGTATTTGCCCCATCTCTTTTCTTTTCTTGTGTAGAAAGATTTTGGTTCCTCTTAAAAAGAGGTCTCGACTATCTCTATCAGCTCATTAACATTCTCACACCGGCAAGAAGAATCAAAGAGAGTAATTACCAAATGGAATCGCCAAAGACAATTCCGCACGAAATTGGAGGACTGAGAAACGATCCACTACGAAATGGACTCCATGGCGTCAAGAGTGATATTATAGGATCTCACCCCCTCGAATCTTCCTACAACTCTGTAAATTTTTCAGCATTTGATTTACTCTATGGATATATTTTGTGATTATGAAGTTATAATCTTATGTGTGTTTGATTAGGCGAAGGTGAGGCAAGAGGATATGAAGAAGAAAATCTTGGCGAATACCTACGGAGCGGCTTTTCCGTTGAAGATGGAGCTCGACCGTCAAATTATTTCCAAGTTAGTGTTTTCTTAGCTCTTATTTTGGTTATCGTGTTTGTTGTGATCTTTTTCGAATGCTAGTATATTGAACAAAAGTTAGGGTTTAACCTGATATATTACTCTTTGTGAAAGCAAACAAATATTAGGGTAGGTAGGCATAGCATAGGTAGGTAGGCATGTGAAAGCAACCAGTTATTAGAAATTGGGTAAAAGCCAGATTAACGTTCTAGCTTCATCATTTATATAAGTCAAATGTTGCTTACCACTCTTGCAAGAAGTTGGCAGGACCTATACTGTTCCTAATAATTAGTTAACATCCCTTGCTAACTCATTATGTTCTTTTAATTTTTTAGTTAAGATGCTAGGGAATAACTTTACCTAATGCCTTGAGCCTGGTTCACCAGGTAAAAGAGTTACAGCAATTCTCAGTTTGCTCACTGTACCAATACAATATGAGTCACTGTACCAATACAATATGAGTAGACGTGTTGGACAAAGTTATACCCTAAACAACTTAGTAATAATTTAGATTCTTCATATGAGCAAAATTCCCATCACAAAATAAATTCCAGATTGCTAGCAGTCAAAGCACTAATATCATAAAAAGCAAAGTATTGCAAATCTCAAATGAACCAAATATGGATGTTTTCTATTCATTTTCGAATCATTTTATAATTCCAACTTTCCCTTTGTTGGAAGTCAGTCCATTAACTTAAGTTGGACCTTCAGTTACTTCAGTTAGTTGTTAGCTAATAGCTTCAGTTGGATGTTAGTTAATTCAGTTAGTTAGTTAAATGTTGGTTAGTTAGTTTAATGCTAGTTGTACTTATTTCTTCTATTTAAAGGCTGCTTTTCCTCAACAATCAAGTGAGAAATTTTTTCATCTCCTTCATTCAAGCTGTCCAGCTTAATACCCCTTTAATTTCCAGCAGTTATTCTATTAATATTCATGTCATTAATGTCTCAAAATCTCACAGCATTTTCCCCTCTTGGACGAACGGAAATTAATTCATTCACAATGTATGATCGATGAGCCCAAGATGAAGTTATGTTAGTGGCTCAACAAAAGACATCAAAAAGTTTGTGTATAAGTGGTTTATCCAAAAATCATCTCATAACTAGAACAGAGGTTACAAATATTTAATATAGAAACAAAGATAAGGATATAAAGTAAATTAAGAATGAAAACAGTAGGCATTCGATGCCAGCACTGAACTAATTAAGAAGCACAATCACGAAATAATAATACTTGATAATGAAAACACTGAGAACCAATTCTTTGATAAGGAACCAAAAATATGTTGTACAAATTGAATCATCCAAAAAAATCGAATCATCCAAAAAACAAGGAAATCGAAAGATATAAGAAATTTGAGGATGAACCCATAAAATAATTTTACTTGTTTGGGTGAGAGAGCTGAGATTCAAACTTCAGTTTTACTGCTTCTTCGATTCGAAACTGGTTGGAGAGCAATAGAGAGACAGAAGGAAATGAAATGAAGGTCGAACCCTATTCTTTCTGGGTATTGGCTACAGTGACCGTGTTTTGATTGTTTTCGGTGTTTTGTGATTTTTGAGCAGAAACAAACTCCATACAATTGATCTTTTGAGATCTTTTGAACTTGCTTCAGAAAAGTAGGTCTGTCAAGAATACAAGCTCCACACTCCAATTCATGAGAAGAGTTCAAGCGAGAAACTATAAGAGTCTAAGGGCCTTCGGCTAAAATGAAAAAAAAAGTTATAGAGCTCGTGTTTACATTTTTTTTTTCGTTGTCTAAAATTCATTTTTGAAAACGGAGAAAAGAACGCGTTTTCGCAATTTCGAAAAATTGGAAACAGAAAACGGTCTGAAACTAGGAAAGAAAACAGGGCTTTAGGCTCTCTTTTGGATGTTTTGTTTTTGTTTTCATATTTTTGGAAACTTTAACTAAAAGTTAGATTTGGTTAGTTAGTTTGGTTTCTATAACAAAAGCATTTCTAGTAATTTGGGTATCTGGGTGCTGAAATCGATGGCGCTTGATGCCACTAATTGAAAAAATTGTTTTGAAGTTACACACAGTTTAATATCAAAGTAAAGAATATACTGGAGCTAAAATGCTAACCTATGTTTCACAGCATGAAATTGAAAGCTCAAGATTTGGAATTAAAAATTATTATGTCTAGAAATACTTTCCATTAATGTTAATTATTTTCTAAAATTGTTTGACTTCATTTGTTCAGCATGAATATCAACTGAATGGATGTTTGAATTAAAGAATGCACTAGAGTCAATTGGTACAATATTTATGCACCAATGTCTAGGAACCTCAGAATTGGAATTGGAATTCTGTTCATTGTTCTGTTTAAATTGAATCTTCATTTATTTCCCTTTTGGCACTCCAATTATATTTCACTAACCTTAATTATTTTCAATTGTCACTGTGCATATACTGAAGCTTGAGGATGACTATTTGGAATTTCTGTCTGAATAACATAGATAAGTATCTAGCTAAGCCTAAAAGGGTATAAATATGACTGTACAACTATAACACGGACAAAGGGCTTGGGTCTTGAGGAGGAGAAAGAAGAGTAAGGAGCTCTAGTGGGACTTGTGAATATTATTTGAGTACAGTAGCTTTTGGGAATTGGGGCTGATTACTGATGATGTTATGTTACATGAATTAATGAGCTTAGAAGTATCTAGAATTCAATGGGAAGTAGAATGTACATATGGAATTGTGGAAAAAGGTATGTAGAACGAGGTTTTGGTGGTGCCGGAAAAATTGAACCCTCCTAAGTACTGTACAAAGATGTCACCAATCATATGTTCTTATAATAATTAATTCTGTTATAATAAATAGATCAGCTCAATATATTGACCTATAAGACCCCTTTTCTAAGATTCAAGAGTTGCTGAGACACAGACATAACCTATTCGGTACTATAATTGATAAGCTTACCAGATTATGCTTGCCCGGTAAATGTAGTAAAATAAACCTAATGGTAATATCCAGCTAAATATTACCTAGTGAAGCATGACTGTGATTCAAGCTTCACCGTGGTCATCTTTTCTGGAAGAATGCTCTTTATAGTTGATGCCTGACACCTTGGTTTTCAAGTTTTATTTTTTGATCAAACCAGATAATATCTTCAGCATCAGTATTCAATCTTTCTTCTTTCTATCTAAAAGATCACCGCGTTTTACTTGTTTCAAATTATAGGCTCTAACTTTTTTTTTTTTTGGCACCAACACAATTTGAATCTGTTTGTTTCAGTTATTTCTTGGTCCATTGCTGGCTTGGAATGAAGACTATACCTTCTTGCATTCTTACTGTTAACTTAAATTGCTAAGCTTTATTTCTTGTGACGATTGTAAATTTTATGTTACTATCTGTAAAAACTATGCAATATTTTCATACACATGTTTTACTATTTTAATATAGATAATGATTCTCCCTGGTGCTTAAATGATCTCTGCAAGATTTTAGGAATCATATATTTGAAATATTAATTTTTCATCTTTGAAAATCTGTAGATTTCAAAGGCCTCCTGGAGCTATACCATCTTCCTATTTGGGATTGGAAGCCATGAATGGAACTCTGGAAGATTTTGGTTTCCAGGACTACCTCAATGGTAACAAAATAATAATGAATTGCAGATCTCTTCCGTTTTAAATATGCTCATATCTTTATGTTACATCTTTTTGTAATGTTAAATTTAATATTTATGGTGTATAATGATTCAAGTTAAAAGCCATGGCACACGGGAATAACATATATTTGACGTTGGGTTAATATAATGTATATATTATAGAAATTGAAATGAAAACAAGTTGAATATGCTCATACATTAGCTGAACCAGTGTCATGTAACAAAAATTCTCAATTATTTTATTTCTTTCTATGCGTTCAGATGTATATGCTGAACTGTGTTAAAACTATGTAATATAAGTTGCATGTAACTGTTGGTTTGTTCACCAGTTATGATTCTATGCTTTGGCGACTTTTGTGTGTACTGTTCTGAAGCTTGTCTAATTCTTGCGTGTTGATTTGCATCTTTCAGATCCAAGGGAGTCGGAATCATTCCGTCCAGTGGACATGCATCATGGCATTGAAGTGCGTTTAGGGATGTCAAAGGGACCGGCCTGCTCCAGTTTTATTTGAAGCGCTGATAAATGAATATTTTAAGAACCAACTTTTGAGTTCTATTTTTCTGGCGCCACTGAAATTAAGCTTGTTTTTATAACTTTATATATAACGGACGTGAATGGTATTTTTAAATATTTGACAGCGGGAAATGACACTTCTTTTGTTTCTATTATTACTAGTTGTCTACTATCCGTGCGATGCACGAAATATATAATTTTTAAATCATAATTTAAAAAAAAATTTAATACAAAATGTTTTTGAATTTGAAACTTTAAAAAAGACAAAATTATTCAAAATAAAAAAATACTACATGTACAATAAGTATATTGCGTCACTCAAAATTTGGTACTCGTTTAAATTTTTTATATAGTTTATTTATTTATTTATTTACGTTTTCTCTGAAAATTTGTTCACCTCATCACCTATTTCCTTTTTAATATGTTATAATTTTTTATTAACTATATTTTTTAATGTGTTGCTTACATATATTTTATTTGAAATTCAATATATTAATTAATATTTTCTTGTTTTTTAAACATACAAATTTTTTTTCAAAATGATGAAATGATTAAGCTTCCGTTTGGTAATAATGTTTGTTTTATAAACTTGTTTATTTATAATTTTGGGGTAAAAAGTAGTTGTTGAAAATTGAACAGAAAAAATGTATGTAGTTAAAAAGTTGATAGAAAATAATTAATTATTTTTGTAACAGGCGTATTGAAGAGCCTACTCATTTATTGACCTATTACGAGTAAATTTTCAATAATTCTATTTATTTTATTTTCAAAATATATTAATTCAATTTTTTCATTTCTAACTTAACAAATTTATATAGCATATATTTATTTATTTTAAAATATATTAAACCAAAATTTTCATTTTCAATGTAACACATGTACATAAATATGATATGACATTTATTTATGTTCAAATATATTAATCAAGTTTTTTCATTTCCTACATAACAAATGTTATTAAATTTGAAACTTTTAAAAAAAAAAAAAACAAAGCTAATCAAAATAAAAAATTCTGCATGTACACTCAGTGTACCGCACTACTCAAAGTTTGGCACGTAATTAAACCTCGGGAAACTTAGAGACGAGAAACCTCGAGAGCTAAACCCTCGATCCGTGAAACATAGGCTTGCACACCTGATTTTCAATTTTATTTTTACCTTTTTCCTTCCAAGTGTCCGGGCCTATGAACCCATTTTATCTTTTGCATTATCTAGACCACACTTATAGCTGCACTTAAAGAGTCGTCAGTATATAATCCCCAATAAAGTTCGTTTGTTCCTCCCAGCACTTAAAGTCTTTCGCCAAGCAAACATCTTCAAGCCTTGCCCTAGACAAGCACCAATAGCCTTGCTTCGAGCAAGCATCTTCAAGCATTTCCTTAGTAGAGCACAACCTTTCCCTAGGCAAGCACCTATAGTATTGCCATGGGAAAGCACTTATGGCTTTGTCCCGACCTTGAATTCTTTTTCATGTGTCCACCATTCTTAATCGTGGGGGCCATCCTTTGCTAAAATCACTCTTTTTATTAATTATGTTCCAAATGTTACCCACATTCTTCAGGGTTAACCATTGGAATCATCCTAATTCATAATCAAGGTTTGATTACCAAATCATCGAGGTGAACACTAATATTATGATCTGATGAAAATGAAGATGAAAAATGATGCTGCAGAAAACGTGACATGTCATTGCTTCATTGGTTAGTTCCTATCTTTTATTCTGTTTTTAGATGCTTTGTATATATATATATATATATGTGCTCAGTGACCACTTTCAGGCTGCTCACTTTGATTCAATAAAAAATCCAAGTTACTTTCTGTTTATTCATGATTTTTACATGGTATCAGAGAAATTCGATTAGCTGGAGATGATTCGAAATTAGAGATTTCTGAGAAATATGGCTGACGGAAATGAAAATATAGATGTATTTACAGAAATTGGAACAACTTTGAAAGGATACTCTAATGGCGATCCGTTGGATCTGCAGAGTTCAGATCACCCAGGTATGTTGCTTGTTACTTTTCCTCTAATCGGCCAAAATTATCTTAGTTGGAGTAGATCGATTAAGATAGCACTGGGAGCTAAATTAAAACTCGGTTTTATTAATGGAGTTTGTGAAAAGCCAATGGAAGATACAACCAAAATAGAGTAGTGGGTAAGAGTGGACTGCATTGTTAGGTCTTGGATCCTTAATTTGATTTCAAAGGATATAGTGGATGCATTCATTTATACTACATCTGCGAAGGATTTATGGAGTGAGCTACAGGAACGGTATGGTGAAAGTAATGGACCATTACTCTATCAACTACGGAGGGAGATCAGTAGTATATCACGGGGGGTGATGTCTGTTGAAAAATACTATACAAGACTTAAAAAATTACGGGATGAACTTTCGTGTTTAATGCCCCATGCCTACTTGTTCCTGTAATTCATCTAAAGAAGTATCAGATCTAACTGCTTTTACTTGTTTGATGCAAATTTTGATGGGATTAAATGATAATTTTGACAATATAAGAAATCAGGTGCTGATGATGGAGCCTTTGCCTACTGTGAACAAGGCATACTCCATGATACTTCGTGTTGAAAAGCGAAGGGAGGTACAAATAATATTTCCAGAAAGTCATGACAATTCTGCAATGATTACTAGAGTATCAAACTTTAGAAGAGATAGAGGAGGCAGATCTGGACAATGGAGAAGAGGAACAGGTAGAAATGGATTTGGAAGAGGTTATTTTAGTGCTGGAAGGGGTAGTACTTGTAGGTATAATACAATGGACAAGGAGAATAAGCATTGTGACTATTGCAACATGAATGGACATACTAGGGAAATTTGTTTCAAGCTAAATAGTTATCCAGAATGGCATAGGAATTTGAATGAATAACGAGATAAGGCCTATAGTCAGGGAAGAAAATCAGTGAATATGGCGAGCTCACCACTTGATTTTGAAGAGGAAAATCGTACTAATATGAGGAAAACAAGTAATGCACCACCATCTGATATTGCAGATATTGTGAAACATGAGTTGATGAAAGCTTTAAAGGTAAAGTACTGATGGATGTGAATGATCGGGTGAATTTTGCTCAAATTCAAGAATATGTAGGTATTAGTTCTCTTTCTTCTATTTTTACTGTGCTGGATCATTTGAAGCAAGGCACTTGAGTAATAGACACAGGTGCAAGCAGCCACATATGCATAGATATGAGCCTTATGACAAAAATGAAACCAACTCCTCATCCTACTCATGTATGTTTACCAGATAATTCGGTTAAATCAGTAAATCAATATGGAGATGTCAAACTTAATACAAAAATACTATTATCTGATGTTATGTTTGTTCCAAGTCTTAAATTCAACCTATTATCAGTGCCAAAGTTAACCCAAACAGCACAAGTGAAATTAACCTTTTATCCAAATCATTGTTTATTGTAGGACCTGGAGAGTGAAGATGTTATAGCTGTTGGAAAGCTGATAGGAAGACTTTACCTGTTAGATGAATCTTTTTTCTTAAACATTGTCTTTAAAGATTACAACTCCTCTTCCAATAAAGATATTGATGCTGACAGTTTCAATTCATGTACTGACATCTTTGATATCAATAAAGTTTCCATTGACTCTTTTATGAAATGGCATTCAAAACTTGGTCATATTTCTCCATAGGTGTTACAACATTTAGACTTTCTTCAACACTTACCACTTACATCTGTTTCTGATAACCTCAAACAATGCGAAATCTGCCATAGGGCAAAGCAATCTAGAACCACCTTTCCTATCAGTCATACCAAATCTGCAGCCATCTTTGATTTGTTACATGTTGATTTGTGGGGGCCATACAGACAATATTCTTTAACCATAACACCCTTCATGCTAACCATTGTAAATGATTTTAGTAGAGCTACATGGACATACCTATTGGTTCATAAGACACAAGTTACTAAGACTCTTGAAACCTTTTTCCATATGGTTATAACCCAATTTGATAAAAGAGTCAGAAACATTAGAACAGATAATGAGACCGAATTTACCAATTATGAATGCCAAAAACTTGTTGAAGTTATTTGGAATCCTTCATCAAAAAACATGTGTTTATACCCCTCAACAAAATGGAGTGGTAGAGAGGAAACATAGGCACTTACTTCAAATGGCGAGATCATTGATGTTTCAGTCACATTTACTAAAACATTTTTGGACATATTCCATACTTATGTCGACCTTTCTAATTAATAGAGTTCCAACTCCAACATTGAACTGGATTACCCCTTTTGAGAAGTTGTTTGGGAAGAAACCTGATTATTCAATCATCAAGACCTTTGGGAGTCTTTGTAACATTACCAACACTAAACCACACAAGGATAAATTTGAGGAATTGGCACACAAATGTGTATTTCTAGGCTATAACCATGGACAAAAGGGTTTAAAGTGTTCAATATTTCAACCAAACAAATCCACATATCAAGAGGCATAGTATTTTTCGAAGATTTTTTCCTTTAAAAGAAATCCAAAACCCTCAACCAAACATTCCTTTGCCAACGGTTCCAGTATCTGATCTAGAAAACGATCTACTTCCTCAATGCTCTACTTCCACTGAACAACCAATTTCTAATCCTTTAGACATAATTGGTACTCCAAATTCATATGTAGAAAATCAAGGCCAATCCCTTTCTTCATCAGACACACCACCTGACCCTGTACCTCTCATTTAGGTTCCTTTTGATAACAATACTTCATCCACAATAGTCTCACAAACACCAAATCTTAGACAAAGTACAAGAATGAAAAATCAACCTAGATGGATGCAAGATTTTCTCGTACAGGTATCTTCCAAATCAGAACTACCAACAGTTTTTACTACTTCACTTTACATAGACAAACTTTCTTCTTCTTGTGGTTACATTCCTCCTACTTTTCCTTTTATCTTTACACCACATCTTCACCCTCCATACACTGGATTTCTGGCTAATGCGTTTGTTTTCAAAGAGCCATTCTCCTATGATCAAGCTAGTAAAAGTAAGGAATGGATGGAAGCCATGCAAAAGGAGATTAAAGCTTTGGAAAACAATCATACTTGGGAATTGACTACTTTGCCTCCTAGAAAGAAATCCATTGGATCAAGATGGGTGTATTAGGTAAAATTGAACTCGGATGGTACTTTAGATAGAGGATAGGTTCGTGGGAAAGGGATATCACCAAATGCAGGGTATAGACTATTTTGATAGTTATTCCCATGTGGCTAAGTTGGTAACAGTTAGAGTTCTTTTGGCTATAGTTTCAGCACGTCATTGGGCTCTTCATCAGTTAGACATTAACAATGCATTCCTCCATGGATATCTGGATGAAGAGGTTTTTATGAAACCACTTGAGGGTTATGATAAAGCCAAGCCTGGAGAAGTATGTAAGCTTAAACAAAGTTTGTATGGCTTGAAGCAGGTCTCACGCCAATGGAATGTAGAGTTTTGCCTTAAGCTCCATGAGTTTTGTTTTCACCAATCAGAGCATGATCATTGCTTATTTGTCAAACATATTTCATTTGATATATTGGTCTTACTGTTCTATGTAGATGATTTACTCATCACAGGGTCCAATGAAGACGAGATCTATGCCACCAAGTAGTTTCTACACAAAACTTTCACAATAAAAGACCTTGGATATGCTTAGTAAGTTTTAGGTATTGAAATTTCACCGTTTACCAATGGACTATACGTTAACCAAAGGAAATATATTCTTGATATCATTGCAGACGCTGGACTCCTGGGAGCTAAGCCAGCTGATGTTCCTATTCCTAAGGGAACTAGACTGATTGAAAAAGGAGGCTCTTTACTTGATGATCCTGCAAAATATAGGAGGTTGGTTGGCAGGTTACTTTACTTAAACATCACACCCCCAGATATCACCTACAGGGTTCAGCAACTTAGTCAATTCGTGACTGCACCTTGTAAGACTCACTGGGAAACAACTCTACATCTGGTCAGATATCTCAAAAGTTGTTCCTCAAAAGGATTTTTTTTCCCTGCTCAAAATAACCTCAAGTTGGAAGGATATTCGGATGCGGATTGGGGGTCTTGTCTTGACACAAGAAAATCTCTCACTGGGTATTGCATCTTTCTTTGTTCAGCTTTAGTTTCCTGGAAGACTAAGAAACAGACGACCATTTCTCGTTCCTCTGCCGAGGCAGAGTACGGGAGCTTAGGAAGCAGAGTACGGGAGTTACATTGGCTATCCTATATACTTAATGATCTTGATGTTCCACTTTCTTTACCAGTGCCTTTATGGTGTGATAATAAGGCTGCATTACATATTACAGCCAATCCAGTGTTCCATGAAAGAACTAAGCATCTTGAAATTGATTGTCATGTGGTGCGCAATCAATTTAAGACAGGTCTCATCAATCCACAGCATGTTACATCTTCACTTCAGCAGGCTGACATTTTCACTAAGCCTATTGCTCTTCCACAGTTTTAGCGTCTTCTTCTCAAGCTGGGTATGGCAGATTTTTACCATATTCCATCTTGAGGGGGGGGGGGGGGAGGATAATGAAAATGACGCTGAAAAATGATGCTGCAAAAATGTTTTTTTTTTTACTTTAAGCGTTTTTATTTCTTTTACGTTTTTTTCTCTATTTTTGTTATTACTCAGTGACATGGCATTGCTTCATTGGTTAGTTCCTATCTTTTATTCCGTTTTCATTTGCTTTGTATATATATGTCTGCTCAGTGAACACTTTCAGGCTGATCACTTTGATTCAATAAAAAATCCAAGTCAATTTTTGTTTATTCATGATTTTTACATGATCCTACCCTCAACGTGGTTAAGACCGCTAGCTCTAGTACATAAAACCCCTAGGATATCATCAATATCATAAACCAATAGCTCACGCTCCTCAATTTTTTGTCTATACCTCTTTAAAACCTCGAAATATGCATGGTCCCCTTTAGAAGAAACAAATTATGGGATATGCAAATTGGCCAGAAGGGGTTTTCGGGGCTCTGAGCGTTGACATTAAAAACCTTTCTTTCCTTCCCTTTAGAGAGCTTGGCATCTTGGGTATTTTGAATCAAACCAGGGATGAGAAATAGACAAAACAATTGAAAGCAGGGTGATATTTCATCTCAAATGTAAATCTACAAAAGGTTGAACCTCGGGTTTATCCCTAAATACCTACAAGTGATGAAGAAATAAACTAACATTCTCCACTCGTTACGCTCTTGTTGCCCCGGGCACATATGATAGGTTACCAAGAAATCTTTGAAGAACGGATCCTAGGCCACCTCAAACTGCCCTTAAGTGCATCCCTAAAAATAAAAATCTTATTTTCTCTAGCTCTATTAACCCTATAATTGAACCCTGATGTCCTTCAATTGCAATCGCACATCGACATTAACCTAAACTCTCTTGTAATCGAGGTCACAATGTGTTCATTGTATTTACACGAGAGATCAAGGTATTTTATTGCTTGCAGAGATGTTGGGGCTCAATTGGGATTCCTTAAGGTAACTCAAAGTGATCACTCTTGCTGAAGTTAGATGAAGAACTCAGAAGATCGGGATCATCACACCCCCTTAACTTGTTCTATTTCTAGATGTCCGGGGTAACCTAGTCCCAAAGTGAATTTCCATCCACTAGGACTCTTGCATGATAAGGCGATTCAGGCAGCATAATCATAATAGGATTTTGCTACTTGCCTCAATAAATACCGGCCATCCATCTAGTATTTAGGCACATAATATTAATTTCCAACTCATAACCTTACGCTTATATTTTTTGAAAATTTAAAATTGTCTAAATTTTATGTTTAACGATCAGACTATCACAGATATGTCTGGACAGTAACGAATTAACAGAGAATCGTTAAGATTTTTTTAGTGCAATACCAGATGAATCTTGCTAATGCAGATTCGTCTGGATTGTAAAACGGAAATAGACAGAATAAATTATGCAGAATTGTAAGTAGACAAGAACACAATAATTTGAGCTTAACGTGGAAAAAATCCTAACAGGGAAAACCCATGGCCCGCATTATGCAGACAAAAATCAATCACTATATAAGAAAAGAGTTTATACTGAACAATCTAAACTACAGGATAAATCTACGCATAAACTTGTCAAACATCCAAGAAATAGATCACTCACTAATCCTTCAATGGCATGTAATATGAGCTGACGTCCCACCACTCTTCAGTAGCTTTATTTGAATCTGCAACACTTTTTCAGCAACCACGAACTCCCGTTCGAATATGATTCAAACCTCCCGTTTGATCTTCACGCTGAAATTCTTTTATTCTCTAAATGATTGATTCCTCCTCCTAGAGTACCGAAGTCACAACACAATAGGAGCCTTGAATATTAGTGCACCAGCCGAAAAATAGGATTCCAGACTTCTTGAAGAAAACGTCCTTCAATATAAATACAAATGGATTGCTTGACCATCAAGAATCCATGTTACATTCAATCTTGATTTCCTGCAATAAAATCAAGAAAAGATAATTAGGAATAATGGTAAGATAATCATAAATCTTTACCATAAGTGTCGATAAGGTAAGATATTATCAATTGATTAAGGAATAAAAGATCTTACCAAATGAAGTGATAAACTTGACTTATCAAGAGTCAAGATACTCGGCCATATCAACAAGATCTTACCATAACTAAGATAAACATGAATGCCAAGAAACAAGAAATTCGGCCATATCATAATTCAGAATAAATCATCAAGACTTGATTCTAATCATAAAAGATCAATATTTCTTGACTCAAATATATCACAAGATTTCGAGATCAACATATCAATATTTCTTGATTCAAATCACAAGATTCCGAGATCATGATCCTACAAGTTCAATATTTATTGATTCA
This sequence comes from Ligustrum vulgare, assembly GCA_963555705.1. Classification (NCBI taxonomy): domain Eukaryota; kingdom Viridiplantae; phylum Streptophyta; class Magnoliopsida; order Lamiales; family Oleaceae; genus Ligustrum; species Ligustrum vulgare. Next base: position 22,703,337 of record OY743177.1, on the reverse strand, counting down.
TTATTATCTCTAAAAATAAAATGATTAGTACAAAACTAGGAGATATTATTTTTATCAAGAAATATTTGCGTAATTTATTTAAACTTAATAAATTACTAAATACACGTATTTAGTAATTAAATTAAGTTTTCTTAAATTACACACTTGTGAAAAAATAGGAAATGCTAACAATATCAAGTTAACATTTTTTTCTCTAACTAAAAAATCTAATGGGCGACAATGACATACCTCGATGTCTTTTGTTTCAAGTATTGGAGTTTTTGTCCATGTTCAGCATACAATTCATATTCATTCTTGATCCTCAACTTCAGGAAATCACAAGTGCAGAATTTGGCTGATCCATTTACAAAATCACTTACTAATAATTAGTAATATTAACGTCGAGTAAGATGGGTTGAAAATCATTCATTAAAATCCTCTAATGATGGCAACCCTACATGTAATTATAAAATGAGTATTCCACGGGTTCAAAGGTAACAACACGTTATTCTATATGTTGATTATTTTAGGCACTTTAACTTAATTAAAGTCATATCCTTATGAAGTAAGTAGTGTGGTTACGGATTAGAGGGTTGAATTTATTAAACTCTTAAAAAATTCAGTATGTGTGTAAGGCCTTTAGTGTGCCAAATTTATTTGTGTGGAACACGTATGTAATGTTACTGATATTGTTACAAGGAATAATGAGTTCAAAGCCAAGATTACCTGAGATTTCGATAATACTTTGTGATGTATACACTAACTTAAGGTTCAAATCGAAAGATATCTTATCTTATGCATTTCATTGTTCCTAAATCTAAGTTGTTTTGTATATGTTTGAACAAGTGAGAAATTGTTGTATATTGTTCAAATATAGGATAATAAGAAAGAAAGGAATTCGAGAAAGAAGAAAAAACTGAAAAAGTGGTGAAAATGGCCTGAGTGGTAGGCAGGCGACCGCCAACTTATAGCACGCCAATGCGGCGTGCTTTTGGCATGACTTCGGTTATCTTCCAGGTCAAAATTTCACTAGGGTAAGGCTAGAACATATTTTGAAAAAATTGTATCACAGAAGTTTGTGTCATTTCTTGACAATTTTAACACCATTTTCGTGGTGCCTTATGGAAAAAAAAACATGTTTTTAAACAATACAATTTCTCAAATCATTTTTAACTACGCATATTTTCTCTCTCTACTTTTCAACCACACATCTTACCTCGAAAGGGAAAAAAATGTTTCTAAATACAAAACTTTTCACAAACAAAGCCTTAAACACAATTTTTAACATCAAACTCATGTGAGATTATCCATATTTTATCCTAAGAATGGCACGACAATACAACGTGCTTTTGGTGTGACCTAGGTGGCCGCCCGGATTAAGACTAAGCAATAACCCAAGTCAAAATTTCACTTGTCGTTAGGCTAGTGCATAATTTGAAAAATTGTGCATTTTCACATAAGCTTGTGTCATTTCTTGATGGTTTTAACACCACTTCATGATGCTTTATGTGCTATAAATATGTGATATGTTTTACTTATGAAAAACAATTTTTAACATCAAGTTCTTGGGAGATTTCAACTTTGATCCCAAAAACTCTAAAACTCATATGGTTCAAAAGCCTTTCTTGTTCCTATATTCCAGACATCACTTGTGCTTGTGCAATCCGGTTTGAGACTTGCAAATCTATCAAAGCTATATTCTAGAAGGCCCTTAAGTATCTCATTCAAAGAGAGGAAACAAATGGCGCTTTTAGAATAGCCTTCAAGTCGGGTTCTTTCATCATTCTTAAAGTATTTGTTGTAGAATTATTCTTCTAAGTTCTTGATAAGTTTGTAACACATCCCATTATTTCCAACATATTGTTATAACATATAATTGCAAAACGCATGGATAGAGCAAAAAGATCAGTACACCCAATCTTCTAAATGGAGAAGAGGATACATTTGCTTACAAATAGGTAGAAAGAGTTTATCAACCTGAATGGACTGTTGTCAAATAAACGAATGCAACATTTTCAACCAAAAAAATAAGCATTTAACCCTTTTAAGGACTAATATCTTCTCAATTAAATAAGTAAAACAAATTACAATAACATTTTTAAGAAGTAAAAAATGAATTAAAAGATTTTTTCTTAGCCTTTCAACACGAATATATCTTTACTAGGTGATTAATGGTTCTATGGATAATCAACCTTATCAACTTCTTTCAGTCTTTTGATGCTGTAAGTTTGATTATCTTCTTTTTGAGAAGTTGATTTAAGTTTTTAGGGACTTCAGATGTTGAGAATTAATATTCCTCTTAAAGTTCTTTAAAATTGAAATGACCTTTGTTTTAGACTTATGCTTTATTAGGTTTGAACTCTGGCTTGACTTCAGATTGAACTTAACCACTTAAAGGTGATCTTTGCGGGGGGAAATTATCATGGATTATTTGGACTTACCTTACTTTGTTTCCTCTATTCTTTTCTTGGATTTTTCTTCTCACATGGATCACTTGGCAAGTAGCTTTAGTATCTTGCAATCCGAAGCTCTAAATCATGAGTACGTATAGTCAACTCTTGAAAATAGCGGGACATATTTTCTTTGAGGTTATAGAGTAATCTCTAATGCATGTCTTGAACAGACATTTCAATAGAGGATGTTTCAGTGATGCGTTCTTTGCAGTTAAGAACGAGGTTCTCTAACGTTTAAAATATACTCTACGATCGGATCTTCTTTGCTATACTTTGTCCATGCATGTTCGAGAAGGCTAATTGTCCATCTAGTACTATAGAGGAGTGTTAGGAACTCCCATTTAAGTTAATCCAACTATTAATTGATCTAATCGATAAGTCCGTATCCATTCAAATGTGATACCTATGAAGGAGCGGACAAAATGTTTCACCATAGTATTGTTGTAGGTGTCAACATCGTTACATGTTTCAATGAAATGAGTCACGTGCTTTTGAGTTGACATTTCCATCAAGATACTAGAACTTTGAAAGTTGGTAGTTGAGACATTCGTTGTAGAGTTTGGCATAAACCAATGAAAATTGCAGTTTACTACCATAACGAGCAAAGATCATGTTTACTATCATATGTTAGAGTTGTTAGATGGATAGAGAGCTAGTAGTGAGTTGAGTATCTTCTTGCAACACGTTGTGCACCATCGTCTAATCATGCATATTTTCCTTTTAAGGGTGCTCTTGGACTTGTCGATCGTTAGTTCTAGAAGAGCTACATTTTTTATGGCCTTCCAACAACAAGCTTTGTAACTCCAGATGGTGCATTAGTACGATAATTTATGCATCTTAGCGGATCGTGTGCCTTACATCTTCGCATTTCAACATTGCGTTCTTCTTCCAAGTAATAGGCATGAAAGTTTCTCTAGAATTGTGATACCATTCCCTGATGGATGGGCATCTACAGTGTCCCGACACCTCTTTCTGTAGTAACTTGTAAATGCCGCCTTTGATACCAACCTTCACCAATACGGTAATACCACACGTGGAGGATCGACCGTATGCACTTGAATTCTCGTAGAACCTCCAGTCAGCCTCCCACCCACACGATCCAGAAAACTAAGATATAGTGTAAACATAATATATACTTTGGATATAAAGCTTGCGATCATACTTGCATACAGGACACCAATGTGCACTTTTCGATGATTTAGCCTTTAAGCCAACAATTAATATCCTTATCGTGCCACATGGGTAAGGAAGTTCACTGAGCTTGTGACTATTGTGACCATCATTGACTTGAATGATTCTACAGAGGAAGTACAATTTTCCTACCTTTGAAGAGAAGTGGCATAAGAGTACCCAAACACAGATATGCCACTAGAGATGGAACCGAAATGAGGACTTATTAACAAGGTCTCAGAATTTCCTATCGAACGGGAACCTGCCATCTTGAAGTTAAAGATTTTCATCTTGTCTGTGTTAGTAAACTTCGTGAGGGATAAAATCAATTGAGTTTTTCGATCTTTGTCAAGGCTAAGGTTGCATGACAGAGTTCAACAAGTGTCTTCTTGAGACGAGTTGCCATTTTTTATACTTTTTCTTTTTCTTGCCATGGTTTTGACGTAGTGGTTGAAACTTGAAAGTCGTACTAGATTGAGCGTGCCAACTAAAATTTACAACAAATTTTGTGTTTGAAATACATATATCGCTACAAATTATTTATTATCACTATCATTACACCAATATATAAAAGTATGGATGTGTAGAAATCTTTTAATTGCCAGTTTTATATATATATATTGAGTGACTTTTCAAATAATTTTGATTTAATTAAAAAATAAATTCAATTTTCAATATAAGGTCATTATATTCAATGCATATAATTTATAAAATATATTTATTGGTAGCCCTTTACTTTACAATATTGTAATTCAATACATATGTTTATATATTCTAAAATTGAGTCATTGCAAACATAGACATAGTTTTTTCTACAATACAAGATTCTAATAATATTATAGAAGAATTAAGATAATCTCGCAATAGAAATAGTATGGAGATGGTTAAAATAATCAGGATGATGAATAATTGGTAAACTATGATTTATGTTAATATAAATATATTTTAAAACTAATAACTTTTTGAATAATCAAAATAAAAATTAGTGAGTTACTTATTTGAACGCTAACATGAGAATCACAATTTTATTTTATTTTTATATTTATTTTTTACTCAAGCACAATAAGAGGTAAGTTATTAAAACATATTTATAGATAAAGTATTCAATCTTCACTTATATGATGAACGTAGTTAAGCCCCCGTTTGGTGTTGATTTTAATCCTGATTTTAATATAAGTCAAAGTTAACAATTAATTTCAACCACATATTTTATGGAACCTAAAAATTTTTAATCACACACTTTATTAAAATCTAATAAAAATTTGATTTAAATCCTTATCAAATGGAAAAAGAAATCGCGGTTGTTCAAATCTGACCAAAAAAAATAAAAATATTTCTATGATTCAAACACATTCTCAACGTCTTCTTGAATTTTCTTTTGCTATAGTAATGTCATGAGGTACAGATAATTGAGAAAAATTGAAAATGCATACAAAATTTACTCATGAGTTGATAAATAAATAAATAATCGAGTAATTTTCATATAAATAATTATTTTCACTATTAAAATTAAAATCACTAATAATAATTAATTTGACACAATCATAAGAGTTTAAAAAGATTCTACCTAACACAATTTAGTATTAATACTCCTTAATATATCATAAATAATAACGTATTATTTACTTTATATTCAATAAGTTATAATTATATTTATATTTATATTTGTATAATATAATAGTTTTAATTTTAATTTATACTTCATTATACTTGGAAATACAAGTACAAGTTCTTTTATCACGTACATAAGACGTACGAAGCAGGTGGTGAAATACTAGTGAAATATAAAATAGATTGATCTTCTTGTGAGACGATTCGAGCATTTGAAGACAATGAGCCACGTGACTTGAATTTTGGACTTCAAGACTTGTTGAAAATTTATTGTTGACTACATGACTTGTTTGAGACTCGGACTTCTAAACTTGGATTATTACTTATTTTGATTTGAAATTTGAAGGCTTTGTTCTTCTCAAAATTTTCGGTCATGGACTTGAGAATTTTTCTTCTCTTCTTCCTCCAAACCTTCAAATTCTCTCATGGAGTTCTTTCTCCCTGACTTGTCATTTTCTCTTGCACCTCAAACTATCATCTCTCTTCAATCTCAGGTCCTATTTTAAAAGAATCTTGTAACAACCCATTTTGAATATTAATTATTTTATTTAAAGAATTTTAAAAAGTATGGACTTTTTACACAGGATGGACTTAGTAGACTTTGGTTTTAATTGACTAATATTTATAATTGATCCAATTTATATTATTATTTTATTTATTAAATCTTATTGTCTACACAAAGAAAACAATTGTTTATTGAGCATATTGTTGAGCCAATGGTGGGGAAAGAGAGGAAAATAACGGGTAATGTCGGAATGACTTGCACCATTTTAATTATTTATTTTTATTAAATTATGATTATATTTGTATATTAAGAACATGTGCATCAAGTAAATTTTGTGGTGGTATCCTTCCTTTTGGGCCAATTGGTATTTTTTTTTGGCCAAAATTCAAATGGAGGGAATGAGACCGCAATGATATTTTGCGGAATGGAAGAATGATTAGAGAGTATATAGTCAAAATTGAAACGGTTGGATGATTTGTGGAATAAGAGTAAAGACTAGAGGATACGATTTTGGGAAAAATACACAAATAAGGCGATTATAAATATAAATTTTAAAATTGAGATAAAAGTTTTATAATTTTAAAAATCAGGTTATAATTAAGATTAATTAATTAAATTAAATAATTACAAATATTTTTATTAATTATAAATATTAAGGTCACAATGATGTAAAATCTCATGTCACAAAATACAAATATTTTAAGTCATAATCATCATTTTTAAGGTCACAACAACCATTTTTTAAGTCACAAATTATTTTATGGTCATTAATAGCCAAAATATTAGGTCACAAATCGAACATATTTTTAGGTCATATTTAGGTCACAATTTATTTAATGTGACAATCATTGTCATCACTCTCGACCACCATGACCGACCAATACACCATCACATTGACCGGACCACCAAAGCAACCACAATTGCCTCCACCTCCAACACCACAGCCACCACCAAAATTGTGACTACAGGTAAGTTTTCACTGTCAACCAAAATTTTCAACCACCATACTACCAAAGAAATCATCTCCACAGCCACCGCGACTGCTTTCTCCCCCACCACAACTAGCAACCCGCCTACACCCCTACACACAAACCTGCATCCCCACCAGATCCGCAAACACCCCCATCATTGACGCCTCCTCCTCCGCCACCACAATCACAACGACAACCATAAATCTTGAAGAGAAATGGAAGAGAGGAATAATGGCCCTCTGTGAGTTGGGGGCGTGAAACTGAACGTAGGGGAGGGGGAGGGGGAGGGGGAAGGAAGGGAGGGAGGGAGGGAAGGGACATAAAAAAAAAAAAAAAAAGATCGTTAGAACAAAACGCAGTGCTACTTTGAAATCCGGTGGTTTTTTTCGTAGCAGTCCAAGGGGTTGGTTTACTTTTGGGCATGCTTCGTTTACTTTGCTCTTCTTCTTCGGACACATTTGACATGGTGCTAGAACCTTGTTCAGAGATGTTTTTGGCGGTATTGACCCAGATTTGGATGCTCAAGTCGAGTTTGTTTTGAACTTTAAAATTAGAAATTAGGGTTTAGTGATATTATAATATAATTTAATAATTAATAATTAGTATGTTTACTATTAATGTTAAAATTTATAATAATCACATGATTTTTTAATATATACAAGTTTGATCTTATATTTGCAATTGATTCCCAAAAAATAAGGTTGGATGTAATTTCCTCTATGATATTTCGACCAATTAACTCCTTTAAGAAATTTCTATTTTTAACTTTTATTTCTTATAAATCTAAATAAACTCAGAGTAAGTTATGGGTGACTATATTACCACCACAAAAAAAAAAAAAAATTTTACGCAACATTTTTTAAAATATTCTTCACTTAGAAAAATACACATTAATAAAAAAAATGACATAAACAACCTTTCATTTTTATTTCACTAATTGTTTTTTTAGAAAATCTCTCACTAATTTCCATATACACCACAACCCTCCTCCTCTCCCGAGTCATCATCTTCTTTGTAAAAAAATGTTTCTTGAAAATAATAATGACTAAAAAAATAAAAAAAATATGAAAAAAGATAAATCCAAATTCTTGAAAATCATAAAATCCTGTTGAAAAATTAAAGATTATTATATGACAATCCACAAACACACACCATCTTGTAAAATGTATGAAAGTGGGATGATTCAAGTTTGGAAGGTTTCTTCCATTCTTGATGTCATTCCTATTGGTTGTAGATGCTGTTAGAAAATTTATTACAGATAATAATTTATCTATAATCTAAATAATCATCATGCTGAATTATCAAGAATTAAATAACTGAAGCGGAAGCGTACCTTAATCAAACGTGATTCGCGATGAACGATTTGCCGGTTGGATCTTCCAAATCAATACGTAGTCCTTATTTTCTCTCTGATGATGGGATGTCAAAAGGAATGAACAATACGTATGATTCAGGGACCATAACCGACTTTATATACTGTATTTCCAGTTAACCTAATCCGGCCCATCATGAATTAGGTAATGGCCTGGTATCTACACATAAAAGCCCATACATTATTTTAGATGCATTAAAACCCGATATATATAAAATCCTTATTAGATCACTTTAAATGGGCTTAACCAAATTTAATAACCTTTTATTCAATACACAATAATTCACATATAAGCCCACACGATTGATTAAAATCCTTACAATCTCCCACTTGGGCTATATGTGTAACATTGCAATTGTGTATCAATCATAACCTTATGAGTACTCAGAATTTTGCTATCATTACTGAATGCATCCCCAAACAATCCGGTCCATCAATTATATCAACATAGGATCAAAGCGGCTTTCGCTACATTAATCGTAACTAACCCTATCAATGGTCACGTATATCGACATAACTGAATGACATTGATCAAGTATTGATGTGTAGCATGAAAATTACATGTAATGTGATCTTCAACATGCCTATTTCCAACTGGTCCAACTTTAGTGAGATCATCCTCAAACGAGTTCAGAGATAATAAACCTAAAACCTTACAGCTGTAAATAACTTTAACTTTAAACTGTATCCAAAAGGACAATAAATGTGTCTAATGCACCCAAAATACAAACTCCCACTGAAACCGAATATCCTTAAGAAATACTTCACCCATATGAGTATTGTGCTCATGAAAGACCTTGGGTTGTAATACTTTAGTAAGCGGATCCGCAATTATGGAGTTTGTCCCAATGTGCTCTTATTGACACATGTCCACTCTGAACTGCATCCTTCACAACCAGGAACTTATGTCAATGTATTTTGACTTAGTTGAGTTCCTGTTGTTACTGGAATATAAATCTGCTGAGTTATTGTCACAATATAACTTTAGTGGTCTTTCTATACCGTACAGAATACGCAGCCCAGTGACAAAATTTCGTAGCTATATTCCAATATTAGATGCCCCCAAAATTGCTACAACTGTGCTGCCAAGTGAAAGAAGCTAAAGTGTCTGTTAAGCACTCCATCCGGAAATAGCTCATCCAACTAGCAGATGGATGTTAAGCACTCCATCCGGAAATAGCTCATCCAACTAGCAGATGGATGTAGCCTGATGTGGATCTTCTACTGTTTTGGCATCTAGTAAAAATCGGAATCATAATACCATATGATCTCCAACTGATCCGATTTTCTGTATGTGAGCATGTAATCTTTTGTTCTCTTTAAATACCTTATAACCCATGTTTGGCTGCTTTCCAAATGATCCATCCCAAGTTACTTAAATATCTCCTTAGTATCCCAATAACGTATGCAATATCCGAACGCATACAAATTTGAGTATATATCAGATTCCCTATAGCTTAACTATATGGGAGCCTCTGCATTTCTTTAACTTCAAGATAACTTTTCGGGCATTAGTCGAGACTAAATTTGTCTCCCTTAGCGATAGGGCTGTCCCTTGATTTACTGTCTTACATGCCAAACCTCTTAAGTACTTTATCGATATAGCCCTTTTGTGACAATTCAAGAATACCCCGAGAACAATCCCGGTGTATCTGAATTCCTAATACAAAAGAGACGTCACCAAGATTTTTAATCTCAAAAATTCCTTGACAAAAAATCTTATAATTTTATGTGACATACCTATATCATTAGTGGCAAGCAATAATCAACATATAAAACCAGGACAATATACTTACTCCCACTGAACTTGTAATACAAACAACCATCAACAACATTATCTCAAGACCAAATGAGATAATTACTTGATGAAATTTGTATTACCCTTAACGGGAAGCTGGCTTGAGTACATAAATGGATTTCTTTAATTTGCAAACCATATCGTCCCATCAATGTCACCATTGAGAAACGCCACCTTAGTATCCATTTGATGTAACTCGAGGTCAAAATGTGCAACAATCTAACTTTCCTGAAAGAGTCTTTCATTGAAACCGAAGAGAAAGTCTCTTTATAATCAATGCCATAATTCTGTGTAAAGTCCTTAGATACAAGATGAACCTTATATCTTTCCACATTACCTTTAGAATCCCCCTTGGTTTAAAAATCCATTTAAGACCAATGGGCTTCGTACATTTCGGTAATAGGAAAAGATCCAAAACGTTATTGTCTTGCATATGCTTATACTCCTTATTTATGTCATCAATCCACTTTTGAGAGTTAGAACCCTGCATGGCCTGATGGAATTGATTGGACCATCTTCCATCATTCCATTATTTTCCTTATGTTCTTGGAAAAATACTATTTAATTATCCGAAATAGCATTTTTCCCTTTCTCTCGTGGATCTCCTTAATGGCTTTAGTTATTGAGATTGTTGAGTTTGTACTTCTGAAATTTACCTTATTTTGGATAGGAGGTTCTTCAATATTGTCGAATTGAGGTTCCGGATATACTTGTCGATCAATGACATGCATAAAAACTTGCACGTTGTCAAAAGTAATAGTAGGAGTCGAAACCGATCCTTCCTCAACTTATTCCTTAAAGACAATATCTTTAAGCTTATTTCTCCCCCCAAACTCAACATCCTCAAAAAATGTTGCATTTCCCGTTTCAAAATTGACTTAAGTGTGAGATAATAAAATTTATAGCCCCTTAAACGACTTTATTTTCTTTATTTGTTTTCTTGCCCTTATCTTTAGAGGTGTTTGCCAAGTAAAAAAAAGACTTTCAGTTCTATCCTGCTTCAACTTTTCTTCCTCTTGCACACAAAATAGAATGAGCTCATTTAGAGTTCATTTCTCCCTTTGATAGTTACAACTGACCTTAAATTGACTGAATTGTGCAAGAATCTTGCACACTATGAAATGAGCTCATTGAGAGTCTATTTCTACTTTGACAGTTATAACTAACCTTAAATTAACTATATTGCGCAGGAAGCGATATCAATACCAAATGCACGAGCAAGTCATTAGACGAGTCGAGTTTTAGTTCCTTAAGTTTTGAATCAGTGTGAGACATCTACATGATGTGCTCCCTTATTTTCCCATTGCCTTTATACTTTATTGAAATCAAGTTTTGCATAAGCGTGCTTGTTTCGGCCTTATCGTTTTTCACAAAACGTTTCTTAATTTCGGCAAGGAATTCATTGTCATCATTTACCTCCTCAGATACTATGCCACTAAAGGCTTCCGAAATGCCGCACTTAATGATCATGAGACTCACGTAATTTAAGCAATCCCACTTCTCAAAGTTCCTCATTTGATTAGATGAACTTTCATCCGTAAAAGGAGCAGGTTGCTCAATCCTCAGTACACGGTCTAGATCCATGCAGCCAACGAAAAGTTAATGTTCTTGTTTTGATCCTTGAAGTTTGTTCCATAAATACATGGATTAAATTTGAGCTTGTAGATATACTACTAGCAGAATTTGAAACCGAATAGAGAACACTTAAATAAAATAACTCACATAAATACCTTATTATGCAAATCATATTTTCAAATAATGGTAGGGCCCATCACAAGATACCTAGCACAACATCAATATTTAGTCTTTGGACAGAAATATTGACTTGTAAGTGGTACTCTTGGTGTAGTAATCAAACACTGACAGTAAGACATGTTAACCAACAAACCTTTCTTTGGACTGATTTATTGATCACACGTAAAACCAAATAACCGTCACGTATTTATCACCACAAGTTCATGTGAAATTCGGGCCAAATATTGATCTTCCTTTGGGCCGATCAATATCCGCATGAAATAACACAAAACACCTAATTTTCCCTTAGTGTAGTGATCAAACACTGGAAATAAGACATGTTAACCAATAAACCTTTCTTTGGACCGATTTATTGGTCACACGTTAAACCAAATAATTACCACGTGTTTATCACCACACGTGCATGTGAAATTCGAGCCAAATATTGACCTTCCTTTGGGCCGATCAATATCCGCAATGAATAACACACACAAATATCTTCTAATATTCAAAGTTAATTAATATCTACAAGAGAGGTTGCTTTGGCAACATGTTGCTTCAACTAACTTACTTTCAAATATTATATCTCTCAAAAGATTCCGATGTACCAAGACTTGAAACTGAAATCACTGATTTGCATCTATATTTGACTTTAGGATTTGAATTATAGAATTCAAAACTTCAAAATAAAGCAATCCTTAAGTTGAGAGAATCAATTGCAATATTCTTAAACTTTTGGTGGCCAATTATGAAAAATTTTATGCTTGAAGGACTTAAATTATAATTTTTCCAAAACTTTATTGGCCAATTTAGAGAAATTCCAAACTTTAGGTCCCAATTTGAAAGAAAATCAAACTTTAGAGGTCCAAAATAGGAATTTTTCAATCTTTAAAGGTTGATTTTGAAAATTTTCAAACTTTAGGAGCCAATTTAGAAAATTCCCAAACTTTAGGGACTTAATTTTAAAAAAAATTCAAACTTTAAGGACCAATTTTGAAAATTTCCAAACTTTAGTGACTGAATTAGAAAATTTTCAAAATTTAAGGACCAAATTAAAGAATTTCAGAACTTTAGGTGCTGTATTAGAAAATTTTCAAATTTTAGGGACTGAAAATGAAAATTTTCAAACTTTAAGGGACCAAATTAGAGAATTTTCAAGCTTTATGGATCAAATTAGAAAATCCTCAAACTTTAAGGACCAATTTTGAAAATTTTCAGACATTAGGGACTGAATTAGAAAATTTTCAAACTTCAGGGGCTGAATTATACAATTTAGAACTTTAAAAGGCCCAACTTAAATAATTTTATAAATTCGGGGCTGATTTCATAAAATTCATAACTTTAAGGGCCAATTTAAATAATCTTATAACATCGGGATTAAACATTTAATCTATAACAAAGTAGGGGACCGGAGGAGCAATTAAACATAATTATACAAAATTGCAAAAGAGGCCCTTCCATACTTCTAATTTCCAAGACAAGCCTCTGCCTTAAAATCGATTACAGCAGCTGGGTTTGAACCCTATTCGCCGCGCCTACGCCGCCCCCAAACGCGGCGCCAGCCACCACCGCCTGCAGCGCCATCTCCGGCGCTGCAGCCCAGACCACAGCGTCGCTGCGCGTGACGCTGTAAGCCACGACCTGCGACGCTGCTAAATCCGCCGCTCGCAACGCCTGTCGCTGGCCGTGGCAGCGACTCCTTAATCAACCAAAACCAACCCCAATATACATCCACAGATTCAACCACAAATAACCGGCCATAACTCAACCACAATCAACCAAAAAACATCCCGTAAGCAGATTTCAAAGCACCATATTCAACAGCAAAATCAAGTCCATATATATACACCCCAAAATCAAAATACTCAATTCAAAATTTGCAGGAAAAGTCCCAATTTCATACCTTAATTTCGAAAATCATATACATACTGGACAACTAATTTCAACATAAATATATACATACAAATTCACACGTATACTCAAAACCATAACCGAGAATCTGAACTCAAAACTTAGCACCAAACTCAAACCCAATTTCAACAGATTTTATATATACATGATGTACACTTTAATCCAATTTGAATGCATATATTATGTTCGGGTGATACTTAATCAGATATTCAAATTAAAATTGAATTAAAACTTAGATCTGATAATTCAACGCGATGATCGGCTCTGATACCACTTGTTAGAAAATTTATTACAAATAATAATTTATCTATAATCTAAATAATCATCATGCTGAATTATCAAGAATTAAATAACTGAAGTGGAAGCATACCTTAATCAAACGTGATTCGCGATGAACGATTTGCCGGTTGGATCTTCCAAATCAATACGTAGTCCTTATTTTCTCTCTGATGATGGTGATGTGATCAAGAAAAGGCGTCAAAAATGAGAAATCAAGATCCAGTCAACTATGTCAGAATTGGATGGATAATATATATTTTCGAGTAGAAACAGGTCACTGAGCAAGACTCATGGGCTAAAGCCCTTGAGCCCATTGATTTTAGGGCCAAATTCCATCGTTTGGGGCTTCAAATTGGCAAATCAATGATGCAGACGGAAATTTACTATATTTCCATAATTATAGGATTTTTAATTATTTTGTTTCCTTTTGATTTTTAGGTTATTTTCCTAATTTAGTATTCTATTTTAATTAGAATTCTATTCAGAGTCAGTTAGCGATTAGGTTTTATTTTGCCTATTTATATGCTTTTCCATTCAATGTAAAAACAGAATATTTTGATGAATGAATATTATATTGAGTATTTTTTCAACATTGTTCTGGAATTGAACAAATTTCGAACTTATCAAATATTGTGGGATATTTGTGGCGTTCAAAACAATCGAACTTATCAAAGGCGTGGGCATCCTTTGTGGCGTTCAAACCATTACGGTTCTTGTTTCCGCATCGTAACGGGTCTTGGGTTTAATATACCCATGGTTCTTGCGTCGTGAGGCTCGGGTTGTAGTGTTATCGTCCGTTCCAACCTGAATTCGGAACTTTCCAAGCGTTATTCCGCGAGCTACGACGAGGACCCCCTCCCGGGTTCTCATCAGATGGGATGTCAAAAGGAATGAACAATACGTATGATTCAGGGACCATAACCGACTTTATATACTGTATTGTCAGTTAACCTAATCCGGCCCATCATGAATTAGGTAATGGCCTGGTATCTACACATAAAAGCCCATACATTATTTTAGATGCATTAAAGCCCGATATATATAAAATCCTTATTAGATCACTTTAAATGGGCTTAACCAAATTTAATAACCTTTTATTCAATACACAATAATTCACATATAAGCCCACACGATTGATTAAAATCCTTACAGATGCTTCATCGTTTTGTACTGTTATTTATCTGAAATACTAAGATATTTCTAAATAGACCAAATTACAAAATCATGAAGAGGAATGTTAATGGTAAAATCTTAATCAGACCCATCAAGTAAAAAAACTAATTACTACAAGGAAAAATACACACACGTTCCAACCCCCATAATATCAATATAACAGCCACTCTTCGTTAGTGTTGGCAACAGGGTGGATTCGCCCCGCCCCGATTTTTTTCTAGCCGATCTGAATCCGCTAATTTTTTCGGGGGCGAATCGGCCCCCAATCCGTAGGGATTTTTTTAATTTTTATTTTTAAATATAATTAAAACTAAATATTTTAAAAAAAAGAAATCTAATTAAACGGGGCGGATTGTGGCCGATCCGCCCCCACCCCGATCAGTGAATGGGATTTATTCAGATCGAATTGAAGGATCAGTGGAACGGATCGATTTTTTTGTCATCTCTACTCTTCATTCAATATTGTAGTTTCTTGAATGAGGGACTATACATACAGATCATCAAGGTGGTAATCAATGGCGCGACAGTGATAGTTTTAATGCCCAGAATTTCAATATGGAAATCTGAAAATTGATTCTCTCTCTATGGTTTTGAGTTAATCAACAGCGGTGACAAATTTAATGATGACGATTTCAATATGGAAAACTAAATTTGATTTTTTTCTCCATGGTTTTAGGCCTAGTTTGGGTTTCATTAATTTTTTTCATTGTTTTACAGTATTCAATCTCAATCATCCATTAAAACTCAAGCCCACAATATTTGACTTTTCAACCAAATTTAAAATATCAATTCTCTTAAAAATTACTATTCATTAGAAAAAAAAAACTTAATTTAAACAATACCAAAACACACTCTTAGCTTTTGAAACCAATTAGTAGCTTGGGTGGTCATGGAAAATTCTGTAATTGGGTGGAAGGAAGGTGGAAGGCAATGAAATGTGGCGTACATTGTATTTCGTCTTTTGTTTTCTTTTTTAATTGAATTATTACATTGTTATGTGCATATTTATAAATTATTATGGTGGTGTATCCCCCCCTCTCTTAAAAGAGGGTAGAGGCGACTTACTATTCAAAATATGTCTCCCTCATGTTCACACGTAACCGGTTAAAGAAAAAAAGATATTTTGTTTCGGTCTTATCTTCTCAGTTCTCACACATGTAAAGCAAACTTACCTTCTTGTGAAACTTATCTTCTGAAACTTATCTTCTTTGTGATTTATGATTTTTACACATATTATCTCGCCGACCAAGTTGAAGTCCCAAATTCCCTCCCAAGCTCTATCTGTTCGAACCTAACTTTACCTGCAGTACGAACACTCATGTCTTCGAAGCTTCCAATAACGCCAACTGAAGCTCCATCTTTCTGAAACTGAAAATCCCAACTACGGAACACCCTCGCTGAGGTCGTTCCACCCCCAAGGTCTTTTAACAGGCCCCATCCTTCCCGAACTTCCAATAAGTGCATCTGAGTCTGTCCAAAGTTTTCAATAACGCCAGCAAGAGCATTATCTCTGAGAAGCTCCTTGGCCGAGGATGTGACCATCGGCTGCAGCTCAATCTCTCCAAAGTTTCCAATAACGCTAGCAAGAGCCGAATCTCTGAGAAGTTCCTTGGCCGAGAACGTGACCATCGGCTACTAATCTCACTATCATATATGGTAATATTCCATTAGATTTTGGTCCCCTTATTATTTAAGCTGGTCTGAAATAAATGAGATTTTGGTTTCCTATATTTGAGATGGTCCAACTTAATCGATTGGCTACTTATATTACTATCATATGTGGTTGTATTCGATTACATTTTCGTCTTTGTATATTTCAGCTGGTTTTAAATCGATGAGAGCTTTCGATTTTGGATTGGTGAAGGTATAGCGGATTGATGAAGGTATTTTAAATTTTACAATAGTTGTGTGATTCCAAAATCATGGCATCTTTGTAGTAACAATAAGTTTAATGGGCTTTCATTCATTTATGAATTATAATTTTTTGAAGACACTAAAAATTTATTTGACATTTGTTTAGAGGTTTCATAATATTCCTTTACTTTTTATTTTAGATCATTCATTTACTTTAAAAGGGTAATGCATTGAGGTCATTTTTATTGTTGCTTCCTACTTCCTTTCTATTTCTAGGTCGTTCTACTTTGTGCTATTTTATTTTTATTTTTATTGAAGTAATTTTTTCTAGCTTGTTCCTGTATTGTTTCGAACATTGCATTATTGATTCTAACATTATAGATTAAATGATAACTGGCACGTTATTGTTTGTAGGTTGGTTGTCGCCTTCAATTTTTGAATTCAGTCACGTGTATGCAATTGAGAGTTGTTTTTTACATACTTAGCTTCGACAATCTACAATAAGATTCATAAGTGAATAATAAAAATAAAAAAAAACTTTGCCACAATCTCTCCCAACAAGAATAACCATATTGTAATTTTTATCTCATATTTGCTTTATTTTTTGGTTCCTTCTCAAATTTACTCCATCACCTGTGTAAAAATTATTTTCTTGCTATACATGTAAATGAATCATTTTCATGTTTATGGTGCATAAGCCACAATCATTTACTTAATGAGTATATTTTTCCTGTAATTGTAAATTATCCAGCAAATCAATGATGATGGAGAGGTCAATCAACCTTGATATAGAGACTGTCGCAAAAATTTGCATACGTATTTGGATCAAACTTACACACTCCTGTCAATGTTATTACACGAGATGAAATATATTAAGCCCTTCTTTGATTGCCATAATTTTTGAAAAAAATAGTTTTGAATGATATATTTGAAAAATCGTGTGATTAAAAAGTGGTTTGAAAAGTAAAAAAAATTGGGATTGACTTTTTTGAATGGTCGAGATTGATTATTGAAGAAAAAAAATTTATTTTTAATTTTTCCATTTTCTGCCATTTTTGAAGCACCTCATTGCTAAAATTTGAAGCTTCATTACCAATCTTTCTTAACTGCATGGCATAAAAATCTTGCACCATGTCAGTTGACCATTAAAGATGAAACTTTACTTCCAATTACTGTAATACATAAGATAAGTTCACTGAATCAGGAAGTGTGAATAATAGTAATGGTATATTCAAGTTCTCTTTAAAGAGTTGAAATTTGAAAATGATGGTGATAGATTTACGTTATTTACTATTTTTATTGTCCTACTCTGATAATTTTTTAAAATTTTCTTAAATTGGCTAATAAGTTCATATATCCATTACAATGAACAGCTTAGCAGTTGCTATTGAGCCGAATATTATCATGTTTTAATATGACATAACTTTGAATTGGTATACCCATGTTAAATGATATGCTGAAAAAAGTAGATTTTTTTTTTTTTAATAGATTACTAAAAAATACTTTTTGATTTCCCTATGAATATTTTGTGTACATGTCGACATTGTGACTTTCACATGGAAATGGAAATGAATTTATTAGTTTGGTGATAAGGTATTAGATCATATTTTTTATTCCTTGATTACTTGACTATCATATTCACAATACAGACGAATTAACAGGCATAAATTAATTTATAGATTCGTACAAAGTAAAAAAAAAAAGTGAAGCAACCCAATACAATTTTTTAAATAAACAAAAAGGCTTCTTTGAAATCCATACGACATTATAAACTAGAAAATAATAACTAAAAATCTTATTACTTGATAAGACTGTCATTCATTTTAGATACTTTTTTGAGTTAATTTTTGTAGAAAATTTTATTATTTGATTTGTCATTACAACAACCGAATGTTTTATGTTGGAGCATTATTATTTCTTCTACTTGCTGGTTATTTCTTTAATTAGTTTGTGCTTCGTTCATGTAACCCTCTAAATGTGATATAGAAAAATTGTATCTAAAGTCCGTCATTATTGAACTATATAACCTCTGTTTATCGTTGCAGAATATTATTTCATTTCTAACCCTCTAAAAGTGATATAGAAAAATTATATCTAAAGTCCGTCATTATTGAACTATATAACCTCTGTTTATCGTTGCAAAATATTATTTCATTTCGTTAATTTGTTTCTCATACAGGTTCAAAGCAAGTAAATCAACTGTTATTTCCCCAACGAACATTCTATATGCTATATCTACTCTAAAAACATTTGTATGTCGTCAACTAGCGTTGAAGGTATTATTTTGCAGTATGAAAAAATTTCATCTTGTTTTGATTAATATATTGATTTTTATGTTTATTTACATTTTGGTCTTTGAACTCACGTTTTGATTCGCGTTTAATAAATTTTGCATATATTAGAACTCAAAATCTTATCTTACCGTTTTATTTTTCCATTACAACATCAAATATTTATCTCATTATTCCAAAGTTGGAAATTCTTCATCCGTTGAAGAAACTGAACATTTAATTGCATCCCAAAATGAAGAACAACATCTCGAAGTCGATGCAACATATAAACAACAACTTAAACAGTTCAGTACAAAAAAGAAACAAAAATCTCGATCGAGATCCAAAATAACTACTTCAGATCCTGTTACAAAATGTTAGCGCAATATCATCTCGTCAGGTAGAAGCAATACATTTCTTTAATATTTTTTTCCTTCAATATCTTTCAAGACCCCCTCATAAAATTGATTTTTGTTTCCAGCTTTAATTTTTTTTAATCGAATTTTGTTATTTTTGTAGGCAATGATAACGTCCCTGTTATTCCTTCTGATATCAACCCCATTTTTACCTGCTTTACAAGTGTTGACATTGTGAAAGACTGTATCTGTTCACATAATGAAAAATAAGGTAAACATAAAAATGGACTAACAATACCAACATGTCCTTATAAATTACCTCCTTCTTTTCTTTGCGTCTACTTTAACGCAAAAAAAATTTCACAGAGAAAGTAGATGTTTTTCTTGTTCTTCTGGGAAGATTAAATTGCATGCACACTCTACACCTAATGGTTTATTCGAACTCTTCATGTCTGCTTCTATCGAATCATGTCATTTTCAGATTGTTGTTAGAACATAAAACAATCATTTTGCTTTCACATCTTTTGGTGTGAATTATTATAAAGATCTATGTAAATCAAATAAGGGAATTTATACATTCAGAGTACAGGGATAGATACATCATTATGTCAACCAACTATTACCTAAACCTGATGACAACCCTTCGTACTTACAATTATATTTTTATGACACAAAGCACGAATTGGGTAATCGTCTTCAAATCTCAGAAAAATTTGTTGAATCGGTCCTATTACAGATTATCAAAATTTTGAAACAAAATCCTTATTCAAATTTCTTTCGATCTTTAAATGATAAAACTAATCTGCATAATCAAAGACTTCAGATTAGATGCCATCCAAGTCTTGACCAACATGCTTATAATTTACCTTTTGTTTCTCAAGTTACTGGAATTTGGGTAGAAGACAACCCTTCAGCAGATGTTAGGCCACATGATATTTCTATTTATGGACATTCTAGTGAATGTCACAAAGTCCAATATTATTATGGTTTTTATGATCCGTTACAATTTCCATTATTATTTCCGCATGGTGAGCCTGGTTGGCATGAAGGTATTCAACGTAGTGAACAATTTGTTAGTGAACCCAATGATGACAATGATCAATATTAGTTAGATCCAAACAGTATGGAATGTGCTAAACAGCTCATTCAAAAAGAATGTGAAGGTAAATTTTATGATATAAATAAATTTTGAAATTATGTAATAATTATTTAAATTACACTAATTCCATTTAATAATACTCATGTATCTTGACATTATTTTTTTATAGAAGAAACGTTTCCAAGTCTCATGTAGAGAATACTACTATTATAGGCTACAAATTTGAGAAGAAGGTAATTCTATACTGCTTCATTCTGGTCGACTTTTACAGCAGTATTTCGTAGATATGTATATTAAAATTGAGACTTCTAGACTTGATTATTTTCGTCATAACCAAACACAAATACTTGCTGAACTATATCAAGGGATAGTTGACATCATTGAAAATAGAAGACACATGATTGGGAAAAAAAAATTGATCTTATCTCAATCATTTACCTGTGGACCTAGAGACATGCAAAAAAGCTATAGAGATGGGATGGCTCTTA
The DNA here is from genome assembly GCA_963555705.1 of Ligustrum vulgare. Lineage (NCBI taxonomy): Eukaryota > Viridiplantae > Streptophyta > Magnoliopsida > Lamiales > Oleaceae > Ligustrum > Ligustrum vulgare. The sequence goes on along the minus strand of OY743177.1, from coordinate 22,682,314 downwards.
TTCAAAGATTTAGAAAATCGGATATATTTTTAACAATGACATGCAACCCCAATTGGCCAAAAATTAAGCAAGAACTCAAGTATTCTGATATTTCACAAAATTGTCCTGATCTAATCGCTCGCATTTTTAAATCAAAACTAAATGAACTAAAAAATGATCTTCTTCATGGACACATTTTAGGACAAGTTGCTGCTTATATCTACGTTATTGAATTTCAAAAAAGGGGCTTACCTCATGCACACATTTCTTACTTATTTTAAAACCATCTCTCAAAATATTCACACCCGCACAGATTGACAACATTGTTTCTTGTGAATTACCGGACGCAAACTTATTTCCTTACTTGCACTCTACTATTGTTAAGCATATAATTCATGGACCTTGTGGCAATTTAAATACAAAAAAATGTATGCATGGATGCGAACCAAAAGTGTAAAAACAAATATCCACGAGATTATTCTACCTTTACTTGTTTGGGTGAGAACTCATATCCTGTTTATAGACGTCTAAACAATGGAGATTATGTTAAGTAAGAGGTCACTATCTAGATAATCGATGGGTAGTTCCTCATAAGCGTTACTTGACTGCAAAATTTGATTGTCACATTAACGTAGAAATTTGTTCATCTGTTAAAGCTGTTAAGTATTTGTACAAGTATGTTTATAAAGGCCATGATCGTGTTAGTTTTTCAATGGGTCAAAACCAAGATACTGCTGACATTGATGAGATTTCTATTTTCCAAAATGGAAGATGGATTTCTCCTCCAAAAGAAGCATTGAGAATATTTTCATTCCCTTTATCTGAAATGCATCCAAATGTTATTCCTTTACAATTACATATTGAGGATTTCCAATTGATAACATATAAAAATAAAGATATTCTATCGAATGTAATAAATATAAACAATGCAAGAAAAACCATGTTAACAGAATTTTTTTCATTGAATTTATTAAATGACTTTACACGCACTATATTATATAGAGATCTACCGACCCATTTTGTCTGGAATACAAGTACAAAGGTTTGGAAATTAAGAAAAAGACAAATGGTTATTGGAATAATCGTAGGTGCAAGCCCAACCGAGGGTGAACGGTTTTTCTTAAGAGTCCTCTTAAATCACATTAAAGGTCCAACATCATTCGATCATTTGAAAACTATTAATGGTATTACTGTTAATACATATCAAGAATCAACATTATTGCATGGCCTTTTAATTGGAGATAATCATTGTGATGAATGCATGTCTGATGCTATCATCTATCAAATGCCTGATTCACTTAGAAAACTGTTCTCAACTTTGTTAACACTTTGCAACCCTACAAACCCCAAAAAAATATGGGACAAATTTAAAAATAAAATGTTTAAAGATTATATATATATGAAGGTCTGCCAACAGAAATTGCTGGAAAAAAACGTTGCATCAAATTAGTTGTATACTCGAGGCATTAGGTAAAAATTTAAATGATTATGCAATTGTTACACATGTTGTTAATATAGATGACAATGAAAGATTTAAAACGATGCTTGCTGAAGAAACAATTCTTGCAAACATCAAATCTGGGTTCATATGTGAAAAGAAGCTAAACGACGAACAAAGGTACGCGTATGATTTAATAATGACAACAGTCACAACTCACAAATCGTTCTGGTGTTACCTACTTCATCGATGGTCCTGGAGGAAAAGGTAAAACTTTTTTATATAAAGCTCTTTTATCTTCTGTTGGATCTAAAAATCATATTGCACTAGCAACTACATCTTCTGGAGTTGCTGCAGCTTTGTTTCCAAACGGACATACAACTCATTCTACTTTTAAAATTCCTTTCGACACATTTGACACCATAAATTGTTCTGTTACTAAAAAATCTGCTTTAGGAAGAATTTTAAAAATATGTGAACTTATTATTTGGGATGAAGCCCCAATGGTAAATCGTTGTGCTATCGAAGCATTAAATAGACTATTATAAAGATATTATGGATTCAACATTGCCCTTTGGGGGAAAAGTTATAGTTTTCGGAGGAGATTTTCAACAGGTTTTTCCAGTAGTTCAGCGAGGAAAACGAGATGACATAATTAAAGCTAGCTTAGTTTCTTCACCCTTATGGCCCTTGTTTATAAAAATATCACTTGTCACAAATATGAGATCTTTTCTAGATCCAATGTTTTGTGAATATTTATTACGAATTGGCAACAAAAATGAGGAAAAACATAGTTGTGATTCAATATGTCTTCCAACAAATATTACTATTCCATTCCATGATGAAATTACGTCATTAATAAGTCTTATCAAGTCGTTTTCCTGAACATGAATTCATACGTAGATACTTTACATAATTCAACGAATAAAAGTTATTTTAACACCGAAAAATGAATGTGTTGATCAAATAAATAATCTGTTGTTGAATGAAATAAACGGTGAAATGCATACATATTACAGCTTCAATGAGTCTATTGATAGACATGAGCAGACATTCGAAGAAGATCTGTTAAATACTTTATCACCAAATGGTATTCCACCTCATGAATTAAATCTAAAGCTAAACTGTCCTAATAATGTTACTCCGAAATATCAATCCATCTGAAAGTCTCTGCAATGGAACAAGACTTGTTTGTAAAAAAAATGATCAAAATCTAATTACCGCTGAGATAACATCTAGGGAATACATTGCGAAATCAACTTTTTTGCTAAGGATCCCAAAATTTTGTTCAATTAAAAAGAACTCAATTTCCTATTCGTCCGTGCTTTGCAATGGCAATTAACAAATTATAAGGACAGACGTTAGATTTTGTTGGCTTATATCTTCCTCACCCAGTATTCTCACATGGAAAACTTTATGTCGCACTATCAATGGCAAAAACATGTAAAGATGTAAGAGTATTATTAAAACCTTCACATCTCGATTCCGGTCATAATCTATGCACAAAAAATGTAGTTTATGAAGAAATACTTTGGATCATCGAATGTTGATATTTAAGGTATTAATTATTTTGTCATAATGATTTCTATTTAATACTTAATTATTTAATACAAAATGCTCAATTCCTTTTGCTACCGTTTATAGTAAATGCACCCTTGTTTAGTAAACAAATGTAAAAAAAAAAAAAAAAAAAAGCATATCAAAGCATTTCCAAAAAACTATATTGATACCTGTAAATCTAAAAAGAAAATAAATTTATGATTTGATTTGGATTTATTTAATCCAGGAGACAAAAGCTCAAAAAACCAAAAGGTGTCCTTTGACTCCCACAAACTCAATGCCAAGAATCAACAAGGAATTATTGAGTAGTGTAATATATATATATATGTATGTATGTATGTATGTATGTATAAATGTAGAAAATAACATAATTATGATTGTGCGCTCATAAAGATGCATTGTTTCAATGGTCGTCATCTTTGAAGAGAAAGTTGATGACAGTTTGATGTATCGATTAAATGATACTGAACTAAAAACCTCAACAACATAATGGTTTGTTTCAGAAGGAGAGTCTATTCTCCTAACACATGACGACGACTCATGTTCATTGAACGATATTGCCAACTGCGAGGTATGTTGTACCAATCATAATTTAATTTTTAATTACACTCTATAAATAATCATATGAATTATGTCTTCTGGCCCTCAAAAGCTTTTACTGTTTGGTCTGTTACAAGCATAAATATCTCTTCATGCCATTTTTATGCATCCCTTTAAATTCAACATTTTGAAGAAATCCAGGTTTCAACTTTTAGTACACTATTTATATGTTGAGATCTATAGTGAATAGGACTTCACTTGGATATAATCACTGCTCACTTCCAGTTGCGAATTTCTTTTTGAGGGCATCAGTTCATGTACTCTATTGTGAAAATAATTTTAAAATTCTATTTAGAGTACGGGGTGTATGTTCCTTAGATTTTATCGCTTCCAGCTACTGTGCTTTCAGTTTCCAAGAAAGACCAACTTAAGGTCTGACACCTTAATCAAATAATATGTATTCATGTAACTTGCAATTTCACATTCCTTATTAGCTTTCCTTCTTCTTCTCCTAAAATTATCGTATTCATTTTCAAAATTTTTATTTCCATGTGTTAAGTAAATATTTCACATACAAGACACAGAATTCAAAAACTGAGTGATGCTTTTCATGATCCAATAGATCATGAACTGCAGATTGCTGAATAAACATTGTACACTGACATTGCCTCATGCAGATTTTTTCTCATTTAGCTAGCTACATTGTTTGATTTAAGCGAGTGTCAACACCGTACTGGATTCTGCCAGCCCACCTCTGTCCGTGAATCTCATGAAGATTTTTAGCTCTGGTTGAAAGGATGCTTGTGTCATTCAGCAGGTGCTCCCATTTACTCAAAGCTATAAATGATGTTGTCTAATAATTATGATTATCTGACACTACAAAGCGTTCTCACCTATTAAAGCTCAGTACACCTTAAGCTATAAGGATTTTGCATTCCCTTGATGCAAAAACCAAAGTTTGACCCTGAACATGCAGTTCATGTCCTAGAAACATTGCTAAACAATGTAGATGTTGAAGGTACATCTTTTCTTTTGAGGTACATTTTTTTTATTGCCTGATTTTACCCTCTTTCATTTGTCCGTCATTATTCCCTTTTACTAACACATCTAATATTCCAAGCTCCCAATTGGCAGATTTCACTTTAGGATCTAGAACATAAAAAACGCTACATAACTAGGGGGACGAACAAAAATACCTGTATACATAACAGGGGTCATTCAAGTTAACAATGCAGAGATTGCTGTAATCTACAGTAATATTGGGAGTATAGAAATGAAGAAAAAGTACTCTCTGTACTTTTGTTTTTCTCTTTTTAAGGAACTATATAATCATATCCTTATCTTCACTCCTTTAAGCTTTTTTACTTATAAGCTTCACCGGTATGATTGTTTAAGTAAGTATTTTGCTTGCATATATAAATGCCCTCACATATACATAGTTTTTTTTTTTTTTTTTTGTCATACAATATTCCTTGTAATTTATCTTTTTTGAACTAGAGCTTGTATGATTTTTTGTAATGAATAAGACTTAGTGCTTTTTGTTAATGTTTCCTTCCAACAATTTTCAGATGCACCAATGGCTTAGCAAAGGTTATTTCGACATTTTTTTTTTTTTTTTTTTTTTGAGAAGAACACGCTGCTTCAATTTTTCTTTACTATTACTCATTTTGTTAGACCTTCTATTTGAAGATTATTTGAGAATAATATTAGAATGATATTGTGAAACTTATTTTTTGTAATGTTGGAGTGTTAGTAGATTCTATAACTAATTAGATGTTCGTTGAGGTTCTTCAGGACTTATAGTTCTATATATTTTTTATTTTTTATTTCTTATATTTCTGGTATTTCATTTTGTTGACCTATATTGCCAAATCTAAATGGATCATCTTTATTGATGCGTTATTATTTATTTTATTTATGAAAAAAAAGTGTCTTGGGAAATTGATATAATTGACATTTTCTTTCGCTGTATAATGTTTCAAATTTAGCAAGAAATAGCAATTGTTAAAGAGACGTCAAAATCCCTTGAAGAAGAGTTTAATCCATTTTTTAATTTTTCCTTCACTAGAGTATTATTTAAAGTAACCAAATTGCTACAATGTACCTTTTCGACATTTTTTTCTTTTTAGCACAAGTAAGCCTGTGTTCGGTAAACTAAGGTTTATAAACTAAATTTTTTTTTTACAATTTCCAATACAACTTTTTAACCACACATCTTTTCTCTCTCCAATTTTTAACCATCAAAACTCCTCGAGATATGTGCCAAACAGTAAAAAAAACCAGTTTTTTTCTGAAAAATCTGTCGCCGAACAGATGCTAATTTTTAATTGTTGATAAAATGACAACTTTTTGTATGTTGCATCCATATGAATATTTTTTATAGTTCATACATTAGCTATTTCTATTATTTTTTGCCCCTTACGAATTTGTTATTTAGTTATATACTTTACATCTGTGGTATTTTCGTTCTTCTCTATAATGAATTTTTTTCCCCTAAATGAATGTTTTAAATAGGTTTAGACTTCAAATATTTTGATTCTAAAAGGGTTGTTAATGTTTCTCTTTGCTTTTGCATGGTTCGTTGGTGGTCTGAACAGATATATTTTAGTTTAAATTCATGAATGTCTGTATTTCATGTATAGGATTGAAAGGGGAATTGATGAATTTGTTGACAATTAAATGAGCAAGCATCCCTCAATGCAATGAAAAAAGGTATCTTCTTATCATTCATTCAATTGAACCTGTTTGATTTTAATTCTTTTCAATTTATAACTCTTTTTTTTTTTTTTTTTGGTGATGTAAAATTAATTACAAAGTTCTGAATTAAAGTTATAATTATTATGCCGATTTAATATTTTCTTAGGATACATCTCGAAAAGAAAATGAATTTACGTTGTTCTTCCAATAATAATTAGATTCCTTTCGTATCGTGGAAGTGTTTGAATTTGTACATTTTTTACAATTTCACAATTTCTTAATCCGTATAATCATAAAAAAAGATTGTACTGGACCAATGGTAGTTAAATTTTGCTATGTTAGCATTCGCCTTCGATTAAACTGAAAGTTCTAAACAAAAATTATTAAACTAGAAGTGCTAAACATAAATTGTATCTGAAGTCCGTCAGAACAATTATGAACTATTATTTTTTATATCGTATTCTGAACAATTTTTTATTTTTTATTTATTTTTATTATCATATAAATCTATATATATCCCTACTATATATAAAATCAACTTCCAAAATTACTATTCACAGGACGAAAAAAAGCACCTTTAGTTAAAATGAAAACACGTCTTTCTTTCTCTTCCGCGATTATTTCGTCCTATGGTTCCAGAATCTTCATTCCCCTGTCATTTCCTCTCTCTCGTTCCCCTATTTCATTTCCTCTCTCTTGTCCGTCATTTCCTCTCTCTCATTCTCGTCCTCTCTTCAGCATTTCGTCTTCGTCATCTCGTCGGCGTCGTTTCCTTCCAATCTTCTTCTGAACCAGAAAAAGAAAGAAACAGGTGATGCTGCTATGGTTATTGTCTCTTCCGTTTCTTCGTCGGTCATTTTTCTTTACTTCATGTGTGTTTCATTGTTTCACTAATTTGTTTTCTGTAGAGATAGCGCAAGTAAAATCGGAAGAAGTCAGGTGAAATGAGTAGCAAAAGGGGAGTATTCTTCAGTGACGATGGTGCTTTGGATGACTTTGACCCGGATAACCCGTATAAGGACCCGGTGGCGATGCTGGAGATAAGGGAGTATTTGGTGAGGAAGAAGTGGATCAACTCATGGATCTGTGAAATTTCCTCGAATGGTAAACTTTTTTCCTTTTGCTGCACTCTTATTTTTCGCACGGAGTGTGATTCGGGTTGTAGCTAAACTTTAGTAATCTCGAATTTATCTTGTGCATTGAAGTTTTACACGTTATATTTTTTGGCTAATGTCACTTACATCCACCGTGCTGTGAATTTGTTTAAGTATTTCTACTACTTTCAAAGTTCACTTCTGATTGCATAGATTGATTAATATGTCATTTTTCTTTAACTGACGGGATTCCAGTGTTTGATGCGAAACCCCCATGGTATATTGAGCAAGAATTCCCACAACAATTTAATACAAAACTCAAGAAAGCTAATATGGTAAATAAAGGGATAAACACCTTATACATTTGATCCATATTTCATAAATTCCAGTAGTAGTTGTATTTACCATGAGGTAAGATGCATTTTGTTTTTATTTCTTAGTAAATATACTGGCCAATAACAGAAAGAAAGCAAGCTATAGTTACAAAACAATTTTATCAAGGAATGAAAATATTATAATTATTGTTTCCATGCTTAACCTACAACAGATAGATGATGCTTCCTTGCAAAAAAGATGTAGCCTGCTCTAGATGTATGTATGTTATTGTTCTCTTTTTCTTTATATGATTAAGTAGACTTAAGTGTTTCAAATGGGATTATGTGTAAGTTTTGGTTATTCCAATCCACCATCATACATTGAGTGTGTTATGAATTACAACAATTATAAGATGTCATAAATTTACAACAAATAGGTTAGAGAAGCATACTCACTCTGGACTGGTGGTAATAGATAAAGCGGAATCAAAAAGATTTGATCCCAAAGGTCCAACCCTTGTTTTCTCTATTCTCAAACCATTTCATGTAAGATCCAGCCTTACAGCATCTCTCTATGCCCTCAGGTCAAATGCCGGCAACAATGCGTGCTAATATATTTCCAAAAGGATAAAACATTTCATCAAATTAAAAGCTTGTATGTTCTCTTTTTCTTTATATGATTAAGTAGAGTTACGTGTTTCCAATGAGATTATATGTAGTTAGTTTTGGTTATGACATTCTTATTATGTTACTATTGATATTAATTATGCAAGGTTGTCTAGCGATGATATATAAACAAAACAAAAAATATGGCTGGTGTAAAGATTTACAAAAGCTTCATTTATAACCAATTTTGTGAAAGAAATTTATTTATCATCTCAAAGTTATGCTTAATTTTTTGTAGAAAAATAGAATTAGATTAGCATTTTTAAGGAAAGTAGTGACATTGAAAATCCTTAACATGAATTATTGTTTTACTTTATTTCAATATCATCAAAATGAACTTTTCATCATTTTCTTTTACCTTTTGTAACCCCAGTATACCAAGTATACATCTTAATTTTATTAACTTTCCTTTTTGAGGGGAACTTCATGCTTAATTTGTCTTACTTTTAAATGCTTATATTATAAATTGTGAATAATAAGTGGTTAGTAAGTTGTGAATCTTAAAACAATGTGTGGATAAAGTATGCTTGATCATCTAAAAAAAAGAAAAAAATTAAAAAAATAGTCAAGCTTTGCTAAAGATGCTCTTCATCGAATGATCTCACTCATAGATTCCAATCTTGCACCAAAGACTAAAGTTGTGTGGAGCCTTAAATATATAATATTTTTTCGTTTTGTTATCTATCAAGGTGATGTGTATGGTGATTAGTCATATATGTAATGAGAATGAGAGTTTATTTTTTGCTTAGCTGTATGGATTAAGCCTAGGATTTGGAGATAGGAACTTCTTCAATATAGAATTAAATTGTTTTTTATTTTACTTTTAATTCCAAATCCTCATTTCATGTTGCCAAAGTTATTGCAATGTTTCCATTTAGTTGGGAGTAGTAACACGAACTTTAAAAGGAAGCATGCGATGTATACAACTTAAATTACAATCGGTATCGCCCTATTACTCACTTTATTCCCTTTCTCCTATCTATGTTAGGTTATTTGTTCCGTTATTCCGTTGGCCAGATCTCTAATGGTCAAAACTTTTGACTGATCACCATTTCTCAAGATTTTGTATTCCAGCTTCTCACCCCCTCCAGTCTTCTCCTAATCAACCGAAGCCAGTAATGCAATCATTTGGAGATCTTTGACCTGAATTTATGAAGGCCTTCATTATCTGGACCTTCTTCAATCTCCTGATTCTGGTACATGCTTTAACATATTGTATGCATTCATAAAGATTATATATGTATTTACTATTTATTAGATCAATATTTTATTCTGGGGGTAGTAATATGTAAGATTGTTGAGAATTTTTCCTATTTCAAAAGTTCCATGGCAGCATACTTTCTGCTTTTAATACAGATCACCTTTTTGCTTTTAAGAAAACTCAACATGCTAACTCTTTTTTCAAACCGTCAATGTAATCCAATTATGATAAATATAAAAAATTATTTATTGTAAAACTTACTTATATGCTTACATGTTAACTACGAAAGATGAGCATGGTAGTTATTGTTGCCACATTTTTTTCTCCATTAGTTTAATATTATTGTGCAGATTCCTTTTTAATAGGTGTATTACTATCATCCTATTTCAGCCTATCTATGCTTCGTTGTAAGTTATTTATTCATCTTACATTGATGTATAGTTTTTCTAAGATGATGATTTTCGTATTTTCAAATGCTTATTAAATAAAATTCACATTATTCTGTTGTTTAAACTTGTCAATAGTATTAGTTTGTATTTATAATATATTCCCCACATTTGTTTTAACTGCTTCCTCTATCATTTTGTGAAAAATCTTTGTTAGAAATGTAGTGATATAATTTTCATTAATTAATAATATGAAGAAAACATGCTATCAAGATATTCTAACGAGCAAAGTTACAAGGGTCCATTAGAGTATAGGCAAAAGAAATATTTAAGTACTTACGTAATTGGTAACTCTTTATTATTTAATCATCTAGATGGATCTGAACATTTTTTTTTTTAAATTTTACGTTCCTTTTCATAATTTGTAACATCCTGTGTTCAGTATTCTTACTAATCCGTGTTTTTTTATTTTTCTTGCAGATTTGGATCATTGTTTGGTATGCTTCGAATATTTCTTGATTTTTAACAATTTTGCTCCAAAATATCGTATGCTCTTACTCTCTTAGTTTGTGTTTCGTGTGAAATGAAATGTTATGCTTGTTTTTCAGTGTATACTTTAATTTTCCCATTTGGGATACTGAATAGGTGCTGGAGAATGATTTCTTTGTTTCAAATTGAGCTTCATTTTCAAATCAATGGTAAATATTTAAGTTCTATCCATAAAATTCTCCCTTCTAATGGAGAGTGACCAATTTTTTTTGTTTTCGAAGAGAAATTCAATGAATATTGAAATTTATTTACTTTTCAAATATCTATTTAAAGTTTTACTTCCTAAGTTTCTTGGAGCTTTATTTTTTTTAAATGATATTAAATTGTGGATTCAATTGACCTCCATGTTGCTAAAAGGATCCAAGATTCTGACCTAAAAAATAGCAAGAATTGATGGTAAATTAGGTTGGAATAAGTTTTGTAGACATTGACTATATTGTTGAAATTTTTTTCTTGACTGTTAATCTTCTAATCAGGGTGCTATTAGAATAACCACCCTTCATTGTGCATACATGTCAGAGACATGGAGCAATGCAATATGATATCAACTGGCGAATTCTGTTTTCTCATATAAGAAACAAACAATTGAGGTGAAAGCAAATCATTTTGGTTTCTAAACCTGGTACGGTATCTTTTACTTGACGTCTTTCAAGTTCCAAATTATATATATATATATATATATATATATATATATATATATATATATGAAGTCAATGTTATGGATTGTACGAGTAAAGCTTTAGAATTTCTTAGTTGGCATGAAGATGACAAAAAGAAACAGTTATGGAACTTCTTTTTTATAGAACAATCAGGTATTTTGTTTTTATGCCAGTTGATGTTTTGTTAATGTTGTTTAATTAGTTTGTAACATGTAAAGATTTCTGGAATTTGTTAAGGATATTCTTTCCTATGTTTTCTACAAATTAATTTTATTCACAGGAAAAGAATTGAATTATTCTTGTTATTACAGACTGTTGTATTGAATGAAAGAAAGCCAAAAACTTGCATTGGAGATATGAAAATCTCACATTTTAGGTAAAAAAAAAATATTTTAGGTAAGTGAAAGAAATAATTTATGTTGTTGGTGCTCCATTCATTTTTCTTGGAATTAACAGGAGTTGCTTTTCAAGAATGTTGTTTATTGCATAGGAAATTTCTTCAATGTTGGAAAGAGAAGACAACTGTTGAAGTGTGAAGACTAATTTACTCTTTCATCACAATCGACAATATATTCAATGAAAATGAGTTTAAAAAATCTAGCCACAGGTACATTTTTAATGATTTTATCTTTGTTTGTATTTCAATTTTAAGATTGTTATCTTTTTGTTCCTATGGTTCTAATTTGTTGTTGCAATTCTAAACTTTAATTTTAAAGTTTTGATTTTTATTTTGTCTCAATATAATAGCACATTATTTAATAGTTCAAATTACTCATTTTCTATCTACACATCTGATTTATTGTAGCTAATCTGATTATTGAAGCTGGTGCAGACTGCTACTTCCATGTCGCCTTTACTCTGGTTAGTACGTGGGCAGCGTGCATGGTCAGGTAATATGCTTTCATGTGGGAAAAAAAGAAAGAAAAGAATGTAGCAATGTGAAATACAGAAGATGTTGCCATTGATGGGCAAGTATCATTCAGAGAGAGTAGAAAATGGTATGTTTATCACTCTTTTTGAGAACTCAATTCTCGTGAAAACTTGGTAGAGCTAAACGATTGTTCTTAAATCTGGTTTTTGGTTTTATAAACTATGCACAATATACTTTTTAAACAATTGTGTATATTGTTGATTGTATTTTTAAGGTACTTGCTTGTTGATCAGAATAATCATTTTTGTTGTCTTAGATGTCATTGAAAAAATTTCCCCTGCATATATTGCTGTTAACTTGATACTGCTGTGTGTGTTTCAATTACTGATTAAAATAACCATCACCAGTTTTGAATGTCGGGTTTTTAATGCCAAGTGATTTTCCAATTTCGAAACAAAAGAGGGGGATAACTCAAAGTCAGTGACAAAGGATTAGAAAATAAATGTTGATGAGTTTGCTTTTGCCTCTATTATTTTACACCTCTGGATTGTGAACAGGGATAAATCAATTTATTATATTTATTATGAAATCCATTTGGTATCGTGTTTTTCATATTGGTGCTACAATATACTCTTTTATTCTTTTTTATACCAAAAATGTTGATTACTAAATTTTGTTAATACTTATGGCAATACTTAAGTTTATTGATGGCATTTGCTATAGTTTCTTCAAATTAGTAGGAACATCACTTGTACTATGAAGTTTAAAAACCGTTAATTTTTATTTTAGTCTAATTGTGAATCTTGTTTACTTTTCATTGTCTGTCATTTTTTTATTAACTTCAAGAAAGTCGAGGAATGCTCTTCATTTATGGTTTGATACTGGTGTCTTAGACGTAGAGGAACCACACAAACTTGGTGATTGAACTCTACTGATGGTCTTGTAGAAAAATTGCTTGAAGCAAGCAGCTTAAAAGCTTAACATCTCCCATTATATTTTTTTTGTTCAATGAAAAGTCAAAAAGCATGCCTCTCTTAAAAGTATCAACTATTACACATCTATTACTTTCTCACATCAAAAACCACCATTCTTATTTATTTATTTTAGATTAGAGTTCCATAAAAAGCAAAATGAGCAATTGGCAAAATCTCCTACTGAAGAAAGTAAAAGGTATTCAAGTATCTATTGTTAATTTCCAACAGCCCCATGAAAATACATTTTTTCAGTCGCCTTATTTCACTCCTTGCAAGTGCCCCACTGTTGTTTTATAAGTGCAACTTGAAAAGAAAAAAATGTTATAACAATCACCATTTATTTTGCAATAAACAGTTGGAGCAGCTAGCCTATATCACCGCCTCATGCATTGTTTAACTCTAATTCTAGAAGAAAATAATATACCTCTTTTTTTTTTGGTAGTTAAGTGGTGGTGAAAAGCTACGAATAGCACTAGCATGTACATTCTTCGAAGTACCTCCTATGCTGTAAGTATTTTTGGACTTCTCTGACCAATTATTTTTCCAGGGAAGTCATGTTTTTAAATGGATTAAACATGACCGTTCTTTTTATTTTTGTTCATTATTGTATGTAGTTTCGAGAATGAGAATTGAGTTGGTAAATAATGAATATGAAAACAATTTTGTCCCTACATATATTGCAGCTTCTATATCTACTAAGTGTACTCCTTTTGTAGACATTATTTTGGGTGTACGGTTTGTTTTCCAGTCATTTTTGTTCAATATGTTAATGTGATTTATGAATTTATTATATTCCTTTTGGTTGTGCTATCATTGTACTTAGAATGAAGAAACCAGCACTAGCTTTTTTACATGATGCATCAATAGATGGTTGCAACGTTACCTAAGGTTTGTATGTGGTTTAGCTGATCCCAATATGGTTCACATAGCAAGGGTATGAAAACTAATATGGTTTTATCTTTATTCCAGATATATTCTCCATTGAGATTGCTCGGCCTACAGAACAAAGTCACTAACTTTCCAGAATATCCGCAGTCAGGTTCAAATCATGGCAATAACTTGTCTGAATGTATATATTTTGGTTCCAATAAACATTGATTAACCTATTAGCTTGAACACTCATTTAGCAGGGTATGTTTAGTTCTTCTGATTTTGTAAAATAAAAATTGAGTTCCATAATATATTTAGTAGGGTCTCTGTCAAATAATTTTTGCTCAAATATTTCATTTTCATCCGTGATGTCTTATTATTCTATATAAATGGCACCTAATTTCTTTTAGGCATGTCCAAAAGCACAAGAAATTGTTCACTTGATTTTTGCTAAAACCATAGAAAAAAAACTGATAGGGCTGTTCGATTGCTGAGGCTCGTGATGGGAAATAAATGTGAGAATATAAAGATGTTTTAGATAGGATTTTTACTTACATTTTGATTTCTATCTTTGTCTAAATCGATTAGAATTGTTTAATATCTCATCAAACTTTTCATTTGATTTTCTCTTCTTTTTCCTATAGAGATAGGACACATGATTTCATTTTATGGAGCATACTATTATTTATGATTGAATATTGATTAGTTCTCTCCCCAAAATTATTATTCTATTCTTAAATTTGTCCCCTCCCTTCCTCCTCTATGTGTTACATCCTCTATCAGCTCATTAAAACTACCATTAATTTTTCTTCTTTATTTTTGTGTCGATTCAAAAAAGGGAGCTTTGTTTTTCAATTGAAAACATCCAGATTGATGTTCAATCTCGATTGTCAGCCAAGATACTGAACTAAATGAAATATGTTTCCAAAGAATTGAAATATCTTATCTTTGACCATTCTTTCATCTGCTTCAGGTTAAAATACATAAATGATAAAGGGGTTTTTTCTTCTAGGAGAGTCAATGGAGCAATAATGATATTGGATTTATAATGTTCCCTTCAGATTCACCAAAGAAATTAGGTATTTTATAGTTAATCCGTTCCCTCGTTTGCTAAAATTTTTATTTTTTTCATAGTTTGGGGCTTGATCAAATTTAGTCATTTTGGCTCCCTCTATTGTCTGATTATACAACTATGATATAGAAATTTGTTTCATTAATTCTGTACCAATTTTGGGGTCTAAAATTGGAGTTGTACATTCTAATACGATGTAACAAAGGGATATAGTTTTATCCTATTGATTCAAATAAACAAACAAATTTCTCCATAATTTTAATGATCTTTTTTTTCTAAAGACTAAAAGTGGGATTTCATACTTTTTTTTTATTAATAATTTTGTTTGCCAAATCCTTTTGCATATCCCTCACATTTGAATCATTTTAGATTTTCTTAATTTATTAATTCAAGAATTGCAGATTCGGAGTGCATTGATATAGCATTTTGTGGTTCACTGATTCTTCAAGATTAGTTATTTAACCGCATGTTATTCTAGCTGATTTATTTTTTTTAGAATCGTCCTCGTATTTTAAATCTTGGTCCAGAAAACATATTGAATGTTCACTCTAATCAAGCTTCATTCACAATTCAAACCCATTTGTGAACTGCAGAGCTCTTCTTATAGTCATGCTCGTGGCTCAGTTCTTGTCAGTGATATTACTTTTGTAAACTTTGTTTCATCTTTCTCATTTTCTTAGGGTTCATTAACATTGATTCTCGTTATTCAATTTCGTGATGTTATGGATTATGAAAGGAGACTATAGTGTTAATGGTGCATTTGTCATGTGTTTGTAGGAATTATATCGAGAAGCGGTTAATAACATTTGTTCAGGGTGTAAGGCAATTAGAACACGTGTTGGGGACCTGGATGTTATTGTAGTTACGTTTGTTTTAGGTCGTGCAATTGTCAATAAGGTAAACAAGAATAAATTGTAATGCAATCCTATCGCATCAACTGTTGATTTGTACTATAATTGTTTTTTTTCAATTGTATATACAAGCAACATTTTTTTTAAAGTTATTTAAATGAATCACATCAAATTTATACAATAAATTGTTCCCTAATTTTAACACATCAAATTGAAACAATAAATTATATTACAGTCTTAATGTTACTTAATGTGTACTCACAAATAACTGTTTCTTTCATTACTAATTCTACGCGAATAAACACAAATATAAATCGCTTCGTGCAACGCACGTAAATTTCACTAGTATATATATAAGCAGCAGCAGAAGAAGAATAAAACGTGTTGAAGTGGTCGAAAGCGTCAAATTCATAGATTCCTTACAGTCCATGGACGAGCAGTACAAGGTGTAGCAGTAATTGCTGGTAACTTTTCACACTTGTTTCTTGATTATTATTTGAAATTGTTAATCTATATGTTGATATTGACAGTATTTATATTAATTTCTGATCTTTATTTCTATTTTTGAATTATATACTACTGGTGGGTTTTGGCTAGACAGAGATTCGCTGGTGACTTCACGTAGCAATAAAGGACATGGTGAGCATGATCCTTCTTTGGAGCTTATACGTCAATGTCTTAATCTTTTTCTTCCAACTAGCAAGTTCCCCATACATCTTCCAATTTCTATTTTACATTTTCCAAGTATCAATAGTTCTAAACTTCATCTTCTCCATCCATATGCTTGTGTATTTCACCAGTTCTATTTAAATCTTTAAGAGCATGTTTAGATAAGCTAATAAGGTCCTTATAATCTTAGAAAAATCCCAATTATGCCCAGTTTAGAGTCTTACCCACCAAATAATGTCTGATGAATCTTTGTACTATTGAAACCTTTCTATTTGTTTGCTGCTCAAATAAATTTTGTTTTAAATCAATGATCTTTAGGATGAATTTTATCCAAGAATAATCCGTGTTCTTAACATTTCATCCAATAGTTGACAGGTACAAACATAAAATCATGGAAGTTTTATGGTTATGTAAATAGTTAGCTGGACTTTTAATTGACATGTAATGTTTATCTCAAAAGAGGATGCTTCATTACTCAATATCCATCAAATTTTAAGTTCAATGTCAGTTCAAATTTTTGTGCTTTATTAACCTTTATGACTTCATTCGCATCTAATTTCATTAAATTCTTTAACATCAAAATGGCACAGATTGCAGAACCAGCACTGCATGTTTTGATAAATCTTGTTTGTCCTCCACCATCAATCAGCAATAAACCAACTCTCTTCACTCAAGGATAGAGAAATTCTTCAACTCAGACTGCAAATCATTCCACGTAGAGCAGAATAATCTGGAGCGAGTCGTTCAACTTGATGTGTCATTATGCTACTTGGATAACAACTGATGTTTGAATCTCTGGATCTATGAGAATTGATCAAAATGTAAATGAAGAGAGAATTTAAGCCAAATGCAAGGAAAAATAGAACAATGTGTGCTAAATGCTTATATGTACCATGTCGATTTCAATTGTTGGTTCTTGAAAGATGCAGATATAGTAGTAGTGTATGTAATTGTTTATCTATGATCAATGACTTGCTCTTCTTCACAAAATAAAATTATATCTATCTTATAATGTGCTCTATATAGTGATTGTTGTTGTCTTCAACTTATTGGACAGTCAAACTTTTCGATGCCAAAATATGCTGGCTTGATGAATTGATTATGTATTGCATTGTTCATGAAAGTTACAGGTTGCTAAAGGACAAGCTTCTCCAGCAGCTCCTTCTTTGTCGTCTTTTGACGACCCTGTGTCTTCAAAGTGGCAGCATGCATTTGAATCTCTTAAATAGTAGACAAAAGTACTTTCGCTTTGTGCTTTAGAAATGAAGAGATACTAGCATGACGCTAGATTCAGTCCTTGAAAGGAATAACGATTAATATTGCGGACCTTGCTACACTTACTAACAAAACTGTACTAACAGTTGTACTAACGACTAAAAGACAAAAATTTTGAATGTTTAATTACTATGTTATCCTTCTAGTTATAATTCTTTTAACTTTCTGATGTTATGTCTATATCTCTAAATTTATTGTTTACATAAAATGCATAATATATACTATTATATGTTAAACTCTTTTCTTCAATAATTATATTTAATTCTTCAATTTTTTTCTCTAGATCACTAATTATTCTTCCTCTATTTACTATAATTCTAGTAAATTGTGAAAAATCTGTGAATGTGGGTTCTTTTATTGCGTAGTCTAATAAATCATAAAATCTTTCTAAATCTTCTCTTACAACTTCTAATTGTTTAATTGTTTCTTCTCTTAAATACTTAAAGTCGTTTACTTCTGAAGGATTTAGTTCTATTAAATGTTCTGAATTCATAAATTATAAAACTATTTAAATTTAAGCTATTAATTCAAATCCTTTTTCAATAGTTAATTCTAAGAATAATAAAAACAAATTTTCAACATATATAAAAACATGCAAGAGATATCATAAGCAAAATGATAAATTTAAGACTTTAATAACAGTAATTGTATAATATCAATAAAAAAGACGATATATAATCCACTATAAATAATCAATAATACTTCTTTCTATCTATGGGTCCATCACGCTTCTTTGTAAATCTGATTTTAAAAGATTTTTGACCAAATACTCTTCAGTTATTTATCTAAGTATTAAACACATCTTCATAGAAGATCGTTGCTGCTCGAAAGACTTATGCATTGAAGGATGCTCGAAAGACTTACTCCAACATTTTCTGTTTAACACTTAAACAAACACTTCAAAGAGGTTCAGCACAATCCAGTTTCGTTTCCTACCTCTGGATGTACTCTTTCAACAAAAGTTTTATAAAGAATAAACTTATGGACTCATAAATAAATAGAGTATTACTAACTATTTATAGCTTCATATATATTTATGTGAAGTTTAGTTACTCATACCTTCTGCTAACTGTTTCTGAATTGGTTTGATGAAAGAAAATTTTGAACTAGGAATGAAAAGAAAGACAATAGATAGAGAATATAGATTTTTATTGCTGAAAACTCATATGATTTTTGGATGCTTACAATGAGGAGAGACTCCTCCTTTTATAGTTGGAAAAAGCAAAGTTGGGAAACAAGATAATATTCCCTATCTTTTACATACTTGGCTAAGATTTAAAGTAGATAAAGTAAAGCTAAAGTTACAATAATTTTTGCTGCTTTTCTAAAGTTTCACATGGGTCTGAACCCCCATACCTTGAATAATTCGTGTTCAGACAAGGTATGCTTCATCTTCATTATAGTTGAGTAGGTCCCCACAATTATTACATTTGTGACCCGTTTCTACCTCCATTAAGTGATGTAGATATTCATAGGCTTCTTTGCTAAGATCCAAATTGCTGGCAAGTATATTCTCAGCATATTCTCTTAATTTCCATAATTGACAATTAACTTGATTAATTCTTGCAATGCTGTAGATCAATAATTTGTCATCATTAGATTCATACACCCAAACATTAGTTTGTGTAAGGGTATCCCTTAATTCAGTGTACATTACTCTAAATCCCAATGCCCTTTTTTCTGGAATAGCTTTTATCTGTTCCTCTTTGTTAAATGGTTTTATTTCTGGTTCTGAAAGAATAGCTTTGCTAGTTACTCCGAGTTTTACAATATGTTCTGCCCTTAGAAATTCTTCATCAATAAATTCTGGAATGGCTGAGTAAATCCTGACATAGATCTTTTCAGCTTTGGTAATTCCAAAATATGTTTTCACTGCTGCCTTGATAGAATTAGGTAATAATGATATTTCCTTCATATCCTTGCTAGGGTAGATGCACTGAATAAGTCCTTGGTCAAACAGTCCCCTGACTGTTCTTGGCTCTGCTCCTGGAAAAATAATTGCTTTATTGATTTTTTGATGGCTAATTGTCCTTAGCCATTCTCCTTCTTTTGTCCTCTTGTTTAGATACTCCACATACTTCAAGAATGTCTCTAGTTTCTTCATAACTTTCTCCCTTTCTGATAGTTCCTTTGTTACTACTGCTGGTTTCTTCGCAGCTTCTAAAAAAGTTTCTTTAGATGGTTCAATAGTTTTGCCAATGGCTTTGGAAGATGAACTTCCAATAATTGATACATTAGATACTTCTTCCTTAATAGGAAGTCCTACAGATAAATTCTTCACTGGAGAGGATTGTGATCCTCCTTTGTACATTTCCTCAAGAGAATTAACCCTTGACTTGTAAAAGGCTAGTTCACTGTTAATTTGTACAATCTGCGCCATGCAAGTATTCACATGATTGAATAGATTTGAATAGTTGATATTCATTTGACCCATGGCCAAGTTAATTTCTTCTACTTTCTTAAGTATGTCTTCCATGTCTTGATAAATAATCTGCAATAACATTGTCAGTACCCTTAATATGAATAATTTCAAAATCATAATGACTAAGTTCTACTTGCCATCTAATTAACCTTTTATTTGCAATAGTTGGATCAATTTCTTTAGTTAACCAATATTTAACTTGTGTATTATCTGTTCTAATTTTGAATTTTGTAGTAACAATAAATAATTCAAATTTTTTAATAGCAAACTTTACAGCTAATAATTCTTTTTCATTTATATGATAATTAGTTTGAGTTTGAGTAAAACTGCCACTAGTATACTGTGCAATCCTTTCCTCATCCTCATTTGGATAAATATATTTAAGTACTGCTCCCCATGCTGTTTCACATGCATCGGTTTCTATAATCCAATCACATTCTTTTTTGGGTAATTCTAATTCTGGTAAATCTTTACAAAGGTCTTTAATTTTTTGTACTTCTTCTTCTTCATCTTTAGACCATGGTGTCCATCTAGTTTTTCCTTTTAATCTTTTTTGTAATGGGATTAAATGTTTTGCTAAGTTAGGTACATATTTCCTAGTCTGATTTACTAGTCCTAAAAAGCTTTGTAATTATGTTTTATCTTTTATATGATTGTCAAATTCTTGTATTTTTGTACCAATATGTTTTTGGAGTTTTATTCCTTCTTGGCTTATTATAGATCCCAAAAATTCTACATTTTCTTTAGCTATCTCCATTTTTGTAGCTGATAATATAATTCCATTATTCCTTACAATATCTATAAAAATATTTAAATGTTTTAAGTGGTCTTGTCTAGTTTCAGAGTAAATAAGAACATCATCAATATATACTGTAATAAAATGATAATAATCTTTAAATATTTTATCCATGTACCTTTGAAATTCTCCTGGACTATTTTTAAATCCAAAAGGTAATACATTCCATTCATAAAATCCTTGTGGTACCGTAAAAGCTGTTAAATGTCTAGATTCTTCAGTTAACATAATATGATAAAATCCTGATTTGAGATCAAATTTAGAGAAATATTTCTTTCCTCTAATTTGATTAAATAATACATGTTGATTTGGTATTGGATATTTTAATTCTTTTGTATAAGTGTTTAACCTTTTATAATTAATTACCATTCTAGATTTTCCTCTTTTTTGTTCTGAATGTTTTATTACAATGAAGGCTGGACTACTATGTTTACTGTTAGATTCTCTAATAAATTTCTTTTCTAGCATTTCTTTTATGTGCATTTCAAATTCAGGTAATTCTTTTGGTGTATGTTTGATTGGTTTTACACTAATAATCTTAGTATCATCTTCAAGTATAATTTCCGCCATAGGCTTATTTATGTGCCATTTTTCCAAAGGATTATCTCCTGATAATTTTAATAATTTTTCTGTAATATTTTTTATTACAATTTGATCAAAATGTTCTTCTACTAGATTTATTCTATTTTTATTAGGCATAAATTGTGTTGTTTGTGTTAATTTTTGTCTATCCTCACCACGCTGAGCTGCTATATGAGGCATTTTTTCTCTACAGTAAGGATCATTAATTCTTATTGCAATTGCTATATGGTGGCAAGGGGTAGATAAAAGTATAACTTTTTCATCAATAGTTATTGGATAATATTGTTTTATGAAGTTATTTCCTAATAATATATCCCCTGGCATATCATCAAAAATATATACATAAGGTATTTGTAATTCATATTTTCCTATTTGTATTTTAACATTCCTTGCTACTTTAGTTATTAGATTTGTGCTTCCATCAAATCCTGCAAGTATTACTCTTTCTTCATTATCTTTTTTATTATTCCACATTTCTGGGGGTAATACATTTTCTTTAAATAAACAGGATGATGCTCCTGTATCAAACAATGCATGATAATTTCTGCTAAGATATCCATTGTAATTCATTTTGGTTAGTATATAAATATGTTCTCTTCCTCCTTGTATTTTATTCATAATAACCTTGGTATAACTAGATTTTCATTTTGTATTGTTAATAGCATTCTATCATCTTTTATGTAATATGGTTTTACTTGCTCTAAGAAGTCTGTTCCTAATAATAATTCCGTATTTACCTTTCCTGTATGTTCTACGTACAAGTTTATGATTATTTCATTTCTTTTATTTATTCTTATTGGTAATTCTACATAAGTATCCATGGGATGAATATTTCCAAAATAATCTTGTATTTGAATTGAATTATTCGTTACTTTAAGTTCTAAGTCTCCTATTATGTTTTCTTTTATATGAGATACAGTTGCTCCAGTATCTATTAATACTTTCTGCTCTTTCCATTCTCCATTTATTCTAATTTCTATCATAACTTCAAATTGTTTTGTCTCATTTCTTTTAGATAGATTCATTCTTGGTATCTTTCTATGTATTTTTGTCATTATTTGTTTTTCTGAATCATTTCTATTTTCTATTTCAGGTAATGATCTTGTACTAGTATTTCTTCTTAGGCTAATTGATCTTCTTCCAAATTCTATTTGTGGTTTATCCATATTTACTAATCTTCTAGCTTGATTGAAATCTATTTCTATATCTTCTGGTATTGTCATTCTTGGATTTTCTTTAGCTGGTTTGTATTCCAATAAATTTTGAAATATGGGTTCTATTATATGTGTTCTTGTAGCATTCTTAATTTTTACTTCATGTTTACTAGTAAAAGCATATATTGTTCTAATAGTTAAACTTATAGTTTTACTTCCTGGTTCCATATCTATCCCTCTTAACCTGTAATATAATGTTAAGGCTTTATTTTTATTTTGTTCTCCCATACTTATGCTGAAATTTGGTCTTATTGTAAATTTTACTTTTTGGTACATTAAGTTTCCTGTTACAATTCCTATTAGAGCATCTTGTACTGAACTTACAATTCTATCATCCATAATATAGAATTCTATAGGTGTATCTATTCCTTCTCTAAAATAGGCTTTTGCTATAATTTGTACAGCTCCTAAATATATGTTCTTTATTTTTCCTTTTAGTTCAGGATTCAATAGGTTTATTTCTTGTCTTATAATTTCTTCATTTATTATTGGTATTAATGTATTTCCTGTAGTATCTCTTATGTCTATAGGGTGACTATGGTTTCTTGCTACATATGCTATTTCTTTGTTTTTCTGCCAAAATGGTAAATTAAATATTTCTTTTGGTTCTACATCTAATTTTGATTTTAAGATCTTCTCATACATTTTAGGATTAAATATTAATCTTTCATTTAGTTGTTCTTCATTTTCTTCTAATTGATATTCATATTCTTTAGATGTACCTTCTTCACTAATTTGTCTAATCATATTTATATATAAATATTCTTCTTCACTAGATTCATTAGATTCACTTTCTTCTGAAGATTCTAATTCCATTATTGTATTTATTACTTCATGTTCTTCTAATTCATAAATTTCTTCATCTTCAGGAATTTCTTCCCATTCTTCTTCTTGTTCAATAGGTAATAAGTTATAATTTTCTTTTTCTATTAATGAGATATACATCATATTTTTCTTTTTATCTTTCTTAGGACATTCTGGAGATATATGTCCTATTTCTCCACATGAATAGCATTTACATTTTCTAGGATTTTTAGGGTATGTTTTAGTTTTGTTTTGTTTTTGCCTTAAATATCTCTTGTATGGTACTCTATACCTTTTAAATGTTTTATTATATGGTTTTTTATATTTATTAAATTTATTAAATTTATTTCTAAATTTATCTTTTCTATAATATTTCTTTTTCTTATATTTTCTTTCTAGATGACATCCCCATTGTGTTGGTTTATATTGTAATTTATCACAGCATAATGATTTTTTACTTGCTTTATGGAAATTTATCATATTATTTGCTTCCATACATTTTTCTTGTTGTCTCATTTCTATAAATTGTATTCTTGCTCCTAAACTATTATTACTTAATGGTATTTCTAATTTTTCCCAGTCCTTAAATAATTCTAAATTCCATGGGTTTGGTAATTTAAAGAATATTTGGTTCATAATTTCCATACCATATGTTTCTTGATTATATTCTGCTTTTTCAAAATATTCTCTAAATTCACATGCAAATTGTTTAAAGTAACACATATCACATATTGATAGATTTTCTAATAAATATCTATGTCTTAGTTTTGAACTAATTTTGGTATCTCTGTCTATTACTAATGTATATTCTCTTTTTAATGCATCTTCATATCTGCTTAAGATAGTTCCTATTTCATCTTGGTCATTTCCTCTAACCTGTCCTATATAAGTTTCTGTTAAATTTCCCCACCATCTTGCAGTGGTTCCTATAAATGTATTTTCTAACATTAATTGTAATTGCTTTCCTGTTAATTCTTTGGTATAGGCCATCATAGCCATAGATTTCATCCATAATTCTAATTCATGATCTACATCTTGCACACATCCTAAATCTATCCATCTTCCTTCTGAACTAATTTGTGTTTCCATACTTCTCCATGGTGTATATTCTATAGGATAATTTTTACTTGGCTTGGTGTAATATTTTTGTTGTGGTATAAAATTATTTGTTTTGAAATTTGTGTTTTGTCTTTGATTCATATAAATTTCTGGTGTATTTTGTGGATTAGTATTACTTGTATTTTCTTTTTTAACTTGGTTAGTTCCTGGTTGTTGTATATATTCTGATGGATTTTGTCCTGCTGGGATTAAAGCTCTTTGTTGTTCATTCATATTAATTTCTTCTATTTTAAGATTTTTAAATTTTTCTATATAATCTTCTTCTGTTATGTAATCTTCTTCACCTTCTTTTTTAGGATTTTCCATAAATTTTTCTATTTGTTCAGTAATCATATTTATTCCTAATCTATTGATGGCTTTAAATTCTTTGTCAGTTATTATTCTTTTAGGTTTTCTTTTTTCCATTTCATCATATATTTTTGTTATATTTTGGTTTATAATTCCAATATTTTGTTGTATATTATCTATTCTTTTATGTAAATCATTTTTCCCTATTTCTTCTTCTTTAATTGTTCTTATCATATTTATTTGTTTTATAATAGTTTTTTGCTCTATAATTTCTATTGGGTTTTCATATACTCCTACCATATTTCCTATTTTATTTATTTTATCAGTTATTTGCTTAATTTGGTTTTCTAAGGTTATTAATTGTTTTGATAGGTTATTTACATATTGCTTTACTTCTAATATTTGTGTTGGTATATTTTTGTTTATATCCTTATAATCATTAGTTATTTCTATCATTTGTCTTATTTCTAAGGGTAAATTATTAATAATTTCTTGAACTTGTTCTGGGTTTTTTGCTTGTTCTAAATTTTGTTCTGTAGTTTTATCTAAACTTATTCCTAATTTATTTAGTAAAAATAAATTTGTCCAGTTTAATTGTTTATGTTCTCCAAATCCTCCTTCTCCTAATAGTATAAATGGTATAAATTTTCCATATGTTTCAGTTATTAATGGCCAATGACTATTATTTGGTAAATCTTTAGATTTATAATTATATACTCTAGGTTCGATTATTGGTAGTTTTTTAGACATTTTTCTAAATATATTTTTAAGTATAACTACTGGCTCTGATACCACTCTGGGTCGGATCGTGAAAGTGAAATTTTTATTTTGCGGAATTATAATCTTTGTCTTACTCTTCTTAAAAATCTTTCTTCAAATTCATCCATATATCTATTATCTTCTTGTCTTATCAAGTTTTGCTCTTTTAATCTTAAATATTCATTATGTTGTAAAACTAGCCTTTTAATTTCTTTATATTTTTCTATAGTAATAGGATCAGTATGTAAGTCTCTTCCTAATCTTTCCAATTCTAAATATTCTCTATGTAAACTTCTAATTAAATTTTTTCTTTTTTCGTGAAGTATATGGGGATCATAAACAGGCATAATATTTTTTATTTATAAAAAATTTTAAAGTAGTTAAATTTTTAGAATTTATTATGTGTTAAATTTAATAAGATAATATGTGAAATAAGATATTAGTTATATTTTTAGCTAAAAGGGTAAAATAGGTATAATTTATGTTAGTAAGTTGTTAGTAGTTATTTGTTAGTAAGTCTAGAATTATTCTAATATTGCTTATAAACAATCCATACCTCACACTTTCAAGTCTCAACCGCTTTTTATTGACTTTAGCACTTTTGGTACTCCAAAGAAGCATGAATATGAATGTAAGTGTAGTCCACACTATATTTACAGTAACAAAAGATTATTATTTATAATTTTGGATTCATCATTTAATGTGCAATTAAAACATTGTTCTCCCAAGATATCCAATACTAATTTTAGATTATTTGATTATTTGTATGATACCTGCTCACTTGCACACCATGTTAGACTGCCTATAGTCCAACAGAGCTCGATGGTTGCTTCCACCCCGATGCTCAAATTAGATGAAAAATATTTCAATGTAGGAGGGATACAATGGAAGGAATTATAGATGCCATATTTAGATTGCACATTTTTTTATACAATTTATTTATTGAATAATATAAAGAACCAACAATTCAACTTTAGTCCTTCACAATGTGCAGTCTCAATGTGGTTACAAATTTGCTTCTTTGACGCTTAGTTTTGCTTCTATAAGAAAGGGATTACCAGAAATAAAATTCCTTATACTGCTAAAATTATATTACCAGAAATAAATAACGTTCATTGCGTACAAACTACTTCAGACAACGAAAAAGGAAACCAAACTTTTAACTAAATAACAACTTGTCCATACTTTTCTACACATAACAAAAGGTTTGATATATAAAACGGATACTAAACGGTATTCATTCGTTCTAAGTTCGGCATAAAATGTATCCCATCATATCACATACCAAATTCACCATAGCAGGCATCGGCATCGTTCCAATATATTCTTTCATTAACTCCGGACGAATCTTTTTCGGATCTTCTTCCGCATTCATTTTCACTCTACTCTTGAACTCTTCAGCCAACGCAAGCATTTCCTTAAAAGAAATGTAACGAATGTGCGGGATTTGAAATAAGTCGCAACCAAACATAATCTCAACCTCTTTCTCCAACTCTTCATCTGTAAGCCCACAAAAGTTAATATAATACAACGGTTCACTAAAAATGTCCAACAAAGCTTCTCTACGAATTATCTAGCTCGAGAAATCACACCTTTCCCTTTCCTTGTTTTTTTCCATATACGAACTAATCAATGTTTCATCGAGAGAAATGAAACTATTTTCAACACTACAATTTGGATCTTCAACATAGACCATGATCTGTTTTTTTTTTTTTTCCAGTTTCAATTACAATTTTTGGACTGTTCATCTCTTCGTTAGTTTCTGCCATCAAATTCAGCCAAAGTATTACCTCAAACAAACCGGGTGCAGGTGTTAAGAATTGCAATACTCCATTCACTCCAGGAATGTACACTGGTAGAAGAAGAGGACTCGAGGTAGAACTGGAAGCCATCACAACGAAATTAATGTCTTATTTCTATGAAAAAATATCACGTCTATTCCACTGTCAAAAATAAAAAAAGTCATTTTATAAACCAAACATTGTGCCAAAACGAAGGCACTGACTTTCACATCGACCACATGGTAACCTTAATAAACCTAACCACACAATAACTTTCACAGAGTCTTGCTTCACTTTCTTTTCAACCGCCTACTTTTTCCCTTCACTATATATATACAAAAACGCTTGACATGTCTTTTATTACGTTTCTTATCTTCAACCCTAAAAAATACATATACAGACGCCACCAAAGTTATAAACACCGTTAAAAATTCCTCCACCGTTGTTGATATCATGGAATATCAGAATAGCTACGTTACGGAAATTACTCCAGCCACAACTAAATGGACTGTTAAAGTTATTGTTGTAGGGAAGCATTCATCAAAACAAGCAAGATATAACTCTGGCCGATATCAGTACGTAGACTTCATGGATCTACAGGTACGCAAATATCTTCTCATTTCTCCAGTGCACTTCTTCTTCCGCCATTGTAACAACTTAACGAACTTACTGGATTTTCTATAACAAAATAGGGATCAATGATCACAGCTACTAATTATGGTGGGGACATTTCTGCACTCAGTGACCAATTAATCCTTGGGAAAACTTACAATGTGTCTGATGCAGTAGTGAAGAAGAAGAATCCAGCTTACAAATTTTCAAAAGGAGACGTGAATTGGACATTGACAGGAAAAATGAAAATAGAACAGCTGGATGAAGAGTACCTTGAGTTCCTTTTTTTCACGAACTGAAATCACTCCTTTTGATTGATTTCAGAACCATATGGACCAAAACAACACCATAAGTAAGTTTAAAAATATTACTTTAACGAATATTTATGGTTAAACATTGTTGTCGTTTTTATGCTGCACTTCTTGCTTCATTGAATATTGCTCACATACCATCATGTTCAAAATTATTTTATAGATTTTCTATTTATGTAGACGTGATTTCCATTGTCCCTGAAATACATCCGAAAAAAGGTGCATGGATACAACGGGCATCAAACGGTAATTCAAGAAGTGCTAGTTATAAACAAAGACTTTCAAACAATTTTTCTAACACTATGGGATTCCTTTGTCGAGAGGGAAGGTTTAGCTCTTCAACAATTGATACATGATAAACCTAGTGTATGGGTAACGAACCTGAAAGTGGCATCATACAACGGTATGTAACAATATATAACAAAATACACAGTGTATAAATTATATATTAAAGCACCACTTCTAGCTTAAAATTTATGCTATATCATTTACTTCGAAATATAGGTTTAAATCTTTCCACAAAAACTGACTCCAACTTCTTCATTAACTCCCGTATCGCAGAAGTTCTTAACTATAAAAATTGGTACATCTTTTTTGTTTGTTCAGTACATTACTTAACCCAATATTCTTGCCAGGAATATGTTTTATATGTCTTCCCACATAATTACTCTGTATCTTATCATTAGGACCAAATTAAAAATCGACAAAATCAACGCTAATAATCCTCAAAACCGCCTACCGTCGTTCATGGCACCTACTCTTCCACCTGCTAGCAAGAATGAGTTTTCAACAATCCATTCAATGTTAAGTGTGATTTTGTCAGTCGGTAAGAAGTTCTTTTGGTTGAAAGTACGATAAAAAATAACAGCTATAAATCAATCTTATTGGTACGTCAGCTGCGGCTACTGCAACAAAACATCAAGTGCCAACTTAGGAGAAATATATAATTGTGTCTATTTCGAGAATCGCCATGCAAAGGCTGTACCGAGGTTATGCAATTCCTGTATTTATACTTGTTCACAAATCCATTTTTATAATACAAAATTTAATGATACTTTTTATTTTTATACAGAATTCGAGTGACAATCCAATTGGAAGATGAAACTGGTTCAATTGAC
Source organism: Ligustrum vulgare (assembly GCA_963555705.1). Lineage (NCBI taxonomy): Eukaryota > Viridiplantae > Streptophyta > Magnoliopsida > Lamiales > Oleaceae > Ligustrum > Ligustrum vulgare. The sequence continues at coordinate 22,652,843 of OY743177.1, read as the reverse complement.
ACTAATGCTATAGGTTCGATAGCAGAGAAGTTGCTACATTCAACTGCAGATGACATTTCTCAACACTTAATCTCGGTATTACTGCGTTACGTTTTATTTTTTTACAACAATTTCTTATACCAGTTTGCCATATAAAGCCTTCTTTTACTTCACACAGGAGTCAAATGAGCCCTTAGATTCTATTGTACAGCTCTCTTCTGAAAACGAGATGAATTTTTACGTTAAATCAACCGAGTCAAAACAGGATCCGAATGAATCTCAATATGAAGTTCTTTATGTCCTTGATGCCTCTGAAATACCCGCTCCCAATATGGATAAATGTGATATCCAACAAAAAGTTGTAAGCCATCCATCTCATGTGAAGCCTTCTACCATTGCTATACATCACAACAAGCAACCAACTTCACTTACCATACCAAAAAGAAAACAACCAACAGTCTCGGATATCTCAATTGACGAAAATTTATCCACAAAAAAATCAAATGCCAAAGGTCTTAGTACTACTGAAGGTTCTGGGTCTATCACTATCAAACCAAAATTGAAAAAATCTTAGGAAATGGTTACCTGTATGTACGTCTTTTGTGGTGAAAGTACAATCCCGCAACTCTTATAGTGTTTTTCTTTTGCTATCCCTCTGATAAAAAAAAGGAGAATTACGTCATGCCACTTTCCAGTTGTAGATGACTTGCGGGCTTTGTAGTATGTATAAACTACTTTCTAATAAAACTTCACCATCTTCTACATAAATTTCTATTCTTGCTTTAATAGTTCTTAACTTCCAAGTTTGCCAATATTTTTTACCATAACATCACTACTATATGCAATTTATTGTATTCGATATATGTTGCTCATCCAACTCTAAATGAACAAATTTTATTAATTCATTCACTCTATAAAGTTGCAATCGCAAAAAGTAACTAGGTCTGTATGTCCATGACAGTAAATGTTGGTCTAAGTGTTTTAACAAATTACAATAATTAAGCTCAGTTCAATAGAAATCGTTGCAAACAATATAAAGCTAAGACAATACTGTTTAACTTCCTTCCACCAGCATTCTTTTTTTTTAATATAAAGCTAAGACATCTTGATGATGCATTTTTCCTAATTTGAATAAGAATTCCCCACATTTTTTTCCTGCTCGACTTTACTGATCAAAGTTGGTCATTTCAACTTTTCCCATCATTTTATATTTTATTCTTCTGTGAAGGCCACTTTCTGATTGTTTCCGTGTGAGAGTACCACAACGATGCCTCTTTGCGTTTAGAAGTTGCATAATAGCATGTCCACCTTCTCATTCTTTTTCGTTCATCATTGCTTCATCATGGATGTATGGTATTGCTTTACTTGCTCAGCATAACAACGCTTCTATGTGTATCCTTCTTTGCCCAATAAATTCACTCGGCATAATGCATTTACACCTTCTTCTCTATTTTACATTTACTTTAAGGTTAGTTATAAATAGTACATTCACATCATTTTCCTATCTGCACGCAAAAAAATTCGACTTCAACGCGGTTCTCGTACATCGTACAAGGCATTCAATAGTACTTATTAAAATTTTGTTTTAGTTGTTGTGTGCTTATAATGCAGTGTAGTAAATAAATAATGTGGTGGTATAATTATCTGAATAATGTTGTTCTGCCTTTTTGGGTGTCACACTAGGTGCCAAACAAGAATTAAAATACCCTTTTGCCCCTCTTAAGTTCCAATAACTACCAAGACTATATCTAATTTTTTATCCCAACATTTTTGACAAATGAATAACGATACGCAGCTCCAAGCCTCCAACACTTCCGACCAGATCCAATTTTTATCCCAACTCGTCGGATCCGACCATTTTTCAACCAGTCGTCACCTCCCACACCGACGGCACAACCCTCCCATCAAAATCCACCACTTTTCCTCCTTCAATTCCATAAAAAGGGACCAAAATCACCCTCCATGGCTCCGGGTTTCGCACGACGGGAGCTTTGCCTCCAATTTCCAGCATCGCCCTTGACTCCACCGGTCGCAGAGCACCCTCCGTCACACCCCCTGCTCCAGGTGAATCAATTGGGCCCATATCATGCTAGCCAAGTTTTTAGTATAAACATTGTGGTTTTTTATTTATTATTATTTTTATTTTGGGAGTTGGATTGTAGTATTGTTGAATGTTTTGGCTTGTTTTACATAATTTACTAACTTATTGATAAGAATCATGTCTTTAGTTGTGTAATTTAATCTAGAGATGTGTTGGTTTGTTGGATGTTTGTTATTTTGCTAAGTTAATGAGCACATTACATTTACAACAACTTCATCATGCATGTTAATCAAATGAACGCCACACTTGGGTCTTCCATTATCATATGGAACATCATGCATATTAATAAAATGAATGTCACACTTGGGTCTTCCATTATCATATGTAGAGAGGTCGATGACTACCAGGGTCATTGGTCGGAAACGTGTGAATGAAAGGGGATGGAAATTTGCGTGGGTAATACTGCAGTTCCAGTCAAGCATTCCCAGATTTTTATTATTTAATTATTATTTTTTTATTTGTTGTTCTTAATATTATGTGTAACCATCAATATAAAAATTGTGTTTTAATTATTAATGATCAAATCATTTTTTATCTTTAATATTAAAAATCATATTTTTTGAAATATATATGTTGTTGAAAAAATGTGCTACTTATAAATAATTTATAGAAAAAGTTATTGAACGAAAACTAATATTGAATAATTAATGCTTTGTTTTTTTCTTTTAGTTAATGATATCAATAGAATGATTAACATTTTAAAATTATTCTTAATTTTAATAAATTTTTAAAGATTATAGGGTATAAAATTTTTGGTATAATTTCGTGACCTCCAACTTTACTCGGTTGTCGTATCATGATAATTGCGATATTTTCAAATTATTATTCTGACTATTTGACTTTGATTTTTTGAGTATTTTTTTTAATGAAAAAGTGATTTTTTAGAATGTATAGTTAAAAAATTGTATGAAAAATTGTAAAAAATAACTTTTTAAAGAATGTGTGATTGAGAATGAATGTTCAGAAAAATCGATTCTTGAAAAATCAATTCTATATGGTTAAGTAATAAAGTATTATGTTATGTGGGTTAAACAACCGCGCGACTTTTATGAATCGAGATGCATAGATGATTTTTTAGTATATAAAGTTAAATGTATTTTCGATGTACTTTCGTTAAAATTTAATCAAAACTAACGTATCATGTTGTTTAATTTGTTACATTCATTTAAATATATATAACCACATGTATTTATTTTGCAACGTTAAAATAAATATGAAATAAAATATTTGTTTAATAAATTTAAATATCAAATATTATAATAAGATAATTAGTACCAATTATAATAGTATTATGTAGATAGTGCTAAATTATTTGTGATAATCTAGAAATTATATTTTTGAAAGATTAATTACATTAATAATCATTAAAATTGAATAATTATGCAAATGGTCATTGAAGTAATTTTTTTTTAAGAAGTAAGTTATTTAAGTTACTAACTATTACAATATATATGCGGTTGAAAAAATGCGCTGCTTATAAATAATTTATAGAAAAAGTTATTGAACGAAGACTAATATTGAATAATTAATGCTTTGATTTTTTTCTTTTAGTTAATGATATCAATAGAATGATTAACATTTTAAAATTATTCTTAATTTTAATAAATTTTTAAAGATTATAGGGTATAAAATTTTTGGTATAATTTCGTGATCTCCAACTTTACTCGATTGTCGTATCATGATAATTGCGATATTTTCAAATTATTATTCTGACTATTTGACTTTGATTTTTTGAATATTTTTTTAATGAAAAAGTGATTTTTTTAGAATGTATAGTTAAAAAATAGTATGAAAAATTGTAAAAAATAACTTTTTAAAAAATGTGTGATTGAGAATGAATGTTCAGAAAAATCAATTTTATATGGTTAAGTAATAAAGTATTATGTTATGTGGGTTAAACAACCGCGCGACTTTTATGAATCGAGATGCATAGATGATTTTTTAGTATATAAAGTTAAATGTATTTGCGATATACTTTCGTTAAAGTTTAATCAAAACTAACGTATCATGTTGTTTAATTTGTTACATTCATTTAAATATATATAACCACATGTATTTATTTTGCAATGTTAAAATAAATATGAAATGAAATATTTGTTTAATAAATTTAAATATCAAATATTATAATAAGATAATTAGTACCAATTCTAATAGTATTATTTAGATAGTGCTAAATTATTTGTGATAATCTAGAAATTGTTATAAATATAATAATAAAATATGTGAATGACCAATTACCATTACACCCCTGTAAACTTTATATATTACGATTGTGTCATTGTTCCCTCCTATAAATAGGAACTATTTCATTTCATTAGAAATATACCTAATGAGAAGTTTTCTCTCATTCTCTCATATCTCTCTATATTCTCTATTGTTTTTATAATAGTTTTACAACACGTTATCAGCACTAGTCTCTAACCAATTGAGTAATATAACGGGAGTATGCTCTACAGTTGCATCTAAATGATGAACATCTGTATCAGAAACCTGATTATTACTAATCAATGTTTCCTTTTCTCAAACCAAACACTTTTGACTTTAGAAAATAACTTATATATTGTAGATCTGAAAATTTATCCAATTTTTTAAAAAATTCTGGTCGAACTGAAAAAGAAGGATTCCGACCGATCCAGATATCCGATCGAGGAGAAGACTCGCCTGAAATTTGGGGATGATCCGACGGCTGAAACAAAATATATCGACCGGAGAAGAAAAGCTGAAAAACTGTGCAAAAACCAAAATCTGACCGGAAATTGAAACGCTTATTCCGGACGATTCTGAACTCCGATCAACGATCGGCCAGCGGCATATCAACGGGCTTTTCTAGGAGAAGACTCGACTGAAATTTGGCGCCAATCCAACGGTTAAAACAGAAGTTATTGGCCTGAGAAGAAGAAGCTGGCGGACTGAAAAAATGCTGATTCCGACCAAACGGTTGGTCTTTTGGAAAAACGGAGACCACGGGCATGTTCAGGAAGTTAAGGCACACATTCTGATGATGAGTTGATTTTTCCGACCACCGACGCGTGGCGGCCTGCGGCGGCTGCGCGTGAGCAGATTCCGGCGAGATGAATTTCGGACCAAAAGTAAATTTGTTCTAAATTAAATTTTAAACCTATTAACGGTTTCAATTTATCCATATGAGCAATATATTAAAATATGGACCATTTTACCCTTGGTAATACATAAAAGTATATTAATCGTAAATTAAGGATTAATATGTGATCAACAAGATAAATTAAAATTTTTAAATAAGGTATAAGTAATATAGTCATTATCATACCGTGATGGATTGAGTTATTATGGACTGGATTTATACATTAACTGGATATGACTCATTATCGTAACGGATTGGACTATTATGAATACATTGACTGGATTTGAAGATATGACCCGCTCACTCATGAAAGGTAATTATTTCAATATGTTGACACCGCCTATATGGTCGGTTTATCAATTGAATATATGGAATACTTTACATATATTCATATTATATTATTTCAGAAATACCTCAGTTGTTGGTTAATTCTAACATATTAGAGGTTGTTGTCAACATATATAGGTGGTGGTATAACCCCAGTATTATTATTGTTTATCATATATACGTGGTGGTATAACCCCAGTATTATTATTGTCAATATATATACAATATTATTGTTATTTGATACTTCATCAAATGATACCAGAAGTTATCATTACCAAAAAGTTGGTAAAAAATATCTTATCCAATGGTACCAGAAGTTGCCAATATCTGTTTTTGAATGGGTGGATGAAAATTATTCAATAAGAGAATGTTGATGTATGATAAGATAATATCACATGATAGCACGAATTTGGCTAATGTAAAAAATATCTTATCCAATGGTACCAGAAGTTGCCAATATCTGTTTTTGAATGGGTGGATGAAAATTATTCAATAAGAGAATGTTGATGTATGATAAGATAATATCACATGATAGCACGAATTTGGCTAATGTGAAAATAATCTCATCAGTATTATGAGATGAATATTAGATGATAAGTGTCTGGAAAAGTTCTTGCACGAGCACTTATGTATTCCAGAAGAAGTACATATTTACTCCAGAAGAAGTAAAAATTATCATCTAAAACATACTGAAATGATATTATTATTATTATTGCTCCTGAAGAAGCATAAACGAGTCATACATGCAAAATACAAAAGGGGAAACATTTATGATCCTCAAAATTAGAGATGTGTTTCGGGAGTAGCCTTATCCTACCACCTTTGATTTTTTTGAGGAAATAAAGAAACATTCAAAGAGGTGTGTTTCAAGAGTAAGAATACTCCGTACTCTACCACCTTAAATCTTTGAGGTACACAAGATTAAATATTGATAAAATACTAGAAATTTATGATGTGTCTCAAGAGTGAGAATACTCCGTACTCTACCACCACCTATTCTAGGGTTCACAAAGATAAATTTACATTAACCGGACTCCATTTTCGCTTGATTCTCATTCCTTGCGACCAATCTATCTTAACTCCTGCTGGATCTTGTATTGAAATATATGATTGCAACTTATCCAGCAGTTCCTCGATAATAGGAGCAGAAATAAGGATTCTCCTAGAAAATGGAGAGATGAATCCCTATTCCACAGTATAATCAAGAAATGTTAGCAAACCATCAAAGAAATTGTTAACATTTAAAAGTCCAATAGGCTTGGTGTGGAGATCTAAATGAGCCCATAGAGTAATATTAAAGATTTCTTCTAAAGTACCAAAATTTCTTCTAGAATTCATTTTCTTTCCACCCAAATTCCACCATCGCTATCAAACGCAGCTTAAGTGTAGCTTAAAACTTTTCTGGAACTTTCTCCTTGAATATATGACTTTGCATGCACCTAAAACTAAAGTTTTTGGTGATTTTGTAACATGTTCAGTATCTATAACTTATGTTGGTCCATGTTTTTTAAAATAAAAAGTGGTGGGTGAGAATCTTTGATTAGTCATAATTGTTGAATTAAAAAAAAAAAAAAAAAAATTGATCAATAAGATGTTATCACATTGGCCTTTATCAAATGGAGGCTTAATAATCAACATAAATTAGATGGTGTGTGTCAAGATATTCCTTTGAAATCAATGATACATCACTTGCACACGTTCATTCGCTATTTAGTGCTTACGTTCCCTTATTCTATAATCAATCATCTATCTATATATATATATAGACCACCCTCTGTCACACCCCCTGCTCCAAGCAAATCAATTAGGCCCATAGCATGCCGGCCAAGTTTTCAGTATAAACATTGTGAATTTTTTTTTTTGGAGTTGAATTGTAGTATTGTTGAATGTTTTGGGTTGTTGTACATAATCTACTAACTTATTGATAAGAATCATGTCTTTAGTTGTGTAATTTAATCTAGAGATGTGTTGGTTTGTTGGATGTTGATTGTTTTGATAAGTTAATGAGCACATTACATTTACAGCAACTTCATCATGCATATTAATCAAATGAACGCCACACTTGGATCTTCCATTATCATATGGAACATCATGCATATTAATCAAATGAATGTCACACCTGAGTCTTCCATTATCATAAGTAGAGAGGTCGGTGACTACCACGGTCATTGGTCGGAAACGTGTGAATGAAAGGTGGATGGAAATTTGCTTGGGTATTGCTGCGGTCCCAGTCAAGCATTCCCAGATTTTTGTTGTGTATTTTTTAATTGCAAAAATGAAGTAGGGCATACCTGTTATTAGTTTTAAAATACGGGCCTTATATCGCGATATTTTGAAATGTGCATTATATCGCGATATTTTGTTTGGCAAATAAAGGATGTGCAAAATAAACCCCTAAATTTATCATGGACTGTGTACCCCACCTTAGCTTAATTGCGTCACCCGGCGGCGGCCCCCTTTCTTACCTCTGAAATATAATATATAGAGAAATACTACCCCATAATAACAATAGGAAAAAAAATATAAATATTAAATAATTAAAAAAGATTTGTTTACCTTCCGAAAATGGACCCTCGCCGGGTGCCCCGAAATGTAACCGACCCGAAAGTCCGGCAAGTCGGGTTCTTCGCACCAGCGGCCGCACTCGATGTCTCGGCCCCACCACATCCGATCACTCCATCTCCTCCGGTATCCGGCAACTCATTGTCCCCCGTCATGATCCCGCCGCCGCGACACCTCACCTCCGAAAACGCCCCCATCAACACAGCCGCTGACGATTCCTTCCTCCCCGTCGGCAGTTACAACCCGTCTGAATTCTCATCCCCTACAGCTACTGAAGACTTCTCCGAAGACAACTTCTCCAAAGACTCGGGCTGGGTCCTCAATGAGAATTCTGGTAAAATCGCCAATTCATTGCCCACAGGTGGTCCCGATAAAGCCGCCGTGAAACAGAATACTCATGCCTCCGGTGTATTGATCCGTGGCGTTAAAGGTTAGGTTTTCATTTTGTTTTTACGTATCTATTTTTGTATTTCTTTGTTTCTTTTTATTTTGAGTGAGATTGATTGTATTTGGGTTTGAATTTTGATTTTGAAATTTGTTGAATTAGATGGAGGGCCACCTTCGGAGGTGCAGAAGGAGCAGCCTCCAGCTAGTTCAATTTCCAAAAAAAATAAAGCGACAAAGGCTGAAAGACGTGCTCTTCAGGAGGCTCAGCGAGCCGCCAAAGCTGCTGCTAATGGTGAATTTATTGACTTGTTTACAAATTGTTTTGTAACTTTGTGGTGATATAATTTTGAGTTGATCTTTGCTTTATTACTTGAACTTCCCAGAGCTACAATTTAGCTTGGTGACTGGTTTAATTTTCTTTACTTGGTACACTGATCTGTAACTGGTGCTTTGCATGATTAACATTTATTTTGTCATAAACTTGTCTATATTTTGTCAGAAAGGTGATCATTGGAAGAAATGCTGATTATGGATCTGAATATTGTTTGAATACTTCGTTTTCCATTTAACTACTTGGGGAATATTCATTCTTGTATGCATGTTATGGTGCTAAATGGTATCTACACGTTCTTGGTTTTCATGGATTATTCAGTGACACTAACTTTTCATTTCAAGAGCATTTGTTTCCGTTTTTTCCCACATATTTAACTTCTTTTTAGCAAGCTGCAAACCTGACATTTTAAAGACATGTCCTGCATCTTTTTGCTCATTAAGTAACGGGTTCTTACTTTCAAACCAATAATAAAAGAATCTTTGCAATCGTGTTCTCTTTAGTTCATACATAAATGGATTCTGTGATGTACACTTGCTGCAGCATCAATAAGTTTTCTTTGTATGCCTTCTCCTTTTTTGGGGGGATAAGTAGTGGTAAAATGTCCTTTCGGAATTCAATTTGCAATCTGTCATATACTTCCATGATCTGTTTATTTTCTCAATGGTCAAAATTGTATTTATTCAGCTGATGGAAGTAAGAAGTATGCTGCTGCTTCAGCAATGGTCACTTCAACCAATGCAAATACAAAAAAAGTTGCAAAGGCTCCTCGACAAAAGAAAGAAAGCTCTTCAGTTGCAGCTTCTGAGAAAAGAGGCGGTGATCGTCAAACAGATAAAGATAGGAAGAAAGATGTTCCTCATCCACGTATGCAGTTTGATGACGAGAACCGAGTTGAGAAGGCAAAGAAGCATTCTGTGGTAAAACAAACTGAATCCAGGAACAGAGTTGAACTATTTAGGCATCTACCTCAATATGAACATGGAACTCGGCTTCCTGACCTTGAATCAAAGTTCTTTCAACTTGAACCAGTTCATCATGCAATTTATAAGGTAGATTCTTAGATTATTATTTTCTTTTCATTCTGTAACATTTATTGAGTTTAGATCCTTACAATTTTGGAGTAAGAATCTCCTCCCTATGAATTTTTTGTTATAAATATTTAGTTATGGTCGTATAATCTTGTGTCAACTATTAAATTCATGGTCTCCACATGAAATCTTTTCTGGGAATCATGTGGTGGAAATCTGCTTCTTCGGATAATAAAAAACCACTTAAATCTCTTTCTCCCTCCCTCCCTCTCTCTCGCTCATGCAGTATATCCTGATTATGGTTTTTTTTTTTTTTTTTGGTTTGTTGTTGTTCTTGTTGTTGTCAGGTTGGGCTGAGATTTTTGACTGGGGATATAGCTGGTGGCAATGCCCGCTGTATTGCAATGCTTCAGGCATTTCAAGAGTCAATCAAAAATTACTCTACTCCACCTAATAAAGAACTTACCAGGGACCTCCCTACAAAGATAAATGGTTATGTCTCATTTCTGATTCAATGCAGGCCACTATCAATTAGCATGGGGAATGCAATTAGTTTTCTTAAACGCAAAATTCCTGAATTACCTTCGACCACGTCCGAGGCAGAAGCAAAAGCCAGTCTTCTCTCAGACATCGATCGCTTCATAAATGAGAAGATAATTCTGGCAGATAAAGTAATCATGAGGCATGCTGTAACAAAAATTAGGGATGGTGATGTACTTCTCACATACGGGTCATCCTCTGTTGTAGAAATGATATTCTTATGTGCGCACGATCTTGGCAAACAGTTCCGAGTTGTGATTGTGGATTCACGTCCAAAGCTTGAAGGGAGGGTGTTACTTCGTAGGTTGGTGGGAAAGGGTGTTAGTTGTACATACACCCATATAAATGCTATTTCTTATATCATGCATGAAGTAACACGAGTATTTTTGGGTGCTTCATCTGTGTTGTCTAATGGAACTGTTTATTCGAGGGTCGGTACTGCATCTGTTGCCATGGTTGCCCATCAGTTTCGTGTTCCAGTCTTAGTATGTTGTGAAGCATATAAGTTTCATAAAAGGGTTCAACTTGATTCAATATGCTTTAATGAACTTGGTAAGGATTCTTTATTTTCATTCAAATTGAAATATACCCATTAGATATGGCTGTATATATACTGTTTCTAACATTTTCAGCTGTTCTCACATATGATTACAGGTGACCCTGATGCTATCGCAAGGGTTTCTGGTAAAGAGGATATCAATTATTTGGATGATTGGGCCAGTAGCCAAAATCTTCAACTTTTGAATCTGACGTAAGTTTTATTTTTAGATTGTAGTAGTTGACCATGTATTGCAGACTATTAAGTGTTCCTGTTATTGTTCAAGAGTATGGAGAACATTTATTGATATAGAGATGTAAAATACAAATATGCTGGCCTTGCTACTGACTTCTCCCCCAAGATCTGACTGGCAGACGAGGAAGTGATTCGGAAAATCATACCATTTATTTCTTGTTGAATCTTTCTTGACGATTTGCATACTTTTTGTTTTGGTTTACAGTTTTTGCTACTCATGAATAGTGCGAATCATCAGCCTCTCCAGGGAGTTCTGTTCAGTCTGTGTCTTGTCTTATATTACATTGGATAAATCTAGGGTAGCACACTAGCTTACACATTATGTTACGTACCCTCTTACGTGGGTGTGGGCCACACAGTGTGTGGGCTCCTCATCCATGTGAGATGGTGTATAATCCAGTGTGTGTAACTGTAGCATGATCTTATGACATTTGCCAATGTTTTAGAATGATAGATTTTTGTAAAGTTGCTCGATAGATGATTTAGAGTGAAACCAGCAACTTAATGACTCAAACATTTCGTGCATATATACATACATAGATTTCCAGCTTACATTAGTCTCTTAATATTATTATTTTTCCCATGTCAGTCGTTACGAACTTGAGAGGGAAACTGCTAATTCTTCAACATATTCTGTTTAGAGTTCCACTTAATTTCAGTCAAGCTTCTTTCCTATAGATCACACATCTTGTAAGCGTAATTCCCCCTAAACAATAAAATATATTCACATGGGGAGGAACGTATTTACTAGTTATATCATCCGCAATCGCCTGAATCTCGAGACGTTCTTCGAACCAATCATAGACTTTATTGAGATAGGTGAAAATCCCCCTCTCAGAACCGTATATGAGACTTTCATCTCGTACAGCTCAAGCAAAAACACCCAAATACTAGTTGCAACGGATATGTAATAGAAAGTTTGACACATGCAATAAAGGCATCTCGAATGCTTTGTTTCACACCAATATGAGGTGACTTTTCCAAATTTTACAACAAATGAGTAGTATCTTATTTATTTGTTTGTTTATTTATATATTTCTCAACAATTTATTTGTTTCAGAAATTATTTAATTAAAAATGATATTATTACATAAATAAATCATTAAAATTATATTTAATGAACTAAATATTGCATTTATTAAGAAAAAAACATTAATATAAAGAAATTACACTAAAAAAAGAACTACAATGTGTTGTAAAAAAACGAAGGGTAAAACGACAAAAATTACACCAAACACTTTTCATTACACCAAATTGGTGCGATGATTTTCTGTACAATCGAAGATGCCCTTTGAGTTTAAACATCATATTATCTAAATCCTATAAAAAAAAAAATTCTTTTGATTTTCTACGAATCTGTCAATACATGAAATTTTATTCACTTCTGACTTCACTCTTGTCAAATCCCTCTAAAGGAATGATACTATTCTATAGATCCTCTTATAATGTCACCTTTGCCATATACAGGAGAGACAACAGCAAGAATAACAAAACCACCCAAAACAACTATCAATACACCAAGAGAGTTTACCAACAATGCCTCGGACGAATAGCGCGATATTATGTTGCTTGTTTGAAGAAATGTAGCTTTCTCTAAAATACCAGTGGTGCAAGTAGCGATAGCTAGAGCATAAATATAAACACCAAAAAATACGTGCCATGGCAGCAGACTAGCTCTGCTGTTCCTCGAACCCCCAGGATACCAAAAGGTAATAAATCCAGCAGCCCACTGAGAAAGGAAGTTTCGAAAAAACTAATAGATGGAATCTGAGACAACATTTGAGAATTGTTGAAGAAAAGGGATTAGAAGACTACCTGTATTCCGAACAAGAAAAGGCAGGCTAAGCCGAGCCATGAGTGAAGACTATAGAAGTTATCAATACCCTTGTCAATGTGAAACTTCAAAGCAGCCCATACTCCAATGATGCTCAAACAGAATGCCAAGAATTGCAAACACAGATGAACAGATTTTCTGAAGTATTTTGTTCCTGAGACAGTCTTGTAGGCCATCATGGCTGCAGAAATCCATACATTGAAATTATAACTAATCCCAAGATGCTAGCAATATAGGCAGAGATGACTAGGTACAATAAGGAGAATGCACAGACAAAATACAATGAAAAATCATACAGATGGAGTTGAACATTGAGAACTTCTAATTCATAGAATTCAGACCTATGAATAGGGATATTCCCAAAGCTTGTGGAGTTTAAGGGGGTAGTGATTGATCAAAATGTAGAATTTAATACTATCAATATTAGAGGCAGATATGGAGATAAGCAGGATTTTCGTGCAAACTATCAAGGCATATTGATTTTTTTTATTTTTTTTTAACAAATAAATTTAGCAAAACAATATATATATAGTTTTGATCTCCTAAGCATCGTGCTTAGTTTTATGCTAAGCACCATGCTTAGGTGGCAACAAGTGTGTGTGTGCAATTTATTTGCCACCTAAGCACGGTGCTTAGGAGATCGTAGCTATATATATATATATATATATATATATATATATATATTAAAGTAGAAGCTTAATTTTACAGTCAACTGTTTCTTGCTCTCTAAGGGCATCTCCGTGCCATTCTGGAGGTCCAAATCTCCATTTTGGAGTTTTGCAAACTCCATTTTGAAAATCCTCTCCAACCCAAAAAAACTCTATATTGGGCCCCACACCTAATAAAATATATTATTTTTTATAATTTTCAATATCCAATCATATAAATAATATATTCTTGAAAATTAGTTAATTATATATTGGTACTCATTATAAAATAATGATTTATTATTAGATAAAAAATAAATTATATAATGATGTTTTTGTTAATCACGTATATGAATTGAAAGAAATATCGAAATAATTATATTAATTTTATCACGCAAAATGAAACACGTACACACCAACAAATCGATAGACACCATAGAAGAACGAAAAAGGAAAAAATAAAAGGCATTGGCAAAGGAAACTCGCAGGATACTATAACAAAATACGGGAAACAACTATTATCATCGGCGTTAGTGTATTGCTCCCACAAATGTTCAATCAAGACATCACGTAGTGCAAAGTTTGTTATCTTATCTACGGGTGGGTGTCAAATGGTTCGGTTCATGTATCTCAAGAACCGAAATCGAACCATACTTTTCGGTTCTTGTAAAATAGAACCATTCAGTTCCATTTTTATCACGCAAAATGAAACACGTACACACCAACAAATCGATAGACACCATAGAAGAACGAAAAAGGAAAAAATAAAAGGCATTGGCAAAGGAAACTCGCAAGATACTATAACAAAATACGGGAAACAACTATTATCATCGGCATTAGTGTATTGCTCCCACAAATGTTCAATCAAGACATCACGTAGTGCAAAGTTTGTTACCTTATCTACGGGTGGGTGTCAGATGGTTCGGTTCATGTATCTCAAGAACCGGAATCGAACCATACTTTTCGGTTCTTGTAAAATAGAACCATTCAGTTCCATTAAATTGCAAGAATCAAACCAAAAACAAACAATTCGATTTTGGTTCGGTTTCGATTCTACAATAATAATTATTTTCGAGGGATTACCGAGGAGTATCAAGGCCTCGGGAAGTGAGCTGATAACTTGAAAAAAACTTCTACCGAATATAACAAGACCAAGGATTCCGAAAATCCTCTCTCCTAGGAGAAAGCATAGAATTCTCATGAAATTTGAATGTTAGACAGTTCGGGATCGACTCATGAAATTCGTGGATCGGCTCATGGACAAGTCCAACAAATCGTGAAATGGTTCGGCTCATTCCAAGCTCATTTGGCCCATTTCTCACGAGCCTAAACGGGCCAGCCCGTTCAAGCTCGTGAGATTTGTTTGAGTATTAGTAAGTTAGAATACAAAAAAAATAAAAAAATAAAATAAAATTGACGAGCACGAGCCCATGAGCCGAACTTGGGCCTGCTCTCATCTCCCACATGAGCCTTGGTCGGTCCAGCTCGTGGGCCGGACCAATCTCGTCCTTCATGGACCGAGCCGGCTCAACTCGACCCGTTTGACATCCCTAAATTACGATCCTTTATTTTATCAACCTCTTCTTCATGCGTTACATGATTTTCCACAATCAAAGCGTCCACATCACGTTCATCTTCTATAGTCAAGTTGTACATGATGACAGCTCTGGTGGAACCCCTTCACGTCCTATGGGGTTGAAAAATCCAAAAGTAAAACGAAAAAAGATGACCGCGTGAAAGCTCTTCAGACACTAACGGAGACAAAACAACCCATGTCTCAGTTTATGGAAAGATCACCTCTCAAGCAAATAGTGTCATTGAACTACAACGACGTCGAGAGGAGAAGGCCCAAAAAGCGGCTACGCATCAATACAGAGAGGAAACCAGAGTTCTTCAAATGAATTCAAACTCTGTGAATCATGCTTTTCTTGATTCCCTGTTTCGTGAACAACAAAAAATTTGGGGTAGCAGAGACCAACAAAATGCGAGTCAGTCTGGGGATAGCAGGATTGAGTTCAACAACCTGTTTGTGAACCTCGGGGCATCACGTGACAATCTCCCAGAGTACTAGATCATCATAACTGGGTCGATCACTCATATGTGCTATTTGTCATGCTTTTTATTTATTGCATTCATCGAGTAATCTGTGTTTTCTTACAATAAGTTCTATTGTTCATCTGTGTCGAATAGGTTCGTAATTTAGGTATGTGTAGTGTTATTTCGTTGCTTCCATGCATCGAATCGTGTAATTTTTATTTCCAATGTGAAATTTTATGAATGACTCGTTCCATATTTGCGACCTCTTTCAATTTATTATTCTCGAATTTACGGTTCACATAGAATATGATACTATTTCCACAAATTAATTTCACACATGACATTTTCTTTAACTTCATCAAATTCGTGGAAAAAAAAAATAATTAAAGAAAAAACAATACATGAGCTACTTAAATCAAATAAATTTTCTAAAACAATAGATGGAAACCTGAGAAAACTAAAAAAAATATTTTGAATTTAAAAAATAAAAAGAATTAACTAACTTTGAAAAACAAAAAAAATAGTGAAAATAGCAAAATGTTTAAAAGACCAAAATGGCATTTATTTATGTAAATAAAAATGAAAGACATTTCAATATTTTGGATGAATTAATAAAAGAGAAAAAAAAAAAAAAAGGATAGAAAGTGGGGTTAAATGGCATTTTTGTAAATAATTGGAATGCCATTTTGGCACCCCAAATCCAGCCATGGACACCATAAATGGCATTCAAAAATGGTGCTCCCAAAATGGCTTCCCCAAAAGGGGGTTTGGTTGGAGGGTGAAAACCCCCAAATAATGGGGCATCTCCCCAAAAGGGGTATGTTTGGAGATGCCCTAAAGGCACAGAGAACACCAAAAATAGTCCCTCTTGGTTAACCTCAAGGTCCCTCCGACTATTCAAAGATTTTGGGACAACTTTGATCAGGGGTCCAAAATTTAATGAGAGGTCTATTCAATGATTTTGAGAAGGTAGGTGTTTGAAATAAGTACCCATGTCGGCTATAAAAATCAATATTTCCTTTTTGAAGGAAATTATAATGTTATACTTTAGAATGGCAAGCAAAAAATGGATGGAAATGATTTTTTAGATCACCAAACTTCCTTCCATGTGCACCACAAGTGCAATATTCTGTATATGATTACATCTTATTGCACTTCATTATACTGTTTTGAGCTTAGAAGTATAATGCATCTATACCATAAAAATCATAATCAGCTCATACCATCATAGAATAAATATAATGTCCACAGAATCCATTTTGATCGTGGTATTATTGACTCATGATAGCAGGCAAATGACTCAAATAAAAGTGCAGCAAGTTGCTGGTTGTTGCTACCATTCATCCGAAGATGTCTACAAACATAACTCACCAAAGGAATTGTCACTTAAAAGGACCTTAGCCGTAATTTTTCAGAACAAAGTATTCTGGAACAAACCATAAATTGAAGGTGTCATGTCTTCATCTCAATAATCCACAAAATATCATACAAAGAAATTTGGAAGGTAGATATGCAGAGCAACTTGGCACTGTTGATTTAATGCAGGTATTAAAAAACCAACAACTATTTTTTTGTTATTTCATAATCATAAAAAGAATTATAAAAGGGGATAGGACAATGGGGTATTGGTTATGGCACCTATAGGACACGCTCGTTACGCAGTAATGGACATTGAAAACATATAAATAATCCTATCCAGTACTCTCCAATAGAAAATGCCATTAACTATTAACGAGAGAGCTACTCCCTTATTGATGTAGGACAGAATGTGTCAAGTTTTTTCTTTGATTTAATGTTTTAATGAAATATAAAGGGAATTAAATTATGTCTACATTGTACCCTTACCTTCACCATTCACAAGTACAAGGCCAATCACCATTAAAACAGGATGGATCTACATAATTCAAAATACAGAAGATCAATTTCAATCAGAAGTCAAAATAAGTTTAAAAGTATATTGATCTACACCGTCTAAAATCTTAATCAGTCAGAGTGGATAAACTTATTTATTCAAATTAACTGTTCAACAAAATCCCTTCTGTTTCAATTTTAGCCAACCATAACAAGGATTAAATTCGAGAAAATAAGGAATAATTAAACGTTAAAAAAAACGTGGAAAGTACATTGAAAATGAGATCTTTGTTATCGGAAATTAGAGCCAAGCCTCCTCTGTAATGCACAGTCCAGGTAAGAACCAACGCCGTTACTGCGATTCCGATTATCCTCACCACCGGGAAAATCGGAAACCGAACCACTGGCACCGCCATTGAGAGAGAAGAATTTGAGATAAAGAAACTGTATAGCAAGATCAAAATTGAGGGTTTTGCGTAGATCTCGTTTCTTTTTTATTTTTTGAAGGTGCATAGATGATAGATCTCTTTTTGTATTAAAGAAAACAATTTGACTGTCATTAGACAAAGTTGACTTTCAAGAGATTGCCAGGTCAGCACACCGAACACGCTGGACACACTTTAAGATAAGATTAAGAATAATAATGTTATTAAAAAAATGTACCCACAACTTGAGAGTCCGAATCGATCATATTCTGGACCATTGATTCAAGAGGTAAATCGCAGATTATACCTCTCGGAGTTAGGGTAGATGGCACTCGATAAATCCTCGCGGAGCAAGGTGACCCCGTTTATCACAGGGGACGAATCCATTATTCAACTGTAAATTCAGTCATTAAGATTTGAACCCTGCACACGATTGTACTGAGCACGTTATCGGCCAACTCCTTTAACAATTGAGAGATGTGCCCCGAGGACATAATGTTATTTATATTGTCTAGAGGTAATCATGCATTACTCTTAAGATAAACATAAAAAAATAATAATAATAAATAATGTCTGACTTCCGAAGTTTTTTTTTCTTTTCATTTTTAAAAACATATTTTATTTTTCATATCGAAATTACAGAGTAATATATTTATGGGACATTTGTATGGATAACATTAAAATGCATAATATACAAAGAATTTGACTACTTTTGAAAAGATGCTCAAAAATAACTAATTTTAACCATGAATTGTCTACTTTGCTTCCAACATTACTAGATCACAAAATTTGTAATAATCATGTTAAATCAATGAGTGATTGATGTGATGTACATCAAATTTCACAAGAAACCAATGGATAAAAGTTTTAGACAAAAACATTAATTCTTAAAAATAAATAAAAAAATGCATTAATATATTTTTTGAATTTCATTTGAATAATAAATATCTTGCACTCAAGACTTTTTACTCAATCTCCATTTAGTGATGGCAACGGGTCGGGTCTCCCCTGACCAACGCCCCACCCCGCGAAATTTTATTAAACCCAAACCCGCCCTGCCACTCGCGAGTTTCGGGTCGGGGCGGGTAAACTCTGCCGCCCCATTTACCGACCCGTTTAATTTTTTTTTCAATTTTTTTATTTTTATTTTTTCGGCATTTTTTATTGTTTTTCTTTAATATATTATTTTAAATAATATAATCAGGGAGGGTTCGGGACGAGGCGGCAAAAACCCGTACCCGCCCTGCAACCCGAGGAGTGGGTACCCGTCGGGTTCGGGTTGGATCGGGTCGGATTTTTTTGTCATCTCTATCTCCATTAATACTTGAAGAAGATAGAATTAGAAGCTTGAAATTCCATTTTTAAAGGTAAGCATTTTAATTTTGTTATAATATATTTATGGGGCATTAAATATCTTGGATTTTTTTTTAATGAATCATCTTTCAAACATTTTGAAAATTATTGATTTGGACTAGGATGACACCCTACATATCCTCTTAAATGTATAAAGATCCTTCATTATTGTGGGTTTCTTCATGTAATAAAGTATTGTGGTAGTTGAGCATTGATAAAAGACACAGTAATTGTTGATGAAAAAGTTGAGAAAAACCCTAGTTTTGTAACCCAGTCGTCCAGTACTAACTGTCGTTTTTGACGAGTCATCTGTTGATCTCGACAGTTTTGAAACGTCAAACTCGACAGTTGAACTGTCGAATATCCCAGTACACCAATAATATTATGAACAAACGAATGCGACGTTATCTACTTTCGTTACATGTCAAATGTGTGAATTTTTTATGTACATATACCATTGTTTCAGGAATGAGCGGTAATTTGAATTCATCGTCTCGTATGGCGGAGATTTCGTGAACGTAGATGACGAATGAAAGTGGCGAGAAACAAAACTATGTCTATTGTAATGCCTAGCGATATCACGGTGGGAGGACTAATTCAAGATGTGGACGGTATGCCCTTTTCGGTGTGACATTTTGTAGGTCTGTGGTTAGAAACTACCTTTTGTATGCTACCAACGAATCAGTCATCGAGCTGGGAAATAGTAAGTGATGTTCAAGAAGTAAAAAATGATGTTCAAGAAGTAAAAATATTGAAGATCTCAAAATATTAATAAAATCATTAATAAGTGATGTTCAACAAGTAAAAAATGAATTAAAAGAAGTAAGAAATGATATAAATATACTAAAACTAGATATTAGAGAATTCAAAGAAAATAATAAAACCAAAGATAAGAAAATAGACAAAAAAAACTCATAGAAATAGAAATACTTAGAATAAGAAAGAAGCATTTCGAACAAGAAAAAATTATAATAGAAGCAGGAAGTATGGATGATGAATTTAGAAGAAACATATTACCAAAAATACTAGAGGAAGAATTAGAATTACAAAAATTTATAGAAAAAACTTTAGGAAAATTAAAAGCTGAAGAAAAAATTGAAGAAGAATAAGACAAAAATAAATGAAGAATTAGATTTGTTTATAGAAAATTTTGACGAGTTGAGCATAGAAGATTTTGATGAATACTGGATGAGCACCTAACCCTGCTCCTATAGGAACTTCTAAACAAGAATTACCAAATCCAGATGAAAGTTATGCACCCTTATATAGTAAACCACACCGGCAATATTATGATAGAATCATAGATAGACAACCACATAGAGGGAATAAATATAAAGATAGGTTTGAACCAAATGATAATTATGATAAACCTATTAATCATGGAGGAACAAAATTAGATTTGGATTGTAAAATAGATACTAAAAAATCCTTATTAACTTGGGCAGATTCAATGATACTATTTTTTTTTTATACAATAAAGATGATACATGGGAAAATACTGATAGAATGATAAATTTTTTAGTAGCATCTTTTGAAGGACATGTTAGAAATTGGTATGAAGGAATAAGTAGTGATACGAAAGCATTAATAAGAAGAAATGTACAGACGGAACTAATAAAATCAGATAGAAAGGGAATAGAAAAGTTAGTAGATTATATTGCAGATGAATTTTTAGGAGAAAATTGGATAAGTAATTCTGAAGCAGAATCAATAAGAGAAAAAGATAATGCAAGAGTAAGATTTATATATTTAATAATATGTGATATGTGTAAAATCAAAGAATATACTTGTGAGTTTAAAGAATACTATTATGTCCAATTCTATAGTAATGAAAATCAAGAAGTATATAGAGATATGTATTACAATAAATTACCAGGTTCATGGGGAATATACTTTAAAATAGAATTTGAAAAATTTATTGGAGATAACCCTGGAACACCTAGAACATTAGGATCAAGAATAAAATTCATATTTGAAAGATTAGCATATATATGTCAACAAAGACAATTATTAAAGAAATCAAGAAAATTAACCAGGATATGTTGTGAAGATATGGAAAAACCTACCAAATGGGGATGTAACCCTGAAAGAAGAAAAAATAATAATAAAAGAAAATATAAAAATAGAAAGTTTAAAAAATTCAGAAACTTCAGGAAAAAATATATAAAACCTAAGAGAAGATATTACAAAAGAAGATATAATCCAAATAAAAAACAGAAAAATAAAACTTATAAGAAAGACAAAAGCCAATGTAAATGTTGGAATTGTGGAAAAATTAGCATATAAGCCCTGATTGTAACAAAAAGAAAGTTAAAATATTACAAAAAGAATATCTAGAAATAGAAAGTGAATTAAGTGAAATATCAGATATTGAAGAATATTATGATCAAGAAGTCTATATAAGTGAAACAGATTCAGAAAGTAATGAATCAGAATCAGAATAAAGAAATAGAAGCAAATAAGAACATAGATAAACAAGAATATGAAGGAATAGAAGGTTATGGATTAAAGGTAACTTTTGATAATAATAAGTTCTGGAAGATACAAAAATTATCTTTAGATTTGAAAATAGGAAAATGGGGAATATTAGATAGAGTATGGAAAAGAGAAAAAGTAGCAATAAATGAATACCATAAAATTGAAAGGGCAATAGATGTTAGAACTACCCAAGGAACACACAAATTAAACATTTTAACAAAAAATACGGTTACAGAATTATTAACAAAGATCAATAGAAAACAAAGTGAAAAGATCCAATATGTTTATTTAGCAGGTATCCAAATAATGTTTAAATCCTTGTTTAGAGAAGGATTAGATTCACCTTTAACTGTAAGTCTACATGATGAAAGAATTATAAATTTAAAAGACAGTCATTTAGGATTTAGGAACAGTGGAAGGAAATCTAGTACATAAGAAACTAATATTTACATGTTATCCAAAATATTGTATATCGTTAAAAGATAGAAACTTTAATGAAGTTTTAGGACTACATTTCAAATTACATAAAGATGACATAATGGAACCAGGAGATAAAATTATGACTATAGAATACAGATCATTATACACATCTACTAATTCTAATTATGGAAATATTTATTCTAAAAAATCATATATTTAAATTCATAAAGAATGCAAAGATTTTGGTAAAGCTGTGGAACCAGATAAAACAATAAGTTTAGTTCCCAGAAATTATGAATTTACTATAACAAAAAATAAACCAGAAATTATAGAGTTAAGAGAAGAAGAATATCCTAATAATAACATAACATTTGAAGATGGCATGTTAATTAGAAGATCAACAACTTTATTTAATAGAAAACAATTAGGAGAAACTAGTAATACAAATGAAATAAAACTTAATAGAAATGCTGGAAATATGAAAATCGAAGGTGAATATTTCAATGGAATAGAACATATAAAAGAATCCAATATAAATTGACACAGGAGCTAGTGAATGTCATATAATTTCAAGCAAAAATAAATGACTAATATCTCATAGAACTGATCCATATAGATATATAAATTTTGATGGACAAGTACATATGACTGAACATGAGGTAAAAGTACCAATAAAAATAGGATGAATAAATCTCTTAGTACCATGTCATGTAGATAATAGCATGGTAAATCCTCATGTATTATTAGGAATGAGCTTTCTAGATGGACTAGAAGATTATAGTATAAAACGTGAAGGATTATATATAACTTATAATGGTCAAATTATACTATGTAGAAAAGCTGAATAAATGAATAACCAAATAAGTTTTCCATTAGCTGTTTATATACAAGTTACAATTGTTGAAACAAATATAACAACATGTGCATTAATTGATACGGGAAGTGATATAACAATATTCAAAAGTTTCTTAATAAAATCATGGAATACTAATGGAAAGATAAAAATTACAGGAGTAACAGGAGAAAGTACTCATATAATTAATAGTGCTGATAAAATTGATATAATACTTGGGAGTAAACAAATAGTTGTAAATAAAATATATAATTATAACAAACTAGAATGTAATATATTACTAGGAAATGATTTATACAACAATTTCAATATTATAAAAAAAAATAACTATATGATAATGTTACAAACACCTTGTGGACATTTACTAAAAATATCAAGAGAATTTAGACCTTACACAGTTCAGCCAACACAGCGTGATGATAAATGGGAGAAAAAATCAATTACACAAAATGAAATAAAAAATAAAAGAATAATGTATAAAAAAGTCTTAAAAACAAATATACAAACAAACATGGAAAAAATCATTGATCAACTAAAAAAAATTTGTGGAGAGAATCAATTATCATTTTGGAAACCATATCATCCAAAATCTAAAATAGAATTAACAGAAAATGTTATTATAAGAGTTAGACCAATGTATACCATATAAGATATACAAGAATTTAAAACTCAAATAAAAGAATTACTTAACCAAAAATTAATCAGACCTATTAATGGACCCCATAGTAGTCCAGCTTTTATGGTCATGAACATTCTGAACAAAAAAAGAGGAAAAGTTAGAATGGTGATAAATTATAAAGAACTAAACAAATATACTAAACTTGATGGATACTTTTTACCAAATAAAGAGGTACTAATAAATCTTGCAAAAGTAAAACAATATTATTCTAAATTTGATTGTAAATAAGGGTTTTGGCAAGTAAAAAAGGAAGAAGATAGTTTTCAATATACAGCATTTAGTACACCCCAAGGTAAGTATGAATGGATGGTTATACCATTTGCTTTAAAAAATGCACCACAAATATATCAAAGAAGAATGGATAACATATTTAGAAAATTTAATGAATTCTCATTTATCTATGTCGATGATATATTAATATGTTCTAATAATAGAGAAGAACATAGAAACCATTTAATAAAATTTATAAATGAATGCAAAAAAGAAGGAATTGTTCTTTCAAAAAATAAAGTTATAATAGAAAAATAAGAAATTGATTTTCTTGAATTATCAATAGATAAAAGAGGGATAAAATTACAAACTCATATATCTAAGAAGATAGAAAGTTTTCCAGAAAAATTAGAATCAAAAGAACAAATACAAATTTTTTTAGGATGTTTAAATTATGCAGAGGATTTATTAAAAATTTATCAAAAAAGAGACATAAAATTCAAAATTTACTCAGAAAAACAAATACCAAATGATAGAGTGATGAACAAACAGAAATTGTCAAATCACTAAAATAAGAATGTAAAAATTTGTCAAAATCGAGGTTACCAGATGAAAAGGATAATCTGATAGTTAATACTGATGCCTCGGATAAGTATTGAGCAGCAATATTAAAAATATATCTTAATGAAATTTGTAAATACTCAAGTGGAACGTTTAACCAAGCAGAAATAAATTATACTACTCATGAGAAAGAATTGTTAGCAATCATCAAAGGAATAAAGAAGTTTTCATTATTTTTATTATCTAAGAAATTCATTGTTGAAACTGATAATTCTCAAGTTGTAGGATTAGTAAAAAATAAATTAGCACCAGAACTTCAATATAGAAGGCTCCATAGATGGCAAACATATTTGGCATTTTATAATTTTGATATAGTTCATATTAAAGGTGTCAATAATTATCTTGCCGACTTTTTAAGCAGGAATATTGAATTTACAGATGGATAATATCAAAAAATCCCTGATAGACGCCAAAAAGCGAATGAACTTCCTCATGGAGGAAGGTGAAGATATAAAGCTTGGAATTGAACAACTTGCAGAAACTCTCCAAGGAAGTTTCAAGCAATTGATGGAAATCTCAACATTTCATCACAATTATACTAAAGAATTGAGCGATAATATAATTGCGATTGAATCTCAATTTGAATCGTTAATTACCAAACAGGTACATCTTCTGGAAGCAGTGGTTGACCAATGATTAAAAGAGATGAATCAAATCCCAAAAAAGTTGTCATAAATGAAGCCAGTCATCGAAAAATCACAATCAATGTCAAAGATGAACATACAAAGGTAGAGATGGCAACGGGGCGGATCGGGGTCCGGGCGGATCGGGGTCGGACCCCGATCCGCCCCGCCCCGAGATTTTTTTGCCCGATCCGGATCCGCCCCGCGATCCGTCAAATTTGGGGTCGGGTCGGGGCGGATCGGGGCGGATCGGTCCACCGATCCTTGGACCGATCCGCCAAAAAAAAAATTTTATTTATTTTTTATTTTTTTAATTTTTTTTAATTTTTTTAAATATATTTTAAATTAAATCTTTTATAAAAAATTTAGAAATTTTATTTTTTTATTAAATTTTATTTATTTTATTGAAACGAGACGTATAGAGGCCAATTCGCCGATTCAACGGCTCGAGTTTTTTTACCATCACTTATTGTAATTCTTTCTTCAAATGAAGAACATGAAAAATGTGTTTTCTTTAAAATGCAAAGATTGCAGGTTATTCACAAAAATTAAAGTTTGCTACAAAATTTATAATATTAGATTTTTATACATGATAAAAAAATTATATTAAAAAAAAAATTCGGATCGCGGATCTGGGCGGATCGGATCAGCCCTGATCCAAATCCGCTCCGTGAATTTTCGGATCGGGGCGGATCACAAAAATTTCGATCCGTCGATCCACGGATCGGGATTTTTTCGGATCGGATCGGGTCGACGGATCGACGGGGCGGATCGGATTTTTTTGCCATCTCTGTACAAAGGTAGTCAGAATTCGTGTTGAAGAGGAAGATGATTCCCCTTTTTTACCAAAAGAAAACGAATATAAAACTACTGTCGAAGTTATATATGAATTTCAAGAATGTGATTGTTATTACATTTCGTTTGGAGACCATGTATACCCACGATTGATCGTTACTCAGTGAGGAGATCCCATCATGACAAAAATGGCACCTGATTATGGATTTTTGGATCTTATCTATCCAGGAAAAGATCTGAAAGAAATCGAAAAATTTGATGATTTACTAAAAGGAGAAATTTCAAAATTTGCCCAAGGAAGACCTATATATTTAAAATTTTATTCAATCAGTCCTGAAATTGATGGAAGGATATATTATCCTGCTGAGCATATTATCACGATTGGGTATGTTGCTCGAAATTTTCAAATTGAAGTTGGAAAAAATACCAAGTCAGTACCAAATATTACAAAATCATGGTTTAGATCCCGAAGGGTGTTGGGAGTTAAAGTTCTCTACAACATTGCCAAAAACCTGTATGAGAAAAAATTCAAATGCATATGTTAGTATAATGGATGGACCCTACTCACTAATGGAGGAAAAGAAAAGTCAACAATCTTGCAAGAATACATCAATAAATTTGACATTCGTCAAATCCATGGAAGCTTTGCCACTTTGCAAGAAGCGTGCATAGCCAGGAATTGCCCCACATGTCAAAGGAATTGATGGACATGTGGAAGCCACTTGATGAATCTGCTTTACATGCCAACAGAATTGATGGACAAGTGGAAGTTGTTTAATAGATCTACTTTAATGCAACAATGCAGAACAATGTAGGGGCCATATCAAGACCAAAAAATAGAAGGATAAGTATCCCTATAATGTAAGGGGCCATGTGATGTAATAAATAATAGAGGGACATGTGTGTCCTTATGTGATAAAAGCTGTGAAATTGTTAGGTTGATGATGTAAGCAGTGATGTAATTGTTCCCAATGTAATATTATAAATAGAGGCCTCCGGGCTAGTTGAAAGACAGAACTCTCTTGAGCACTCAGTTTGTGAAAAAGCCAACAAATCTTCTGTCTTTGAAAAAATTTCATACCAAGTCTTTGTCAATCTTCATATTATCAATAAAATCTCAATTTACTTATCATATTATGATGAGTTTCTAAATTATTGTCTTCTAAATCTTATTTCCAAAAAGAAGATATATTATTAAGAAAACTCCCTACACTCTATCCTAAAATATTTTCCATCTAAAAAGGTTATACAGTGAAGACATCCAGGTTTAGCTAATAACTCGTGAAGGCAAGAGGCCATTGAAGGGTGTGGAGCAGGAACCTATAAACCTGATATTGAGAACAGGAAAAGATGTTAGTATTCTTAATATATCTATCTTTACGGAATTAGGAGGAAGAAGGGCTTTTAACATGATAGAATTCTTAATTGTTAAATTTAATTATCAAAACAGTCCTTATAATGATAAATATCATAGCATAATTGAACATTTATTCATGCATAAATAGTTTACTAGACCATATAATGAAATAAAAAAATTATATCATGTCTATATGCTATGTTTGTTAGCGATCGTTCCAACATTAAAAAGAATATTAGGATTAGAAATTACAAAATCGATTATTCATTTTTGACTTGATAGTGATAATACTGAAATAAATAATGAATTATATTTAGGATATGTGTTTAGTAGTGATAATGATTATGATCCTATAATAGATTATGACAGTGATGAAAGAGATGAATATTTCTTTACCAGTTTTTGAAAATCTTAATATCATGAATGAAAGCAATTATATCATGAAAAAACCTAAATCTAAGAGAGGTCCATATAAAGTTAAAAAGAATATCAAAAGTAAAAAATCTATTGAATATGAAAATGAAATTGATAAAATAGGATACCAAGAGTAACTCCAAGCATCACAAGAGATATTAAAAGTTTTAAATAAAATTTAATAGAAATCTTTACTAGAGGTACTGTAAGATCTATAATAATACATGATATTTAAGATATAATTGATAAATTAGAAAAGAGAAAGAAAAGTATTTCGAAATATAATATATCATTTGAACCAAGTATAAATATTATGGCTGACATAGATATTATCAACTCTCAGACACCGATAGAGTTTGAAAAATTACTTAAAACTTCATAAATTATTTATCTTTGTGTTTATAATGTTTGGATATACTATTGAAGGATTAGACAATTTGTTAGATAGGATAATGGAAAAAATAGATTACATTATATCTCAATTAATAGATATGGATGAATCATCTGAACAATATTATATACTTTTAGAAAACCATGATCAATACATTATAGATTATTCTGATATATTACAACTTAAAATAGATTTAGAAAATAAAATAGTAACAAACACAGTCCAAACCTAAATGTCAGGATATACAATAGAATGACTAGATAATCTTTTAGAAAAATTAAAAGATAAAATGAAAAATATTAAATATCAAATGAAAAATGAAAACATATCTTCTGAAGAATATAATAAACTTTTAGAAAAATACGAACAATATATTGCAGATTATTGTATTTTAGTAGATCAAATAATGGATTTATATCAGAAAATTTTATATAATAATTTACCAACTCAATAATCTATGAATATTTCACAAACATCAACATCTAATAATTGTTATCATAAACTATATTTAAATAATAAAGAAATTTCATTTTTATTAACTGTCGTTGAAAAATCTAAAAATATACTCTGTTGGACAATTTAAATTAAAAGAAATATACGAAAATATTGATTATGCTATTCTAAATAAAATAGAATTTAATTCTATTGAAACAGCAAAGAATATAAATACAGTTCATAAAATTATAGAAGAATACAAAAATATAGAGGAAGAAATTTCAAAAGGAATAATACTAGGATATATAACTAAAAAAGATCATCCTAAATCTGTTAAAAAATTATCACAATATAGAACATTTTTAAAAAAACTTTAAAAATTAAAAAATATGGATATAACAAGAAGTATTGAATTTAATGAACCAAATTAAGTTCAAGGACATACCTTGCAAAGTAAAAAACTAACTTCATTAAGGATAATATGGACAAATTACAAAAAGTGGCCATTCTTAAAATTTGTATGTTTCATATGACTAAATTAATAAATTCCCCGTGAAATGGGTATATTAATTTAGTTAATAATATCATTATTAATATTTAAGTGAATTATGATCCGATTTTTTTATGAATAGCTCGTAAATATGATTTTTGAATTGTAAAGTTGAAAACCTTGTGCACGTAATTTCCACAACTTCAAAACAAAGTGGAAGACACTACCATTCTAAGGCGAAGATAAGAAATAGAAAACAATGACCTTCAACATAGCCCTCTCAACAATACGTTTCAATGTGATCATTATTAGTAAAAAGTCATATCACATATCAAAATCTTAGTCAAGTCACCGTTTAATCATACATCCGTTTCTGAATAATCGAGATTTACACGTCTCAAGAGGAAAGACATGCATATGTTGTCATTAACTTATCTCTCTCGGAGCTATTTACCTAAACCACCATTTCTGGATAGTAGTAATTGGAGTGTTGAGGAAAGGTGCATAGCGATAGATTAGTGGATTTACTGTCCTCCCGATCCTGGCCCATGCACTTTGATGGTAACCCGCGGTTGCAGGGGCCTGGTACATAAGCTTTAAAAGCTGCCAGATGGGGAAAAAAATGTTTAGGTACCGTAAGAATATGAACTGTAACAATCTGCAAGCAATATTTTTCTCAAGAGCCAATAAAATTTAAAAACAAAAATATAAAAATCTAACAGGCACGAAGTGCACGTGATTGACATAGGTGTGACCATTCTCTCTCTTTTCACGTAAAAAAGAGTTGCTTATTCTGAAAAATAGGTCTTACTTACTGCTAAAATAAGTAATTACCCGCCCAAACCAGTAAAGAAAATATTTCTAAAACTTATCTACTTATAAGCCAAAATCTTTATCTTAGCCAAACACTTTCCAAGTTTTACATTCTCGGAGAAGATCCATGGACGTGGGGCGGTTCCCTAGTAGAGTCCAAACGATGAGAGGGGGCCATTACAGACCAATGTAATGTGGAGAGCTGAGTCCGATGTTCTTAAATAAGTTGTAATACAAAGATCATCTGAACTGCTCCACCAGAGCACCAGGTAAATGTTACACCTTGTTATTTAGCTAGCAATGGAATAATCCTGGGAAAATATTTTTCCTTGAATTCTGCAGCTGATCTTTTCAGTTACCGAGCAAATTTAAATTTCTAGGACAAACTAAAGAAATTTAAGTCGCATAAAAGTAAAAGTTTGTGTGAAAGGAGAAGCGATACAGACCTGCCAATACATAAATGCTTGTACAATATTGCGCTGCCACCTGTATGGTTAAGTAATAAATTGAGGAGATAACCTTAACAATTAAGTAAGCACTATTTTAATAAGATTCAGAAGTTCCAAAACAAAAATAAACAAAACCAGAAAAAATGGAAGTAGCTAAGCAAAGATACTGACGAGAAAAGAGAGAGAATCAGAAGAAATCCAAGTCCAATCTCAGCATGCGAAGACAGAATGCTAAGAGTTGTTGTGTTTGAATCAACCCAAACACAGGCCTCTTCTAAGTATTTCCTGCAGAATCACAGAATCCACAAAATTAAGTCAATGACTTTAAAGAAGGAACTTATGTGACAACAAATAAAGCATCTAGATCAATTCAGTCACCGTCAACCTCTCTACTCATCCTACAAAGGAATGCATACAACTGAAACTATGACATCAAATAAAATTGTCTGCTGGTTCATGAAAATTCCTCAGTCCGTCTTTTTCTAGTTCAAGCAAAGACCACCATCGTGTCTAATGTAAATGTCCTTAGCAGCATATATTGTATGGATTAGACACTTCATCGCTTAATCGAAAATAGACACATGATGTCTTTTTCTAACATTAAAAGAATGTCAGAGAACTATTGGCATGCAGATTTGACAGTTGGAGACTTGAGTTCACAAAACTGACTTGAATTAGGCTCTTATTCAAATTTCCTTTAAAGTCCACCCAACATGACTAAGCTTTATACCTACACACACCACATATTAACAAATGAAAAACAGCTATTTCTTCACTAGACATGGTTAAATTTTAGCCATCACACAAGATTTGTGTCATAGAGAAATGTCATCGGACAATCATAAAATAAGAAATTTCAAGCATTCTACAATTCCAATCCAGTCCAATTTGCAATTAGAATACACATACAATTAGGACACATACACGCAGACTTCACCTCTGTTTGACGTATGCCAAACACGTTTTTAAACATGATTTTTACAACACAATTCTCAAAATCACTTTTTAACCACACATTTTCTCTCTCCAATTTTCAACCCCACATTTTAGCTAGAAAATATAAAAAAAACATGTTTTTAAACAAAAAACTTTTAACAAATAGAGCCTTCCTTACCTGTACAAGGTGGATCTGCTAAAGTTACGCCTGAGGAACTTTGCAACATGCTGAAGGGACAAACACAAAATCGGAATCAAAGCAACTGCCAAAATTGAACATCAGCATATTATGTGCATGGAGAGGCATAGCTGGAATATCTTAGGCAAATAAGAATAGAAAACTAGTGCAGAAGTGAAAAAATACTAACATTTGAGGCACAGATTTGAAGTGACAAAGGTGAGGCAGTAAATGGAGTAGATAAAATCTTTGGTAACTGCCACTGATTGAAACCAAACTTGCAGAGCCTGCAAGTTCCATGCTCTAGGTTTCTGCAAGCAATGAGTAGTTACAAGAATCAATGAAGCCCTGAATAGAACATAAATCATGCACAGGAAAAGACAATGAAAAAATAACTAAAAATTACCCCATATAATGAGTATAATGAATACAGAGAAGAACATGCAGTCCCCATGAAGGAAAGCCGAAATGCCCGGTTTGACAGATTCTTAGGAACAAGAGGAAAGATAGCAAGAACTGCCACCACAAAGACCTGCAAGGGAAAACATACACCCATACTGTCTTTTAACAATAACCTAAACTAATAAGGTGTATAATACAACAGCTTAGTAAAATAACATTGACCAAAAAGAAAGGGAGAGATTAAAAATATTGATACTTGAATCTCATTAGCAATCATAAGGTTTCCAAGTCAACCACAGATGCAAATGTACTCTCTCATGATTAATTCCATATTCAAAGAAAGTGGCAACTGCTAGGTAAATTTGATTCTATGACTCTTGATCTCCCAATTACAATTCAGCTAGGAAATAGGAACTCAATAGAGTAATTAACAGATTTATCCTAAAAGCAACAAGAATGCTAAAGAATCTTCAAAAAGGAAACAAGATTAGATGAGAAATGGTGAGCAAAAATCAGAAATCTGTTGATAACTGAAAGATGAATGAAATTTAATAGATATCCCATCCCACCACTGGAGTATAAATTTTAGCCATAAATAGTCTGACAAGAATAATGGAAGACATAATAATAGTAGCCTAAGTCACATGAGTAACAATTATCTAATGTAGTGATTCAGTGAGAAACTTGGACCACACTTTTCTTGAAGTATATTTAAGAAAAATAGACAGAACACACAGAATAATTTCAACCTAGAATATTTGGTATATATGGAGAGAGAGAGAGAGAGAGAGAGAGAGAGAGGCCTTTAATGTTCATGGTAATATCAAAGAAAAAAATTTAGGAACTGTAATAAAAAGAAAAGTAAGAGGGCAGACAACTTAAGCGCCTTAATGAATTAGTTGAAAATTACTGGGGACCAAGTAACGTTTTCAAAAGGGCTTAAAATTTTCTTATGTTTCAAAAGTTATATTGACAAAAATAACATTTCCAAATCCCCCATCCTGTGTGGCTTCTCCATAGTTGATGTTATGATGTTAGAATTAGATAACAATATTAAGTACTTGGAAGATAGGACTATTTTCTTAGGTTTAGTACTCTGCATACCATTTCCCCAAACATAAAAAATGGAAATTCCAGGGAATAATACCACCCTCGAAATAGAACACTTGATAGCAAGGTCAATTTGTATTTTACTAAGTCTCACGGTGGAGGTCAAACAACATGAAGTTAATTTGGAACTTTTGTGGCAGTTACATTACAAAAGCAACTGATCACAACCCAAGCTTTCATTACAATCACCCTAGTAAATACACGAGCGCGCATAGAATAGGACCCTGCGCATTTGGTAAATTTTTGACAACAAGATGACATAAATTTTATGTGTGAAATGTTAACTTAAGTCTAAAAGAGCTAGATAAAATTCCCTGGGGTCATTGTTTATTTCCCCTAGATATTGAAAGCAGTGTGCACTTGATATTTTGGAACACTGAAGAAGCCAAAGTTCACGTCATTATTCACCCTAGGTCATAAAGGCTTTAGTTCTCACATCTGCCTGGTGTAGTATTTGTGTATAGACGTGGATTTAACATACCCAAGCATTGACAGAAAATTGAATAGTTTGTTTATCCCAACGCAACGATGCTGAATTCGGAGCTGGTGTTCCGGATGTGCCCGTAGTTCTACTGGCAGAACCTACAAAATGAATTTAAGGGAGTTCAGGTAGAAAGCATGTATAGAGTGTAAAACATTATTTACAATAGTTAAATTTTCCAAATCAAGAAGCATTAACCATCAGAGAAGCTGAAATTATACCTGAATTCTGTGTATGTGAATTACTATGTGTCGTAGAAGATGATGAAGATGTTGCCGATGGTCTTGCTTGCTGAGATGTACTGCCAGTTGTCATTGGCTCAACAATCAGATTGGGATCCTGCATAGTAAAATACATCAAATTAATGATCTCTCAAGGAGAAGCCTACAGGAGAAACATTTGTTACAAACATTCTTTTAATGAATGTATAAACTCAACAAAGGAAAGGGGTTAAGCCCACATAAGAAAATATGGAAAGCCAAAGATCCGCAAAAGTTAATTTTTTGGCGAATCATTCTCATTCCAATAGTTCATCCACGATTATACAAATATGTGTCTCAATAGTCATGATTAGAGAGATATATGGATAGAGAAATACAACTTTAATCAGTTCAGAAACTGTCATCTGAACTACGAACTCGAATAATTACCAGAGAAGATACAATTTTAAACTGACACAAAACCTAATTCAGCCATATCTTGAGCATTTTGATTTTGACCCTCTGAGGTTGTTAAATGAACCATTAATAGCAGAGGGGAAAAAAATAAGGAACAAGAAGCCACAAGAAATGTATATATTGATGAGAATAAATGACCATTTAAAAAGGAAGAAGACTTGAAAAGTACAGTCCAAATACACATCAGATTAAACCATATTCTGAGATTCTAACATCAGGTTTTATGAAATTGTTCATATCTATTTACTGAAGAAAACTGTATAAATTTGAAACCCAAAAAAATGGTTACAAATCATCACAAGCCTTCATATTAACAACACAAGCAAACACAAAAAGGAACAAATATTTCTTCACTTAAATCATCACTGTTTATTGCAGAGAAAACACGATCGATTACAACCCATAAAGTTCAATTTAAAGAATCACATAAGAAATTCCAAAAATAAATAAATAAATAAACCTCAACCAAGTAAAAGGTAAAAACCCAAATTTGGTTTGCGCATTATCTTACAATGTAACGCTGGTAGAACTTGCGCTTATAGTGATTAATAACATCGGAGCGGGATGCCATGTTGGGTGGAACGAGGACGTTGGACCAATAATCCGCCCATCGTGGGTCATTGTCGTAGTCGTACGCCGCCGCCGCCATTCTCTTCAACTTCTGTGGATCTTCTCCTTCACCCATTTCTTTCAAACTGCATTAGGTTACGAGTCCAGATTTACTATACTTGTCTTTATTCTCTCTGTTTTTAATCTTCAATTTTACGAGGAATATGAATATCGTAAAGTCGTCGTTTACTCTAATTTTCTTTATTATTTCTCCTTCTAATTTTATTATAGGTACAGTAAACTTGTGGTTTCACTTCAGTTTTCAGTCGAATAAGGCGCCCACATGTCCGTCCCGTGTCAAGCGGAGTCTCGTCTAATACTCAATGCTCACTATTAAATATACGAACGAACAAATTTTATGTAGTGACCCAGAATTTTTATGCAATAAATAATTATTTTTATATTTAGAAAATTATGTCGCTACTATTTCACTCATTGTTTTGAAATTAACGCCGCGACGGATTCGTCTAACCAAGTCAAGAAATATCGAATTTGTTCGATTTTAAATTAAAATCTGAATTTCTAAAATTATGTTATTTTAATTATTTATTCAAAGTATTATTTTCAAAATCATTTTAAATTCCAAATTTATTCTCAAATGTATTTTCAGTCCAAAATATATCTATTTTAAATACGTTTCTTGATCGAAGTTGGTCAAATTTTAATTAATTATCTTAATTTAAACATTAGCTTAATTATCCTGCCGAAAGCATATTCCCTTAATCATGTTTCTTATTTTTCTCTTTTTCTTTGAAACATCAGCATCTTCATCATTATCATCATCAACCCCACCTCATTTACAAGCCAAACTCCACCTCCATCTTTAATAATGGAGCAACTGCCTACTCATTCCAACTCATTTATGAATCTACCCCATCTTCATTTCAATATACATGGCACAACTCACACTTCCATATACCTAGATTCCACAATACAATATATATAAACATCATTATCTCAGCACCTGCATAGCCGAAAGCCATTTCCAATTCAATCACCAGTACTCAGCCACGGTACCTACCTCCATGTTCAATCAGGTTATCACTGCCAATCTGCAAACAAAGCCCAATCACAGCAGCAGCCACCCTTATCGCAGCCAAACCACAACGCCCAGCCTCGATTTCATTTCTGTTTCGCACCCATTTCTTGCACCATGAATCAACCACAGTATTCATCATTGCATCATCGATCAAACCATCATCGGAATTTAACCCAACCACAGTCACCACTCATAGTCGAACATCAGACCACCACCACGAAATCGCAGCCCAATACCAAATCAAAATCAAACCCAAAACCCTAAATATAACTTACCAAGCAAGACTTACCTCGTCACCGTCGCCCAGTTCACCGCTCATTCGTCGGAAAGAATCTTAGCCCAAGTTCGAAATTGAGTTTCGAGTTTCAGCCCAGGTTTCACCTCGAATCGCACCCAATCAGTCCTAAAACCCAGCCTAGCGGAACCCTTGACGTTGGCCACCTCCTGAGCCGGCGAACCACCGGCTATAGCACCCTTGATTCCCAAAAATTTCCACCGTCGCAGCCTTCGTTTTCGCCTTGGGTCCGAATTTGATGAGAGAGAAAGGTCGAACGAGAGAAAGTGATTTTGAGAGAGAGAAGGTTAAGATCTGAATGATTAATTTGATTTTAATATTTAACTTTCGAAAATTTTCATTTCGGTCCCTAACTTTTGAAGTCTTTCAAATCAGTCCCCAAAGTTTTAAATGAGTTTTAATCAGCCCTTTCATTTTCAAAATCTATTATTTCAGTCACTGTTGATTTACTTTTAAGCCCAAGTTTCAAAAGTATCTATTTTAATCCCTCAACTTTCAAAATATCTATTTTAGTCCCTGAACTTTCAAAAGTATTCATTTTAGTCCCTCAACTTTCAAAACATCAATTTTAGTCCTCAAATTATAATTTATCATTTTGAACTATATATTCGATAGACTAAAGTGACTTATTGGCTAAGACGAAGCGTACGGAGAATTTAAAGAAATTGAAGTCATTCCCGCTCAACTTTGCACTCGTCGGATTTGAGGTAGACTCGCACTTATTAATTGATTTAAATTATGATTTCATATAAATGTCATGTGACTTGTGAAAGTCAATTTTCAAGAAAATTAAGTATGTTTTATGAAAGGTAAATATACCTTATGTTTTTATGAAAAGTAAGTATACCCTATGTTTTTACGATAATGTTTTATATGTTTTGGATCATTGCTATGCACATAAGAATTCTTGCCACGAAGTTCGGTAAAATTCTTGTGTCTCCATAAGTTTATGAGGATTTGCCACGAAGTTCGGTAAAATTCCTATGTTTCCATATGTTTATGAGGATTTACCACCTAAGTTCGGTAAAATTCCTGTCTCATATGTTTATGAGGATTTCGATCCTATCTTATGTTATGATGGAAATGATCCCTATGAATTTCAAGAATTATGTTTTGGTATACTTACTGTTATTATGATTTTACTGCATAAGAATTCTTGCCACCTAAGTTCGGTAAAGTTCTTGTGTCTCCCTATGTTTATGAGGATTTCAATCCTATCTTATGTTATGCTTTCAAAAGAAATTATGCTTGGCATAATTAAAATGTTTTTATAAGTATATGGTTTTCAAAGAGCTATTTTCAAAGAGCCTATGATTTGCAAAATATGTCCCGTGCTGTAATGCACAATATGAGTTTTATCAAGAGCCGTTTTATAAAGAAGCTCTATCAATGCCCGTTTTATAAAGAGCCGGGATTTATGTGTTTAATCATCTTATAAATTAAATTAATTTGCGATGAGTCTACTGAGTATTTCCCCCATGAAATACTCACCCTACTTTTTAACAGTTTTGCAGATTTCGGAGACGGTGGCGAGCGATGAATGATGGTGGCAATAATCGTTAAACGGTTGAAAGTTTGACGTTAATGATTTCCGTATTTTTTCAAACAATCGAATAATTTAGAGAAGTTCATTTATTTGAGAAATTATGACATTGTCAATTTCTTTACAAAATTAATGGTTCGATTTACTATTTCAAATGGTTTCAATTTTATCGGCCATTACAGTTTATTTAATGTTGCCAAAAATGAATTTCAATTATTTCTTCCGCAAAAATATTATTCGAAAAATTTAGACAGAAAATGACGTAGTGAATCGGGTATACGGAACTCGGGGCGCTACATTTTATGATGTCCACTAGGACATGATAAAGTCCCTGCAATTTTCAGAAAGGTTGAACTCCAACCATAGGAGTCTCCACAGTCCCTGATCTGAAAATTTGTAAAAGATGTAAATTGCAAAATATATTTAAGTGGAGCAGGATTGAAAACTTATTAAGTCCCGCGTAAAATTTCTAGAGTACTTTGATAGCAAACAACAAATGATATATGATAAAAGATTTTTATTTATAAACAAATAATGTAAGGCTATTTTCTGTTTATATTTTATTTTTTGTTTTCATCTTGAAAACGTTTTCCATTCTCTATTTTTATTTTATGTTTACAAATTTGCTTAAAAGGCATTCGGTTTATCATTTTCGAAAATTATTTTTGAAAAAGAAAAATTGAAAATACGTTCTGTTTGAAATTTTGTAAAATACAAATTTAACTATTTGTAATTAATTTGCTTGTAGATTAAATTATAAATTTTCTTGTGTTTTGAATATTTGCTTTATATTATAAGAAATTAGTTTATCTAATTTTTGTTTGACTAATTTAATAATGACTATAAAAATATTATAAAAATAAATAGAGTCATTTGATTCTATAACCAAGATGAAATTACAATGAGTGCATCAATGTCCACTCTACAACCAAAAATATAATAAGAAATTAAGATTGGATTTAATTAATTCTTCCACTGTAAAATATATATTTGAGTCCAAATCATCAAACGGACAGCTTTCACAAATTCAAGTTTGTCTTTCTATTAACAATATATTAAAATGATTAGTTTAACATTGAATATAAATAACCAAACTAATAAAAAGTGATTTGTTAAAATGTGTTATTAAAAAGTGGTACAGAAAAATGTCTAAAAAAAGTCTCAGAATATACAAAATAGTAAAAATGAAATTTAAAATATTTTATTAACAATTACTGAAAAGAAAAAATTCTTTTTAGATATTTTCAACTTGAATTTCATTAAATCCACGTGGCACTTACATAAAAATATTTTTCATTTATAGATAAAACGTAGATTGTAGAATTGGACTAAAATAGGGATAGTAATGAGTCTAGTTTGATAAGCTCATACCCTACCCATTAATTTTTTTTAGCATCCATACCTAGAGGTGGCAAATGAACCGAGTTGCTTACCGGCTTGTCGGCTCGGCTCGTAAAAATATGAGCCACGAGCGGCTTGCGCACGTCATTTTGACAAGCCAATCATCGGCTCATGGAAACGAGCCATGTGTGGGCTCGGCTCGTCTAACCACGAGCAGCTCGTGGAGACTAGCCACGAGCCAACACTCGTGATTTTTTAAAACCAAAATACCAATTTTTTTTAAAAGAAAAAGTAAAGAAAAAAATTAAACGGCTCGTTTGACCAAACGAGCCGCGAGCCGATCATTGAGGGTAAAGGGCCGAGCCTAGCCATTTCCAACTCTATCCATACCCGACACATG
Source organism: Ligustrum vulgare (assembly GCA_963555705.1). NCBI lineage: Eukaryota > Viridiplantae > Streptophyta > Magnoliopsida > Lamiales > Oleaceae > Ligustrum > Ligustrum vulgare. The sequence continues at coordinate 22,613,506 of OY743177.1, read as the reverse complement.
TACCTACCTCAATGGCTGGAAGAAATGTTGGGGTTGCAGAATGCCAGAACATTATTGTGGGATTGCCCAAATAGAAGATTATGCCTTGATTGTGCAATCGGCATTGTGAAGCGGCTCGAGGTTGTGAAGAACATTCCAAGAAAAGGGAAGCAAATCTTCTGGCGCGCTGATGACCGTGGCTATTTCAAATGGGTTGACAAGAATTAGAATAAAGGTCAAAATAGTCGCTAGACGCTGACAAAAGCTGCAACATCTAGTGAAGTGCAAGGTTTGTCTCGCATGTTTGAGAATCTTGCGTGGATCACAAGCAAGGGAGATGAGGAGATTGCTCTTAACCTGACCATTTGCAAAGGTGAAGGAAAATACGACGAACAAGGAAATGTAAATCCACAACAATAAGTATGTTTAGTTCATGGGGTATTAGCTTGTTTCTTACTTGATATGTAATGAAAATGAAAATGGCAATGTGCTGGTATATCTTTTTGATGTGGAAACAAAATAAAAATTTCAGGTTTCTGATGTGGAATCAAAAGAAAATGGCAATGTACTAATTTATATTCAATCTGTACTTGTAACTTGTAAGTCTTTACCTCTGACAAAAGCTCTCCAAACAACCTAAGTTTGAATTACAGGAAAATCACCATCAAACAACCCCAGAAATGAGACAAAATCACACCAAAAATAGTCAAAAATTCCAGAAACACTAGTAATAACAATATTAGTTTAGAAACAAGGCATACTTCGATTTGAACATTGATTCATCCCTAATTCGAAGGACCAAAATTTAGGCTGTATGCATTGCTTGAAGAAAGAGATTAGAAATCCAGCAAAGCAATATGATTCATGAGATTCTATGTTGTGAATTGAGCAATGAAATGTGCGGTTCATATTGAAAATCAAACATACCATATTTTGTTGCGAATATGAGAACGTGTGCGGGTACAAGTCGGGCTTGGAAGCAAGTACTTCGTAGGGCTGGGAAGCATGTATTCAGGGGCGGAACCAGGAAATTTAAATGTAGTAGGCTAGATAAAATATGGATGGTGAAATTGGGAGGCTCCCTCCCAAGGGTTGCCCCCGAATTTTTTTTTTCAGCCCAAAAATAAAAATAATTTATTCAGAGGCATTAATTTTTTTTTTTTTGTTTCAAATAGGAGTTTCTTGTGGAAAATTTGGAGAACTTGAAGATCCAACGTCATTTTTCTTATTAAAGTTATAAAAGATATTTCTTTTTCGCATTTTAATCAATCTACAAGAATATTTATTATTCAAAATTCAATCAACAAAATGTCAAATTCTCATCACAAAAATAAAACCTATACAAGCCCTTTCATAAGTAAAAATAAATAAATAACTACAAACACCAATCTAGCACAAAAAACCTAAATAAGTACTTCTATAATAAAAAAATTAACTACCACAAAAAATTCTAAATAAAACCTAAATAATTTAAGGCTGTGTTCGGAAATTGTACTTTAAGCCATTTTAAATCCAAATTTAAATTACACATTTTTTAAAACCACTTTTTAACCACTCACATTTTCTCTCTCCAATTTTTAACCACACATTTTATCTAGAAAATACAAATAAAACAAATTATAATGCAAATGAGGCCGCCGAACACAGCATAAATTAATTAATTCACACTCAAAACAACTAATAAGCATCAATCAAATCCCAGACGAACTAAAATTGAGAGCTCAAATGAACTTCAAAATTTAAAATAATACTACCCAAAAAAAAAACTTCAAAATTTACATAATTTTGTAGTTGGCTTGGGCGGACTAATGCCAAAGCATAGTTCCGCCCCTGCATGTATTTCGTTTGTGAAATTGAGGTTTACACCCACCTAGTTAACATGATTTTTGATATTTGACACATTTAATCATGTAGTTTGATATATGTCATATGAAGGTGAGTAATTCGGTAAAATATCATCCATTTTTTAAATTGAAATTTGAATATTCAAATTTCAATCATATCCCCTAATATAACTAACTAATTAATTACCACCCCCTAATTAATATCAAATGAAAAGAAGAAAGATAATTCAACCAATTAGTTACCTTGTCTAGGAAAATTGAGTCTCTTCATGGCATGGTCTTCCGTCTTCATCAATTAGATCCCATCTTCACAAAAACCTAATCTCGAAAAAAGTACTTAGCGATCCAATCTCTTCCCGCAAAACCCGTCATCTTATCATGAATTTCATTACCCAAATCACAAATTATTCTAACGTAAAACCCCATTTTTTTAACTCTGCAAATTAGAGTGTTAAGAATGGGTGGAAATGAAAATGGCAAGAAATTGAGCAAGTGGGTTTCAAAAATTATAGGATCATGCCACGAGAACAGAACTACAATCGGAATGCTAGGCACTTTGCCACCATTGTTGCACACACTGAGATCCAGACGGGGTATTACACAGCACGATGCGGCCATGGCTCACTATGATTTGACATTAATGCAGAGCAATAGAGCAAAGATTGTTAAACTTGGAGCTGTGGGAACATTGTTGGGGTTGTTGAAGGATCCCCTAAAATGTTCGAGGTGTCAAGATTTAGAAGTGACGCATCAAAATTTCCACCACAATATTTATTAGTATCAATGGAGGATGATTCTCATGTTACTGTTATGGGCAATGGAAGGGATTCTCTTGAGGTGATGGACCACGCAGTCTAATATAGCAAAAGACACAATATAGGTATACGGTATACTTCTATCCTTTATAACCACAAACAACATATTCACAGAATGTTTATTTTCCAATATAATTTGTTACACCAGTCTGAGATGGTATCCATATCGAGTAGATGTTGATGAGTACTGGTGTTCGAGTAAAATATCATCCAATCTTAAACCTTCTTATCTTCATCGTTTCTCTAACCAGTGAAACTTTTCCCCATTGACCTGCCATTGCATACAATATTAGTAAGGAGTACATATCACTTAACAGTTTCAGGTGCTAACTCTTTCAAGTTCTTTACTGCATATTAGCTATTGATGCATGTGGTTTGAGACTGATGCTGCTCTCAAATTAATTTGATCATACTCCGATTTTACCTGATTTTCAATGCAAATTTATGCACTAACCTATGACAATTCTGGTTAGTTTTTTGACTTTTGAAGGCGATCAAATTGTATCCAAAATCAGGAACAGGTTAGTTGCAGACCTCAGTATGAGTCTGTGTTTGGGGATTCTTTGTACCAACAATTAGGACATTGTGACTTCGAAGTCAGTTGAGATATAGTGACCAATATACCATTTGGGAACTTGTCTCAAGCACATCAATCGATTGTGAGAAATGCAGTAGACGAGAAGTTAGTCGTGACTGATGAATTCTTCAATTTGTTTCCATCATTCTCTGGTATTCAGGATATTTCAATCATTCCTAGAATAGTGGTTGAATTTAATCATTGATAGAAGAAGTGGAGATGAATCCAGTCAGTCGCCAATAAAAATTTTCGATGATCTGAGTTCGGTTGGTCTTCAGCCAGTAATAGGCTGCTATGAAACCATAATTTTGATAATGTTTTACAGAACACGCCGCAATTTACTCAGGTTTGGTTGCACAAATTCATTCTCGGGGCCCTTACCGAATTCTCAGGCTTGACCTAGTGGCAAAATTTGAGTTTAAAGGGATAACAGTTTGACTGGCCCAGTACCAACATCTTGAACTAAAATCACTCACGGTGGTGAATTTAACAAATAATATGTTGCAAGGGCCAGCCTCAAAATTTAGCTGTTTAGTGCAGGTGGATATGGCAAGTACTAGTAATATGATGCAAGAGAGTTGCCTGATGCCACCAAGATAGCAGTTAAGTGAATGGAATCCGGAGTGATGAGTGAGAAGGGACTAAACGAGTTCAAGTCTGAGATTGATGTTCTTACAAAAGTTTGATGCACTACGGATGATAATGTATCTGAAGATTGTGATTTGTTGTTTAAATTTAGGAATGTGCAGATTTGATGATATGTTTTAAATAATTGTAACTGAAATTTGTTATGAGATCAAATGTTTTTTCCCTAAAATATCTCATGAAACTTGGATGTTAATTTTGCAATTTTTATAATTCAACATGATATTTTTCAGATTTAAGAATTGTATATAACATTTATCAAATAAAAGTTTCAAGGGTGGGTATCAATCAAAAAACCCCGTTTCGTTTTCTCTTTCACATTCAACAGATAGAGTTGTGAGATTGCGGGTCTTCGGTTTCTCCCCAACCTATGCATCTTAAGTAGTACACTAATTAATCATACCTATGGCCAAAAACGTGAACTGCCGGAAATGATTTTTTCCCTACTTAGATTTACTGCCCAGACGAGTGAAGGTTTGGCTCCGAATGAGTGAAGGTGTGGGTCTTTAAAATTTTTTTTTAATCAACTTAATTTCATGTCATCTGTCGTATGAGCGAAGGTGTGGGTCTTTAATTTTTTTTTTAATCAACTTATTTTCATGTCATCTCTCACATTAGCATCTGTTATTGTTTGGGTACATGTAGCATTTTTCATCAAAATATTAATTTAGTGATCAACTTGGAAAAAGGTAAAAGTTTAGCGTTCAAACTGAGACAAATTGAAGTTATGTTACCACCAAATGGCGAGTCGTCGCACTCGCCTGTGCTGACTCGCCCGTGCTGGATCGGAAAAAAAATTAATTAAATTTTTTGACATTTTTTGATCGATGACCCAAAAAATACAATTATTTTACCGATATTTATCCGAGCTGAACAAAATTTTCGATTGGACGCCCTTACTGAACAAAGTTATTATATAAACCAAAATAACCCAATGATTATGTAATGAAATCGATTCTTGACTGATATGGGGAACTTCGTGTAATCCACTTCTCCAGAAAACAATGCACATTTTAATTACTTTTTCTACTTTTAACACTGTTCAAACTTCAAACTGTACAGCCCACCTCATGAAATGGGCACTGAATCTTTCAATATTACAAAGAATACTTGTCCAATCTAAACTAATACACAAAAGGAGGAGGAAGACGCAATTAATTTTGTGTTGCCTGTTTCCAAAAACCAGGGTTTTTACTTATTAAAAAGGGGGGTGGGGGTGGGGGGGGGGGGTGTTTACATGACATGCAAATGAAAATAAAAAAATAATTTGTATAGGAGAGACATTAATCAAAAGCAGCTTTTAAGCACCATCGAACATCATCTTTTAGCGTCTCCTGAAGAAACTTGGAGCTTCTTTGGTCTCGGATGTTTTTCCACTTTTCCCTCAAATTCAATTTCAATCACATATTTATATAAAACTCGTCTCTTCCACACTTTTCAATAACTTTTCAAGGAACCACACAATCTCTCAAAAGTTCAAAAATCCTCCAAAACTTCTAAAGACCAAACAAGCTCTTAATTACGAGAACCTCCCGGAGCTTGTTTAGATGGCTCCATTAGCTTCTCAAGCTGCTTTGGGAATCATTGAAGAAATCTGAACTATATTCTTGACTTCCAAATGCCATCCTTCGAAACATTCTGATCTGTGCAGATTGTTCCCTTGAAGTAAAAATTCTGCTTTGGCCAGGTATTATTCCGTTGTTCAAATCCGTTAACTCGTCCATAGTCTCTAAAGCTCTGACTACCTGGTGATTATAAGGAAGAAAAGAAAGAAAAACGATCAAATAATGAGCAGCGTAAAATAGTTCGTGATGAATTCAAAGTCACAAAGCATTCGTTTGCACCGAACCTGAACTTTCATCAGTCTACCTCCATCTATTGAAAACTAAAGAAATTTCCAACTTTTATGACCGAAATATACTGGTCTTGTTGTCCAAATTGCCAAAAATGACACATTAATGGGCTTTTCAGGCCACCTCATTTCTATCATTTTTTTTAATTGTTTTTAATAACGATGTCTGTCCCACGCGGCCCCGGCGACTCGACCAGGAGACTGCCCCCAGTGGTCCCAAGTATTTGACACTAGGGGGAATCGAACTTGAGACCGTGCACCTATCCACATATCTCAGTGTTCGCCTTTACCAGTAGGTCAACCCCTTGGGGTTGCCACCTTATTTCTATCACAAGTCAACAATTCCATAACTTTCAAAATACGAAGGTTGGCCGGAGTGTCTAAATTCAAAAAAATATAACCCAACATTTACTAAGACTACCTGACTCATCCGTGGCCTTTTTGAAGCTAAATGACGCACACAAGCAGCTGCGGCTTCAATCATGCGGAACATTTCACTGGCAACAAAGTTCTTTCCAAGCCTTGGATCTACTATCTCTTCAAAATCTTCAGTTTCAATTGCTTGGGTGAGCAATGGTCGAGCCTGCAGGATAGGTGGTATTAAATTGAACTGTACTCCAAGAATATACAAGAAATGTAGTTAATTGCAATGATCATAATAAAAATACTAAAGATGGCTTTTATATGCCTCCAAGCTATCATTTTATATCATATGATGATCTAAATGTAACTAATAATTTGAGAAAATAAAAATGAAGGGGTTTCTAATTCGGTGAGTTTAGTTATGGAGGCTACTCAGGCGAGTAAAGTTAAATAAAGATGAAGATAACCAGCAACTAGATACTGTGGCTGAGTGGCTCTGTAATGCAACAAAGAAACAGTTGAAAGTCTATTCAAGGACAAAGACTACTTAATATTATCTTTAATTTCAATTTTAGTTTATCTAGTTTATAGCAGTTATATTTTAAATATACTTGTTTGAATCAGGAGTTTATTTAGTTTTCAACTCCTAGTTAGTCTTAAATTCTTCCCCTATATAAAGGGCCTTAGGACAATGCAAGGAAACACTTGAATTATATGAATAAAACTATTTCTATTGCCCTCAATTTTTCTCTTTGAGCCCCTTTTCTCCATTAATTTATTGTTCTTTTAAGTTTGTGCATTCCTGCATCAATTAAGTATCAGAGCAAGTCATCTTTCTTTGGCCAAACAACTCTACCTTTCGAATCCATAAATAAACATCACAACCATACACCAAAATAAGCAATATATATATAAGTTGTTCTTCATTATAGCTTCCGAATTTTCATTATTATTTGTTGTCCATTGAGTACTTTTGCTGGTGTTATTTATATAGACTTACTCAAACGACCTATACCCAATGCCCATCTTTCAAGAAATCTCATCTAACTCCTCCCGTGACATTGTTGCTTTCTTAATTAAGGACGATTATCTTTTTAAAGGAACAAAGTTGTGTATCCTTCATACCTTACTTCGTGATTTCCTTGTTTGGGAACTGTATGCAAAAGGCCTAGCCGGTCACTTCGGTAGAGACAAAACTGTTGCCTTAGTCGAAGATAGATTTTATTGGCCTTCCCTAAAAAAAAACGTTGCCCGCATTGTGTCTTAGTGTCATACTTGTCAATTAGGCAAGGCACAACGTCTAAACATGAGATGTGTACTCCCCTCCCTGTTCCTCACACTCCCTGGCGTGATCTTAGCATGAATTTTGTCTTAGGGTTGCTTAAAAATATAACGACACGAAAATTTTGTGCCTTAGTTTTATTTATTTAGAAATTTAATTTCAATTATATTTTTAAGAAGTAGCCAATACCATATTTTTTATGATGTGATAGTAACAATTTTTTAAGAAAAGGGGTGGAAGTTGCATTAATTATGATTATTGGGACTAAATTGGTATAAAATAAAGTTAAAAATAATGTTTGAACTTATTTGGACTAAATTTCATAAGTGGGGGGAGTAAGCTGAAAATTTAGGAACCTTCTGTTTAATTGCAGATTTGTCATTGTGATGAGCCTGACTTTACGACCCTTGTGTATAATATGTGTTGGTTCATAGCCAATGTTTGATATACTATCTTATAGATTATAATGAGATGTACGTATTGATATCAAATTGGAGTACATTTAAGGTCGGGAATTTCCTTGAAAGTTGAGCCAAAATTGTAAATATGAAAATTTAACTAATGGAAATCCAATCGAGCAACCATTTTTTAACGAATGGTACGGGCTATAGAATGATCCGTTTTCGATGCATGTATAGTCTTACGAAGTTTGAAGTATGAACTTTGCAAAGGTATAAATAATGACTTAATCGGACCTCGTTTAAACTTTCAAATATTGATCCGAAAGAGACAACTTGAAATAAGAAATCTGTGATTTTTACTAATAATAATAGGCGAGTAGGACACTTGTCCTAAGTCATCATTTCCAGCTTGATAGCTGTTTAGCTGTGCTTATTGAGTCTACAATACAACTTCAATTAATATTCGTATAAATAACTGTTAAACTAATAAAATAATACCATAAAAGATCAAATAAGTAGAAACTAAGTGAATAAACTATGCCAAACACACCATAAGCTTAACTTCTATAGATAAAACAAGTCTTGCAAATTTTAGAGCTTAGAAACTAAAGGGAAAAATCGGCCACAACGTTGAGACAAGATAAGAACATCCAAAACTTAGAAAATCTATGAATCTATTCATTTTTTTGAGAATAATGAAGATGGAAGTGTTGAATACTTAATCTAATAAGAGATTCATCACTTTTATATTCATGAAGTGCATGAAAAGAGGAATTTCTTTGCTGGAATTCGAAGTTATATTCTGCAGAAATTGGATGCTACTAGAGCATCTGAAATTGTTGTACCAACTTTTGAAGTTCCAGCAGAATTAAAAACATTTCTGGACAGCCATTCCTCTTCAAATTGAAGGTTAATTTATGAATCTTAGTTCCCCTAATTTCTGATTTGTTTAACCCCGGAAAACTCTAATTTTCAGGTATAAAACACCAAGGAAAAACTTCAACTTTATGTGAGTAAAGTAAATGTGTTTTTGTGTGCTTTGTTAGTGATTTCTGGATTGTTTTATCTATGTTGTTTGAATTAAGTTTGTCTTATATCTTGTTAATACCTTTGTAGTTTTTAATGTAATCTTGCTTACAAGTTGTAAGTTTTTTATTGAAGGATATAATATGATAAAATCGAAAATCTGCAGAAACTTTAAGCTGCTGTTTTTTATTTTGAATGGCCCTAAATTTTATGTTAAATTTACTAAGATTTGAGATCTAAATTCTTGTGGGGGTATTGAAATAGGATTTAAATGGAATTTGGATACTAGATTATGCGAGGACACGAGAAATAATGTGGGACATTTTATTTAAGTTCAGTCACATGAACTGGTTATGCTTTGTACTTTCACTGGTTAATCTGATTTAAAATCCTTTCCTACATTTGTATTTTGTTTCATTAATAATAATTACTCATTTGATTTTTAAAAAAAAAAAAAAAAAGGGAAAAAGAACACACATAAGCATCACTAAATTGAGTCTTCTAATCAGTCTCTCTTCAGCTACCATTTCACAAAGTTTGTTTACTCGTAAAAATTTTAACCCTACTGTTAAAAATTTGCACCCCCCCCCCCCCCCCACCCCAGGTAATCTCTAGGCATGGCACTGGCACCACAGTTATGGGTTGAAATAGAAACAAAGAAGTTGTTAAATGACATAATATGTTGGGCATGTCACCGACTCACGGGTGCAGCAAAATTTAACAACTACCAACTACTACTAAAAAGGCCTAAAAAGGCATATTGACGGAGCTGTTAGTTTTTAAGTCCAATTTAGCCCCTATTTGGGAGAAATTAAAATTAGATTTTAATATAAGTCAAGGTCAACAATTAATTTGAACCACACATTTCTTTAACTTCTATCAAAATCGGCTAAAAATCTGATTTGAATCCCAACCAAAGTGGGGCTAAATTTGCAAAAAATTCTAGAGATTACGTAAATAAATTCTCAAAAATATTAGATTATCATTTCCGATTAAATCAAAATATTGCAACAAATCTGCACCTAGTGGAACAAATTTGCAGGACTATAAGTCCTTTTCTTAATTTAGTTTTTTTATCAGATGTCCTAGAATATACTGCTTATACTTTGAAGAAAAGGCAACAAATCAGATTTCAGCCCCATGTCGCCGAACTTGGGAGGAGCACATAGAACTTTAGAGAGTAGCCCTACTCCTACAACCTTATTAAGAAAGGAAGGACGGAATTAATTAGCCAATAGATGTATCACGCTTTAAGTTTACACATGCAAATACACCATGCTCAGTTGAGGAATTCACTTTTTAGGATTTTATATTACATAGAAATTAGAATACAAGAGATCAATAATCAAGAAAGCAAGGGTCTCGGCCTCGAAGTCTGGAAAATGATGGTAGTAATCTTGATAATTTGAGGTTAAAAGAAAATATAGCCAAACAATAATGCATAACAAGGTTCAATCCGTTCAAGGAACTTACCCATTCCACCAGGCTTTCATCCCCTAATGGTTGAGATGTGTCAACAGGCTTACGACCAGTAATGATCTCCAAAAGCACAACTCCAAATGAAAAAATGTCCGACTTTTCGGTCAGTTTACCAGTTGATGCATACTCTGGAGCCAAGTATCTGTAAATAATCCAGATAGATTTGAATAAGCAAATGGAAATTGGATGCACAATAGAAGTTCCCGATTGCTTGTCACCAACATCATGCCTTTTGCACAATAAAAATCATTAATGGTCATAAGTAAAATCACGTTTGGCTAAGCTTAAAAGTAACTTTAAGTCACTTTTAAGTAATTTTTATTTCCAAGAATGTTTGGCTATGTTACTTTTCTCTTTAAGCAAAATAAGTTACTTCTTGACAATAAGATGGGAATTGCATCCAAATAAGTAACTGATGCAGAATGCAGAAAAACCTATGGTTAAATTTCTCTCCTCCAAAATAAGCACAAGAGTTACCCACCCAAAAGTCCCCATTACTCGAGTCGATACATGAGTATGTAAATCCAATTCCTGTGCTATCTTTGCAAGCCCGAAATCTGCAACCTGTTGATGAGCAGCACAGTCAAGTGTAACTAACACGAAATTAATAAATTATTTACACTTAATATACAAGGCACCCCCTGATATCCAAGGGGCTTTTGAGTTGCTTGAAGAAAGTGTTTTTGAAAGAGCGCGATTTTCTTAAAACTAAGATGCAGGAATCAGCATACCAGTGCTTCGAAGTTGTTATCCAACAGAATGTTTGACGATTTAATATCCCTGTGGATAATACGGGGATGACCTGATAACACAAAACCAAAACCAAAAATTTAACAGATTTGGGTTGTATGACAAGATTAATAAGTTATTTTTCCATCATGATAAACTCTTCTTTTCTGGATCAGTCAAAAAGTACAGTGTCAAAATATTGTCATCCCGTTTGGATTAGATACAAGGTCTCCTACGTATAAGATATTGCAGATAATGTAAGATGTTTTAGAAAGAAAACTAGAGAATAGAAATTACAGGCTTCATGAAGATAAGCTATTCCACGAGCTGCACCAGCCGCAACTTTAACTCTGGTTGCCCAATCCATCACCGGCCCTCCTTCACCTGCAAATGCCAGATAATTCAGGAACCTAGTACAAGAGGTATCACATAAATTCTATAAGGAAATTTAGTTGAATGTCCAAGAGTGCTGCCTCTTTTGAATACGCCTTCAAGAAGAGAACAAAATATAATAAAGGAGCAGTTTATGTAAATGTAGCACTATTGTTGAGTGCTCATATAACAACTCAACAGGGGCGTACAAAGCACAAGCAACTAAGCCTTAACATTTGCAAAATTTCTTGATTTAAATGTATCATCCATGTGCAGGGAAGGGGTGTACTGTAACACCCCAAGTCAGGAAAGTTTAAAAGAAATGATAGGTACTACTTATACCAACAAGGTGCACCTTCTTTTCCGAAAGTCCATCGTTAGAAACTCCACAGTTAAGCGTGCTTGTCTTGGAGAAATTCTGAGATGGGTGACCTCCTGGGAAGTTTTCTCGGAAAGCGTGGAAGTGAGGACAAAGCATGCTGAAAAGACTCGTGTTGGTACGGTGGGGACAGTACGCCGTCATCTAACGGCTGGGACATCCCGTTAAGTGGGACCCGGGTCGTTACAAATGGTATCATAGCTGGCCGCCAGCCGGAAATCGGGAACTAAGTGCTACGCCATAAGGCGAGAGCCACCTTTAGAATCCCAATGCTTGACAATAGATCCTCAGATGGATTAAGCGCGACGAGGACATCGCGAGTCTAACGGGGGGTGATTGTAACACCCCAGGTCAGGAAAGTTTAAAAGAAATGATAGGTACTACTCATATCAACAAGGTGAACCTTCTTTTCCGGAAGTCCATCGTTAAAAACTCCACAGTTAAGCGTGCTTGGCTTGGAGAAATTCTGGGATGGGTGATCTCCTGGGAAGTTTTCTCGGGGAGTGTGGAAGTGAAGACAAAGTATGCTGAAAAGACTCGTGTTGGTACAGTGGGGACAGTACGCCGTCATCTAACGGCCGGGACATCCCGTTAAGTGGGACCCGGGTCGTTACATGTACCCTATCCCAATTTTAATTTGCAGGTTAACAAGACTTAACAGAGTACGGACCTCAGGCTCAAATTCACAACATTTAAGAATTCTTATTTATTCACTTAGTTCTTACCATGAAGATGGTAATCAAGAGTGTTGTTTGGCACGTAATCATAGACAAGCAACATATGATGCTCAGATATACAGTAACCCACAAGTGAAACCAAATGCCGATGGTGAATCCTGCTGATGATCTCAACTTCTGCTCTAAATTCACGCTCCCCTTGGCCACTACCAGCCTTTAGCTGTTTAACTGCAACTTCTCGTCCATCAGATACAACTCCTTTATATACACAACCAAAGCCACCTGCACCTAGAATTGCTGAAAACCCATTTGTTGCCTGTGATAGTTCTTCATACGTGAACCATGACCTTGAATTGCCCATGCCACCATGCTCTGGTGAGTAAATGAAATTGCTTGCAGAAGCACTTCCAGCTAGTTGAGCTAAATGTTGTGTCTTTAGGAATGACGAAGCTGGAAATAATAGAAAGATATATGGTTTATCATCACCGATAGAAATATTTATTCATCAATGTTCACTAACTGATATAAGATGGACCGGCTTGTCAATATTATTAAGTTACATTCAAGAACTAAAAATGCAACATATAAAAGTAAAAAAAGTCGACAGTGGAGCTCTGCCACAGTTAAGCCTGTTGCATAATTCCAAAAGGACGAATAGAGCACTGTAACTTTAGCACTGTAAGGTTAGGGTTCAACATATTGGCAAGTTGGGTTTAACTTTTATAACCAAACGAAGAGCAGTTTAAAAATGACAAGTAAAATTAGCTAAGGGACAAGTAAAATAAGCTAAGGAGTAAGGGGTGTGAAGCTAAGTTTTTGTTAAGATGAACTGAAAAATGGTTGCATCGTATGATATGCTACAAAATGTATCACAAGAGCAAATTTCTTTAAATAAAACATCTAAGGTCACCAATTTCTTCCAAGGATTGTATTATCAGTGCATAAGCTATAATATTTTTCTCTTTCAGCAAGTTAATAGCAAGAGAAGTGTATATAGGTGACATAATCCACATAGGAAAATGCCATTATATCGTCTACTGGCTAAATAAGAAACTATTTGAAGGGCTAATCAACATAGTCTTCATATACAAATGCATACGTTATCCAAGACAGAAGATAAGTATTGTACACGAAGCGTGGAAATGTGGTCAAACAGTACCTGAATTTTGTGAGGATGCAAAAGGAGAGGGCATGGCTCCTTGATTAAATGCATCCTTTCTTTTCCTTCTTTTATTTGTATACCACACTGCCAGCACTACAAGACTGAGTGCCAAAAACCCCAAAACAATGCCAATAGCTGCTACACCTTCTCCTCTAAAACCCCCTGAATTCTTTGATTGTACATCTGCAGTTATATTAGGATTAGGTTGAATTGATCTTGCAGTGGGTTTCTCTGCAGGGGAGGAAGGGGATGGTGAAGACTGGGCACTTCCATTTGAATATCCATTCCTCGAGGGAGCAGGAGGAGGTATAGAAGGTGGCGAAGACGATGATGGAACAGGCGGAGGAGATGAAATGGAAGCTGGTGGAGAAGCAATAGTTAAAGGTGGGGAACCAGCAGTAGGAGATGACAATGCAGGAGGTGGAGGAGAACTTTCTGGTGGATTTACAACTGATGGGGGTGGTGGATTAGCTGTAGGCGGTGATGCAACTCTTTCTGGTGGAGGAGGAGAGGATGGAATAGCAGGAGTAGGAGGTGGTGATGCTTTGGGAGGGGAACCTTCTGATGGTGGGGGAGGAGAGGGTGGAATAACGGGAGGAGGTAGTGGTGATGCTTTGGGAGGGGAAGCTTCTGATGGTGGGGGAGGAGATAAAACTGGAGGTGGTGGCGAATTGGCTGCTGGAGGAGGGGTAGCAGACGGAGTTGGCGGTGGTGAATTTAGTGGGGGAGATGGTGAAGGCAATGGGGGTGGTGAAGAAGGTGAAGTAGGAGGCGGTGGTGGTGGTGGTGATCCATTAGGTAAGGGTGGCTGAAGTGGGGCAGGAGGACTTGGTGGAGGAGGAGCTGAGGAATTGGATGGAAGAGATGGAGAATTAGGAGATGGTGATGTAGAAGCCATCTTCCCAACTTTTAACAATTCCCTAATCAAGAAATTCTGTATTTTGGCCCCAAATCATTCCTTTAGCAAAATTTCACACTAAAATTTCTAAAGTTTCCAATCTTTACCAATCAAAGAATCAATAAACTTCATCCATCAGGGAAAATAATAATAAAAAAAAAAAAATTCCTATTCAAAGACCAATCACCCAAAGATCAAGTCCCTTTCTGAAAACCCAAATTCCGGGCACATCAAGAAACAGCAAAAAGACTTCAACTTTTAGTTTAACTATATGGAACTATGGAAGCCAAGTTAACACGTACCTAGCCAAATTCAAGAGTTCATAGTAATAAATGATGAGAAAATTCCAAATTGTGCACACTCAAAAATCGTATATTGATATCAGCAGAATGATGATTCAGAATTGAACTGTAAACCTCAAAAGGCCCGTAATGTTGAAGCTAATACAGTCTAAACGAGTAAATGGGGTAAGGAGAGATAAAGAAAGCTCCTATGCTGTATGAAGGAAGTCTCACCACACCATAACAGGCTGTAATCTTGAAATTCCAGAAAAAAAAAATTCTCAAAGAAAAAATTCTTCTCTATACGGTAAGCCGTCACACTGACAAATGAAATGCTCCGATCAAAAAAAAAAAAAAAAAAAAAGACAAATGAAATGCCCCAATCACGTGGCAGCGTAATAAAAATATTATAAGTAGATGGTGTTAAAAGGATTCGAGAGCGCAGCAGTGGTCGCGCTCAAGCATCCCTATTTCCTACCCCTCTTTTTCCTATGAATCTATGGAGTTAATTGTTTCAATAATTAGTAATAAGTAATTAATATATGTGTATGTGTCGAAGTTTAGAGTGTCGAGTTTTGATTACTAAAATTATTAAAATATTGAAATTAGTCACTGACTTAATTTTTATAACAAAATTTGTCATGACAAATCAATGTGCACGTAGTATCACGTCACCTTTAACCGACAAATTACAACACATCAAATTGCCAAGCAATAATTTTTTAAAAAATCTTCAATTAGTCACTGAACTTTTAAAAACATCCCCGAGTATTAATTTGTTGTATGTAGCCGATACTTTGGAAAACATTTATAAATTCTCATGCATGTGGTATCACTTAACTTAGTGATTAAAACTCAACCACCTTAAAACTTAGAGAACAAACGAAGGCATTTTTAAAAGTTTAGAGATTAATCGAAGACATTTTTAAATTTCTTACGTTGCAATATGATATGCCTTGATTGGTAAGTTAAAGATGATGTGACGCTACCTGTACATCTAATCTGTCACGTCATCAATTTCGTAACAAAAGTTAAGTCAATAACTTAAGTCCAATATTTTAATAAGTTTAGTAACCAAAACTCGGCTCTTTTAACTTCGGTGATCAGTCAAAGATTATTGAGATAAATTACTCATAAGTTTAATAACAAAAACTCAACAGTTTAAACTTTAGTGATTAATCGAAGACATGGACATAGTTCAGTGATCAGTCGAAGACATATCAATAACTTAAGTCCAGTATTTTAATAAGTTTAGTAACCATAACTCGGCTCTTTTAACTTCAGTGATCAGTCGAAGATTATTGAGATAAATTACTCATAAGTTTAATAACAAAAACTCAACAGTTTAAACTTTAGTGATTAATCGAAGATATGGACATAGTTTAGTGATCAGTCGAAGATATAGATATATTCAGTGATTATTGAGATAATTTACTTATAAGTGTAATGATAAAAACTAGACACTTTAAACTTTAATGATCAATCGAGAACATGAACATAGTTCAATGATTATTGAGATAATTAATTCAGAAGTTTAATAGTCAATACTCGACATTTTAAATTTTTGTGAGCAGTTAAAGATATAGATATGAGTTCAGTGATTATTGGGACAATTAACTCGAATCTTTGATCCCCACCTTGTAATTAATAAATAAATATAAGGTGTTAAGGAGTAAATAGCACTGGAAGTCAATGAACTTTAACCATGCTTCTATTTAGGTCATTAACTTCAATTTTGTGGATCAGAGATCATTGGACTTTGACTATATTGCATCTAGGTCACTTAATTCCAATTTGCGCAATCAGAATACTATAATTTATTTATAAGCTATCAAGTCACTTCATTTAATTTCATCAATACGCCCGATGTCATTAGTTGATTTAAGAATGGTAACAAATAACAAAATATGCATAATTGCATATTTTTCGATGTCCTTCATTCTTTCCATTTACTAAATATGCTTTGAAGTTGAAGATATTAACTTTTGGCAATAAATCTTGCATTAAAAGTTAATTTTAGAAGAGAGTAAAAAAAAAAATTAAAAAGATATATGAATAACAACATCAAAAATACCTCGAATTTCATCCCAGCTGCTTCGATTATAGATGTGGAAGAAACCTAACAAATTCTCCCATGTTTAACATCAAATGGAGTGACTTTTTACTCCTGAAAAGTACATTGACGTGATTGCACCAAATTGAAATTTATCGACCTAGTTTCAAGTATGATAAAAAAAATTAGGAACCTATTTGCAAAACATGTTGAAGTTAAGTGACTTTTGGTGCAATTTCGGGTCACTTCTAGTTTTTGACGGACATGTGAACATGCACAAGAAAGATAGCGACTCAGTTGTGTTAAATAAAAGTTTCAATTATGCTACATGTACATCATCCCTTACATATTGTCATATATATACACAGATGATGTAGTGAGATAATGAGTCATAATTTTTTCAACTTAAAATAATAATAATAATAATATTAAAAAATTCCCCGCTGTCTTCTTGACACCTAATTTATCAGTAAAATTTTGTATCTCCTTTTTACAAATGGCAATATTCTTTTAATAGTTTACGTACAAGTTTGAATCTTTATTTCAAGTTATTTGATTATAGTATTCAACTAATTTTTATAGGAAGTGTGTCCAAGAACTCTTAACATTAACAAAATTATTGCTTCTTTTTTCATTTCTATCATTAATTGACTAATCCTCCCAATAAAACATGTTATAATTCAAAATCACACTTTACCTTCCTTTTCCTATTGACTTATCTGCCTTGCGGATTCTGATAATGGTTATAACTTGTGCCCGTAATAATAGTCTAATACATTTACATAATCTACTTGTCATGAGTTTTTATTTTTTAGGAAACTTGTTAGGAAAATTGAAAGTTTAAAACATATTTCTGAAAATAAAAAATTGAACGAAAGCTTATACTTCATAGTTTTTTTTTTTTTTTTTAAAATAAATAAAACTATTTATGGTGGCATACTTTTTTAAAAACGAAAATAAAATAGTACGGCGGTTTACAATGAAGTATGACCTCCAACTAAAGAAAAAGGTAATAACTTTCATATTTAGGGAAAACATCAAGTTAAAACAAATATAGGGTTGTTCGACAAAATTTTTAATAAAAGTTGATGAAATATATAAAAATTTTACATTCATAAAATGTGTAATTAAAATTTTAGCAAGGTCTTATGAACTCAAGAAGTCACATTCCTGATTTGATTATCATGGAGCGTTTGATATCCAATTTTCTCATTAAATGGCTCAAAATTATTAGTTGATGCAGACCGACACAATTTATAATGTACATAGTTTATTATCCTCTTGGATAATGCTATTTGTACATAGTTCGTGAATGGACTATTCTTGTTGTACCGCAGGGGCGGTACCGCCTGGGGTACCGCCCCTCACATACATGGGGGTGGGGCCCTTTTTTTTGGGCTCCACCACCTTTTTTCTCTCTCTGGTCGGTACCCCCTGCAGTACAGCAGGGGGTACAACCAGTATTATTCTTCGTGAATTGAGGTTGTCAAGTTTTCTAATTGTGTTGTAGTAATATGAAATTGGTGCTTTCGTCAATAACAAGAAATAAAGAATGAGGATATTAGGTGAAGGTGGTTGGAACATGGATGAGACATTATCAACGTGAAATTTGATGATAATTAATTAGTGTACTTTATAACTTTGCTAATTATTATAATTATTAGCCACGACATAAACGTTAGACAGAAGCAAAGTCAAACCAAACAACATGAGCCCATGTTCAAGGATTGGAGATGTGATCTTTGCTCACATTGGTAGTTGACACTTTCTTAAAAAATAATCAAAACTATTTGAATTTTTAAAATTTATTTCCATTCTAATCGACAATTTAAAAGAAAATCGATCGTGTTACATTCTAGTATCAAAATAAGGAAAATAAAAGATAAATACGAAAATATGTTCCACTAGCACATTCTAGTTTTAGAGTCTTTTTGGTAATGTGAATTTTTTTTTTATTTTTATGATTTTTGTTTTGTTTTTTGATGGATGTGTGGTTTAAAAAAAATTAAAAAGTCAAAAATAGTAGACTTGACTAAGAATGGATGATTGAGATTGAAGTAAAATTTTTATAGGCTCTTAGTGGAACATTCTAGTTTTTTACTGATTGGAAAGTGCATACATGTGATAGGGACATAAGCATTACTTTATTTACGGACTTGTTTTAATCTTTATTATATTATTATACAATACAGATGTTTTTGTTATAAAAAGAATTTTGAAATAATATAATCAAATTGAATTACGCATTATTTCTCATACTATATTAGATGTTCCTCTAATCAGGCATAAAATCTTAATATATATAATAATAGTATAGCTGTCAAAAAAATCCACACATAGTTTCCCGCTATTTTTGCCTGCTATTTTAGAAAACTTTGTAATTTTATTAATTATTTTAATAATTGAATTAAGAAACTTCAATTAATGCAAAATTAATTATAAGTGACATGTAATAAATGACTTATTGATTGTAAAAAATAAAAAATCTATAAAAAGATCAAATTGTATATTATTTTTATTCTTTTGATAATTATTGTAATATTTTTTCGTCAAAAAATATGCAATATAGGTTTCAAATTCATGATCTTAACGAGAAGTTCAATACAAGTTAACAAATGAGAGCAAACTCTAAATATATTATTCTTAAAATTGCATCAAATAATAAAGGTAAAAGTTTTACTTATACTTTTTACTTTTTTCAATAACTAATCTTTTTAATTTATCTCATCTAAGACATAAAATGATATTTATCATTTCTTACCTAACTTCAATTTGACATAAATGATTAATTTCAAATCTTTTTTCTTATCAAATTAAAAGAAATAATGATATCCGATATTTCTAAGTAAATTCAATTGAATCATTTTAATTTCTACAACTTCAGGTTTCGATAAACTTTTTCGTAATTTTGAAATTAATTTTATAAATTTACTCATTTTGTTCATTTATCTATTTTTTAATTTTTATAAATTTAAAATAACATCAATTTGTAAAATATATACTACAGACTTTAACAATTAATTCTATAGAAAATAAAAATATAAGGTTTTATCAAACTTATTCTATTTAAAAATAAAATATAGTTCATATATTTATTTAACATGCACAAAAAATAATTTTTTGTGTGTGTGAGTAATACGGCCATTTTCAATAGTTGGTGAAAAATAAAATGTCACATTATATTTGAAACCATTGAATATGAGTAAGTTTGATATAAGCTATAGAAATTGTTTTAAATGTGTGATTGAAAGTGAAAGAAGGTAGTATAAAAAATAAAATAATTGTCAAATCAATCAATTGTGTGGTTAAAAATTGATTTTCTTTTTTTAGAATGTGTTGTTAAAAAGAAGTATGTGCAATTGTGAAAAATTAGTTTTTAAATAATATGTGGTTGTGAATGAACATCAAAAAAAAAATTATTTTTGAATAATCAATTCTATATGAATAAATAAACTAAGGAAACTAGATAATGAACAATTAACTGTTAAAAAAATGTAATTCATAACTTTTCTTTTCTTTTTTGATATTTTGATTGTATATTGAATATACAATTTATGCATTAAAGTAAGAAATCTTATATGGAGAAATGAAATTACAAATTATTCACAATTTGTGTATGGAAGTTATTATTATTATTATTTTTTTATTGTGTTATTTTTATCGGACATTGTATTTTTACAACTTATTCAATAAATATTATTTATTTCGTGCATCGCACGGGTGCGATTACTAGTTTTATTTAATAACAAGAATAAAACCTAACACGTGCTAAGGAGTAAAAGGTAATAAGGGCTTACTAAACTCTAATTTAAGACATCTCCAACTCAAAGTACCATTTTGAAGGTCCAAAATCTTTTCGAATTTTGCAAAGAGGAAATTACTCACACACCTACATTTAAACCTTTTTAATTCATAAATCAAATTTAGTGTGTTTAGTTCATAAATCAAGTGTCATTGATTTAAAGATAATATTATTAAATTAAAAACTCGTTTAGCCTACCTTTAAACCCTAATTTAATTTTATATCCTTTCACTCACAACAATCAATAGACACACTTTCTAATGCGAATCCCCTTTTTATTTGATCAAAAAATTTCAGAATAATTTAAATCAACTCAAAAAAACTAAAATTGATAAATGAAACACATTGACTCAAGTTTAAATTTAACTCAAAATTCAAAGATTAAACAACCAAACTCAATGGATAGAAATTAAACAAATTCAAAGATGGTGAAAATCAATAACAATACAAGAACGTGGTTCCATATTGTTCTGGTTCCTAGGGAATTGAACCAAGAATCGATGGTTCTTTTTACAAGAGAAGAACCGAACCATTCGGTTCTTTTGGTTCTGGTTCCGATTTCCTAAATTAAAATTTTCAAATTTAAGCAATGAAGTCATGATAGATTTTGACTGGTAAGAGTTGTAAAACTTACGGTCATCAACCTTGATCAAAATGTGGATAACACTCAAAATCCTTGACATCAAAATATTCTCTCCCTTCCAGACAGTAACGTATCTCCTCATCAGCGTGTATGTGCTCCCTCTAAAAATTCTTCAATTTCTACTCTTAATTCTCCACATTTTCATGGAACAATCGCACAAGTCTAGCAAATCCTTGAAAATAAGATAACAATTAATTGTAACAGGAAGAGTGAAGATTTATTATTTGTTGGTTCTTGAAGAACAGACGGCTGAAGGCTTGAAATTGAACGACAGAACCAGTGAAAGAAAAATAATTTTTGATCTATGGTTTTTTGTTTAATACTTGTTTTGCTTATATGTATTGTAATGTTGAATGAGTTAATAGTTGTTGGATAATTGATATTTACTAATGGACTGAATAACATGCATTAAGATTAAGAATTGATGATTTTTTTAAATTTATATTTAAAAAAAAAATTAAAAATCGTGTTTTATTCTAGTTCTTGGTTCTGGTTCTGAACCAAGAACCAGAGCCGATGGTTCTTGATTTTTAGAACCAGAATCGTTTAAAATTTTTATAGAACCAAACCAAACCGAACCATTAGTTCAGGTTCTTTTGCCCAGGCCTAAACAATATACTCAAGATATAGTTAAAGAAATTCCATGAACATTACAAGAGAAAAGGAAATGAGGTTTTTACCTCACTAAAAAAGGAGCCTCTCACAAAAGTTTCAATGAACAACCAAAGTTGTGTTAGGGTTTGGGTATATGTACTACAAAAGTGAAGAAAATAAAGAAAAATCCGAAAAACAGAAGAAAAATGCGAGTTTTTGAATTTTCAGTAACTTTCGGTTGATCAAAATGTCTCTTTCGGTTGATCAGAACTCGTCCGAAATGAACTGAGGTTGCTCTAAAATTTCTGCTGACTTTCGGTCGACAGATAACTTCCAATCGATCGAAAATGACTGATTGTGCCACTTTCAATATTTTGATCATAACTTTTGATCCCGATGTCCGATTAAAGTAATTCAAAATGATTTGAAAACTAGACGAAGAGGGCTAAAATTCTTCTAGAAATAGTGAACCTCACATTCGAACTTTATCTTTGTCAATATTTTAATTGAATCTCAAACTTTATGCATCTTCTCGCCTCTCACTTGAACTCGATTCCATAGCTCGTAAGTGAGTCTCGCCATCAATTCTCCTTAACCTCAAATTTCGTCATGTGTCTTATCGGCACGTGCATCGAGATTTGACTTTCTTGGATCTCATCACTTTCTCGCTCTCTAACCCTTCCCAAGCCCGCACCTAACACCATTAGCACACCGCGAAGCTACCTCAGATGACATTCTCGTAAGAGAAACATTATCTCCGGTCATTCATATATTCACCTTTTGAAGAAACCCAGTGCTCTAATTTAATCTCCAGTAACTCATAGATCTATTGACAGTGGCGGCACTAGGCAGTGACTGGCAAGAGAGGTGGCGACGAATTTTAGTATCCTAGAAGTAGATATTGTTGTGCGGAAGGGAATTAACCGACGGTTGAGCACAATGCAAAAATAGAAATAACGAATTCGAAAGAGAAAAAGAACAACACAAGATTTACGTGGTTCGGCAAATTGCCTACGTCCAATGAGGGAGATTCCAAATTTCCACTAATATGACAAATGTGGAATACAAATAACTCGACCTCACCAAAAAACACTCTTTCTTACAAACTAAAGAAGAACAATTTACAAATGCACTTGAGCACTTCTCCAAAACTCAAGTACTACAAACTCTCCTAAGAGAAAACAAAGGAATTGTTCTCTTCTTCTTGATGTTCTAAAACACAAATGAAGCATGCCTATTTATAGGCCAAGAGAATGAATCACAACCATCAATTTGATTTCCACTTGTATGGTGGAAATTCAAGTGCTCCACTAGAATAACTTTCATCATTTTGTTGCCAAACTTTTGATTAATTGATGCCACTTTTATTCAATGGCCACCAACTTTTGACTAATTGATGCCACTTTTATTTAATGGCCAACAATTATTCAATGGCCAACAATCTCCACCGTGGTTTCAATCTCGATTCAAATGAACTGCTTCCAAACAAAATGAGAAAGAGTGTCTCCAATTGTGCCTGTTGACACCACACACCTCGTAGGTGTTTAAATTCGCAGGATGTTAATCAAGTCCAAACAATGATTGAACTTGATCGCTGTTACCACTTTGGTCAACATATCTGCAGGATTTTCAGCTGTTAGAATCTTTTGAAGTAGGATCTCCCCTTCTTCAACAATTTCCCGCACAAAATGATATCTAACATCGATGTGCTTCGTCCGTGCATGGTAGACTTGGTTCTTTGCCAAATGAATAGCACTCTGACTATCACAATACACAGTGATGTGTTTCTGAACGACTCCCAATTCACCAAGTAACCCCTGCAGCCAAATTGTCTCTTTCACAGCCTCTGTAACTGCCATATATTCTGCTTCTGTCGTAGACAAAGCGACTGTAGACTGTAAAGTGGACTTCCAACTGACTGGAGCTTTTGCAAGAGTAAACACATATCCAGTCGTTGATCGACGTTTATCCAAATCACCAGCATAGTCAGAATCAACATATCCAACTACGCAATGACCAAGTGAATCATCCCGCTCAAACACTAAACCAATATTAATGGTTTTCAAAATATACCTTAAAATCCATTTCACAGCTTGCCAATGTCCTTTACCAGGACTATGCATATACCTACTCACCACTCCAACTGCATGTGAAATGTCAGGTCTTGTACACACCATTGCATATATCAAACTTCCAACTGTATTTGCATAAGGAACTTTTGACATGTATTCTCGTTCCGCGTCGGTGTTGGAAGACATCGTAGAGCTAAGCTTGAAATGAGGGGCAAATGGAGTACTTACAGGTTTTGACTGATTGTCTAGACCAAAACGTTGTAATACTTTCTTCAAATACTGCTTTTGAGTCAAACAAAGCTTACCTCTGTTTCTTTCTCTGCTTATCTCCATGCCAAGAATCTTCTTTGCCTCACCGAGATCTTTCATCTCGAACTCTTGGTTTAGCTGAGCCTTCAATCTGTCAATTTCTTCATGGCTCCTTGATGCAATCAGCATATCATCAACATACAAGAGTAGATATATGAAAGATCCATCTTTTAGCTTGTGAAAATAAACACAATGGTCAAACTTGCTTCGTGTGTACTTTTGCTCCAACATAAACTTGTCAAATCGTTTACACCACTGCCTCGGTGACTGCTTAAGTCCATATAGCGATTTGCTCAATTTACAAACCCAATTTTCTTTTCCAGCAACCCTGAATCCTTCTGGCTGAGTCATATAGATTTCCTCTTCCAAATCACCGTGCAAAAAGGCGGTCTTCACATCAAGTTGAACTAGTTCCAAGTCAAACTGCACTAAAAAGGCCAATAAAATACGAATGGAAGAATGTTTCACAACTGGAGAAAATACTTCATTATAATCAATTCCTTCCTTCTGAGCGTAGCCTTTAACCACCAACCGTGCCTTGAAGCGAACCTCGTTCTTGTCAGGAAATCCTTCTTTCTTTGTAAATACCCATTTACACCCAATTGCCTTCTTATCCTTCGGAAGTTGAGCTAGCTCCCACGTTTTGTTCTTCTGAAGGGACTGCATTTCATCTGCCATAGCTTCCTTCCACTGATCATTTTCAGAACTTCTGACAGCTTCTTTGTAAGTAGAAGGAACATCATCATCTACAATTGGAAGTGCATAGGCCACCATATCAACAAATCGAGCAGGTTTTCGAATTTCTCTTCGTGGCCTATCAACTGCAATTGATCTCGGTTGCGATGGAGGTTCTTGGGTTGAAACCTCCTCTTCTTGTTGTTCTTCAACATACTCCTCTGCTATTGGAGTTTCACCTGCTAGGTCAATCAAAGTTGCATCAAACTCCACCTGTTGCGGAACTTGCTCCACCTGCTGCCGAGCACCCTCGGTCACCTTTTTCAACATGACAGATTCATCAAAAGTGACATCCCTGCTAAGAATTATCTTCTTCATATCAGGACACCATAAGCGATATCCCTTTACTCCAGAGCTGATCCCCATAAACAGTGCTTTCTTAGCTCTTGGATCCAACTTAGATTCTTTTACATGGTAGAATGCAGTGGAACCAAAAACATGTAAAGAATCATAGTCAGTAGCAGGTTTTCCATACCAAACCTCCATAGGTGTCTTATTTCCAATGGCAGCAGATGGTAAACGATTAATGAGATGACTCGCATATATTACTGCCTCAGCCCAAAATTTCTTGTCCAATCCAGCATTAGACAACATACATCGAACCTTCTCCAGCAATGTTCGATTCATGCGTTCAGCCACCCCATTCTGCTGTGGTGTATTTCTGACTGTGAAGTGTCGCATAATACCTTCATCTTGGCAGATTTTAAAAAACGGATCACTCTTGTATTCTCCACCATTGTCTGATCTGAGTCGTTTGATTTTTCTGCCCGTCTGCGTCTCCATCATCTTCTTCCATATAAGAAAACGATCTAATACTTCATCTTTTGTCTTCATCAGATACACCCAAACTCTTCTGGAAAAATCATCGACAAAAGTAACAAAATAGTGCATACCTCCCAAGGAAGATGTCCTTGTAGGTCCCCACACGTCTGAGTGAACATAGTCCAGAATACCTTCTGTATTATGGATTGCAGTACCAAACTTTACTTTTGTCTGTTTTCCCAAAACACAATGTTTGCAAAAATCCATCTTGCATGTTTTTGCTCCTTTCAATAGGCCTTGCTTCACCAGAGTTTGCATAGCTTTTTCACCAGCATGTCCCAACCGCATGTGCCAAAGTTTTGTGATTTCTGAATCTTCGTCTTCTCCTGATGCTGTAGCCGCCAATCCAATAAATGTATTACCTTGGAAGTAATACAAATTATTTCTCCTTATGCCTTTCATTACCACGAGTGCGCCTTTAGCAATTTTCAGAACTCCATCTCGTATAGTCACGAACACGCCTTTAGATTCTAAGGCTCCCACGGAGATGAGATTCTTACTCAAATCTGGTACATACCTTACGTCTGTCAGAATTCTAGTTGATCCATCATGACATCTCAAACGGATTGAACCTATCCCTGTTGTTTGCAAGATCTCATCATTGCCGAGGTAAACAACACCACCATTTAGTTCTTCGAGTTTGAAGAACCACTCCCTGTTGGGACACATGTGATAAGTGCAACCCGAATCCATAATCCATTCGTCTGAGTGAGATATACTTGATGTACTAGCTAGAACAAATTCTGACTCATCATCTTCACACTTGGCTATATTGGCTTCTGAAGTAGCTCCAACAATACCTTTAACCTTGTCTTTGTTCTTCAGCTTTGGACAATCCTTCTTCCAATGACATTTTTCATGACAGAAGGCGCATTCATCTTTAGCTGGCTTGCCCTTCGAAGGAGATCTGCCCCTTCTCCCGGGATTACGACTTTGAGCACGACCTCTTATAGTATAGGCTTCTCCTACTGAACTTCCATGTTCCTTTTGATCCTTCTTTCGGATCTCATTGTTGTACAAAGCAGCACATACTTCATCAAAAGTAATTTCATCCTTTCCATGAAGTATCGTAGTGACAAGGTGTTCATATTCATCGGGAAGAGAAGTCAAGAGCAACATGGCCTTATCTTCATCCTTGAAAGATTCTTCAAGATTTATCAACTCAGCTACCAATTTCTTGAACTCAGTAATATGGTTGTACATAGTTGTGCCAGGTTGATATCGGAAGCGAAATAACTTCTTCTTCAAATAGAGTCTGTTTTGGCAGCTTTTTGATATAAACTGCTTCTCCAACTCCTTCCATAATTTGCTTGCCGATTTCTCCATCATATATGGGAACTTTTGCTCTCTGGTGAGACACGAACGGATGATCACACAGGCACTCCGATTGATTCTTGTCCATTCTAGATCATCCATGTCAGCTGGCTTATCTTCTTCAAGAGCAATGTCTAGCTCTTGTTGAAATAGCGCATCCATAACTTCACATTGCCACATAGTAAAGTTATTTGTGCCATCAAATTTTTCCACGTCTATTTTTGCATTAGTTACCACTGTTCTTGTTGAAGACACAGTGGGCCTTGAAGATCCATCTAAAATGGCTGGAGGTGGGTCCTTAGTCTCCGTCGGTGTAGTCGAGGAATTTTTAGACATTTTTCAAAAAAAAAAAAAAAATCTCAAAAAAAAATATATACCAAGATCCCTGTTCTCAAAAAATCTTTTCTGATGTGGAAGATCAGTAAGTGCTGCAACCACAGAGCATACTTAGAATTTTAAGAGAGTCAAGTCTATGATACCAATTGTTGTTCGGAAGCGAATTAACCGACGGTTCGACCAATGCAAAAATAGAAATAACGAATTCGAAAGAGAAAGAGAACAACACAAGATTTACGTGGTTCGGCAAATTGCCTACGTCCACGGAGGGAGATTCCAAATTTCCACTAATATGACAAATGTGGAATACAAATAACTCGACCTCACCAAAAAACACTCTTTCTTACAAACTAAAGAAGAACAATTTATAAATGCACTTGAGCACCTCTCCAAAACTCAAGTACTACAAACTCTCCTAAGAGAAAACAAAGGAATTGTTCTCTTCTTCTTGATGTTCTAAAACACAAATGAAGCATGTCTATTTATAGGCCAAGAGAATGAATCACAACCATTAATTTGATTTCCACTTGTATGGTGGAAATTCAAGTGCTCCACTAGAATAACTTTCATCATTTTGTTGCCAAACTTTTGATTAATTGATGCCACTTTTATTCAATGGCCACCAACTTTTGACTAATTGATGCCACTTTTATTTAATGGCCAACAATTATTCAATGGCCAACAGATATCACAGCGGAAGTAGAGTAGATCGTAAAGGCCTAAGATAGATATTTCCAGTTCTGTCAGATTGAGAAGTGATGTTACAGTTGCTAATCAAGATCGCAATTGCTGTCTCTGACAGAGAGACACTACCGCTCTCACGTCGCCTCTCCTCTGTTGTTCTTTCTCTTCAATAATGGTGGTAGGTCGATATGGGTGTTTGGAGATGTAATATTTACATTGGTTGGGGTTGGGTTGATGTGGTTTTGGCTAGTGGTTGTGGCGTTGAGGTGGAACGAAGTGGTAGTTGATAAATGTATTTTATACACTTATTTATGCAAAAATAGAGTTTTATATGTTTGTTTTAGAATATTCGCTATTCATTCGGTACATATTTGTTTATATTTCAGAAAAGTAATCCAAAGTTGAGGAAATTATGCAAATATGGAAGAATTGGATCATTATTTGGAGCTAAATTGTAAACATGAAGAAATGCAACGAGCCAATTGAAGAGAACAAGAAAGAAAAGTGAGAAATCAAAAGTATAGAAACCAAATTGTCACAATTGAAAGTTGGAGAACTTAAATGTAAATAAAAGAGTACCAACTTAAACAAGATCAAAAGTTAAAATTGCCCTTTACTTGTCGAACCACGCAACCACAAACTACATAACAGCGCGATCGCGCAATGAAACTGAAATCAACATAACCGAAAATCGAATAACTATGAGGCCAAGGATCTTTGAACTGCAGGCTACGTGCCTTTACGGCTGAGCCGACTGTTGGGCTTTTAAAGCTAAATTCAACAGGTTTCACCTTAAATCACCTAGGCTTCGCTAAAATCTATATATACATGTTGTCTTGCACGAATTAAAGGTTCCCAACTTGTGTGCTTTCATGCCAAATTGCTGTTCAATTTTTCGAGGGATCAACGCGAAGCCAAAAGTAAGATTAAAGATACATTAACAAGGAGATGAACGGGGTAATCACTTTTCATTCTTCTTGTAATTTATTTTCATTCATGTATCACGTTTAGTGTTGAGAATTGTGATGAAACTTTAATTTCCTGAATTTATATTTTGACTTTCGTTTAATTTATATAATTCATGGGTTTGAGTAATTAAATTGTGTTTTTTTATCTTATGCAAATTTATAGCCAACTTTTGCATAACCGTGTTATGTTTTCTTATATCGAGAGAGTAGGAGAACGTTAGACATATTTAATTATCACAAGGTCCGATAGAAGATAGAGATATGCCACATATTATCCTTAAGAAGTTTTCACAAAACTAAAATGCATTCATCATAAAAATATAGTCGAATTACATTTTAGAAAAATGTTTTTAATGCATCCTTTAGAAAGGACTTAAATAACATTAAGAACACGAATTTTCAAAATCCCATGAATTATAATTAAACAATTTAGTCAAAATATAGAGGATAGAGTTAAAGTGGATTCTCAATTTCCAAATGCTTGCTTTTATTTATTTTAAATCAATTTTTTATTGTTTTCTTAGTTTAATTCTTAGTTCATATTCATTCAAACAAATCACTATTGAATTTGTTCGTTCCGGTTAAAGAATTTGACCTAATATACAATTTACTCAATCATTGTGGGTACGATATCTAGACTCTAAAGTCTACTTTATTATTTGTGCGATTCGTACACTTGCAG
Source organism: Ligustrum vulgare (assembly GCA_963555705.1). Lineage (NCBI taxonomy): Eukaryota > Viridiplantae > Streptophyta > Magnoliopsida > Lamiales > Oleaceae > Ligustrum > Ligustrum vulgare. The sequence continues at coordinate 22,583,731 of OY743177.1, read as the reverse complement.
ACCACAACAACTTTTTGGCGTCGTTGCCAAGTATTATAGTTTAAATTTATTTTTAGGTTACGTTCACTATTTCAGACTTTTATTTGCTTTATTTTTATTTTGATTTTTAATTTTTCGTTTTTATTTTGACATTTGGTTACCCACCATAATTCTAAACCTCCTTGTGTTTGGTTATCTGTCAAGGTGTATTTGATTCTACCATTGACTTGCAATTAACAATCTCTACCTGGATTATGAAGACATGCTTAGAGAATATCCAAGCTGTAAATTTTGTTACAAAATACATTGTAATAGAGATTGCTTGCTTCCGAGTAATAGTTTGATCACTCCAAACTCATAGTGTTTAGAGAATACTTGAAATGTCGACAAAAAGCAATCTACATGTCAAATGAAAGTCACATGCTCTTTGATGAGTTTGTACCGAACGATTGGAATGAGAACAACAATCTTGTGAGAGATAGTCCTCCACTATGGAGTGAATGGGTAATTGCAAAATAATATCGTTAGCTAGCCAAGTTGGATGAAGTTAATATGCGTGTGGGAGATGCCATATATTGGGACGAATTTCAAAAGTAGGGATATAATCCAGTAGAGAGAATTAACCAAAAAACTTGCCATTGCCATTGGAGTTTGAGGAAGGACTAGCCATCAATCCAAGGATGAGTCGATTATTAAAGAAACAAGTGAAAAAAAAAAAAAAAAATCAATTACAATGGAGCTAAACAAAGATGTGGTCATCATTGAGGAAAAATCAATTTACATGGTTTTGACTTTGTTGATTGCCATAAAATTGATTTTGTGAAAAACCAATGAGGAGATGGAAGTCTTCGTAGTTGAATTTAAATTGGATGAAAAAGACGGATCCTATAATATGGAGCAGGCAATTTCAAGTTTTGGAAACTAAATGAGTAAAACAAAACCAAACAAAAGAAGATGGGTAGGGCACCCAAAGCTTTCTTTAGACCTCCTTGATGATTCTTGCCATGAAGTCTAGCTCAAGACTATATATGAAACGCTTATTGGGAGGCAACCCAATTTCTCAAACCCTTTTGTTTAATTTGTTTTATCTATTGTTTTTCATGCTTAATATTGCATTTTTACATATTAGTGTGCTTAGTATGCATACAATTCCATGTTAAGTGTTTTAAGTTTTGTTTATGGTCTAATCTTGCATGTTAAAGCATAAGGAGTATTTTGTTAAATTTCTTGCTTTTAAGTTATTCATTGTTTGGCATTACATTTATTGTGTTAATATGCTTAAGGTGCATGCATGAACATGTTTTGTGTCTTAAGTGTTACTGCATTAGTAGTATTTTTAGTTTTCAATGCATTTTTGTTTGCATAACTCATAGTCACAATCATCAACATGACACTTTAACTAAGGACATGAACATGATATTTTGAAGTTGGTTGCACGCATAAAAAGGGATTTAAAAGTCGAAACGAAGTAAAAAAAGCATAGACAAATCTAGGCATTCTGCCCAGATTATGCCTACGCGGCCAGGTAGGCAATCCCACACGCCTATAATGTGGGCAAAATGTCCAAATTATATAGGCATACGGTTTTTCATTTATTTAACAACTTAAACTCATTTTCGCTCCCCTCCAAATCACTTTTTAATGCATTCCCCAACATTCACACATGACATTGGGTCAAATTCATCATTGTTAACACTTGCTAATCACAAAAGGTATGAATTTTCCTATAACCTTCGGTTTTTATCAAAAAAATTGTGTTCATGTTCTATATAAAATCTGAACTTGAGTATGATTAGTGTTGGGACTAAGATTGATGTTGGATTGTTTATCTCAAGTTAAATATGAAAAACACAACAATCTAAAGACACAAGAACACTATTTTTAAAAATACATGCAACATCACTCAAACCATAACCATATCACGCTTATGCCTTCAATCTTAACGAAACACAAATCAAAAAGATCAAAGGAATTATGTGCTACATTTAAATCAGTTCAAGAGGAAACTAACGAGTTTGCAGGTAAAGCATTTGTAGATCCTTGCAGTGGATGCACGTCCAGGGAAACAGAGGAGGATCCAGACAGTAAGAATGAACACATTGAATCCGACAGAGTTGACACCTAATGAGAAGATCCTCAGGTTCCCGACTAAAGCATTGATAACAAACTGGTGTAACTGATGGCTACATAATACCAAAGAACAAAGAAAATATTGAGTTAAAAATAATACAATAATATGTAAAAGGATCATCTCCAAATTGGTTACATATTTGATATCGACTACTTAACGTAGTTCAAATACCCGAGCTCAGGTTAATGAGGGATTGCAAGTTACCATGAAATGTTCAAAAGCAGTCGAAGTGGCAAAATGATAGAATAGATAATTAAGGTTCAGATGAACTTTTACCACATACACACATGACACATAGACACTATAAAGGGGATAGATTCAGAGCTATCTTTAAGAAACTGGAAAGAGTCATACTATTCTATCCACTACATTCTACCACACTGGGTGCCACCCCCCTCACATAGGGAGTGAGGATGCTAATTATGAGACTGATCCCACACCCACCCATGTGAGAGGGGGCATCCGGTGTTAGAATGGGGTGGGTAAAGTAGATTAATTCAACTGGAAAATGTCCAATAACTTACATTAGCGGGAATGGTGTGTACATCATCGAGAAGGATGTAAGCATCCATTTTTGCACGGTCATGTGGAATGGTTTGTGAGTATATTTTTTGATCAGAAGAAACTGCATCTTCCAATTTTGTGATGCTGGCAAAACTACACTTGCACAACGGACATGTTGAAGTCTTTCCCCTTGAAGCCTATGAAATATAAAAATCAACAAACAATATCAATGAAAAAGGAAAATAAATTAGGTAGTTATGATCATGGTACAAACCAGGAAACTGGTAATCATTGATACGGAATATATCAGGAAGTTGTAAAAATTGATTCTATTTAATGTACTGCTGAAATGGGTGGTGTACCAATTACCATGAACAAAGAGTAGACCAAGCCTGTAATTTGAAAAAGATATTAAAAGGCATGACCCACATTGTCCAAAACTACTGTGTACTTTTAGAATCCTTATGGCAATAAATTTCAATATCACATAATCAGATAGATGATATTTGAAACTGGAACTAGTTTTTCAGAGTCCACAAAGGAAGCCCAGTGCAAACAAGCACAAAAGAAAATCAAGATGCTTGCTGATGCACTAGGTTGTTTAACATTTGAGAGAATCTTTTATCACACATACAGTCTCTTGAATCCCCACGGGTGCGGAGAAAATATATGCATCCTTTTACAACGTGTAAGTATAAAAGACCACCAAAAAGAAAAGAAACAGAACAGAACAAGCAGTGCTGCGGAAGTGAAATACTGAATAAGCAGATTATGCATACCATTTGATCTGCCCAGGTCTGGATGCATGAGAAACAAAATCGGTGACCACATGGGAGCACCCCTCTTGTTGAACTAAAATTTGTCCAACAGATAACACATGATAACTCAGATGATCGATGAAGTCTGGTGCTAAGGTCAGTGTCATCTAGAACCTCATGCACAGCTGTATGACAATCATTTGTAGTTCTGTGAATGAAAGATGGAACATCCTCTACACATAAGTTCTGACGATCATCATCATTCATATTTTCAATTTCTTCGACACCATCTAAAGCTTCATTATTAATTTGCCGACTCCAGGATTGACTTTGATCAGATGCATTAATAAATTCATCTTCACCCCTCTGAACATCTGCATCATTATGTGAAGCCCCACTGCCATTATTCTCAGAAAATACTTGTGCAGGTTTGCAGTCTTGCCTGATATCCCCAGCAAAACCTAACTTTTTAACCAGTCTACGATCTATAGGAGGTTCAAATGAAGTAGATTTTCCCTTTTGCAATGAAAGTGCTTGCTTTGAAGAGCTTTGTTTGTCAGGCTATTCAGGAAGCAGAAAAGTGAAAATGCATCAAGAAGTAAAAATTTGGTGCAGATAGGATGGTTTGACAATATAATGTTGCAAAACAATCATGTATATTTGGGCATTGCCCAAGTAAGGGGAGCTTCGAGTCAGAAAAGCTCCAAAGTCAAGTCAATTGCCGTAAATATAGACAAAAGCGTTAGAGAAAAAGACTGATGAAAGGAACGTGACAACTAAACCAAAAAGATAAAGAGATATCACGTACTATAAGAATTTTGATACATCATGTAAATCATTATTCAAAGTAGGTTATAACAAAATAATAAACAAGAGTATTGAGAGTATAGATCATATATCATAGAAAAAAAAAAAAAAGAGTCGGATTTCATACCTTCAACATCATGGAGCCTGACATCTGAAGCTTGTCAAGATAATGACTGTTACTTCCAGACTGATCCCGCCTTGAACTTCGTTTGATTATTTTCCGTTTTTGTCTCTTCAAACCATAAGTGTTTTGCCTCAACTCAGAAGACAAATCCTGCAATAATCGGCATATGAAATCTGCTGTTGAAATCAATAGTCATGGGAAAATAATAAACAAAGTTGTGACAGCAGCAAAAGTAAGTCAAACTTTCAAGTAGAATTCTCGTTTCCAAATATGATTGCAGAGGTTGCATTTTTGTTCAAGTTGAAAAGTAAAACATAACAAATTACTTATTTTGAGAGTAACACAATGAAATAAATCACTGTACTTAATTCCAACTTTAACCGATAAAAGTTATTTAGGGTGTGTTTGATTTTGTTTAAAAAGAGTTTTTTGTGGTTTTGAATAGTGATTTTTAGGAAAATGTGTGGTTAAAAAGTAGGGAATCTTTTTTTGGTTTTGTGTAATATACCCCTGTTTGGCCCTCATCATTTGGGAAATAATGTGGTTTTGAATAGTATTTTTGAGATAATAGATGGGTAAAAAATATTTGAAAAGTCAAATATTGTGGGTTTGACTAAAATGAATGGTTGAGATTAAGTTTTTTAAAAACTTGAATTTAAAAAAATGGGGCCAAACATGGGCAATTATTTTATTAATAAATGTATGGTTGAAAAGAAAAAAGAGAAAAACATGGTTTTTGAATAATGAAAATCAAACTAGGGCTTATTCTAAAACTAACAAGCAAAAGTTTTAAGCTTAGCGAAACGTGCAAATGACCATATTGCCATCGCAAATGAGGATATTAGTTGCAGAAGAAGAAATTGCACCAGAAAGAATAAATTGAAAAAATACAGCATGAAATGTTGAGTGATTTTCTAGGCTCCTCAAAATGATGGCTTTGTTTTCTGTTGAAGCAAGAAGCATTACTGTCCATATAGACACCATCATTTCTACTTTTTTTTTTTTTTTTTTTTTTTTTGCAGAATATCTACATTAGTGGCCCTCATTAATAGTCATTGCCCTGAACTGGTAGCACTTGCTCACAAGCATAATACATGTAAAAACACCCAGATAATGAAAATGAAATTCAGTTATTATTTACCAATGAATGTGGGAAACACAAGAAGGAAAGTATGTTCAACCAAGACCATAAATCACATTAGAAAAAACCATAATATAGAATGAAAATGAAGATCAGATTGCTACCTTATTTAACAAAGATGTATCAATAACAAAGACATCATCAGTCTCTTCACATTCAATATCGATCACATGTCGCTTAGCATTATTACATGTTTTGGATTGAAAACCCTCTTTGTTATATCCCAGGGAGATGTCCAAAAGTGGCGACCTCATTTCTTCACCACTGAAAGAAATCACGGACAAAATATACACCTGAACAACTAGCAATAGAATTGTAAAAATATCAAAGAGTTTATTAAAATTCAGTTACTACTCACCCAGGCAACAAGCCATAAGTGCAAACAATATCTACTATCTAGTGAACAAAGATGTAGATCCCATCATTATATGATTTTAAAGATGAACTTGCTACACATTAGCTCAGTTTTATACATTACATGCATAAGAGCTTCTTGGACATAAGCATATAAAGAATCGTTTTTACTTAAGTTCAGCATAAATAGTGATCACGCTCCGCCCAGAAAAGGTGGCAGGCAGGGGGGATTTTGTGGTGGAATTTTTAATTGAATTTTACAAAATCCCTTAACAAGGCAAGGAACACATGCAAGGTTTTTTGAATTATTTAAGAACTTAATGCGTGTTCGGGGGAACATGTTTGGGTACTTGAAGTGGGATTTGAGAAACTCCAATAAAAAGTAATGCCAATTTCCATATGTTACACATTTTTTAATGTGTTTTACTGCCATGTGCTCCTGAAGTTTTTTTCTATCAAGCTTCTCCATCAGTCACCCAAAGCATAAAAAATTAACAAATACAAGAAAAGTAAACAAGATAATATGAAAGACAAACTCCATTCATGTATTCTATATACTAGTATATGTTCGAGTGTAACCTGTCTTAAGTTCTTCATATTTTTCCAAAACGTCGGAGTTCAGATAAAATGAACACAAACATAAATCAATTTGACAGCACTCATAGAGCACAGAAACTTAAAGAAGAAAAGTAACTTTATAAGTACTTTGAATGGCATAAAACTTTTTGATCATGGACCTTTTCAAAATATTTTGTAGCCAAAAGAATATTTAAGAATTCAAGTTCCACTTCTGCCCTCTCACTGCTTATATCCAACCAAACTATGGCCCTAATTTTTCATAATATCATTGAAATTCGAAGTTCGAAAACAAAATAGACACCTCTTAGTTTTTTCTTGAAGTTCAAATCCGATGTAATGAATCCCTAAAAAAAGTTGTTGGTAGAAACATCGAATGCATCAGAACTACAAATTATTTCTATTACGTACTCAGGAAATTAATATTCAACTCAAGCCAGGTTATCAAATTACCAAATTTGATAAAGTTGTGCAATTCATGAGTATGAATATGACTCTACAATGCAGAAAATCCATGTGAAACCAAGTTACAAAATTCACCATACCACTGAAAAGTGTAGGGATGCTCTGGCACGCGCCTTCCTTTCTTTACACATTCCTCAATCCAGCAGTGGTTAACTATTAAAGTCTTGAACTCCTTACCAAGTTCATATTTTCTCCCTTCATATTTCCAACACACCTATCCAACCCAGCGGATCAAAAAATATATATGTTAATCAGCCCGAAATTAGCAAAATAAAAATTACTTACAAATATATATAAATGAAAATATTATACAATACGAATTTTAAATCATACCAAATGCGTAACAGATTGATTCATAGAACCAACATAGCTAGCGCCTGTCTTAGATATTAATTTGATGAGATTGAATCGCTCGGAGCCCTGGTAACCACTCACTGTAGCTATCACTGATTCCATACCTTTAATGGGGAAATGCAGGGTCCCTGTAATTAAAAATAAATAAATAAAAATACCCACCAAAATGGATTAGAAATCCAGAGTGAATTATTTGAACTTCCAAATAACAAAAAAAAAACATGTCTTGCATCGACACAGGGAGCTGGAATCAAACCCTAACATAGATTGATAATCGAATCTTGAGGCGCATAACATTTTCATATGCATATAATCATGCAAATATGTGAAAAGGGAGTGACAAATTGACCTTTGGATTGATGTTGAAACGAGTTGTCTTCCATGGTGAGGATAGGATTGGATTGGATTGGATGTGCCGTTAGGGGAGGCTTCGTGCCGGGAAAATGAAAATTTTGAATTGACCGTGACCTTTATTGCTGCAGGTTAATAGGATTTGCCTGTAGCGGACGGAGATAGAGGGGGCAAGGGGGCGACCGTCCCCTCAACATTGTTCGCTGGTCCACTATTTCTAGTTAATTTGTAATATATTTTTCAGTTTCGCTCCTACAAAAATTTGGACTCGCCCCCGCAAAATTTTGAAATTTTTTATTTTTATTTCCATTAATAAATATTGACCCAATAACTTACACTTAAAATTTAGGGATAATTGTATAGATTACTTACTTTAGATAATAAAACTGATTTTTACTACCCAAATAAAAAATTTTGAAAAATACTTCATTGTTACTAAAAAAAATTGAAAAGTATCATAGGTATCATACTGTGATACTAACATATTTGAGAAGTATCAAAAGTATCAGATTGTGATACTTCACGTGATTATGAAGTATTTTTCAGTTTTTATGATTTTATTATAAGTAATTTTCAATTTTTATAAAATTTAAGTAAATTTCAATTTGATCCGTAAAAGTAGTGTAATTATGTGAATAGCCCTAAAATTTAACCATACAAAAATCTTAGACCTAAACATAAAGATCCAATAGTTACTTAAATAAATAAATAGCCCAAATTCAAAACAAAAACAAATGACCCAAATCAATTACCCAAAAATATACTCAGTTCATATAATCTTGTATCGCCTAATCAGACTACACACCTCAATCATCACAACCCAGAACCCTTGGACTCATTCTTCCTTAAATCGACTCCTCTCCGCAGCTCCGCCACTGCCAACGCCGCGAGTCCGGTTACTCCGCCAACGAAAACTCAACTTCAAATCTATAGATAAGATGGATGGGATGGATTATTGAACAATGTGAAGTCATTTTGTACTTCAAGACACATTGACATTCCTGATATAACTTCTTTATATAGAGCAGGTCGAGTGAGGATTTCTAAACAAAAAGATCATTTCACTTAACAACATCATTACAAAATTAACTTGTCTATTTTGATACTCAAAATTATCGTTTCGAATCCTCTTAGTTAAAAAAAAAATTTCGAGGCCCCGTATTTTCGCCCCCGCAAGATTAAATTCCTGGCTACGTCCCTGTTTTTAATCATACACATTTTTCTTTTTCAATTTTCAATAATTACTTTTTACTTTAAAATCATAAATAACACAAGTTTATAAACAAAAAAATATTACCAAACAGACCTACACGAAGTCATATATATAATATAAATTTACCATAATATCCCTTTTACATAATATATTATACAAGTCCTCAAAAATATTATTTTAAAATGATTTTAGTTTACAACTCAGATGTAATTTGTAGCGCCTCGAGTTCTAAATACCCGGTTCGTCACGTCATCGTCTGATCTAACTTTTCAAATAATATTTTAACGAAAGAAATAACTGAAATTCATTTTTGGCAACATTAAATAAACTGTAATGGTCGATAAAATTGAAAACATTTATGAAACCATTCGAAATAATAAATCGAGCCATTAATATTGTAAAGCAATTGACAACGTCATAATTTCTCAAATAACTGAAATTCTCAAAATTATCCAATATTTGGAAATACGGAAATCATTAAAATAAGGTTTTCAACCATTTAATGTCTCAATCATCCATCACTTGCCACCCTCTCCAAGATCTGCAAATATTGTTAAAATAGATATGAGCATTTCATAGAAATACTCAGTAGACTCATCGTCCATTAATTAATCTACAATACAATTGATCACATAAATGCAGGCTCTTTAGAAACATAGAGTGTGAGTAGTCTCTTCTTGTGCATTTAAGCACGGGGTTTCTCTTTGAAAATCATAGGCTCTTTAAAATCATCGGGTGTGAGTAATCTCGTCTCGTGCACTTAAGGCACGTATGTTATGCATAACATCATCATTTATCTTGCAAGATATTCTCTTCTTTCTTTCTCATGTATAAAGCAAGTAAGTTATGACAAGCATAACAACATAATTATTTCCGAAGAAATACATTCTCGTCTCTTTTCATAAAATTGACTTTCATATAAGTCACATAACATACACATTCACATGCAATCATAATTTAAATCAATTAATAGGGGCGAGTCTACCTTAAACTTGACGAGTGCAAAGTTGAGCGGGAAACGACTTCAATTCTTTAATTCTCCGTACGCTTCGTCTAGCCAATTAGAAAATAAGTTAAATTAGTCTTTTGAAATTTATAGTTTAAAAATGATAATTTACAATTTAAGGATTGAAATTGATGATTTGAAAGTTGAGGGACTAAAATAAATAATTTTAAAGCTTGAGGGACTAAAATGTAAATTTTCAAAAGTTGGGTCGAAGCTCAAAATGATATTAAATTGTAGGGCTTGAAATAAGTGATTTTAAAAAAAATGAAGGGCTTATTAAAATCGTTTGGAACTTAAGGGGCTGAAATGATAGGTTTTAAAACTAAATGACTGAATTAAAACATTTTAAAACTTTGAGGGACTGAAATAGATAACTTGTAAAACTTGGGCTTAAAATCAAATGAATTTAATCTATCGGGACTGAAATAAAATGGGTTTGATACTTGGGGGCTAAAATAATAACTTTTGAAAATTGGGGACTAAAGTGTAAATATTTGAAACTAAACTATATATAACATATATACATATAACATATATCCATCTCACTCTCAAAACGGCGACGCAGTGGCGGAAGAGGTGACCCGCGATCCACGTCGTCAGGCGGCGACCCGGCGGTGATACCGCCGTCGAGGGGAGGCGGTGTATAGGTGACTGTGGGTGTGTCAAAAGAATGAAGTTTAGGGTTTGATTTTTGGCTGTAAGGTCGCGGTTTTGGGTGGCGGTGATGGTCGTGATTCGGAGTTTTGCCGGCGAAAATCCAGCCATCAATGGGTCGAGGTTCATGTAAGGTTCTGGGCTTGTTTTATTTCTTGGTTTTGGGTTGGACTTTGGCTTATTGATGGGGATGGTTGGTTCGAAAATGGGTAGTGGTTTGGTCGTGGTGATGAAGATGATGGTTCGAATGAGATTGGGCTCAAAATGGGGAGCTACGAAATGGGCAGTGAGGTTGAGGTTGTGCTGAAGATGGTTTGGAGGTGAGTGGTTGGCTGTGTGCGGTGGTGGCTGAGGTGGTGATGATGGAATTTTTGCTGCATGTGGGTTGTGGTTTTGGGTGGTGATGATGTTGCCGGTGGAATGGGTTGGGTTGGTGCAGTGGTGATGATTCAAATGGTGATTGGAGCTTGGTCAAGCTTGCTGTGAAAGGTGGTTCAGCTTGATCGAGCTTTGGATGGGTTGGTAATGGTGGTGATGACTGGTTCAGTGGAGATGGAGGTGGCTGCTGCATTTGGTGGTTGAGTGGTGGTTCAACTGTGATGTGTTCAGATGGAGTAGTTGGTGGTGGCTGCCGTGATGTTGGCCAGGCTTGATGGATTTGGGCTGTGAATTTGTTTGAGGTAGTGATTTGGGTGATTCCAGTGTAGTGGTACTGGGTTGGAGGTGATGCTTGGGTTTGGTGTATCATGGTTGTGGGGGTGTGGTGATGTATAAAGAGGGATTGGGAAAGAATATGATGAAATGAGCTTGACGTAAATTGGGATTAAAAATGATTTTGAAAATAATAGTTTAAATAAATAATTAAAATAATAAATTTTTGGAAATTCGGAATTTAATTAAAATCGAATTGACTCGATATTTCTCGACTTGGCTAGACGAACGCGTCACAACGTTAACGTAAAAATGGGTGAGATCGCAGCGGCACGTTTTTCAAAACTTTGAAATAATTATTAAATTGCGTAATATTCTCGGTCGCTACATAATTTGATATATATGATTTTATTTGATTTTTGTTCACTTATAGTAGCACCCCCTCAGTTGGTATCGGAGTTATATGCACAGATCTAAAGAATAAATATTATATGACAAACAAAATATATGTGATACATACACCAGAATTTATAATTACACGAACATTAATATTATATGATAATTATAAAATAAAAATCTTATGAACTTTAAAAGATTTAGAAAAAGAGCCTTTTTGTTTTTGATAAAAAAATCAGGTTTTTATCAAAGTCAAAGTCAACAATTAATTACAACCATATATTTAATGAGTTCACAACTTTTTAACCACGCATCTCATCATATTTTATCAAAATTCTCTAAAAATCAAAATTTAATATCTATCAATTGAGGCAAAGAAGAAATTTTGAAGTGTCCAATTATTTTAGATCAAGAAAATTTTAAATTTCGAGAACGAAATTATTTTAAGGTGGTAGGGTTGTAACGACCGAGAATTTTTCGTGACTTATTTAAATATTATTTAAAACATGTCGCTATGACTTATCCTATTTATTTTTTTAAAAAGAATGTTCGTCTAGCCTCGTATTTCGAGTCAATATATGAAATCGAGTCCAAATCGATTTTAAGCCAAATTTCGAATTTCTAAAATTATTTAAATCCAAAATTATTTTTAATTCCAAAATTTAATTATTTTAATTCCTAAAATTATTTTTTAAAATCAAATTTTAAATTTATTTGTGATATTATTCAAAATTTTATTCTTAATACAATTCTTGTCCCGTTAGAAATCATAAATTATTTGCTATCTTAATTGAGTCCAAATTTTAAATGTTTTAGTCCAATCCAACTTATCGAGCCCAAATGTTTTTACCAGTCATTAAAGCCCTTTTAACAACCCAATCATTAAATTCTTGGCCCAACTAAATCAACAACTTCTTTTCCAAGTATTTCCATACGCAGCCATATTCAATTCCAAAAATTCTCACAATTTTTCATGAATCAAGATTTAACCTAAACTACCATGTTTAACACATATATCAACTATTAATTGGATTTCTAACCCTTGCATTCACGAACCCAAAACACCATAGCTGATTCTCTCACAAACTGCCGACTGCCAACTTCAATCCACCAATGCTGCTACTCTGTCTTCACCATTATCAACCACAGTTGAATCAAAACAAACCTCCATAGCCGACTACTTTCCATCCACCGGCGATACCCAAACCAAAGACTCTCCACTGTCGAACAAACAATTCTGCCCCAAACCAAGAAACGTTACCACCTCCACCTCTGAATTTCAAACCACCAGTTAACCAATTCATCAAGCAGCCATCATCTGAATCAAACTTCCATTGTCTGCAATCCAACGAATCACCATCAAATTTGCAGATCACCAATTCAATCATAGACCACCGAGTCATCAGCCCAACTCCCCTGCAACTACAACTGCTCAACACCACCTCCACTGCAATAGCCAAACAGCTGCCAAACCCAACCACCTGCACAACCCCTTCAACGCAGCCAGTCAACCCATCTTCAACACCTCACATCTTCCTCCAATCAATTTCACAACCTACTGCAAACTCACAAACCAGTCTCCTCCATAGCCACGGCCAATCCACCATGAACACCGCCACAACACCACCACATCATCACCATCCCCTGCAACCTTCGCACAACCATTTACTGTCTTCACCATCACAAACCAAACGCCCACACCAAACTTCAATCCCCAATTTGCAATCAACCGAACCTCCGCAACCACCGCCTGGACCACCACAACCGCCACTGCCCAACTCAAGAAATCACTCAATCTGCTCAACCCACGAAAATCAAAAATTCAAAACCCACAACCAAGAATCAAATTAAGCCCAATTACATACCTTCATCGCCGGAATCGCAACCTCCCAAAAACACCTGAACCCAGCCTCGAGTTACTCTCGGTTTCGCACCCAAAATCAGCCCAAAGTCCATATTTTCCACACACCCATGCTCGTCCCATCGCCGCCATGTTTCGGCGGCGTTATCGCCGACCTCGCAGTCGGCGGTGTGAACCAGGGAGAGGGCTCCCGTCGCCGCTGCATCGCCGTTTGAAGAGAGGGTGAGAGAGAGAGAAATTGTGAGGGAGAGAGAGGAAAGTGATTTGTTTTAATATTTTATTTTTCGGAAATTGCGTTTTAGTCCCCTAAGTATTAAACTCTTTTATTTCAGTCCCTACAACTTTAAATGTTTTAAATCTTACTTTAAGTTTCAAAAGTTATCTATTTCAGCCCCAAGTTTGAAAAGTTATTCAATTCAGTCCCTTTTGGTTTCAAATCAATTATTTCAGCCCTATAGTTTAATATTCGTTTTGAGTTTCAACCCAACTTTCAAAGTATTCATTTAGTCCAACAACTTTCAAAAGTATTCATTTTAGACCCCCAAGTTTTAAAATAATCGTTCCAGTCCTCAATTTGTTATAAACAATAAATTTCTAAAGAAAAATTTAACATATGAGCTAGACGAGGCGCTTGGACATTTAGAAGAACAACGTGAATTTTCTTGCTCAACTTTCAGACTCGTGATTTGAGGTAGACTCGCCCCCATTAATTAGTTTAAATTATAATTCCATGTCTTATGTGAAATTACGTGATTTACATGCTTTGATGCATGAGACGAGAAAAGAATATCTCTTATGAGATAAATGAGAAATGATGATGTTATGCATAACTTATGTGCCTTAAGTGCACGAGACGAGACTACCCACACCCTATGATTTTACGAGCCTTGATTTTGAAAATAAAATAGCCCAAGAATATGATGATGATGTCACTATATGATTGCATAATTACGTGTTCAATTATTTTGTAAATTAATTATTGGCGATGAGTCTACTGAGTATTTTTCGAAATACTCATTCCATTATTTTAACAGTTTTTGCAGATCTCGGAGAAGGAGGCGAATGAAATGGGAGCGGTGGCAAATTAAATAAATGATGATGTTATTAGACAATTTTACGAATGTTACTCGTTAAATTATTTATCGTTAATTTCATTTAAATAATTGGGATTAAGTTTTTACGAATTGTTCTTTATTTAAATTAATCAAATTTTCGCTGAAGTTTTCAAATGATGAATGTGATGCTTTGAATTAAATTTATTTTCCGCAATAAAGTCAGTTTTAAAGGACGAAGTGGCGTCCCGGGCTCCGCGGAATTCGGGACGTTACACTCTAACATTGATTTATTATCAAATATTCATACTCTGGAATTTTTGAATGACATCAGATGTTCCAGGGTGCTTGAGTTAAAGTTGAAGGTTGGTATTCTCTTTATGTTATTACGGAATATTGATCATTCTTCTGGGCTGTGTAATGGAACTAGATTGATCATTACAAGACTTAGAAATCAAATTTTAGAAGCAAAAGCTATCTTAGGTCACGAAGCGGGGAATAAAGATTTCATTACAAGAATGATTTTAACTCCATCCGATCCAAGATTGTCTTTTAAGTTCTGAAGAAGATGGTATCTGTTAATTATTTCATACGCTACGACCAATAAGAGTCAGGGTTAATCTCTCTCTCTCTCTCTCTCTCTCTCTCTCTCTCTCTCTCTCTCTCTCTCGTGGTGTTATATTTGAAAAGAATCAGTTACGAATTGTACAGGATTGAAGATGTTAATTTGTGATAGGGATATAGTACCAACCAATTCAACGACAAACGTGGTGTTCAAAGAGGTGTTTCAAAATCTTGATTAACTATGTTTTATTTTTTTCATTATCAATGAATAATAAAATATTATTAATATTATACTTTTTTTTTACTATTACAATGAAAAATACTCTTAAAATATTTTAAAATAACTATAATGAAAAATAAATGTTGCATCGCATTGGTGATTTATTAATTTGTTTATAAACGGCCATATGTTAACATCTTCGTGGCGCCCCAAATTCATTTCCAATTTTTCATTCATTTATTTATTTTCCCGCCATATCTTGATTTTTCAAACGAATAAAATAATATTTTATCCATTCGCTCTAAATATAAACTTGAACTTTAATTTTTAAAGTATAATTTGACATTATTAAAAATAAGTATTTTTCTCTAAAATATCATTCGTAATTTAATTTAGAAGAAAACAAAATAAACTAACTATAATATAAAAACTTTATAGTTAGTAATTGATATAAAACCATTTGTTAAAATAGGGAACAGAGAACAGATAGCGGAAGATAGCCGGGAATTTGTTATTTAAAATATTTAATTATTTAAAATCAAATAAAACTACCTAAAAGTAGTTGGACCTTTTTTGGGTTTCCCTGGTGAAAGGCTCGTGAACCACGGTCTGTTACCCAGTACACAATCGTCCTTTCATTTGAGAGTTCGCACTAACATTCAATTCATGCATTGTCACACCTACAATGCAAAACTAAAAGAACTAACTATCAGCAAGCAACATATACATGATCATATGCATGAGTTTCGATTCATTTTTTCACAATTATTTCATTTAGGCTCCTTACCTTTTCATTATCTCAGTTTATCCACATTTTCTACTTGGGGCCGAATCCCACTACGTTGTACCGTATGAGCTCAAATATCAACATGGCAAATAACATGCGCTTTACAATTCCTGTAGTGCATCATCGCCCACCGAGACTCAAGACTCCACAGTTTGTATACATCGTTGCCCACCGAGACTCAAGATACTGCACTGGGAATTATATTATACCAATCTGGCCTAGCATATTATATACGACGTTCGACGTGCCGATCCGCAGTCCCAAAGCCACCAAGAGACCTCCGACACCGCCCATATACTGGCGCTAGACCGCCAACACCCCATCATCGACTACCCTTAATGACCGTCGGGAGTCTCAAGCGAGTGTATATACCCGGACGCGAAGTAAAGAAAGGTACACGTAGGGTGATTCTATTATCATCCACATCATTCTTTTTCCATATACTCATTATCTTTTTATTTACCATTTATGAATAACTTCTTCTAAGTCCACATACTTTACATGTTAATACCCATAAATGCCAACATATATTTCATTCGCCAATGGTACATCATAAGCACGTAATATGGCATTCCAATGAATTCATGTGCGTTAATAACGTATCATATCATCAAATCATATCTCGCATGCTTTCACCATATACAGATAATTGTCATATCATATTCCACTTATATTACACCAACAATATACTTCACATAATCACATAGGAATTAGGAACACATAATAATATAAATATTATGTTTTGCATTGTAGTTGAAATGTTACTTATCTCATTCCTTAAATATCCTAGAGTTCAAGACTTTATTCCTCAATATTTTTCACCACTAATATCGGCTTAGAGTCGAACTAGAATGATCATCACTCATTACCTATCATATATATAAACTATAATTTGGTCACATAATATTATATTATATTTCAACTGATAAATATGAATTAAGATCCAATAAAATTAAAGTGGACTATTTTGCTGTAATATATTTAACTAAAATAATTATAGAAACCAACTTTAATTTAAAGGGATTGACTTGCTTTATTATACCACATAAAGGATTTAATCTAATTTTCATAATCAAAATAATAATCATAGCCATAATATTAATAATGTAAAACTTATTATATATAATATAATATCGAACCGGGGGGGGGGGGGGGTCGACCCCCTCCTCTCTCTCTCTCGTTTCTCCATTTTTTCAAATAGCGATTGTCCCTATTTATAATTTTTATTGAGGACTAAATTGCGATTATTTTATTTGCTCTTTTAGTCCCAAAAAATATAAGATTTATATTTTAGTCCCCATAATTAATAAAAACTCCAAAATGACTCAGATAAATTATAGGGTCATATGAAGTCAAAACAGAGAGTTCTTGGAGCCAATATGAGGTTGTTAACAAGTACTTTGTAATGATATTTTCATAACCTAAAATCGATACCCGAGGTATAAGTTATCGCTCGTCAAAGCTAGCCATTTAAAACTATTTTATTTCGATTTCTTTCAAATGGCTACTTTGATCTTAATTTTCGGTACTCTTATTATCGTCAAAATTGAACTTTCAATATACCATTCTAAAATACCCACGATTTAGTTTCATGTATCCTTGCCGAAACTCAATATGGTCAATTATAGCAAAAGTCGCGACTTGTCAAAATAGACCGTTTAAAACTAAACTTTCGCATGCCAACATTTTTTATTAAAATTTTTGAGACACGTACGTCAACTGAATTCGTGTCTACAATATGCCATTTTGAAATTCATTTAGAACCCTGCACGATGATATTCTCGAATAGTCAAGACAGATAACGAAACTAAGGACTTAGACGTCCTAAAATCATACGCGTAATTTGTCGTTAATTAATATTAAATAATATATATATATATATATATATATATATATATATAGACACACACACACACAATAGTAGTACCCGTGCGTTGCACGGATGCGGTAAGAATTGTATATATAATAGCGTATAAATTTTATTGTATTATATCTTAATTCAGCATTCAAAAAAGAGGTTTAGTTATTGACGTATATTTTGCCTCTTTAATAATTGGCTTTAGAAAGTGCCAGAAAAAAATATCATTCCAAAATAATTGGCCGTAGAAATTGTCAGAAAAAATATTCCGAAATGACCATATGTAATTTGTAGTCGACATTTGCTCACCCTTCTAAGAAGGAAAATGTAAATAAATATATTACAAACAATTACAGCAAACTAAAAGTACGTCGACGTCTTATCTATAGATTAGCTGAAGAAAAAAAATGACGTCAACCTTATGATTAGTAAATGAACAGTAAAGAAGTCTTGCCTCTTTTACATAAGTTATAAGTAATATTAATTATTATTATTATATTATAAGTTATAATTATAAAATTAAGTTATTATTAAGTTATATTATAAGAGAATTTAGAAAAAAATAAAAAGACTCTTTTATATAAGTTAAGTTAAGTTATATAATATGATAGTTAAAAAAAAGACGTCATTAGTAAATGAACAGTAAAAAGGCTTTGCTTCTTTTATATAAGTCAGTTGAAGTTAAGTTTTTATTCAGTTATATTATTTAAGTTATTATGAAGTTATATTATAGGAGGATTTTAAAAAAAAAGAGAGGCTAAAACAAAAAATTATATATATATATATATATATATATATGAGTTAAGTTAAGTTATTATGAAGTTGTATTATAAGAGAATTAAAAAAAAAAAAAAACTCTTTTATATAAGTTAAGTTATTATTAAGTTATATTAGTTAAGTTAAGTTAATATGAAGTTATATTATAGGAAAATTAAAAAATAAAAAATAAATATATATATATATATATATATATATATATATATATATAAGTTAAGTTATTATGAAGTTATATTATAGGAGAATTTTAAAAAAAAATTAAGAGAAGTTTTTTAAAAAAAAAAACTAAAAAAAATGTATAAGTTAAAGTTAAGTTATTATGAAATTATATTATATGAGAACTAAAAAAAATGATGTCTATATTATAGGAGAATTAAAAAAAATTAAAAAATGACATCCTTAAACAAAAAGATGATGTGAGCCTTATGAATAGTAAATGAATAGTAAAATTTATTTCCCTCTTTTATATAAGTTAGGGAAAAAAATAACATCATTAGTATATGAACAGTAAAGAGACTTTGTCTCTTCTATGTAAGTGAGTTAAAGTTAAGTTATTATTAAGTTATATTAGTTAAGTTAAGTTAATATGAAGTTATATTATAGGAAAATTTTAAAAAAAAAAGTATAAGTTAAGTTATTATGAAGTTATATTATATGAGAATTTAAAGAAAAAAATTTAAGAGAAGTTTTTTTTAAAAAAAAATTATAAGTTAAATTTAAGTTATTATGAAATTATATTATAGGAGAACTAAAAAAATAAAACAATAATGATGTCTATATTATAGGAGAATAAAAAAAAATTAAAAAATGACATCATTAAACAAAAAGATGATGTGAGCCTTATGAATAGTAAAATTCATTTCCCTCTTTTATATAAGTTAGGATATATATATATATATTAACGTCAAATGTATATAAACAATTGTTTATTTATTTATTATTATTATTATTATTATTATAACCAATAAGTTTACGGATTAACTTTGATCTATTATTTTTCAACGATGGGACAAATTCTTAGTTTCACTTTGAAGTACACTCCATATACTTCAATCTATATTTTTCCAATTATGGAATCAATAATCGATTTATTTAATCGATAAAATTACTTAAAGTAACATTTAATATTCTTATTTATGTTTCATTGATAATACGTCAACTAAATTTAAAGTCTAATTTAATGTCGAATATGCCCCTTTAAATAAGTCAAATAAATTAAATTTTCTATTTGATTTTCAAATGGGTCCCATTAAATGTGAATAATTTAATATAATAATATGACGAATTTTTGGATCGTCACATTCTCATTGGCCAATTTTTTTGAAAAGTAAAAAACTTCTGGTCAAAAGCTTTGGACTTTAAAAAAAATCAACGAAATGTTGTCAGATCACTATTTATACACTGAAGTAGCGTACTTGTAATATAAAGAAGAATGAGATAAACTGGATAAATATCCCGTTTATAAACAATTTACTAAATAGAGGCTTAGATACCGTCATGGTCACTTAAATTTATTGTATAATAATTCATTATGATCATTCAACTTTATATAGCATTTTAGTAGAGTCACTCGATTAATAAAACATCATTTATTTAAAAGAAATGTGGGCAATTGCTTGCCGACGTGTCCTTTTATCCCCTGTTTAGCGGATATTAAAATTCAATTTTTAGTACATTTAAAAATTGATGAAATGTGTGGTTAAAAAATTATGAATCACATAAAATATGTGGTTTAAATTAATTGTTATTTTGACTTAAATTAAAATCTAATTTTTTATTTATACCAATTATGGGCTTAATATATTCAATTATATCAAAATAAGTAAATAAGGTTATTTCTTTTACGTCAAACACGTCTTCATCTCCATAAAAATATGATTTTTGTCTTTTAAAAGACCGTGTAATTAAAAAGTTGTGGATCTCATGAAATATGTGATTGAGATTGATTGCTGACTTTGACTTTGATTAAAATCTAAATTTTAAGTTGCATCAAATATGGGCTTAATATATTCACTTATAACAAAATAAGTAAATAAACTTATTTTCTTTTGCGTCAAACACGTCTTCATCTCTAAAACATACGATTTTTATCTATTAAAAAATCATGACTTGTTTATTAAAATCTACTAAAAATTTGATTTTTTTTCCAAGCCAAAAATAGGCTCTTGGTGTTTGTTTGGTGCAATTTATTTGAAAATCATTTTTCATCAAATTCATTTCTAACTATTGGGTCTCCTAATAAAATAGTTTTATGGCGGATTCGTAACTTTTTTGTTACACATTTTTAAAAAATAATTAAAAAAAATCATTTTTTACTCAAAAAAATCACCTCCAAACAAACACCAATGGGCCAAAATTATGATAATTAGTGTCTATTTGATTATAGTTAAAATGAGTTTTTTTAATGAATAGTGATTTTTAGGAGAATGGATGATTTAAATTTGGTTGAAAAATGAAATATTGTGGGTTTAACTTTTAATATATGGTTGGGATTGAGTAATGTTGAAAAATGAGAAACTTTAACTCTACATAGCGCAAACTTTCTGCTCATGAATATGGTTAATGCCTCTTCTGAATGCATCAGCTAGAGTAAAAAAAATATTCATCCTCTAACCAAAAAAAGAAAAAAATACGTATTCATTTTAGGCTGCAATTGATAGCGATGATGGAATTTGAATGGAAAGAAAATGAATTCCTGGAATTTTGAATTTTAATGTGTTTGGTTGGTTTAATTTTCTAGGTAGAAAAAGTGGGTAATTTCAAATTTTGTTGTTTGATTGACATTATTTTTCATGAAAAAAAAGAAAAAAAATAGCTATTTAATAAAAAAAAATTACATCTTTTAACACATTAGTACTTGATAATAATAATGTTAATTTTTGAAAAAAAAATAAATCAATTAACAATGACAAAAATGATCAAACTTGATGAAAATGGTACAAGATTTTACCTGAAAAATAAAACCTCCTACTTAGCCAGGAAAATGAATTCCTTGATTCCATGGATAATCGACGCATGAAGTAAAAATATGGAAAATGAATTTTCTAGAACTTTTGTGCAATCAAACAAGGCAAGATGGAAAAAACGGATGGAAACCATTTCTTTTTCCATGGAAAATACGCCTTTCAGACGCAACCTTACATCATTGCCAAGAAGTATTTGGACATCTAAAAATCTGTTTGTTAAAAGTTTATGTTTAATAATATGTTTTTTATGTTTTCGAAGTAAAATACGTAGTTGAAAAATGATGGGAGAAAATATATGTGATTAAAAAATAGTTTGAAAAATTGTGTTATTTAAAAACATGTTTTTTTTAAAGTTTGTCAAACCGAAGCTAGAAATACCAGTTGTTAGAATATATTAGAATATATTATACCATATATTCTATATATTCTGTATATTATATTTATAGAATAGCGTATATTCTGTAATCTCTATATATAGTAGATAGCCTCGTTCTTCTCTTATAAAAGGGACGGACCCTTGTATAGTTTTACACAATTTAATATACAATTATTCATTCTCTATTTTCTCTCTGGCTCTTTATTTTGACATCAGAGCCCTTGAATTTTGTATATTAGTTGTGGAAAATCAATTTGGAGTTCAAAATTTTGAAGAAAATTCAAAAAAAAAATCTCGTGTTCTTCATCTTGTGAGTTTTGTCTTGTTTGTGCCTTTTTCTCGTTCACCCATGGCATCTGCTACGGATATTAATATCACTCGTCTCATTGATGTTTTGGATGGCACCAACTACAATATCTGGTCTCAATAGATGTCTGTCTTTCTTATTGGTCGTCGGTTGTGAAATTTTGTGACTAGGAAGAAAACTGAACCAACGAAAAAGGAAAGCGAATCTCAGTCAGAGTTTGATGAACGTCTTGAGGTATGGGAGGCCACTCACTATAAAATCTTGTCTTGGTTCATTAATACATCTTGTTCGTCGATAAAGAGCCTTCTTCAGAAGTTTTGAAATGCCAAACTTGCTTGGGATTTTTGGCAAATCGATACAATTGCTCTAGTGATGCCACCCTACAATTTCAGTTGGAGTCCAAGTTGTATCAGATGCATCAAGAGCAAAGAATGTGTGAACCGCGAGTTTCGCGGGCAAAACTTTTGCGACTCACGATTAACCCGCTGACCCGTGAAGAAAAAAAAACTATTTTTCTTAAATATCATAACATTGAAAATATTCATTCTTCTACAAACTCTAGTATAACTTCTAAAGCTAAATCCTATTTTTTCTCCCCAATAGCTATGAAGCATAATGTTCTTTGATAGTAGTAATTAGAAATACATTTAGCATTTAGTTTTTATTTGTTTATGTTTTATTTAAAATTGCAAATTTAGAAGTAATACATGTGACAAAAAATATAAATTTAAATTCTATGTAAATATTTTATTGTATAAATATGAATTTATCATTTTGTTCATTTCGTGTTTAGAGATTTAACAATAAAAAATTGGTATAAATATGAAAATTTTTATGTTTTTATTCATATGGGTCAAATGAGAACAAACTGCGTCCCGCATGCGTTAGTGGGCGGGCCTGGGTCATAATTTGAAATTTGTGGGCTGACCCAGAACCAGCCTAGAATCCGCAATGGGCGGTCTTTTTTTTTACGTGAGTCGTTACCTGGCTCATATGTTGGCGAGCTGACCTAGCCCGGACCACCCGAATTGACACCTCTACTTGTGAAGGACTAAAGTGGAGAAAATAGAGAGAAAGTGGAAGAGAGAGAAGAAAAAAAGATATTAGAGTGGGACCTACAGATTTTTTGTGTCTTTCTCTCACGCACTAGATACTATGACCGACCCAACAATTGAAGATGCCCTTAGGTTAGGCATGAATTCCGTGAAGTTTAGAAATATTAGTTGTTTTAAGCTTACAAATGATAGAGTTGTATTTCGCAAGTGATTTTTAATATGAAGAGTTGATTTGCGTAAAAGCTTTTGAAGCCAATGTTGATTTCTGCCCAAACGTTAGGACGAAAGACTTAGGCTGCGTTATCTTTGCCGTTTTCAGCTGTTTTTTGTTTTCGAAAATGCAGAAAACGCGTTTTGTTGCACTGTTTTTGAAAATGGAAAATGGATTTCTTAAAGAAAACAGAAAACTCTGTTTTGACGTTTTTCGCGTTTTCTTTACAAATTCGAAAATGCAAAAAACGGGCGTTTTCACTTTTTTTTTTTTTTTTTTTAATTCAGCCAACACCACTTTTTTTACTTTTTACAAATTATCATTTCTAGTATTATTTATAACTAAAATTTATTTCTAGTAATATTTACAAATTATAATTTCTAGTATTATTTACAAATTATAATTTCTTGTATTATTTAAAATTATCATTTCTAGTATTTTTTAAAGCTAATTTTTTTTCTTTTACAAATAATCATTTCTAGTATTATTTATAGATAAAATTTATTTTCACAAAACTCTCGAAGTTACCTGAATAAGAACAATTTTTCTCATTCAAAAACCCTCGAAATACTAAATGATTTTTATTTTAATTTAAAGAGTCTATATAATAATAAAATTTTAAAAACTCATCGTTTTACCTTTTTAAAATAAAGAATTGTTTTGACTCTTCAAATTTAGAAAATCGAAACTCATTTTCTATTCTTACTTTATAATGATAGAATTTAATTAGTTATATATTTCAATAATACTTTACTTATCAATTTATTTCAACCATATTCGAATGATGAGTAATTTATAGCTAAAAAATATTATAATCTGTAATCAAGAAGGTTGTCCCAATCCACAAAATATCATTTTATAAATTTATTCGCAAGTAATATAATTGCAAGTATAAAAAAAGTTTTCTGCAAAATTTCAAACAGAACGTGTTTTCCAGATTTTCATTTTCGAAAACAGTTTTCAGAAATAACAAACCAAATGCGTTTTCAACCATATATTTTACCTCGAAAACAATAATAAATCATTTAGAAAACAATTCTCGCCGCCAAATGCGCATTATTTGCTCTGAGTTGAAATTTTGTGACTTATTTATAAACAAGAATTTGCTATTTTCGAGATATAATATGTGGTTGAAAAGTGATATAAGTAAAATTTAATTTGGAAACATGTATTGTTTATTTATAAACAATTTACCAAACCCTACCTAATGCTCCAAAATACATAAACTTGCCTAAAATATGCTGTCTCGAAATGAAGAGACTTTAAAGTGGTGTATCAAAATTTCAAATATTATTATGGAAAAATTATAACTAATCTTATTTTTAAATATCACTTTATAAAAATAAGATTGTGAGTCTTATACTTATAAAACAAGTCCCAATTACACATTAATATATATATTAATAAGTCTTTTATACCCAATTCAAACCCTAAATAATTTTAACCCTTCTATTACCTCCCACGCCCCCCACTTCTACTTCCACTCACACCATCCCTAACCCTATTTCACACATTCAACAAATTCAAAATGCTACTGGCCACCACCACAAACCATCACATCAATTTCCATGGAAGTCAAGGCAACAGGTACTCGAAGCACCAGTCGTTGCGCTGCGCAGTGCAGCGATTGTGATGGGATACAGCGATCGTCGTCGCACAGTGTAATGAATGCGACGACATGCAATGATCACCTTTGCGTGGTCCAATCATTGTACTATTGTCACATCTGTTGTATGAAGATGGATGTAGTGCTAGTGTGGTGCTTGTGTATGTGTCTGTTGCAATGGGAATCGGTGGGTGGTTGAAATTGGGGATGATGGTGTTGGAAAATTGTGTTTCCAAATGGTTGTTCAAATATTTAAAGATCATGCATGAAGTCCAAAATTAAATCAATACAAAGAGGTGTTGAAAGGAAAATAAAAGAATGAGAAAAATTGGAACATAGAAGGCCACATGATCGCATGGCCTTGGGTTAATGCAATCGCATGAAAGAATAATATTAAAGCAGAAAATATTTCAGCTATGCCATGCGATCGCATGGTGGTTTTCGAAGAGGCACCAAAATAAATTTTTCAGCTATGCCATGCGATCGCATGGTGGTTTTCGAAGAGGCACCTTTTGGTGCCTAAATCGGTTTTTTGGCACAAAAATGTGTCATTTTGTCCAAGTGATGTGTACTTTCATAAAAGATGGATCAACTACTATATATAGGATGTTATATTGATCATTTTAACATATGGAAAAACAAGAGATAACATCCATAAATTATAGGGATCATTTCCACCAAAATACATACTCATTTTCAATTGTTCTTTGTTTCTCTTCCATGTATTTTTTGTACTTAAGAATACTTGGTTTGTAGGCTTAATTAATTCTCTAAAACATTTGCTATTAAACCCTTTAGCATCTTGAGCGAGAGGGGGCAAATGTACTTTTAGAACAACGTGTTGTTACATGTTCAAACTTCTCATTTGATTCCATTATTTGGTGTTCTTACATTCATTTCCAAGTAGATGTTTTAAAGTGATTTGGCTCATGATTCTTCATGTATACTTGATGATTTCATCTCCAACCTCTCGAGATAAGTTATTTTTATAACAGATGGTGGTGTTACGGGTGGTGGAAATAGGGGATGGTGATGGTGTGTTGTGTTGTGTTGGGTGTGCTATTTGTACGGTGCTACTATCGTACAAGTGCATGGGTCGACGACGGCGACGGCGACGGCGACGGCGTGCTGGATGTGCTGATTGGTTTTGGTAGTGCTGCAATGTGCAAGTCGTGAGGTGTTGTACAGTGGTGGTGCTATGGTTGTGTGATGTTTTCTTGGTGTTGGTGCTCAATGGTGAAGTGTGGAAATGGAGGTGTAGGTGGTTGTGGTGGTGTAGGGTAGGTGGTGGTGGTGGTTGGTAGTGGTGCATGTGGGTGGTGGTCTTGGTGTATAGGGTGGTGTAGGAGGAAGCGACGAGTGCGATGGAAAAGGTTGGGGCGGGTGGAAGTTTGTAACCATTTTTTTGGGCAACTGTGACCATTTGTTCAATGAGTTATAACCCTGAGAATTAAGATTAGACAATTAATATGTTAATATGTGACCTTTGTGACCCATAATTTTTTGCTTTATGATCGAGAAATATGTATCCAATTAAATCAATAATTTGAGATCGAAAAATTTGAGACTGTGACTAAATTTGAAATAGTGACTCACATTTTGTTAAGTTGTGACCAAGTATGGGTGATTGTGACTAATTATTAGGTAACTTGTGACCAAGTATTGGTGATTGTGACCAATTATTAGGCAATTGTGACCAAAATATTGACTAATTGTGACTTTGTATAACTTGTGACACCTGTTTGATTTCCATCAACTGTGACTTTATGTGATCCCTAACTAGTTCGAGAAGTGACCTATTCAATTGATTTATATGTTATAAATCTTATTTATCACAAATGTGACCAATTATATGGGTGATTGAGACCAATTATTAGGATAACCGTGACCAAAAAATTTACTAATTGCGACTTTGTGTGACTTATGATGAGTACGAGATGTGACCAGTTTAATTAAATTATTGGTTACAAAATTTGACATGTAAGTAAATTTGTAATTGTGACTTACAATTTGTGTCAACTTTTACTTTGTGTGACCATTGACGAGTACGAGAATTTAAATGTTACAAATTTTATCGATCACAAATGTGACCAATTATCAGGTAATTGTGAAGAAAAAATAATATGCGACTAAAAATATCTGATTGCGACTATATTTGTAATTGTGACTAAAACTTGTATTGGTTGTGACTTTATGCCAATTGTGACGATTGCGAGATATGACTCATTCAATTCAATCAACGCTCTCAAAATTTGATTTGTGGCTAAATTTGTAATTGTGATCGAACTGTGACTTTGTGTGATCAAACTGTGACTTTGTAAGTGGGCATGGAGTGGGGTGAATTTTGTGACTATTGTGACCGAATCATGTCTTTGTGTGACTAAACCGTGACTTGGCCAGTGGGCATAGAGTGGGGTGAATTTTAAGACCAAATTTGTAATTGGACTTTATGTGATCAAACTGTGATTTTGCAGTGGGTAGGTGGGGGTGAATTTTGCTACTAAATTTGTAATTGTGATCGAACTATGAGTATGCGTGACCGTTTGCAAGTGAGATGAGGTGAATTTTGTGTCTAAATTTGTAATTGTGATTGAAATGTGACTTTATGTGATCGATGTTTGACGTGGTGAGATAGGGTGGGTGAGTGGGGTTTTGAGATTTCATATTTAAAATTATATTAGCTATAATTTATTATATTAGAGATAATTATTTTTATTTATATATAATATAATATAATATTTTATTTATTTATTAATTAAACACATATGGCTTAAAAAAAATCTTAAGTTCGTTAGAGCATCTCCATGCATTATGTGGATTAGGGCTGACATGACAATGAAATAGACGGACTTCTAGAGAATGTGAATAAATAGATGGAGAAATCTAAAATTTACGCTCTAATTATTCATTCTACATTTAAAAAATATTGATTATGTGCCATATTTTTTAAATTTTAAATTAATGATCGATTTGCTCCTGTTCTTCAATATTTAACTAGTTTTTTATTTTTATTTATTTATTTATTTTTGAACAGGTGGTTAAAAATCTAAAAAAAAAAACACACAAAAATGATTCTTTTTTACAATGTGAGATTAAAAAAAATGTGTATAGAAATAAATAATTCTAAAAAAAAAATGACTTTATGTAAGACGATCATAACACAACAGATCATGTAATTTCTATTATTTAGAATCAAACTATACAAACATGAAGTAATTACTACATAGTTATGTAAATATATTTTATTGTATTAATTTTCCAAATATGTTTACCAATATTTAAACATGTAATTTTAATCCACTTATTATTGAATCGTTGACTGTAATCTTATTGTTTGCTATTAAAATAAATAAAAATAAAAATTAACGTTAACTTATCATGTCTCATGGAGAGCTTACATCTAGACGGAGCATTCAACATTATCTATTTTTTTATGTCATGTAAGCTTAACATCATAATTTATGAAGTGCACTGGAGAAGTATTTTAACCAATTATGTCTATTTGTTGACGTGTAATGTCTTTTCTCTGAATCTATTGAGTACATTGGAGATGCTCTTAGTTTTAAAAATGATAGTTATAGCGTTGCAATTGTGTACTTTTCCCTATTATTATCGATCGAAGAAATGTGGGAATTTTATGCAAATATCTAGTTGTAATTGAAAAATACTGGATTTTCATATTATACGTAATATTACACAATTTTGTTTCCAAAGTTTAGAAAAATACCAGATTCAATGTGAGAGAATATATTATTTGATATTTAATGTCATTAATTATGGTATTCTTTTTTTTTTTTTAAAGGATGTCACCTATTTTCCAGGAATTTAAAATAGACACTTTCTAATCTTCCTTAAAAAACTTCACACACGGTTTCTCCCTAAATAATAGGTTGTTACTTGTTGTGACCATGCTTAAAATGAGCCCAACAAGTCACTTGTAGGGGCCCACACGAGACCCAATGGACGTCAGCTATGAGTAGAACTTAGGGCCTCACAGGTTACCGAATCGCCGAGGTGAAATATCGTCTGAAGCCTCCATGGCCGAACTGGTTTTTCTAAGCCGATATGTTCTGATGTGGTGCCTCGGATCAGTGATGGGATCAGAGGAAATCTCAGAGAGACGTGACCATCCCTGTAGACTGTGGCTTGATAAGACAGCACCTTTATAAGGGATACGATTGGCGTCCCTCCCTTACAGTAGGTAGCAATGATTACATCTAAGCAATTGGTTTACCTCTCCAAAGGCTAGGGGCAAGACACGTGTCACCATCTGGAACAATAACTTCAACTATAAATATAACACACTTGCCTCCAAGAAAAAAAGGCTAGAAACTCAAAATATAAAATCCTACTCTCTTTTCTCTCTTTTACACTTTTATATTTCCCGCACATAATTTATATTTACTTGAAATGAGTACTGACTTAGGCATTGGAGTGAAAACGGGAGCCACCTCGGCCCCCTTTGCAAGCTGATTGTTTGTCCTAGTGCACAATAGATCCATGTGTTCAAGAGGGAGGAGCTGAGACGTGTTGATCCAAAGTCCTACCAGATTTTGTGGTCAGCATTTTGGTGCCGTCTATGAGAAACCACACTTCTAACCATGAAATCGCATGGTAAAAAATCTACCAAAGGCCTTTAAAAAAGGCAAATAACCTCTTGAAAAAGAGTGAAGCACTTCTTGAAAAAGAGTTGAGAATCAACATTGAAAAAGGCTTAAAACTTTGAAATATAAGTTTACTAACTTTGAAAAAGGCTTAAAACTTTGAAATATAAGTCCACTAGCCTTGAAAAAAGGCCTAAAACTTGGGAGTATAAGCTTATCTACCATTGAAGAAAGGACAACACGAAGCCACTACAGCCATGAGCGAGAGCGATAATGATGCTAATCTTTGGAGGAGTAGAGAAGAACAGTATGGTGAGGGGAATGAACCTCAAGTAAACCCCTTTGAGAGCA
Source organism: Ligustrum vulgare (assembly GCA_963555705.1). Classification (NCBI taxonomy): domain Eukaryota; kingdom Viridiplantae; phylum Streptophyta; class Magnoliopsida; order Lamiales; family Oleaceae; genus Ligustrum; species Ligustrum vulgare. Next base: position 22,553,672 of record OY743177.1, on the reverse strand, counting down.
CCAATGAGGAAGTCCCTCATCCTAATCGTCCACGTCAGCACCGAAACCGGCGCATGTTGCAAGAAATGACTCACACGATCGCTCAAATGTTGGAGATGCAAAAGCAACAGATCGAGCAAACTGCTGCCATGAATGCCTACATGGAAAGGGGATATGTGGTGAATGAACCGATGATGCCACCACACTATTTGCAGCCACATTACTCACCCTTTGATACAGGCACTGCGTCGTATTATAATGAAGACCAGCATATACCGAGGTGGATTCTGTTCTACGCGGTGAAGAAGACCCGATATACTTTGCACCAGAAGAGCAGGACCAACCCCTTGAATATCACTGGAGAGCCTCACCCGCAAGATCCGACAATGTTTTTAGCCGAATAGGGGGACTATTTAGGGGAAAACGAGGAAGCCGGGCTGAACAAGCTCGGCGTTAAACGCAGGTGCCTAGGAATAGGCGGGAGCGAAGGGCTGAGGAAATCCTTTCGCAGGGGCACATTCCTAGAAATATGTATGAAGCTACGATGACAGAATGGATTCCGACTCATGAACCTAGAAATAGGCGGGAGAGAAGAGCCGAAGAGGTACACACCCAAACCCAAAGGGATCCGTCTACTTATCAAAGGCCATATCACAGCCAGGCTCTACCACCTTTGAGGGAGATCCAGGCTCAGCACCCCCACGGACAATACCTTGGAGTGGTGGAGTCCGACCATGACGAAAATAACTAATTGCCATCATATAAATTAGACGAAGATGAGGAAATGTGGCCTTTCACAGAAGGCATTCAGAGGTGTTGAGTGTCCCCTGATTTTGAAATTCCAGAGATAACAAAATATTCTGGGAGAGGTGACCTTGATGATCACCTACTATACTGCCATGCCAGCATGGAGATAGCCGAAGCCACTCCCTCACTAAAATGTAAAGCCTTCGCCTTAATGCTTGAGGGAAGTGAGATACGGTGGTACAAGAAACTCCCTTTGGGCAGCATTCATAGTTGGAGAGACTTGAAAACGGCCTTTAAGAACGGTTTCGTTTCCTCCAGACCAGGTCAGCTTCCACTCCAACGCTCTCAAGATCTAAGGCAGGGAAGGGAGGAATCTTTGAAAGGATATTTAGCCTGATTCACGAAAGAAATGCATAGCTGTGAGAACATTACAGAAGCAAAAATGTTCTCTGCCTTAAAAGGAGGGTTAGACATGACAAGCATATTTTGGAGAGACATCCGAAGCAGGAAACCAAGGGACTACAACGCCCTTGTAGATTTAATGAAGGAGGAAATTATCTTAGAGGAAATGGCAAGAGCTAGAGATAATCATCCTAGGAGAGATACAATACTGGGTGCCAACCCGGAGTTGCTTAGAGAAAAGGAGGCAATAAAGACCGGTTCGGAAACCATCGGGGAGGTACCCACATCTCTTCTCGGGGACCAAATCTAGTTACTTAATTGAAATCACGGAAGCCATTCCCAATTTGCACTCCACAATGTCTTTAGTGCATCCCATTATGGCTCTGGAAGGGATAGATGGAAAACTGAAGTGGGAAACAACCCATGATTGGGGCATATTGCGCTTATCATAGACACTATGGGCATGCGACGGAGGATTATAGGGAGATCTACATGCTGGTCAATCAGAAGGCCAATGAAAGAAAGGGTGGCAACTTTACTTCGAATAGAGGAAAACCATACAATTCGAATGATCAAAAGTTTGGCCGAGCTGATAGAGAGACCTCGGGAAGAATCCACCAAGAGGGAGGAATGACATCCGTTAGAGAGATCGAAGCCGGGACCGGAATAAACCCTTAACGCATGATAAGAATGTTAGAGAGCTGACTTGTCCTACCAATGACCTGCCAATCCTCGAGATTGACACAGTAATTGGAGGCCCCCATCCGGGCGGGAGTACGAACAACTCCCAAAAATGATACATTAGGGAGGCCAAAGAGCCCGCCAACGTGAATTATCACATCAATTCACATCATGCTGGGACTTCCAAGATAGAACCCATCACATTCACCCTGGATAATACGGTTGGGGTGCATTTTCTGCATAATGATGCGTTAGTAATCAAGGTGGTGGTAGCCCATAATGGTTTGTCCCGGATGCTGGTGGATGACGGTGCCTTGGTAAATGTGATTTACGAGGTAACATATGACAAGATGGGAATTAGTACCCCATCATTTCGGTCCCAGATCCCATATATGGATTAGTACCCCCTCATTTCGGTCCCATAATCCTTATGACCGAGGTAGGAGAGGCGCCGACTCTCTCTAAGATACCGATGGAGTTCCTAATCGTAGATAAAATCTCCTCGTATCACTGCTCGATTGGAAGGCCGGGCCTATTGACCTGGGGGATATAACTTACACAAAGTACATTTGTATGAAATTCCCAACTGAATATAGTGTAGCTACTGTTAGAGGTAGTCAGACAGAGTCACGGTCTTGTTACACAAACGCTATCCGAAAGTTCCAAGATCGACCCGTCAATATGATTAGCGATGTGGCAATGGTCGAGGCTGGCTCAGACCCTGAAAAACTGGGTGCAGGACTTGACGCAAAGGAAGATGTCACAATGGCACATGAAGAAGATCCAACAGATATGGATCCTAGAATGACAGGTGATAATTGTTGCACTACCTCGCTGAAAAGCTAGAATGCTTTTGCGCTAAACCAAACGACCCAATGAAGGAGTTACAAATTGGGCAGGACTCATCGGTTGAATACAAAGGGCAGCTCAAAAGTTTTCTGCTCCAAAACCTTATGTGTTCGCATGGAAACACGATGACATGGTTGGAATTGACCTTAAGATAGCATGTTACAAACTCCAACTTGATCCAAGACTTCCTGGGCATAGGCAGAAGAGGAGACCGATGAGTCCGGAGAAATATGAGGCCTTGAAAGAGGAGGTATCGAAGCTATTGAAAAATGGCTTCATTAGCGAAGCTCGCTATCCGAAGTAGGTGTCAAACCCTGTTTTGGTTCCCAAGCAGAGTGGAAAGCTGCGGGTATGCATTGATTTCACGGACTTGAACCAAGCATGTCCAAAAGATAGCTTTCCCTTACCCCGAATCGACCAACTAGTCGATTCCACAATGGAGCATGAAATGTTGAGCTTTATGGACCCATACTCAGGGTATAGTTAGATCCCCATGGACAAATTCGAAGAGGAGCACACCTCCTTTATCACGGACGGGGACTCTACTGTTATAGGGTTATGCCCTTCGGGTTAAAGAATGCAGGGGCCACATACCAAAGTTTAGTGAATCAAATATTCTCAAAACAACTTGGAAATATCATGGAAGTATATGTGGACGACATGCTAGTAAAAAGTATGGTCGCCTCAGAACATGTTCACCATTTATCAGAGACTTTTGATATATTAAGAAAGTACCAGATGAAGCTTAATCCCGTGAAGTGTGCCTCAGAGGTAGCATCTGGAAAGTTTCTTGGTTTCATGGTGAAAAAAAGGGGAATTGAAGCCAATCCGGATAAGATCAAACCTTTGCTCGATATGCGCTCGCCCCGAAACCCCAAAGAAGTATAAAGCTTAACTGGAAGGGTTGCTGCCTTGAGTCGATTTGCCTCCAAGTCCACTAACAAGTATTTACCTTTCTTCAAGGTCTTAAAAGGAGGAAGATGGTTCCAGTAGACACAAGAATGTGAGCAAGCTTTTTCTGAACTGAAAGCATTCTTGGGGCATGCCTCCTATTGTCCAAACCAAAGATTGGCGAACCGCTCTTTCTTTACTTAGCCGTTTCCAAGGAGGCTGTTAGCTCTGTGTTGATTAGGGAAGAGAATGAGAGCCATCTTTAGGTATATTATGTGAGTAAATCCATGCTGGACACTAAAACGTGCTACCTAGACATGGAGAAACTCGCTATAGCATTAATCATAGCGGCTCGTAAACTCTGCACCTACTTTTAGTCACATTCTATCCGAGTACTTAAAAATTTCCCTATAAGACAAGTCTTATAGAAAGTAGATGTGTCTGGAAGGTTAATGAAGAAGGCAGTAGAAATCAGTCAGTACGACCTCCATTATGTACCTCGAACTACTGTAAATGGCCAGGCATTAGCAGATTTCATAGTTGAATTCACGCATCCACCCGAGGTTGAGATGATTGAGAACGTGGGTGACAACCATGAGTGGAAGCTGTTTATTGATGGGTCCTCCACTGAAGGGAGATTTGGGGTTGGAGTAATACTGGTAAGCTCGAAGGGACATTTCACAACGCGGTCCGCTTCGGCTTTAAAGCTTCAAACAATGTAGCAGAATACGAAGCACTCCTGACTGGACTAAGGCTTGCAATAGCTCTGAAAATCAAGTCATTGACAACGAATAGTGACTCGCAGCTTGTTGTGAGCCAATTTGAACGACAGTTCTCCGCCAAGGAACCGGCTATGATTGCATACTTGAAGAAAGTAAAGGATCTAACTGCCCATTTCGAAAAATTCAAATTGCTCCACATACCCAGGACTGAGAATTCCAATGCAGACTCCTCATCTAAACTGGCAAGTAGCAAAGACGATGAGCTCCTCAAAATGGTACCAATCGAACATCTACCTGTCTCCTCCATTGAACTAGGGGCAGAGGTATGTGTGACAGAAGAAGAGAATTCTTGGATGACTCCTATTTTGGCCTACTTAAAGTATCAAACTCTACCAGTCGAGCCACAAGATGCTCAAAAGTTACAAAGGTATGCTGCCAATTTTTTCCCCCTGATGGTTTCCTCTATAAGCGGAGTTACACCTCTCCTTTGCTGCGATGTGTTGGGCCAGAGGAAGGTAAGTACATAATCAGGGAAATCCACGAGGGCATTTGCGGCAACCATGCAGGAGCACTATCTTTTGCTCGGAAAGCCTTGAAACAGGGGTTTCTGGTCAACTATGCGGAAGGACTCTCATGACTTTGTTCGAAGATGTGACAAATGTCAAAGATATGCCACCATACCGCACTGTCCACATTACGAGTTGATGGTGGTAACCAGCCCCTGGACCTTTGCGAAGTGGGGAATCGATATTATTGGTTCAATGCTCCAGGGTACTGGTAACAATTGCTTCGTGATTGTTGCGATAGACTACTTCACCAAATGGGTTGAGGAAGAACCCCTAATGAGAATCACTGAAGCGAACACTTCCAAGTTCATTTAGAAGAACATTATTTGTAGGTTCGGAGTTCCACACTCATTGGTAATTGACAATGCGAAACAATTCAAAAACATAAGGGTTGATGAGCTTTGCGATGATTTGGGAATTTGCAAACTTTTCTCATCTCCACATCATCCACAAGCAAATGGGTAGGTTGAAGACGTTAATAAACCATAAAAAACATCTTGCAAAGGAATCTAGAATCAAAGAAGGGTACCTGGGTAGATGAACTCCCCCAAGTCTTATGGGCACTTCGGACTACCCCTCATACTGGAACAGGAGAAACCCCATTCTCCATGGCGTATGGATCCGAGGAAGTATGCCCAGTGGAAATCAGAGTGCCTTCCCTTCGTCAAATTTATTATGACGAGGCGAAGAATGAAGAAGTTCAAAGAGAAGACTTGGATTTTCTCTTGGAAAGAAGGAATGCTTCGCAGGTTGTGAGGGTCTGCTACCAAGAAAAGATGGCGCGCTACTACAACAAGAAGGTAAAGAAACGGTTCTTCAGGATTGGGGACTTGGTCCTCAAGAAGGTCCTCCCTTCAACCCAGGAATCAGGAGTAGGGACTCTGGGTCCTAATTGGGAAGGTCCGTATAAAGTTATCACCGAGGAAGTACCAGGGACTTACCGGATAGAAGACCTGTCTGGGGTACGCTTGCCCAATCCTTAGAATACGGATCACCTTCGTCGCTATTTTCAATAAAGGGAATTTCCCTTAGTTAGTAATAATGTCGCTTGACTATATGGTGATTATACAATGAAGGGCTCCCTCGCAAAAGTTTGCACCAAGTGAACTTACGGACGTTACCACAGTAAACCAAAACGTATCGTCGGGGCTACTGCCTCTACCTTCTCTAAAGTAAGTCCCTTCTTATGCCAGGCGAATAGCCACTAAATTAACGGATTAACCGAGGAAGTACCGCAGTCAATATCTGAATATTATTACTTTGAACGAGGAAAACCTCTCACATAATGGTTCTCCCAGTCAGTCATGTTGATTAAGCAATACACACTGGGGACTATTGTAACTAAATTCAAACACTTATCAATCAGACCTAGCCAGCTAACACGAATGTCTTAAAACTGCCTAGGTCTGAGGGACTATCAGTTATGGCAAGGCACACAAACAATAAAGATATTAAAAAATATGGTGAGGCACGCAAACAATAAAGATATTTAAAAGTGGATTCGAAAGCAAAAACAAAAATCTGCCTTCTCATATAAGCAAAGTCATTAAAAAGAAATATCTACTGTTCATATAAACAAGGTCATTACAAAAGAATGACTAAGAAATTGAAGGACAGAAGGGAGATCTCTGGTAGAGCCATCACCAATGAAATCTGGGGCCGAGTCGAAAGGATTGGCATTAGGGTCACTCTCTTCAGCATCCTGGGGCTCCGGATACAGGGCTTCTATATTGAACAAGTCAAGGGTAGAGAAAGCTTCCTTTACATCCACCAGAGCCATTCTGGCGTCAATGTTTCCAAAAACCCTTAGCATGGCCTCATATTCCGGAGTCTCTTCAAATGTGTCTTTGAAATGTTGGACTGCTTCAGATACCTTGGTCCCCACAGCTTTTTCCTCTCTAGCTGCGATAGTCCGCTCCAAATCCTCCTTAACCCGAGACTCTATATATCGTTCTAAAGAGGTGTAATCCTCTTCCGCCTTCTTCCGAGCCTCCACCTCCCTTCTAGTTTAGCAGTAATCTCTGTTACCTATGCTGCTAACTTACTCTTTGCAACGTTGGCCTCTGTTAGAGCTTCAACAGTGATAGATTGCGCACGGTTGGAATCATCAAGCTTCTTGCATAAAGTCGCCACATCGGCCTCAGAGGCATGAAGATCATGTCTTAACTTTTCGTTGTCCTCCTGAAGGCGCTTTACAAGAGCTCTATCATCCGAGGAGGATTTGCGAGCTATGGATAATTGATCCTTAAGATCGTTAATCTCCTTCAACATATTGTCGACATGAAGAAGCGCAGTCTCACATCCTTCTTATCAATTTGTGCTTCCAACACAGAGGATTCCACCTCGTGTATAAGAGCCAAGGCCCTAGCATTCATGGCTTTGGCTGCAAGCAATTTTTGGGCAGGAAGGGCGCTAGAGGAAAAGGCGGACTAGCCCTCTGTCCAAAATTGCTCCATAGCCAAGGCAGCTCTGGCAGGCGAAGAGCTGGGAGAGTCATATAGGCTAGGATCAAAGGAGACATCCCTGGGAAGGACACTGACTTTAATTTGTTTAAGCTCTTCAGCCGCAGCTTGGGTCACGTCATAACCTATCTCAGGTATTGACACATAAGGCTCATCCTCTAGCCCTTGCACTCTCGATGGTAGGGGAGGAGTGGAACTGCTACCCTTACCCCTTTTCAGACTTTTTAAAGGGGTAGGCTCACCCTCGAAGACCGTTTCAGAAGTATCTTCGGAGGGGGAATCCTTAAGTAGAACCTTTTTGGACCCCTTCTTCCCTTTGCCCCCACCTCGGTCAGACCTTTTCCCCTTTCCTGTAGCGTGGGCCTTCTTATGGTCGACCCCTTCCCCAAAGTCTGGCTGTTGTGGACCAATTGGAAATAAAGTGGGAGGTGGTAGAAGCTCCAGAAGAGGACCCTCAAGTCGAGCAGTGGATGCCTTGAATACCTTTTTAACGGCCTCCACTTGAAGATTAGCGAGCACTGACTTCTGCTTCCTTTCCACTTCACTCCCTTAGCGAGGGCAGGAGGAATCTTCTTCGACATCAGGCCCTTTAAAGAAATTTTAGGGAAATCTTTGGAATCTGACAAAAGAGGAAGGAAGGTTAGCCCCGGAAAGCTAAACTAGAAATAACAGTCAAGGTGAAAAATTCAACTTACTCATAGCTCTCATGAGACCGTGTTTGACGAATAGCTTGTTTTGCTAAATGAATTTTTGGAAAGTGCCTCGGAAGGCAAACAGTCATCTCACAGCTGATAGATCCGCGTCGGAAAGTATGCAAGCAAAAGTTGACCCTGGGAACAAACAGATCAAGAAAACACGTTAGATGTAATGAGCAAAAAATATGAAATATAAGGTATACGACTGAAAAAGTGAAACAAAGTGAAACTCACATGGAGAGGAAAGAGTTCGAGGAACAGCGATCTCAGGAGTAGGGTCCACAGGTGAGCTTTGCCACTCCCCCACGACCCAAAACCACTGGTTCCTCCAATTTTATTTTTTTTTTAATAGAAGTAGGCTATCTAGGGATGATGGGGGGGGTGAGAGCCCCTGGGAGATAAAGAGTACCAGTCCTTCACATCCAACCTCACATCCTTATCCCATTAGACAAATTTCTTCAAAATGTATAAGGTGTGGATTATATGCAAGGAGATAGGATAGTTTAGATTGACCTCTTGCCATACTAGCCAAGTACCGTCCGCTTGTGTTCAGAAGTTCGAGGCCAGTTGATAAGGGCATAAGTTGTAGCTCCTAAGTAGTGCCCTAAAGAAAGGATGCAGAAGGAGCCTCATCCCACACGACAAAGCGTCATAGCAGATCACCACATGGCCTGTCGGGGGACTGCAGGGTCAGCAAGAGGGGGTGGGGGTGTACCAGTCGAACATGTTTCGGTATCCTGAACTTTGAAGGGGCAGCCACCAAATCAATGGCCCAGATCCCTAATGCTATTTCGCTACTTTCCCATGACTCCGGGTTTGGGTTAGGATCCACATGGTACCCCGACACTTTATTTACATAGTCAATCCAGCTTTCAACTTGGATGATTTTCTCCTCAGATAACCTTAGTTCCTCTCTATGCGCCCTAAATGGAGCCCTTACACCCAAACCAAAATCTTGCGGATCAGATGAGGAGCCTTCTGTCCATTCTCTCCTCAGGTCTCTATCACTCTTACTTCGGAGTTCTCGCAGCGAAGCTTCCTCTTCAGTAGATAAGTGAGCAATGTAGGGTTAGTTCTTTTCTTCTTCACCTTTAGAATCATCCAAATAAATTATACTAGTGCATTTCCTATTCCTCCGCCTAACCTACTCCCTAAAAAGCGAGAGATAAAAATCGACAAGGACAAATGGCAGAAACCTCTGATAGGAATCGCCATTGCCACTAACTCCTGTGAACCTGTTCCCCCTACTCTTTCAATTTTTTCTCAAAAATCCAAACTTACCCAGAGGAGAACAAAATAGCAAAAATGAATTTTCAAACAAGCACTCAAGAGTTGAAAATCAAAAACTATATGCAAGCAAGGGAAAGAGAAATTACCTGAAAGGAGTGAGGATTAGAGATCCAACACTCAAATGAGTGATGCGCCAACGGGAGATCTTGGTTGATTAGAATGGTTTGTAAAGTTGAAACTCTCAAGAGTCACGGAGAGACTCGTGTGACAAGAGTAAGGAAATAACTTTCACAGAAAAAGTTCTTAAGGAAATTGTGGGAATGCAAGAAAGAGGAAGTCCTGGGATGAAGAAGGCTTTATAGGGAACCCCATTGACTCAAGCCCTTGATCTCTATATCGAATGGTTAATCCAGAAAGTACACGTGTCTTGATAGAAGAGTAAGCTAAAGCGCCAACCGTTTGGGAATTTGAAAAGGAAGAAACCATTCAACTGCTAGAGTGTGCTCCACGCGCAGTAAAGCGCACCCTTTAGCGTTTCTTGGAAACGAGAGCTAATCATTTCTCTGTCATGAATGTGCTACCTACAAAGTAGATTGGCGTCCTCCAACATTTTTCTTAAAGGAGGAATAACCACAAAGGCCCCTATTTCTATGAGCTAGCGCACTGTTGAAAATCACTGAACACCCCGCAGTTTCGGAGTATTGCAAGGTGGTCCGTATGGAACCAACTTCAGATTAATTAGGCAGCGTTAGAAATAATAAGAATGATGGTAAAATTAATGATTTCATGTTAATCCATGATTAGAAGATTGTTTATTCGATGCGGGATTCCCAAAACAAAATCATAGCGCCTGGACTATGACAAATCCGATCCGCCCATAAATGACCACATCGGATTTGAGGGACTAATGTTGTGACCATGCTTAAAATGAGCCCAACAAGTCACTTGTAGGGGTCTACACGAGACCCAATGTACGTCAGCTATGAATAGAACTTAGGGCCTCAGAGGTTACCGAATCGCTGAGGTGAAATATCGTCTGAAGCCTTCATGGCCGAACTGGTTTTTCTAAGCTGATATGTTCTGATGTGGTGCCTCGGATCGGTGATGGGACTAGAGGAAATGTCAGAGAGACGTGACCATCCCTGTAGAATGTGGCTTGATAAGACAACTCCTTTATAAGGGATGCGATGGACGTCCCTCCCTTACGGTAGGTAGCAATGATTACATCCAAGCAATTGGTTTACTTGAAATGAGTACTGACTTAGGCATCGGAGTGCAAACAGGAGCCACCTCGACTCCCTTTGCAAGCTGATTGTTTGTCCTAGTGCGCAGGAGATCCACGTGTTCAAGAGGGAGGAGTTGAGATGTATTGATCCAAGGTCCTACCAGATTTTGTGGCCAACATTACCTATTATTTTAATTATTCGGGAATTTAAAAAGGTACTTTGTAATGTAATGTAATGTATGGTAATCCTCTTAAAAAAAAACTCCATAGTTTTTTCTAAATAATTGGTTGTTACCTGTTATTTTAATTATTCAGGAATTTGAAATAGGCAATATAATCTAATGTAATTATTGTAATCTTTTTTTTAGGAGGTTGTAACCTATTATTTAGGAATTTAAAATAGGCATTTTCTAATCTTCCAAAAAAAATAAATTCCACACGTCGTTTCTTCCTAAAATAATAGGCTGTTATCTATTATTTTATTTTAATCATTCAAGAATTTAAAATATGCACTTTGTAATGTAATGTTCGACTAATTTATACTTGTAATTATCCGTAATGTAAGGTAATGTTCGATTAATTTATACCCATAATGATCTGTAATGTTTTGTAATTGCATTGCAAAGGCTAAAAAAAAAATTGGCAACACAGTCATGTAAATGTTATACAATGTTACACATTACAGTTATTGTGTAATAGTTACCAATATTACAGACGTTTAATGTAATGCAATGACTTTGTATTCAAAGTTTGCTACATATTGAAGTATTGTAATTTTGTGTATTGTTATTGTGAATTCCTAACATGATGCACCTATAATCTTATGAACCAAATGACTCTTGGTTATTTTCACCAAGATACACCTGTAAATCTGTAATGTAATGTAATGTAAACTAAATTTCTTTTGTAATGTTTTGACTGAAAACTAAATTTCTTTTGTACAAAATATCGTGTTATAGTTACCAAATTATGGTCATGTAATGTAAAGTAATGGGTATGTAATCAAAGTTTGCTATGTATTACAGTTATGTAATGTGATTTTTTTTTTTTGGACATGATGCACCTGTAATTTTATGAACCAAATCAACTCTTGGTTCTTCTCAGTTGTAGAAAAGTTGATATTTTCTTTTATCGAAATGTAAATGTATTGATCAAAAATAAAATCAACATTGTACTGCAATATTTAAAAAATTCTGATCTGGAATGTTTACGAACTCCTCCCTTATATCATCATCCAAATCCATTTCATCAAACCCCATTACATCCAAGCCAAGACTTTGTATCCAAACTCTGTGCAGAAAAAAAGGGCCAAGTTGGAGTAGAATTAAGAAGCATGAGGTACAGTCTAGGTAGATGAAAAGAGACTTCATCACCAATAAAATCAATTTTTACCCAGATTTTCAAGACCCCACCTTTCTTCAAAATTGGAAGAACAATTTATGAAAAAACTTCGTCCCTTTGTCGAGTGTGACTAGATCGAATAATGAAAATAGAGTGCAGATCTACAAGGTGCTAGTTAAATATAGATTTAGGTTGATCTAACACTTTAATCTAGCAAGAACCATTTTTCACTAGTTAAAATAAAAAAAAAAGTTGATATTTTATGATTTGATGAGAGAAATTTTGTGAATGAATTAGAATTGCAAGAGATGAGAGAAAAATTATTGTGCTTTGTAGTTTGATTGATTTCTAGTGATTAAATGAGACATAAAGGAAATGAGGAGAGAGGAGAGAGGGGAGAGAGAAAAGATAGGGTTTTGATTGAGAAATTTGAGAGAAGAAAGAGAAATCAATAATGGACATTGTTTTCTAGTTACTTTGAAAAGTCAATATTTTTCTAAATTAGTTGGGTGAAACTAGTGTAGGGTCTAATTATCCCAAGAAATGTCGGAGTTAGGCAGCCCATTAGATATTCAATCTTGATAAATGTATATGTTAATTCACATAGAGGTTGACATATGATATATGTGGCGCAATTCTGTTTTTTCACAAACAAGATTGGACTACAAACATTTGTGATTGGATTATTTGTTTTCAATGAGGGCTTGTAAAAGCCAATGAAGTAAAACGAACATTGGATTTCATCGCCTTATTAAGTTTATTTGACACAATTTCCCAAACTATTTTTTAAATACAAAATTTTCTCTTTCCACTTTTTAATAACAGATTTTACCTCAAAAACATAAAAACATGTTTTTAAATATAAAATTTTTAACGAACAAAGCTATATTGTCTCTAATGAAATGCAATCCAACATTAACATGTTTAGCACGTTCATGAAAAACATGATTTTCACACAAGGGATAACAAATTGACTATAATAATATAATGTCACACTAGTATCACATCCGTGCGATGCACGAAATTTCTACCCATGATAATGATTTAGAATTCATGAAAATATGATAATTATACAATCATATCAAATAAAAAATATAGTACAAATAATATTTTATTACAATATATTATTGAATTCAAAATTTTAAAAAAGACAACATTAATCAAAATAGAAAAAAAAATCCACACGTCTTAAAATTTGGAGCTTAATTAAATGTTTTGTATTAAATTTGTTTTAATTTTATTTGTATTCGTTTCTAATTTTCTTTTTAATGTATTTTAGTTTTTTATTAAGTTTAATTTTTAATGTATTGATTACATATATTTTATAAAAACTTTAATACACACACATTAAGAAAATGATACTATCTTGCACTGTGCACAAGACATTTTTTTTTTTGGCATTTATGAAAATATGTTGATTGTACAATTATATCAAATAAAAAATATAGTACAAATAATATTTTATTACAATATATTATCGAATTTGAAATTTTAAAAAAGACAACACTAATAAAAATAGGAAAAAAATACCCATGCGTATTAAAATTTGGGGCTTAATTAAATTTTTTTGTATTCATCATCAATTTTACACACACACACACACACACACACACACACAAACACACACACACACACACACACACTCTAATATCATTTTTGCCCCCAGGGCACATCTCCAAGTGATGAAAGAGAGAGGTAGAAAGTCTCCAGCCTAGCTTGCAGCTGCTGTGCGCGAGGGTTAGAATCCTGAAAAATGGATGAGGCCTTGGTAAGTGAAGTTAAAAGGCAAGCCTCCCACCCTGCATCTTTGGAGACATATCCTGTGATTTACCTCATTCACCAAGACCAATGGTAGGGCAGGGCAGGTGGGACCCCTAAGGTGTGGGCTACACCTTTTTTTTTTAAAGAAACGATAACGTCTTGCAAGGTGCTCAAGACATTTTTTTTTGAAATTCATGAACATATGTTGATTATACAATCATATCAAAATAAAAAAATATAGTACACATAATATTTTATTACGAAATATTATCAAATTCGAAATTTTAAAAAAAGACAACACTAATCAAAGTAGGAAAAAAATACCCACGTGTCTTAAAATATGATGTTTAATTAAATTTTTTGTATTAAATTTATTTTAATTTTAGGGTAATTGGTGCAAAACGTCCCTACCTTTGGGGTCTTTTGTGTAATTTGTCCATACCTTTAATTTTTTGACAATTTCACCAACACCTTTACATTTTGTTGCTGAAGACGTCCCTATAGTCTAATTCTATCTAAAATTATGTTAGTTGACCTTTAAATAATCTGTTGACCATTATAACGAAGCCTACAAAAGTCCCTTTATATTATTTGGTTTAAAATTCTAAAGAGGAAGTCATTGCGGTCTTCCGAGCTCAAAAATGGAACTATGCACCGACCGAAAGCACGGGAAGTTACAGTAGCCTCCTCCTCTCCTCCACTACCACCACTTCCTCCACCTCCACCTCCACCTCCACCTCCACCATTGTAACCATCGATTGTTCAGTAGCCTCAGGTCATTTGTACAAACAATTGACTCTCCCTAACTTTCCTCTCCTTGCGCTAGTGATAAAGCTCATCATCAAAGATACATGATTCTCAATCAAAAATTTCTTTGCACAGTTTTGAAGGACCTATAGTTCTATTAAATCCAATTACTTTTGACCTTGGTGAACACCAAATACAATTGACCAGAATCTTGAAATTTGGATACTAGGGGCACAAACCAGAACGACAGAAAAGGATTCAAATTGTTGCATTTCAGCAACAACTTTAATGCAATACTGATGCACAAACCAAAAATTTAGTTGCCCTCCTCTCAATTGAGCCACACTTCTAGTCTCGGAGCTTCAATTTAACATAGCTTTTGTTTCTATTATTTTCATCAATTATAGATTTCCTCTGTCGTTCACTTGGTATCGAATTCTCCCTCTCCCGCGGGTCCCTCATTGGCGTCAACTTAGCTTTCCCCAAAACCACCACCCGGAGTCCCCACCGCCTGGTGTCTCCACACCTCCCGCTCCACTAACTACAAGCGTTTGGTACCTTTTTGAATAAATCTCCAGCAATGATCCTGCCGTATTTGAGGACGAAGTCGCATTATTGCTAATTTTCCAGAACTTGATGAAGAAGACGAAATTGGTACAAACAAGTAGCGAGACTTCCCGTGATTTTGGCCTGCATATAGTTCTATTTTCGTGCTAGGAAGACAGCAAGGGCATCCTCTTTGGGTTCTGTAAAGGCAGCTGCTGACCACAAAATCCGACTGGACTTTGGACCAACACGTCTCAGCTCCTCTCTCTTGAACACGTGGATCTCCTGCGCACTATGACAAACAATCAGTTTGCAAATGGGGCCGAGGTGGCTCCCGTTTGCACTCCGATGCCAAAGTCAGTACTCATTTCAAGTAAATATATATTGGGTGCGGGAAATGTAAATGTGTAAAAGAGAGAAAAGGGAGTGAGATTTGAAATATTTTGTTAGTGTATTGAATTACCAACCCTTTCCTTGGAGGCAAGTGTGCTCTATTTATAGAATGAGTAATTCTCTTAGATTGTGACACGTGTTATGCTTTATACATGGCAAGATCCTAATTATTCATGAGGTAAACCATTTCTTTGGCTATAATCATTACTACATGTCATATGGATAAAGCATCAATCAAATCCCTTTAAAGATGTTGTCACATCAAGCTATCTTGTCACCTTTCCAGGTACTCACTTCGGCTTAGGAGTACCTCGGTATAAGGGTACCTTGACATAACATCACCCCGGGATAGGGGTACCTCGGCATAGGATCACCTCGGCATAGGGGTACCTAGGTATAGCATCACCCCGGCATAGGGGTACCTCGGCATAGGATCACCTCGGCATAAGGGTACCTCGACATGTAAGAGTCCAGCAAGTTTGGTATCCACAGTTTGGCCTGTAGGTCATGATTAGGTGAATGGATGTTTTGTGGATCCCCTGTTGGGCTCATATGGATGACGTGTCATGTAAAATTAGTCATGGTCGTAACACTAGTCCCTCAAGTCTGGTTGGTTCATTTATGTGTGAACCGGACTTGAAAATATAAGGGATCGAAGATGATGGAATGTGTATATACTCTAAGAAATAATCAAAATAGGAAATATATGAAAAATCATTCTTGCAAGACACCATCAGAATGAAAAAAATAGAATATATTTTGCATGGTAAAGTGTCTCCGAAGAGGAATAATATAGGCACTTGGGTCCTTATTTGAATACTTGACAACCCTTTCACGAAGACTTTTCTTAGTTATATTAAAAGAGTATTGGGCTGCTTTATTCAAATTTTTGAAAGTGTATCTCTTCTCCCAACAAAAAAGAATACTCGAGAATGCTTCAAACTTACGAAGACAGATAGGCTCATAGCAATATCCCGAGCATGCCTCAAATAGGAGGGGAATAGCCTGTCTGGATAACATAGAGAATATGCTCAATTCAAGCAGCTGGAGAGCTTACAAGTCTGCCTCGTTTTGAGATGTGCATCTTTGGATAATATGAAACAACGTATATATATGTTGTGTCTTGTGTCGACATGCCTGTATATGCTCTAGTCCCATAAATTTGGAAGTCCCGGGCATTCACGGCTGAGGTTCGAATTTATAGCTTTTGGATGTGTTTGTCTAGAGTGTAATTGACCAATGACAGAGTCCTTTGTAAAAGGTGTTAGTTGAATAAGTCCTCTCTTGGGTGGAGTTAATTGTAAAAGTCCTTCTTGAAAGGCCAAGAGAAGGAGTCCTTTGGAAGAGGTCCCTCCGGATATCATGTGGATCCACAACCTAATCCAGAATCCTGGGCATCGAATGAGGTAGTGACTGAAATCTGAGCCAATGGCATGGCAGAAGTTTCTTCAACTTACCGGATGCCGAGGGAGATTAGGGTTACACATCTGAGCTCGTCATGCAAACCTTGTCGCCCCCTAAAGGTCAAGTTGCGGTGCTCCTTGATGCTTTTCAATGTAGGATGCGCTTGCCTCTTCACCCTTTCTTCAGGGCTCTCCTCCGGAGTTACAACCTTTGTCCATATCAGGTGGCTCCGAACTTCTGGACCCAGGTTGTGGGAACCTGGCTGGTATGGCAGGAAGTCAGCCCGGACTTCCCCATCTTACCTTACATCGTCCACTTATATCCTGAAAAAGGTAGCTCGGAGGGATAATGTTGATATTCTGGACTGGTACTACATTACCACCAGGGGACAGCATTCTCCCTTTATTACGGGACATCCGACCTCCATGAAACATTGGAGGACACAATGGTTCTGGGTAGCCGGCGAATGGCAGTGCTTCCCTCCGGATCCGATTCCTGAAATTACTATTTTTCGGACTCTCCCTTGCCCTCGTGAATCTTTTGTATTCTTAGTGTGAATGTAAGTATGATGTAGGCTGTTTTGAGTTTTAATGATAACCTTCTTTGTTATCTTTGCAGGTCAGCAATACGTACACCTTCTCCCTAAGGAGGACTTGGCCATGGTGAAGAAGCTGTTTGCATATCGTGCCACTTTTCCAGAGGTGATATTGAAGAAAAACTTTTTATCAAGCACGGGCTTATGCGAGATATGGGTAAGTTCTATATTCCTTGTGTTAATTGTGTCGTTGCTCGAAGCGCCTTTGACTGACAATTTCATTTTGATGAATAGGTTCTAAAGAACTTCCCAAGGTTTCCCTCAAAGGCCTGATGGCGAGGAAGATTCCACTTCCGTTGAGGCCCAGGAGTGACGAGGAGCTTAAGCAGAAGTCTTTGCTCAGCAGTTTTCAAGTGGAAGTTGCAAAGAACACAGCTGATGCCTTAGCTTCAATGCTCATAAAGCTTTTTTCGGTGCTGTTCCCTCCACCGATTTTGTTGTCTAAGGGTCAGCAATGATTGTAAGTGAAGGAGGAATTTGGAGCCAAACATGAGGCTCTGGAGAGAGAGTGAAAATCTAAGCAAAAGGAAGAGAAAAAGTCCAAAAGAGCCTTGGTTGATGATCCTTCTGATGAGGATGTTGTGGAGGTAATGGGACATGAGGTGCCTCCACAGAAGAGGCTAAAGAAAAGCAAAGGCATAACTGGTTCTTCCGAGGTGGATGTAGCCGATTTACCTCCACCAACCGATCCTATCAGAGGCAAATGGGATGTCTCAAGCTCAGATTTCTTTTCCCAGGCTCCGGATCCCCCAGACCATGATGAAGGTTTGATTACTATTCCGGGGGGTGGACCAGGAGGTGACCCCAGAAATTGCTGCCGAGCTTAGCCATATAAAGGATGTCCTGTGAGATAAGGAAAGCACCTTGAATACCACCCTCTTAGATTCTCCGAATTCTCCTCCTGCCAGGGCTGCTTTGGAAATGGAGCACTTCTGGACTGAAGGTTGGGAAATATACTCCTTTAACATGTCACCAGCTTAGAAGTTGCATGCTGCCAGAGCCATGAATGTTAGGGCCTTCACCTTGGTAGATGGGGCTGAGTCCGCCGTTAAGGATTTGGAATTGAAGAAGAAGAGCGTTGAGACAGCTCTTCAAAATGCTGACAACATGGTGGTCCAGATTAAAACTCTCCGTAACGGCAATTGGAAATCTCTTCACGAGGAGAAGATGATCTCAAAGCGCTTGAAGGAGGACAATGATAGGCTAAAACTGAACCTAGAGGCTGCTGATGTCGAAGTGGCCAGTTTTTCCAAGAGATTCGATGATGCGGTTCAGTCCCAGGCCATAACTGTTAAGGTCCTGTAAAAGACAACCACGGAATAGAGGAGCCTGGTGGATAAGGCAGCTGGACTAACACATGAGTTGGAGAAGGAAAAGGATGCCAGTCCTTGGAGTCACTTGTGGATGTGATAGTTCCCCAAGTCGAAGTGCTTAAGACATTTATGTCCATCGCTTAAATTGGACTGAATGAGTCTCAACTCGTACTTCCCCGTGAGTCCCTTGTTTACGTTCGGGGCAATTACATTGGAGCCATTTTTGGTTAAAAAATCTAACATGAGGCGATATGCCTTTAAATGGCAAAGATTTCTTTTGAACAAATTGTAAGATTTATTCTCAATATTGATCAACGTATTTCATAGGTACCACTTCGCCGGGGTACTAACCATCAAGTGACGGAGTCCCTTGCATGAACGTATCTTGTGCTCCAAGCTATGTTTTGTCATTCTATCAAAGGGTTCATCGGATCAAGGCATTGCGATAATCATGGACAACTTCGACCACTTTCATTTCGGTGCAAGTTTAGCCAATCCTTAATAATCGTAACTTAGGACCAATCATTTTTTATGTTCTATTTGTTTGCATAGTTTTGCGTTTTCCAACACAACTTTGTAATTTGTTCAATGAAAAGCGTGCATGAAGGAATCATTTCACCTCATGAGTTTAAGAAATCCAATTTACGCTGAACACGCAGAAGACAATTTGTTTATCGATACTAGTGGTGGAGGTGATCCACGCTTTATGGATTGAGTAAGGATTTTCCAGAGAGATTCTGTACTTCGTAAGTCCTTGGTGCAGCTTCATCGGTGACTTGATGAGGTCCCCCCCCAACTATTCCTTGGGGTCTTTATTCCGGCCATTTGAGTTAGGACGAGGGGTTTCCTTAAAATTGGACCTTTAATTTTAGAAGTATTAGACCATCTTTTCTCGATATTGAGTCGACAACCTGTGAATCACCCCTTCTTTTGAGGAGGAAAGAAGCTCTGTGTGAAAACACTCCAATTTGTACTGGACATATTGCCTCTGACCCACGAGCCAGTGAGAATGGAGTTTCTCCCGTGGCAATGTGCAAGGTAATTCTGATTCCCCATAGGGCTCATAGAAGTTCATTTACCCAAGTTTCTTCTTCAGGCTGTTTTATAGATTTATCAACCAAGTATGCTTTGCCCTCATCTAACATAATATTCGCTCCGGAGTTAATGGAGGACATCCACTTGGGAATCCCATGTATTCATGCCTTATAGCCTCGTTTGTACGTATTCAGTTTGTTAGTCTGGGGTGGATTCCATTGAGAGGCGAAATCCCTTGGTTGTGAGGGGTTTGCTAAGCTATTCATGTTTACTTGTAATTATGTTTGTTAGCAGTCCCTAGTGAGAGCTTATATCAATGATCTCATTCTTTTGTTAACTAGTAACGTGTTACTTCGGCACATCAGGCTCGGGCTAAATCACGTCGGCATATTACTTCTTCCATATTTAATCCGGTGTGAATTTCAGAAAAAGCTTTTAAGGTCATGCCATTCTAGAGACGAGTACGAAGGGCTCCTACATCCGTGTCATCTCGACATATAAAAATTTTCAGCATTTTTGAAACCGTAATTTTGGGCATCTAAGACCATGTATCATTTCAGAGACACTTAAGCTGAGGCTTATGAATATAAGGTCTTTGAGACCATGTGTCTTGGAGGCACTTAAGCCTAGCTTAATAATATAGGGTCTCTGAGACCATGTGTAGTGGAGACCTTTAAGCCGAGCTTAATAATATAGGGTCTCGAGACCGTGTATCGTGGAGACACTTAAACCGAGGTTTAATAATATAGAGTTTCTGAGACCGTGTGAATTGTAAAATAATGTCCACAAGTCCAGCCCATTAAATATTTGAGGTTGCTGTCTTTCAGAATTAATAAGGCGTGCCCACGCCTTATTTAATGTCCTTCTCTGATTGTGTACTTTAGAGTTCCAAACTTCTTCTTTCTAATTTGTGATTTGAGTCCAATTTGATCTCAATTCTCCACCTAATCCACAAGTCATAAAATATGATTATTATCTACAATTTAAACATTTAAAATCAATGAAATAAGAGGAAATATCACAAATTAAATAGCAAATATGCACCCTATCAAATCCCCCCACACTTAGACAATGCTTGTCCTCAAGCATAAACTAGCTCAAGTTAATGGAATGTACTCTCATCATCATCCATTCTTCTATCTCTACAATTCAACACCATGCTAGTCACTTCAACAAAATTTTCAAAATCCACAGGTGGTGGGATTTAACACCTCACATTAGATTCACACAATTCGCTCAAAGTGTTTAGGGTGTAAAGTATTTATGCACTCTCAGGTCAAAGCATAGCAAACTCTTACCATAGGCTTGCTAATATATCACATTGGAGCCACCAATGGTTTTGAACACAAAGTATGGGTCTTAACACCAGTTGTAATGGGGCTTGGGTAAGGTGGGATAAAAAGGATACATTTTTGGCGATCTTCATCTAAGGAATTATGTGAACTTCTTCGTAAGAACTCACTTAAAATTCATGTATTTCAATCATATCACTCCATACCCCAGTGTAGTTTATATCCTTTCACCTCTCGTAAGTATCCCCTCAACAACTATCAATGAATTACAACATGAGTATTAATTTCAATCAACTTGAAGGCTCAAAATATAGACCAAGCAATTCAAACCACTCATAAGCACATGTAATGGGAGTAAACACCCTCACAAGGTATTTCTCTCTTCGCACAAACTGTATAAGGGTGAGAATTTTCACTCAACTCACTGCATGGAGGATTCATTGCCACAGACTGCTCAGATGTCAGGACCGGAGCTAACAATAACACAAGTGCAAAGTAAAGGTCTTTATTTGGTTGTAACAGGGCTTCAGGTTAGGTAGGATAAAAGGAAAATATTTAGGCTAGGTAGAGAGGAGAATTCACAAGCTGATTCAATTCAAAACGATATCTCTTCCTCCACCCTTCAATATGACTTTTCCATAATTTCCTAGCATCCAGTCGATTCAGCCCTTGACTCTTATTATGTACGTGGGGTTTATTCTCTTCACAGGATTTTTTTTTTTTTTACCCCATTATCACTTAAACATTGAATAGAACCAAATGAAAGCTCCCATTTTTCTGAAGCTAAGGCTGTCTCATGCTTCTCAATCAATACAAGCTTGTGAAATTCCTCTCTTGTGGGTTCAAGATGGAGGTAATATGAAAGAACGGGAATCCATGGCTTGTAACGTGGCAACAAAATTCCAAAGACAGGCTAAAGCTCAAAGAGGCTTCTATTGGTACATGTATCATGGTAAGCTCTTTAAGAAGGCCAAATTGGGTTTCACCTAATGCCTTTACTAATTTTTTTTTTTTTTTTTGCACTTGGGTCAAGAAGCTACAACGGCATGTACAAGAGAGCACATCCAAGAATAAACAAACCATGCAGGACACACATCAAATAATAAGAGCTTAATATAAAGATAAGAACAGCTCATAGGCTCAAAAGCTCACGAATTACGGTTTATATGTGTTGCTCCCATCCATTTATGAGATATAGGTCATTGCTTGATCCTGGTTTCAACTCAAATAAATGCTAGAAAGAGTGGAGTTAGGTTAATTAGAGTGGTGTTATGACACATCAACTTTGGTCTGACTCAATTAGGTATAGATTGCAACTCGACCTCTTTATCCCCCAAACATTTCCTTCACATCACAAGTCTTTGATTTTCAATGTTTGTTATTCTTAACCAAAATAATTTGAAGCACAAGTGAATAGGCTCATATATTCCTTCAAAGCAAGGTTCAAGAAAATGGAATATTAGCAAGGAATAGGAGTGCTCATGGCTTGTATTGTGGTTGATTTTCAACAAAAATGCTATGGCTCAAAAGTGGCTTTCTAGTGGCATATTTCAAGGTAGACATTTTAAGAAAGCTAAATTTGGCTTCACCTAAGTGCCCATACTTATTCAGTGCATTCAATTACCAAAAGGCATCTCAACATGCACAACAAAGCAAGTTCTAGAAGAAATCAACTACGCTTGAAAATCACACAATCAAAAGAATAGAGCATGTCGTAGAGTTAAATGTGAATGCTCAAAAGGCTCAAAAACTCACAAAATAGGGTCAATGCGCATTAAATCCCACACACTCTTCAATCAATCCCCATCGAATCCAATGAAATGAACTAGAAATCAATTGCTCATCCAATTTGTCATTTTTTTTTGAAAGAAGAGTAAACATGAAAGGTAATGAAAGAAAAGAAAATGGAATTAAAAATAAAACAGAAACTGTAAATTAAGAAAAAGGCAAAAGCATCTCCCACCCTCACACTTAGTCTAAACATTGTCCTCAATGTTGCAAAAAGAGCAAAAATTGCAAAAATATATGATAGAGGACTTCCCTGAAGATATGTAACTATGAACTGGATGGTGGCGAAGGGGGGTTGAATCCCATGTGAGCGAAGAATGCATTCTGATTTTTTTCCATCCTCGCGAGCCGACGCTCAATCCTATCAAACCGATCCTCATCACGTCCCGCGGCCGACCCCGTGGATGTGGATGTAGAAGCACGATAGGGGATGATGGACCTTTCAGGGTTTCTGGCGGTAGGAATCGTGCGTGTAACCCGAGGTGCAATGGGCTTTGGTTCATGGAATTTGTACGTGCTGCCATCCTTCCAAACCAACCCCATGATCTCCAAGCAATGCAAGTCCAAAGGTTGCATCTCGCAAGAAACATGAAGATCATTATTAATAGGATCAATCAAATTTTCATGAATAGCTAACCGAGTGATCAAAGATCCTAAAATTAAAGAACGCTTGTTAGTAAGCACATTAGCAAATTGTGAGGCTAGCCAGTAGCCAATATTCACTTTGATTTTGTTCAACATGCACCACAAGAAATAAAATTCAGATTTTGACAATACAGCTGCCGAGTCTTTCCTACCAGAAAATGTGAATGCAAGAAACCTATGTATGTACTTTAGGGCAGGATCACAAAGGAAAGAATCTTTGGATTTGCTTGGATGATAGAAATTAGAGGTGGACAGTGTTCTGTACAAAGCAACTGGTTCAAAATCATCCCTATAATCACATGCACTATTCAGGTATTCATCGGTTCCAGCATAATCCTTGTCAATAAAACCAAATGCTAAATTGAAATCAGTGATTGAAAGTTTGAAATCTTTTCCCATAAGTCTGAATTGAACCACCCTAGGGCTATTTAATGTGAAATCATCGGGCTTTTTGAATTCAAAAGTGGTGTAAAACTCCCTAACGAGTTCAATGTAGGCAGGAAGTTGAATAGAAAAATAAGAACGCCAACCTATGTTTTCAATAAGCTCAAACACATTCCTATCAATATGCAAAGATTCCATGGTATTCCGATCAATATATTTGCAAGGTATGATGTCTTTATCACAAATTATCCGATAATGTTCTTTGTCCTTTTTCTTAGTGAATTGCAAACACCCGTTCAAATTCGAATCAGAGGGTGGAAGAATATGCAAACCTTTACCAATTCGAGCTCGTTTGTGCGCAGGGGAGTTGGTCTCAGCAGGGGCTGATCGCGTGTCTACAGTGGGAGGAGGTCTCACGGCTTTCTTCGAGCTCCCACGACCGGACTGAGGTGTTTTGTTTCTGCCCATGACACCCAATATGTGTTGTGGTTACTGCAGGGTAAAGTGAAATTTGAATGTGATTGTGGTGATAGAAAGGGAAAGGGGCGAGGTGGTCGTGTACTGCAGGGTAGGCTGCTGACTTGAACAAAGATGGAGAGTGTCTAGTTGGTTATGCCAGGCGGCGGATTTGGGGGAAGTAGAATGTGCAGCGGGTCGAGAGAAAGAGGGCGCGCAGTGGCGTCGTGCAGAAGAGGGGCGAAGGGGGTGTGGTCTCGAAGTAGATGGCGCTGCGATGCGGCGGTAGAGAAGAAATAGAAGACACAGCGGGGTCAGAGCGCGACGGGTTGCGCCGGTTTAGGGGTTGATGATAGCTTAGGAGGCGAGAACCGTCAATGGTGGCTGAAGGGGAAAAGGGGAAAGGCGGGAGAGCGGTGGTGATATGTGGAAGAATAAGGGAGGCGGGAAATAGGTTGGGGCAACGGGAAGGCTTGGAGACGAGGACTGGTGGTGGTGATTGAAGAAGGAAGAAGGGGAGAGGCGGAAGAGGGTTAGATAGAGAGAGAGAGGCGGGGGAGAGATGATGATATAATCAGAATAGGGTTTTTTTTTTTTTTGGTAAATCCGAGCTGCACATAGGTTAAGGCGTGGGCACGCCTTATTTCAAGTTTTGAAAAATGGCCATGTAATCCGAGATGCACATTGATTAAGGCGTGGGCACGCCTTATTCCAACTTGATATCAATGACCTTGTAATCCGAGGTGTACTTTGATTAAGGCGTGGGCACGCCTTATTCCAACTTTTTCTCCACTATTTGAACCTAATGCTTTCTTCATAGAGCGTGCCCACGTCCTAATGAAGATTCATATCTGCCCAAAAATTAAAATAAGGTCAATTTCACTTCAAAAAAAAAAAAAAAATTACATGAATCATAAAATAAATAATGCTGAATAAATAAATAAAAATGAACAAATAAATGAAAATGAATAAAGGAATAAAAATTGCTTGTTAAACTAAGGAAGAGAAATTCGGGTTGCCTCCCGGAAGCGCTTTTCTTTTACGTCTTTAGCTAGACGTTCCCATCGCTCAATTAGTGTAAGTTGGGCATTCTAAATCGAATTGATCAACATTACATACCGGAAAGCCTTCATAAAAGGGTTTTAGGCGATGTCCATTGACTTTAAAAATCTTACCCGTATTCAATCCTTGAATTTCGACTGTACCATGAGAATATACATTAGTAACAAGAAAAGGGCCTATCCATCTAGAACGCAACTTACCAGGAAACAATTTCAATTTAGAATGATAAAGTAAAACTTTCTAACCAATAGAAAATGTTTTCCTGGAAATCATCTGATCATGGAAAACTTTTGTCTTTTCCTTGTAGATCCTTGAGTTCTCATAGGCATCATTGCGGATCTCTTCCAACTCTTGCACTTGCAATTTTCTTTGCTCCCCCGACTCATCCATTCTCATATTGCACTGCTTAATGGCCCAGTATGCCCTGTGTTCTAATTCTACTGGAAGGTGACAAGGTTTACCAAATACTAAACGGTAAGGAGACATACCTATAGGAGTTTTGTAGGCCGTTCGGTAAGCCCAAAGTGCATCATCAAGCCGTAGACTCCAATCCTTTCTGTCTGGGTTGACAGTCTTTTCAAGTATGGATTTGATTTCCCTGTTGGATACTTCAGCCTGTCCATTAGTTTGCGGGTGGTATGCAGTAGAGACGCGGTGGGTAACATTGTATTTCTTCAATAAAGCCTCCATCACTCTATTGCAAAAGTGAGTCCCGCGATCACTAATGACGGCTTTAGGCGTCCCGAACCTAACAAAAATATGAGATTTGACAAAATCTGCAACCACTTTAGCATCATCAGTTCGGGTGGCTTTAGCTTCCACCCACTTTGAAACATAATCCACAACAAGAATTATGTAAACATTACTATAAGACGAAGGGAAAGGACCCATGAAATCAATACCCCACACATCAAATATTTCACAAACGAGAATAGGGGTGAGTGGCATTTGATCTCTACGTCCTATTGTTCCAGTTTTCTGACATTGTTCACAAGATTTGCAAAACATGTATGAATCATGAAATAAAGTAGGCCAAAACAGACCACACTCTAGTACTTTACGGGCTGTTCGCTTAGGACCAAAATGTCCCCCACAAGCATATGAATGACAAAATTTTAAAATCGAAGGGATTTCTTGTTGAGAGATACACCTACGAATAATTTGGTCGGAACAATGTTTCCACAAATAAGGGTCATCCCACACATAATATTTAGCATCACTCTTTATCCTATCTTTTTGAGCTCTAGACAAATCATGTGGTAGCGTCCTAGTAACTAGATAATTAACAATATCAGCGTACCAGGGGATTGCTTCTTTAATAGAAAATAAATGCTCATCTGGAAAATTATCCTTTAGTGGTGATGGCTCTTCACTTGTGGTTAATCTGCTTAAATGATCAGCAACCAAATTCTCTGTGCCCTTTTTATCCCGTATCTCTAAGTCAAACTCTTGTAGCAAGAGAATCCATTGAATCAGCCTAGGTTTCACCTCCTTCTTTGAAAACAAGTACTTGAGAGCTGCATGATCAGAATAAATAATCACTTTAGTACCAAGTAAATATTGACGGAATTTTTCTAAAGCAAAAACAATAGCTAAAAGTTCTTTTTCCGTGGTTGAATAGTTGCTTTGTGCGTTATCAAGTGTTCTGGAAGCATAGTATATGGCATGATGAGCTCTTCCAACTTTTTCTCCAAGCACGGCACCTACTGCATGATTACTTGCATCACACATGATTTCAAATGGGAGGTTCCAATTAGGTGGTTGGATAATTGGGGCTGAGGTGAGCATATCTTTCAATTTATCAAATGCTCTTTTGCATGCCTCGTCAAATTCAAACACCTTATCTTTTTGCAATAATTTACACATGGGCTGTGAGATCTTGGAAAAATCCTTGATAAAGCGCCTGTGAAAACTTGCATGTCCAAGAAAAGAGCGAACTTCCCGAACAGTTGTGGGGTAGGGCAAGGATTTAATAATATCTATCTTAGCCTTATCAACCTCAATACCCTTAGAAGACACGTTATGGCCTAAAATAATTCCTTGATCAACCATAAAATGACATTTTTCGTAGTTCAAAACTAAATTCTTTTCTTTGCATCTGCCAAGAACTTTTGTAAGGTTAGTTAAACATGAATCGAAAGAATTACCATAGACTGTAAAATCATCTATGAATACCTCTATGATGTTCTCCACATAATCTGAAAATATACTAACCATACACCTCTAAAATGTAGCAGGGGCATTGCAAAGTCCAAATGGCATCCGTCTATACGCAAAGGTGCCGAACGGGCACGTGAATGTGGTTTTCTCCTGATCTTCCGGTGCAACTGGGATCCGGTGAAAACCTGAATAACCATCAAGACAACAATAATGAGTACGACCTGCTACACGCTCAAGCATTTGATCAATAAATGGGAGGGGGGAAGTGATCTTTTCTAGTTACAGCATTTAACTTCCTATAATCAATACACACCCGCCACCCATTTTCAACACGAGTAGGGATCATCTCACCTTCAGAATTCCTAATAACTGTTATACCTGTTTTCTTTGGGACTACCTGAACTGGACTCACCCATTTACTATCAGAAATTGGATAGATCATACCTGCATCAAGAAGTTTTAAAATTTATTTCTTTACCACTTCCATCATTGATGGGTTCAGTCTTCGTTGGGCTTCTCTAGAAGGTTTACAATCTTCTTCCAGTAGTATCTTATGCATGCAAGTAGAGGGACTCAATCCCTTAATGTCTGCTATAGTCCATCCGATTGCTTGTTTATACTCCCTAAGCACTCGAGTCAATTTCTCTTCCTCCAAGGGAGAGAGTTTCTTGGAAATAATTACCGGGAGCATTTCTCCTTCTCCTAAGAACACATACTTCAAATGGTTCGGTAGGGGTTTCAATTCCAATTTGGGTGCCTGCTCAATAGAAGAAAGAAGTTTTGTGTGAGAACTAGGCAATTCAATTTGAGATACATTATACCTTATCGGTCCAAGCGACTCTAGTTCATGAATTGCTTCCTGCAAATCAAAGTCCAACACAAAATTCATGGCCTTCTCTAGTCCATCACAAGTGAGGTTCCTGCTAAGAGCAACATTCAATTTATCATCATTGTTAAGATCAAAAACATTTTGTGCTAGAGGGTCGATGACATCCATAACATAAACAGGGGACACGTCACTAGGATATCTCATGGCTTCATAAATATTAAATTTAATGATTTCACCATCAAACTCCATTGTGAGTGTTCCAGCATGCACATCAATTTTTGTCCTAGATGTTTTAAGAAATGGTCTTCCTAGTAAAATCGGTGTAGGATTAGAAGAATCATCTTCCTCCATATTAAGTACATAAAAATCAGCAGGAAAAACCAATTCATTTACTTGAACCAAAACATCTTCTAAGACTCCCTCAGAGTACACATTGGATCTATCAGCTAGTTGAATAATCACCCCTGTTTCTTTCAATGGACTAGTATTTAAAGATGAGTAAACAGACAAAGGCATGACATTTATTGAAGCTCCTAGATCTAGCATGGCCTTCTCGACTCTAACCTTACCTACTTTACATGGGATGGTAAACATACCTGGGTCCTTGCATTTAGGAGGTAGCTTTTTCTGGAGAACAGCTGAAACATTTTCTCCGACACTTATCTTTTCATTCCCTTTTAATTTTCTCTTGTTGGTGCACAATTCCTTAAGAAATTTAGCATATCGAGGCACATGTTTAATTGCATCGAGTAAGGGAATATTTACCTCAATTTTTCGAAATGTTTCCATGATTTCCTTTTCTTCTTCCTCTTTCTTGGATTTGTTCAATCTTGTAGGAAATGGAGGAGGTGTCACGAAAATCCTGGGTTGTTCTTTGTCAAGTACTTCAGGTTGGTCAACATGACGTTGTGGGATGACTTCCTTTTCAGTTTCCTCTCCCTTACTACTTGGCTTTGACTTACTAGGCTCTTTCAGTTCCTTCCCGCTTCTCAAAGTGATTGCACTGGCATTTTGTTTTGGGTTGACAATGGTTTGGGAAGGTAACTTGCCTTGAGATTCCAATCGACTCACAGTTGACGCCAATTGACTCATTTGAGTCTCCAAATTCGTCATGCATGTTCTCGTTTCCTGTTGAAATTGTTGTGTATTATTTGCAAGTGATTTCACAATTTCTTCTAGAGACATACCCGAGCTCGAAGAAGGTTGTTGCGGTTGAGGTGTAGGCTGTCTAGGTTGGAATTGTTGGAACTGTTGGAATTGCGGCTTGGTCTGATAACTAAAGTTGGGGTGATCCCTCCATCCTGGGTTATAAGTATTTGAATAAGGATCATACTTCGGTTGAGGTGGGCCTGGAAATCTCCCAACTGCATTAGCTTGCTCAAATGAATCTTCTTGGAGAGTTGGGCATGTGTCCGTTGGATGACCAGTGGCAGCACAAATTCCACATGCCATAACCTGTTGCATATTTCCTGCAGCCATTTGTTGAACAAGAGAGGTTAGATTTGCTATTTGATTTTCAAGGGAAGATACATTTACCTCGTTCACTCTTTTTACAGGAGTGTCTTGTCTGAATCCAAACTGTTGTGTGTTAGCGGCCATGATGGAGATCAGATCCCTAGCGACAGTCGGGGTTTTATTCACTATAGCTCCTCCGCTAGCTGCATCCATCATTTTCCTCTCCATTGGTAACAATCCTTCATAGAAGTATTGAATGAGTAATTGTTCAAAAATTCCATGTTGGGGGCAGCTTGCGCACAACTGTTTAAACCTTTCCCAATATTCATGCAAGGTTTCAGTATCTTGCTGTTTGATTCCACATACCTCTCTTCTGATGTTTGCAGCTCTTGAGGCTGGGAAAAATTTGTCAAGAAATAATCTGACCATTCCTGTCCATGTAGCTACAGAACCTGGCGGTAGATAGAACAACCAATCTTTTGCTTTGTCAGCTAGTGAGAATGGAAAAGCTCGCAGCTTGATTTGTTCTTCAGTCACTCCTTGTGGTTTCATACTTGAACACACCATGTGGAATTCCTTTAGATGTTTGTGGGGATCTTCATTCTCGAGCCCATAGAATTTGGGTAGCAAATGGATTAGTCCAGATTTCAATTCAAATCCCACATCTAGGACTGGATACTGAATGCAAAGTGGATGTTGATTTTCATTTGGTGCAGCCAGTTCCCTTAAGGTTTGTTCCTCATTGGCCATTGCTTTCTCTTGTTCAGTTTCAGAACCACTAGAAGAATCAGTTGTTAAATCTGTTGGGTCAGCTACTAAATTCAGACTGGTTTGTTGGCGCAACTTGGCTTCCTTCCTCAATTTCCGAGCTGTTTTCTCAATTTCAGGGCCGTATTGCAATTCACCTGTACGAGAACAACGGGGCATAAAAAAAATAAAGAAATTAGTAAAAGATATAAAAATAAATAAACAAATAAATAGATAACAGTAAATGAAAAATTAAATCTGATTAACACCAGTCCCCGGCAACGACGCCAAAAATTTGATGGGTGTCGAATCCAACAAATAATAATGTTTCTTGCTCTTATAAAAATAAATTGTATTAGTGGTGAGCAAGGTCGAATCCACAGAGACTTGTTAGATTTAATTCCTTGGGAAAATTAAAAGCAATGAATTAAAAATTGGGGGGGGGGGTTTGAATTTTAAATGTAAAATCAGTTTGTAAATAAACGAGTGCGAAATTAAAATTGTTGAAAATATCAAATTAAATAAATATCCAGTCCAAGGTATAATCTTAGTATTGATTCACGGAATAGATCATGGATGCAAAAATAAAATCTTTTACTCATTCTCTAAATTGGTTATGGTCATTGATACGATCTAACAACCTATCTCTCCTTACTTTATCGATAATCAAGAGACGCTCGTTGATTATTTCCCTAATCAATAAACAACCCTATATACGATCGTAGGATTTAATTTACCAATAGCATTAATTTCTAGAGAGACGACCAATTCTAACCAACAAATTCACACGTGTGATTCATTTAAGTTAGGTTATATGCCTTCATAACATGAGTCAAAAATCAGTCTATAATTAACTATGTTATTTGCCACCTGTATTAGAAAACCTAAACAATTACGGATTTAGATTCCTAATTGACTAAGTATCGTTTTGACAATTAAAACAACGTGCACTTTGTATCAATAAATCAAAACAACAACTTCAATTCACAATCAAAAGACATATAAATAGAGAATAATTAAAGAAACGAATAAATTTAATTAGATCTCACAATCCTTGTAAGTCAAAATTTCGAATAACCTTGAACTGGAATTATAAATTAGTTACTCATATACATTATCAATCAAAGACTAAAGAAAAAAAAGAAATAATGATTGAAGTAAAAAGAGTCAAACTCCACAAATTTCGATCAAAAATATGTGGCTGCCTTCCTGTTCAATTCGTCCCCAGCTCTCTTTCTTTTTCTGTTGCCTTTCTTCCCAGCCGTCTTTCTCCCCTCCTCTGTCAGCAATCCCCCGTTTTCCTTTTATTCTCCCCTGCTTTTTATATCTCAGCTCCCCTCCTCTTAACCTCATGTCTGCTGCCGAGATTTCATCTAGGTTAGGTTGGGCCCAAATAATAATTGAGTAATCCCAGCCCAAAACATGTGCTGCATTCCATGTTAAATAAAATTGTTGTTGTTGGAATTGTCTCCAAAGTGAATTGTAAAATAATGTCCACAAGTCCAGCCCATTAAATATTTGAGGTTGCTGTCTTTCAGAATTAATAAGGCGTGCCCACGCCTTATTTAATGTCCTTCTCTGATTGTGTACTTTAGAGTTCCAAACTTCTTCTTTCTAATTTGTGATTTGAGTCCAATTTGATCTCAATTCTCCACCTAATCCACAAGTCATAAAATATGATTATTATCTACAATTTAAACATTTAAAATCAATGGAATAAGAGGAAATATCACAAATTAAATAGCAAATATGCACCCTATTAGGGGGTTTCCTAGAAACCTTTTCTGGGTGTTCTTTTTCAGGAGTCCCTTGTTCAGGAGGCCTTTATTCAAGGGTCCCTTCTTTCAGGTAGTCCTTCTCTTCAGGAATCCCTTCTTTAAAGGGGGCGGGGGGTCCTTCTTCAGGGATCCCCTCTTTCGGGGGGGGGGGGGGGGGTTTCCTTCTTCAGGGATCCTCTCTTTCAAGGGAGTCCTTCTTCAGGAGTCCCTTCTTCAGGGGGCCTTTATTCCAGGGTCCATTCTTTCAGGGAGTCCTTCTCCGGGAGTTCCCTCTTTTAGGGGTCCCCTATTTCAGGGAGGGTCCTTCTTTAGGAGAATTTTTACAAAAATCCCTTTTAAGGGAGCTCATCCGTCTTTCAGGGACTATAAGCTGGGCTTCTTAACATTAAAGGACTTACTTGCTGGCCTCGATAATAGAGATAATGGCTCGTTTTGAGCTTATTGGAGGTCTTATAGGCCTACCTCGATGTGAGAGGGCTTAGTGCTCACCTCAAATAATACTGAATGATGAAATACTTATGATTTGCAAGAAATTTCAAAAACAAGACAGCAATATCCCATAGAAGTGGATAATATATTGTTAGTTCAAAAAACATGACTTTTAGAGGTACGGGCTTCTTTTTATTTGTAAACTTTGACTGGGCTAATGAGTTTAGTCGGGCTTTAGATTGATCGTGTGGAATGTGAGTTCCATTTCCCAAGCAAGCCACTTTATAATGAGCTATCGCATTGAAAATTTAATATGATTGCTCCTGATGGTGTATATTGTCCCACGCATGTAAGCAATTCATGTTTCTATGTGTCCATTTATATTAACTATGCACAAGTGAAATAAACAACCAAATATTCTTCATTTTATGGAACCGGGGTCCCACGAATACATTGACTAGTGGACGATTCTAGTATTAAAGGCATGCCTTTTCTTTTAATTGTTTTAATGTACATGCATTATAGGTGACCAGCATAATTTATCCCACAAAAACTTTTTAATGTGCCAGTTAAATTATTGATCCAAGATTTGGAGCAACTCCAATCATTGCCAGAGCTCAACTATCAGGATAAACAAATAAGCAACCCAAAGAAAATACTAACCAAGAAGTCCAAATGTTAATGGACCGAAGAAAAATAAATTATTGTGGCCTAATCCATCATATCCGAAGTGAGCAGCCTAAAGGAAATGCTTTTTTCCAGGTTGGTATAGTCCTTTTTCACACCCTTTCAAGATGTTCTCCGCCTTATTTCAAGGTTTCTCGTCATTTTTTACCACGTGATTTCGTGGTTAGAAGTGTAGTTTCCCACAAACGGCGTCAAAATGTTGACCACAAAATCCGCCTGGACCTTGGACTAACACGTCTCAGCTCCTCCCTCTTGAACATGTGGATCTCCTGCGCACTATGACAGACAATTAGTTTGCAAAGGGGGCCGATGTGGCTCCCGTTTGTACTCTGATGCTAAAGTCAATACTCATTTCAACTGAATATATAATGGGTGCAGGAAATGTAAATGTGTAAAAGAGAGAAGGGAGTGAGATTCGAAATATTTTGTTAGTGTATTGAATTACCAACCCTTTCCTTGGAGGCAAGTGTGCTCTATTTATAGAATGAGTAATTTTCTTAGATTGTGACACGTGTTATGCTTTACACATGGCAATATCCTAACTATTCATGAGGTAAACCATTTCTTTGGCTATAATCATTACTACATGTCATATGGATAAAGCAATCATCAAATCCCTTTAAAGATGTTGTCACATCAAGCTATCTTGTCACCTTTCCAGGGTACTCACTGCAGCTTAGGAGTATCTCGGTATAAGGGTACCTCGACATAACATCACCCCGACATAGGGGTACCTCGGCATAGGATCACCTTGGCATAGGGGTACCTAGGCATAGCATCACCCCGGCATAGCATCACCTCGTCATAAGGGTACCTCGACATGTAAGAGTCCAGCAAGTTTGGTATTCATAGTTTGGCCTGTAGGTCATGATTAGGTGAATGAATATTTTGTGGATTTCATGTTGGGCACATATGGATGACGTGTCATGTAAAATTAGCCATGGTCGTAACAGCCATGATCGTAACAACAGCAATGGCATCTAAAGGGATTTTAAATCAAAAAGACATTTTTAGTCTTCACCATAATGGTCAACGGACTATTTAGGTGTCAACTAATAGAAATTTAGACAGAATTAAATGGTAGGGACGTCTTCAGTAACAAAATGTAAATGTGAGGAAGAAACTGTCAAAAAATCAAATATAGGGACGAATTGCACAAGAGACCTCAAAGGAAGGGACGTTTTGCCAATTACCCTTAATTTTATTTGTATTCATCATCAATTTTCTTTTTAATGTATTTTAATTTTTCATTAAGTTTAATTTTTAATGTATTGATTACATATATTTTATAAATACACACACACACACATACATTAATGACCGACATTTATTACTAACTTTCATTTAATACATGATTTTATTAATTACATTTAATACTTTTTTTTGAAAGAATTTTGGGCGGGAAAGTGTGTGGGTAAAAATGTTGGCGATTATCCTATTATTATATAGATAGATGTATAGATTGATTATATATATTTTATAAATACACACATATTAATGACCAATATTTATTACTAACTTTCATTTAATAGCAACATTTAATTAATACCAACTTTTATTAATTATATTTAATACATTTTTTTTTTTACAAAAGTTTTCTGATTTAAAAAGAATTTTAAGTGGGGAAATGCGTGCGTAAAGATTGTGGCGATTATCCTATATAGATAGATTACATCATCTTTTAATCAATAAAAACAACTCATCCACATAATTTTCTTGTCAACATTTATGTCAATTAACATGTACAAGTAGCATTTTTGTTAAACATTTGAGAGCTTTACTGGACGGCCCATTTATCTAGCTCTGAGATCAACATTTGAGATCCTTACTGGACGGCCCATTTATCTAGCTCTGGGATCACTGTCACTTTTTCTTCGCAAAAACCCTAATCTGAGAAATCTAAACCCTCTCCTGATCGATCTGAAAATTGATCAAAATCAAGCTCATTTTCAGTGCCCGAAACCCTATCAAGCATCATGCGAAATCAATGGTTGCGATTAATTTTTCTCAGATACCACACTCGTTCACAGTTTGCCATTTCCGGACAGTCTCAGGTAAACTCCCTCCGTTCATTCACTTCGTCTTTCATGTACTCACGTAAGCCTAAGGAGATTCCTCGATCCTTTATGTTAATCCGTCATTTCTCATCCCCATCCGAGCTCGCTGAGGAGTCGAAATCGACTCCAGATCAGGCTGTTTTATTATTAACCGACATTTTTGCTAAACCCGGAATATCTAATGATGAAATTAAGATTGATTTAGATTCTAATAATGTGGATATTACCCATGATTTGGTTTTGAGTGTTTTGGAAAATTCGAGTGCTACCCCTGATGTGGCTAAGAAGATTTTTGACTGGGTATTGCAGAGTGAAAGCAAGAAATTGAGCTCAAAGTCGTATAATTTGATGCTGGGGATTTTAGGTGGTAATGGGTTGGTGAACGAGTTTTGGGATATGATTGGGATTATGAAGCAGAAAGGATATGGTGTTTCAAAGGGCACCTTTTCTAAGGTTTTTGAGAAATTTGAGAAAGACGAGTTGTTTGATGAGGTTGACAAGTTAAAGAAGTTTTACAGTTGTGGGTCAGCAGGTAGCAAGAGTAGTAATGCAGAGGAAGAGGATTGTCGGAGAATATGTAAGATTGTTGAGAAAGAACTGTGGGGAGATGATGTGGAAAAGCAGTTACGTGAATTAAATGTGGAGTTCTCGGGCAATTTAGTATCAGCCGTATTAGAGAGTTTTCAAGTTGAGCCCAATAAAGGGTTAATATTCTTCAGGTGGATTGAGGAGAGTGGTTTGCTTAAGCAGGATGAGCAGACATTTAATGCTATGGCAAGAGTGTTGGCTAGGGAGGATTACAGTGAGAAGTTCTGGAAAATTGTTAATGAAATGAGGTTTGCAGAGTATGAGATGGAGAGGGAGACATATGTTACGGCTTTACGACAATTTGTGAACAGTAAAATGATGAAAGATGCTGTGGATTTGTACGAGTTTGCCATGATTGGTGAGAATAAGCCTTCAGTTCATGACTGTACCTTTCTTTTGAAGAAAATAGTGGTTAGTAAAGAACTGGATATGGACTTGTTTTCTAGAGTTGTGAGTGTTTTTAAGACAAATGGGAATATGTTGACTGATGCTAATCTTGATGCGGTTCTCAAGTCCTTGACTAGTGTTGGAAGAATTGGCGAGTGTAACAAGATTTTGAAAGCAATGAACGAGGGTGGTTATCTACCTAGTGGTTATTTGCAGAATAAGATTGCCTTCCAGCTTAGTAGTGGTGGGAAAACAGAGGAAGCACTTGAGTTTATGGATAACATTGAAGCATCTGGGACTGCTGATGATTACAAGGCATGGATTTCTTCAATTGAAGGATCTTGTGTAGCTCGTGATTTGGATAAAGCATCTGATATGTTTCGAAAGATGGTCGAAAAAGAAGGGGTCTCTTCTGCCGTGTATGCTTTGGATATGTTGGTTAGTACATATTGCCGAAAGAACAGAGCAATTGACGCATTCAAGCTTGTTTCTGAAATGGTTA
This sequence comes from Ligustrum vulgare, assembly GCA_963555705.1. NCBI lineage: Eukaryota > Viridiplantae > Streptophyta > Magnoliopsida > Lamiales > Oleaceae > Ligustrum > Ligustrum vulgare. Next base: position 22,516,842 of record OY743177.1, on the reverse strand, counting down.
ATGCAAAAGGGTTACGTCCTTGGCACAGTACATATAGAGAATTGACAAGCAAGCTGTTAGCTCGAAAACGTTTTTTAGAGGCTTTGGATGTTATGAATTTGATGAAAAATCAAGGGTATCCACCGTATTTGAATCCGTTTATTGAGTACCTCTCCAAGGTTGGCAATGCAAATGATGCTGTAAAATTTTCAAAAGCCACTAGTTTGAAGAGTTTGCCATCAATATCCATATATCTTCGTCTTTTTGAAGCATATATTAAAGCGGGAAGGCAAAGTGAAGGACAGGACTTCTTATCAAAATGTCCAAGATACATAAGAAATCATGCTGATGTTTTGAATCTGTTTTGTTCCATAAAATCTGGAGATGCAGTTGAGACTGCTGCTGTTGCTGCATAGGACTTAGAGAGATGTATCACGCATTGTTCTTTTTTGACATCAATTTGATAAACATAAAGCTGGAAACCACAGAAGTTCTTATCTGTCTAGCCTGATTTTTTCAATTATCGTTTAGTGTGATGCCTTTCTGCTCTTGATGAGTTATTAACTTCGATACTTTTACATCAATCTGCTGATTGACGAATGATAGAACTTTGACACATTTACATTTGAAGTGAGATTCTTAAAGCATTAAAATGGGAGCCTACTTTGTCAACCTGGACTAGCCATGCTTCCGAAACCTCTGCATCTTTCTATTCTAGTTCTAGTGTTGATTTGATCCTCTGATAGAGGAGATAGTCCTGTAGGAAATTTTTTGGCTTTTATGATAACGAGACGGGATGACTGTGCCAGGAATCTTAGGCCATATTTTAAACTCATTTGTCTAGGTGTTGTATGCGGACTCAGCTTACAGTTTCATTCATTTCCGCTCTTTTGAGCATCTTTTGTGCTATATTTCACCAATTTTTCTGGTTCTAACGTGTATGTTCATTTTTGGTCATGACTACCTTCTCTTCCCTTTTTAATTTCCCCGATTTTGATTCTTATTTGTTTTTAGCATATTGTGATTGTATTATCAATTGACTAATTTCATTTGATCTTGAAATTTTCCTCGTCACAGGCCTAATTTCCTTCTGGTTCATGCATGCCTGAAAAACATAAGGCGTGAGAGAGCAATCCGTAGAAGGATTTAGGATATAGTTCTTGTTTTTCATTCTGGTTATCAATAAGTGTTGTTCGATTATGAAGCTTTAAGCTTCATAACATTGAAATACCTTATTTTGTTGTTTCTTGGGTTAAATACTTAGGGGCCGTTCTCTTTGTATTTCGATTTTGGATTTTGAGTTTTGAATTTTGGATTTTGGTTGTTTGTTTTGGGATTACTGAAAACATGTTCTCTTTGTGATTTTTAAAAACTGTTTTCAAAAATAGAAAACTGAAAAATGCGTTTACTTTGTAATTTTTTGATATATTTATTTTTTGATATTTTATATGTAAAAAATAGTTAATTTGTTGAATTAGATTAATTTTAATGTTAGTAAATCAGTTAGTTTTCTATGTCAATAAATTCGTCATTAATATTGTTTCAGCTAAACAAAAATTTAACCCAATACCAACAAAATCTTAACATGAATTTATATATAATGGCAAAATAATATAAGAACTTCAAGTGAAGGAAGTGTCTCACATTTATCCAAAATGATAATAAATTAAAATTTTTTAAAAAAGTCTTAACATGGATCTATATAATGACAAAATAACATAAGAACTTCAAGTGAAAAAAGTGTCTCACTTTTAAAAAATAATAATAATAATAATAATAATAATAATAATAATAATAATAATAAAATAAAATAAAATTTACAAAAAAAAAAAAAAAAAAAAAAAAAAAAAAAAAAAAAAAAAAAGAAAAATCTTAAAATGGATCTATATATAATGGAAAAATAATATAGGAACTTCAAGTGAATGAAGTGTCTCACTTTTACAAAAAAAAAAAAAAAAATTACAAAAAAAATATTAACATAGATCTATATATAATGACAAAATAACATAATAAATTCAAGTGAAGGAAGTGTCTCACATTTAAAAAAAAAATAATAATAATAATAAATAAATAAATTACAAAAAAAAAACCTTTAACATGAATCTATATATAATGACAAAATAATATAAGAACTTCAAGTGAAGGAAGTGTCCACATTTATAAAAAAAAAAAAAAAAAAAATCGAAAATGCGCGTTTTGGTAGTTTTGGACTTTTTAACACAAAATATCTAAAACGCAATAAACTCGTTTTGAATTTTCTTTGTATTTTTTTTTTGGTATTTTGGAAAACGCGTTTATGAAAATGGGCAAAGTGAACGCGTTTTCAATATTTTCAAAAATCGAAAACTCAAAACGGACTGAAAACAATAAAGAGAACGGGACCTTATTTTCTTGTTTCTTAAGCTTTAAGATTTGTTCCTTGTGCTTTTTGTGAAAACTGATATTTGTATATTCCTATGATCGGTAGATATTTAGGGTCTATTTGTCTGACTTTTGAGAAGTCAAAGTGTGCTTTTGAGTCATTTGATTAGTTTTTTAAAATAAATTTTTAGCTAGAAAAACTTTTAGAGGAAATTGGTCGAACTTAACTTTTTCTAAAAGCACTTAAAAATTGCTTTCTAAGCAAAATTTGATAGCTTCTAGTAGGGGTGGACAAAAAAATAGGAACCGAGTAAACCGAATCGAAAAAATCGAAATATTTCAGTTCTTGAAAAAAAATTCAAATTCAAAATCGAAACCGAAACCGAAACCGATTGTTTTTTTTAAAAAAAATTGAAACCGATCGGTTCTTAAAATCAAAATTAAAAATCGAAATCAAAACCGATAAAAAAAATTTTAAAAATTTTTCATTGAATTATACAACAAAATATATTTATGTTCACGCTTTAATGTGTATAGACAGTGGGTCAGAGGAATATAAATTTACTCACAATTTTTTCATTTGAGAAATGTTGTCTAGATTTGTAGTATTTTAATTAGAAATCCACGACTTACAATCTTCTCCAAGTAGAAACACACATTAATGTATAGACACTTAGAAAGTGTATGAAATGATGTTTGTTTGATAAACTATTATTATAGAAATTAGTAATTTACTTTTAAGTCATTTCATACACTATTATGGTATTATTATTTTGTGGAATTTAGAAACACACATTAATGTATAGACACTTAGACAGTGTATGAAATGATGTTTGTTTGATACACTATTATTATAGAATTTAGCAATTTACTTTTAAGTCATTTCATACACTATTATGGTATTATTATTTTGTGGAATTTACTTTTAATGAGATTCAAATGTTCTTGCTTCCTCGATGTGATTTCCTTTTCAAATAAGAATGGTTTTAGGGTGGAAAAAACTTTTAACTATCAAGATTCTGAGATTCATATTCGTGGTATATTATACATGAATTTGGACTTTAATCTTAATTGAAAACTTTATTTGGTTGTATTTACCTTTAATTTTTGTAAACAATTAGATTTTTTTTTTTTTTGTATTTGCATCAAATTTAATTTTTTTAATTGGAACTGAACAAAAATCGAAAAATAACCGAAAACCGAACCAAAATCGTTCGGTTCTTGTCTTTGAAGGAACCAAACCGAAAGTTTCAGTTCGATTTTGGTTCCTTTAATAACCGAACCGAACAGATAAACACCCAGCCCTAGCTTCTAGTGTTTATCGTTTAACTTGGGTTGTTTTCCAGGAACTCGATATTATGTTATATTTAATTTTGAGTTTGTTGTTACATTAAGCCCTTGTTTAATAGTCATTATTTAAAACTTATTTTTTTACGGTACTAATTTTCAACCACACTTTTACAGGCTGCATGCACATAAACTTCTACTTGGACACTTCTATTAGGGTGTTTGTTGGACATGTACAATGATGTATTCAGTAGCGGCGGGGCACAATCCTTATATATATGGCCATGAGATGATTTATGCACTCGTTCAAATATAAAATTTTCTGCTATAAATTATTTGATAGTCTTGTCGAGCCTAATTTGAATTACGTGAAATTTAATGGAAAAAAAATTGATGTCATATGTACCGACATAATAAAGTAGCAGAGGAGCATTGTAATACCTCTCTTTGTTTATCTTACATGAATGGGCCATTCAAATCATGGAGCACTTGTATTATTATTATTATTATTATTATTATTATTATTATTATTATTATTATTATTATTATGTCATTAAATGTTATCTTTCCATTGCAATCAGAATCGTATATTCAGAAAATAATCGAGATATTAAAGCACAAGGGAAAGTAAATAAGTGATGAAATATTTGTTGGGTATTTGACCCAAAATTCAACAATGGAGACTAATTAATTAGGTAAGAATGGTTGGTGAAGAGTTAGGTGAGATAAGTTGGTAAGATTGGTTGGTGAAAGAATTTGTTATTCCCAATCCGTCCCTAATCTTTGCCTATAAATAGAGATCAATTGTTGAAGAGAAGAGCACCACAAGCACAATTGGAGAGTGCCAAATATTGTGAGTCGGTGATCAAAGAGAGAAAATTGTGAGCCTAGCATATTGTGAAGTTTCTTGTAACTCTTTGTAGTGTAAGTCAAAGGGTAGAAATTATATGTGGTAAAGCTCGTTTGTTGTATTTTCTCTGTGGTCTGTAGGATTGGGTTGGTGAGTGAAAGTCTATATATTTGTAACAATTTAATATATAGTGAAAAGCTTTGGCGAGGGTCCGTGGACGTAGGCATTTTGCTGAACCACGTAAATTTCTGTGTTCGTATTTATTTTCTTGTTTGCTTATTTTATTTTGAACATCGAAAGATCCTGTGGGAAGAAGAAAGTGGGAATCGACATGTCCAAATTCCCAACAAGTGGTATCAGAGCTACAGGTGGTTCAAATAATTTGAAGAAAAAAGAAAATATGTCTGTCAAGTACGATGTGGAGAAATTTGACGGGAGAATCAATTTTGGCTTGTGGCAAGTACAAGTCAAGGATGTCTTGATTTAGGCGGGTCTGCACAAAGCTTTGAAGGGAAAACCAACTGAGAGTTCTGACAAAGAAATTGAATCCAGCAAGACTGATGAAGATTGGGAAGATTTGGATTTGAAAGCTGCTAGTACAATACGACTTTGTTTGACCAAGAATGTTCTTGCAAATATTCATGGGATATCTGCTGCTAAGGGACTTTGGGAGAAACTGGAAGAGTTGTATCAAACGAAGAACTTGTCAAATCGCTTGTATCTTAAGGAACAGTTTCATTCGTTGAGAATGAGCGCAGGTACAAAAATCTCTGACCATCTTAGTGTTCTTAATGGGATTGTTTCTGAACTGGAATTTATTGGAGTCAAATTTGAAGATGAGGATAAAGCGTTGAGGCTCATCTGGTCTCTTCCATTCACGTTTGAGCACATCAAACCGATTTTGATGTACGGGAAGGAAACGGTGGACTTTGCAGAAGTTACAAGTAAGTTGATCTCTGAAGAGCGACGATTAGGTGGAGACGATAATTCATCTAATAATAATTTGCTTGTTACTGAAAAGTGGAAGAGAGGGAACTCCATGAAGAAGAAGGTGACATGTTGGAACTGTGGTCAATCCGGGCATGTGAGAATAAATTGTCCAAAAGGTGGAGCGGATACGGCGAACTGCTCGAAGGACAATGCGACTCTCCTGGTGGAGGGTGGTGATGATGTACTCTGAGTAAGATGGGACATCCTCATGGCATGATGCCAGTTGCCATGATAGAGGATGTGTTCTTACTGGCACGGGTACTGTGTTCGCATACAGCATTGGTTTGGTTTAGATGCAAGGTATGTGGTTTTTTTTATGTCGATGGCTGATGAACTTCCAAGGAGAACCAAACATGGGAGTTGCACCATAAATTTCAGCAATTTTGTTTCGACATGTGCCGATGAAAAGCTCGGAGTTCGTTGATAATTCTGAGTGGTTATACTCATATGGTGGAGTATGAGATCTGTTAAAGTGGAAAAATGCTTGCCTGTTACCCAATGGTTGAATTTGAATGTTTTGGCTTGGAGGAATTTTGTGTCAAGGTGGAGATTGTTGGGTATTTGACCCAAAATTCAACAATGGAGACTAATTAATTAGGTAAGAATGGTTGGTGAAGAGTTAGGTGAGATAAGTTGGTAAGATTGGTTGGTGAAAGAATTTGTTATTCCCAATCCGTCCCTAATCTTTGCCTATAAATAGAGATCAATTGTTGAAGAGAAGAGCACCACAAGCACAATTGGAGAGTGCCAAATATTGTGAGTCGGTGATCAAAGAGAGAAAATTGTGAGCCTAGCATATTGTGAAGTTTCTTGTAACTCTTTGTAGTGTAAGTCAAAGGGTAGAAATTATATGTGGTAAAGCTCGTTTGTTGTATTTTCTCTGTGGTCTGTAGGATTGGGTTGGTGAGTGAAAGTCTATATATTTGTAACAATTTAATATATAGTGAAAAGCTTTGGCGAGGGTCCGTGGACGTAGGCATTTTGCTGAACCACGTAAATTTCTGTGTTCGTATTTATTTTCTTGTTTACTTATTTTATTTTGAACATCGAAAGATCCTGTGGGAAGAAGAAAGTGGGAATCGACGTGTCCAAATTCCCAACAATATTGAGAACAATATATGTTAAATTATATACATTTAAGTGTTCGCCGGGTCAATAGGAGCACAAGATTGGAATTAAAGTCAAAACATCATTAGAATAAATCATATAAACTGTGCTAAGAAGATTTACGTAAGAAATAAGGAAGAATAATCTAATATAATATAAGAAAAGCTAAAGGAAAAGACACAAAAAAGTGCTTTAGCAACCAAAAATTCACATTTCTCTTCATAACCAATTCCAACAAACAAATCATCTCTCCTCGGGGATGTAAACATAAAGGATTGTGAATCCTCATTCCGAGACAAATGAAATTTAATTTGGTCCTATGATTTTAGAAATAATACTTTGTAAATATTATGTCAAAACTATATAGATTTAAATATCCATGAAAGAGTACTAGTAACGAGGAATTTGATTGGGAAACAGACAGTGGCGGAGTCACCTATAGGCGAGGTAGCGCGGTCGCGCTACCTGGCCGCCTGTGGCGCTGCGCAGGTGGCGCAGCGCCTGGACAGCAGAATTTTTTTTTTTTTTTTTTGCCCAAATCAGTACCAACTCCCAAGCACAAACCAGAAATACAACATACAAATCCATCTTCATTTGATCCAACAAGCAAATTCTTAACAAAAATCAAAATCCCTAACCTTTGGCTTCATCCCTTCCCGATTCTCTCTGTATCTGACCACTGAACGCAGCGTTCGGCCACGCACGGATCCGGCACTGCCCACTGGTGCCGCCGGTCAGACTCAGTCACTGGTGTGTGGTCTGACTGCGTGCCTTCCTTTCCTCCTGTGCTTCAGCCTTCCCGACGGACGGTAATTGTTGTTTGACTTGGTTCCTGTTTTGTTTTGTTAAAAAATGTTAAAGTATAAGTATACTGTATATGTATATATAATAAGTGTTATGATTATTTTATTTGTTTTGGTTGTGAGTTGTGACTTGTGCAATTTTTAGATTTTATAATGTTATTACTTATTATGTTAATGTATAAGTTTTAAACATTTTAATAAATATTATTGATGTTTGATTTATTAATTTTTTTGGTTAGGTTAGACTGTCAATTGTTGTCATTCCTCAATTTTTTTTTATCAATTTGTGATTTCTCACTAAGGCTAAACATTAATTCGTTATAATTGATTTGAGAATTATACATAAATGTTACATTTAAGTTTTTGCAAAGTGTTTTAGATTTGTAAATTGTGACTATTGTGATGAAAATATGATTTGATTTGTGAATTGTTATTATTGATTTATAGGTTGTGAATTGAAATTTGGTGAATATTTGATTTGATTTGTGATCATTGATTTACAGATATATGTTCATATATTTAATTACAACTTTTTATTCTTATATCTATTTATTCATTTTTAAATATTATTTTATTAAATAATATTCACAATCTCGCTACTGTCATCGTTTACGTTAGTCGATCAACGGTCGACGAGATCAAAGGTCAACGCTCTACCTGGACTTCTCGGCTGGCTCCGCCACTGGAAACAGATGAATTTGGATGCAATAAATTTCGAATACAAATGAGAGCCTGTTTGATAATGTAAAAAATTTTAATTTTTGTGAATTTATTTGGTTTTTTAATGGATATGCGGTTTAAAAATGTTTGAAAAGTCAAAAATAGTGAACTTGACTAAGAATGAATGGTTGAAATTGAGTTTGAAAAGTTAAAATAAAATTTTTACCATTACCAAACAACCTCTTAGTAAAAAAAAAAAAAAAAAAAAAAAAAAAAAAAAAAAAAAAAAAAAAAAAAAAAATCATCATACATATACAAAAAAAAAAAAAAAAGAATCACAACCACGATAAAAGATCGTGCTTTAGAGTCCGTTTTGGCACAGCCGTTATATATAAAACTTTTTGTAGTAGAGTTTTTTTAAAGTGCTGTTAATAAAAAACAGTTGATTGTTTGGTTGTCACTCCAAGAGGTACCATTAACATTAAATTAATTGTTTGACAGTATTATTGTAAAAGTTGTTTTGTATAAACTAACACTTAAATTATATCTCATAGTTGATTAAAAATTTAATAATTATTTCACCTCAATGTTAAAATCTATATTGAAAAAATAATTAATTCATAAAGTATAATGTTTCACTATTTTCAATATATTCCATATTTTTATTAATTAATTATGAAAAAACATATTTTTAATAGTGATGAAATTGTAACTACGCAACCCACAAAATATTGGAATCGATCCAAGAACGTCAAAGAACCACGATTTAGAGATTGATTCAAATTAATTGAACCAAGCAACCAATACAATCGATTGATATGTTGACCTATTTATCATAATAAAAATAAATTTTACCCAAGTTTGAACAAATAAGAATAAGTTCTGATCGTATTTAATGAAGAATAGAAGTTTGAAAGCAATTTGCCTCACAATAATAATATCAAAGTTTTGTCTAATAATGAAAATTACATCCCTATAAATATGGTCAAAACCTAGTCTTAAGAGTTCTAATTAAACTAGGAATGAAATTGCTAAAATATGGAAAGAAATAAAAATAACAAAAAAATAGGATTTTTAAGCGTTTTGACATTTACGGCCGTGACCTTATTCTTTAATGCCGTAACCTTGTTACTGATTCACATTTACGGTCGTGACAATATTACTTATGGTCATAAGTCAAAAATGTCCAAATTCCAGTTTTTGAGCAGTACCTTAATTACGGCCGTGATCCTCAGCATTTACGGCCGTAATCCCTTATTTCTCGCAATATCAATTTCAGCAGTGAGTTCGTTACGGCCGTAAGAAATATATGTTACGGCCGTAACTTGGAAACTTCAAAATTTCCTTCGACGGATTGAATGAGGTTGATCCACTAGACGTCTCGACTCGTCTCTAACGTGGAACTCGCTTCTTTTGATGATACTAACATTGTCTTGGCCATTATTTCTTGTACTAACTTGTCCATTACTTCGTTGGCCCTCTTCGTTTGCAATTGAGTCATCGGTCCTCCTTTGATCATCAACGGATCTTTGTGCGGGCTTTTATTCATTGTCTGGATCACATCATCCCCTCCCTCTTCAAAAGGATTCGACCTCGAATCTGTACCTGCATCAAACGGAGATAGATCAGAAACATTAAACGTAGCTGAAACATTATACTCACCAGGAAGATCTAGTTTATATGCATTGTTGTTGATCCTTTCAATCACTTGGAATGGACCATCGGCTCGCGGTTGTAACTTTGATTTGCGTTGTTCCAGAAACTGCTCCTTCCTCAAATGTACCTAAACCCAATCACCGGGTTCAAATATGACGCATTTTCTTCCTTTGTTAGCCTGCAATGCATAATGTTCATTTTTCTTTTCAATTGCCAACCTCACCTTGTCGTGAAGTGATTTAACCATTTCAGCATTTTTCTTTCCATCCAAACAACTACGTTCATTCACAGGTAAAGGAATTAAATCCAATGGTGTTAGCGGATTAAAACCATAAACAATCTCAAATGGTGAATAAGAAGTAGTAGAATATATAGCCCTATTATATGCAAATTCAATAAATGGTAAACACTCTTCCCAATTTTTCAAATTTTTATTGATTATGGCGCGCAACAATTGAATTTTTGTCATATTTACTACCTCGGCCCATCCATCGGTCTGTGGGTGACAAGTTGTAGAGAAAAGTAGTTTTGTTCCCAATTTGTTCCACAAGACTTCCAAAAATGACTAAGGAATTTAACATCCTTATCCAAGATGATACTTTTAGGAACCCCATGTAAGCGCACAACTTCCCTAAAGAAAATATCAGCTATGTTTGTAGCATCATCAGTTTTGTGGCATGGTATGAAATGTGCCATTTTGCTAAAGCGATCTACTACCACAAAAACCGAATCTCTTCCCTTCTTAATCTTAGGTAATCCCAAAACAAAATCCATAGATATATCGACCCAAGGTTCACTAGGGATAGGTAAAGGCCTATATAATCCATGGGGTTTAATCCTAGATTTAGCCTTCTTGCAAGTAATGCATCTATTACAAACCTGAACCACATCGATCTTCATCTTAGGCCAATAGAAATATTCACTTAAGATTTCGATGGTCTTCTTAACCCCAAAATGACCCATTAAACCTCCACTATGGGTCTCTCTCACAAGTAACTCTATCATTGAACACTTAGGGACACACAATTTATTTTCTCGGAATAAATAATCATCATGTTTAAAGAACATATCCACAACCCCTTTACCACATGAATCATAAATACTAGAAAAGTCCGGATCATTAGCATACATGTCCTTAACGCATTCAAACCCAAGAAATTTAGAATTCAAAGAAGTTAAAATAACATACCTTCGAGACAATGCATCTGCCACCACATTTTCCTTACCTTGTTCGTACCGGATGACATAGGAAAAGGTTTCGATGAACTCTACCCACCTTGCATGTCTCTTACTCAGCTTAGCTTGACCACTCAAATGCTTCAAGGATTCATGATCAGTGTGTATCACGAACTCCCGTGGCCACAAGTAATGTTGTCATGTCTCCAAAGCGCGCACAAGTGAGTATAACTCCTTGTCATATGTGGGGTAATTAAGAGCAGCTCCTTTTAGTTTTTCACTAAAATAAGCTACTGGCCTTTGATCTTGCATTAAAACAGCTCCAATACCTAACCCTGAGGCATCACATTCAATCTCAAAAGCTTTGTCAAAGTTAGGGAGTGATAAAACCAGTGCTTTACATAACATATTTTTGATGGTCTCAAATGCATGCTCCTGTTCTACACCCCATTTAAACCCTACACTCTTTTTGACAATTTCTGTGAGTGGTGCAGCAATTGTGCTAAAATCCTTAACAAAACGCCTATAAAAACTAGCAAAGCCATGGAAACTTCTAACCTCAGTTATGCTTTTGAGTGTTGGCCATTCTTTAATAGCTTTGACTTTCTCTTCATCGACTTCTATCCCCTTAGCACTAACCACATAGCCAAGAAACACAACTTTTTCCATGCAAAAACTACACTTTTTAAAATTAACAAAAAGTTGCTCTGGCCTCAAAACCACAAGCACACACCTAACATGCTCCACATGCTCATTCAAAGTTTTACTATATATCAAGATATCATCGAAGTAAACTACAACGAATTTACCTATAAATGCACTTAAAACATGATTCATTAAACGCATAAATGTGCTAGGTGAATTAGTAAGTCCAAAAGGCATTACTAACCATTCATACATGCCATATTTAGTTTTAAAAGCAGTTTTCCACTCATCTCCTTCCTTCATTCGAATTTGATGATAACCACTCTTAAGGTCAATTTTACTAAATATTCTAGAGCCATGTAATTCATCCAACATATCATCTAACCTAGGAATAGGATGACGATACTTTACCGTTATGTTGTTGATGACCCTACAATCAACACACATTCTCCAAGTCCCGTCCTTTTTGGGTACAAGTAACACGGGGACGGCACATGGGCTCATACTTTCCCTTATATACCCTTTGCTCATCAAGTCCTCCACTTGCCTTTGAAGCTCCTTCGTCTCCTCGGGGTTACTTTGATAAGCGGGGCGGTTTGGAATGACTGCTCCAGGTACAAAATCAATTTGATGTTCAATACCTCGAATGTGTGGTAACCCACTAGGTATGTCATCTAGAAACACATCCTCGAATTTCTGAAATAAAGAAATAGCCAAACTATGGAGGGATTTGTTAGCTTCATCAAATGCAAGGAATGAATCCTTGTACAACAAAAGGACCATTGGTCGTTCTTCCATGAATGCTTTCTTGATTTCACTCCTTTTTGCGTAGAAACTCATTTTTTTTCTTTTCTGGCACTCTTCGCTCTCTCTCCTTTTTCTGAGGTATGTACCCCAACACTCATTTTTTCTCTCGCCTCTCCTTTTTCTGGAGTTGTGGCTCCAACTCTCTTTTCCTCTTCTTTTTCTGAGGTCGTGGCCTCAACTCTCTTTCTCTCATTTTCCCTCACTCTTTTTTCTTCATCATTTTTCAACTTTATTTGATCTTCATACACTTGTGACGGCGTCAATGGTGCAAGTGTAATGGTTTTCCCCCTTTGGTAAGGCTATACCTATTTTTATACACATCATGCATCACCTTCTTATCATATTGCCAAGGTCTACCCAACAAAATGTGCCCGGCATGCATAGGAACCACATCACACATAACATCATCCACATAGTTACCAATAGAAAAACTCACCAACACCCTCCTATTCACCTTAATTTCTCCACTATCATTTAAACATTGAAGCCTATAAAGTTTAGGATGTTTTAACAAAGGTAATCCTAATTTTTCAACAAGCGTAGTACTAGCAACATTAGTGCAACTACCACCATCAATAATCATACTATATACCTTGTTATTAATGTAACATTGTGTATGGAGTATGTTCTCCCGTTGTTGTTCCAAATCATCCGTGTTGATTTGAGCACTAAGAGCTCGCCTTGCCACTAATAACTCGCCATGCTCCCCGGATAACACATCCTCATCATCACATACTTCCTCCAACGCCGGCATATCGCTATAATCCTCTTCCTCACTATCACTCTCCATGGTTCCATCCTTTCACACAAGTATCACTCGCCTATTAGGACATTGAGATGCCACATGTCCTCTCCCTAAACATTTGAAGCATTGAATGTCTCTACTCCTAGATGATTGATGTTCCCTTTTAGGTGTGAGTTTGCTAGCATGTTCCTCCTTCCCTTTTGGTGCCTCAAACTTCCCTTTAGAAAAAGCCCCATCTCCTTTATTTTCCCACTTCGACTTCTAAGAAGAATTAGAACCCGATTGATACTTTGCTGTTCCCTTTTTCTTCAATTGCTTCTCCACCTTTATAGCCATGTGCAACATATCTTCCATCTCCAAATAATGTTGTAGTTCAACCACATTAGCTATATCCCTATTCAACCCATTCAAAAACCGAGCCATCGTAGCCTCTCTATCCTCATCTACATTAGCTCTAATCATCAACATCTTCATCTCCTTATGATAATCCTCCACACTCTTTGATCCTTGGTATAGACTTTGTAATTTTTTATGAAGCTCCTGATGGTAATGACTAGGAACGAACCTCTTTCTCATGGTAGCTTTTAATTCATCCTAAGTATTAATGGGCCTCTCGCGAATCCTCCTCCTAGAAGTCACCAATTGATCCCACCAAGTAATAGCGTAATCAGAGAATTCAAGTACAAGTACCTTAACCTTTTTCTCTTCCGAATAAGTGTAGCAATTAAAAATCAATTCCATCTTCTTTTCCCACTCTAGGTATGCTTCCGGATCACTCTTACCCTTGAATGACGGGATTGTCATTTTGATGTTGCTCATACTACCATCCATTCTATCCCCAATAATTTCTCTATCCCTCCTTCCATGTCTAACTCCTCTATCCACAATTGCCCCATCGTCAAAATCACTATCTTCTTCATTCTCATCGACCCCCTCTACTCTACGACCTCCCCCACCTTGCCTACGGGCATTAGGCACTTCCCGAGGTTGTTCAAGCCTTTCTAACCTACCTAACACATCCCCAAACAACCGCTCAAACCGTTGTACCATCTCATCCGTCATGTTGGCTTAATCGTTATTTTTTGTAGTAGAAGATTGTTCAGACATCCTAAAACTAAATATTATATGCCTCACGTGTATTTCGCTCGTGTATCACTCAATTTTGGCTTTTTCCCTCATTGATCTCACCTCTCTAGCCTTTTTCCACTCAATGGTTTTCACCCCAATTGCTTCAAAGAACGAATCCGAACTCAAACAAGTTTAAATCCGAATGACTCAAACTGAATGCGAGTGAGAAGTTATCAACTTGCTGGAAAACTCGAAGAAGACCTTGAGAGAATGTAATCTGACTCTATAAAGGACTTGACACCTTTATGGGAAATAAGATTGATTCAAGAAGGTAATTCTTGAAATCAAATAACAACTTTTTCCTTTGCTGTTGAAATTTTCATTTTTTTTTAATTTCTCGAAAATTCAACTACGAGAATAACGAAACAAACGAAATTTACTTTGGATACCAAACGAAGGAAATAACGACTTTTGAATTTTTTTGTGACACTTTTTTGGATTAAAGATTCAAGAACTTGAAGAACACGAAGAACAAGATTAAGAAACTCAAGAAACAAAATAAATATATAACCTTGATTTTTGGAGCCTAAGCTCTGATACCAGATGATGCAAACCACGTAGCAATTGTAGCTACGCAACCCACAAAATATTGGAGTCGACCCAAGAACGCCAAAGAACCACGATTTAGAGATTGATTCAAATTAATTGAACCAAGCAATCAATACAATTGATTGATATGTTGACCTCTTGATCACAATAAAAATAAATCTCACCCAAGTTTGAACAAACAAGAATAACTCGCAAGTTCGGATCATATTCAATGAAGAATAGAAGTTTGAAAGCAATTTGCCTCACAATAATATTATCAAAGTTGTGTCTAATAATGAAAATTACATCCCTATAAATAGGGTCAAAACCTGGTCTTAAGAGTTCTAATTAAACTAGAAATGAAATTGCTAAAATGTGGAAAGAAATAAAAATAACAAAAAAATAGGATTTTTACGCGTTTTGACATTTACGGCCGTGACCTTATTATTTACAACCGTAACCTTGTTACTGATTCACATTTACGGCCGTGACAATATTACTTACGGCCGTAAGTTAAAAATGTCCAAATTCCAGTTTTTGAGCAGTGCCTTAATTATGGCCGTGATCCTCAGCATTTACGGCCGTAATCCCTTATATCTCGCAATATCAATTTTAGCAGTGAGTTCGTTACGACCGTAAGAAATATATGTTACGGACGTAACTTGGAAACTTCAAAATTTCATTCGGCGGCTTGAATGAGGTTGATCCACTCGTCGTTTCGACTCGTCTCCAACGTGGAACTCGCCTATTTTGATGACACATACATTGTCTTGACCATTGTTTCTTGTACTAACTTGTTCATTACTTCGTTGGCCCTCTTCGTTTGCAATCGAGTTATCGGTTCTCCTTTGATCATCAACGGATCTTTGTGCGGGTTTGTATTCGTGGTTTGGATCACATCAAATAGATTTCATATTTTATTAATTAAAGAATTATAATAATTTAATAGATTTTCCCTAAGAGTTTATAGGAAAAAATACTTTGTTGGTAAATTTCATATTTTATTAATTAATAAAATAGAATTTCATATCAATCAATAAATATAATATTTCAATATGAGTAATGAAATATAATATATTTTCAATATATTTCATGTTTTATTAATTAATAAAATATAATTTCATATTAATCAATAAAATATAATATTTCAATACAAGTTATTAAAAATAGTATATTTTCAACATATTTCAAATCTTATTAATTAATAAAATATAATTTCATATTAATTAATAAAATATAATATTTTAATATGAATTATGAAAAATAATATATTTTCAATAGATTTCATAGTAAAATATTTTATATTTCAGCTTTTTGTAAAAGTGCTTTTGGGAGAAGTTACAAATTTGAGCTTATTTAAAACAGCTTCAAAAGCTGTTTATTCAGTGAAAAATATTTTTTCAATTACAGTCAAACACCTATATATATATATATATATATATATATATATATATATATATATATATATATATACACTAAAAGTACTTTAGACCTTCAAAAAGTACAACCAAACACACACTTACGCTACCCAAAATCACCCGAGAAAGTGGATTCATTGCAAACTCAAGTAGTGATAAAACTTATATGTGAATATGAAGCCCTTTGCACTCACTCCTATCTAGTTGGAAAAATCTCTTATACACATACTATTTCTTCAAATCACCTTTTAACTATATATTTTACTTAAAAAACATTAAATTATTTGTTTATAAAAAAAACGTTTACCAAACAGATTGTTACAAAAATAAAAATAAAAATACATTCAGTTCAAAGAAATCAAAAATTAAATAAAAACAAATTCCAAGATTTTGGAAATAGGTAAAAAGGTACCCACACATTTGGATTTTGCAATCAGGGGTCAAGCAAGAAACACTAGTACAGAAAAACTCATTCGTGTCAATTGTTCAGGACAATATGCGTTGATTTTAAAAGTGAAGTTTTTGATGGAGACAGGAGTAGACTGTGTGTTTTGAGAAATGAGGGTGAGAAGTTTCGGGGTATGGGTTTTGGTAGGTTTAGGTCGCATTGGGAGTAGATTGCGATTTTTTAGATGAGGGTGAGGAGTGTCGAGGTATGGGTTTGGGTAGGTTTAAGTCGCTTATAGGCGTCATTTCTGGTTCCAAAATCGATGCCTTTTACTCATGTATACATGTCGATTCTTTCCTAGAATCGACACTTTTTGTTAAAAGCTACATATATGTGTCGGCTATTCTTAGAAACCGACGCATATAATTAAAGAAAATTACAAAATTGTCACTACATTTTTATAGGCATCAGTTTTCCCAAAAAATTACGTACATTTATCATTTTTTTGGAAAAAATTGTACTAGTGAAATGAGACTACGATTGTATTGGATCCAACACCCTTGGACACTCCATAACAAGGGTTCGATAAGCCATTCTAATGCTTAGTACTCTAAGGATATTACTCCGACAAATGTTTGATATATTACATGTCTAGCGTATGAAAAGTAGAAAGTAATATATCTATATGAATTTTGTTGTAGATATTATATATATTAATGAATGAAATTTGTACCTTAGAAATTCTAGGTATCGTTACTTTGTATATCCCTTATTTTCCCTGTATATATGAGATTCTGGTTCTTAATAACATATAAGTTTATTAACTTCTTTATTATTCTTTATTTTTCTCTCTAGTATATAACACGCTATCAGCATAAAGTTCTAACCAATTGAGTTACAAAATTTATTCATTATTATGTTCACAAATTTCTAACCAGTTGAGGCAGGAAAAATTATTTTTCTTCAACCAAAGAAAGTTCAGAGTTTTTGCCACATTTAGGAAACTCTTCCTTACTGTTTAAAAAAAGGTCAGTATTCTCTTAATTTGAATTACATTACAAATTAGTATAGTTATTCGATTTGATCATATCTTTTTTACTATACCATTTAAGATAGATAAATATTTACTTGAATGTAATTTTTTGATTCAATATTTTAGTATAATATTACAAATGAATATCATATTATTATTCTTGAAAAGAAATAATTTAAATCAATATTTCAGAAGAATATTGAATTATAAATCTTGAAAGGAAACAATCTTAATCAATACTAGTATTTCTCCTATACGATTCACGGAAGTTGCTATTCAAAAATATCGATTTTTTTTTTTTAATTTATCATATCTATCAAAATAAAATTTTTAAGTTGTGTTTGATTTCTAATGTGGAAAATATTTTCAAGACAAATATCTAAAGTGTACTTTAATTGGTTGTACCATAGAAAATATTTTCTAAGTCAAAATTTTCAATTAAAGATCAAACAGACACAAAAGGTGAAAAATATTTGTCATGATGTAACATTTTCTAGGAAAAACTAAGGCAATCAAACGTATCATTATATTACATTTAATAATTGATGTGATTTTAGAGATGATGTGTTTACAATTGTCTCTCACTTATAAGTTAGTATAAAAGTGTTTGTTGAGATCTTCGATTTAACACCCATAATGTATATTTTTCAATTTTCAAAATAATAATATAATTATCGAATGAATAAAACTATAGGCATTAAAAAAATAAACATGTATTCATTATATTTTGCAATATTTATTTATTCAGTTCAAATATGGTTTTAAATTTTTTAAATTGTAATTTTATCTATATTTAAATTCTTATATAGTTATGATTTTAAGTTTATTTATTAGAATTTTATAATTATAACATAATTATTCATTTTAACCTTAAAGTAATAATTTTAAAATTGAAACAATTAGTTTGAACTATATATATATATATATATGGAAAAATTGCAGATGCGGTCCCAAACCTTTTGTTTTTCTGCAAACTTTATCCAAACCTTCAATTTGTGCCAGACGTGGTACCTAACCTTTATGAAAGTCGCAGCGGAAAGACAAAATCATGGATTCCGTCAGTTCTTTCGTCAATTGATCCAAAAAATGAAAAAAATCTGATTTGATGACCATTTTTAAGAGGGGCATAATTGTCAGTACATATTCATCTCCCTTAAAAAATTAAAAGTACACTTTTTTAACTGCTTCATTCGCGTTTTGAATACTGAAAGTCATCTTCCTCAATGGAGTTTGAGGAAACTTCAGAAGATATTGCTTGTCAACTTCGAGGCGCTCTTCCCGAACCTGTGTACAATAAGTATTTTTAGTTTTTTTTTGGAATTTTTTTTCTTTGTACTTGTAGAGGACGATAAGTGTTTTCCTTTACCGATAATGCAAGTCCATATGTTGTTCTCTAGCCTATTCATCACTTGGGCTTATGCAATTTTCCCCTTTTTTGTTGCGTATACATCGTTGGTGATGTCTTAGGTTTTGACGTGATGATACTTTCTTTTGCATTGTGTTCACAGGGGAAAAATCATTATATTTCACAATAAGGCTACACCATGGCAGAATTATTCTCAAAGATGCGAAATCTTGTGTACGAGCGTGGTAGGATAAGCCATCTTGACTACATCCACCTTGATTACTTCAATATGTTTCTTCTGGATAATGCCATGAAGATGCTGGGGTATTTCCAGAAAATGAGATACCTTAATAGAATGGAAAAGAAGAGACTTAGTCATGCATCGTTCTGGTTGGTCACTGATGCTGATTTTGTGAACTTGATAAAATTTGTTGGTGAAAAAAGGATAGTGGAGTTGTATTGTTTTCCAATTGTTGAAGTGTTGGAGTTACCATGGGATGATAAAGTTGGTCATGATATATCAGTGTTAGACCTTGGTACTGGTGAGCAGTTCGAGGCTTTAAAAGAGAGAAATGTAATTCAGGACGAACAACTGGAGTAGAAGGTATGTTATGTCGTGGAGGTTTATGATGAGACATTGGACGGGAATGAATCGTACATTGTTGATGAATTTGAGATTGATGAAATGGAAGATAATGATGCACAACCATTTGCGAGATCAATGGTTGAGTCACCAGTAGTTGAAGAACATGAGGACCCTGTAGTGGTTGAAGAACATGTGGTTGATCATCATGCAGATGGTCATATGGAGGAGACAGAAGTTGAAGTACAGGCTGATGAAGTCCCTACAGTGGATGTGGTTGATCATCATGCAAATGGTCATCTTCAGGAGCCATAAGTTGAAGTACTAGTTGATGAAGTCCCTGTAGTGGATGTGGTTAATCATCATGTAGATGGTCATAATGAGGAGCCAGAAGTTGAAGTATAGGCTGATGAAGTCCCTGCAGTGGATGTGGTTGATCATCATGCAGATGGTCATCTTCAGGAGCCAGAAGTTGAAGTACTAGTTGATGAAGTCCCTGCAGTGGTTAATCATCATGCAGATGGTCATATGGAGGAGCCAGAAGTTGAAGTACAGGCTGATGTGCAGGTTGATGACTATGAAGAGGGTATGTTAGAGAAGTTCAGTGATCCAGATTATGAGCAGGAAGAAGAAATCGCAGTTGATGATCCTGATGATGATCCATATTTCAAAACGAGTGAGGCATTTGACTTTGGTGTTGAAAACAAAATGGATCAACAAGAAGACCATGCAAGAATTGAAGATGATGGTGGAATCGATTATGGAGATTCAGATGAGCTTAGAAGCCTAGCAAGTGATGAAGAACTAGGAGATTCCACATCACGATCTATGCAGGAGTACTGGTTTCATCCCAGCACTGACATGGATGATCCAAAATTTCAATTAGGTAAGCTAATATATATTCATGGTTTAGTGTCTGAAAAATATGGATTAAAACAGTATTCGGTTAAAAGTGCCGGGCAGGTGAAATATCTGAAGAACGATGGGAGAAGGTTAAGAGTAAAGTGTCGGGATAACTGTCCATGGGAGTTGTATGCCAACCAACAACCAGATAAAACTTTTAGAATTAACACATTCAATGATACACCATACTTGTACTATGGTTTGGCAAAATAGAAGGGTTCATGCTGGTTATTTGGCCAAAAAATACATACGCAAGTTCAGGTCTGACCCTAATCTCTCTATGCACAGTTTCATGGACACTGTCAAGGAGGACTGCATGTATGAGATATCAAAACACCAATTTTATAGGACTAGAGCAAAATATGTGGAAGTTGTAAATGGCATTGTTTCCGAACAGTACAAAATTTTATGGGATTACGAGGAAGAGTTAAAGAGAACAAACCATGGAAATACATTCATAGTTGAAGGTGATGGTCCTATGTTCATGAGAGTGTACATATGTTTAAATGCTTGCAAAGAGGGTTTTAAGTCTGGGTGTACATCTGTAATTGGATTAGATGGATGCTTCTTGAAGACTGCACACGGAGGACAATTGTTAGCTGCGGTTGGAATTGACGGAGATAACTACTTGTTTCTTGTAGCCTGGGCAGTTATAGATGCTGAGAACAAAGCAAACTGGTAATGGTTCATTGAACTCCTGTTGTTTGACATAGGCATGCATAATTGTAGGGCATGGACTTTCATCTTTGACAAGCAAAAGGGACTGGTTGAGTCCATCAGCATGTTCTGTGAAGGGGCTGAACACTGGTGTTGTGCAAGACATCTATACAGCAATTTCACGTTGGTCCATAAAGGACTCACTTTGAAGAGCATGTTCTGGGCTACAGCTAGAGCTAAAACTGTACCGGAGGGGAAGAAGGTGATGTTTGACATGAAAGAGATAAATGAAGAAGCCTACATATGGTTCAATGAAAAACCAACCTCCCAATGGAGTAGATCACACTTCTAAGAGTACTCAAAGTGCGACATTCTACTCAATAACTTATGTGAGGCATTCAACTCCTCCATAGTTGCTTGCAGAGAGAAACAAATAGTATCCATATTGGAGAAGATTAGACATCAACAAATGATCAAAATGAACAACAAAAGAGAATCAGCTCAGAAATGGGATCACGCTTTTGGACCAAGGATTATGCGTATAATTGAGAAGGCCAAGACTGATGCTAGGTTCTTTAAGGCAGATTATGCAGGACATGAGAAGTTCGACGTTAGTAATAGGGATGGACTGAGATGGAATGTGGATTTGATGAGATGGGAATGTGCATGTAGAAAATGACAACTTAGTGGAATACCATGTGCTCATGCTATCTCTGGTATGCTTTCATGGAACATAGGCATTTATGAGTACGTCGACACATGTTACAGCAAAGAAACTTACCTAATGTACTACAGCCAAGTGATCCACCCAATGTCAGGCCCAGAGCTATGGTCAAATCTGGGAAAGCATCCATTGGTCTACCCATTAGAAAGAAACAGACTGGTAGACCCAAGAAAATGAGAAAAAGATCCTAGATTGAGCTACTAACAGGAGTGAAAATGGGAAGAAGTGGAATGAAAATCACATGCAAACGATGTGGACAGTCCGGCCATAACAAAAGAACTTGCACAGCTGCTCTGCCTACAACTGCAAATTCGCAAACATGTACACAACAAGAATCATAGGATGAAACACAATCAGAAAAGAGGAAGGGAAGCATAAGATCTCAACGTCCACATAGAATCTTTCACAGAAGAAGATGCCTAAGGCCAAAAAAATGAATAATTAACAGACTGGGTGTTATAAGTTAGACAGGGGTGGGCAAAAAAAATCGGAACCGATATAACCGAACTAGAACCGAACCAAAAAAAGAGAAACCTTATGGTTTTAAAAAAATAAAATAGGAAATCGGTTTTGGAACCGAGAACCAATTGGTTTTCGGTTCGGTTCTCGGTTCCGCTTTTAAAAACGAAAAATCGAAGTTAGAACCGGTCTTTGATCCTTATTTTTTTTATAGTCTTAATTGGTTGTCATAAAACTAAAAATCAAAAGAATTTGTAATTTTTTCAGGTAAAGTGAAAATGAACAATTTCTTTTTATAAAATTTGTTACGTCTCTACCTCATTGTAATCTTTAACTTCATACTTGGACTAAAATTCTTAGTAAATGAAAATCGAATGAGACTAACTTATCAATAAGCGAAGTTGTAAATTACCACGATGGAGTTAATTAAATTTTTAAACTCAAATATAAAACAATTAATAATAATGCATTTAAAACTCATGATTCATCCCATAAATTTACTATATTGCCATACTTGAAAAACCTTCTAGGCCATTTGTTTCATATTTTGGTTTATGAATATCTTCTGTTTCATGGAGAATCCTATACTTTCTTCGGGGTGAAAGGATTTTCGAAATCCTTGATCTTGATATATTTGGTAGAAGTTTATTTCATGTTATTGGCTCACTTCCCGAGGCCGATACTCCTCAATAAGGCTCCCGAAAATAATTATTATTGTAGAATCGAATTAGAATCGAAACTGAACCAAAACCAAATGTTTTGGTTTGGTTCTTGCGATTCAATGGAACCGAATGGTTCCATTTTACAATAATCGAAAAAGTATGGTTCGATTCCGGTTCTTCAGATACCCGAACCGAACCACCCGACACCCACCCCTAAAGTTAGATGTGGCTTTTTGATTAATGAACTTTTGATTATGTATGCTATGACTGAATTTGTGTTTTGTACTGAATTGCTGTTACGGTATGTATGAATCACATTTTGTTTTGGAATGAAAAAGTGTAGCTTTCAAAGTTTATTTATCCAGATTTTGTAACGATGTGTTGTGCATTTTTCTGTTGTTTTTTGGGACTTATGAAGCAACTTGTTTGGGACTTCTGATGATTATGAAGTAAAAGGTTTGTCACTAAAGATGCGATAGCTATAAAAGGTTTGGGACTGCAACTGCAACAAACGGAAAAGGTTTGGGACTAGTACTGCACCATCAACAAAATATCTAGGACCTGAAATAACGTATGTCTCTCTAATCGTCCAATGCATGCAATAGAGGAAAATAGAAATATAGAGATAAACGAAGTTCAATAAAGGACTACTTTCATTACTACTCCAAGGAAACTTACAATATGACTCCGACACACTAGACACGATACCCAGGTAAAACATAATCACATCCCAACAACCCAGATGTAACTTCTACTGACTCCTTCACCAGATCCAGGTTAAGACCCATTTTACAATAACTCTACATACAAATACGAACAACCAAGTCTTCCACACACTTGATCTTGTCGAACGAAGGGAGATTATTTCAGCTTCCATCTCCCTTCTAACTCGCAGAAACCTAGGAATCCGTTCCTTGGATCTCTCACACATTGGCAAGTCAAACCAGTCAAAGAAGTCACATCCACCTAAATCTTGATGCCTTGCGCAATTGAGAAATCTTCTCCCTAACCACATCTGCATACATTCATCTCCAACTTCCTTCCTAGTTTTCTCAGAGTTACTATGAGAGAGAGAGAGAGAGAGAGAGAGAGAGAGAGAGAGAGAGAGAGAGAGAGAGAGATTAATATGTCAGAGATTGGAAGGAAACAAAGTGTACTTTTGATGTTTTAAGGGAGAGGAATGTGTATTGACAATTATGTCCCTCTTAAAAATGGTCATCAAATCATATTTTTTCATTTTTTGGGTCAATTGACGGAAAAACTGATGGAATCCATGATTTTTTCCTTTCCCTGAGACTTTCATAAAGGTTAGGTACCGCGTCTGGTACAAATTGAAGGTTTGGGTAAAGTCTGCAAAAAAACAAAAGGTTGGGGACCGCGACTGCAATTTTCCCTTTATATATATATATATATATATATATATATATATATATATATATATATATATATTAATACCAAATTTTATTAATTACATTTAATACTTGTTTTTTTGGGGCAAAAATCTCCTGATTTAGAAAGTGAATTAGGCAGGAAACTGTGTGCGTAAAATAATGACGGTTATCCTATTACTATATATAGAATATAGATTCTAGAATAATATTATAGCATGTTTGAAAAGAAATAATCTAAATCAATATTTCAGAAGAATATTGAATTATAAACTTTGGAAGGAAATAACATAAACCAATATTTCAGAAGAATATTATAGCATTGTTTGAAAATGAATATTACGTGTAGCTCTTATTTGGTACCAATTAAAATCTAAATTTTAATCTAAGTCAAATTCATCAGTCAGTCTCAACCACATATTTTATGGGAACCATAACTTTCAACTACACATCTCATCATCTTTTATAAAAATTTACTGAAAATTTGATTTTAATTTCCAAAAAACATGGCCATATTATTTTGAAGCTCTAGAATAAGTACAAATTAAAAAATAATAATATTGTATTATTACATTTGAAAAAAAAATATATATAATATGTGCATATCATATTTTAAACGAATTTAATATCGATGTCCTTGGTGCACATGACTTTGTTTAAACAATATTTTACAAAAATATTGTATTAATACTCCATACGTATAAACCTTAAAATTTTAAGGTTCTAAAGAATAGTTTGTTGTTACTTCATAAGTAGCACAACATTATTAATATTATATAATAATATTATTACTCCTGAAGAGAACAATTTTGTAATCTTTAATATTCTTGAAAAATGTATAATATCATTGATTCTTATGAATGAATCACAAATATTCAATGATGTTTTTGCTTCTATTAAAATTGCAATTATTCTTCATGAATGTTTTGTTGATGATCTTGATGAAACCTCACCCAGCAACATAAATATTCAAGAATTTATATAGATCAATATTCAATATTCTTGAAGAATATTGTGTTAATCTTGAAGATTAACTTTACAGTGAAGTGTGTAAATACTCATGAGAAGCATAACTTATATACAAATAATTCATTATTCTGTAATAATATTTGGTTATTTAAAATAATGACTTTATACATATTAATATTCTAAATGAATACTTTCTCGTTTCAAAATAATCATAAAATTTTATATACTAATATTCTTGAAGAATTTTATGTCGTGGTTCCCGGATAATCAAAATTTTATTTAAACATATATTCTAAATGAATACTCATTTATGCTACTTGAAGAATAAATTTAAATGGTTTAATACTTTATAATAATAGTGATCAAGTTTTGTGACGTTTGAAAAGTAAAACGGTATAATTAATATTCTTCTCCAAAAGAATATTAATTATGAATGTGTCTATTACAAATAGTTTATTGTTGCTCTTGAAGTATCATAACATTGTAATTAATAATTCAAAAGATATTACTTGCTTCTGAAAAACATAAATTTTTTGGTTAGAATTTGAGCATTCTACGTAGCTTTGATCAAACGTAGATATATTTGTGATCCAAGGTCCGATCGTAGTGAAATTTTGGCAGCATGTTCAGAACTCACAGATCTTCAAATCTAATGATGAGAATAAAAATCCAACTGATCGTTTTTAAGTAATATTTATGTGAATATTTTCATATTTTGATGTATCTAATCTAAAAACTGATTTTATCAATGAGTTTGTTTTGATCACAAACCATAAAATAGTTTACTTTTGAAGAGCATTATGCTATGAGATGTGATAAATTGTGATTTCTTGAATAAAACACAATTTATTGATATTTCAGAAGAATACTTCATTATTGCTCTTGAAGAAGTACAAACTTTATTTTACATTACATCGAAGAATATAATTTAGTTGATCCAATATGTTATTACTCATGAAGTAGCACAACTTTAATCTACTCTAAAATCATAGTATTATTTGTTGTAGAAAATGAAATAGATGGTGTCAGAAATTAATATTTGTGCAGCATTGAAGTTGTGTTAATAGTTCAAAATAGTTGCAGCCTATATTTTATTAATCTCATTTATTTTCTAATAAATGATAATGAATTGTTATTCTCGAAATCTACAACTGTATAAATATTTACGACGTTATATTTTAGCTATTAAAAAAGCACCGAATACAATGGTATATGATACAATATCATTAACGCTTTATTCTAGCAAATTTCAGAATTTTTTTTTTGCTTAATTGAATTAAAGTAATTAAAGGCCAATGAGATGCAATAAAACTCCTGAACATAGCGATTGTGATTATTGAGATTGAACCAGGAGTCAAAAATTTGAAAAAAAATATCGCTCGACATGACCGGTAAAATCATACTTGATCAATAAGATGCGCGAAATTATTGAGAACTAGAAAAAAAAAATGAATAACTAGTAGATTCTTTGATCCAATAAATTCATACATATCACTTATTATCAACAAGTTCGTTATATATTAGAGATGACAACGGGGTAGATTGGAGCCGATCCATGTCCTCCCTCGTGAAGTTATATGCCGATCCGGATCTGCCCCGGGATCTACCAATTTTCAGGGCGGACCAGGCTGTTAATCAGCCAATTGATCCGCCATTTCTTTTCCTACAAACAAAAATTCCACAATTCAGATTTATGTACAAAATAAAGTCATTTCTTCTCATCTATATTTATAAACAAATTTGTAATTTTGTACTTGAATAGTGAATAGCAATAGCATGATTAAATATTCATTAATCATGAAGCAATGTTAAGCATCTCCAATCAATCCTCATGCAACACAACCATATTTTGATGTTAATGGGGGCAAGGAAGCACAATTCACAAATCATAATTCCCACAAATGCTGAGAATTTATAATTACATGCCAACTGAATTCCAAATTAAAAACTAAGAAATAAGATGCTTCATGTATTCAAACTCATACATCAAAATATAGAAATTTAATTCTTCAAAATGTCCATGCTTCACTATTGCCTACAAAACAAGCAATACATAGAAATTAATTGTCTCCTCTATGAAAGTACGCTAATGTAAGCAAAGAAATGTTAAATATTTACGCATCTACCTAACTTCACATATCAAGAATCAAGAGGGTCCATGTTGGAGAGCTAGAAACGCAGGACGATTCCTGAAATAAGAAAATAAATATTTATCACACTATATAGATTGATTTTTATCAGTGTGGACTCACAAATTTTCCAATAGTATTGAAAACAGACTCAGATGCACAGTAGATACCAGAATGGCCAACACGTCTCGTGCAACTTTAGACAAAATTGGATATTTGATTGCATTTACTTCCCACCATTCCAAAATGTTAAAATCATCTGATCTAGGCAATATAGGCTCATCTAAGAATGTATCAAGTTCAATTTTCACATTGCAAGCACTAGAGGAACTAGACACAAATTCATAAAATCCTGTCAATTGATTTGCTTTCTTACTAGTTGGTAGCCCAGACTGAAAATAAGTAGAAGACTGAGAAAACATGGTACTAGAATCTTGCTTTGTGTCATGCTCTTTCACCAACGTTCGACAAATTTGACAAATTTTCTCGATCTCTAATGAAGAATTTTCTTTAAAAATTAGAGGGTAATAATACTCAACTAGCTTCATCTTATATCTGAGATCCAACACACATGCTAATGCCAAAATTCCATGAATCTCACTCGAATATTTGTTAAACTTATCAATCATACTATTAGCCATCATTTGAATCACCTCATAAGGAGATTCAAGCCATTCATACAACGAAAACTTGATTTCACAAACATTTGGGAAGAATGCAATAGCTGTTGGATATTTCGTTCTAGAAAACAATTCAGTCGTCTTAAAAAATAACTCCAATCTAATCTATCACATATTTCTTTCACCAGATCCTAATCTTCATCACTAGGTATACATCTATATTGAGCCTCTCTTTGCCTCAAATGAGGGAAAATATCCGTATATACCAAGGAAGTACGAAACATCAAGTAGGTCGAATTCCACCAAGTTTTACAGTCAAGCATTAATTTTTTCTTAGAACCTACTTTTAGTTGATGTGCAAATTGTTCAAAATTTTTAGATCTCTTAGGTGTAGCTGACAAATACACAACGCTATCATGTATTTTTTCCACACTTGTTGAAATAACATCCAACCCGTCTTTCAGGATCAAGTTCAATATGTGTGCAAAACATCTCATATGTAAAAAATCACCTCCCAAAAGAAGATTATGACTATGAAGCTCGCTTAAAACTAAATTTATCATGGCATCATTTTTTGTGCAATTATCAATAGTCAATGTATATAACTTACGATCGATTTTCCAATCAAGTAAGCAACCAACCAAAGTTTGGGATATCACATCCACTGTGTGTGGACATGGCATGTACACGAACCTACAACTAAAAAACAACACTTTGTCAAATGCAAACAATGTTAAAGTTGTCAAAAATTGAAAGTGAGCAAAATCGTAATCAAGTACCTCATTATTCGACTTTGTAGAGTCCAAAATCGTCTATGTAAGAGCTGTTACTACGATGGGTCCTTTCTTCTGATTTGAAGATGTTCACATGTTTGTGGTGATAGAAATTCGACTCTCATTCATCTCCAAAACATTCATCATTTTGGAATTCTCATAATCATAAATTTTCAAAATATCATTCTTAATGGTATTACGAGACGGGATTTTGAACATTGGTTGGAGGTCATTCAAGAAGCTTCTAAACCCATAGTGGTCAACCATAGATAGTGGATACTCATGTAAAATAACGGTCTTCCCAAGACTATTCCTACACTTATCTTGATCAAAAGTGTACGTACCCATCTTACATTTACCACTACTTTCCTTTGCGAGATTCAATATTCCTTGCCGAGTATCACTTTTTCCTTGTTTACGAAAACGACATCTCTTTAGATGGTTACGCAAATGACTTGTATCTTTACTAGTATCCCCAACTAATTTTGATTTGCAATGGTTGGGAAAAGCCTTCCATTCTTCTCCAACTTTTGTTCTCTCGAATTCTCGCCATACCAGTGAAGTGAATCTCGATTTTCTCTTTGTACCAACACATTCACTACCATTATGCTCCTCTTCACTTAGGTGAATTAGATCTCGATCTCGATCTACTCCACCTACTTCTACTGGAGATTCTTGTGGGGGATTTTCAGCATTTGCATTACATTCATCAGTTGGTACTTGTCTCGTACTACCAACACTTGTACGTGATGTAGCGGTAAGTCATTTATCTTAACTTTCAGACATATGAATAAATTGAAAATAAACTAGTCAGCAAATCCAAAGCAACAATGAGACATAATATCAAAATACTTTTATCATAGAAAAGTAAACATTTCTATTCAAATTTCAGCTTTATTCTTTCTTGGGAATTTCAATTAATGTATATATTCTACCTTAGAGAAGAACAAATATGAACTTATGATTTCCTTGAAAGTTTTCAAGTTCATTACTGAGTTTTTATCTATTGCCCCATTAGAGATTAGAGAATCAGGCTCGAAACTTGGTCACTTGGGGAAAAATAATCCATTACTCTCAAATGACAGTGAAGAGCAAACTTAAACGTCTTTTATAAAAAATAAATTATCAATAGGCGTAAAGTGGAACCAAAATCGATAAATTTTCAATAAAAAAATAGTTCTATTATCATTTTTACTTGCTTAGTTCTTTATATAAAAAATAATTATAAGCAAACATAGTAACATACCATCAACCATGTATAGAAAAAGAAAAATTACAAGGCACAACCAAATACTTTGAAGTAAGAAAAAAAATGAAAAGGCCAAATATTTACTAGGCAATACATACCGCACTTGTAGTGATGTGGAGCCAGAAAGGAAAGGCGGTCGACTTGCTAATTGCTGGGTTGTGGCAGCCGCAGTTGTTGAGCTATGAACATGATTGGTTAGAGAAGCACATCGCACGTAGGAGTAGCTCACGCTGCAGCCCCAGGCAGAAGAACTGAGAAGAGTCTAAACTAGAGATTTCAAGAATAGAAGAAGGGGACTTAGGGGAGAAGTCGTATCGGCTGTCGCGCGAGTGGGCGACTGGCCACGGGTAACAGGACGGCTGTTGGAGACTGGATGAGATTCGAGAGTGAGAGAGGAGATTTTAGGTTTCGGGTTATTTGAAATTGATGAATGAGAGAGAGAGAGAGAGAGAGAGAGAGAGAGAGAGAGAGAGAGAGAGAGAGAGAGAGAGAGAGAGAGAGAGGACCTGACCTTATTTTGTATTTCATATTTCATTTTTTTTTTTCTTGTCTGATTGGGTCGAGTTACTGTCGATCCGAACCCGACTCAAGATTTGGTTTGGGGCAGATTGATCTACTCCGATCCACTTCGTTGATCCGCGGATCATGCTTTTTTCGGGTCAGATCGGATTAGCGAATTGGTGGTCTGGATCGAATTTTTTTTGTCATCACTATAATAGATGTTCTCAAAATAAATTGGTTATTAGACCAGTACTAGCTAAAACTGAGATCAAATCCCAAGTTTATCTAGATGTATTAAGGGTGAACTATGGGCTCAATCATCCTTCATGTGCACTATCTAGAAATATTATGATATGATTATATGGATCCATTAGTTAGTCATATGTCTGTTTATCAAAACTCGTAACTAGAATTTACTAGATTATTTGCTTAAATTGATACAATACGAGCACAATCTTCATATTTCTAAAGTAAGATAACCTTGTCTTGATAATGCTAGTAATTTTAAATCTCAAATATTTAAATTACTATTTGGACTGATAATTCAATTGCTCAATGTTTACCAAATTATATGAACTCCTCTAATCAATTTCTAAACTATTATTGTTGATACATAAAATTTTCCACATTTGTTTGGGAATGCTCAAGTTGTAACTATATGTAGCAATATAGATATACACCATGTCAAATATTAAAGATCTCCCTTTTTATGCTGCATTAAAGAATGCAGAGAATCCATGTTTAGTTTGAAATCAAATGTTATAAATAGAATGAAATTTAATGGGTGATATTTCCTAACACGATTTCTTGATTTCGTGTTTTCTTTGTATTAGGGGGATAATTAGTAGCTAAAAATCATACAAATATATCATATTATGTTATATATATATCCTTATGATTGATAATACGAACCAGAATTCTAATTGAAAATACAAACGAAAAGTTTGAAATTCAACATAATTACAAGATGCATTTATACAATATCTATAAGAGATTAATAAAATATCATATATTAGTTACAGATGCTCCATCTCATATTAATGTATGAAATGCCTAAAGTGGAGTGATATCTTATTCAAAAAAAGATCCCCAAATAAAAATGGAGCATATGACTATAGTAGTCATATTGATGAGGCATATACTCATGAGAGATTATATATTCACATAATTAATTATAAATCTCTAGAAAAAGGATCAAGTACTTGAAATGCTGAAAATTGAGATCTCTGTAGTTATATCGTTGTGTGGGAAAGAAATCAAATTGAAATGACAATTGTGTTAACACACATTTTAAAGCATTTGTGCAAAAGCAGATTGCAAAGCTAGCCGCATAGTGCTTGGAATCTTCAAACGAGTGAAATTTTATGATAAAGTGCTTCATAATATGAATGATAGCAAGGATAATAAAGGAAAACATATCGAAGAAAATTGACATAAAAATAGTTGGTCAAAGTATGCATTCAGACTAAATTATACTTACTACAAAAATCTGAAGTTTTGAGATTTTCAGTCTAGACACTTAAAAATATAAAACTAGTAAAATACAAATAGATATTTGCAAATGAAAAATAAAATTGTAGAGTGGTAACACACGACTTATGGAACAATGAATGTTTCAAAGATCTGACACTGAATATGAAACGATATGAAATTGATGTAATATTTTATTTGACTGATAGTGCATCATGTGTCAATAAATATATGATAATTACAAATGTAAATTCTAAAATATGATTGGCTCTAATTACTAGCTTGTGCTATTTGATGTACTAATGAGAATATCAAAATGTGTAATTAACAACTCGGTATGTTGAGAGTATTTTTTGAAGTATCAATGAGTGAGATTAAAAAGGTAATCAATGCCTTGGTATTTTGGGATTGCATTGAAATGATTGAAGAAAATTTATTTGAAATACATGAACCGTTATCTATTTAAAATTTCACGACTTAAATCTGATGGTAGTAATTTGACAGTTGCAATGTGAAACATTTACAATGTCTGAAGCATACAATATAGTTCTTGAAGGATTAAATATGTCTGAAACATATAGTTCAAGTTTTTAAGAAACTTATTTAAGAAAATCACACAAATATTTTGTAATTTGGATATATGAAGTATGATCATCCTAAGTGAATATCTATTGGATATGGGTACAAGAATGACCAATACTACCTATATGGTACGAAGATCAATATGTGTATTCGTTATTATTATTGATAATTTAAATATGGTTGAATCTCTTGAAGAGCTTTTAAAGACATTTGAGAAATTGAAAAATATGATATACAAATATCAAGTAATAATGATGCATATTTTTTTTACAATGTCATTACACGAAGAGTGTTTTTATGATTAATATGAATGTCATTACATGGAGTAGTTGTATTCTTTTTCCTTAGTCTAGATATTATCTAAGAATAATGCTATTTGAATACCCAAATTTACCACCCTATGTACCACCTCCTCACATGAAGTGTGTGGGGCTCCTCATGTATTAATTAATAGCCCCACACTCCATGTGAGGGGGGTGACACACAGGTGATATCCTGTGTATTCAAATACCATGGTCCATTATCCAATTGAGTTTTATTACAAGGTTTTAACGAGACAACATTTATCTTAATACTATAAAATAACTGTACCCTTTTCCTTTGTTCGATATTTTGTCGCATTAAGTTTTTATCAAATAAGGTTTTAAATAGACATATATTTTGTAACATGCATTAAGGGGGTGTTGTAAATATTATATGTATTAGTGAATGACATTTAATATCTAGAGTTGCAGGAGCAGTATATATATACTAGTTGCACACCTGTGCGTTGCACGAACATATTTCTTTTTCAAATAGATTATACATAAATAAATGAAGATTGGAAAAAGAATATAAAAAAAAAAGAAAGAAAAAGTAATGTTGCAGGCACCAATTAAAAAAAATTCATTCTTATGTTGATAATATTACAAATTCTGAATAACTTCCTTATACATAACATTTGTTGTTTCATTTGTTAGCTTCCCGTCTCTATCAAATTATAAGCTTGATCGAAAATGTAACAATGCTAATCATTAAACGCTTGAGCATCATGTTCTAGAAGGTAAAATTTTGTCTATAAATAATGCTGGGGACAATGTCAAACAACAAAGTATTTATCCTAAGAACGTCATTGACTCCATACGATGTGATGTTGTCTTTCAAGTTTTAGAGAAGACAATTTCCATTAGTAGTGTCGAATGTTATGACTATCAACAAAAGTTAAGGTCAATCGTTGTTGAATGTAGGACTCTTCTTGAAGAATCTAGCATTCAGTCATGGACGTATATATAGAAAATATTTTCCTTCCAAAAGTTGAAAAATTCATTTGCCGTGAAAAGAGGGAAAATGAGACATTTTTAATTAAAGTTGAAAATATTTTTCAAGGAAAATTTTAGGTTATGTTTAGCAAACATGTTTTTAAACATATTTTTTCCTACACAATTCCTCAAAATCACTTTTTAACCATACACATTTTCTCTCTCAATTTTTTAACAACACATTTTACCTAGAAAACACAAAAAAATAAATTTTTAAACAAAAAACTTTTAAAAAACAGAGGCTTAGTAACCAAACATGGCAAAGCTGGAAAATGTTCAAAAAATTTCCATCTTCCTTGAAAATGTGCAAAATACTTGTTAAATTAAGGCTTTGTTTGGCAGCCAAACAAATTTAGAATCTTGGTTTATTTGACATTTTTTATTTTTTTAAGGTAAGATGCGTGGTTAAAAACCGGACAGAGAAAACGTGTATGGTTAAAAGTGGTTTGAGAAATAATGTAAATTATAATTTGTTATTATTACCAAAAAAGGAAAAAAAAATGCAGTTGAAAAAAAAAAGTGGTTTGCATTTAATTGCATTGGAGATTATTGAAAAATATGCAAAATACGTGTGAAAATATTTTCCTTCCAAAAGTTGAAGAATTCAATTGTCGTGAAAATAGGGAAAATGAGACACTGTTCATTAAAGTTGGAAAATATTTTCCAAAGAAATTTTTTGCCATCAAATATGGCAAACTTGGAAAATGTTAAAAAAATTGCCATCTTTCTTGAAAAATGTGCAAAATAAGTGTTAAATTAAGACTTTGTTTGGCTGCCGACCAATTTATAATCTTGGTCCATTTGACTTTTTTATTTTTTATTTTTTTAAGGTAAGATGCGTGGTTAAAAGTTGGACAGAGAAAATGTGAGTGGTTAAAAGTGATTTGAGAAATTAAGTAAATTATAATTTGTAATCATTACCAAAAAATGAAAAAAAAAATGCATTTGAAAAAAATGTTGTTTGCGAGATTATTGAAAAATGTGCAAAATACATGTGAAAATATTTTCCTTTCAAAAGTTGAAGAATTCATTTGCCATGAAAAATGGGTAAAATAAGACACTGTTCATTAAAGTTGGAAAATATTTCCTAATGAATTTTTTTTCAATCAATTATAGAAAAGTTGAAATTTTTTTAAAAATTTGCCATCTTCCTTGAAAAATGTGCAAAATTAGTGTTAAATTAAGGTTTTGTTTGGCGGCCAGACCTATTTATAATCTTGGTTTATTTGAATTTTTTTATTTTTAAGGTAAGATGTGTTGTTAAAAATTGGATAGAGAAAGTATGTGGTTAAAAATGAAAAAAAAAAATGATTTGCATTTAATTGCATTGGAGATTATTTGAAAACTAATAATATGTGTGAAATTAATCAGGATCAAAAATCAATTTCAAAAAAGGTTAACATGAAAGTTGACAGTTGACCGTGAGCCATGATGTAGATTCTCAAGTAGGCAAGTAGTAATTATGTATTTAACTATTTCACTTGGATAAAAATCTGTTCCAAAAACCTATATAAAAAAAAGGATAAAAAGCAGATTTTCATTTAAGTGGAAAAAAGTGGGCCCAATCTCAGTTGGTGTTATATATACTAGTAATCGCACCCGTACGATGCACGGAATAAATAATATTTATTGAATAAGTTGTAAAAATACAATGGCCGATAAAAAAAAAACACAATAAAAATAATAATAATAATAATAACTTGCATACACAAATTGTGAATAATTTGTAATTTCATTTCTCCCTATAAGATTTCTTACTTTAATGCATAAATTGTACATTCAATATACAATCAAAAAAAAAAAAAAAAAAAAAAAAGAAAAAGAAAAACAGAAAAATAGAAAAACAGAAAAAAAAAGTTATGAATTGCATTTTTTTAACAGTTAATTATTCATTCTCTAGTTTCCTTGGTTTATTTATTCATATAGAATTGATTATTCAAAAATATTTTTTTTTAATGTTCATTCACAACCACATATTATTTAAAAACTAATTTTTCATAATTGCACATACTACTTTTTAACCACGCATTCTAAAAAAAGAAAATCAATTTTTAACCACTCAATTGATTGATTTGACAATTATTTTATTTTTTATACTACATTCTTTCACTTTCAATCACACATTTAAAACAATTTCTATAGTTTATATCAAATTTAATCATATTCAATGGTTTTAAATACAACGTGACATTTTATTTTTTACCAAGTATTGAAAATGGTCATGTTACCCACACACACAAACAAAACTATTTTTTGTGCATGTTAAATAACTCTATGGACCATATTTTATTTTTAAATAGAATAAATTTCATAAAACCTTATATTTTTATTTTCTATAGAATTCAATGAATTAATTATTAAAGTCTGTAGTATATATTTTACAAATTGATGTTATTTTAAATTTATAAAAACTAAAAACTAGACAAATGAACAAAATGAGTAAATTTATAAAATTAATTTCTAAATTACCAAAGAGTTTATCGAAACCTAAAGTTGTAGAAATTAAAATGATTCAATTGAATTTACTTAGAGAGATCGGATATCTATTATTTCTTTTAATTTGATAAGAAAAAAAGATTTGAAATTAATCATTTATGTCAAGTTGAAGTTAGGTAAGAAATGATAAATATCATTTTATGACATAGATGAGATAAATTAAAAAAAATTGAATATTGAAAAAAGTAAAAAATATAAGTAAAACTTTTACCTTTATTATTTGAGGCAATTTTATGAATGATATATTTAGAGTTTGTTCTCATTTGTTAGCTTGTATTGAACTTCTCGTTAAGATCGTGAATTTGACACCTACATTGCATATTTGTGACTTCAAAATATTACAATAATTATCAAAAGAATAAAAATAATATACAATTTGACTTTTTTATAGATTTTTTATTTTTACAAATTAATAAGTCATTTATTACATGTCACCTATAATTAATTTTGAATTAATTGAAGTTTTCTAATTCAATTTTTAAAATAATTAATAAAATTACAAAGTTTCTTAAAATAACAGGTAAAAATGGTGGGAAACTATGTGTGTATTTTTTTGGCTGCTATACTATTATTATATATATATTAAGATTAAAATAAGATATATATATGAGCTCTAATTCTTAATAAGATACAAATTTATTCACTTCTTTATTCTTCGTTCTTTTTTCTCTAATTTATAACAATTTAAAAATTAACGAATTTAAATTGACACGTCTTCAATGCACTCTTGTCTTTTCCGAAGAGTAACGACTTCGTGGCATGTTATTTGTAAAAGATAACTTATTCTTATTTTGTAATAAATACTCCACATTACTCATACTACCGTATGTAACCTTTGTTTGATCTCCATTTTTATCAAAATTTATTTTCAATCATACATTTTCTAACAAATAATTTTATATGTAAATTAAAGAAATTTATGTATTCTTTAACCATACATCTCCTACAAATCGCTATTGTAAAATAGATTTTTCTAAAATAATGGGGTCAAACATGATATATTATTGGAGATAAATAATAACGCCTTCTATAAATACAACAAAAAATTAAGCACTTTTTCTCGTTAATTCAATAACTGTTTACATAACATCTTTTTTTGTCATTTTATTATGTTCATTAGATCTTAGGCCATCTCCAATCGGACTCCACTTTGAAAATGGAGTGTGATTTTGCTCTAATCGAACTCCATCTCATTGCGCTATCTTTTTTTTCCAAAAAGTCTGTGTACAAATCTTTTTTATTCCCTCCGCTTCCCTCCTCCTCCTCCTCCTCCTCATTATTATTATTATTATTATTATTATTATTATATGGATTTAATGTTGAGAAAATTCCTTTCTCAAAGTGAAATATCCGCTTGTCAAAGTAGACACAAACCCAAAATCAAAGAATCAAGAAGATAATAGAAAATAATGAAGAAGAATAAAGATGACTTGAATCGCAATGAATGTTATCCTAAAAGCTAAATTTGAACTCTCTCGTAAAGAGAATGCTAAAAGGCCTCCAAGTAAATTGCTTTAGCGAATTTTTGATACTCTTCATGAAAGAGTGTCAAAAATTGATGAAAAGATGCATGCATAATTCTGAAAATTTTTGCGAACGGTCATATTTTTTAACCACGCGATCGCGCGGTTCAAAAGCCATGCAATCGTGCGATACCCAGTGTTTAAAGGCAGAATAAAATCCACTTACCCATGCGATCGCCTATATTATAACTAGGCGATCGCGTGATTCATAATTTTGCCGGGACCTGTTCGGTTCGGTCTGGTCCATTCGAATTTTTTTTTTTTTGGGGATCGGTTTCACTCTTTTAAAACTGATTCTTGTACTTTTTCATCTTATATTTATATTTGAACAACATATTTACAACAATCCTCACGTGTTCAAATATAATAACTTAACTTAGAATCATAAACGATGTCACGTATAAGATAAGGTATCTTTCGATTTGAACCTTATATTAGTACTAACATTGCAAAGTAATATCAAGATCCCAGGTATCCTCGACTTTGAACCGGTTATCCCTTATGACATTACTCGCGATATCGCACACATGAACATTCTTGCTCAATATGTTCCACACATTTACTTTGACGCGTTAAAGGCCTTGCGCCCATCCAAATTCATGAATTTTTCAGAAAGTAACTCCAACTTTCCTTGAAGCGGCACCACTTCTTAGTTCATATAGGAGAAATTCTTACAGCGTCTTGGTAACTTTTAAAGACACTTGTACTAAGTACTGAATTTCTTTAAGATTTATTCAAACCTCCAAAACAGTTACCCCAGCACTTACATCCTGGATAGAGCTTTTAAATTATTTTCTAAGTGCTGCAACAATTCACTTATCGAATGACTTGTTGTTACCCTTTGAACCCGTGAATTACTCATTTCGTAATGACAGGTAGGGTTGCCATCATTGGTGAATTTTATAATAGGAGTTTTAGCCCATCCTACTCGATGTTTGTCTTACCAACTCTTTGATAAGTGGTTTTGTAAATGGATGGCCAAATTTTCACTTGATCTTCCATAAGTAAGTGAAATTACTCCATTCTTTATTAATTTTCTTATGTAATAATGTCTAAGACTCATATGTCTAGACTTACCATTGTAGACTTCGTTATAAGACATCGCAAGAGTAGCTTGACTATCGCATATTATAGATATTGAAGACTCATTCTTCATATCTAATGATACTTCATAAAGAAGAACTTTAAGCCACTATGCTTCTTTTCCAGTTTCAGCTAATGCCATAAACTCGAATTCGATTGTGGAATGCGTAATCATTATTTGTTTATTTGATCTCCAAGAAACAGCACCTCCTCCAAGTGTAAAAACCATCCCGATGTTGATTTATTTTCACCAGCACTTGATATCCAACTCGCATCGGTATATCCTTCAAGTATAGCTGGGAATTTGGAATATTGGAGTCCAAGGTTTTTAGTTCTCTTTAAAAAACCAAGAACTCTACCAATTGCTTTCCAATGCTCAACACTTGGATTGCTAGTAAACCTACTAAGTTTACTTACGAAAAATGCAATATCCAGTCTTGTACATTGAACAACATACATTAGACTCCCAATTGCACTTGCATATTCGAATTGTCCAATAGCCCTATCAACATTCTTTACAAATTTAATACTTGAATCGAATGGAGTATTTGCCTCTTTTATGTTCAAGTATTTGAACTTTTCAATCACGTTCTCAATATAATCATGTGATTGGGTTAATGCATACGCCAACTCATTCTCGATCACTTTTATACCCAATATGGTATCTACTTGACCAAGATCTTTCATTTTGAATGTTGATGACATAAATCTTTTTGTTTCTTTTATACCATCCATGTGATTACTTATAATCAGCACGTCATTCACATTTAAGCACACAAAAATAATATGTTTATCGTAATTTTTGATATATAAACATTTATCTACAATATTGTGTGAAAAACCAAAAGACATAATTGCATTATCAAATTTCTCATGCCATTTCCTATGAGCTTGTTTTAAACCATATAAAGATTTAACAAGTTTACAAACTTTATTTTCATTACCCGGAAGAATAAAGCCTTCCGGTTG
This sequence comes from Ligustrum vulgare, assembly GCA_963555705.1. Lineage (NCBI taxonomy): Eukaryota > Viridiplantae > Streptophyta > Magnoliopsida > Lamiales > Oleaceae > Ligustrum > Ligustrum vulgare. The sequence goes on along the minus strand of OY743177.1, from coordinate 22,476,898 downwards.
TTCCATGTAAAATTCTTCATCTAATTCTCCATTTAAAAATGCAGACTTAACATCCATTTGATGCACAATTAAATCATTTATGGAAGATAATGCAAATAAAATTCTAATAGTAGTAATCCTAGCCACAGGTGCATAACTGTTAAAATAATATATTCCCTCCTTTTGTCGAAAACTTTTAGCAACTAATCTTACTTTATAAGTTTGGATTGAACCATCGGTATTATATTTCCTTCGAAATACCCACTTGCAACCAATGACTTTTGATCCAATCGGAAATTCAATAATCTTTCGAGTATTGTTGGACATTATAGAATCTATTTCATCATTTATATCATCTTTCCAAAATGTGCTATCTCTAAAAGTCACTGCTTCTTTATAGGTTTTAGGATCACTATCAAATTGGAGAACATATGGAATTGTTCTTACTACATCTTCCTTACTTGCTTCAACCAAGTATAGGGAAATCCTTTGAGAATCAATTTCATCGTGTCTTAATACCTTTTCTTTACGAGACGTCTTACTTTTACGAGGTTCACTAGTCTCAATTACATCTTGAGAAGATGTTTCTAGTGATTTATTAGAAGCCGAAAACTCATTTTTAATTTCCATTGAATTTTGAGGAATATCATCAACGCTTAATAAATTCTCAAAAAATTCAACGTCTTGTGATTCTATAATCACATTGAATATTAGATCAAGTAGCTTATATACTTTGCTATTTGTAGCATATCCAACAAAGAACTTTTGATCCCTCTTGGTCCTAGTTTTGTCCTACTAGGATTGGTGTTTTTATAATAAGCCAAATACCACCGCACTTAAAAATATCCAATGTTAGGTTTTCTATCTCTCTATAGTTCATAAGGTGGAAATTTAAGTTTCTTGGAAGGAATTCTATTATTAATGTGACATGCGGTTAGTAAGGCCTATCCCCCATAAATTATTAAGCAATTTGGACCTTGTTAACATAGCATTCACCATATCAACTAAAGTCCTATTTTTTCTTTCCACTAGGCCATTTTGTTCCGGTGTTCTAGGTACACTACATTGATGAGTGATACCATACCCTTCACAAAAAATATCAAATTCTTTAGAAAAGTGTTCTCCACCTCTATCACTTCTAAGAACTTTAATCCTTTTATCCTTTTGATTTTCTACTTCACTTTTATATGATTTAAACATATGAGCCTCATTTTTATGTTTCATTAAATAAACATAACAAAAATCTAGAGAAATCATCAATAAAAGTAATAAAATATTTATTTCCTCCTCTAGTAATCATGCTATTAAGTTCTCAAATATCGGTATGTACTAAGTCAAGAAGTTAGATGATTTTTCTACACTTTGAAAATGTTTTTTAATCATTTTTGACTTAGTATAAATTTCAAATTTATCATTCTTGGTAAATTCACAAGAAAGTATGCCATTTCTAATTATCCTGTGCAAAGTAGAATATCCAATGTGCCCAATTCTATCATGCCATAAATTTAAAGAACACACGAAGTAAGAATAATTTATTTTATTGATTGTATTGTCAATAGTACACAATTTGACCATTCCATTAGTAGAATAACCTTTCCCAACAAAGAAACCATTTCGGGAGAATACAAGTTTTCCCGACTCAAAGATACATTTTACGCGCTGTTTTCCCAACAAATCACCACTAACAAGATTTCTATTCATATCCGACACATGTAAGGCATTTGTGAGTGTTATTACTTTTTCGGATGTGAATTGAAGATCAATATTCCATTTGCCTATGACTTTTGAACAATATTCATTTTCCATTTGAATTTTTTGACCATCATCAATCTCTTGATAGGTCTTGTAGAGGGATTTGTCATATCAAACATGAACAGTGGCACATGTATCATACCACCATCCTGGAATTTTTCCTTTGACAGAATTTACTTTGCTTATAGTAGCAACGATTTCATCATTGTCAATGGAATTAACCTTTCCTCCAAATTTGCTTTATTTTCTATGTCGGCAATCTTTTGCAAAGTGGTCGAATTTTCCACACACAAAACATTCTCCCTTGAGCTTCTTTTTGAGTTTGTTTTTGTTGTCCTTAGTAAACTTTCTCTTGTTTACTTTGGAAACTTTGTTGTTCTCCAAGGCATTGGCTTTGGAAGTGCCAGCATGGAAATTCTCAATCCCATCTCTTGCCCTTGACTATTCCTCAATTCGGAGATTTTTTTGAATTTGCTCCATTGTAAAGTCTTTAGAGTTATGAAGAATTTTCTTCATATATCCTTGATAAGTGCTTTACTAGCACTTTATTTCTTTACTTGTTGCCTCGAATTACTGTTAGTTTGATCCTAATTAAGTATTGCTTAATGCATTTTATGTTTTATATTGTGTAGGATCGCAAATGACAAGAAAAGAAGGAAAAAGGACCAAAAAGTACGTAAAAAGGAAGTTCGAGGACCTGGCATGTAAATAAGTTACGGCCGCAACATGAAAGTCACGGCCGTAAGCAGTTGATTGAACAAAAATCACGAAAATCTGCAGAAACCAAGTTACGGCCGTATTGGAAGTTTCTCACGGCCGTAACAAGTTGTTAGTCACGGCCGTATTGAATGCAAAGTCACGGCCGTAAGAAGTGAATCAATTGCGTTGTAAAATTAAACAGAAAGTGAGTTACGGCCGTAACTCCTTATATTACGGTCGTAACTTAAGCCCGAAAAAAAAGGAAATTGTTTACTAATTCAACTTAAACTCTATCTTTGGTATTTCTTTTTGGCTAAGCTAGGGCACGAATTTGGGCTCTATAAAAGGAGCAATTCAGTACCAAAGAGAGAGAGGAGAATTATTTTGAGAGCCACCAATATCAAGGTTTGAAGAGAAGAAATTCTGGGCAAAATCAAGGGGAATCAAGACAATATTTTTGGGAAATTCTTCATGGCAATGCGTGGCTAGTCTTCTCAACCTAGTTCAAGGGGGACGTTGTGTTCATATTATTTTATTATTCATTCCTCAAACTCGTAACGTAGTTCTTGTTTTTATGTTTTATTTATTGGATTTCTCATGAACATTAATTTCGTCAAGACAATGTATTAATTGATTAAGGCCTTGTCTTTTAATTATTGTGTTGATGTTTGTTAATTTGGGTAATTGGATTCGTATTTGTCTTATTATCCAAATCATAGTAGCAATTGGTAATTTTATATTTCCATATGAAAATCCAATCTAGATTAATCAATTCGAGCATATGTAATTGATAATTTAGTTCACCTAATTCTTCTTGTTTTCACATAGTTAATGCATTAAATCTATGGAGCTTATTCTAGGTTGTTCATTCACTCTAAATTAATTGGAGAACTAATTCTAATTGATTATGATTAAGGAAGAATTGGATTAATTAGAGCTTTTTGATTATTCCAGGTGATAAATAAAACAAAGAAAATAGTACATGCGTTGCTTGGGGAATGACAATATTATGATAGGGTACAACCGAACCTGAGAATTAGGATTCTTTATTATTTGATTTTTATTCCAGCTATTTTACATCTTTATTTGATTATTTAGATTAATCGCAATTTTCAACTCAAAACCCCCCTTATAATTCTAATAGACATGGCATTAAATTAGTTCCCGTTCCTTGTGGGATCGACCCTTACTTCCGCTATCACATTTAAATTTGAGTTTTGGCAAGTAAGGAAATTTAATTAATTCTTGGTGCATCGCGACGCGCACCAAGTTTTTGGCGCCGTTGCCGGGGAACGGTTAACCAATTTTCTGTTTAATCAATTAGAATTTTATTTTCTGCATTTTTATTTATTTATTTTTATTTTCGATTTAATTTAAAATTTTTTTTTTTTTGAAATTCCGAAAATTTTATTTATTTATTTATATGCATAAAACTCGATCCACTAATCCTGAATATTTTTTATTTGATCCAGAAATCGAGCGAACTTTTCGACAGCAAAGAAGGGAAGCACTAGAACAAATGGCAGCTCATAACCTCAACAACAGGACACTTAAACAATTGGCCACTCCAAATGTCGCTCAACAGCCACTCTGTATCACTTTTCCGACAGTGGAGGAGGGAAAAACTTTTGAACTCAAATCTGGACTCATTCACTTGTTGCCAACTTTTCGAGGACATGCTGGTGAAGACCCTTACAGGCATCTCAAGGAATTCCACGTGGTTTGTGACAGTATGAGACCCACTGGTATTACCGAGGAACAAATTAAAATGAGGGCCTTTCCATTCTCGTTAAAGGATGCCGCTACTGATTGGCTATACTGTTTACCATCCGGATCAGTCACCACCTGGAATGACATGAAGAGGCTATTTTTGGAAAAATATTTTCCTGCATCTCAGGCTGGAACAATCCGGAAGGAAATTTGCGGGGTTCGTCAAAACAATGGTGAATCGCTGTATGAATATTGGGAGCGCTTCAAGAAGCTCATCTCGAGCTGCCCCATCATCAAATCAGCGAACAACTACTGGTGCAATATTTCTACGAAGGACTGCTACCAATGGATAGAAGTATGATAGATGCCGCAAGTGGAGGTGCCTTAATGGACAAAACACCGGAACAGGCTCGGGCTTTGATTTCCAACATGGCTGAAAACACTCAGCAATTTAACCCAACCCGGACATGCAAGTTCGCCGCGTGAACGAGGTAAGTAGTTCCAATATAGAAAGTCAACTGTTTGAACTAACAAATCTCGTTAAACAACTTGCTGTAGGAAGTGCACAACAAGTCAAAGCATGCGGGATATGTGCTAACTTCGGACATGCAACGGATGCGTGCCCGGTGCTCCAAGAGGAAAACAGTGAACAAGTGAACGCTGCTGGAGGCTTCCCATTTCAAAAACAACAATGCAATCCGTACTCAAACACTTACAATCCTGGCTGGAGGGACCACCCGAACTTGAGCTATGGAAATAACAAACCTCCGGGTTTCGTCTCCAACAAGCCTCAAGGGAATTTTCAACAACAAGGAAATTTCCATCCACAGGGACAATATCAGCAAAAGCCACAATCATCAGGTATGTCTCTCGAAGAAATGATGAAAACTTTGGCCACTAACACTCTACAATTTCAACAGGATACCAAATCCAGCATTCAAAACCTGGAAAATCAAATGAGTCAAATGACCACAGCTATTAACAGACTGGAAGCACAAACAGGAGGAAAGTTGCCATCTCAACCCGAGGTGAATCCGAAGAATGTAAGTGCAATTACTCTTCGAAGTGGAAAAGAAATTGAGGCGCCACAATCAAAGCCAACCGCGAGTGAAGAGGAGGAGGTTGAAGAAAAAGAAGTCGAAAAGAAAAACAGCATTCCACAAAACTCTCAGGTAAAAACCGAACCTATTGTGAATGCGAAACTAACTCCACCGCCTTTTCCGAGCAGGTTAGCGAAGGCGACTAAGGAAAGCAAGGAGAAGGAAATTCTGGAAATGTTCAGGAAAGTGGAAATCAACATTCCACTGTTGGATGCAATCAAGCAAGTGCCCCGATACGCGAAGTTCTTAAAGGAGCTGTGCACCAACAAACGGAAGTTGATGGGAAATGAAATGGTAAGAATGGGGGAAAATGTGTCAGCACTCTTCCAAAGGAAACTGCCCCCAAAATGCAAGGATCCAGGTATGTTCACTATACCATGCCAAATAGGTAACACTAAACTGGATCGTGCATTAATAGATTTAGGTGCATCTATAAATGTAATGCCTAGGTCTACATACAATGCATTAAAACTTGCTAATATGACTGAAACAAATGTGATTGTTCAACTAGCCGACCGTTCAAATGCTTATCCGGATGGGGTAGTTGAAGATGTTTTAGTGCAATTAGGGAACCTAATATTTCCTACAGACTTTTATGTCCTAGACATGAACGACGACCATTCCCCTAATTCCACCCCTATTTTGCTAGGAAGACCCTTTTTGTGGACTTCTCAAACTACTATCGATGTTAGGAAGGGGGTATTAACTATGGAATTTGATGGGGAGGTGGTGCAATTTAACATTTATGATGCAATAAAACACCCGAATGATATTTATGCTGTATATTCTATTGACATAATTACCCCTATTGTGCAGAAAGTGTTTGAACTAAATTGCAGGGACGAACTAGAAACAGCTATTTCTGAATCATTGAGTCAAATTGATGACGATGATGTGGGGATGAGCAGGGAACTGCAAAATGAAATCATTGCACTTAACTCGTTGAAACCCGTGCCGCACAGGTACACTATTAAAACAATCCAATTGACAGACTATCCTAACAAATTGCTACCCTCTGTCTTGCAGGCACCTGTAGTGGAAATGAAAACCCTACCAGCCCATTTGAAGTATGCATTTCTTGGTGATGGAGAAACACTCCCGGTAATCGTTTCATCCAGCCTCACCAGAGTGGAAGAAGATAAGCTGGTTCGGGTTCTTCGGGAGCATAAAGAAGCAATTGGATGGACAATTGCAGATATCAAAGGAATCAGTCCATCGATCTGTATGCACCGGATATTACTTGAGGAAGGAGCTCAACCATCAAGGCAAGCTCAACGAAGACTCAACCCGGCAATGATGGACGTGGTGAAAAAGGAGATCTTAAAGCTGTTGGGAGCAGGAATGATTTACCCAATTTCAGACAGCAAATGGATCAGTCCAGTGCAAGTGGTGCCCAAGAAATCTGGAGTGACAGTGGTGGAAAACAAAGATGGCGAGCTTGTACCGACTAGGGTGCAAACCGGGTATCGAGGCGCTGAAGAGCCCGCTGCTCCGAGTGGGGATGCACCACAAGTCCCAACTTATAGCCCCTTTGAGCAGCAAGTGCTGAACATGATGCAGAACTTTCAGCTCCAGTTGGACGGCATGCAAGAAGACCAGCAGGCTATCTTGGAGGAGCACAGGTTCATTCGAGAGGAACTTCAGCGTTTGCAAAGGCTCCATGGCGGGCCCCCTCCTCAGTAAAACCCTAGGGAGTCTTCTAACCCCCTCTTTCATTTTGTACTTTCTAGTTCCACTTTGAGGACAATGTGGGTTTTAAGTGTGGGGGGGGGGGTGTCTTCTGTCAATTGCTGTCGCATTATCTTCCTTTTATGTTTAATTTTGTATCTAACTTCTGTCAATCATTTAGTCTTGCTTGTCATTTTTCTATTTTGGTCCTCCTTTATTTACACTGGTTGGATAGGAAGCAACCCACTTATCATAATTTTTGAACTACCAACTCCTAAATTGCATAATTGGACATGAATTGAGCACGTAGAGATGAATTTTCCAATACTTTCCGAATAGGTTTGAAAATGGGGACAAAATGCCATATCTCTGCAACCTAGTAGATTCAAACCCGAATTTGATATGACTGATAACTACCCCGAGTAAATAGATTCACCCCTTTGGCCACTAGATTTTTTGCATTTTTCAATTCGACCCTAAGACCGAGCAATGACCAAAACTCATAATTGGATGGGAGACATACATATGAACCATAATTTGTGAGCTTTTGAGCCTATGAGCTACTTTTACTCTTTATATAAAGCTCTTATTTTTTTAATGTGTGTCCTGCATGGTTGATTTGTTCTTGGATATGCTTTTGTGTACATGCCGTAGTAGCTTCTTGGCTCGAGTGCAAAATATAGTAAAGGCACTAGGATGAACCAAATTTGGCCTTCTAAATAAGCCTACCATTGTACATTTACCAATAGAAGACCCTTTGAGCCTTAGCCTTTCTTTGGAATATTAATACCACACTACAAGCCACGAACACCCATTCTTTCATGTTATCCTTTTTCTTGAACCTATAGAGAACGGATTCACAAGCTTGTGTTGGTTGAGAAGTTTGAGGTGGATTAAGTTTCAAAGTGGAAATTCAATCTTGTGTCATTGGGGATTGTGGGGTGATTTGACCAAAAGAGAAAAATTGCAGTATATGTTTGAAAAAAAAAAAAGAAGAGAAGTTCAGGCCAGTTCTCAAATTACGAGGTCATGAACATTTGCTAGTATTGAAAATAAACACTCAAGCTGCACAAAATATAAGTCTAGTGTTAAATCAGTTGGATAGCAGGGAGATTATTAAATTCATGTTGAAGAAGAAAGAAGGAATGTTATAATTGAACCGATTCGGCTTGTGAAACTCCTTCTCGATTCAGCCTAAATGTTTCCCTTTTATCCCACCTGACCCGAAGCCCCGCTACAACCCAACAAAGACCTTTGCTTCGCATTTGTGTTATTGTTGGCTCTGGTTTTGACATTTGAGCAATATGTGGTAACAAGTTTTTCATGCAGTGAGTTGAGCGTAAAATTCTCACCTTTATATACACTTTGTGCGAAGAGAGATATCCGGTGAGAGTGTTGGCTCCCATTACATGTACTTATGAGTGGTTTGAATTGCTTGGTCTATATTTTGTGCCCTTTTGATCTGAAACTGTGTATTGACTAAATTTTTACCATGAGATAAACCACACTAATCTGTTGGCATTTACTTGAATTAGTCAAAACTTACATTTTTATGGGGAATTTATAAATTCAGAGAGAACTCACGAGAGGCGAAAGGATATAATCCACATTGGGGTATCAATTTTCATTTTTGTTCGGAGAATATTGGGTGATGCATCTCTTACACACACTAACACACTCCGATTATGCAATTTGATTTTCGTGCTAAAAAGAAGTGGGTTGTGACCTTGACTTTCCAGATTTAAAAGTCTAACATGTTCATTCGAGTCGTGCTTTAGTTCTTTTCTATCATTATTCGAGGACGAACAATGGTTCAAGTGTGGGGGGATTTGATAAGTGCTTTACTAGCACTTTATTTCTTTACTTGTTGCCTCGAATTACTGTTAGTTTGATCCTAATTAAGTATTGCTTAATGCATTTTATATTTTATATTGTGTAGGATCGCAAATGACAAGAAAAGAAGGAAAAAGGACCAAAAAGCACGTAAAAAGGAAGTTCGAGGACTTGGCATGTAAATAAGTTACGGCCGCAACATGAAAGTCACGGCCGTAAGCAGTTGATTGAACAAAAATCACGAAAATCTGCAGAAACCAAGTTACGGCCGTATTGGAAGTTTCTCACGGCCGTAACAAGTTGTTAGTTACGGCCGTATTGAATGCAAAGTCACGGCCGTATGAAGTGAATCAATTGCGTTGTAAAATTAAACAGAAAGTGAGTTACGGTCGTAACTCCTTATATTACGGCCGTAACTTAAGCCCGAAAAAAAGGAAATTGTTTACTAATTCAACTTAAACTCTATCTTTGGTATTTCTTTTTGGCTAAGCTAGGGCACGAATTTGGGCTCTATAAAAGGAGCAATTCAGTACCAAAGAGAGAGAGGAAAATTATTTTGAGAGCCACCAATATCAAGGTTTGAAGAGAAGAAATTCTGGGCAAAATCAAGGGGAATCAAGACAATATTTTTGGGGAATTCTTCATGGCAATGCGTGGCTAGTCTTCTCAACCTAGTTCAAGGGGGACGTTGTGTTCATATTATTTTATTATTCATTCCTCAAACTCGTAACGTAGTTCTTGTTTTTATGTTTTATTTATTGGATTTCTCATGAACATTAATTTCGTCAAGACAATGTATTAATTGATTAAGACCTTGTCTTTTAATTATTGTGTTGATGTTTGCTAATTTGGGTAATTGGATTCGTATTTGTCTTATTATCCAAATCATAGTAGCAATTGGTAATTTTATATTTCCATATGAAAATCCAATCTAGATTAATCAATTCGAGCATATGTAATTGATAATTTAGTTCACCTAATTCTTCTTGTTTTCACATAGTTAATGCATTAAATCTATGGAGCTTATTCTAGGTTGTTCATTCACTCTAAATTGATTGGAGAACTAATTCTAATTGATTATGATTAAGGAAGAATTTGATTAATTAGAGCTTTTTTATTATTCCAGGTGATAAATAAAACAAAGGAAATAGTACATGCGTTGCTTGGGGAATGACAATATTATGATAGGGCACAACCAAACCTGAGAACTAGGATTCTTTATTATTTGATTTTTATTCCAGCTATTTTACATCTTTATTTGATTATTTAGATTAATCGCAATTTTCAACTCAAAACCCCCCTTATAATTCTAATTGACATGACATTAAATTAGTTCCCGTTCCTTGTGGGATCGACCCTTGCTTCCGCTATCACATTTAAATTTGAGTTTTGGCAAGTAAGGAAATTTAATTAATTCTTGGTGCATCGCGACGCGCACCAATCCTCTCCAAGTAGAAGGCAATTTAGTAATAATTGCTCCACTTGAAATAATTTCGGAAGTTCTATCTTCACCGCTTTAAGTTTATTGACAATCACTTGCAATTCATGTACTGGGGTAATAGGGGAACATTTTCCAAAAACTTAAAATCAAAATACCTGGTAATTAGGAATTTTGTAGTGCCTTCATCTTCGACCTTGTATTTATTTTCAAGTGCGTTCCATATCTCTTTTACATATTTTGTGTTGGTGTACAAGTCGTAGAGACGGTCAGATAATGCATTAAATATATAACCACGGCACATAAGTTCATCGTCTTCACGTTTCTTTCGATCAATCCTTACTTGTTCCGTGTCTTTGTCGGAAGGTTTGGGTAGATCTTCCAAATTAGGATCAAGTATGTAGAAGATCTTTAGCGCCGTTAGTAGGAACTTGATTTTGTCTTACCACTTTGTGAAGTTTGTACCATCAAAGCGATCTAAGCGTACCAAATCTTCATTCATCAACTTGATTGTCGCCGTGGTGGTGTCTCCTTCGGTTGCCATACCAAAATTTAGCTTTTAGATTGTCAAGAAAATTCCTTTCTCAAAGTGAAATATCTGGTTGTCAAAGTAGATACAAACCCAAACTCAAAGAATCAAGAAGATAATAGAAAATAATGAAGAAGAATAAAGATGACTTAAATCGCAAGGAATGCTATCCAAAAAACTAAATTTGCGCCCTTTCGTAAAGAGAATGCTAAAGGGCCTCCAAGCAAATTGCTTTAGCGAATTTCAAGTCTCAAACCAAGTATCAAATAACATAATTAAAAACTTGGAGAATGGGAACAATGAGACCAAATTTGAAAGATTTAAAGTATAAAATATCAAGAGTTTGGGATGATAATCTCAATGTAAAGTATGATCATCTAGTGTTTAAAACCATGAATTCTATAACTATTTATAGAATTTCATCACTCAAATTCGTGATCCACACAAATCTTCATGAAAGAGTGTTAAAAATTGATGAAAATGTGCATTCATAATTCTGAAAAAATATGCCAACGGTCATATTTTTTAACCACGCGATCGCGAGGTTCAAATGGCATGCGATCGCGCGATACTCAGTTTTTAAAGGCAGAATGAAAATCGCTTACCCACGCGATCGCCTATATTATAACTAGGTGATGCGATCGCGAGGTTCAAATGGCATGCGATCGCGCGATACTCAGTTTTTAAAGGCAGAATGAAAATCGCTTACCCACGCGATCGCCTATATTATAACTAGGTGATCGCGTGATTCATAATTTTGCCCGGACCCGTTCGGTTTTTTTTTTTTTGGGACCTGTTTTCGCTCTTTTAAAACCGGTTCTTGCACTTTTTCATCTTATATTTATATTTGAACAACATATTTACAACATCAAAGTTATCTATTTTGTTTTTAATTTGGTTATTATTTTTATTAACATAGTAAATTAATCTAATCTAGTATGAATAACAACTAATGATTAAATTAAAATAAAATTGTACGAAATTAAAATGTAAAAACTGCATACTAAACACGATAACAACGAAGAACAAAACGCAACAATTAAACATTAAAAGGTAAAAAAAAAAATTGTGGCAAACTACAATAATTTAATTAGTTGTATTTTCTTCTACTGGACGAATGTTTTAATTTTATACGTAACTTGTTTTTATGTTCAATTGTTCATATTGTTGATTTTAATATCAAGTGTAATGCATTTTTTTTTTAAATATATTTTTTTTACAAAATGCATCATTTCTGGTAATTATTTAAAACATAATATTTATAAAACTTAAGTAGTAATAGAATTTTAATTAAATAATTTTCGAAATACATTAATTATTGAAAGCTGAAAATAATAAGAAATATAATGTTTACTTTCATTTGATGCAAGATTTGAATTGATGAGTTGAAGCACTAAATAGGTTAGTGAAAAGTGAAGGCAATGGGGCGGGTCGTCTTGACCTGTATCCATCCTATGAAAATTTATTCCGATCCATATCTGTCCCGAGCCACGATCTGTTGATTTTTAGAGGAACCAGATTCGAGTCAAGATGGATCGGCCATTGGATCCATTTGTCGTCCCATTATTTATTTATTTATTTTTTGAGATTTTAGCCAATTAAATCTAAGTTTTTAATTAGATTATTTTTATTATTAAGCAGGGTTGATCGGATCGGATTGACGTTAATCGGTATCTGCTCTGCCGATTCGCTCAGATCGAATATTCATCAGGTTTAGATCGAATTAAGTATATTTGCCATCCATGCGCATGCCTGTTAGTAGGGGTGCGTGAGTTGTGTCGGGTTGAGTTGTGTCGATTTTTTGTCTAATCCGAACCCAACCCAACCTAAACATGAGTTCAAACTCAACCCAACCCAATCAAGTTTCGATCGGGTTGGGCTGTGTGTGGTGGTTTGGGCTTTAGTCCAATTAACTACAAATCTTAGAAAATTAAAAACTTATACCTATAAATCAACTATTAACTCAAATAAATTATGTATAATACAATAAGCTCAAATATAATAAATTGAACATTTGCTAATAAAACTAAAACATATTCAAACTATATTTGAGTTTCATCCAAATTAAACATGGGCTTAAAATTCTTGAAATTTAAAGGGAAAAATACATATATAAGGTGTTTAAAATACACAATTTCAATTTTAAGATATAACTTAAAAATTTTCAAAAATCAGGTATCTATTTAACTAAATTCAATAATTAGATTTTTTTTATTATTTATATAAATTCAGGTCACAATACAAGATAAATTCAGGTTACAAAAAGTAAATTGCTTAAGTCACAAATAATTTTAGGGTCACAATTTATCAAAATAGTAGGTCACAATAACAGTTTTATCAAGTCACAAATAATTGCAAGGTCACAAGTTTTAAATTAATCAATCCCGAGTTATTTCTAGGTCACAATACAAGATAAATTCAGGTTACAAAATGTAAATTGCTTAAGTCACAAATAATTTTAGGGTCACAATTTATCAAAATAGTAGGTCACAATAACAGTTTTATCAAGTCACAAATAATTGCAAGATCACAAGTTTTAAATTAATCAATCCCGAGTTATTTCATTTTTAGTATCTATAATTCTATACTACATCATCTCTCTCTCTCTGGACTCTCATTTCAACAGAGGCGCCACTCCCCCCTCCCGACCACAACCCACGTCAATCGAACTCCGACGACGATAGCGATGGATGTAGGTGCAGATGCTGCACTCAGATCGCAGCCACAAGGCCGTGCGATCTGCGTGCGATGACGCACGACAGGAGCCTGTACAGCAGAAACGCGCGGCGACAGGCGCACAGCAGCGGTGACGGGCTCACAGGGCAGCAACGTTGTTACTTTGTACATTCTATAATTGGATCTGATTTCTCTTAATCTTTATTGCTAACAGTTGTTGGAGTTAGCTGCCTTTGTGGTGCTGTATGTGGTGCGATGTGTATGGTTGGTGGCGGTGGTGTGTGTGGCGGTGGTATAGCGACCCAGAATTTTTACGTAATTTTATAATTATTTTAATATTTAGAAAATCGTGTCGCTACTATTTCACCTATTGTTTTGAAGTTAACGCCGCGACGGATTCGTCTAGCCAAGTCAAGAAATATCGAATTTGTTCGATTTTAAATTAAATGTCCGAATTTCTAAAATTATGTTATTTTAATTATTTATTCAAAGTATTATTTTCAAAATCATTTGAATTCCAAATTTATTAAAATATCTCAATTTTCCTTAAATTATTTCAAATACGTAATTCAATTTTATCTCAAAATTTATTTATTCTCAAATTATTTTCAGTCCAAAATATATTTGTTTTAATACAATTCTTAATCAAAATTAGTCCAAAATTTATCAAAATTTATCTACATAAATTTCTCCCACATGTTTTCTTCTTTCCACCTCATTTCAACACCCCCACGTTTTATTCATCCTTTTTCTTTTCTTTACACCAAACCCACCACTTCATGATTTCCATTAAAACCAATGATTCCCCTCCCCAAATTATTATGTCTCCCAATTGATCATTTTCTATGATTTTTATTCCATCATTATAACCATAACAAAACCCAATCTCATACCTAATTCTACACTATCTTATACTATAATCCCTAATCAATACATACACTCTTATCCCTCATCACAATTTACGTACACAACACCAAAAGCATCCCTACTATATAAAATTTCCACAATAATCTAATCTATCATCATCTCTTTTCTTTTCTTATCCACCCATTCAACATTATTATGTCTTTGAGACATAATAATTCACACACCCATTTGATACCACTACAACATTTTTCAATATCATTCATACCCCCACAAATTCCTTTACAGCACCATTATCATCATCATCAATCCATAACCACAGCTTTTCCATCATTATATCAATCCACTAACTCACAACCATTCACTGCCGGAATCATCACGCCCACTGTCCTTCAACCCAGCCATCCAACCACCACATCCAGCCACAATTCAGAAATCAAACCCAACCATTTCAGCAGTTCCATACCTTCACCAAATTAAGTACTATCACCGTCTCATCATCACCATCACCACCAGCAGCTCCATCACCAAACTCATCATCATCAATCAACACCATAACCACATTCATTTATCACCACCAGTCGTCAACAATAACCTCAGCCATTATTATCAATCCACACACGCAATCACTACCAAACCACCCCAGTAGCGCCGCTTGTACTCAATTTTCATTGAACCACCAACCAACCATGAAGCAGCCATCACCACTGCAGTGTTAACCCAACTGCACAATCCGTAATCAGCAGCAGCACCACCCTTCACGACCAAGCCTCACTTTGCAAACCACAACCTGCTTTAACTGAATTCACCACCATGAACCATGAATCAACCAACAGCCAACCTGCCAACTTCAAACCCGAGACCACCACCTCAACCTGCAATTTCTCAATCCATCCATCACCATCTCAATCACCGGAGTTTAACTCAACCGCATCACAATTTAACCCAAAACCCCAAGAAATTATTGACCCAACACTTACCTCACCTCAATCGCCGCTTCAAGCCCCGATTCTGTTTCGGTTCCACGCCCTTTCCTCGCACAAAAGATACACCAATCAACCAAGAACTTAGCCTATTTTCACCCCCACCGCTCTTCGTATCTGGCGCCGGTGTTGCGCCGGCGAGTCACCGGCTGAAGGTCGGATTTTGGCTTGAATCGCCTCTCGCCCGTCTCTGCTCTCGTCCTAACTCTCTCTCTCTGATTTGCGAAAATATAGAGAGAAGAAGATAAAAATCTGATTTTAATAACTTTCAAAATTTGCGCGTCAGTCCCTGAAGTTTTAAAGTTATTTCAAATCAGTCCCTATGTTTTAAAAAGGTTTTATTTCAGTCCTTTCAGCTTTTAAACTTATCAATTTCAGCCCTTAAGTTTTAAATGAGTTTTTTCCAGCCCTTTTAGCTTCAAACTTATCATTTCAGTCCCTGCTAATTTTATTAATTTGATTTTAAGCCCAAGTTTTAAAAGTATTCATTTTAGTCCCTCAACTTTCAAAATATCCAATTTGGTCCCTCATCTTTCGAAAGTTATTATTTTAGTCCTTCAATTTTCAAAAGTATTCATTTTAGTCCCTCAACTTTCAAAACATCAATTTTAGTCCTCAAATTATAATTTATCAGTTTGAACTATATATTCGATAGACTAAAGTGACTTATTGGCTAAGACGAAGCGTACGGAGAATTTAAAGAAATTGAAGTCATTCCCGCTCAACTTTGCACTCGTCGGATTTGAGGTAGACTCGCACTTATTAATTGATTTAAATTATGATTTCATATGAATGTCATGTGACTTGTGAAAGTCAATTTTTAAGAAAAACAAGTATGTTTTTATGAAAGGTAAATATACCTTATGTTTTTATGAAAAGTAAGTATGTTTTTATGAAAAGAAAATATACTTTATGTTTTTACGAAAAGTAAGTATACCCTATGAAATCAATCTACCAAGATTGTTATGGGTCCCATATGATAAGTTATGATATGTTAAGGAGACCGGAGTTTTAGTAGCGCTACACATAAGAATTCTTGCCACGAAGTTCGGTAACATTCTTGTGTCTCCTATGTTTATGAGGATTTGCCACGAAGTTCGGTAAAATTCCTGTGTTTCCATATGTTTATGAGGATTTACCACCTAAGTTCGGTAAAATTCCTGTCGCATATGTTTATGAGGATTTCGATCCTATCTTATGTTATGATGCAATTGATCCCTATGAATTTCAAAAATTATGCTTGGTATACTGTTACTGTGATTTTACTGTTATTATGATTTTACTGCATAAGAATTCTTGCCACCTAAGTTCGGTAAAGTTCTTGTGTCTCCTTATATTTATGAGGATTTCAATCCTATCTTATGTTATGCTTTCAAAAGAAATTATGCTTGGCATAATTAAAATGTTTTTATAAGTATATGGTTTTCAAAGAGCTGTTTTCAAAGAGCTATTTTCAAAGAGCCTATGATTTGCAAAATATGTCCCGTGCTGTAATGCACAATATGAGTTTTATCAAGAGCCGTTTTATAAAGAAGCTCTATCAATGCCCGTTTTATAAAGAGCCGGGATTTATGTGTTTAATCATCTTATAAATTAAATTAATTTGCGATGAGTCTACTGAGTATTTCCCCCATGAAATGCTCACCCTACTTTTTAACAGTTTTGCAGATTTCGGAGACGGTGGCGAGCGATGAATGATGGTGGCAATAATCGTTAAACGGTTGAAAGTTTGACGTTAATGATTTCCGTATTTTCCAAACATCGAATAATTTAGAGAAGTTCATTTATTTGAGAAATTATGGCATTGGCAATTTCTTTACAAAATTAATGGTTCGATTTACTATTTCAAATGGTTTCATAAATGTTTTCAATTTCATCGGCCATTACAGTTTATTTAATGTTGCCAAAAATGAATTTCAATTATTTCTTCCGCAAAAATATTATTCGAAAAATTTAGACAGAAAATGACGTAGTGAATCGGGTATACGGAACTCGGGGCGCTACAGGTGGTGCTATGGTGGCGGTAATAGTAGAGATCCTTGACTGACAGTGGTGGTGGTGGTGGTGTTGCTGATCTGGTTGATGTGGTGGTCCGTGTTTGTGATTGGAGGCGGTGGTGTTGGTGCAGAATAGTTGTTTTGTGGTAATGGTGAGGCGGGGTGGTGCAGGTGGTTGTTGAGGTGCATTTGAAGCGATGACTGTGTTCTCAAGCGATGGCGGCGTGGTGGCCCGATCGATGGTGATGGTGGAGGAAGGGGCAGAGGTGGCCAGATGACGGATGAAGGAGCAGAGGTGAAGATCGCCTAACGAAGGAGCTGTGCCTGTGCCGTAAGGGATTCTGAGAGTGAATATGAATAGAGAGAGAAAAAAATTAGGGTTTGGTATGGTGTTGTATTTTATGTTTAATAAAATATTATAATATCTTTATTACCTGAATTTTGAATAAATCACAGTTTCCTCTTATTTTTGAAATCCAAAATTAAAATACAGGGTTCCCTGTAATTTCCACAAATTTAAATGGTCCTTTGTTTTTAAAATTTTGATTGGGTTGGGTTGGAGTTTTCACTTAACCCACAATCCAATCCAACCCAACTCGAACAATTTTTTTTTGTAGAACCCAACCCAACCCAATTTTCATAAAAAATCGATCCAAATCGATTGGGTTGGATTGGTTTAGGCGGTTTTAACGAGTTGGGTGGGTTAATGTCCACCCCTACCTGTTAGTCACTATTGTTCTATAAGTGTAGTTTTTTTTAGTTTATAAACTCTACAATTTTTGATATAATTTTTTAACCACACATATTTTCTTTTTCCAATTTTTAACCCTCCACCCACCTCTAGATCCGTGCAAAACAATAAAAAAACTGGTTTAAAAACCAGATTCACGCCTCCAACAGAGGCCATTCTAGCCCCAACGGATTACTGGATAAAAAAGCATTTATAATTGTGTTTAAACATAATTATTCTATAAAATTTAGGACCTGTTTGGATTTTGGCCGACTACTTTTGTGTCTTCCATGTAATGTTTTCATAATTCTCTTCCATCACTATCAAACATTTCAATTGCTTCCTATTTCTGTCATTTACCAAATTACCATGTTAATTAATAAAATATAAACCACAGTTTACATCGAAAAAAAAAACCCACCGTAACTCAGAGAGCGTAGCAGTAAGAAAGAAACTGAATCTACCTCCATAATTAAATGATTTTTTTTTTTTTTTTTTTTTTGACACATTACAACAATATATAAACAAACCCCACCCTAACCCCCCAAGAGATTCGAACCCAAGATCATAGGCTTCATAAGAGATGTCCCTCCACTTGGACAGAGTCCTTGATCTCAAATGTACGGGTGGACGTTTCGATTTTCGGTCCAGTTATTGACTCAAGAACAGAACGATTCCGGTTCCGATTCGATTTCGGTTATTTTTCGATTCTTTGTTCGATTTTTTTATTAAAAAAATCAACTTTGAGTCAAAAATTTCCCAAATAAATCCATCAATGTGGCAAAATATCCAAATTGAATATATTCTTATTCTAAAGACACTAAATATAATTATAATATTTTGTATATTCCCATTAACAATTAGAAATGTAGGATCTGTCTTTTATTGTTCTATCTATTGCTTATGCAGGAATGCCTGGATCATCCAGACTAAAAAAAATGATAATGATGGCATATAGACATATTTATCATAACATAAAATCATTTAGGTCATTTGAACCTAGTATATTTCGAAGATAACAAAGGATTTTTAATGAACTTTTATCTCATACTTCAATGTAAAACCACAATTCACTAATGCACCTCCACAAAAGTCACATACAATATGGCATTGTCACAAATAGGTTAGTGATGGAAACGGGGCGAGTCAATCCCGTCACCCCGTTTATTTTTTTAGTTTTATATATATATATATATATTTTATTTTTTTCCATATATGTTTTTTAATTAATTATTCAGGACGGGGTAACCAAAACTCGCCTCGCCCCCATGACCCATTCAGGTCACTCAAATATTCCCCAAACCTGCCCCATTGATCTGCGGGCAGAGTTTTTTTTATTCTCATTCGGGTCGAGTACTCGTCAACTTCGAGGGGGGGGGTTGGAGTTTATTTGGCCGACTACCTATTCTTCCTCTATGAGGGTATGTGAATTCCTTTGAACCACCAAGCACCTGGTGTTCATATTCTGGTCCTTTTTGATGACTTCTCAAGTCATTATAGAATGCATAGTTGTATGCTCAACTCCTTTAGCATGCCAGACCCATCTCCACAAAGATTGATGAGTTTGTCTTCCCTCTAGCCCGCAGTGGTTCCGGTGTATTACATGGAAAGTGTGTCTGATAGCACATAGTTCAATCTCAGAACGCACAAAATTTCTTGGATGCTTGAAAAAACTTGCATATTACGATATTTTTAATGATCAGTCATTTTTTAGGGGAAGGTAGAAATGCCTCGTACATGAAGAATACAAGATCGCATTTGCACCAATGTGCAGGATAAACCCAAGAATTGCAGATTAAATTAGTTATAGGAGACTTAGAAGGACGTTTATGTCATTTCATTTCTGTCTATTTTAGTCAATAAGAAGAAATTTTAACAGATAGTATTAACTACGATATTTAGGGACAAACAGTTACATTTCACTGCTCATCGTCATAAAAAACACACAATTGTACCAATTAATGGAAGGTTGAATATGGGTGAGACAAAAAAAGTTTGGTACATAAACGTGGCTGTAAATAACACAATGCCGATGACTTATACAAGGTGGGTAAGTGTTACTGTGTTCACCATGGATGTGATGCTAACACATACTTAAAAATTTTAAAACACTGAACACGTATCAACATCACATCTCCGATGAACATATTAACACTTATAAATCGTGGGTAGGTGACCGTTATATGACAAAAGTTATCCTAACAGATCACCCTCTCAAAAGTAAAGGATAAACCGAGAAATTATCTCCAAAGATATACTAAAAGAGAAAAGAAGAAACAAGGTTGTCTCCTCATAATCATCACTCTCTTATCACGCCCTCGAATGGGACTGAATCTAAGTAATATTCCCATTCTAGATTTAAGTGTGTTTAGTAATTTTGTTCATAAACAAATTTATAATTATCCCATTTTTATATACAACCTTTTAATTATATACATTTCTCGATATTACTTTTTAATCGTGCATTTTATTTCAAAAAACTCAAATTCATTGTTTTTATATGCTTTGTTCGGGAAGATTTAATTTGGAAATAAATGAAATGTAAATTATTTGGTTGATTTATTTGTATTTTCTAAGTAAGATGTGAGATTAAAAATTGGAGAGATAAAATGTGGATGGTTAAAAAGTGATATGAAAAATTATGTAAATTAACTTTTTGGTCGATTTTGTCTTCTAGTGAATTAAATTCAGGCCGCCGAACAGTGCCATATATATATATATAATTAACTATTCTAGGAAAAGATGGAGTTTGGACAACGATTCTCCTCCTGTGTAAAATGACACTTATCATCCAATATTTAAATATTGTATTCTAATAACCAAGATTCGAATTACAGTTCTTCTAATTTCATCTCTTCATACTTTATGTTATACCATATTCGTGGGGAGAGAGATAAAGTTTGTTGGGATGAGATTTGATGGATTGGGGTGACTTCTTTTTTCTTTTAATTATTAAAGCGACTCTTTTTGGTTAGTTGCTTGGACTGGATGTCATCTAAAGGTCGTAAAGCGTGAGAATTCATCGTCTCGTGCTTGTTTCTTGGATCAAATGTCAATACATCACGTCCAGCATCTTCCAGTGCAAAAATAGGCATAAATTAGCATTTTCGAAATTACTTTTATATTCTCATTTACATTCCAGTGAATTTAAATTGAAACTTTGCTCCAATAAAAAATACAAAATGATAATATTTAAATGTAATTTTGCACAGTTTTTTAACTCGTAATTTTTTTACGTTAATCTATTTTTATTTGTTTATACATATAAATATTACGAAGAAATCAATTAAAAAAAATTCAAAACTTGGTTAAGGAAACAAAAATATAAAAAAATGTGCAAATGAATATAAAAAACTCAAATTGTAATGGAAATTAATATAATAGATTTTTGTATGTTTCACATCAAGATTTCATGAAATGGTAGTTATTTTTGGGTGAAGTTGGTTCCATTTGAAGATGCAAAAAAGATGTGAATTTACAATTTTTTTACATTTTTGAATAATATTTTGTATTAAAATATTATTTTACTATGTTTTTATTTGATATATGATTGTATAATTAACATATTTTCATAAATTTTGATCGAAATCACTATTACAAATATATGCACAAGTAAAAATATTAGTATATGTAAAAACGGGAATATATATTCATGGTGGGGCCATTAAATTAATCATCAATATCTAAACTTTAACCTCGAGATTCTCACATTCTTATTAGTAGGTAGTTTAATATAAACACATTTTGGGACTTTCTTGAATGGCCAAACTCAAGGAATGTTGGATTCCCTCGTGTCTCTTGCTCTTTTATTAACAAAAATTTATATAATGCATGTGTGCCAAGTTTTAAATTTCAAGAATATGTAAGAAAATCTCACTCATATAAAGTTCAAAGAGAAAATGACAAATCTCCAAGCAATATAATGACTAGTGATTAAATGTACCATGAAAATATTTGCTTATTATATAGTTGGAAAAAACTGAAAAATGTTTGAATGAGGAAATAGCCCTTATTTTCAAACGAAATTTAAATTTGATATATATGATCATCTATTAATTTAAAAGACTCTAGTTCCAAGACTTGCGCCTACACATTTTCGTGAAACAATTCTTATATTTTCTCGATCAATTGCAACATCATAAAATGTCATTCCACAAATATTCTTTTCATAAATTCTGTCAAAATCTATCTTCTAATTTGATTAAAGTTCCATTTGTTGGTTACGTTGCTACGATAGTACTGCCAAGTCCTTTCAAACGAAATTTGTTCTATCATGATAGGCAATTGCTCGTTGACCTTCGACGTTAGTAGATTTGTCTTAAGAACATAGCGTGAAACAATAGGTTAAGATTTTTTTTTTTCAAGTTAAACTAATTTCTGCTTATTAATTTGATTATTGTACATGCTTCTCTACATGATTAGACATTTTAGTGTGTGTTTGATATTATTTAAAAAGATTTTTTTTAAATGAATAGTGATTTTAAAGAGAATTGATGATTGAGATTTGATTAAAAGTCAAATATTGTGAACTTAACTTTTACTGGATCGATGATTGAGATTCATTACTGTTGAAAAAAAAAAGTAAAATTTTAAAAAGAACCAAATAAGGTCTTGGTATCCTCTTGATTAGGGTGAACACAACTAAACCCTATATTGTAATTAACTACCAATTTCTTAAGGTTTTTATATTAAAACCAGGTGATTATTATAATTTTAATATTAATAATAATATTATAAAATTAAATTAATTACCCAACCTAATCCCCATCCTACGCCACAATACTCCAAACCCTAAAATCATTTTTATCTTCATTCTCTATCTATCCCCTCCCTTATCTCTCTATTCAACCCATTTCCCTCACCCCGAAACACCCCCGACCCCACCCCCACCCCCACCCCCACCCCCATAGACCATCACAACGTAGCGACAGTGAGCTCCGACTGCCTAGCAGTGCGTTACAGTCTTGCAAATCTTCAAGCAATCGTGCGGCCTTATCGTCTCAAACTTCCGCCTTGCGGTTCTACGCTAAGTCAGCCCTATATTTTTGCCTTACATTAGAAACAACCTTAGGCAACAGCAGGAAAAACAAAGAATACAAGAATTTAAAGAAAACTCTTTACTAAGAATAATAATACCTTTACAATACTTGAAGGCTATATCACTCTCTCCTTCCTCTACAAATGTCCCTAACCACCTATTTATAGGACAAGCCTCTACAAATGGATGACCATGATTTACTTAATTCAATGGCCAATATTTACAATCTAGAGAATTCTAGGAAAATCTATACAAATATGCCACTTTCTAGAATATTCTATAACTTTACTTACCAACCTAGATTCTTCTAGAATCTTTCGGAAGGGTTGATACTTAGTTGAATCTAGAACCTTCCGTACTCTTCTAGGACACTCCACCCCTTTCTAGAATGGGATTCTAGAATGTTCCGTCACATTCTAGAAATATTCCATACTCTTCTAGAACGTTCCGCACCTTTCTAGAACGTTCATTCCCTATGCAACATGCTTGCATTTTATATCTTCTTTCAATATGCGAGATACATCTTTCAAAGCTCAACCATGGATCTTTCCAGAACGTACTAGCGTAATAAAGTCTCGTAATCTTTTGGAATCCTCCATATCTCCTTCGAGTACCTTCCTTCCTTGCTATTCTTGCATTGGTCTTTCGAAGATTTGTGCCTGCCCTGCGCTACTCCGCATGTCTTCGTGTTCGGAGTTTCGATCATGTGACACGCGGGGCGTGACAAGTGGCACTCGTCCCTGCTTTCATCCCCCTAGCATATGCTTCGAGGTAAGTAGCGACGATCTGTGTTTCTGGTTCGATCTTGCCGTTGGTACCTCAAATATGCGATGGTTGCGGCTTCTGTGGCGATGTTGACCGCTCTTTTATTTGTATTGTAGTCTTTGGTTGAGGTTCAGGTTGTGGTTTTGAAGGTGGAGGTGCCGATGATGACGATATCAAGGTGGTACCATGGCAATGGTGGTAGTGAGATGGTGGCAGCGACGAGGTGTTGATTATGTGAGATGAAAATACTTAATTGATAATTGTGACCTAATATTGTTTTGTATGTTACCAAAAAAATTTGATGTAATAATTGATAAGTTATGACATAGAAATAAAATAATGTGACTTAATAACTTGATAATTATGACTTAAAATATTCGGAACCTAATAATTTGACAAGATGTGACCTAGAAATAAGTCAAGATCTACTAATTTGACATTTTGTGACATACTTATTTGATAATTTGTTTCCTTGAAATCAGTTGTGACTTAAAAATTTGTGATTGTGACCTAGAAACAAGTCCGACCGATAATTTGATAATTTTGTGACATTCTATTTTAATAATTTGTGATCTTGAAATTAATATGTGATCTTAAAGATTTGTATTTTGTAACCTGAAATTATATAGTATTGTGTGATCTTTAATATATATTAATTAATAAATATTTTGAATTATTTAATTTAATAATTAATTCTAAATATAACCAGATTTTCGAAATTTAAAAATTATTTTGTCAACTTTGAAATTTTCATTTCTAACCTCCTTATTTATGTATTGTTCCCTAAATCAATATAATGGTCAATTTTATAGAAATAATGAAAATGAACAAAAAGAAAATAACATCAAGAGAAATTATTTTCCACGAAAAATAAAATGAAGTAATTTGGGTGTATTTGATTGAAAATGGAATTAATATTTGAAAGTGTAGTAAGGTGAAAAATGAATTATTAACTAATTCTAAACAAAATATTTTCCTCGTTTTCAAGACATAAGCCCCCCACCCCATCCATATAAAAAAAAATAAAAAAATAAAAAACCGCAATTAAATGAGTCACTTTTATTCTCCATGAAAATCATTTTATATTTTTCATGGAAAAAATCTGCGTGACGAATGGGCCCTAAGTGAATTGGTTAGAGTTGACAGATTGACAATCTCTTTGTTTATCCCTATGCTAGGTATTGCACGAACATTTGTTATGTTTGGGCATTATTATCACTGCTTGTTTTTTTGTCTTGATCAATTGCTCAAATTTGAAAATTGTCACAAGTTGGAAGTTTGCATGATTTACACAATTACACGCCAGAAATATTCCTTTTATCTCCTTTAAGAATTTATCCATATTCAGCTAATATTTTAGTCTGTAAAATATTCTTTTCTTGACAAGCTCCTGAGTCCTGACCTAGTGACAGGCACGCTTGTTCTCTTTATACAAGAAAGGAAGAAGGGATTGAATAACTTTTCTTAGACTGGCAAACTGAAAAAAAAAAGAAAAGATAAATAATCACTTTCTAGCATTAGAAAAGCAAGAAACTAATGCAGAGGAGAAACCCACTAGAAATCTTTTCCACAGAACATCTCCTTTGATAAAAAACTAATCAGGGTTATGATTTTTGTTGCATATAATCAATAGAAATGGCAAGAAAAGGAGAGGGTGCATTTTGGATTTTCCAATTTTTCTGCTTCTGGAACTGTGCAACCTGTTTGCTTTCTTCTACAGGTGTAAACTTTGAAGGTAAAAATGATTGTCTTTTTTATTTTATTTTGTTTTATTTTTTTAATAGTTTTTGTCTCAAAAGTAAGAGGGTCTTGTGATGTATCTTCTTAAAGTTGAAGTCGTCTAATGTATTTTTTTTCCTCCGTATTCAGTCCAAGCTTTAATGGGTATAAAAGCTGGTTTGAAAGATCCTCATGGTGTTCTTGATAATTGGGATGGTGTATCTGTTGATCCATGTAGCTGGACTATGGTCACTTGTTCTGCTGAAGGTCTTGTTATTGGCCTGTAAGTCTTGTGCCAATTCCAAACCAATTATTTTACTCCATATATGTAACATTTTAGATTCATATGGGATATCTTCAACATTATTTAAATGGATCAAGGAAAAAAAATAATTATATTAATTTGGTTGATATATTGCTTTATGCAGAGGTACTCCAAGTCAGAATTTATCTGGTACTCTCTCTCCAAGCATTGGGAATTTAAAGAATCTTCAATTTATGTAAGTAGAAAATTTGATTAAATATAATGGTTCATAAGTTTTGCATTATGTTACTAGTTTTAATGAATGAAATGTTTGCAGCCTATTACAGAACAACAACATAACAGGACCAATCCCAGCAGCAATTGGAAAACTCTCAAAGCTCCAGACTCTTGATCTTTCAGATAACTTCTTCAATGGAAGTATTCCTCCTTCACTGGGGCACTTGAAAACCCTACAGTACATGTAAGCATCGATGTTATGCTTTGTTCGGTAACACTGCAGCAATTATAAGTTAGTTTATTTATATTTTTGAAGTAAGATGTGTGGTTGAAAAGTGAAGAGAGAAGATATGTGTGGTTAAAAAAGTGATTTGGGAAATTACATTGTTTATAAATGGTAAAGATTGCGTTTAAAAAGAGAGGCTAAATACTAAAAGG
Organism: Ligustrum vulgare; assembly: GCA_963555705.1. Taxonomy (NCBI): domain Eukaryota; kingdom Viridiplantae; phylum Streptophyta; class Magnoliopsida; order Lamiales; family Oleaceae; genus Ligustrum; species Ligustrum vulgare. The sequence goes on along the minus strand of OY743177.1, from coordinate 22,450,499 downwards.
ACTTAAAATCACGTTTTGTACGGTGAACTGGATAGAAAATATCAAGGATGAAAAAAAAATGTTAAAAATCTTGTTCCTTGTCACATGGAGTGCTTATCAAAAATTCCATAATAGGATGTTTGGTAAGGATGATTGAATAGCAGAAAAGAAGATAAAATCTTGTTAATTATATTGTCCAGTCCATTCTAGTATTGCCTATGAAACATGGCATGAAGTTACCACTTTCTCTATCTCAAGTGGTGTGTTTTTCTGAATTAGGAGGCTCAACAATAACAGTCTATCCGGAGAGGTTCCAATGTCATTAGCCAACATGACGCAACTTTCTCTCGTGTAATTTTTCTTTAGCCTTTAACATCCACTATGAATTTTGGTTCAAGTTTTTGATGAAATGTTCATGTCAAGAGCTTTTTTTGAAATTCGTTATGTTTGTTTGTTTTAGGGACTTGTCTTTCAATAACTTGACGGGCCCTTTACCGAGGTTTCCCTCCAAGAATTTGAAGTAAGCTACAACTAGTTCACAGTTTTACAACTCTCTATCAAATTGTGTTTCTAAGGAACTAGGATTTATGCTAAATTTCTATCAATGCCTTTCTTTTACTTGCAGTATTGTTGGGAACCCTTCAATATGCCCAACAGGGTCAGAGCCACCTTGCCATGGAATAACATTGATGCCAATGTCCATGACCTTGAACACTTCACAAAGTATGGAAAACCTCATTGTTACTGTTCTTATATTCTGAACAATATTAGTGTTTTTAACCGAATTACTCTTTTCAAATTTTTGTGTACATGGTTCTGCTTATCCTGACTTTGTTCTCCACGATTTCAGTAGCCGCTCTACCTCCTGGGAGACGAAAAAGTCACAATTTTGCACTTGCCCTCAGTTCAAGCATTGGGTGCATTGGTGTGCTTATCCTTGGATTTGGGCTGTTTTTGTGGATGAGACATAGGCAAAAGAGGCAGAATTTTTTTGATGTTAAAGGTTTGAGATCGAATCATCGAAAGATATAGGAAGTAAACTGATACATACAATAATATTTCTTCACGTTGTGTATTAATATCTTTGTTTGTAATTTCAGATGGGCATCATGAAGAAATTTCTCTTGGAAATTTGAGGAGGTTTCAACTTAGGGAACTTCAGATAGCAACCAACAACTTCAGCAGCAAAAACCTTCTGGGAAAAGGTGGGTTTGGAAATGTCTACAAGGGGTATCTTCTAGATGGGACCGCCGTCGCTGTAAAGAGGCTGAAAGATGGCAGTGCCGTTGGCGGGGAGAGACAATTTCAGACAGAAGTTGAGATGATCAGCCTAGCAGTGCACCGGAACCTTCTTAGGTTATATGGGTTCTGTATGACCGCCACAGAAAAGCTTTTGGTGTACCCGTATATGTCTAATGGAAGCGTTGCTTCTCGACTCAAAGGTAATATACTGAACTAGTTTAGGACACTCTGCTTCAGTTTTAGAATCATTTTGTTGGACTGTGTGGAGTCTGATTATATCATTCCCTTATGCCCTCAACCATGGATTGATAGTGTAGGATTATATTCGGCATTCATATCTGTGCATTAGATTAACTTAGTTCGTTACTCTATACAAAGGAACGTGAGGGAGCAATTTTTCTGTAAGATGATGCGAAAGAAAATCTTAGCCCCTGTTTGGTAGAGATTAAAATCAGTTTTTTAGCAGATTTTGATAAAAATTAATTGAAAAGTTGTGGGCCCGGTAAAATGTATGATTAAAATTGATAATTCTAATAAAGTTGACATAGTTCTCATATTGAGGGTGAACCTCTACAAATCTCAGTGTCTGTGTGTATATTTCTCTTTCCCATTTCCTCTGGGGATTGTGTCCCTGACACACTCAACTTGAACAGCAAAACCAGTCTTGGATTGGGGCACGAGGAAGCAAATTGCATTAGGAGCTGCAAGGGGACTGTTATATCTCCATGAGCAGTGTGATCCAAAGATAATTCATAGGGATGTGAAGGCTGCAAATATACTGCTTGATGATTATTGTGAAGCAGTGGTAGGCGATTTCGGGTTAGCAAAGCTTTTGGATCACCAGGATTCACACGTCACGACTGCTGTACGCGGCACTGTAGGGCATATAGCCCCTGAGTATCTCTCAACTGGCCAATCTTCTGATAAAACAGATGTTTTTGGATTTGGGGTCCTTCTACTTGAACTGACCACAGGTCAAAGAGCTCTTGAATTTGGCAGAGCAGCTAATCAGAAAGGAGCAATGCTTGATTGGGTATGCACGCAATCCCTTTGTTGTTTCCTTTAAGATCAAATTTCCAAGTTACATTTCATGCTGGTTAATTTTATAGCTTAAATTTTCTTATGTTCAATAAAATCAAAATCTGATGCTAAATTGTGTCTCAGGTGAAGAAACTTCATCAAGAGAAGAGACTCGATTTGCTCGTCGATAAAGATTTGAAAAACCAGTGCGATCTGATAGAGCTAGAGGAAATGGTTCAAGTGGCTCTCTTATGCATTCAATATCTTCCAAGTTATAGACCAAAGATGTCGGAAGTTGTTCGAATGCTTGAAGGCGATGGACTTGTTGAAAGATGGGAAGCTTCTCAGAGAGCAGAAGCCGGCAAGAATAAAGCGCAAGACCACGTCTTATCAGAACGATATTCGGACCTCACAAGCAACTCTTCATTACTCGTACAAGCCATAGAGCTCTCTGGTCCAAGGTAAGACAACTGTTTGCACTCCACCGTACAAGGTAAAGAATTAGAATCAGAATACTGAACAAAAATCACTGGTATTTATTATTATAAATATAATTTTTGTAACAGTGAAACATCAAAGTTTAAAAGGGCTTTGATTTTTTTTTTTTTTTTTTTTTTTTTTTTTTTAGAGTTACAAGTGTTTTTCCTGAAAAATTATTTTCTTGCTGGATATTTTACAGATACTTAATTGTATTTGAAATTCAATGCCTGTGCAGCTACGTATTAGAAGGGGACATTCACAATCTCGCAAAGAATGTTTAGAATTTGAAGTAATAACTAGAATAAAAAAGATCACCTCACATATTGAAGATTAAACCAGTGCAACTGAAAAATACGAAGAAAAAAAAAAAAAAAAAAAACTTTACAAAAACATAGGCTATGTGGTTCAAAAGAATGATACAAGAATATATCAATTTTCAAGTTTTAAAGTGGTATTTAATCTACTTTGTAATAGGTAAAAGGGTTGTTGCCTTAGATTTAAGCCAGATGTTGACGGTGCCCTGCCTTTGAGGTGTTTACGAGACGTTAACACACGGATTGTCTACCGCGTAGTGTGGATTTGTTCCACGCGGGGTGGACGCGTCTCCAGAGGGTTTCGAACCTTAGACTTATGAAACTTAAGAATTTCAAAGACCTCCCTGGTACCACTAAGCTGTCAATGTCCCAGTCTCGAGGGTGTTACTGTTTATGGGACCTCAACACCAGACATCTCTCAATGAGAATGGATATGGACAAAGATGTGTTTATAATCCAAATTGGCATTTGAAAAATCTAACAGTATTTTTGAATCCATGTTCATCTATTGATTCTTACTGTCCTGCTACATAAGTTGGTCCTAGCAGTAGCACTAGATCCAAGAGCTAAGTTGCACTTGCACACGTTGATGAATTATTTATAGGAGCAGGGAAGGAGCTAGGACTTAGAGTTAGTGGGACAAAATCTAACTATAAATTTTGTTTCGAACACAAAAAATAATAATATAATATAATTTTTTTTTAAACACGATTGTTATGAAGAGTTATGTTTTAAAAATATTGCATAATGAAATTATTGTTATTATAAATTAGAGAGAAAAAAGAGAAGAAATAAAGACATTAATCAACTTGCGTGTTTTATTATGAACTAGAGCCACATATATATAGGAGACTCGGAGAAAATATAGATATACAAAGTAATAATGTTTAGGATTACATGGATATAATTGTCATTTATCAATACAAAATAATATTTACAACAATTATTATTAATTTCATCACACGCATTGTTTTCATACACACAATGTGGTATAGTGTCTTCGTACAACGGAAAAAAATAATTAATCTTTACAATTAGAGTTCTTAATCTAGAATCGAAAGAAGTTGTGCAATATCAATGTCCCCATTATTTAATTTAAAAACACCTAACGAATTAAACACGTCTGTAATAATTCGAATTCCAATTTATACACTTTGCACAAACTAAAATATAAACAGGACAATACAAAGTGATACACTACTGCGTGACCAAAAAATTAAAGAGGTAATTACACATACTACCTCTTCTTTTATCAATTTTCATAAAATACATTTTAACATTTTTTATTCTATTTGTACTGCATTTTTTAAAGTAAAAAAGAAAACACAAAACATGCTTTCTAGTCAATAGATTAGGTTGAATACAAAAATTAGTCCATCAAACACGCCATCAATAAAGCTGTACATTAACTCTCACTAACACAAAATTGCTCCCAGTTCCACCCTCTACCCAGAAACCCCAAGTTTCAGTGTAGCCATATTGAACCAAATCAAATCCCTCGAATACCCCGAAATCGTGAATCATCACACAAATCAGCAAGATTCAACATCGTATCACAAAATCTGCAGCAAATATTTCTATCAATGATTTCCACAATCCAATCTTACTGATAACGGTGTATTTCTTTTTGAATACAAATACTCCTTCGAAGCGGGTGATCAAAATTCCTTCGAAGCGGTTGAGCAAATATATCTTATCGTGCCTGCACAGGAACAGGGAAATAGATTTCAAATGGTCCATGATGATTTCTTAGCAGGGAAATACTTTAACATTTCATTTTTACCCTCTTTTGGTGACATTGATTATGGTAAATTTGAACTATGAGTTCAGGCAGAGGGGGGAAACCCATCAAATTGCACTAGAATTGGCCCCTCCATATATATATTACATAACAAATCAATATGCAAATTCTAGAAGTAGACAGGGTTGGCAGAGCCTTATAGATCTTTATAGAAAAGTAAAAAGGGAAGTCGTACAGGGAGATACATCCTTCGGCGTCCATCCCAATTTTGTAGTGAGTGATCATATTTTTTGTAAATTCCATGTCATCAGCATCCAATAGAGAACTTCCAAGCTCCAATATTGCAATAAAAGAGCAGCATACTTAATTATTTTTTTCAAAAGTGTATAGATTTTAGTAATGTTGAGCTCAGCTGAGTATGAACCATGATGCCAACACTTCACAAACGCATCTAGATTTTATTTTCGGAAAAATTAACAATTGGAGAAACCAATCAAGTGTGTGGTATCTAATTGGAACAAGAAATGCAGAGTAGATATTACGAATTATTTGCGAAATGAGAATTACAAGACAACTGGCAAAATAAGAATTACAAGACAATTGGCACGATATCTCAATATATTGGCAAATTTGAACTAGTAATAGAAGGATTAAATTCCGTTGTTGTATGATAATTTGAACGAAATTAATCTAAATGAACAATACAGATGAAACGCCGAAATTGCGGAGTGAAGAAGCATTGGCGGATGTAATCTTGTGAAGAGGATGAATAAAAAGAAGTGTCTATCGATGGAGGAATGACGTCTGCTACGTCGTTTTGTGTGGGACTTGCTCATTTTTTATTTTTTTTTTGCACTTTGAGGAGACTCCATCTTCGTCTCGTGCTCTCTCTCATTTGTAGTAGCGATGGTGGTGGTGATGGGGGTGAGAGGCAAATGCGTTGGAGGATGAAGACGATTTTGACATGGAAGACGACGAAGCTATCGTAGATTTGTTTATCGGAGAGGACCGAATTGTTACAGCAGATTTCCCCTAAACTTCGCTGATGAACATCAATCGTTTAGGTCAATCAGATCTTATTTGGAGTGGAAGAGGAAGAAGAGGCAGTAGTGTTGTGTGATCTTGTTTCGGCCGAGTCGATTTAGGTTTCTTTGAGGGAAATTCTGTTGAGGACTTGGTCTTTTTCTTTCAGCCATTGCTTGAGGAGTTTGTGAAATGGGGTGATTGGTGTCTTAGCTATTTGAGAGAGAGATGTTGAAAATTGAAATTAAAATCTTTCGGTTACGATTGTGTATGCCATTAGTAGTTTTGAGGATATTTCATGGAGATGTCAGTACGGTAGGGAATTTCATATTTTTGTAGTATTTTGTAATTCTTATGCATTTGCCAATTTTTCCCAAAATTAAAATCAGCGGGAAGCCCATTTATGGTGTGGGTGGGGTGGGGTGGGGTGGGGTAGGGGGCATCGATTTTTTTATTTTTAAATGCCCTATATCCATCAAATTTTTTTTTTAATTTTTTTTTTAAATACCCTATATCCAATTGTTTGACCAAACACTTACTAATATATTTAATGAATGTAATACATGACATATCTATTATTTAATTGATTAATTAATAATATTATTATTATTATTCTTGTAAGTTAAATAAATAGAGTCCGTAGATTCAAATCTTGATAACTTGTTAATCACAAGGAATTGTGATTGTGAGCTATAAGTTACAATTAAATCTTAAATTATCCTTGGTCATAGAGCAATATCGAGATCATAATATCATTATTACGAATAGACCAATACTTGTGTCATCTCTTTAAAAGTGAGTAACTGATCTCACAAGTTAAGATGTAGAGATATCTAAATGAACACGTGAATGTTTTGTTAAAAGAACAAAACATTAGAAACCCGCAACAGACATTCCACGTGGATAACTATTTGAGTATCAATGGTTAATCTTTAACATTCGTTGATGAAATTGATCATTTAACTTGAAGTCATCATAACACCTTATATGAGAACAATCATACTTTGATGATGTCGGATATTACTCTAAAAAGAGTTTTTAATACTATGTCGTTTGGATATGTCAAGAATCATATGAAGGTTGTGAATGCTCAATATAGGATTCACCACTCTTAGATAGTAAGACAATATGATCTACGTTTTATTCGGTTAAGTTTATATCGAAATCCTTGATCAATGTGAATTCATAAAGTCAAAAATAGTTTCGACGTTTATTCACTTAAAAGTGAAATAAAATAATCAATAAACGAGATTGATATATTTCCATATCTCTTAATTGACCTGATCATATTAACTATGATTATAATTTCATGATAAATGAAGAAGTTTAATTTTGTCTCACCACATGACTTCTCACGTATTTCACCTTTTGGTTTCATAATTGAACAAAATAAAACACGTCACCAGAACTCTATCTGTAGGTCTAAAATAATGTTTATTTCTAGACTCATTGTTTCTCACTACTAGACCTTTTCCTTAATGATAATACTGTTCAATTTTCATTTTCCCAATTGCAATTCTTAACCATTAATAACACTACATTACCCCTTACTCATTACTCATACGTGAAAATAGATACTGCTAACCATTTCAAAAATGAAGCAAAAGCCTATCATGATTTTTTTTATTTTTTATTATTCTTGGCTCAATAATTTTGTTAACACTACACCTTTTTGTCCTTAAATTTTTAGAATGGGCACATGCTTGATATTGTGCAACTTTACTTATTTGCCTACAGCCTCATTGCCAATTATTATTAAACTTATAAATAAATATTCCTGTTGTTAGAACTCGTTATGTGAGCATGAATACTCTACTTGCCCACAACAAGGGAAGGACCATGGTCACATGAATTTAAGTTTACCTAAAGCCCAAAAGCCAAACATATACAATAACATCAATGTTCTCCATAAAATAACATTCCGTATAACTTCTTCATTTTGCTCCTCTATAAGACTCATTATCATACCATATCGTTATGATTTTTCTATTGTATATTTCACCCTCCATATAAAACATGGTAATCACAAATTTTAAAGAAAATACTCATAATAAACAATCAATAAATCTCTCAATTGAATCATAACTCTATTATGCAATTATCACCAACATATACCAAACATTAGCCAACTTTACAGCTTTAATGATTCTCCTTGTCATCAATAAATTTTCAATATCATCTTCCCATGTAGATGATCATAAATAACCACATTAATAATACGAATAATCATTTAACTTCCCAAGATAATTAAGATTCATCGCCTGATTGTCATAACATTGCCTACACTTATTCGACAAGATATAAATGATATTTTCTCAGATATACCTCAATGACCATATAATTCCACATATATACTGATACTTAAGTGATTCTGTAATTTATCACTTCGAATATTTATACATAAACTATCAGTAAAATCATCATACTTCTCACTCTAAAGCGATATTTTGCTCAAAACTGTACTTTTATAATGCTAAACAACTAATAACTCTTTCAATAATCTTACCATTGAAAATAATGTCTTCCCATACTAATTGCTGGTGAATCTACAAAAAATCTCCTTTCATAATCTCGACTTTCATACCTTCGAATAATAATACAAGTTTTAAATAGTTCGGGAGCCTTTGATTTTTTCCATTTCATGTAATTACACACGGAATTTGCAAGATCTTCTAATGCGTTAACTATGAAAACTTCTAAAGTTCTTTAACCATGCCTTGATACCAATTGTCACCACCCATTCCAAATCACCCTAATAGATCCGGAACGTGAAGTGTGTCAATGACAGGTGCTAGTTAGATAATGGAATCACTATCAAGGCAATCATGACTTTTTTTTTTTATCTTTCAATATTCTTCTAATATAAGATTGATCCTGTATGAATTTATAAAAAAAATTGACAAAACTTCCCTTATAAATTGGACTAAAACCACATGAAATGTAATAAAACTTCCCAAACATTCATCTTCTATAAAATATTGCAAACTATTTATCTTACCAACATGTACTAACTAAACTATATATAATCAACTCAACCGTCTTAGTTTAATTTACATTACAACCAAAACTAATTTAAAACTATGAAAATACAGTGAACTCATAAGCTCAGATACTTAATCAAATAAATTATACAAACTTATTATCTCTGTGGCATGATTTGTCAGATTAACAGGCTCTAGTTTCTCCTTAACTCAAATTTACCTGCATCCTATAAGAAAATATGGGAAAATATATGAGCTCGTAACTCAGTGAGTGCATAATTCGAAAATAAGTATAATTTTCTCATAAATAAACATTTACCGAAACTCTTATTTATACTACTATAGCTATAGGAATTTTTAAATTTTGATAATGATAATTATTTTTAAGATTGAAACATGTTGGAATAATAAAATATTTCATTCTTTAATCTAAATGAGAATGTAAAGTATAAAAAATATAAGAAATCTGATATCATGAAAAATAGGAATAAATGGTGATTTCATCATACTTCAATCTGAAATCTTTATTCTATAAACTGAATAAACCGAATTCTATTATCTGGAATCTGATAAGCTAAAATCATTTGTCTCACACATAATAAACTGAAGTCTGGTGTCAGAAATGGACAAACTGTAATAATACTAAAAATCACACCAAAATGTACCCAATGAACAATTTTACTCATATACATAGTATTCTCGATGTGCAAGGAAAAACCATTCTGATCTGATAAGCTAATAATTTGTGTCATATGAGCACAGACTGTCCCAAAAGGCTAAAACAGCCTGGTACACGGCCCAAACCCTATATCTATACAAGATTGGGTTCCAAAGACCTCTGATAATCTGGTCATACATTGTGGAAACGAATTCACATCAATGTAGAGCGGGTAAAATCACCATATCTAATCATACACTGTGAAAACGAATTCACATCAATGTAGACTGAGGTACAATCACTTGGATACTTTCTGGTGGTTTTTAAAATAATTTAGAAACACTGGAATATCTAATATTGATTTATAATTTCAATGATATCCTTTTATTGAATTGATTCTAGCTTTAAAAAGAGCTGTTTATTAATAAAAATTCTCTTTATTTCTTAAAATCATCCTGTAATCTCAATACTTAAAAATAATCAAGTTCTACTATTTATACACTTCAATACAAGCACTATAATGAATAAACATTTCATAAATGTCTTAGAATTAAGATACATTAAACAAGTGCTTATTTTCTTAAAAAGTATTTTTCAAGACCTGATTAAACTAAACTGAATTTATAATTAAAATGTTTATTTATAAATATCTACTTTACTATAAAAACCATGTTATTTAATCTAATCATCTGAAATAAGTAACTTTTGCAACTTATATAATTTACTTTAAGAACTATAATAAATAAATACTTCATATAAAATTTAGAACTGCAATAAATGAAAAAGTACTTATCTTCTGAAATAAATAAAGTTTTCCACTCACTAAATTATACTCCATAAGGAACAATTCAATGAATAAGCTATCCCGATCTTCATATCATATCTTGCCTGCCTATACACATTAATACTACAACTTCATTTCATTTTTTTGCTCTTTAACAAAATCACAATTTCATTTAATCAATTGGTAGTTGGAACCATTAAAGCTGAAGCAAATAACATAACAAACAAACTAGCTATAATTTCCTCGACTAATATTTCTGGACTGCCAAGAAAATGCCTCACTTGGATGCTTTAAATACCATCATTTACTATGATTGTGATTACAAGAATCCTTAAAGCAATTACATTTATCAGAATCCTTTGACATTCATGGATCCTAGAGATGTTATAAAATTTCCCATGGCAGTCGGACATAAAAATTAGGCTACTGACTTTGTAAGTCTATCTGTAACAGTCCAAAAACGAGTCCTGGGATCAACTGGTAACTTCATCGTCAAAATCTATATTTCTAGTATAAAATAAACCAAATTATGTCTTCACAAGTTCATCTTAAATTAATCACTAAATTAACCCAACATTCAACATCATGTATATACTTCAATAAACTTAAATATACAACTAATAACGTTTGAATCATCATTCCCACTTTCATATAACACATATATAAATTATAATCAAAAGTCCCAAATTTACACATTATTGAACAACGAGTTTTTCCCACTTACCTTAAGAAAGAGAAGAAAAAATTGAAATCCTAGCTTACTAGTGTCTCCATCTTTCTCCTTTTCCCTCTCTTCTTCCCTACGGTTTTTGCCTTCTTCACGATCTCTCTCGAACTTTCTCTGCTCTTAATCGAAAACATGAGAAAAATGGGGGTTAATTAAACAAAATAATATATATGTTTACCAAAATTTCAAACCAACTACAAAATTTCAAAATGACGCAAATTACCACTTATATTTAAATTCTTACACCATATATCATTCTCTTAATTTTCTAATATAGTTGGATGTTAAATGATGACATGACTAGGGCTGTAAGTTGGATCGAAAAATCCAATTCCATCTAATTTCGTTATGAGTTTTTCCAAAACAATCCGATTCCGAAACTTCCGAAATTCGAAGTTTTCCGAAAAAATCGGATTGGAATTGGAAGGAATTTCAAATTTCCGAAATTTCGATCCAAAAGATTCCGAACGTATTCCGATACGAAAATTCCAATTTTCTACTAATAAATTCCAATTTTTATGTTTTAATTACAATAAATAATATAAAATTTAAGAAAATAATTTATTGAACAATTAATAATATTAAAATATTATTAATATGAGATGTAACATATAATTGACTTGTAGCACTTTATTTAGTAAAAATAAAAAAATAAAAAAATAGTAAGAAATGTAAAATTATTATCCTCGTTGACTTCTATTTTATTGAATCATAATGGAAATTTTTTTGTTAAATATATTTATAGATGTTATTTTGTTATTTTTTGTGATTTATAACTTAAATTATAGTTTTTTACTAGTTGAAATTTTGGACTTATTTAATTTCAGACATTCAATTTCTCGAATTTCTTTTTCTATATGCTTAAAATTATTATAAATCTTGGTAAAATATTAAATATTAGAACTTTCCGAAATTTCCAAAATTTTCCGAATTTCAGTTTGGAATGAAGGTTGGGTATTTCGAAAAATTTGGAACGATATTTTGATTCCGAAATTTTTTGGAACGGAAATTGGAACACTTGTTTCTGATCCATTCCGTCCGAAAAACACCCATAGACATGACGATGACGTGACCTTACCTTCTAGCAAGTTGGCGCCACATAAACATTGAAATAGATTTTTTATTTTATTTTTTAAAGAGGTTACACATAGGTTTTTTTTTATTATTTATTAATGAAAAATTAAAATTGAAACATCCAAAATAATAGAAAAATTAAAAATTAATAAAATACAAAACAAATCCTTGATATATAAAAAAAAATTGGAAAAAATATAAAAAATAGAATTGAAAATTCAAACAAAAAAATTATTAATTTATATTTATATTTGTATATTTAATATTTTCTTAGAGTTTTTATGTAAATACACCTGTGTTCTTTAATGCAATTATTATAATTTATAAATCAATTTAGCCTCTGTTCGGCGGTTATATTATAATTCAATTTATAATCTAACCACACATTTATTTATATTCTTGGGGTAAGATCTGTGGTTAAAAAGTGGAGAGAGAAAATGCGCGCGGTAAAATTTGTTTTTAAAATTTGTGTTGTTTATAAGGCTCTATTCGGTTGCTTGGTGCCGCAATTATTTTAATTTATTTGTGCATATAGGTAAAATGTGTGGTTAAAAGTTAGAAAGAGAAAATATGTGGTTATAAAATAGTTTGAAAAATTGTATAAATTAAAAATTGAATTATAATGTAGTCATCGAACAAAGGCTAAATTGATTTTTAATTGTAATGATTACGTTAAAGAACATATGTGTATTTACATAAAATTCTAAGAAAATATTAAATATACAAATAAAAATATAAATTAATAATTTTTTTGTCATAATTTTCAATTCTAAATTTTTATATTTTATATTTCAATTTTTCACTTTTTAAAATTTATCAATTTTATATAAAATGTGTGTAGTTATAAAATGGTTTGAAAAATGTGTAAATTATAAATTGAATTATAATGTAAACGAAATAGAGACTAAATTAATTTTTAATTTTTCTAGTATTTTAGATGTTTAAATTTTAGTCTTTCATTAATAATAATAATAAAAAAAAAACTATGTGTAACCCCTTTTGAAAAAAAAAAAAAAAATCCATTTCAATGCTTATGTGGCGCCAACTTGGTAGAAGGTAAGACCACGTCATCGCCATGTCATCATTTAACATCCAACTAGGTTAGAAAGTTAAAAGAATGGTATATAGTGTAAGAATTTTAAACATGGGTCAAACACACAATTACCCTACTTTTGGGCTTATAACTTAAACATACTGCAGGGCCTAATACTACTTAATCATACCCGTTTAACATCCTAAAAACTCAAATATACGTTCTTTGAAAAAACGCAATAATACGTACATCACAAGCGAGTTTACCTACTGCAACCAAAATTTTGCCTCTGGCTTTATCAAAACGAGCGTCTTCTCCGCGATTTTTTCAGCCGTCCTTCAGATGCTTGGGAGGATTCCCGACGACAGCGAGCTTCCATGAAGATTTTCAACAACAATGTGCTCTCATGAAGATTCTGACGGTGTGCTCCTGAAAATTGTGAGCTTTTGTGAAGATTTAGATACAATTTGAATTAAAATCCTTTCAAATAAGTATTTTCTTCCAATTTCTTAGATCTAGGTTTTAATAACCTCCTGCTGATTTTTGCAAGTCTGAGTATCATTTTTAATAATTTCAATTTCAAGATTTGTTAATTGGCGTTTCCAGTGAGTTTTCTAACATTTGAATTATGAAATATTGATACACATCGGTTTGAACGTTTTGAAAATATGATTTGATTGACTCAATATGCACATGATGATATATATTATCCTACGTTCAATTTAGAATTATCAGACATTGATACCTTACTGCAACTGGCATGAAAACTATGATTTTTTTTTTTTTCATTTGTAAGCTTGATTCATGAAGTATCTGCTTATGATATAATAATTTCAGGTTAATTATTCATTACCGAACTTTATGATTGAGGTATCATACAGTGATACAAGTAAACATAACTATTCAGTATAAATTGAAGAAGGAGCAACCCCTCGTGAAATTCTTTAACAATAGCTCAGTATTGTTCTATTTAGAGTTGAAGAAAAAGAACCAGGAGATTGATTGCTACCCATTGATAATAGATATTATCATGCCTGCAGAAAGTATCACATTTGAAACTTCCCAGAACATCCAACCACTTTCTGCTAATATGCAAGTTGAGGGCAGCAAGCTAATGGACTGTCCTGAAATTGAAAGTACAATCACACAATCTGAAAAATCGATTGAAGAAATTGCTTTGGAAGTGTATGAGAAAATACCATAGTTTGAAGACGAATATAGTGAAGTACAAGATATTGTGACTTATGATGCAAGTATTGACACAATAATGAACAATCAAAATTTCCAAGATAAGGAGTTGTTGAAGACATGTATCGCGAAGTATGCAATGCGTAACATGTTCCAATACAAGCTAAAAAAATCAGACAATAAGGAGTATGTCTTGGTATGTGTAGTTCATAGTTGCCAATGGGCTTTGAGGGCTTCAAAGGTTGGAAAAACCAATACCTTCAAAGTACGCTACATAAGAAATGATCACACATGCTCATTGAATGTTGCGTTGGGTGATCATAGACAAGCATCAAGTTCAACAGTAGCAAATTGTATTAAACACAATCTTGCGTTTCTAAACATAAACTACACCCCAAGAGATATAAGAAAACATATGCAAAATGAGTATGGAGTGACGATGAGCTATGATAAAGCATGGAGAGCCAGAGAAAGAGCATATGTATTGTTGAAAGGACATCCTGGAGAATCATATCAAAGACTTCGAACATACTTACACATGTTACAAGTAGCAAATCCTGGAACTATAATAAGTATGGAAATAGATTTAAACAACAGATTCAAGTATTTGTTCATGGCCTTGAGGGCGTCAATTGAAGGTTGGGAATACTATAGACCAGTTATAATGGTTGACGGGACATACCTAAAAGGAGCTTATGGTGGCACGTTATTCACAGCGTGCACTCAAGATGCCAACAACAGCATTTTTGTGCTTGGTGATAATGAAAATAATGATTCTTGGGAATGGTTCTTGAGTAGGATAAAGGAAACATTCGGTATCCATCAAGGTTTATGTATTGTCTCGGATAGGCATCCTAGCATTGAAGCAGCAGTGGAGAAATTGTATCCAAATGTGATGCACGGTGCTTGTTCATTCCATTTACTAAAAAACTTAAAGACTACATTTCCAAAAAATTCAAAGGATTTAGTGCAATCATTCAATGCAACTGCAAGAGCTTACACCAAACATGAATTTGATTATCACATGTCACACCTTGACAAAATAAACAAGGAAATTCGTGGGTACCTGGTAAGATTTCGCTTATTTAGTTAGTTTCATCTTATGAAACTTATAAAGAATATCTTATGCTGATTAATTTATTTTCATTTTGTACAGGAAAAAGCAGGGTATGAGCATTGGACAAGTTTACACATGACAACTAATCGATACTCAATCATGACATCAAACATTGTAGAGTCAGTGAATTCAGCAACAAGGACTGCCAAAAAGGAACATGTAGAAACTTTATTGGAATGTTTAAGATACATGTTACAGCGTTGGTTTTCAAAAAATCGAGATAAGGCAATGGGTACATTCACAACTTTGGCAACTAACCAGGAAAAATTTTTGTGAGATAAATTTAATGAATCAAGAAGGATGAACGTAAGATTTTAAATAGTAGTAAAATGTATCTGGCATGAGTATGAAAATTTAACAGGAAGTATCATGCGTTGAAACTTCTGTGATTTCTATTGATACTTCATTTTTTCTACACAACATGTTGATACTCCATTTTGTCTAAAAGAGCGTCTCATATAATTATATTATATTTTTTCAAATTTGCATCGATATCCCATTGTTTCACTGGAGAGTATCATGCATTGATACTTTTGTGAATTCTATTGATACTTTTTTTTTATTATGCTGACAACTTATGTGATTCCTAATTTGATCACAGGTAATTCCTTCTACACCAGTGCCTTTTCAAGTTGATAGCAAAGGCAATACTCAATCAAACATTGTGAACATCCAAGAAAGGACATGCATTTGAAATAGGTTTCAAATTGATGAAATGCCATGCGCACATGTTGTAGCAGTAATTGTAAGTAAAAACTTCAACCCCTATGATTATTGCTCAAGATACTACACAAAGATATACCATGTCCAAACATACAACGGTACAGTTTTGCCTCTAGGGGATCATACAAATTGGATTGTTCCTGAAGATATCGAGTTAAGAAACGTATTGCCTCCTATTCCAAGGAGACAACTAGGTAGACCTAAAGAAAAACGATATAGATCAAAAGGAGAACCGAAAGCAGCAAGAAAATGTGGAAGGTGCAAAGAGTATGGACACACACAAAATGTATGCAAAAGACCAGAGCCGTTGCCCCCAAAGTCAAAAAAGAAGAAGACAACAAACTGAAATTTGTTGCTACATAGATTCATGCTATGACATTTATACCTTCTATTAGTCTCATTTTAACTTTCAAATCAATTTTTTGCACGATAACTATTACTTTCTATGAATTCTGTTAATTTGTTCCAATAAAACATGAGTTCCTAGTTATGAAATTTCTCATATTCAGAATATTTTTCAATTGTGTTAGACTTTTGTTATCCTTCACCTTCAGTTTGTCGTGCCTTTAACTTATAGAATAACATTCATATTTGACGTCGGATACTTAAGGTATCATGTCGTGATACTTCAAAAGAACTTCAGATATATGAAAATACCTAAAACATTCAAGTATTATAGCTAATACCTTTAAGTATAATAGCGTGATACTTAAGAAATCAAGGCGTGATACTTCCAAAAAAACTTCAATTACATAAACTTACTTAAAAACCCTAAGTATCATGGCGTGATACTTCAGAAGAACTCCAGCTACAAAAAACTGCCTTAAACCTTGAAGTATCATAGCGTGATACTTAAGGCATTATTGCGTTATACTTCAAAACTTACATAATACTACCTGTACAAAGTATCATACCTATGAACATAAATGTAAATGTACCAGTATATGAAAATACTTCAAAAGAACTTCAGTTACATGAAAATACCTAACACGTTCAAGTGTCATAGCGTGATACTTAAGGAATCAAGGCGTGATACTTCAAAAAAAAAAAAACTTCAGTTACATAAATCTACGTAATGTATCATGGCGTGATACTTCAGAAGAACTCCAGCTACACAAAACTGCCCAGAACCTTGAAGTATCATAGCGTGATACTTAATGTATCATGGCGTGATACTTCAGAAGAACTCCAGCTACACAAAACTGCCTAAAACCTTGAAGTGATACTTAATGTATCATGGCGTGATACTTTAGAAGAACTCCAGCTACACAAAACTGCCTAAAATCTTGAAGTATCATAGTGTGATACTTAAGGTATCATTGCGTGATACTTCAAAGGTTACATAATACTACCTCTAAGAAATATGATACCTGCCAACATAAATTTAAATGTACCAACATATGAAATTAAATTCCATATATAATAAGACATGGATGCATCAAAATATGTAACTCCATTTCATAAAAGTGATATATCAAAAGATATGTAAAGGGATTTCTATACGTAACTCCAATTCAAAACAAACTAAAATCTATGTTGTTAGACCTTTCCTACTAATCTTTTACAAAAAAAACACTGCATCAACTAATAAACTACTTTCTGGATAATTTATCATCATCAGTCAGACAAAGCTCCTCTTCTTTCCCTAATAAACTACTTTCTGGATGGTTTATCATCATCAGTCAAACAAAGCTCCTCTTCTTTCCACTTTGCATATTTGAAAAGGTAAGTAGCCATATTCGCACGAAATGTAGCCGCATCAAAAGAGTTCTCCATCTCATGCATCTTTCCGTGAATGAAGTACAGTGCATACCCAATGACAAATACCCCACAATCAACACTTCTGAAATGATATAGAAACAAATTTATCAAAACAGGAAGACATGAAATATACCACTAAAATACAAAATTAATATACAAGAAAAAAAAACAAGGAAGAAAAGATATTACGAACCCACTGTCTTGCTGGGGGATATCATGTATGACTTTAATGGACAATGGACAGAGTTGATCACTAATATTTACATTCGGATCAAAATACTTTGCATCCTTTCCATCCCAATAACCAATACTTTCCAAGAGATAAGGAAAAATACTAGAGAATGGTTGAACATGATTTATAACTTCATCATCACCGAAAAGATGACTATATGAGTTATAAACATTTAGGCAGCTAAGTTTCATTTCAAACTCGGCAAGTATCCAATGCTTCCTTGACTCCATCATATTTGGCACAAGAACATGATCAACGTCAATCCAGCTGGTATTGCAACACATACTTTGACCCAAAATATATGAAACAAGTGCCTTTTGGTCAGCAAGTGAAGACGGGTTGGACAAAAATGACTTTTATATTCCTCTAATCAGACCCTCAAACAAGCAGTCAGTTGTTGTTGCATCAATTTTGATCTTATCAGAGTATTTAACCATTTTCCGAAGGTAGAAGAAAGCAATATCAATATGCTGCAAAAATCGTACAACATATAAATATCAATAAATGACAAACAAGAAACATATATAATGATAATATAAATAACTTACAGTGTCCTCCAATAAAGAATCGGGGTTGCATAAGTAATACCACCATATTTTCTGACTAATTTTGACAATTCCAAAGTCAGATAGGAGATCAAGTACAATACCAGGCTTCCCATATCTATAAATCCTTAAAACAATGAAGCAAATATAAGAAACTTGAACAAGTATGTGATCATAAATAAAGGAAACATGAAATATATTATGGAACTTAAACAACTTAAATAAGTATCATATTATGAAACGTAGAAGAATATATAATGAAACTTAAAACAAGTTAAAAAAAAAAAAGGAATTATGATATTATGAAACGTGAAGAAACATATTATGAGACTTTATGAATAGTATCATAGTAGAAAACATAAAGTATCAAATCATGATAAAAAAAGGGGTGTCAAAGGAACAACAACAAGAAGTATCATAATATGAAACGTGTAAAAAGTTATTATGAAACTTAACAACTTACTTGTTCCCCTCCTTAAGACCTTGTCTATACCATGCTACAAATTCATTCAAATCATATTCAGATGGTGGTATCATTAGATCATTGAAACCTGAAGTTCCTTTGACAACCCTCGTCGAGGAAGCACTGACAACATTGTAATTTTCAGCCTTCGCAATAAAAAAAAAAAGTTCATTAGCAACTGAAAAAAGTGAACAAAATTCCGTCAAAAAAAAAGTGAATAAAAGATTTATAATTTTTAAAAATTGTACCAGAACATCCACTTCTATATTTGAAGCTCTTGAAGGACATGCGTATGAATCAAACCTCTTGAAATCCGCTTCAGTAAGTTCCACCATAAAATTCAGAAAATTCAGATTGTGATGTTTGCGAATCTGTCAATAAGTTAAATCTAGGAGAATAATCAAAGAATGCAGTATTTAACCCAAATTCACTAGTTCCATTACCTACACTAGATGTTTCCCCTACAATATTATCCTCATAATTCATTTTGGCAATCTCTGAACAGACAAATGGTACAATATTCATACAAACATTTACTGCATCATCGAATGTTATTGCATCATCTGATTTTTCTACAACATCGATTTTTTCATCATCTGATATATCCACATCATTAGATACTTTTGCATCATCAGATCTTTCATCAGATACTTCTACATCATCAGATTTTTTACACACTTCATCGTCCCACTTCATACTTCCTTTCAGCCCCTCGATAAAGTCTGAAATCATCATCCTAACATCTTCCTTTAAACTTTCCATTCCGTTCAAAAAGTTATTTTTCAACTCAGTCTGGTCTGAAGAAATTTGCTTCAGTTTTAATTTGATATCGCATAAATGCTCCACAATTTTGGCACTAAGACCAACCTAGAATATAAAAAATGAACAAGTATCATGTTATGAAATGTGAATAAACATTATGTGAAACTTTAACAACATTTAAAAGAAAGAATTCAAAAAATAAACAGAGAGAATTATCATATTATGAAGCATGCATAAATATCTTATGAAACTTACACAACTCAACATGGTGAAGTATCATACTATGAAACGTGAAGAAATATCTTCTGACACTTAAAGAATTAAACAGAGAGAAGTATCATACTATGAAACGTGAGGAAATATCTTATGAAACTTAAACAACTCAACACGAGGAAGTATCATGATATGAAACCTGAACAAATTTCTTATGAAACTTAAACAACTCAACAGAAAGAAGTATCATATCGTGAAACATGGGAGAAATAAGATATGAAATGAAGAAACATTTTTCACCTTGTCCCTTTTCTTTTCCCCATCGTGCACATTGACGGAAGGGTATGGATTATGTACATGGTGATCCTTACTGTCATCATCAAATAACCCAAAAGTGTATGGACGTTTTTTTTCCTCCGTAGTTGCCTTGATCACTTCCAACTCCATCTGAAAAATAACAAAATATAGGAAAACATTAAATGTTTGACATACAAATAACTATACAAATCAAATCAAATAAATTGCTCACAATGGGGGCATCAAAAAAAGTCTTCTGGAAATTTGCACACGTCTTGCGCTTGTCCTTTTTTTTCGGTTTTCCAACTGAGAATCCTAGGGTATGATGTACTCAACCTCTTGCACACATGACCTTGCAAAGAAGGAATACTTTCATATGCCCAAATTTGTAGAGCCAAAGGAAATCCATTCAGTCGATAGCCATAATATGGAGTTTTTGTTTTTTTTTTATCAAAAACAGGATTCCTGTCCTTAAGAGCAGCTTTAAAAGAATTCAAAGTTTTCTTAAAGATGCACTTTCCCCATGGAAATATTTCACCCAAATCTTCATCAATAATATTGAAAAGGGCATCCTCAACCAATTTATCATAACTATCTTTGCACAAAAATCCTGATACTAAATAGATCACTGCAAGCTTAACAACATCCAGGTCATTTGCATCCTAGGGGAGGCTGCTAAACACCTTCCCTACTTCTACTGATGTTACCCTTCCATAATTAGCAACATACAACTCTTTCAACCTACACCCAGATCGGTCAAACTCGAACAAATCATCATTCCCAACAACTCTAAGTCCAATGACTAAACAAAAATCTTCCTCTGAGAAACGAATATAACTTCCACCAAATTGATACCACAACTCATTCTTCCCAGCCTCTGAAACAAAAATTTGCCTCAGAAACAAGCAATGGATAAGCTGAAGTTGCAGGTAAATTTATTTCATATTGATATAATGACCAAAACAACTTTTCCTGAACATTTTCCGCGGCGACGGAGAAAGCTTGCATTTGATATTCGTCACAATTGATTCATCATATTTCACAAGTGGTTTCCCACTCAACCACTTTGTCGAAGGCAATAAAAATTCTCTGTCCTGTAGGATGATACCACTAACTACATAAGTAACATATCATGATACTTCCATGAAATAATATAATACTTGCAAATGTACTAACAATTAGAGTACTAAAATCTGTATAACATCAAATTAAATCAACATTAACAAATTTCAAAAACAAATTTCAAGTCAAAATTTAGAAGGATTAAATGCAACTCCATTACCTTAGGAATATAAGCATCATCATCCAAATACTGGACTTCTTTATCATCTGCAGTCATTTTGAGTTTTTGTTTCTTCTTTGCAGAAGATGCTTCATGCTTATTGCTCTTCCGTTTTTTGCTTTTATCGACTTCTTGCTTTTTTAATTGGAAAAAGAGAGAAATGTATGCCACAAATACAGAAGTATCGTATTATGAAATGTAATGAAATATATTATGAAACTTAAACAACTTAACCTTATTGTATATTTTCAAACTCTTCCGTTTTTTGCTTTTATCGACTTCTTGCTTTTTTAAGTGGAAAAAGAGAGAAATGTATGCCACAAATATAGAAGTATCGTATTATGAAACGTAATGAAATATATTATGAAACTTAAACAACTTAACCTTATTGTATATTTTCAAACTCTTCTGTTTTTTACTTTTATCGACTTCTTGCTTTTTAAAGTGGAAAAAGAGAGAAATGTATGCCACAAATACAGAAGTATCATATTATGAAACGTAATTAAATATATTATGAAACTTAAACAACTTAACCTTAATATATATTTTCAACATCCAGAAACTGTTGAAACCTTATAGTATAGTGCATTGTACGAGTTAATACCATAACTAGACTTTAATGAATAAGGGTTGTAAAACTATTTACCTGCTTCCTCTTGTTCGTTCTTCCAGAACTTGTCCTTTTTAGAAACTGCAAGTGAATAAATCAACCACACAGTGAGATATTTCAATAAAGAATTAGTTTAACACACAATTTGATGGTAGATATTAAAACTTACACTGAGCACAGGGTTACTCTGTTCAGTTTCTTTTGTCTCTTTCTTCTTCCTTCTCGAGAAACGCTTCAATGACCTATTTTTCATTAGAACTAATTGTAACAAATTTGTAGATTTCGATGCCGATTTCGTAAAATTTCCTCTCCTAGTAGTAACCATTGGCAGATAACGTGGGGATGCCTTCGAAAAGGGGTATAAATTGTGCGAAACTAGAATGAAGAAGAAGAAGAACCTCCTTGCAATGGGAGAGATTGTGTCGATTATTATTTGGAAGAACTCTAGAAATTGTTTACAGATGGAGCGGTTTATGATTTTGGAAGAACCCTGGATATCGTTCTCAAGCGGCAGCGGTTTCTACCTTCAAACAGCGGGAGCGGTTACTGAAGAAGAAAAACATACCGCTTGCAGTGGGAGAGATGGTGTCGATTTCTTTGCAAGAACTATAGAAATTGATCGAACATGGAGCAGTTTATGATTTTGAACCCTAGAAATCGTTCGACGGTGGGAACCGTTTCTCCATTCCAAAGCGGGAACGTTTTCTCCCTTCGAAAGTTGTTATATGTGGAAGGAACGTACATACCCAACAAATTAAACCTTAAGTCTAAATATACAATTTTATCCTGTGAAGTATTTTTAAGTAAATTTTAACCCTTAAAGTATTTTTAATTTATGGTAAATAATAAGGGTATACAGTGCAATATTCCCTTTAAACATAAGTGGTAGTTTGTCCTTTATTTTGTCTACCGAATTTGTTTCTTCCATCCATGTCCATTGCTCATTTTTTTGTTATTATTTTGTTTGGTCAAAATTTATGTATGTTCTTGGTTATTTGTTATTATTTTTATTAACATAATGAATTAATTTAATCTAATCTAAATAACAGATAATGATAATATTAAAATAAAATTATCCATGATTAAAAATAAAAAGTTACAAAATTGATGAACATAAATGAAAACCACAAAATCAAGACACGATAACTAAACATGAAATAGTAAAACACGATAAGTAAATTACAATTATCTAATAATTTGGTAAGTCATTTCCGGATCCTCCTAAACCGTCAAGTTTTGACTAAATGGAGTTGAGCTATTTTGAAATTCCTTGTTACATTGCTGAGATCTCTTTTCTATAATTCATAGTTTTTTGCTTCGAATAAACTCACGTAGGCTTGGATCTAGTATGTAGTCTAAGTCTTTAAGTAAAATTTTATTCTCTTCTCGAAATTCTGCAAAATCTACTTTTTTCGACTCAGTCTCAGCTCAAAGCATTTGAATTTCATAAATTTTTTGTTTACCATCGCTTCCTTTCTTTAGAATCTGAATGATTTCTCGATTATTTTCTACAATTGATTGCATCATATCTGAAGATTCTTCATTATTTTTTCTTTTTCCTTTTGCCTTTTTTTTTTTTACTCCAATAGGTCGTTGGACAGAACTTCCACTATTATTTTCATCAATATGAAGAGAAAACGATGAAATTCAGGATATGCAGATGTTGGATGAACGGAAGTGGGAGAGTCTGATTGTGACGATGCAAAATTTCCACTTTCCATTTGAAAGTTGGGGGGGGGGGGGAGGGTAATGTTGTACTAACATCGTTAGTAATCTTTTCAATATCTTTCAGGATGTGCCGACATGTTCATACTTGAAACCTTTCTTCTCGGCCTTGTCTTGTGCAAAAAATATTTTTTCACGATCCATCTGCAAGATTGTAGAAAATAATTAAGTTTCCGATCTCATTGAATAACGAACTGTGAAATGAAATATTACATATAATACTCACAATATCTTGTTCGGATGCACCACTCATATTAAGAAGTTCCACCCGTCGAATGCATCCCTTCAACATAGAAACATCGGTCAAAATAACAGACATTCGAGATTATAAAGACCTCAGGGGTCGACTTTAAGTGATATATTTTGGTTTGGAGCTGTTATAGCTAGACTTAACTTGAGACCAGAATTTATCCTTGGATTGGTTAATACCAATTATTGAATTTTGAGAAATATCAAGCCAAATGTGGCATAAGTGTTTGTCTTCTCCGTTTGAGTATGAAGCACTTCGTTTACTTGAACTCATTTTGAAAAAGTTTCGAGGAGTTGGATAGTTAGATTTACAAGAAATGTAAGTGTGAGATGAAATGTTAAACTTCATACCCTATTTATAGTAAAGATATACCCTATGATACGAATAATCAAAATAGACAAGATAATATGTTATGATATCAATCCAACGATTCCAAGCAAATGAAATCCATCCAACGGTTGAAATCTGATATCTTAGATCGTGATGTGACAAATCATAGACAAGTTAATAGTGTAAGATTTCAATCCAACGATTCCAAGCAAATGAAATCCACCCAACATTTAAGATTTAACATCTTAGATTATGATGTGACAAATCAAAGTAAACAAGATAATAGTGTATGATATAAATATAACGATTCCAAGAAAATGAATTCCATCCAAGGTTAAGATGTAAATGAAATCAATATTGGACGACTATATGAGAGTGTTGGTTGTGTTAAAAATGAATTCATCAAATTGATTTGAAAAAATGAATCTCAATATTGGATGTCCCTCTAACTATTTATCTTCTACTTCATATTCTCTGTTTGACGGAGACGATGACAGAGTTCAACAATTGACTTTTGATCTTGAAGCAATTGATACACAATAGTAAGTGATATCTCGTTTGTATAACAACAACACTCTCCTCATCTCTCACTTCCTTGATCAACAACAAAACTACCCGACTTATGGAGGCTCAATACCTAGTCATGTCGTTATCAACCGTGATCAAGGTACTGCTGATGCAAACCTTTTTAATGACTGCTTTTCCGAAAACCCACGTTTTGGCGAATTTTTGTTTCGACGACGATATTGAATGTCACGAAGCTTATTCTTACGTATACTTCAGGCAGTCCAATCGCATGACAACTACTTCGTACAGAAGAGAGATGAGCTAGGTAGACTCGATTTACCTGTTTTCCAGAAGATTACAAATGTAATGAGGATGTTGGCATATGATATTGTGGTAGATGCAACTAATGAGTATGTCAAAATAGGAGAATCCACTGTAATTGAAAGTTTGAAGAGATTTTGTTGGGCAATTATGAAGATATTCACTCAACAATAACTTAGATCGCAAACGCTAACGACATTGCGATGTTACTCCATATTGGTGAACAACATGGTTTTCTAGGAATGCTGGGTAGTCTAGATTGTATGCATTTGAATTGAAAAAATTATCCAACGGTTTGAGCTGGACAATATGCATGTCGTAGTAGATCCCCAACAATTATTCTCGAGGTGGTAGCTGATTATGATTTATGGATATGACATGCACATTTTGGTTTGTCAGTCAGGATCAAACAATGACATCAATATGTTGGAGGCATCCCACTTGTTCGCAAACCTCGTTAAAAGTATAGCTCCCCTCGTTAATTACATCATTAAAGGAAAAAAATATGACATGAGTTACTATTTAGGTGTAGTAAATACCCAAAATGATCTACCCTTGTGCAAACAATTCATGATCCACAAGATACAAAAAATGGATTTTGCAGCATGACAAGAAAGTTGTAGAAAATATGTCGAATGAGCATTTGGCATTCTTCAATCACGATTTGCTATTGTCGCGGGACCAGCACGATTTTGGTCTAAACATGTTTTACATGATATAATGACTGCGTGCATTATTATGCACAACATGATTATCTAGGATGAACATGATGTTCAAGCATCTATCTTATTTTTCCATGAAGCACACACTCCTAAAGTTGAGATGATCGTAGATGAAAATGTTTGATTTCAAGAATTTCTTGCTCGACATAGATGAATCAAAGATAAAGAATCTCACATTGTACTTCGAAATGCATTAATTAATCATTTGTGGGATATATATACTAATTCCGAGAATTAGCATACAAGATTTAGCTATTTTCTATTTGTATTGTGTGAATATTTTCATGTTATATGTAACCTTTTTATGTAGTATGGTTTATCTTGTTAATTGAAATTTTGAGATTAATGTTTTTTTTTTATTAAACATAATATTCTCGATAATTATTTTAAATTATAGATTTATAAAATTGAAGTGGTAGTAAAATATAAAGTTAAATAATTTTCAAATTAACTTAATTGTTGAGAATTGAAAATAATAAGAAAATATAAAGTTTACTATTCATTTGGTGTAATATTTAGAATTTTGGATTGAAAATGACTTTGCTGGATAGTGCAAAATTACACTATTTTAGTGCAAATTTATTCCAAAATGGAGTAAATGGGTTGGAGATGCTCTTAGGGGTTAATTATGGTAATATTGCATGTCAAGTCCCCAGACCCTCTTATCACATAACATTTAATCCCTTAATTCGATCAATTGACAATTAATTCCTTAATATTCTAATTTATCTTATTTATGTCCTTTAAATACTTGTAATTGTAAAATAGAACCCATAAGAATCATTTACTTAATTTAGGTGCTCATGAAAATATTTTCAACTTAAGTCCTTATTTGACTTTAACTTTGACTAATCGAATTTATGACTTTGAATAAATAATCATGATTTTGACTATAAGAAAGAGGCATAACATACATGCTCTCACAAAACATTGGGTCCCATTTTACCTTTAATTTTCCCCTCGTCGGCTAGTTTATTTAATTTGCATGTTATGCATTCAAGTTTTAGAACATTAGCCCTTGTTTGACCTCCATTTTTCAAAAGAAAATTTATTCAATACTCAATTGTAATCATTTATCTTAGTCAAGTCCATCATTTTTTACTTTTCAAACAATTTTTAACCACACAACCTCCTAAAAATACTATTCATAATCACAATATTTTCTAAAAAATGGGGGCCAAAGTATGATGTTTTCGCATGGTATCATGTAATTCACTTGGACGAGTTGGTTCTTATTTTCAACGTCCACTTGTTAGACTTTCCTTAATGGTGATCTAACTTGTGGCCCTGTGAGTCCTATAAAATGTATAGATTGAAAAGTTGATAAACTTTTTTAGCCTCCTAAAATATAAGATTAAAATTAATTGTTGATTTTAACTTAAATTTTTGTCAACTTTTCTAAGATGCATGTTCGTATGGACATCCACATGGGCCGTGAATGTGCACATCTCTTTAAGGGCTAATTTCAAGAACAATATGACATGAAACATCTTCCATTTATCATGATGTTTCATGTATTCGATAACCTTTCCCAATCTATACTTCAACATTTGTTTGATAATACTATTTGATTTGTAAACTAATTTATTTATAATTTTGAGATAAAAAGTAGTGATTGAATTCATTAATTTTACCGAATGGATGCTTAGTTTTAATTCCCCGACCAAAGCAATTTGTCATGTAGCGTAAATATTAATTTTAGTCTAAAGTTGATTTATTTATTGATTAAGATATCACTAAAGAACAAGAGAGATAAAGGGAAGATTAAAAATCACAACCTCCATCTCCACAAAGCAAATCTTCAGACTTCAGTTCAGATATTATTCAGTTCTTGCCCTGTATTAACTCATTGCATGATTCATGATCATCAAAATCTCTGATGACACCACGATAGGGACTAAGGAGCTGCATGTCTTTGACCATTTCACGAAGTTCAGAAGCCTCTTCTTTAAGCTGAGCATTTTCTTGTACGGCTTGATCATGGCTCTCTGAAACCTGGTTCAGTTTGTCTATCAGCTGATGATTCTCATTTCTGAGCCAGACAACCTGCGACCAGAGCTCGTCAAGGTGCTTTTGCTTCCTCATACGCGATCGCCGTGCAGATTCTCTGTTCGATATCATTCTTCGTTGCTTCCTCTCGTTTATTATCCTCACTTGTTGCTCATCGGCTTCATCTGAAGTCGAGTTACACGTCGACTGGGGATTGAGTTCTTGAACTTGGGGATGTTGATACAAATTGTTAGATAATCTGTTAAATTGATATGCTGGTGTGGTGTTGTGAATTAGGCCAAAATGAGAAGGGAATTGGTTCAGGTTTGAAGAGAATAGACATGACTCGAGTTGTGTTAACTCGTCAGGTTGCATTTTTCGACTAAGTATGGGTAAATAGGAAGACAGAAGCTTTGGATTGGCTGTATTGGAGTTTTCAGGTACAAGAAGTTGGTGGTTGAAGGCGAAGAAAAACTCAAGAAATGGGATTATTTATAGGGTGGAAAAAGGTTTTGGGGCCCCATTGTATTAATTTAGAGCAACAGTACAATGCCTTAGAGCCGTGACTTTTGTAATGCATTCTATTATTTGTTTTATGCATCCCAATAACATCCAAAATATCAACGTATAATGAGGTAGTTTAAGAAATTAATGTTAAAGAAATAGAGGTTCAAGGTTCAAGCCTCCTCGTTTAGTAAAAAATTTCTAGTACTCCACGTGTACCGAGACTATCCCCTTGCAATACGAGGACCAATTAACTGATTTTTTAGGCTCTATTGTAAGGGGACAGTCTCAATTTCAGTGCTCATGGAGTATTGAAATATTTTCTCATTTAGATACATGTCAAAGTCAAATATTAATTCTAACAATATATATTTAGTAATTACAAATCATTATTATACATACATTTAGAGGGATCATTGCGATTTATTAATTTGCAAAATGGAGGCCAAGGTTTTTGGTCATCTGTTTATTTCTTATTTAGATACATGTCAAAGTCAAATATTAATTCTAACAATATATATTTAGTAATTACAAATCATTATTATTCATACATTTAGAGGGATCATTGCGATTTATTAATTTGCAAAATGGAGGTCAAGGTTTTTGGTCGTCTGTTTACGTATTTAATTTTTTAAACGCGATAGTTCAACGTGTTGATAAAGGACTATTTGCAAATAGTTCATTATAAGAATCATTGAAGGTTTTTAGTTTGAGATCGAAGATTGAACTGACAAGAATATTATTTAAGATTGTGTAATATGTTATAGAACTAGTCGAAAATGGTTGTATATTTTGATAATTTTTTTTTGCCTATCTTGCAATATTTCATCACAACAATAATCTTTGAGAGTTTTTATTTTCATTCACCTCATAAAGAGTCAAAAATTACTGTAGGATACCAGAAATTTTTTTCTTTAGCGCCCGTTTGGCCCCCGGTTTTTGGGATTTTTTTTGGTTTTAAATAGTATTTTTGGGAGAATATGTGGTTAAAAAATGTTTGAAAAGTAAAAAATGGTGTGTTTGATTAAAATAGATGGTTGAGATTGAGCGTTGAATAAATTTAATTTTTGAAAAATGGGGGTAAACAGGGGGTTAGAGGGTTCCGATATAGAGGGTTTCGATATTAACCACACAAGTTGATATATTTTTACCCTATGAGAAGTCCTGTAAGGTTGGTGGTGGGGAAGGAAAGGTGATGATATATGGATATGTACTTTGAAATGCAGTATTCTTCCACTAAAGAGAAGTTGATAATGCATTAAGATGCAGAAACTCTTGGAAGGCTCCTTCCTGCATATTGCGTCAGGTTAAGTGGCCTCAACATTTTGTGGTCTCCGATATAATTAGACATATATTGACTCCTCTTTCTTTTCTTGTCTCAATGTCTTTTAATTTCTCTTTAATTACATAATATAATAATTACTCCACCCGCCTCATAAAGATAATCCACTATTCTTTTTTCGTTTATCCCTAAAAGATAGTAGTCAACTTTCTTTTTTGAGAATGAAGTTAATTTTTTATATCTCATTTTGCCCTTTTTTTTTTTTTTTTTAATTAGTATAAATGAATTTATACTCTTTCGATTTTGTGGGAAATTACAAAATTTATTAGGGGTATATTATGAAAAATGATTGTAAAACTTATTTTCTCAACAACATTAATTGATATTTCTTAATTTATGTGAAAATGTGTAGGAGATTTTCTTTACGGGACGGAGAATAGTATTTTTTTCTCAAAAAAAAAAAGATGGTATTTTTCTATTTGAGGATTTGGAGTTTTTTGTCAATTGGTAGAGAAGCATCCAGATTACTCCATTTGTCCCAATTATATAGGTTGTCTTTTTTTTATTTTTTTATTTTTTTTTTTATATCTCAATTATATAGAGTTATTTTTCCATCGAAATTCTAGATGAACATGTTTTTTTTTTACATATTTAAGTGACATTTTCGAGGTGTCACCTAGGCTTTGGTTGATGCTGAGGTGGGACATGGTAAACCACCTCAGTATCGACCAATGTAGAGGTGACACCTCGACATGTCACCCAAAAATGTCAAAATAACACATATGTGTAGAATTACTCTTTTTTCATTGAGAAGTATTTATTTTGTTTGTTTACCAATGTATCCATATTTATTACTTCCAATATACTAATAGTTTTGATATTAAATAAATGTAAGTTTGAAGTTTTCTTTACAAAAATTATTTTTTCAATAATATTAAATATATTTTTTTAATTTGTGTTATATAATTTGGACGGAGTACCATTTTTTTTACCAGTCCAATTTCGAGAGCAACTATTCATATTCCACTCCACGTAGATTTAACGCACAATTCAATACGTGAAGTAATTGTGAATAGTAGCTCTCAATAAGCACCTCTACAAGTACAATTCACAAAAAGATGTATTGATTCGGGCATTCGGTGGGAAAATATGTTGATATTAAAATATTATTATATTATGTTTTTATTTGATAAAATTGTATAATTAACATATTAACATCGAGATTTATGAAAATATGTTAATTATAGATTATATCAAAAAAAAAAAAAATACAATAACATTTTAATATAAAATATTATTAAATTAAAAAAAAAAAAAAAAAAAAACTAATCAAAAAGAAAATGCAACATGTAGAAAATTTCACGCTCTTCCTTTGGGGAAGGGAGGATTAGGGAAATCCTCTTGATTGTAACTTTCTCCAAACCTCCGAGAAAAGCATGAAAAAAAAGGTTATAGGATTTTTATTTTTCTTTTTAAATTGTTTTTCTATTTTAAAAAATATATATTTATTTATTTATTATTTGTTTGTTGAACTTTTTTCTTCTAAATAAGTTATTTTTATCCTTTTTTTATACGTTAAAATATTTCGAAATATAATATAATAATTAAAATTAACAACCATAAATCTATATTTGTTTTGAATAGATAATTTTGAAATTAAAGAAGTTGTTATATTTTTTGTGTATTTAATTTTATCTCCAAATGAATAAATGTTGATTTTTTTGTAAAATGAATAAAATAATAATATTCTATTACAATTATTATTAAAATGTAAAAAATATAGATAGATATAGATCATGACTTGGGTAAATTTTTCTATTGAAATTGTAGGTGCATTTTGGAGGAAAAATGACATTTAATATTTCTCTCTCCTCACTTCTACTTATATATACTAGTTGTCAACCCGTGCGATGCACGGAATATATAATTTTTAAATCATAATTTTAAAAATATCTTGATTCAATCATATCAAATAAAAAATAAAATTTCAATACAAAATGTTATTGAATTTGAAATTTTTAAAAAGACAAAACTATTCAAAATAAAAAATGCTACATGTACACTAAGTATACCGCCCTCAAAATTTGATACTCATTTAATTTTTTTATATAATTTTTTTTTTTTACTTTTTTTTTACATTTTTCTCAGAAAATTTTCCTGCCTCATCACCTATTTCCATTTTAATATGTTATAATTTTTTATTAACTATATTTTTTAATATGCGACTTACATATATTTTATTTGTCCTTGTTTTTTAAACATGCCAATTTTTGTCAAAATGATGAAATGATTAAACCTCCGTTTGAAAATAATGTTTGATTTATAAATTTGTTTATTTATGATTTTGAGGTAAAAAATAGCGGCTGAGAATTGGAGAGAGAAAATATGTGTGGTTAAAAAGTTGATAGAAAATAATTAATTATTTTTGTAACATGCATATTGAAGAGCCTACTCGTTTATTGACATATTAGGAAGTAAAATTTAAATAATTTTATTTATTTATTTTCAAAATATATTAATTCAATTTTTTTTATTTTTAACTTAATAAATTTATATACCATATATTTATTTATTTTAAAATATATTAATCCAAAATTTTTCATTTTCAAGGTAACACATATACATAGATATGACATAATATTTATTTATTTATGTTCAAATATATTAATCCAATTTTTTCATTTCCTACATAACACATATTATTGAATTTGAAACTTAAAAAAAAAAAAAAAAAAAAAAAACCTAATCAAAATAAAAATTCTGCATGTGCACTCAGTATACGGCGCCACTCAAAGTTTGGCACTTAATTAAATTTTTAATATAATTTTTTTTTTATTTACGTTTTTCTCTAAAATTTTGCCTACCTTATCACTTATTTTCCTTTTAATATGTTATAATTTTTAATTAACTTTATTTTTTAATATGTTGCTTACATATATTTTATTTTTTCTTGTAATTTAAACATACCAATTTTTGTCAAAATAATGAAATGATTAAATTTTCTACCAATTTATAATTGGTGGTAAAAAGTTGATAGTAAATAATTAATTATTTTTGTAATATGCTTATTGAATAACATACTCATTTATGGACATATTAGGAAGTAAAACTTCAATAATTTTATTTATTTATTTTCAAAATATATTGATTCAAAATCTTTATTTCTAACTTAACAAATTTATATAATATGGATTTTTTATTTTCAAATATATTAATACAATTTTTTCATTTCATACATAACACATTTACATATATATCACATTTATTTATGTTCAAATATATTAATTCAATTTTTTCATTTCCTACACAACACATTTACATAGATATCACATTATTTATGTTCAAATATATTAATTTAATTTTTTCATTTTCAATGTAATACATTTACACATAATATATTTATTACAAATCTTACTAAATGTGTAATAAATAATAATTTTTCCTACAAAAATATTTATCTTTTCTTTCTTTATTTTTATTTATTTCTTTATACATAAAAGTAGAAATGAGGAGAGAGAGAGAGAGAGAGTTATTAAATGCAATTTTTTCGGCAAAATGACTCTCTCTCTCCTCACTTTTACTATATATATATATATATATATATATATATATATATATATATATATATATATATATATTTGGACAATTGGGTTTGAGCCCAAGGGATACCAATAGTGTTTGAAGGAGGGAGGACTTAAATTCTATTGAGTTGAGTTCAAAACCCACGAGCGCCGCTGCCAACTGGCTTGGGTCGTGGACCAATTCATTTATATTTTTTTTTTTTGGAAAGTTATAATAAAATAATTTAGATTTATTTAAATTTAATTTAAATTCAAAATATTACAAAAATTTGGCTGTTTTATTTTGTTAAAAATGCTCGAGTGGTTCTTCAAAATCGAGCTTTATTCGAGCGTCTTCTGGAACAGTGAGTAGTCATGAATGTTCGAATTGGTGCCAACTTTGGGGCGTGTCTATCCGGTTACACCACTTCAACATCTAAAATATGACTCATTTGGTTGGCTTTTAATCATTCAAATCACTTTATCATTCCATATTCACTTGCATTATTTCCAAAACATCACTATCACTAATTACTAAAAGTATGGATGTGGGGAAAATTTTTAATTGACAGTAATGTACCCATATCTAATTTGATTTTGTCTATAATACCCATAATTAAAAAAGGGAATCCATATAAATAAATGTTGAGTGCCTTTTAGAATGACTTTTATTTAATTAAATAATAAAATAAAATTCGAATGTAAAATTCTTATATTTAATGATATAACTTATAAAATATGTTTATTGATAACTTATTTTTTTTAAAAATATTTTACCACATTATAATTCAACATATATGTTTATACAATTTTTCAAATTTAGTCATTACGACATTAAATCAACTCAAATTTTTAAAATTAATCATATTTAATGCTTAAGAACTAGATATAACTTTTCAAATGATAAATTAGCATTAGAAGTTTATATTCTTAGTTTTTCTAACTTCATTTTTTTTATTGACTCAATAAATCATTTAAATACAGACGTTGTAATTTTTTATCTAATACTAGTTTTTGGTAATATTATATCTGAATTAAGATAATCTTACAAAACTAATAACTTTTTGAATAATCAAAATAAAAAAATAAAGTAATTTATTTATTTGGACGCTAACATGAGAGTTACTTTGAAGAAAGACAAATTCATAAATCTTTAAAATATAATTATAGATAAATAAGTATTCAATCTTCACTTATATGATGAACGTGGTTAAATGAAAAATGAAACTCCTATGTCGAGACAAAAAATGGTTTATTTTTATAGTTGAAAAGTATTTTCAACGCCTTCTTGAATTTTCGCTCACTATAGACATTTTGTTTTATAAAATGTCCTGATGTACAAATAGTTAATTGAGAAAAACTGAAAAATATCGATTATAAATTTTCTCACAAATTAATAAATTTATAAGAAATGAGTAATTTTCATATAAATAATTAATTCATCATTAAAATTAAAATTATTAATATTACTTAATTTGACACGAACATGAGAGTCAATTAATTTTAATGATTTTCTTTTTATAATTTCATTATATAGAAAACACAAAGTATAAGTTATTTTATCGCGTAAATAAGACGTGCGAAGCGCGTGGAGAAAACTAGTTGCATAAAAAGTCCTTTTTGTAGAGAGTGCAAAATTTGTTTTGAGTTTGTTGTTTCTTGTCATTTGAAGTGCTTTTATTGCAAGAAGAAAACCGCAGTATCTTGGGAAGACGATTGTTAATCACTGTAAGCACCTGGACAGGACAAATCCATTTTATAGACAAAGAGCTGAACTCTTGCCTTGGCCTCTATTTGAGTTGTTTCATTCTCATTTTCATATTTACTTTGCTTATTTCAAGTAAGTCTTTCATGGTTTAATTATAATTTTATCGATTTATTTATAATATATATAATTTACAATATAAATACTTTTTACTAACAAGTTTAAGTGTTTTAGTGTTAACTTTGTATATTATTTATTATATTTCCTCTCCACTCCTAAACTCTTTGGTATAACATTTCAAGTGTTATTCATTTAATTGTTGAACTTCTATTTTTGTAACAGAAACTGAAACAAATATTACTAATGCTGGTAATGTCTCAAATGGTACAGCTAATACTAATGTTAAGAATACCTCAATTGGTACAACAAGTATGTTTATGCTGCTTCAATTAGCTTCAGTATCACCTGAAGAAATTAGCAGTGTTGATTTCAAAAGATGCCACCAAAAATGCTATTCTACTTTATCACATTGAATTTTACAAAATTTTTGACTGAAGATGCTCCAGTAGTTGAAGAAGGACTAAACAATAGGGAGTCCTTAATTTCTTTGGATGCATGGTAGCATTCCGAATTCTTATATAAAAACTACAGTCTTACTAGATTGGATAACACACTATACAATGTGTATAGTTCTATGAAGTCAGCAAAAGAATTGTGGGAGTCCTTAGAAAAGAAAGATAAGACGGAGGATGATGGCACAAAGAAGTTCATTGTTGGAAAGTTCCCTCAATACAAGATGGTAGATTCAAAAACTATGATAAGTCAAGTTTAAGAATTGCAAGATCTTCTTCAAGACATCCATGTTGAAAATATGACTTTGAGTGAGTCATTTCAAGTCGCTGCAATCATTGAAAAAATTCCTTCTTTGTAGAGTGATTTCAAAAACTATCTCAAGCAAAAACGTAAAAAGATGAACTTGGAGGAATTAATTGTACGATTAAGGATTGAGGAAGACAATCTCACATCTGAAAAGAAAACTATAATGTAGTTTAGACAAGCAATGGCTAATCTTGTGGAAGAAGTTTGTTCCGAATTTGGAATAATTCATCAAACAATGGCACCTTACTCACCTCAATCAAATGGTGTTGTTGGATGCAAAAATCGAATTCTTAAGGAAATGATGAATACTATGATAA
Source organism: Ligustrum vulgare (assembly GCA_963555705.1). Classification (NCBI taxonomy): domain Eukaryota; kingdom Viridiplantae; phylum Streptophyta; class Magnoliopsida; order Lamiales; family Oleaceae; genus Ligustrum; species Ligustrum vulgare. The sequence continues at coordinate 22,414,159 of OY743177.1, read as the reverse complement.
TTAGTTCAGGCTTACCTCAGAACTTGTGGGGGGGGGGGGGGAACTCTATCATTTCAGCGAATGTTGTTCATTGATGACTGTATAAGATATTGTTATGTCTATTTGCTAAAAAGAAAAGATGAAGACTTATATGCTTTCAAGCATTATTAGAATGAAGTTGAAAATCAACTAAGTAAGCAAATCAAAATTATTTGTAGTGATAAAGGCTGAAAAAATGGAGCACCGTTTGAAGAAGTTTGTTTCGAATTTAGAATAATTCATCTAACAATGGCACCTTACTCACCTCAATCAAATAGTGTTGCTAGATGCAAAAATCATACTCTTAAGGAGATGATGAATGACATGATAATTAGTTTTGGCTTACCTCAGAACTTTTGGGGGGACACTATCATTTTGACGAATGTTATTCTTAACAAGATACCACAAAAGAAAAATGATGAAGCTCCATATAAATTATGGAAAGGTCATAAACCTACTTATAAATACTTAAAAGTGTGGGGGGGGGGGGGGGGGTTTGGCTAAGGTTGAAGTACCTAAGCCTAAACAAGTTAAAATAGGACCGAAGATTGATTGCATATTTATTGGATATGCCAATAACGATAGTATATATCGATTTCTTGTGCAGAAGTCGGATATTCCAGATATACATGAAAGCACAATCATTGAATCTTGGAATGCCGCATTCTTTGAAGATATCTTTCCATGAAAAAAGAATAAGGAAAGAAACAAGTTCAAATAAGTGAACTTATAAGACTACAAGTCGTACTCCTCTAAATGATGAAGAGCCTACTACCTTGACGAAGTAAACAGACTAAAACATACACTTCGTTTGGTCTAAACTTTATAACTTATATGGTCAAAAATAATCCTAAGACATTCAATGAAGCAATGTCTACACCAGAAACCCCATTTTGGAAAGAAGCTATCAATAGCGAGATAGAGTCCATTATGCAAAATCACACTTGGGAGATAGTAAATCTACTACCAGGAAATAAACTGTTAAGTTGCAAGTGGATTTTTAAGAAGATGCTAAAAACAAATGGATTGATTGATAAATATAAGGCAAAGTTAGTAGAAAAAGGCTATAGACAAAAGGAATGCCTTGACTTCTTCGATACATACTCACCTATTAAAAGGATTACTTCTATTAGATTCCTTATCGCAATTGCTACATTTCCTAGTCTTGAAATCCATCGAATGGACGTTAAAACGACATTTTTGAATGGTGAGTTAGAAGAAGAAATATTTATGGACCAACTTAAAGGGTATGTTGCTCAGGGACAAGAGATAAAGGCGTGTAAACTCGTTAAGTCTTTATATGTGTTAAAGCAAGCGCCAAAACAATGGCACAAAAAAATTGATAAAAATAATGTTGTCAAAGGGTTTTTAAATTAATGAGTGTGATAAATGTGTCTATATCAAAAACACACTTAAATCCTATGTAATTGTATGTCTATATGTCGATGATATGTTAATTATGGGTAGCAATTATGATGTTATCATGAATATTAAAAAAACATTTAGACATGAAAGATATGGGAGTGGCTAACGTTATATTGGGGATTAAAATATCTAAGATATCTGATAGACTTATTCTATCTCATTATGTTGAGACTGTACTTAAAAGGTTTAACATGTATGATGAAAGTCCAGTGAAACTCCAATTGACTTAAGTCTTCACTTAGTTAAAAATAAAAATCAACCGGTATCTCAATTGAAATATTCACAGGTTATAGGCAGTCCAATGTACATTATGAACTGCACCCGTCCGGATATAGTATATGGTGTAAACAAATTGAGTAGGTTCACGAGTAATCCAAGCAATGACCATTGGAAGGTATTGAAAAGAGTTCTTAGGTATCTAAAGTATACCTTAAATTTTAGATTACATTATACGAAATATCCAACAATGTTGAGGGATATTCTGATGCGAATTGGACATCAGACACAAAATATTCTAAATCTACTAGTGGTTATGTTTTTACCATTGGTGGTGCTGCTGCGTCTTGAAAGTCCTAAAAAAAAAGTGTATAGCTCGATCTATAATGAAATCAGAGTTTGTAGCTTTAGATAACGTCGAAGAAGAAGAAGAATGACTTCGTGATTTCTTAGAGGAGATTTCATGTTGGCCTAACCCATTTCCCACAATATACACTGTGATAGTCAGTTCGCTATTGCGAGGGCACAAAGTAGTATGTATAATTGTAAGTCTAGACGTATACGTCGTAGACACAATACCACTAAGCAGTTGGTCTCAAATGGCATTATTTCCATTGATTATGTGAAATCAATAGAGAATCTCGTGGATCTGCTTACAAAAAGCTTACCAAGAGATCAAGTATATTGCTTATCAAAAGGAATGAGATTAAAAACCTATCACGCATGAATCAGTGTAATGGTAACCCAACCTTGTAGACTGAAAATCCTAAAATCTTGGTTCAATGGGACAGCTAAGTTACAAATATTCAGTTGAACACTTAGGAGATAAATCTCTTACCCATTTCTATGATAAAGAAAAGTGTTTTCTACAGGATGTTATAAGGTTAAGTTAAGCTTTTAATGATTCTTATATGTTGAATAAACCAATTAGAGTGTGGTAGAATATTCTTTATAGAAGATCATCTATGTAAGTGGGAAGTGGCGCCTTCAATGAGAATGTTTTGAGGCTTGAATTCTCTAAACCACTTATAAAGTCCAAGAGTTGTTCAGGGTCAAAATGAACACAATCATGAGAACCAAAACTGTTAGGAAGTATATTTTTGAGTACTATTGTCTTGGTTTACATTAACGGCTGAACGGTTCAAGACATCATGTTCCCTGATTAGCCAAGTAAACTCGATGGTATTTCACTAAGGTAGGTTCAAAGTCAGAAGATACCTCTCTCGATACAATAAAATTTCGCCTGTACTCTTGATAAGTGTATTTTGTACACTTATTTATATGCCAAGTAGAATTTTATATATTTGTTTAAGAATATTTTCTATTCGTTTGTTCTATATTTGTTTATATTTCAGAAAATTACCCAAAATTGAGAAATGATGCAAATGAAGCAAATACCGATGAATTAGATGATTATTGGAGTTAATTTGTAAAGATGAAGAAGTGCAATGGGTCAATTGAGAAGAATAAGGAAGAAAAGAGAAGAAACCAGAAGTCCAGGGGTTAAATCGCTCAAATTAGAAGATGAAGGACCAGGTGTGCAAATAAAAGTCGAGGACCAACTTGTAGTACTTCAAAAGAGGAAATTGCATTCTGGACGAAGAACCACGCCGCCACAGGTTTACTAATGCGTGGCCGCCCAGCTTTCCGGTCCAGCAGCTTGTTCGGCCCATGCGCGGATTTTCGTGATTTATTCTTCCTTTTGACCTAGACCTATAAATACCAATTGTTATGCACGAATTAGGGATTCTCATTATCATTCTCAATTGTGCTTTCATGCGAGTTTGCTGCTCAATCAAAGAGGGATCCACGCGAGGCCAAAGAGAAGATTGAAGAATCAAGAACAAGGATATGAACGGGGTTATCTCTTTCATATTTTTTGTAATTTATTCTCAATTATGTATCTAGGCTAGACGTTAAGTTTTGAGAATTGTGATGAAACCTTATTATTTTGATTTTATGCTTTGACTATCGTTTAAATTATATAATTCGTGGGTTTGAGTAATTAAAGTATGTTATTTTATCTTATGCAAATTTCTGGCCAATTTTTGCATAACTGAGTGGTTTTTTTTTTTTTAAATCAAGAAAGTAGGAGAATGTTAGACATGTTTAATTACCGCTAGGTCCGATAGTGGATAGAGATATACCATTTATGTCTAGTGATATCCTTAAAAAGTGTTCACAAAACTAAATTTTTTTTCTAGTGTCAATTTTTCATAGAGATATAATCGGGTTACATTTTAGAAAAAGGTTTTTAATACATTCTCGAGAGAGGACTAAATAACAATTGGAACATGGATTTTCAAATTCTCATGAATTGTGGTTAAATAATTAAGTCAAAGTATAGATGATAGATTTAAGGTAGATTCTCAATTTCCAACACGTTTGCTTTCATCGATTTTAATTCAAATTTCTCATTGCTTTCTTAGTTTTATCCTAGTTTAAACTCATTCAACAAATCACCATTGAAATTCTCGTTTCAGTTAAGGAATTCAACCTAAGATACAATTTGCTCAATTCCTTGGATACGATATGTGGACTTTTGGTCCACTTTATTACCTATGCGATCCGTACACTTGCAAAAATCTACAACAACTCTCTACTAGTGTCTGTATTATCATTTTCATTTTCTCGAAATTTCCGTTCATGTGAGGAATTGTTGGAAATGGTACTCAAATAGGTCAACTTTGACTAACAATTCAGGTGGGTCTCGATATCCTTTTCGTGTATTTAAGGAGTTCAAATTATTCTACTCCGAATGTAGATAACCGGGTATATTTGGATTCATAAAACCATTTTCGGATGAATGAGAAATTGAGGACTAAAGTGAGATGTTGAAATGAACTTGTTTTTAATAAATGGACAAAAGTTAATGTTTGTCCCACAGAGGAAAAAGACGAAAAATTGAACTTTTTTATTATCTTCAATTTGGGCATTTGGGTTTTGGCCCCGAGGGGTACCAATAGCATTTGAAGGAGAGAGGACTTAGATTCTATTGAGTTTAGTCCAAAGCTCACGCGCGAGGCCGCCGTCCGACCGTCCGACTTGAGCTCGATCGTTGGTCGTGGGCCAATTCATCTATATTTTTTTTGGAGAACGTTATAATAAAGTAGTTTAGTTTTATTTAACTTTAATTTTAATTCGAAATATTCCAAAAAATAAGCTGACCGCTCGATCCAAACTCAAGCGGTTCTTCAAAATCGCTGGAGCAGTCATCAAGCGTGATTTGAGTGTTTGCAATCATAATTGTTCAAATCAATGCTAACTTGGGGGCGTGTCTCTCTGGCCACACCACTTCAACATCTATAAATAGGACCCATTTGATTGAATTTTAGTCATTCCAATCATTCTATCATTTCATATTCACCTGCATTCCAAAACATTGCATAATAGTGCAAAACTTGTTTCGAGTTCATTATTTCTTGCCATTTGAAGTGCTTCTGTTGCTAGAAGATGACCGTTGTATTTTGGGAAATGTTTGTCACTCACCGTAAGCACCCGAGCGGGACAAAAGTCGTCTTAAAAATTGAACTCTTGTCTCGGCCTCTATTTGATTTGTTTCATTCTCATTTTCATATTTACTTTGCTAATTTCAAGTAAGTATTTTCTTGGTTTAATTATAATTTTATTGATTTATTTGTAATATAAATAATTTACAATATACATACTTTTCACTAACACCTTCAACTACATTAATCATCTTGAGTACTCTCGTTAAATGTACATGAAAAATTCTACGGTATCAGTGGTATTTTCATGATTCTTGATAATACTGGGTAGCCATTATGGAAAGTGTCTGTTGGATATTTGGTTTGAACTGGTTGCCATACCCCTTATAGTCTTATAGTAAGTACTTGTGAGAAGGACCCTTTACCCAAGTAGTTGTTTTAAATTATGGGTAACGCTATTTTGCCACTCTTGAAAGCCACCTTAGATGATCAAAAATTTGTGTGCTATTGATTTTTGTAGTTGATGTGATGGGTAAAAACAAATGATTGACATATGTGAGTGTGTAAAACTTTCGATCAAATTTTCTAATGTAGCGGGATTGTTTATATTATTATTGATTATTTTCTTTTGTAGTTATGAATAAGGTCATTCATTTTGTGATTCATTCTTTTAATTCTTGGTTCTCTGTTTAATCCATATTAGTTTGTGTTTCCATGTCGAGTGGGCAATTATTTTTAATAGAATTTGTATTGTGCTACATTTTTCTTCTACTTGCTCATTTTTGCAGATAAAAAGTGATAATAATTTAAAGATAAAATTTCGCTGATGGTTCCCAATCAATTAGCATTGTAGCTAAGCTGATCCCAATCTACTTTTTCTATAGCGCCATCCCCTCATACGAAGGGATTCTTTAAAGGGGTCCTCAATTGTTACACTAGCCCAATCGATAAAGTAACTTCATTGGTATCTTATTTAATGATAAATGCTAATAAGAAAAGGAGGAGATGTAATATAAGATTAACTCAACTTTTTGTTGCTCATTGGGTTCATGCAAGTTTCTCTTTCAATATACTTTATTCGATTATTGATAGAAACGGACGTAACTATTTGACATTCACTACACGTTTGGTTAACGACAAAGTGGTCGCACGGAATTAAACTTATCTGCTTTTAGTTTCATTACACGTCTGGCTATCGACAAAGTGGTTGCACGGAAATAAAATTATTTGCTTTTAGTTGCACGACTCATGTCTTGTAAATAATAAATCGTGTGTAATCACTAGAAATCGATGACGCTACAAAATTGAAAGATTGAGGACAACAAATGGTCCATTTTTCTCTTTAAAATTCTGTTGATAACTTTTGATGAATCTACTTTATCAACATGTAACATAAAATTTAATTCATCTGAAATAGGGAAGGCTGATTTCAGAATGCAACCAGCCTTGTATTATTCTCACCCTTTTTGCCATCTTTTTGACCAAGTTAAGAAATCCAATTTTATTGATAGCTCTATAAACTTTAATAGGCAGCTGTCTTTTCATTTACTTTATTTCTTTTGTTTTTTTGAAAAAGAAGAATTAGTGCTTATTTCACTATAAATAAAGCTGGGCAATGGGAGGGTTTTTCAGAAGAAATAAAATGCACAAAAGCCTCTAATCTTTCCGTGGCTAATGTATATTATGGTCTCTTCATTGATCATCTTTTCTTTTTCTTATTGACTGCCTTTTAAGATTTTAACCATTGATATGTGCCCAAAACCAATTATTTTTGAAAAGTTTTTGCTTTAAAAGTTACTTTTAAGAGTTATTTAAATAAAAAATTGCTTTAATAGTTTTCTTGGATGTCTATCCAATTTATAATTTTTCATGTCATTTTGAATTGTCAGAATTTCAGTTTGTTACCGTTTCAATACTCTATCGAAGTTCTCTAATCTTGGACATTAGTTCAATAACGTGATGACTACATTAAGAAGAAGACGAAAAATTACAGTCATCTTCTTTGAGCGGCTTCATCGGGTAGAGGAGGGGTGATTGTTTAAGTACACAATATCGCGATGAGTAGTAAAGTGAATTGTGGGTCCAATTTTCATTTCACGAGAGTTGTGCTATTTAGAGCATCTCCAATACATTTTTTGGATTGAGAAAAAATACTTGACACGTCAATAAATAGACGGAATGTATTAAAAATACCACTCCATTGCAAAATATGAATTACAATGACAAGCTGACGTGGCTTCAAGAAAATAGACATTGTGAGGTGCTCCGTACGCTAAATGAGAAGTGATGAGTTAGCATTATTTTTTATTTTATAATTATTTAATTATTATAAATAATGATGTTGGCCAATCAGGTTGTATGATACAAGTTATTGGGGATATTAACGCAAATACCCTTATTTTTGGACCATTTATAAAATACATTTTTGAAATTTTTAGGAAGTAAAAATACTTTGTAAATTTTGGGTACCACTTTTTTAATGTTTTTGTAACTTTTAAAAAAGTGACATATAATGTTACTTATTTTTAAAAAATTGATATGTACGTTCCTTTTTCAATCAAACATAAATTAAAACTTTATAATAAATTCATGTCCTGTTAATTTTATTCAAGATATTGGAATAATTGTGCTTTTTTTTTTAAAAAAAAAAAAGTGACATATTGTCACTTTTTATCACTATTTCTTTTAACTTTTTCTACTTGAAAGTCAATTTCATTTTTTTTTCAATATTCATCATTGGCTAAAAAATTATACAAGTCCACAAACATTAATAGATACATTACACAATACCACTTTTTTTTTTCTTATCACTTTTTATTTTAACTCACATTCTCTTTTAATTAAAAAGTGATAGGTGCCACTTTTTAGTAAAACAAAGTAACTTTTTTTTTTTTTTTTTTTTTTTTTTACTTTTTGCTACTTGAAGTTACTTTTTCAATTTTTAATAAAAAAAGTGACACAAGACTCAATGTCCCTTTTTATCACTTTATAAAAAAAAGTGACAAAATGTCATTTTTTTAACTACAATGTGATACGATGCCACTTTTTTTAAAAGAAAAATTGACAAAATACCAATATATATATATATTTTTTTTAAAAAAAAAAAAAATCTTCTACTAAAAAAGTGACATAGAGTGCCCCTTTTTTTAAAACTTTTGTCACTTTTTAAATAATTTTCTCACTTTCTTTAAAAAAGTGACAAAATACCACTTTCTAAAAAAAAGTGTCACAATGCCACTTTCTAAAAAAAAAAAGTGACATTCTGTCACTTTTTATCATTTTTTATTTAAACTAAAAAGTGATACTTTATGACTTTTTTCTATTGGAATGTCACTTTTTCGATTTTTGCACTATTCATTACACAATCTCAAAAAAGTGGCATTGTGTCACTTTTCCTTTGAACTAAAATGTTTTATCACGTTTTTTGTGAATTAAAATGTGACACTATGTCACTTTTTAGAAAAAAAAGTAACATTTTATCACACTTTTCTACTTTTTTTTTTTTTTTTCCTTTTTTTAAGAAGGCTAAAAATATTGAATAATTCCACAACTTCTGAATCAAAATCTTACATCTGAATGAAAACAATAGAAACAAAACTTGTTTCTAAAAACTCTCTAACTGCAATTAAAGGTAAAGCAACAACCCTAGAACTTTTTGAATTTTGAGATATAAAACATTTCACTATACCATCTTCTTTTGGGAGAAATTTTACATGTCGTGATTCGACATGGTTTATGTCGAACAACAACCGGCTCTCTTCGTAGCAGATACATCTTTGCTGACATTGATTTTCTCACCCTTTGAAGGAACGTTCGATCCGACTCCATTTTCCTCCGTCTCCATTGCCTTCTTGCTCACAATATGGTATATCTGCATAAGAACCTCAGAAAAAAGCATTTTCCACATTAGTAGCTTCGAGTGCAGAAGTTTCCATGAAGTAAAGCGACTCCCTCTCAGCAAAAGACTTTCCATCCTCAGTCGAGACTGCCACCAGATGTCGAAGATCAGACTTGTTCCCAACGAGCATGACAACTATATTGGGATATGTGTGATCCCTCAACTCTCATAACCACCTTTCAACACTTTCAAATGTTGGGTTCCTTATCATGTCGTAAACAAGCAATGCACCAACTGCACCACGATAGTAGGCACTGGTAATGGCACGGTACCTTTCTTGGCCAGCAGTGTCCCAAATCTGAGCCTTGATGACCTTTCCATCGACATTCAGGCTTCTGGTGGCAAACTCAACACCAATGGTGGACTTGGACTCAAGATTGAACTCATCCCTAGTGAATCTTGAAAGTAAGTTGGACTTGCCAACACCAGAATCACCTATAAGAACCACCTTGAAGAGGTAATTATAGTCATCTTCTGCTCTGTACCCTGACATCTCTCTTTCCCCATCATTTTTTCTACTTGAATGTTACTTTTTCAATTTTTGCAATATCCATTATTGAATAACAAATTACACAAGTCCACAAGTACTAATAAATACATTACACATTCTCCATACACATATACAATGTTACATTATTGAATAACAAATTTGATCTATCTTCAAATTTTGCAATTATTTCTACAAGAATCTAAAAATTACACACAAACAATCCAGTTCCAAATGAAATAAATATTTACATATCTTCTGGAACTGGAGATTGGAAGTGATCATTTCCAGAAGCTAAAGAAAATCTTGAAATATTTGGCTAGAGTTCGCTTCAATATCCTTCTTCCACAAGCCCATATTCAGCAAAGGAAAATGATGCCACATATATTGATCCCTTTGAAAAAAGTCTCTAAGTGAAAAAATAAGCCTGGAATTATGTAATGGAAATTTAGGAAGTTTAATATTTCTAATTGCAGCATTTTCTCAAACAATTATAACTCAATCGAAAATGCACAAGAAAACCAATGTACGAATTAAGAAATTTCAATAAAGCAGCACCAACAAATTCTCGTACACAAACGATAGGTTTCTATATGAAATAACAGCATACTCGCTTATGACGAAACTAATGAACTTAGACATGTATTCTTAGACAGTTTTTTTTGCATCCTTAACAGCCTTTTCGTTGGCTGGGAGCGCCTTCTTCACTATTCTTCTAATGTTCACAATGGGCAGAAAGATGCTCCTTAAAACTCCAGCGAGGGATCTAATCTCCACCACTGTCGTAGCTGCCACCGTCTCTAGGACTTCCCAGCACCCCGAACAAGCCACCGCCCATCCACCGTGATTCAACCATGAGTAGAAGACCCTGAAGTCGGAGAGTGATAGTGTTTCTACAGAGAGACATGGGATTTTGATTTAGGTTTTGGAGAGTTATACTGTATAATTTACGGTAACTAAAGATTGTAACTAGGTAAAAGGGTATTTTTCAAACCATTTCATTTTTTAGGGTAGTTTGTGTAATTTCCCCAAAGTTATTTTTATTTGGACTCTTTATACAGTAAAAAATCTCGTGGATAAGACCCAATTTATGCATAGTAATTAATTTTAAATTAAAAAAATACCACATAATCAATATTATTTAAATGTAGAAGGAACTATTGGAGAATAAATTTTAGACTTCTCTGTCTATTTATCCATGTTCTCTAGAAATTCGTCTATTTCATTACCACGTCAGCCTCAATTCACGTAATTCATTGAAGATGCTTTTATTACATAAATTAATAACCCTAACTTTATTGGACGATCTTTAGAAAATATCAGTAAATGTAACTAAATCTACTATAATCAATAAAAGCGCACATTGATTGGAATATTTGAATTTTGAGATATTACAACTTCACGATTTTACCATAGTTTATCATTCAATTTCACTTTTTAAACCTTTCACAGTATAATAATAATAATAATAATAATAATAATAATAATAATAATAATAATAATAATAATAATAATAATAATATAGAATGTATTTTTCCTAATTTATATATCGCTCTCTCAAGAAATTAAATTAAATTAAAACTAACTAATTAATAATTATAAGAAATCACTAAATCTCTATGTGAATTATAAACATAATAAAGTGCATTAAATATCTAAGAACATCCTCACATGATTACATAAATTATAGGAGTATATTTCTATCTTTAATCCAAATTTATGATTTCTCTAGTTTCGATCTGAACTCATAAATCTCATCCGTAACTCATTATGGTTCCCAAATCATTCAAACGACTAACGAATGTTTAAAGACATTAAATTCAACCATGAAAATATGAGCACGAAAGATTTACTATAAAGTAAAAACTGAATCCAAAAAAGTAGACTACATTGGTCGTCTTTAAAAGGGAATTAGCAAGCATGTGTTATCAGTTACAAACATAGAGAATTGAAAAAGGATATCATGACCGAATTAGTAATAAAGTATGAAAGAGGAATTAAGAATAAATCTCCAATGTTGAGGTTGAATCATCTAAGTCTTGTATCTTCTTCTTCCTCCTACTTTTCTTGTAAACCCAGGTGAAAGAATTGTGTTTGTAACTATTGAAGTTTTAGCTGGAATCACAAAGTCCAACCAAAATACCGAAACAACATAAAAAAAGAACACATGATTTTACTCCAATGGGTCCGGAGTTCGGAGACCAAATCCAACACCTACATCCCTCATTGAGCCTTCACAATCGTGGATTTAGACTCAAAAACTTTTATTGAAGAATATGAATAAGTGTTACAAGATTAAAGCCGTTCACAGAATCAAATCTCTCGACCTTAACCAACTCAAATCACAACATATTACAGAATATGGTAATAAACATCATATACAATTTTAATCTCACTATAGAGATCTGAAAAACAAAAAGAATTGGAAGAAGGCAACACTTAGGTTTAAAGAATAAGAACTTGAAGAAGTGAATGAAAAATCGGCCAAGAGAAGAATCCAGAATGTGTCTCTGACCCTAAGAGACGCTCCATTTGCAATATATATGACCAGGAAATCAATTGTCCAGATATCAGCACGTGTAAGGCTACATATAGTTGCAACTGGTAAAGAAATGCGACTTTAACAAAGTTTTGGCACATTACGTTTTACAATCTCTACCTTGCTAACACTTTCTTTCAACAAGAGCTCGAGTCAATCATAATTGTATCACTGGCTCTGAAAATACATGCAAAAAATTGTAAATGTTATTTACTGAATAAAATAGAAAACTTACTTAGCCTCTGTTTAGTAACACTGTTTGTTTATAAACTATTTTATTTGTGATTTTGAGGTAAAAAGTAGTGATTAAAAATTGAAGAGAGAAAATGTGTATTTTTAAAAAGTGGTTTAAAAAATTGTATAGTTTATGAACTAGTTTATAAACAATTTTTCATCTTTACCGAACAGATGCTTATTCAGCATCAATTTCCAAATCCTACACAAATCAACCATTAGTAATATTTAAGATATTTATACAGCTCTTAAACTTACTTAAAGGTAATATTTTAGTTCCAAAGTTAGAAGGATTAAATTGGGTAGGAATTTTCACCAATTTAACAATGTCTTTTTCAACTATATCATGCACAAAATAAAATTTTATATAAACATGCTTAGTTCTATCATGATACACTGGATTTCTGCTCAAATGTATAGCACTTTGGTTGTCAATATATAATATGAGTTAATTTTTCACAAAACCCCTTTCATTTAACAACCCCTTAATCCAAATGCCCTCCTTAACAACACTTTAAGCAGAGATATATTCAGTTTCTCTGGATGAAAGTGCAACAAGTTTCTATAATTGTGATTTCCAGCTAATACATGCATTACAAAGTGTGAAATTATAAGATGAAGCAAACCTTCTCTTATCTAAATCTCCTGCAAAATCTGAATCACAATAACCTTTCAAAACTACACCTTCACTGCGCTGTCTAGATTTTAGACCAAGTTTAGAAGAGACACAAAGATATCTCAATAGCCATTTAACTGTTGTCCAATGAGCTGCACCAGGATTAGCCATAAATCTACATAAAACATTTATGCTATGAGCTAGGTCAGGCCTAGTACAAACCATCATATACATAATAGACTACTAGCATTTTATTATCGCACATTAGATATTATATTCAACTCATCTTCACAATTAGGAGATAAGGCAATTGACAATTTGAAATGATTTGCAATAGGCAAGGAAACATGTTTTGCATTAGACATAAAAAACCTTTCTAAAACCTTTTCAAAGTAAGATGTTTGCTAAAGAAATAAAGATTCTATCTCTTTTTATTTCCATTCCAATAATCTGTCTAGCATTTTCGAAAACTTTCATTTCAAATTATGCACTTAAATTTCGTTTAATAGAATCAATTCCACCTTTATTGTGACATGCTAACAACATATCATCAACATATAGTAACAGGTAAACGGAATCAAGCCTACCAGTGCCTTTGAAGAACAGACATGAGTCACAACTATTTTATGAAAGCAAAGACTTTGGATAAAAGTATGAAATATTTTTATATCATTGGCTCGGAGCTTGTTTAAGCACATACAAAGATTTTTTTAACAAGCAAATACGGTCAAATTTAGATTCCACACAAAATCCTTTAAGTTGATGCATGTAAATAGGTCCTTCTAATTCTACATGTAAAAGGATAGTTTTGACATCAAGTTGATCAAGTTCCTAATCAAATTGGGTAACCAAAGCAAGTAATATTCTAAAGAAGTATACTTAGCTACATGAGAAAAAAAACTTTAATATAATCAATTCCTTCTATTTGAGAAAAATATCTTGCAACAAGCCTAGCTTTAAATTTTTTTATCTAAACCACTTGATCAACGTCTTTGATTTTATAAATCCATTTTCAATCAATCACATTTTGATTTGTAGGTCTTGGAACAAAAATCCAAGTATCATTTTATGCAAAGATAACATTTCATCCTTCATAGAATCAATCCAAAACTTTGAATTGGAATACTTAATAGTTTCATAAAAAAGATTTAGGTTCAGCATTTAAACAATTTTGAATATCACAATGATTAAACCTAGTAGAAGGAAATCTCTGTCTTCTATCCCTATCTCTAGTAAACATATAATCATTCAAAGGATTTTGCTCAAGATTTATGACACTATCATCTTCTAAATTTTCAAGTTGGAAAAGAACATTAACATCAGTATGTTCATCAAGAGTTTGTGGATTCACCACCTCAATCCGAATGTCATTTAGTATACTACAATTAGTTTGTACTTCAGAAATCACTTTTTCTTTCTCAATTAACACAGTTTTGTTAAAAGGTTTTTGTAAGCAATTCATAATATTTTCATTGAAGACAAAATTTCTACTTATTATGACTTTAAAACCTTTTATAACAATAACCCACAACTATGGTTGTAAAACGAAACCGTCAAACTGCTAAACCAAATTGAAACCGCAATTTCAAAATTGTTGGTTCGGATCCACGGTGACCCGTCAACGTTTTGGTTTTTACCCAAATCGAACCACTTTCAAATGGTTTTGTTTATATTTCACTTTTTAAAATCAGTTTCAAACCGTCAACCTGCAAAAATATACAATTAATATTTAAATTCTTTATTGCAAAATTACAGAATTTTGTTAATGATTTGTTTTACAGTTAATTTTTTTATAACGGACATTGGAGAGGTTGCTAATGATATGAATTTAGATTTAGTTGTTATGAGTATGGAAGCCATCCATTCCAAACATGTGGATGCAAACTTACTAGCTGAGTTCATTCCTTGCCTTGTTTTGCTTGTACCACTGTGAACATTGATTTTTACTCTTAGATCTTATGGGATTGTCACAAAATATTTGTTATTTTTCTCTTTTATAAACTTGTGAAAATTTGTAATCTAGGTTGGATAGGATGTTATCAACTTTTCAAATAAAATTGTAAATTTCAACCATATAATTTCGAAAGCATAGTGAAGAAGCATGGTTTAAACCCGGTCTAAATATTTATTTCAACTCGGTCTAAATATATTAGTTTAATTTCGTTTGCAAACTGTGGTTAAACCAGCACCAAACCGAACTTGTTTGATTTAGAAAACTAAATGGTTCGGTTTGGATGGAAAAAAATGTCAAATCATTTAAATTGTTTGGTTTGAAAACTTATCAAAAACCGTCTAAACCGAACTGTTTACACCCCTACCCATAGCTTGTAACCCTTTGTTCCCTCACCATACCCAAGAAAAACACATCTTTGAGACTTAGGTTCAATTTTTCCTTCACTTTGGTAGGCATAAGTAGCACACCCAAAAATTCTAAGGTGGGAGTAATTTGAATGAATACCGGACTAGACAGTTTCAGAACTTTTGAAGTTCAAAACACTTGAAGGACTTCTATTTATAAGGTATATTGCAGTTTTGACAGCTTCGCCGCACTGATGATCCATTCCTCTCTTTCATCGACAATGCCTAGATGGTCTCAAGTTCTAGTAGGTACTTTCTCTTCCGGTCTGACTGTCAACGATCGAATTTCTCCAATTTTCTTCGGATTTTAAAGGTAAACTTTTTTTCCCTCTCCCAATTTCCTAATCTCAACTTTATTTCATTTAGTAGTTTTTGCTCTTTGGAAAACTCTTTCATTCTTGTGGATCATGTGAAATAGATGTGGGTATCGTTGCATTTTCTGCTTTTGTTTAGTTTCTAAAAACTGAAATCTCATAGCTTTGTCACCATTGAGTTGAAATTGGTGGTTTCATATGGAAGTGGAACAAGTCAACTCTCTTGGTTACGACTTATTGATTCCTTCACAGTCTACGTTACACAAATTTGTAAGGGAGAAAAGGAAAAAAAATAAAAAACGGGTCATTAATGAGGTGGGTATGGGATGGCTCGCTCCGCCTCGAACCCATCCCCATCCAGCAATTATATAAAGGGTAATGAGACGAGTTTGGGTTTGGGATTCTTCTGCGGGGCGAGGATTACCCACTCCGTTGCCATCCCACGCATCATCCTAATAGACTTTATTCTTATTATGAGAGAATATATGTCAAAATAATCAAGGCTTTCTCATTTATTGTCTGTAACTTTTTATACTAGTCTATTTTATACTTATTGATGATCCTATCTTCTTTTATCTTGATTTTGAAAATCCATTAGTGATGGCAACGGTTTGGTTCGGTTTCGGTTTGTCCAAAACCATAATCGAACCACCAATTTTCTGTTCATACGATAACCGCCCCATAACCGCCTAAGTCGGGTCAGTGCAGTTTCGGTTCGAGTGTTGATTCGGTTCGGTGCGGTTAATAACTATTTAAATATAAATTAGCAAGTCTAACTAAAAAAAAAGCAATTTTATTAAAAAAGCAACATAACAATACTAAGCAAAATTCGCAAACAATATCTCAAATTCAAATGCGAAACGCAAACAATATCCAAATTCTCAAATTCAAATGTGAAATGCAAAAAATATCCAAATTCAAATGCGAAATGCAAACAATGTCCAAATTCGAACTTCAGCCACTTCGAGTTGGGCACGGCACAAAAGACTAGCGAATGAGAGTCGAAAGTCAAGTTCGCTATTTGCCTGATAGCCTCTCACGGTAGTCTCACCTGATAATGTATTCATAGAATCTCAGATGAAATGAAATGATGAATTCATTATCCCTATGTTAATGAATTCTTATTGGGGCTTGGTTGGTCATGTCATGCAGGTAATGGGCTGGGACAATGGGCTAATTACGTTTTAAATGGATAACTAATTTTGAGCTTTTAATTTTTATAAATATAACCCAAAATCAATTTTTAAATCGGGTATTTGGTTCGGTTCGGCTCACCTGCACAAATACCATACCCGCTCAACCAAAAATTGGGTCACTAAATTTGTAAATCATAACCATCCCATTACCCCATCGGTTCGATTTTTTTCGCACTATTCGATTCGGTTCATCGCGGTTTTCGGTTCGACAGTTCAAAATTGCCATCCCTAAAATCCATTTATAACTTTGTGGTTTGCATCTAGGATTAAGATCCACCAATTCTCATTAATGAAAAATATTTTTCAACTTTGCTCTTTTACTACGTCTTTGTTCAACCTCAATTCTTCTTCCTAGTAATTGATTTTGACTATTATTAACCATAGTTTCATGAGACCATTTAGAGCATCTTGCTTCTTCTCTGAATCTATATAAAAATACATGTTCAAAGAAAGAAACATTTCTTGATTCCATTATTATACTTTTACGTATGTTTGGGATTTTAGAATCGTGCACTACAAATCGATACTCACTAGTATTATGAACATAGCCAATAAGATGCGTATCACATTTTTCAATCCTATTTTTACCTTCTTCAATGTAAGTACAATAAATTTACAAGATATTCCACATGCGTGAGTATTTATCGGAGCAAACTTTTCCTTTCCATAACTCATATGTGACCTATTTTCCTCTTCTGAGACACCATATTTAAACGTAATATTTTTGACAACATGAGTTTTTCCTTATGTTCTAAGGTGACCCAGAATTTACTAACATTGTAGTCATCATTTTTCAAGGTAAGGGTTGTTTTAGTTGGGATGTGTTGGGTTGGGTTGCTTATAGGAGGGATCAAACAGGCATAGATTAGCGCATAACTTTATTTCTGAAAAAATCTCCTGTTTTTTGCAATTTACAGAGTCTAGAAATCTTTCAAGAATACGTCCAAATTTTGATAAAAGTTAAATTCAAAAATTTCCCCAGCTTGAATCTCGTTAAATCCATAAACACGTGCAATACCATTCTATAACACATTTCTATTGGATAAAGAAATCAAAGCAACACTCAAAATGACTTAAATGTTTCAATAACAATCTGAATTTGATAAGCTATACCTGCACTGATTTGTTTAAAACTTGGCAAGTTGCGGTTTCAAACCGCGATTTTGACAATTGAAACCTAAGCCAAATCGTTTAAAGTGGTTTGAGATTTTTCCAAACCAAACCAAACTATTTCGCGTTTGAAACCGAACCAAACCAAACCATTTATTGTGGTTTTGTTTGGTTCAGTAGGTTTACGGTTTATTTGTTTGCCCCTACAGCTTTGCCCCAAAAACTCTTGGTAACAAGAACTAATAAGCGTACATTTAACTTTATTTAAAATAGTTCTATTTGTTCTTTAAGCTACTCCATGTCGTTGAGGAGTATAAGTGACTATTTTGTATCTAAGAATGCTATAGTCCTTATAAAAGTATCAAATTCCAAATTAGAGAACTCAAAATCATTATCTATCCTGGGTGTTTTATAGTCTTTTTGTTTGTTTGGTTTTCAATCAAAACTTTTCATTTTTTGAACTGATTAACAGTTTCAGATTTTTTTTTCCAATAAAATAGACCAAGATTCTCTTGAAAAGTCATCAACAATCAACAAAAAGTATTTAAAACCACTGAGAGTACAAACTGAAGAAGGTCCCCACAAGTCTGAATGCAAGTAATCAGGTATTGATTCTGATTTGTGAATAACTTTACCAAAATGAGATTTGTTTTGTTTTCCCAACACACATACTTCACAAAAGTCAATATTTTTGACATAATCCTTACCAAAAGCACCAGAGTTATGAAGATACTATAGACCTTTCATGTTTATATGGCCAAATCTTTTATGCCACAAAATAGTTTTATCACAATCATCAATCGCAGGTGCAGCAAATCCTTTAATAATAGGAGAGGCCTTAAACAAATACATGCCATTCAATTTTGGGACTTCAAGTATAGTATTTGAATCAAACATTATCATGCAGGAACCCTTAGAGAATAGAATATCATAAAAATAATTCAATTCACGAATAGAAATCAGATTTCTCCTAAGGTCAGGTATGTATCTAACATGTTTCAAGTTGATCATATTATTTTAATTCAACACGAGATCAATAATACCAATCCCTCTAATATCACATGACATGTCATTTCCAAGATGGAGTTCTCCTTCTTCTAAATAAGTGAAATAAGAAAACCAATTCAAATTTGGAAATGCGTGAAAAGAGAAGCCATAATCAAGGATTCATTCACTAATGACATGATCAGATGTAGCAACAAACACTATACCATTATTATCAGCATTATTGGTCTTATTAGTGGCTATCATGGCAGGAAGATCATTATTGGATGTCTCTTTCATATCCTTAGTCCTCTTAAAACAATTTTTGATTAAGTGTCCAGATTTCGTGCAGTAAAAACATTCTTTAGATTTAGTCTTAGGCTTCACTTTACCCTTTCCCTTCCATTTCATCTCATTTTATCCCTTTCTTTTGACTTAAAGGTATCATCTTTATTATACTTAAAATGTCCTATTTCCTTAGTAAATAGCCCTACTCCAGATTTAGAATCTCTATGATCAGATGTCAATTCTAATTCTTTAGTTCTAACTAATAACATCATCAACAATGATACTCTCTCTACCATATTCAATGGCGATTCTAAAGTCTTGATACTTAAAACGAAGAGAATTTAAAAGAGCAATATATTGTTTATCATTAGAGATTTTTTTGTCATAGGAGTCAAGGTCTTGAATTAATTTAGTAAACTTGTCTATGTTCTCTTCTAGACTCAAGGTGTTATCAAACCTAAAGTTATAAAAGAGTTTCAACAAATAACATTTATTAGGCATGTACTTATGTACAAACTTTCAAGTTTAGTCCACAATGCAGTAACAGTGGTGGTTTCACCCACCTTTGTTATTACATTATCAGACAAATGCAAGAAAATAGAGCTCCACACAATTTCATATAACTCAATTCTTCTATAAGCACTAATTTTTGCAAAAAAAAGTTTGGTTTAAAGGAGCAGCACATCTTTACTGAAGAAGTAAGGTCTTCAATTTCCGACCGTAGAGATTGAAGTTCCAACCCCAGTCCATATGTCTACTTCAAATTTATGTGTAACAGACATTTTAAAAACAAGTTTTTCTTTTTTTTTTTTCTTTTCAAAACTTCAGTGCAAAAAGTGTAAGAAAATTGGAATCAAGATACCAACAGATTAATATCACAGATATTCAAGAAGGTAAAAAATATCCACAAGTATAAAATTCAACCAAAAAAGTGCACAGAATGCAGAATAATGAAAATATACTTGGAATAAGCAAAATAAGGGGAAAATGAAATTCACATAGAAGTTGTCTAAGAGTTGAAGAGCCTATTAACCCTTTATCCCTCAGATTCTCAGGTCGGGTATGAGACCCTGAACAAAGATAATAAGGGAGACTCTATTACCTTAATGACTTAAGATGGACGAAAAATCACGCAATGGAAGAGGTGAGTATATCGTAAGTGAAACCCTATGTTTCACCTTGTTTACCAAAAGCGAATGAGAGGTTTCCAACCAGAAGATTTTCAGATTTGATGAAAAATAGCAGATAGCGAACAGAAAACCACCAGCAAGTTTTAGTTACTGGTATGAGAGAGACTCTGATACCACTTTTTAATGTTTTAGCCAGAATCACAAAGCTTAACCAAAATACCGAAACAAAATACCACAAGAACACAAGATTTTACCCCAATGGGTCCAGAGGTTCGACGACCGAATCTAATGCCTACATCCCTCGTTGAGCCTCCACAATCGTGGATTCAGACTCAAGAACTTTTATTGAACAATATCAATGAGTGTTACAAGATTAAAGCCGTTCACATACTCAAATCTCTCAGCCTAACCAACTCAATTCACAACATATATTAAAAATATGGTAATAAAAATCATACACCATTATAATATAACCATACAAAAATGAAAGATAGAAAGAATTGGAAGAAGACAACCCTTAGGTTTAGAGAATAAGAACTCGAAGAAGTGAATGAAAACCGGCCAAGAGAAGAATCCATAACGAGTCTCTAATCCTAAGAGACATCCATTTGCAATATATATGACCAGAAAATCAACCGTCCATATATCAACATGTGTAAGGCCACATATGAGATAAAAGGAAGAGTTGCAACTGGTAAAGAAATGCGACTTTAACAAAGTTTTTGTACATTATATTTTACACTACGTAACCCGTTTCTTCTTCAATTGTCCAACTCTCTTTTTTCACATCCAAGACATCTCAGTGAGATATATAGATAGGTATTTTGTTATTTATGATCTGTTTGTTAAAATTTTTGTGTTTAAAAACATGTTTTTATGTTTTCTAGGTGAAATATGTTATTGAAAAGCGGAAAGAGAAAATACGTGTAATTAAAAAGTGATTTGAGGAATCGTGTTTTTTAAAAACATGTTTTCCTTTGCCAAATAGAAGCTTAATTTCGTGACTATTTCCAAAGTTATCCCAGAAAAATCTATTAAAAGTCAAAATTCATGCATCATACTATGATTGTTGTTCGATCCCAATTTATTTCTTTGATTTTGATTTTTGATTTATTTCTTTAATTGGGGGCACGGTCCATGCTAATATTTAAGCCACTCTTCGGGGGCTAGGAGTGTAAAGAAAAGGGTTTTTTGTGGTTTTTTAAGTAGATGAATGGTTAAAAAGTGGAGAGAGAAAATGTGTAAGATTAGAAATTGATTCGGGGAATTGTGTACTTTAAAAATTGATTTAAAAAAAAACAAAAAAACAAAAAAATCTTCTTTACTAAACAGAGGCTAAAGCATTATTTAAAACAATGGTCAGTTAAATATTAAATTAAAGATTTTAAAAACGTAACGTTTCTTTTTCTGCTTTATATTTTACTACACAAAGATTAACAAGTGGAAAAGAAAAGTTGGGGTTGGCTACAAACATTGTCCTCCTTGATGTGAAAGACATGATTAAATACATATTACCCCACTTGAGGTACAATCCCTTGTAGGCATATCTTATCTATCTTTTAATAATCATGCCCATATCTCTTCAGTTTACCTATTATAACCTCCACATTTCATTCTTTCTAAAGAAAAACCACAAGAACTTGTAGGACAATTTGGTAAAAGAAATCCAATGAATAGGGACACTGCCCTAAACTAACGGCTACGGTATTGCACGAAGGGGTCGGTGATTTAACATCTGAGCTGTAATCTTTTTCAGTACCGACAACTTCTCAAATGTGAATTAAGGTTGGCAGACTAGAAAAAGTGCTGTTTGGCACTGGCTAACAAGTCCGTGTGGGTGCGGATCGGCTGCTAGATACCTTCCACTTGGCTACTTGCACGACCCAAAAATAAAATAAAATAAACAAAAGAAGTCTACTTTTACACTCTCTTTGTTAAGGTAGTCAAGTGATTAGCTTTTTCCATTTGGAAAAAGGTTGATTTCCCACCTTAGGAGCCTCTACAGTTCCTATCATAGAGATTTGTAGAGGATGTAAATTGCGAAATTTGTCTCAATAGAACAAGTTTGAGAACTTACTGTTTAACTGTGCATACAAGGAGCCTATCCATATTGATTCAAACTCCCATCCTGCAGATCTAAGCTCAGCTGAGTTTTTTCATTATCACATTTCAACCACTGAGTTATGCACTGAGGGATATGTCATGTAAGTTGTGAAAGAGTAATATAAAATCACCTTTTCCTAAGGTGGAGATTTGTTAAAGAATGATGACTCGAACTCTATTTGGTTCGGCACGAAAAGCTCGCGATACAAGACATGTTGTTAAACTAAAATTATAAAAAAATTGCAGTCTATATAATTTAGAGTTTCTAATTTGTTATAAGTAGAAGTAGTCTACACATCTCTTGTGTTCATATTTCATATAGTGAATATCTCCTCCTTTGTCAGTGAGTTTTTCTTCCTATTTTAGGGCTTTTCAGGTAAAACTAAATATGTATATTCTTTATTTTTGTTGCCTATTTATTTATGTTCATAAATAATATAACAGTTGTCAAATGCATGACCCCCCCCCCCCCCCCAGTTTGTTAATTATCATGTGTCTTGATGTGCAATGTATAATTTTTTTTTTTTTTTTTTTTTTTTCGGCAATGAAAAATAATAGGTTGAAATGACTATTTAATATTGACCTAGAAAAGAAAAGAAAATAAAAGAAAAGGATTGCATCCAGACTTAATCAATGATAAAAACTAAATAAGCTAATTTTTTTGACGTAACCTGGCCAGTAGGTTTTTTAGTATTTTGCTAAGCTCAAAAAGTTTACTGAAAAGTAAATAAGTTACTTATTTTCATAACCTAACATATGCTCTAAACCCAATGATATATATATATATATATATTATATATATATATATATATATATATATATATATATATATATATATATATGTATGTCTATCAACAAATGCGAAAAGATTGGTTAAGAATGGAAAAGTACATCACCTGCTAACACCTTCTTGAATCATATCTTCTTACTTTTGTTCCCACTTTTCTTCTAAAAATATAAGATGACTTCTTTTTACACCAATTTCTCAGTTTTATAATGACTGTTTTGTTTGTTTCATGGTTTTTTCCTTAAAAAAATCATCTTCTGTTCAATGCATTTAGTATAATACAAATTATGGTGCTGCATTTGAATAATGAGTAATAAATTGGACCCATTGCTACATGTGCATTTGCATTTGTCACAATTTCTTCATCCACTAGCAATGTGGATGCTAAAGGTGTTTGGTTATTTAAAGCAAATATAGTGCTATTTTCGTTAAAAATGGCAATAACAACATTTTGGTTGTCACGATAGTATTCTTGTTCGTGTTAACAATTTTTACTACGACGATCTCCTAATCTACATGTCAATGAGCACATAAGAGGGTGTGATGTACCCGACACACATGCCGGTGTGGCTGGTGTCCAAGGAAAGAGATCTATCACGCACCAACATTTTTTTAGTATGTCAACAAACGAGAAATATGTTAAGGCTTGTGATGTTAATAGGAGTAACTTAAACCCCTATTTTAATCTATGTTTCGATAATTAGTCGATGTGAGATTTATCTCTTGAGAAATTAAGAGTCTATTTGATGTAGGAAAAATTGGAAAAACTTTTGAATATGTATATATGGTTGAAAATTTGTTGAAAAATATATAATGTTGTCAGTGGCAGACGCAGACTTTTTACGGTATTGGGGGCACGATTTGTATTTTTGCCGACGGTTTGTACGGGGGCTCGGGAGCAGCGTCCCCAATTTTATTTTTTTTTTGGAAAAAGACCAAAAAATGAAAAGTACTTGAAATTTTATTACAATTATTCTCTACGCGTTTTCATACTTTGATAACTTTCCATAATTACATCATTGTCAATATTAAATACACATCCTTCTCAATATTTGTTACATCAAATTCAAGAGTGTCACTCATAACATTCCCAACATTATCCCCGACGTTGAGACATATCTTCAATTTTAACATCAGTTTCCTCACCAAGTTCATCAATCCTTTCATTTCTAACTTCATTTTCATTACTTTGCTTATTAGAAGAAAACGTAGATATTTACGCTTAAAATATTTTTTCAAAACTGATACAAACAAATAAATAATTGTAAACATATATTAGCCCTAAAATCTCAAATAATTCAATATAATTTTAGGGAATCAGGTAATGACTATGTTCAAGAATCAACTGATTTTTATAAATAAATTAAAAAGGTCGAATTTTTACTGTGGCACGTGTCCCGGCGGGCCCCTACGTGGGTCCGTCCCTGAATGTGGTGAATCACATAAAAATTTGTGGTTGAAAAATGAATTTGATGAAAAAGTTATTGAATTTTCCGTGAAACAAACAGGGCCTAAATATTTGTTTGGTGGTTGTATTAAAAAAGGTTGCAGCCTTCGTCCAATATCCTGGCCGTCAATTTAGTGGAAGTGTCCCTATTCGTTGGATTCCCTATTCTTTTGGAAAATCATGCTACAACTTCTTGTGGGTTTTCATGATGTACAAGAATGAAATGTGTAGGCTATAGTGGGTAAAATGATGAGATGCGACGACATAGGATTGTACATCAGGCACACAATACGGACATAAATACTTGTAATGAAAATCAAATTATTTCGTTTTAGGCACTGATAAATTGGAGTCTCCTTGTTATTTGTTTTTTCCATCCTCATTTGTAAGAAAATTATAGAATATCTTGACTTGAGATTTGTAAACTATTTCTAATCTTTCCTAATATATCAAAGATTTCAGTTCGAGCCATTTTATTTAGGGCCCATTTGACAAGATAGAAGTCAAAAGTTCACTTAAAACATTCTCTATTACCATTGATATTTATCATAAGGAATCCTAAGGTGAATCGCGCAAATTCCCAACAAAGTTTATTTGAGTATTTTGAGCAATGAAAAATACCACTAGAAACTAACTGTGTTGTGAGCTAAAATTAAACCACTAGAAACCAAAGGTCATATTCTCTTTGCTGTTTTGAGGTCGTTTTCTATTTTTATTTTCGAAAACGCTAAAAATGAATTCTCTTTACCATTTTCGAAAATGCATTTTGAAAAAAAAAAAAAAAAAAAATTGTACACAAACCGCCCAAAACCCAAGTTTTGGGCGTTTTGTGTGTTTTGTGTGTATTTTGACAAAAAATATCTAAAACGCGAAAAACGCGTTTTGAGATTTTTTTTTTTTTTTTTTTTTTTTTTTTTTGTGTAAAGGATTATCTTAATTTGGAACTAATCTTAATATAAAGTTTTTATTTTTTTATTATTTTTTTTATAATTATCCTAACTTAGAACTGAGTCTAAATAAAGATTTTTTTTTTTGGAGAATTATCCTAACTTGGAACTAAACTTAAATAAAGTTTTATTGAATTCAATATCAACATTACCAGAAAAAAAAATTAAGTGAAACTTCTTGTTATATTTCAAAAAATGTCTTGATAAATGGACTCTGGTGGTTTTGAAAGAACTTACATTTTCTGGATTTTAATAAAACTAGAGTTTTCTCAAATCCCGAACATGACCAAGTTATGTTAATATAGACTCTTAATACTCACATTAGTGTGTTGCATGTAACCATGTTTTCAGTGTATTGTGAAAGAAAATTTGAGTTTGAGTCAGTAGTATTTTGCAAGCAAATTAATTAAAAATAGTTTAAGTAGTATTCTGCAAAATTTCAAACAGAACGTGTTTTTTCAGCTTTTCATTTTCAAAAACAGTTTTCATAAATGACAAACTAAACACGTTTTCAGCAAATTTGAAAACAAAAATGAAAACACAAAACACAAAACACAAAACATTTTCGAAAATGAAAATACAAAATAAACTACAAACAGAACGCCACCTAACTGTGTTGTGAGCTAAAATTAAACGACATACATCTTATGATGTTGCGCTCTCAATGTTTTAAGTACAAAACTGCTAGTAATTTACTTAATCCTGCACACCGAAATTTAAAATAAAATGAGGATTTTCTTTGTGTTTAGCTACAAATCTTGAAAAGAACATTACCTTTTGGATGTTCTTACAAACCAACTTGAGAATCTTGATTTTCAATTTATTTGCACACTACAACTGTCTAATTGTTATTAAACCCAATTGTATATTAATAGATGTTAAAGTAGGCTTGATCCATTACTTAAGCATGATCTGATCAATGTGCTTTATTTAATCTAATTAATTAAATATGAGACATAAGTTAATTAATATAATTAATTAACTCGAGCATATTAATAATTAACTTAATTAATTAATTTTACAAATGTTAAACACTTGTTAATTAATTAATTAATTTTAATTACATTCTTCTAGTTCTTCCATTATGTATGACCCATTAGGTTATCTTCTCAACCACTATGTCGATCGACGTGAATTCTTATTTTGATCTAATCAAAATAAGATTAAGGCTCTGTTCGGTAGCTCAAGTGGTTTATAATTTTGATTTATTTGTGTTTTCTAAGTAAAATATGTAGTTAAAAGTGGATAGAGTGTGAATAAAAAGTTATTTGGGAAATTGTGTAATTTATAAATTTGATTATATTAATCATTAATTCTCCCGATTAATTATTCATATTCATTGTCCCAGATTGACATCTTGTAATTTGTCAGGGCAATACACGTGACAAAAATATCACGTGGTGTAAAAAATCCAAACATATTCATTTATCATGAAACTATGTACATTTCTTCAATTTGATTCGATCAATTACAAGATATAGAAGTGTGTCAGTTTCGATTATTGATCATATCTTTTATTTTGCTCTTAAGTCAATAAACGTCGAAACTATTTTTGACTTGGGAATTCACCTTGATCAAGAATTTTGATATCGACTTAACCAAATAAAATGTAGATCATAATCTCTTACTTCAAGAGTGACGAATCATATATTGATCATTCACAACTTTCATATGATTCTTAACATAACCGAACGACATCGTATTAAAACCTCTTTGTAGAGAACCATCCAACATCACCAAAGTATGACCGTCCTCATATAAGTACTATGATGAATTCAATTTAAAAGATCAATTCCACTAACGTTAGAGATTAACCAATGACGCTCAGATAGTTATCCATGTGGAATATTTGCTGTGAGTCTCCAATGTTTTTTTTCTCTTAATAAAATATCCACATCTTCATTTAAATGTCTCTACATCTTAACTTCTGGGTTCATCTACTCACTTCTAAAATTAGAGATGAAACACGTGTAGGTGTAGGTGTATCCGTATCTTGATATTACTTTATGACTAATGATAATTTAAGATTCAATTATATATAACTTATATATATATATATATCACAATCACAATTCATTGTGATTAAAAATTTATCTAGTTTTGCATCTACGGACTTTGTTGATTTAATTGATTTTTAAAAATGATAATATTAATATTAATCAACTAAAAAACAAATCTTTCATCTATCTAAAATGCATTAAATATATTAATAAGTGTTTGGACAAATAATTGGACATGGAGTAGATTGGACATAGAGTATAACACTTACAAACTCCCACTTGCACTAGATCCAATCACCTATATATTTTATACCATAAGGGTCTACATGAAGTTCATGTTTATGTTGTGGCAACGACTTCATCAATGGATATGCAATATTATCATTCGTGGGAACCCGTTCTATCTTCATGTCACTCCTTTGTATTACCTCACTTATGAGATGATTCGTCTCAGCACGTGTTTGGATCGTTGATGAGACATTGGTTCCTTCACTTGAAAGATAGCTTCATTGTCGTTACAGACAGCTTCTTTGTGGCTTCTGAAGTAGCAATGTACTCGACTTTTGTTGGGACGTTAATTTTCTTCTCTATCTAATTAGAGATCTATAGGGACGACACCTATAGGGAGGACATGAAAGTCGTCTCTATAAATTACTCTATCGGGACGATTAAGAAATGTCGTCCTTATAAATTATTGGACCAACAACAAGGACACATGTCGTCCTAAAACAAACATATAGTCTCTATAGGTGCAGAATATATAGAGACGACTTACTTTGTCGTCTCAATAGATGTCCCACTTATAAGGACGATAACAAATGTCGTCTCTAATTAGATAGAGACGACAATTAGCGTCCCAACAAACTAAAAAATCGTCCTTGTAGTACTAAAAAATAGAGCCAATATTCCTTGCTTTTTTTAATTTATTGGGATGACATAGAATGTCGTCCTTGCAGGTGCTAAGAAAATGACGCCATTGTTTCCCGCATATTTTTGTATTGGGACGAATAATAGTTGTCCCAATATGGTAAACGGACATTGCAGGGAATATTCGCGCCAATTTATTGCAATGGGGATGACATTTGTACCCTATAGAGACGACATAGTGTCGTCCCTATAGATCCAAACTACAAATTCAGGCCAGAAACAGATTTTGCGTTTATTTGAAGTGTTAAACCTTAATTTCCACCAATTTCAAATTTCAATATCGAAACTCTCTTGATCGATTGTAGTCTCCTATTCCGAAGGCCTTGCTCGCTGACTTCAAAAGATCCCTGGTCAGTAAAAAATTAGGTATTTTACCGTACATATTTAAGCTTTTAGTTTTATAATTTCTTTTTTTATTTGCACAATACATTTCATTTTCATAAAACTTAGAATGTCGTTTGAAGATTAGATTGTTAAGCACACACGTCCTCATTTTGGGCTGTTTGATGTTTACAAACTAATCTTTGAATTGTCCAGTTTGGACAGTTTGACATTGATTTGAATGTTACGAGTTGTGTTATAATATATTTGATTGCCTATTGCGCATGATTTTTGGTATTGCCTCCATTTTATTCTCCGGGTGTGGACTATGTTTAACATGATGATGCAATTGGTAGATGATGTGGAGTCTCACATATTTCGTCATGGTTTTTATGAGAACTATGATAGGTGGATTTATCATGGAGAAAATGAGGAAAGGTCTTCGAACACGCAAGAACGTAACAAAGGGCTTGTTATAGAAGATGACATGGTTGATGTTCTTAACAACATGATCGGGGATGACTCAACTGCTGCAACTTCTGATGTGGGTTACAACGCTTTGTTTGATGCTCTACATTCAGAGTTGTATCCAGGAGTATCGTCTTTCTCATCCCTAAATTTTTTGATTAAGCTGATGCATTTGAAGGTGGTCAATAAGTGGACAAATAAATCTGTAGATGGGCTATTGAAGTTGCTGAAGTTGGCATTTCCCAAAATCAATCTCGTCGACTCTCACTGCGAAGCTAAAAAACTAATTTCGAAGTTCGGATTGGAGTATGAATCTATTCATGTTTGCAGGAATAATTGTGCATTATTTTGGAAGGAGAATGTTGATAAGGAAATTTGTCCAATCTGCTATGAAAGTCGTTGGACACATAAAGCTGGAAAATCCTCTGGGAAGAATGTCCCGCATAAAGTATTACATTATTTTCTATTTACCCTAGACTGAAGTGTTTGTTTGCAACAACACGTACTGTAAGACTAATGAGATGGCATAACACATGTCGCTCGAGGGATGAGGACGATATGGGTCATCCTGTTGATGGAATAGCTTGGCATGACTTTTGACAAAAATTACCCTGATTTTGCTTGTGAGATACGAAATGTTCGGCTAGGTCAATCATCAGATGGTTTTAATCCTTTTGGTAATATGAGTCAGTCTTACAGCATGTGGCCTATGGTTTTGGCAACTTATAACCTACCACCTTAGATGTGTGTGAAAGTAGAAAACTTAATGTTAACTCTTTTGATCCTAGGTCCCCAATTACCAGGCAAAGATATGGATGTATTTTTACGGCCATTAGTGGATGAATTGAAGGAACTATGGACAGTTGGTATTGAAACACGTGACACATCAAGTAATAACAGTATATTCAGAATACGAGTAGCGTTGTTGTGGACAGTTAGTGATTTTCCTGCTCGGAATAGCTTATCAGGGTGGAGCGGTCAGGATTATGCTGCATGTCCAACTTGCAACGAGGAGACACCGTCGACGTGTTTCATTGGTAAAACATCTTATGTGGGTCATCGACGTTTCTTACCAAGTACTCATCATTGGTGAAATGATCGTACCTTCAATGGAAAATCAGAGAGAAAAAGGCCACCGCCTAAATTGACTACTGCGGATATCCTTCAACAACTTAGTCTTGTCATAAGTAGAACACCGGGAAAACACCCTAACTATGGGAATGCTAAAAGAAAGCGGGATAAAGATTAGCTAAACTTGAGGAAGAAGAGTATTTTCTATGAATTGCCCTATTGATCGACAAATGAGTTTAAAACACAATCTCGATGTTATGCATGTGGAAAAGATTGTTTGTGATAGCTTGCTAGGTACATTTTTGAGTGATCCGCATAAATCTAAAGATACAGACAAAGCGAGACATGATTTGATGAAATTAAATATCAGACTAGAGCTGCACTTATATGAAGATAGGGGAAGATTGATGAAGCTTGCAGCGGAGTATACATTTGTTGATACAGACCGACGAAAGTTTTGCAATTTTGTACATTCAGTCAAATTTCCCGATGGTTTTGCATCGAATCTAAGGAAGAACATTGCACCAAATGGAAGCTGAATAATTGGTTTGAAGTCACATGATTTCCATGTCCTCATATAAAGATTGTTTCCCGTCGGATGTCGAGCATTTCTGAACAAGACAATTTCATCAACTATTATTGAACTTTGTACGTTTTTCAAAAACTGTGCGTGAGGTCGATAAAGGATAGCAACATGGTTAATGCTCAACAACATCTCATATTCATATTGTGCAAGCTTGAACGAATCTTTCCACCGGAATTTTTTGACATTATGATTCACCTTGTGATGCATTTTCCTGAAGAGGCAATTCTTGGTGGGCCAGTTTACATGAGGTGGATGTATCCTTTCGAGAGATATCTTAAGAAACTAAAGGACTACGTGCGAAATCAAGCAAAGCCTGAGGGTTCTATAGCTGAGGGATATGTTGTTGAGGAAGCATTAATTTTTTGTTCACGGTATTTTGATGATGTCGAGCCATGATTCAACCGACCAGAGAGGAATGACAATGTCTTTGTTCCCAAGAAGCAGTTATCCATCTTTGAATCACAATGTCATGCTATAGGAAAGAAAATTTTATTTTTTCTCGACAGTGATGTTTAAACTCAAGCTGAGTTTTATATACTCAACAACTGTACTGAAATTGAAACGTACTTGAAGTGAGTGCATACGTATCTTTGTGTATCTTCTTTATTAAATATTTCATTATTATAACAATTGCTCAATGTAAAATTTACTTCAACAGTGAACACAAGCATTTGTTACAGACCCGTGGAGTTGCCAATGTTAACCAGTTGCATAGACTTGAATTTCCTGGTTGGTTTCACACAAAGGTAAAACAATAATTATTGTTTCCATTTATATGTAGGTCAACTTTTGACTAGTTAATGACATTATATCTAATTAATGCAGACTTATGCTCTACATCGGGCAAACCCTGATGAAGTGTCTCAATAATAACTATCTTTGGCATCTCGGACGAATGATGTTGTGCATTCTTACCCAACATGTACCGTTAATGGTGTTTGATTTCTAACTTATGCTCGTGATATCATACGTAAAACACAAAATAGCGGTGTAAGTGTACCAGGGATCGGTGATGAAATATTTTATGGTCAACTTCATGAGATATTGGAGCTTTCATACATAAATGGTTTCTCAGTTGTTTTGTTTTGGTGTAAATGGTTCAAGTGTGATGGAAAAAGGAAAGTCATAGAAAACAACATCACAAGTATTGACACCAGTCTCGAGGCTTACAAAGATGATCAATTCATACTTGCTTCACAAGTGAGGCAAGTGTTCTACATTGAAGACCCGTCACGTAGTCACAACTGGCGTGTGGTTCAAGAAGTCAATCATCGGACTACGTGGGATATGCCAAAAGCAGTATTGACAGAGAAAGATTTGCTGCATGATGATATCTCATCCCATTTCTCGTTGTTTGTTGATCTTGGTAATTTGGAACACATTTCTTTGCACCGGGTCGATGGTGATGCCATTCAGTTGGATCGTTCTGATAACAGAGCATCATCGCCCAATGTTACCAGAGATGAAGCTTATTTCATTGTTAATGAGGCTGAGGATTGTGAGGATGAGGTTGATGATGATGATGATGATGGAGATGAGGTTGAGGCATATGACACAGAGACAGATTGTGATAGTGTCGAATACGGGGATGATGCCGATAGAAACAATGTTAGCAACTTCGAGTGAACAAATAAAACCATGTAATCTTGTACTCGTTATTATTAATATTACCTAATTTATTTATCACAAATTTTGTCATTATCTAATTTTGTTATCTGCAATATCTCTAAAGTGTGGATGAGTGATCATTTTTTGATTTTTTATTTTATCCTCACATTATTTTCTTTTTCTCAATAATACCCTTATTTCATTTATTGAAATTTATTTTACATTTATCGAAATTGGTTATTTAATTAATATTAATTTCATGATGTTACTTTTTAATTTACTTTTAGAATATTGTCCCATCAAATTCCATTTCCGCAATAACTCAATTGAAAAATTCAAAGAACATGTGTATGATTTTAATGAATTTTTACTACTTTTAATTCAAACAATTATGTTTTAATTACCAATAAATATAGACTCCTTTTTCTGATAAAAAAAAAAAAGACACTTTTATAAACACATTCTTTTAATTGATGACATGGCAATTTATATTGACAAAATTTCCCTAAAATCTTATTTATTTTCTTTCTTCTTTAAATTTTTTAATGTCGATAAATAAAATATTTTTTTTGTTGATTTCATCTTATATTAATGATATTTTCATAATGAGTACCATATTAATATATCAGTTTTACTATTTTAAAAATATATATTTATTGTATTCTTAAACTTAGTTAAAAATTACAATCATGTTACAGAAATCGAAATTTTGATATAAAGTTTTACACCTATACACATATCAATCATCTATTTTGTACTCATCACATCATCATCAAAATCATCAGGTCACAACAATTTGGTCATCCAAGATGGCATCATTGGGTGGCAAAGTAGCATTTTCCTGAAAACTAACATAATCATTGTAGCAAAAGTTAATGATTAATTTTAACATGTATATATGTCACTTAACATTTAATTTTTTATCCATGTGACTAAGCCTCCGTTTGTTAAATTTTTTTTGTTTAAACACATGTTTTTTTATATTTTCTAGGTAAAATGTGTGGTTGAAAAATGGAGAGAAAAAATTTATATGGTTAAAAAGTGATTTGAAAAAATATGTTTGTCAAATGGTACCTAATTAAATTTAGCTACTCTATTGTTGAGGCTAAGCAAATAAATCACATAAAAAAATTGAAACTCGCGCTCTTAGTTCGTGTTAAATTATATGGGGACAGCTGTATTCATCCCTTTTGATTGAAAATCTGTACAAAATAAAAATCAAACCCTATTATACACGCAATCTCACTGTCATCTCCCTCTCCACACAACACATACGACACCTTCTCCATCACACTGTCACCCCCAAATCGGAACAAATAATTTGAGATCAAAGGGTTCCTTCAAGTGCAAGAGAAGGTTAGTGAGCTCAATTTTGTGGTTTTGATTTTCGTCCCTTGAGCCCAAAATTGATTTTTTGAGTTTCATCTTACCTTGGTAGAAGCTGCCAGGAAGGTACAAAACCTATATGATACGTTCCTTATTTTATATTTGTTGAAACAATTTCAGTCTATGGTGGTTCTAGCATTTGGGCCAGAAAGTGCAATATGCATTTGGTCTTGAAACAATTTCATGTCTTTGGTCGTTGAAACAATATCTTATGCTTCACTTTCTGCCCCAAATACTTGATTGGAGAAATTAAATAATGAGTTTTGCCTAATTACTCGTTGTGTTAGTTTAAGAAAATTCATTTATCATTTTGGTTGTCTACTCTAACCTTGGTGTCAAAAGTTAGTTAGAATTGTGAAATTAATTGTTTGAAACTTGAACCTTCTTCATATTGAACTCGAAAAACTGAGGCCCCATTCTCTTTGCTGTTTTCAGTCCGTTTTGAGTTTTCGATTTTTGGAAATATCGAAAACGTGTTCACTTTGCTCATTTTCTGAAACGCGTTTTTCAAAACACCAAAAAAAATACAAAGGAAACTCAAAACAAGTTTATAGCGTTTTAGATATTTTGTGTTAAAAAGTCCAAAACGACCAAAACGCGGTTTTGAATTTTTTTTTTTGTAAATGTGAGACACTTCCTTCAATTGAAGTTCTTATATTATTTTGCCATTATATATAGTTCCATGTTAAGATTTTTTTTTTATTTTTTTATTTTTTATTATTATTATATTTTTAAATGTAAGACACTTCCTTCACTTGAAATTCTTATATTATTTTATCATTATATATAGATCTATGTTATGATTTTTTTTTTTTTTTTTTACTTCCTTCACTTGAAATTCTTATGTTATTTTGTCATTATATATAGATCCATGTTAAGATTTTTTTTTTTTTTGTAAATTATTTATTTATTTATTAATTTTGTAAAAATGAGACACTTCATTCACTTGAAGTTCTTATGTTATTTTGCCATTATATATAGATCCATTTTAAGATTTTTTTTTTGTAAATTTTTTTATATTTTTAATTTTTTTTTTTTATTTTGTAAAAGGGAGACAATTCCTTCACTTGAAGTTAGGGGTGTCAAACGGACTGGACAGTTCGAGAGTTCGGCTCGGCTCGATTCGTTAAAAGTTCGGCTCGGCCCGTTAAAAACGGACTTGGACCGAACTAAAAATTTGATTGTTGGACAGTTCGGGTTCGGCTCGTGAAGTTCTTGGACTAGTTCGCGGACTATCAAAATGGACCGAAAACGGGCCGACCAAGGACCGGCCCGTGTTCGGCCCGTCAGGCCCATGTTCACGGGCCGAAAAGGGCCGGCCCGTTCCGGCCCATGAGGGCCTCAAACGGTCTTGTGTCTGTTTGAGCCCTCAAACGGTCACAAGACCGTTGAGGACGGTCACAAGACTGTTTGGAACCCCTTTAACATGCACAGATTTAGAAAAATGTTTATGTGAAATGTACGAGATCAATGCCCAAAGGTCGGGTAAAAATGTTAGAAGAACTGCTCCCACCCCTAATGTGATACAAAATCAAGACAGTGATTTACTTTCCTACTTTATGACTATGAAGGGAACTTCTACTTCTAGTACACTTCCAGTGGTTCTAGTTCTTCTAGTACATATAGTTCAGATGAAATTCCAGGAGAGTTAACTAGGTATTTCTCACATGACCTTCTTAGTATGTTAGACGAGGACGAAAGAAATAATTTTGACATTCTTAAGTGGTGGAGACAAAACGAGTGTCAATACCCGGTTGTTTCTATGATTGCACGAGATCTACTAGCACCTCCGGTATCAACTGTAGCATCGGAGGCTGCTTTTAGTGCAGGTGGTAGAGTGTTATCTGAATATAGGTCAAGGCTTAAAGAAGACATACTGGAGGCCTTAATGTGTTTAAAGGATTGGCAGTTTGCGGAGAAAATGAAACAAGATAGGATATGTGAAATTCTTGCCGAAGAATTCGGAGAACAATCGTATTGGTGAGTAAATTTTTTCTTTTTCTGTATTTTCAATTGTTTCATTTGTTTCTTTCAAATAAAAAAATTGTACAAGTAACATTTTGTTCGTGTACAATTTTAACTCCGCCTACAATAATTTGAATGTAGCCAGTCCCAAGTCCGGATTAAAGGAAGAGGGTTTTTTAATGTTCAATTATTTAGCCGTAACCGTTAGGAAAAAAAAAGGGCCGGACGGGCCGGCTCGTCGGCCATATAACAATAAAAGTTAAATTTATTTAAATTGTCGCTATGACTTCACCCAATGAGACCGTGTTCGTCTAGCCATATAAATTATTTCAAGAAATAGATTTAAATCCATTTAAATTCTTGAGTCCGAGTTGCGATGGCAAGTTGTCCCAAAATTTTTTGTCTTCATCTTGAAATTATATTTATTTCAAATTCGATATTTCTGAGTCTAAACTATTGATCATATTTAACATAAATTTCATCCAATAACCAAATTCTGTTGTTGTTATTATTATTATTACTAAATTCTCAATCAAGAGCTTTTTTTTTTTTTAATTTCCAGCCAAATCAAGACTCCCCTACTACTACTGTTCATATTCCATTACAAAATTAGAGATTAATTAAGATCATAAACGTTTCAGCAACCTTTGAATCAGAAATGATGGCCAGACACGTTCCTCACATCACAAACGCCACCATCAATTCCCAATTTCAGTTACAATCCTTCAGCTCCCCAAGTGCTCACTATAAACCAGTCCCAATCCCCATTTTCACGTCCCTCACGCAGACACTGCCTATTTGGGTAAGAATTTTTCTTATCTCAATCCGTTGAGTTCACCAACCACTCCAAAGTTCACACCAGCCAACATCCAAATCGAACTCCATCGTCACCTTCCAACCAATTCAACCTCGAACCACAGCAACCCGGACGCCAACACCACCACACCATCAAAACCAATCACCACTGCCCAATTTCGGAATCCCCCAAAAATGACACCAAAAAACTGAAAAAGCAAAGAATAAATTTGACCGAGCACTCACCTTGAGCCGCCAACCTTCATGGTCGGATTTATCGCCGAAAGGGTGGTCGGAAATCGAAATTCCCAATTTCGAACCCAAGCTTTTGTTTACCTCGGATTCTTGTACAAAAAAAAAAAAAAAACACCAAACTCTTCACCCCGGGCGCCGCCATGTCGACGGCGCCACCACCACCGGTCAAGCCCGGCGCAACAACGCCGGGCAGTAGGAAGGAGAGATGGCGGATCGCCATCTCTCGTCTCTCACTTCCTCTCTGAATTTCGAATGGGAAAGAGAAAAGAGATAAACTTTTTTATATTTTGTTTATTTGTGGAAATTTCCCTTTAGTCCCAACTTTTAAAATCTATCAATCTTGACCCCAAGTTTTTAAAAGCTATTATCTAAGCCCTATAGTTTTTAAACATTTCGAGTCAGCTCCTTTTATTTCTGAAAATTTTAATTAAGTCCCAAGCCTTTTAAAATTTAATTATGTTAAATTCTCAAATTAGCCCCCAATCTTTTATTTTATTTTAAATACTCAATTTTCCAAAATTTCTAATTCAAAATTTATCTTTTTTTGGCAAGACGACGCGAACGGACGATTAGAGACTTGAAGTTTTTCCCGCTCGATATATATACTCGTTAAGCTTTGAGGTAGACTCATACTCAATAATTTATTTAACTATGATTTGCATGTGAATCTGGAATTATGTAAATCATATATGATGTTATGTTCATGTGATTAACCATGAGGGGTAAGACGGGCAAATGATCTCCCGAAAATGGTGTATAAAGAAGAAATGTTATATGCGCTATAACTTCCATGCATAGTTGCATGTTGAATTAAGACAAGACAAGGCTACTTTCCG
Source organism: Ligustrum vulgare (assembly GCA_963555705.1). Taxonomy (NCBI): domain Eukaryota; kingdom Viridiplantae; phylum Streptophyta; class Magnoliopsida; order Lamiales; family Oleaceae; genus Ligustrum; species Ligustrum vulgare. The sequence continues at coordinate 22,376,395 of OY743177.1, read as the reverse complement.
CACTTATGTGAATATGCGATATGTTATGATGTTATGAGAAAAATATGTTAGCATGATTACATGTTTATGTGCAATTTATGGATTAAGTGAATTATTCGGTTATGAGTTTACTGAGTATTTCTTAGATATACTCACCCCGTTATTAACAATTTTTGCAGACTTCGGAAGCGGTGGCGAGTGATGGACACAAGTGGCAAAGAAATAATTAAATGTTATTTTAAATATTAAAATTTTCGTTTATTTTAAGTCGAACTTTATTTTTGTGCCGACTATGAAGGATTTGAATTTTATTTCTATGAATGATTGGAATAATATTTTATGCAAAATTTAAAATTTCAATTATTTTCGCTAAATGAATATATATATATATATATTTTTTTTTTGAAATTGAGTTTGAGACGATGAAGTGGCGTTTCGAGTATTTAGAACTCGGGGCGTTACATTTTTATTTTTTATTATTATTATTATTATTATTATTATTATTATTATTATTATTATTATTATTATTTTTGTAAATGTGAGACACTTCCTTCACTTGAAGTTTTTATATTATTTTGACATTATATATAGATCCATGTTAAGATTTTGTTGGTATGGGATTAAATTTTTTTTTAGCTGAAACAATATTAATGATGAATTTATTGACATAGAAAACTAACTGATTTATTAACATTAAAATTAATGTAATTCAACAAATCAACCATTTTTTTCATATAAAATATCACAAAATAAATATATCAAAAAATTACAAAGTAAACGCATTTTTCAGTTTTCTATTTTTGAAAACAGTTTTACAAAATTACAAAGAGAATGTGTTTTCAGCAATCCCAAAACAAAAACCAAAATCCAAAATTCAAAACAAAATCCAAAACTCAAAATCCAAAATCGAAACATAAAGAGAACGGCCCCTTAGTGTTGTGAAACTAGCCTTTTATTTAGCCTAAAAAAGGGCAGTACTTAGTCGAGAATGGCAACCTCGTTTTGGCATCTTCAGTGATTCCTTTCGTTTCGATTAATCTTGTATTTTTTCTTTGTGAAATTCTTAGTTTATCTCATTTAGAAAATAATAATAATAATAATAATAATAATAATAATTATTATTATTATTATTATTATTATTATTATTATTATTATTATTATTATTATTATTATTATTTTGACTAAGTTTTAGTGAAGAAAGTAACTTCTTTGTCTACAAAGATATTTGGATAATTAAGTAATTCCTTAATTTAGGTGGAAAAGTTACTTTTTAGAAATGGCAGGGAGTTGTGCTGGCCCATCACTAAAATTTCTCATAATCACCGTGTTAGCATCTAATTTTCTACATTTCTTGGATCCTTCTTGTTGATTTATCTTTATTGATTTACTTTTTTAATAATACCTAAATCTTTTCCACTACAATGCCTGTTTAAATATTTTAGCATTAAAGCTTATTATCAAACGTTTTGGGCATGCATACCTTAGCATACATGAGAAATTAGTATGTCAGTAATCATGTAACAAGACCAAAATCTTTGGTAAGTTTTTATCAATCACCAAAAAAACAAGTGCTTTGCAGTTAAGGATATGCATATAGTAGTTGATTTATATACACGTGTTGCCAGGATATGAACATGATACTATAATGTATTGACAAATTTGTTTCAAATAGCTATTGGATCTTATCTTGATCAATGTTATCTTGATCAATGTGCAGGAGGGGAAAAAGCTTCTTGTTCCTTTTTCTTTAATTCATGTTGGGGATTTGGATCTTCCTAGTGATAGGAAAGAAAACTATCCCATGTTTATTTTAAGTTTTAGGGTTGAGAAAATTGAGCTTAAATGTTATTGCAAAAAAAGTTGTAGATCTTAAGGAAAGTGGAATTGATCTCCAAATCATGGAGGGGATGGTGGTGACAAGCCTCCACAATGGCATGCAAACCAGCTACATGAGGACTGCCAAACTGGTAGGATAATTTTTTTTATAGAACTTATTGTGCATATGAATTATTTCTCATATTAAACTATATATTTATTTTTAATTGGTAGCTCCTCCAGCTAAGAGACGGGGACCTTCCCGATCACTCAATCTAGTAAAATTGTTCCAGTCTAATGGGAGCAAACCCCTCTCCATCGACTTTGATACAAAAGAGGGGACTTATGTTCCCATAGGAGACAACCAAAAATATGTTTCGAGGGTTGTGGGGACTCATGTAAGACAATTTGTGCACCCTTACTTCGACAAGTGGGCGAATGTTCCCGAGGAACAAAAAACTCGGGCCATAGGCTGTGTATACGTAAGTGAATTAGTTGTTATTTTATACCTTCAGTAATTTTAATAAAGCCTAATGTGAATGACTTAAATAATATTGATCTTCTGTAGGAATTCTTTGACATCAATCCGAGGCATTATTCCAAAGCTGATTACAAGATAATTGTTGATGGTATCGATGATATGGCAGCTAGACGATATCGTCAGTACAAGGGCAATGTGAATGCACACATTAGGGGAAAAAGTACTCACATACCTTACCTAGGCATGCCAAAACATCTCGTCGGCTCGGGTAGCTTGAGCTCTGCTCGTTAAAAGCTCAGGCTAAGCTCGGCTCGAGATTCGTAGGACCGAGCCGAAGCTCGAGCCAAGCCCGAAAATGCTCAGTGGGCTTGAGTCGGGGCCAACCCGTGTGGCCCTCCGAGCCACATTGACCGGCCCGATAACACGGGCCAATGTGTCTCATGTGTCTGCCTACAATTTGCAGGCAACTGTTGGCAGCTAGGCTGCCTACAACGTTGTGACTCTGTACTGTATATTGATTTGCATTTGCACGATACAGATTTTTTTTTTTCAAAATTTGAAATTTTTTGGTTTTCCCACGTTTTTTTTTTCTATAAATAGGTTTTATTTTGTTTGTAAATTCACAAGTTAATTCACAGTTCGCTTACAAGTTACAAGTTTTTTCATTTTGTCATAATCCTCATTTGTTTGCTATAATTTCTATTCAATTCTCTATTTCTCTATATTCTTCAATTCTTGTGATAATATTTTTCTTGGTTTCAACTTTCAAATTTGTAACTACAGTCCACACTACATATGGAGTTTAACAGCGATGAAGTTAACCAATTCAGGGGTAGTTATAGCACTCCCTCTCATATCGATGCCTCCGAAAATGCTCCCATTGACTTGGATTGCTGGCAATATATGACAAGAAAAAAATTGGTGTTGAAAATGGAGTTGATATATGGAAAGTGTGTTGCAATTACTGTGGTAAGGAAATGAGCTGGAAGCTCGGGTCAAGCACGTCACATTTGAACCGGCACATAGCAAGGACGTGTAACGGGAAACCAGTTGTTGACCCAACACAGTCCCAGCTTGTTTTTGGTGGTTCTGGACCTTCTGGTTCTAATCTTTCAACCTTTGTGTATTCGCAAGAAATATTTTGCGAAGGTATGCTGCATATGTGGCAGCCGCTGAGATGTCACTTTCCTTAATTGACTCTATTAACTTCACTCGACTTGTGCAGAATTATCTTCAACCCAGGTATACTCCAGAAATACACTTCGTGCAGATACCGTAAAATTATATAACAAAAGGAAAGAAACTACCATTAAATCCTTAAAAACATACGATACAGTTATTTCGTTTACATCTGATTTATGGACCGGTTGTAACAAAAAATGTTCTATTGATGCCACAACTCATTACATTGACAATCTTTAGATTTTACACAAAAATTATTGCATTTAGATTAGTGGAATATCCTCATAATGCCGCTAACATATATTTAGATTTAAAAGGGATTATACAAGAATTTAGTATGCAAGATATGATTCGTAGTTTTACTTTTGATAATGCTAGCGTTAATAAGGTTGTTATTGATAAAATTATTTTTGATTTTAACCCTGCATTTTATAGTTTATTTTTTCACCAACATTGTGTTTGTCCATTACCAACTTAATTGTTAAAAGTGCTTTAAAACATATTAAAAAATCCTTAAATAAAATTAGACAAGAGATAAATTTCATAAATATACCACCATCAAGAAAACAAGCCTTTAATAGTTTGTGTGCGGAGTATAGTTTAGAAGAACATTCATTTGCTATAGATGTATCACATAGATGGAACTCTACATACCTTATGTTACACTCATGTGAAAACTATGATAAAATTATTTCAATATATTATAAAGGTAGACATACATATGGATCTGATCATAATTTAGAAGATTGGGAATGAGAAATTGCATTCTGTGTAAAAAGATTTTTAAAAGTCTTTTATGATGCCACAAATGCATGCAGTGGTGTTTATTACCCAACATCTTCACTTGTTTTACAACAATTTTTTCATATTGCACAAACATTCAATCAATATAGGAATTTTCCAATTTTTAATGATGTAGTCTGCTCTATGGAGACAAAGTTTTGCAAATACTAGGAAGAATTACCTTCTTTATTTGTTTTAGTCTCGGTGATGGATCCTCGACTAAATATAATGGGCACTAAGGCTATTATAAAGGGAATTTCACAAAATTTAAATATAGAATTATTACATGTTAATACGGAATCTTTATTATGTAAAATGTACAATTATTATACTGCAAAAAAAGATCAATGCAGTTCTAGTTCCCAAACTAATGTTTCCCAAAGTACTCCAATGCATTCTAATTCTTTATGGGACTTTATTAACACAAATGCAAGTGCTCTCTCAATTAGTTCCAATGGAAACACATCTAGATTGATAGGTGGTACAAACTTTGAAATTCCATCTGAGTTTGCTAGGTACATGTGTGTGGACGTTCGCAGTGTTTTAACACCACAAGAATTAGAGAATTTTGATGTTCTAACTTGGTGGAGGTGTAATGAAAGGTAATATCCAATTGTAGCAAAAATTGCACGTGATTTACTAATACCTCCAGTGTCCACCGTGGCATCGGAGGCTGCATTTAGTTTAAGTGGTAGGATTTTGTCAGACGAACGATCAAGGCTGAAGGAAGACATATTAGAAGCTCTTGTATGCTTGAAGGATTGGGAATGTGCAGATTTACGACTTCAAGATAAAGTTGATAGCATCATGGGCGAGGACTTGGAGCAATATTTAAGATAGAAGAAATTTTAAGTTTCTAAAAATCATTGTGTAATTTAAATTATTATGTTTTTAAAAAAAATTGTACACGAAATTTTTTATTCGTGTACAATTTTTAACTCCGACTATATTGATCGTAGCCGTTCCCAAGCCCGAAAAAAGGAGGAGGGTTGTAACTTGTAACATTTATTGAATATATATAAAACAATTAGTAATTTAGTATAGATAGACTTTACGAAATCTACATTTAAATTTTTATTAAATCTTATATTTGATATTTTAACTACATTTATTGTGTATATATTTATATTATATGTTTAATACAATTCATTCGCCACGTTTGACTCGTGAAAAAAAAAAGGCGGGCCTGGCTCGGGCTCCGCTCGGCTCAAAGAAGCTCGAGTCGAGCCTCAAAATTTTGGTCGAGCTTTGGCTCGGCTCGGGCCAAGCTTGAGCCTTGATGTTCGGCTCTCGGTTCGGCTCGTTGACATACCTAACCTTACCTTGGCCTGACTGGGGACGTTTGAGAAAAGTGTATAGAGCGCTCCTCGAGTGAAAATTTTAAAGTAAATACAATTATTTAGATTTAAATAAAATGATTTTCATTAAATATTAATTTTCACATTCTATTAATTTCAAATATTTTTTATAGGAATTTCGATGAAGAACAAAGTAAATAGGTCAAAAACAAATTATGCCAGCCTACAAGGTTCAAAAACTATCGTTGCTGCGCGTTTCGATAAGGTAAGTATAACATATATTATTTTTAATGTATTTTCAAATTAAGAAATACGTCTACGTTATTCATTTAATACTGCATACTTATTATACAGCGGGACCGCCAAACTCAGGAGTGGCCGAGTGTGATAGAATCATTTCAGGGTAACCATCAGAGAAATTGTGAGTGGGTGAACGAAAAGGCCGCGCAAGATTATGTAAGTAAAACTCTGTACAAAATGATGTATTACTTTTTTTGTTGATATTTAATATTAGTTAACGAATATTTTAAATTGATTATTTCAGGAAAAAATGGTGGAGGAACGGGAGGAGCAAACTCAGCAAGCCATCTCCAGTGGAGTGACAGTTAATGAGCACGATGTTGTTCTTAAGGTCCTGGGGGAGAGGAGGGGACACCGACGCGCAGTTGGGTGGATTGTGAGGGGCACTTCCCGCTCTCACTCATCTATCGCAAAATCTAGAGATCCACGTCATGACAGTCAGTCTTCTCAGGATACTAATGCCTTTAAGTCCGATATGTAGATGTACACAAAGCAAATGAATGAATTTATGACACAGCTTACGAGTAATATATAGTCTATCATGCCAGTAGTCCAGCTTCCGACACCGCCGCTACCACAACCCTCCCTATTGCCTGTTCATGAGGAAGAGTTGGATTCGTTGGATGACGACGAGTCTTTATTTGGTCTTTAGTCTTCCTCATTTTGTGTTGGGATACTTTTGTTTTTGACTTATGTGCACAATGCCCACCGTGTGTTGAAAGTTCTTGTTTTCGTGAATGCTACTTTTGTCTATGTGCACAAATATGATGAAACAGTTAATGATATTTAAGCTCTTTTTAATTCATTTGAGTTGGTAAACATTTATTTAATGTTCCTATTCTGGAATTATAATTAGTATTGTAAATATAGTATTTATTTAAAAAAAAATTTGAAAAAAATTTGCGACAATAAATTGTCCTTGTAGAGTTTTGTTTTATTGGGATGACTATTATCGTCCTAATAGATTACTCTAATGGGACGACAAATGCGTTGCAGTAGAGTTTTGGAGACCAAATATATAATACAGGTAAAATCTTATAGGGACGACATAAGGCGTCCCAATAGGGTAAATATTTATTGAGACGAAAACTTGTCATCATAATAGCTTAAACCTATAGGGACAACACTTGTCGACCCTATACACTAATCATTTATTGAAACGACATGTAGCCGTCTCAATATATCAGTTGGAACAATTCTTTTGACGAAGTTGGAAAACGGAAATTGGGTTTATAGAGACGATATTATCGTCCCTATAAGTCATGAATTTATTGGGACAATATTTGTCGTCCTTGTTGACTTACTAGTACGGACCTGTTGAGTCGACCGATTGGGACGAAAATATCGTCCCTTTAACCTTAAGCAACCCTTTAACCTTGTAGCAACGATTTTTTGATATATAGAGATGACAAAAGTCGTCCCTATACCTCTCTTTTCTTGTAGTGACAACTCATTGTCTTTGTTTGTGACAATTCACTACTAGTCATGCTTTGTATGTATGCATGCTTCAATCTATGTTGACTTTTTCTTTTAAACCCATTTACAACCTATAGGTCCTATTCCATCAGGTGGATCGACAAAGGCCTAAACTTTGTTTTCACAGATCGAGCTCATTTTAGATTCCTTGGCTTCCTTCCATCTCTTTGAGTCACCACTTGTCTTTGATTCTAGGTTATTAGTATGTTCATTATCCTTGATTAGCAATACTTGATTAGTAATCATGAATTCGTACCTTCCAGGAGGTCGAATGATCTTGCTAGATTTACGTTGAATTGGGGTGTCATCGGGAGTTTCCACTTCCTGATCATGAATTTGTCCCTCAACCAATGTGGGATCAGACTTAGGCTCATCTACTTGGTAAAAAAACTCTGTAGATTCTTGAACTTCTTCAAGTTCTATTTTGGTCCTTCTGTCGTCGTCTCCTAGTATGAACACTTACTCTTTGAAGATAATATGCTGAGAAATAAAGACCTTCTCAATGAGATTATAGAATTAATAGCCACGTGTCTCTTTTATATACCTCACAAATATGAATTTATCGAACTTAAACTCTACCTTATCTAATTATATGAGACAAGTTAAACTTTCTGCTTATCCATAATTCATATGAAGTTTTTTCGACCGATTTAGAGGTGACACTATTTAATGTGTAACCTGTAGTATTCAGTGCATGATCCCAAAATAATTTTGGAAGTTTAGCATGGCTCAACATTGATCGTACCATATCTAATAGTGTATGACTTCTCCTCTCAGATACATCTTTTTGCTGTGTGCATGAGGCGGAGTCTACTACGATAGAATCACATTCTCTTTTATTATCATCTTAAGTCGTTGGGATTTCACAACTACCTACATTACATTCATTCAATAAAGAATATTTAGTTTGTTCACAAGGTGTTTGATAAATTGTCTTAAGAAAAACTACACTAAAGGTGCCTTGCTGTTCATCATCCAAGTTTTGTAAACTCTTTGTTGTTGTTCAAATCCTTTGTTACTTTGCACTTCTAAGTCTTTATCCTACATATAACTGATTTATTTTGAGTGTAGCAAGCAAAGAAATTTCACTTGCTATTGTGTCTACTTCCTTCTAAATTCCTCTTGTTTGATTGTAATTTAACTTCAAAAGAATTAATTTTCTCGGTTTAGTTTATTACCTTCTTTTGAAAGCTTGAGAAAGGAAAAATATGAGTGGAAAAATGCAAGAGTGGTGAGCTCATTATCAGGTTAAAGCCCAAATTGAATGAAATACGAGAGAATATATTTTTATGAGTACACTTTCACACTTGCACAACATGTCCAATATAAATACTTCAAGTGGACAAGACTCCAATGCCCGAACTCAAGAATTGTGGAAAATGTTGTAAACTCTTTCACACTTGAACAACATCGTATTAGGAACTTTTTGCAAAGCAACATACCAAATTATGACTGTCGTCATATAACATTCTATAATAACTTCAAGTTAAATTATCCCACTAATGAAGATTAGAGAATAGCCAATGACACTCAGATAGTTATTTATGTGAAGTCTCTGTTGCGAGTCTCTAATGTTTGTTCTCTTAACAAAATATTCACATGTCCATTTAAATGTCTCTACATCTTGACTTGAGAGACAAGTTAATCGCTTCTAAAGTGATAGATGGCACATGTGTTGGTCTATTCATGATAACGATATCTGTATCTTGATAATATTTTAGGACCAATGATAATTTAAGGTTCAATTATATATGACTCATCACAGTTCCTTGTGATTAGTATCAATAATTGAATCTACGGACTTCATTGATTTAATTTGCAAGAATAATAATATTAATATTAATCAATTAAATTATAAAAAAAATATATCATGTGTCTAAAACGTATTAAATATATTATTAAGTATTTTGTCAAACAATTATGTTATGTTGGGAATTACACGTTGATTCCCCTTCTTTAACACACATGATCTTTTTGATGTTCAAGAAATAATTGAGCAAACAAGAAAATAATATAACAACAACGCAAAATTTTCGGATCGCCAAAACCTTTCACTATATATTAAATTGTTACAAATATATAGAATTTCACTTACCAACCCAATCTAACAGACCCCGGAGAAAATACTAAAAATGAAATTCTATCTAACCCAAGTGTCTACCCTTTGAATTATCCCACAAAGAGTTCACAAGAAACTACAATGATAAATCTCTCAAATTCTCTCTAATTAGTCTCACATAAGATTCACACTATTATGGCTCCCTAACACACATATTTATAGGTAAAAACAATACCTAAAATATGTAGAATTCGTGTCGAAGAAAGTTTTCTTATTGAAGTAGAATACCAAAATATTTTCCTTTTCACCATTAACTTGGTCTCCAAGTTAACCACTTTAATAGGGAAATCAATTGTCCAAGATATTCTCATTCTTAATTTGGGTCAAATATCCCATCAATCTCCACCTTGACACAAATTCATCCGAGCCAAAATATTCAAAAATTAATCATTTGGTAAACAGGCAAGCTTTTTCCACTTTGACAATCCCATACTCCACCATATGAGTATAATCACTCAAAATTATCAATGAATCCCGACCTTTTCATCGGCCCATGTCGAAACAAAATTGCTGAAAATTATGGTGCAACTCCTATTGTTTGATTTCCCATAGGAGCTCATCAGCCATCAACATTAATTCAACCACACACCTTGCATCCAAGTCAAACCAATGCTATGTACGAACACATGCACCCGCCAGTAAGAACACATCCTCTATCATGGCAACTGGAATCATGTCATGAGGATGTCACATCTTACTCAGAGTACATCATCTCCGCTCTCCACCAGGAGAGTTGCATTGTCCACCTTCGAGAAGTCAGCCGAGTTCGCTCTACCTTTTGGACAGTTTCTTCTTATGTGACCGGATTATCCACAATTCCAACAAACAACCTTCTTCTTCATGGAGTTATCCCTCTTCCACTTTTCAGTAACAAGCAAATTATTTTCAGATGAATTATCGCATCCACCTAATCTCCGTTCTTCAGAGATCAACTTACTTGTAACTTCTGCAAAGTCCATCGTTTCTTTTTCGTACATCAAAATCGGCTTGATGTGCTCAAATGTGGATGGAAGAGACCAGATGAGCTTCAACGCTTTGTCCTCATCTTCAACTTTGACTCCAATAGATTCCAGTTCAGAAACAATCCCATTAAGAACACTAAGATGGTCGGAGATTTTTGTACCTGCGCTCATTCTCAACGAATGAAACTGTTCATTCAGATACAAACGATTTGACAAGTTCTTCGTCTGATACAACTCTTCTAGTTTTTCCCAAAGTTCCTTAGCAGCAGATATCCCATGAATATTTGCAAGAACATTCTTGGCCAAACAAAGTCGTATTGTACTAGCAGCTCTCAAATCCAAATCTTTCCAATCTTCATCAATCTTGCTGGATTCAGTTTCTTTTTCTTTTCCTTTGTCAGAACTCTCGGTTGGTTTTCCTTTCAAAGCTTTGTGCAAACCCGCCTGAATTAAAAGATCCTTGACTTGTACTTGCCATAAGCCAAAATTAATTCTCCCATCAAATTTCTCAACGTCGTACTTTACAGACATATTTTCTTTTGCTCCAATAAAATCTTCGAACCACCTGACTCTCTGATACCACTTGTTGGGAATTACACGTTGATTCCCATTCTTTAACCCACATGATCTTTTTGATATTCAAGAAATAATTGAGCAAACAAGAAAATAATATAACAACGCAAAATTTTCGGATCGCCAAAGCCTTTCACTATATATTAAATTGTTACAAATATATAGAATTTCACTCACAAACCCAATCCAACAGACCCCGGAGAAAATACTAAAAATGAACTTCTATCTAACCCAAGTTTCTACCCTTTGAATTATTCCACAAAGAGTTCAGAAGAAATTACAAAGATAAAGCTCTCAAATTCTCTCTAATTAGTCTCACATAGATTCACACTATTATGGCTCCCTAACACACATATTTATAGGTAAAAATAATACATAGAATATGTAGAATTCGTGTCCAAGTAAATTTTCTTATTGAAGTAGAATACCAAAATATTTTCCTTTTCACCATTAACTTGATCTCCAAGTTAACCACTTTAATAAAAAAATCAATTGTTCAAAATATTCTCATTCTTAATTTGGATCAAATATCTCAACATGTTAGACATAACACTTGCAACAACTTAATAATATATACGACAAAAATAGTTTATTACGTAACATGTCTATCCAGAAATTTGTGAGCAAGTGAGAGAACATATTTCTGGATTATGATGATGACTGGTCTACTGGAAGCAAATTGCAGCAGCTTCAAAGTAGATTGTGTTGATATGCACCCTTTTATGTTTACATTGTTAATCCTGTGGAGATCCATTGTTTATTTCTACATTTTTTGTTTTTTTGTTCAGACTACAATGATCACAATATAACACTCACAGCCATATATTCTTGACATGATAAGAATAAAATCATGTTATTATAAAGATGAGACTAGTTTGTTCATATCTTTCAGCCAAAAAAGTGTCCATTTCCAGAAAATCTTGAAAGTTGTGGTATTTATTCATTACTTGCAACAAAATAAACGATGATGATGATCACGCCTACTAGATAATTTACTTTTGTCTTACTTGAATTAAAAAAAAAAAAAAATCTGAACATGCTCTATCTTATTTTTATCTTTATATCTTTATAATATATAAAAATTGGATAGTTCTTAAAAATATTTTCCCTCCCAGTTTCTATTTCTATAAATAGTAAGTTCCAATAAAATTTAACAGTATGAATGCAAACTGAATTAGTGTAAATGCAAACTGGATGTATGTCAAATGTGAATCCAAAATCTAAATAAATGTGAAAGCATTTATATATATATATATATATATATATATATATATATATATATATATATATATATATTATGGTAAATACTAAATAATAGCTGATATTTTTTTAATCAGTTTTAATTTTATTATTAGCATTAATACTGAATGAGTTCAATTAATATTTTTAATATCAGCATTAAAATTATCATTTAATTATTATTATTTTTATTTGTTCTTAATATATATATATATTATGGTAAATACTAAATAATGGCTGATATTTTTTTAATCAGTTTTAATTTTATTATTAGCATTAATACTGAATGAGTTCAATTAATATTTTTAATATCAGCATTAAAATTATCATTGAATTATTATTATTTTTATTTGTTTTTAATATTATGTGTAACCATCAATATAAAATTGTGTTTTAATTATTAATGGTCAAATCATTTGTTATCTTTAATATTAAAAATAATTTTTCTAAAATATATATGTGGTTAAAAAATGCACTGCTTATAAATAATTTATAAAAAACGTTATTGAACGAAGACTAACATTGCATAATTAACGCTTTAATTTTTTTTAGTTAATGATATCAATAGAATGACTAACATTTTTTAATAATTCTTAATTTTAATAAATTTTTAAAGATTATAAGGTATAAATTTTTTTGTATAATTTCGTGATCTCCAACTTTACTCGGTTGTTGTATCATGATAATTGCGAGATTTTCAAATTAATATTCTGACTATTTGACTTTGATTTTTTGAGAATTGTTTTTGTGAAAAGTGATTTTTTTAGAATGTATAGTTAAAAAATAGAATGAAAAATTGTAAAAAATAATTTTTTTAAAAAATGTGTGACTGAGAATGAATGTACAGAAAAATTGATTCTTGAAAAATCAATTTCATATGGATAAGTAATAAAGTATTATGTCTTATGGGTTAAACAACCACGTCGCTTTCATGAATCGAGATGCATAGATGATTTCTTAGTATATAAAGTTAAATGAATTTGTGATATATATTCATTAAAATTTAATCAAAACTAACATTTCATGTTACTTAATTTGCTACATTCATTTAAATATATGATCACATGTATTTAATTTGTAATGTTAAAGTAAATATGAAATAAAATATTTGTTTAATAAATTCAAATATCAAATTTTGTAATAAGATAGATAGTACCAATTCTAATAGCACTATTCGGGTAGTGATAAATTATTTGTGATAATCTAGAAATTATATTTTGAAAAGATTAATTATATCAATAATCATTAAAATTGAATAGTTATGCAATGAGTTATGCAAATGGTCATTGAAGTATTTTTTTTTTAAGTATTAAGTAATTTAAGTTTTAACTATTACAATTGTGGCAACTTAGTAAAAAAAAATGGCCCCTATTAATTATACTTTATTCAAACCCTCATTTTTTAAAAAAAATCATTTTCAACTAACATTCTATTAATAAAATAATCTACATATAAATTTTTTTAAAAAAATCATATTTTTCAACAGCTCATTGTACCAAAATTTACTATTACGAACTACATTATTTGAAATAATGAGTCTCAAACAGGCGCTTAAGTACACATTCTCCACAAAATCATTATTATTAAACTCATTTTGTAGATAATGAATTGCACTCGACACTACATTTTTAGGGGTAAATGCAAAATTACTTTCTTAAGATTTTTTTTTTGAAAAATACTGCATCTTCTTCCTCACAACCCACCAACGCCATCGTAATTGCTATCGCCATCAGTTGCTCATCTTCTTCCCCGACCACCTACAGCCGCACAACCACCAACCCCCCACTTGCATCAACCCACCACCCGTTGCTCATCTTCTTCCTTGCCTGACTGAAGACTACGTTGCAACCAGTTACATACCGTCTTCCCCTGCTTACGCTGCTATTGCTCTTCTTCTTCCCACTGGCACTGGTCTTCTTCCTCGACGGCGTTGACTTCTTTTTCCCGTTGGCACTGGTCTTCTTCATTGGCCGCTCTATCTTCTTCTTCCCGCTGGAACTGGTCTTCTTCCCAGCGATGATCTTCTTACCGCGGCGCTATCTTCTTCTTCCCACTGGCGCTGTCTTCTTCCCGACGATGATCTTCTTCCCGCTAACGCTGCTACCTCCACCTTCATTGTTCCCCGCTTCTTCTTCACTGTTGGTTGTGGAGGTTGACAGTGGATTTGGTCAAGTGGAGGTGACGGTGTTGAGAAGGCGACAATGATAGTGATGTTTAGAAGGTGGCGGTTGTGATGGTGGTCGGTGGTTGTGGACTGTAAATTCTCAATATTGCACAAAAATTGTTTGATATTATGTCTGAATCAAAGCATCATACAAAAAGTGGAAATTTTCTAGTTGTGATATTACAATTTCACCCAAAGTATCATAAATATTTGATAAAGTTTCAGGTTATGATACCAAAAATTTGAAGTATCATGTTGTGATACTTTAAAAGTATCATAAAACTCTTTTAAAGTATCATAATATGATACTTAGATAAAACAGTATATTTCCAAAAAAAAAAAATGAAGTATTTTTCAGTGATTATTTAAAATGAAGTAAATTTCAATTATGATACTAAAAGTTGTGTATTTTTGCAAACGCCCCAAAACGTAATACATCAAGGGAGATCACTTCCCAAAAACAGGTATTGACCAATTTTCCCGGCTAAAACACATTTCCTAAAATAGTATTTAGTATTAATTCACTATTTATTATTCATTTTGGACAAAATTCAAATTTAAAATAATCCAATTGAATGCAAATTTTAGATAGCTGCATTTTTCAGGTCCCAAAATTTCTTGATCCGTCTTCCCCTCTTAAAAATCAATTACAATTTTTTTTAAATTCGTAAAAATAAAAAAAATAATAAAATTTGTCAATATCAAAAAAATATTTTTATTTAAAAATAGAGAATGAAAGAGGATGAAATAAAAACGTTCATCAATCTTTTTTTCTTTTTCTTTTTCTTTTCGTTTTAATAAAATTTTGAGCGTATATTACATATATATCTATTTTTTTTACTTATTACAAATTCTATTTAAATGTAATTTCTTTTTTCCATTTTAAGTTTTAAATCAATTCAAGTTATAATAATTAAATAAATTCCTGGAACGATAAATATATGCACCGTAAAAAAATTTAAAAAAAAAATTAAGGTATGTGTAATGTACCTTTGTAATTAATTGCCTTTCTTCATTTCTCATTTTTAATTAAATGTTCATTTCATATGTTAACATATAAATTTAACATATGTGAGTAATAAATGATTGTGCATCGCACGCAAAGGTGTAACACTAGTTATAGAAAAGGAAATTTACTTAATTACTCATTTTAATACTTACCAGTCAAATTTTTCTTTTTCTTTTTATTTATTTATTTATTTATTTTTAAGCTTAGCGAACATAATCTTAAGACATCCTGCAGTATTCAAAAGTTTTGGCTTTATGTATTTGTCTTTATTGGTCTTTTTTTTGTTTTTGTATTGTATTCTACTTGCTTTTTCATTCGTTTTTGTTGGTCTTTTTTTAATCTTCATCTTCTAATTTAACAAGTCAAAATATATTGAAATATTCAATGCAACAATGATTGAATTAATAATGTTGAGGTCCCATCCTTGTGAAAAACACAGCCTCGCAAGAGGTAGATCCATAGTAATGTTTCTTGAGGCATATTGAATTGTCTTGTGTGAATTATTGCCTCGTAAACACCCATTTGTGAAAATGACACCCTTTTTGCATTTTATATGTTTTTCTTCTTCTTTTTGGTAACGTTCGATCGTGAGCGCCCCACAATCATGGACGGATTCAGCTATAGGCCAGCCCGTTCGGCTACTCGTGCTGAATCCGATCGAATTTTCAAATTTTATTTATTTATTTATTTATTTATTTGGGATAAATGCATATATAAGGAGTTTAAAAGATGAAATTTAGAATTTAAGAAACTTATTATTTTAATACAAAAATCAAGTGTTTAATTAAAATATAGATAATTAAATAGGTTGAAATCACAATTATACAATTTATGGTCACAAACACAAATCACAAATTTTATAGGTCGCAAGTTATAAAATCTGTCGGTCACAAATTATAAAATTATTTGGCCAGACTTAATTTCAAGTCACAAATAATAAATTTATGTCATGACTTATTCTCGGTCACAAATTATCAAATTATTCGGTCACAAATTACAAATATTAAAGGTCACGACTTATTTATCGGCCAGATACTCAGAAATATGGTTCACGACTAATTTCTCAGTCACAAATATTTGGTCACGACATATTTCTTATTCACAAATTAAAAATTTATATATCACGACTTATTTATTGATCACAAATCACGAATTTTATAAGTCACAACTTATTTTTCAATCATAAATTATTAAATTAATCGATCACAACTCACTTATTGGTCACAAGTCACAAATTTTATTTGTCACAACGTTTTTCTCCGTCACAAATTCTAAAAATTTCAGTCACAACTTATTTTTTTAATCACATTTTACAAATTTTGTAAGTCACAACTTATTTGTCGGTCACATATCTCGATTTTATAAGTCATAACTTATTTAATGATCACAAATTTCAATTAATTGGTGTCAATTAAACAAATTTACGACATATTTTTTTGTCACAATTACAAGTTTATTAAGTGACAACTTATTTATTGATCATGAATCTCAAAATTTATAGGTCATAGCTTTTTCCTAGTCACAAATCCGGATTTTCCAAGTCACAATTTATCTTACGCTTATTCCAACTGAAAGGAACACTTCAATTATGTTTTATAGTATTTATATGTTGTTCGTATTAAATAATATTTCGCTATTGGGACTGTTGATGATCATTGGTCAACGATCAAAGGTCAAAGCTAGCTCTAGCTCAACCAATATCCTGGAATCATCACTGCCCACAACCCCTATCCTGGAGCCCCGTGGAAGAGGTAAATCGTAAGATGTACAACGTAGAGCTAGGAATCAAATCCGTGACCTTACGAGGGCACCGCTATCACAAGGTTCACCTTTAGTTGCTGCACCATGTGCATTAAGGCTTGTATGTTTATTTCCCGTATTACTGTGTATGCTAATGATATCTTTCGAATAGACACCCCTACCAAACAACAAATTAAGAGTCTTTTGCCATGATTTTTTTTTTAACTTTTGATTTCTTTAGAAAAAGTTTATTGAGAAAAGTATCTTAATTTTTGTTTGCTAACTAGTTTCTAAAAGCGTTTTTTTATTTCAAAAGTGTTTTTGGAGGAAGCTATACTGGACTAGTTTCCTCTAAAAACTCTTCTAAATGGAGAAGTGATAAAAAAGGAGAAAAGAATTTTGTATATTTCTTATACACACACACACACACACACACACACACACACACACACACACACACACACACACACACACACACACATTGAGAGAAATTTCTTATATGTTTTACAAAGGAATAACCATGTATATATAGCCTTAAGATAAACCTAGGGGATATATGGGGATATATCCCCATATATATGGATATATCAATATCTATTCACGCCAATCTGGGATCTTTATTCTAGAACTATATTTGGATGACAACTCACGCCAACACCCCCCTCAAGTTGGTGCATATGGATCTCTGATGCACAGCTCGTCAAGTGAGATGTAAAAAAACCTTGCTATATACAAATTTTGTAAGTATATCAGCCAATTGATCCTCGGACTTGATAAACAAAAATCGGACTATCTTGGTCTTAAGGTTGTGCTTAATGAAATGTCGATCCACTTCCATGAGTTTGGTTCGATCATGTTGTATATGGTTGAGTGAAATAACAATTGCAGCCATGTTGTCACAAAATAGGTTCATCTCACTATTTGGGGCAAAGACGATTTCTATTAATAGACTTTTGAGCCAAAGAAGTTCACAAAGACCCTTCGCCATCCCCTTGAATTCTGCTTCAGCACTTGATAGAGCAACCACGTTCTGCTTCTTACTCCTCTATGTAACTAGGTTCCTACCTACAAACATGAAGTACCCTGAGGTTGATTTTATGTCTCATATGTTTGTTGCCCAATTTGTATATGTGTATCCTTCAGCTCTAAGATGATCATTCTTTAAGAACATGAGCCTTTTTTCCTGGAGATGATTTAAGTATCGAAGAATTCTGATTACTGCATCCACGTGGTCCTCACTAGGGCAATGTATGAATTGTCTTACTGTGCATCCATGTGGTCCTCACTAGGGCAATGTATGAATTGGCTTACTGTGCTCACGGCATAGGCAATATCTGGACGGGTATGAGAGATATATACAAGTTTTCCTACTAATATTTGATATCTCTCTTTGTTTGTGGGCACTTGGTCTGGGTAGTCTCTAAATTTATGGTTCTAAACAATAGGTGTGCCAATAGGCTTGCACTCACTACTAGTACACAGACTCATTCGCTTCGGTTGTTCAGGACAATACGCGCTAGTTGTTAAAGTGATGAGTTTGGTGGAGACACGTAAAGTCTGGAACTTAGTCGTCGGTTGTAAAAAGATGCCTAAATTTGACTTTAGGCGTCGGTTGTAGAACAATAGTGCTACAACCGACGCCTAGAAGTTACACTTTAACTTTTGGCGTCGATTTTTGTTCTACAACTGAAGCATATTGATTTTTTTAATTATTTTTTTCCCACTAAATCACACACACGCACACACACACACACACATTCAACTACTACATTCTCAACATGCATATCACTAAATCCATTGCAACCCAACATAAATATAATTAACATATGCTTAATAAAATTAAATAAATCAACAAATTGAATACCAAATTAGTTTTATATTTACATTATTTTTAATTAGTTATATAAATGTCTACATGTTCGAACAAAAAACCAAAATTTACATACACTTTTCAACGAAGTATTTACCCTATAAATTTTGAATCTCGTCGATTTCCTCCGTTGAATAGTATTCTTTAAATGCTTGCAAACAATTAAAATGAATTATTAATTATTTGTTAATAAAATATAAATCCATAATTAAATAATTTTTAGCATTCAGTTACTTATACCTTATCTAAAGAAATGTGTTGAGAATAGTATATGACTATCTTAAACATGTTTTTCATAGCATAGTAATCACACTCTGAATCTTCGGGTTGCTGAGTATACTGAAATTTGCACATTATTGAAAACTAATACTAGTAATTTAACTTAATAGAATATGAAACTAATTCAGAAATTTGTAAATTATTGGTGAGGGTATTATCGTTCAAAAAAGTTTCTCCCTTTAAGAAACTTTTAGAAGTAGTATGTATATTTATAAGTATATATATAGATTAAATACATCCTATTGTTAGAAAATCTTGTACAATTATTAGAACGTTTGAAAACAAATATAGCTTTGAGAAAGTGAGAGGAAGTGGTTATAGAACCACTTTTTGTCCACGAACTCTCATGGTAAAATTTTAATTATTTCTCTATAAAAAATGGATGGATTAGGAGCATAGTTTACAGCATGTAGAGTGTTTTGTCTATGAAATGTGATAGAGATATCATGTCCATGCAACTCTTTCACAACCCCTAGAATTTATGTAGATATAATGCTCCTACATTTATATAATTCATGCACCCAAGATATTCTATTAATAATTTTTAACATATCAACCTTTCATGTTTCTCTTCATAAATATATAATTAGGCCTTCTTGGGGGTGTACAGGTGTTGCAATTGAATAGAGATCCCATAATTTTAGGGGTACCACGAAACTCGAACTTTCTATTTTTTAAGAAATACCTATATCGGACACATGAATATAAGATAAGGGTATGGAATCCTTCTCAGACCCTTTAAATCAAAATATGATATAGATATTTTATATCATATCATTTATATATATTTAAGAAATATATCTATAATTACTAATACATAAATTTTGAAAGTAATTTAAAGTTTATATATAAGACATATTCATGCACCCATGTAAAAAATTTGTGTGTTTTTTAACCATGTCCATGTATCCTAAATTTTGAAAAAGAAATTTCTGACACTTAGATATGTACCCGTACGCAAGTCCAAACAACACAGGCTATATATATTTATATTTTCTGTCGAATAGAAATTTTTTTGAAGATAAATTCTTTTTTTTGTAAAATAAATGGCACGATAAATGAAGACATAAAAAACTGATATTAACTTTAGAGGAAAGTTTATAAAATATATCCTATGTTTAGTATGTATCTACAATTTATTTTTTATATTCACAATTTGCATACTACATTTTACAGCATGGTAATAAAAAACAACTTTTGCTTAAAAAAAATTGCAATTTCTCATTAGCGACTTGTGACTCTTTAAGTCCATAGGTTAAGACTCATCGACGAACTCATGATTCACTGAGTTTATATGTTTAGACTCGCTAGTGAACTCGAGACTCGATCAGTTCAAACATAGAGTCAATAGACAACTAAGATCATCTCTAATACACTATGTGATGCACAATGTTAAGCTGACATGACTTCAGGACATGACTTCAAGAAAAAAAAAAGGTGCTCCGTCTATACAATCCATATGACATAATGACTAAACATTTTATTTTTGTTTTATAATTATTTTAATTATTTTGTGAATTAGTTATTCATTTTAAATTAAAAAAAAAAAATTGCCACATAATCAAAATTATTTAAATATAGAAAGAAATATTGGAGAGTAAATTTTAGACTTCTTCGTCTATTTACTCACACAATCTAGAAGTCCGTCTATTTAATTATCATGTCAAGCACAATAGACGTGGTACATTGAAAATACTCTTACTACGTTCGAATATAGACTGAGTCCCCATATTTTTCAGGTTATCAAACTTCTGCTTATCTTTATATTTTTATTACGAAAGGAAAACTTCAAGGAATCCAAATTTTATTAGACTTTCCTTAAAGTTCTTAAATTTTTTTATATATGAACGTACATTTAATCCGATAAAAACTTACTTCCTACTTTCATGAAGGATATTTCGGGGTAGGAGTATTATTTTCTTAGGAATTTTTTCCTTTAACTAAAAGTGAACTCCAAGAAAATTAATGAACATCTTGAACTAAAAATCAGATTGCGTGATTTTATAGAGAAAATAGAGGATGGTTCCTAGTTTTTATAGTATGGAAATGATATGGTACACCATAGGATGCACGTCAGTGCAAAAAATCATGCCCCAGGTGCTATGCAATGGAAGTGCACAGTATTTTACACGTCCGACGTGCACTATATCAGTTCTCTTTTATAGTACTAGTGAATCATCCCGTGCGATGCACGGGAAGAAACGTCTAAATAAAAATAATCTTATTCGAAATTAAATGAATCTTTAAACAAAATGAATAACATTCACAAATAAGAGATAAGCTCATCATTTATTAGTTTCATGTATAAACATTAACCTTTTAGGGAGAAGTCATACATATGAAAATGATTGTGCCTGACTCTTATTGATAGTCATAGCATATGACACCATCAATGAAAAGTGATTTTTTTTTTTAAATCTAATAAGTATCCTAAAATTCAAATGGCTCAACGATATCCTTGGAATAAAGAACTTGCATCCTACATTACTGTCAAATAGAATTTGACCTTATAGAATATGATCGTCAAGTTTTGTAACGATTATTCACTATCTCCTCGAACAAAAAACTTGCCTTGCAAAATGAACAATTAAATGTAGGATCTCCAGTATTCATGTACTCTGAATATTCAAACAATAGATGAAAAAGTTAATAATAGAAACCTTGCATATAAAAGATAAAATTCAATATTTTGACCATTGACAATGAAAATCATGTATAATAATAATAATAATAATAATAAATTGCGAGGTTGACAAAGATATTGCATCAAATTTATGATATTTTAGGTTTTCAATATTTATACAACGTAATTATTTTCTGATTGAAATTATAATTTAGTATTGATCATCTCAATTTTTAGTTAAGTAAATTGGGAGACAATTTATATATTATTGTGAAAAAATATCATAAATTTTAAATTAAAATATAGCAAAGAATATCTTGGTATGGTTAATTACTTTTTGAAATTTTAAAATTAACAGTTAGGACAAAAACCATTAATAACTATATCATTTTAAACAATATAGATAAATTTTTTAACCGTTAGTGTTAAAAATGTGATATGAGACTTTTTGGAATAAAAAATTAATTAAGAATTAAATGTAGTTATCATTGAAATAATTTTGAAAAATAATGCAATATAGGAAAGAACTTTAATATGTATATGTAATAAATAACTTAAAAATAGGATTTAGTTATAAAAATTTCAATACATCGTGATTTATAAAAATATGAATGTGTATAAATTTTAGATATAATTTTAATTGAGAATTTGACATTGGATTTGTATGACTTAACCAAATATTTATCCATAAAATTAAGACTAATAAAATATCACAATTATTATAAAAAATTAATTACGTATTAAATGTAATTATCTATAAAAAATATTTAATAATTTAATAATACAATATAAAAAAGAGCTCCAATTTTTAGATGTACTAAATAACTAAAAATAAGATTATTTATAAAAAAAAACTATATATATGATGTGATTTATAATTTAGTATTCCCTCCGTCCCATAAAGATAACCCTCTACTCATTTTCACACAGATTAAGGACAAAATGGAATATAAAATATTAATTTCACTCTTAAAAAATAAAGTAAACTATCTTTTTGAGACGAACAAAAAAGAAATGGTAGACTATCTTTGTAGGACGGAGAGAGTATTATCTATTAATAAAATTTCGACATAATTTTTAATTAAAAATTTTACTTTGGATTTGTATAACTGAACATAAATATTTATTTGTAAGATTGAAAACGTTAGAAGAACACATTTTTTTATGAAAAGAGAGGTTTTGACACAAAAAAGTCAAATATAAATAAGTAAAATCAAACAAATTATCGTTCTTTTATCATAAAAAATAAAAAACAACTTCTTGGTAAAAGCAAATTTAAAGAAAAAATTCTAGTTTCTTGTTTTTATTATTTTTTATACAATGTGATATACAATTTCATCAAATATATATACTGACTCATGAATAATATGTTTTTTCTTCACTCAACGGCCGAAACCATTAAGATATCTATCCAACCCAAAACTATTCTAAATAGCCCAACATTAGTTAACACATTGCAACTCCAACAGAGAAATCTAGAATATAATATAAATAAACTATTAACAAATCCTCTTATTAGTCCAAAATAATTTTGCACTCTATATTGTTTTCGAAGCTTTCTCTACAATATTATTGTTTTAATATTTTTTTTCTTTTTAGTCAGAAATCCAAATCCATGTTCAATGACTCAAAATATCACAGGTCTTGAAGAAAAGAGCAGTGCCAATCCTTTTTACTTTTTCAAGAAATAATTTACGATTTTTTATTTTCAACTGGTTTGTTATATTAATAACTAATAAGCATTACCACCGCACCAGAAATTTTGAATCATAATAGAAGGTGGAGTGGAGCGGTCATGTTAAACAGTACACATTTTTTTCAAAGAAATAACCCTTTAATTGAATCTTTTATTATTGTGTATATCTTCATAATAATTATATATAATAGAAATGAAAGATGTTGTATATAGGGAAATGGAAAAAAAAAAAAAAATATAGAAAACAAAAATGAATAAACAAATTTTGAAAAACGGGAAAAAAATGAAACAAATTCTGAAAAAGCGAAAAAGGAAAAAAAAATAATAATAACTGGCTTTCCAGTGTAATTAGACGGCGGGAAATAGAAGCCATGTAAACACAATAAATATTGAAAACTGTAAGTAGACGTCAGCGATTTTGAAAATAATAAATAAATATTGAAGGCTCAACTATTTTTGAAGTGAGTTTTGAAGTTGATTATTGGAAGGGGGATATAAGTAGTGTGAACATGATAAATATTGAAGTCCCAAAAAATTGGAAAAAATAAATAAATAAATAAATAAAATCTGCACATAGTACAAGAGTTTTGGAGGGAAACAGTGGAGTTGACTCAGCTACTTTTATATATAATATAGATAGGTTCTTGATGCTTTTTCGTTCCTTCAACCGGGATTGAAGGTCTTCATTTTTGAATAGCATATTGAATCAGTATATAGATTTTAGGAGCAAGTTAGTGCATGATTTATATTCTATTGCGAGAGAAAACTCCGACTTGCCCAAATCAAGATCTGAGTATGAAAATAAGCAAAAACAAAGACTTACTAAAATATTAAAAAACATAGAAATGAGGATATTAAATGAAACAATGTATGCTATTGCTTATATCTTAAGATAGATAGGAGCGGATAACATTAAAATATAGTTTGTTAGAAAAATATGGGGAGTGGAGGAGAAGAAAATCTTAGGTGGGGCGGGCATACCAACCCATGTGGTATGCCCACCCAATAAAAGATTGACACATGTCCTCATTTTTTAATTAAAGTACACAAAATGACTTTCCACTCCCGCCATCAGATTTTTACCCTTTCTTTCTTTAAAGTTTCTCTCTCCTCAAAGACTCCCTTCCAGAACACATTTACGACCCACAAAAATTTGGTGCATTTTAATTTGTTGATTTCATTTCTTGAGATTTTCCAAATGTTTATATTAAAAAAAATATATATATTTATTATTATTATTTTATATTTATATTTTTATGCATGTTTTTGTCTGTGTTTTTTAACATTTCTAAAATGGTGATATTCTTGTATTTTTGAATGATGTAGGTGTGCTCAATCACATAACAGAGTCTGATTTGAAGGTATTATTGTTGAATTGGGAGTCAAGAAAAGGCTACCACATTAAATTTGTCACTGTCAAAATCCTCATTGTAAGTGTTTCTATTTGTGACATAGTGCATGTTTTACTATTCTAAACATCAAAATCTCTAATTTAAATGAATTGATTTAATATATTAATATTGGGTTGAATAAATTTTACTGGACAATACTTGTTAATATTTCCAACATATTGTAATCTTTGTTTATTTTGGAATTTTTTACTTTGGTGAATGAGTTTAATATATTAGCATTTTTGATAGGTTGATATTTCCACCGTATAATTATTTTTTACTATCAAATTAAATAATAGTTTATTTTTTAATCAGGTTTTTTTTGTCAAATGGAGGATTTAAATGGTAGAGGAAATTTTGATGAAGAGCTCTATGTGGGAGTGGAAGTGTGTTCTGATGAAGAAGCTTATAATATATATAATTTATATGCTCTAAGAAAAGGTTTTAGTATCCGCAAAGGGCATATTCGAAGATATGCATAAAAAAATATTAAACAACAAGAATTTTTATGTTCAAATGAAGGGTTTCAAAGAGATAGAGAGTTACTTGAATTGAGAAAATACAATAGATTAGAGACAAGAACATGTTGTAAATTTATGGTGCGTTTTACAGTTGAGGGTGGAATGTGAAAAATTTCTCATAAATTGACCCATCATAACCATGAACTTGCTAGACCTGAAGAAAGACAATTTCTCAGATCATGTTACAGGGTTTCTAATGCTCAAGCAGATGTCATTAATTCTATGGTTAATGCTGGTATAGGACCAACGAAAGCATACTTTTATTTCGCAAATGAGGTTGGTGGGGCGGAAAATGTCGGATTTACCAAAAAGGATATGAGAAATTATTTGCAAAGGAAAAAAGGTGAAATGATTGAAACAGGAGATGGACAAACTTTGCTAAATCATTTTAAGTTGAAACAAAGTGAGGATCCTAACTTTTTCTACTCAATGCAAGTGGATCAATATAATCGGATGACAAATTTTTTTGGAGGGATAGTAGGTCAAAGTTAGACTGCGATTGCATTGGTGACGTTGTATGTTTTGATACTACTTTTCGTACTAATAAGTACAATTTGATTTGTGCTCCATTTATTGGAGTTAACCATCATTGGAAAAATGTTTTATTTGGTTGTGCATTTTTATTGGATGAGACCACTGAATCATTTGTTTGGTTGTTTAAGTCGTTTATGGAGTCAATGGGAGATAGGCAACCAAAAACTATTTTTACAGATGAGGACAAAGCAATGGCAAATGCAATTGAAATAGTTTTCTCACATACACAACATCGGTTGTGCACTTGACATATTGCTAAGAATGCTACGCAACATCTTAGTAGCTATTATGCAAATCTTGAGTTCAAAAGGCAGTTCAATAAATGTTTCTATTGTTGTTATGGTGAAGAAGAGTTTCAAGTCTCTTGGAATAATATGATTGAAGAGTTTGACCTTGGGAGTCATTCATGGCTAAAGAAATTGTATTCATTACGAGAAAAGTGGTGTTGTGCTTTTAGTTTGGATATTTTTTCAGTAAACATTAGGTCCACCCAAAGGAGTGAGAGCACAAATAATATCTTTCATCAAATTTCTACCAAAACAATGAACCTTATTGATTTTATACACCACTATGAGAAGAAGATAGAGGAAATGCGTTTGGCTGAATTGGAAGAGGATTTTCGATGCAAAAATGGTGTTCCTCGTCTTAAAGTCAAGTGTGGTATTTTATGTCATGCAGTTAATGTGTACACTCCAAAAATGTTTAATTTTTTTTGAAAAAGAGCTAACGGGCTGCATTGGAGTGAGGATGAAGGAAGTGTGTAGAGATTATGAGTTTTATACATATGAAGCAAATGAAGAAGGTCAACAAAGAGTGTACAAAGTCCAATTTAATCCCTTTACATTTGATGTTTTTTGTTCATGTAAGCTATTTCAATCCTTGGGAATTTTATGCCGACATGCTTTAAAGGTGTTTGATTTGAATAATCTAACTAGCATACCTAAACAATTCATAATGAAGAGGTGGACTAAAGAGGCAAAGAAAGGAATTGTGGCATCTATAATGGCAAATGATGAGAAGTCATCCAAATTATTACGCCTTAGTAACCTGATGCATGAAAGAAACAATGTTTATAATGTTGCCTCAATGACAATTTCGGGAACAAAGATCGTCAAAGAAAAGTTAGCGGAAGCAATGAAGCTACTTGAAAAAGATGAGGCGACTATCAATTTATTTCAAATGTTCAGAAAAGAGGATGATCATTTTGCTTGTGATGCTCTTGTCGATGAAGCAAGAATATTAAATCCACCAATTGTAAAAGCCAAAGGAATAACAAATGCAAGAATAAAAAGCAATTTGGAGAGGAAAAAAAAGAAGGCAAAGAAAGGTTATCACGATATTTTTTATTTTTTGTAGATCAATGACTATTGTTATTCAATTCTTAAATAATATATCATTTTTTTCTCACCTATGCTGACTACCTTACAGTGGAAGTAAGCAATCACAAAAATAATGATGGCGTCTCTTATCCAATATGTCCGCCTACACTGACTGCCCATAATCCGTTTATTCATCACTTAGCTCCAGGGAACTCAAATTTCTACCTTCCAAACATGCATCAAGATCATAATGATATGAATTACTTGACTACGGTATTTTTTTCTCATTGTAATTATTATTGTTGTTGCTCTTGTTATCACCATTATCATCATCAACAACTGATCATTTTTTTTTTTTATATAGGATCCCTATTATTATATTTTTGATGATCTACAGGGAAAATATTAGTGATTGTGTAAGTTTGATATAATTCTATACCAATAAATTTGTTTCATAATTTTCTATTCATGGTTTTTTTTTTTTTTTTTAATAGGCGGTTGCAACTTTGAAGTATGATAACTTGTACCTGAAGTTATTGTAGAAGATAAAAGGGTGTCTACCCTGAATTCATTTTGCTAATTTATAAGTTCATGAGACGGACTATTGCTGATGTTTAGACATTATCAAGTATTGTCTTCTTTAAAAAAAAGTTGTGGTTGACATTATTGTATCTCTCTTCCATTAACATTGAAGGTATTTTTATTATTTTGTTATTTGTCGAGAAGTCTTCACAAAATGCATAGTAATTTGGCAAAATGATTTTTTTATTATTATTATAAAAACAAAATATGTGATAATTTGGTCATTGATTTTTTTATTATTATAATATAGAATGAAATAGTTGGTCGGAAAAAAAAGAAATAAAAAGACTACAAATTATATACTGAAAAATTCGGAAAGAAGATCAAATGACAATTTCTTGTTTTAATTAATCAAAATGGCAAAAATTTTCACCATTTTAGAAATGTTAGAAACCATAGAAGAAAACATGCATAAAAAATTATAAATATAAATATAATAATAAACAATTTTATTTTTACATTCATATAATATAAATATTTGAAAAATCTGAAGAAATGAAATCAACAAATTAAAAATGTATACGATCAAAAAAAAAAAAAAATTGAAATGTACCAGAATTCTGTGGGTTGCAACTTGCAAATGTGTTGTGGTTTGAGGAGAGAGAAAAAAATTTAAGGAAAGAGAGGGTAAAAATCTGTATTTGAGGATAGAAAAAAAACTTTAAGAAGAGGGGGTAAAAATCTGATCATAGTTGACGTGGAAGAGCATTTTGTACTTTAATTGAAAAATTGAAGGCGTGTGTTAATTTTTTATTGGGCAAGCATACCACATAGATTGGCATGCCCGCCCTACCCAAGATTTTCTCGTGGATGAGAGGCCCAAAAGCCTTTAAGCCTCTGTTTGGCAAAAGTAAAAAATATATATTTTTAAACAATACAATTTTTTAAATCATTTTTTAACCACACATATTTTTCCTCTCCATTTTTCAACCACACATCTTACCTAGAAAACATAAAAAAACATATTTTTAAACATCAAAATTTTAACAAACAGAACTTAAGATTTTTTCCTCAAGCAAAAGAAAATAAGAATTATTCAGATTTAAAATACATAAATATACAATATTTGTACTTAAAAGACAATATTTAAGAGTAAAATAAGTACCACAAATATGCAATACAAATATCTTGAGTTATTACTTTTGATGCACTCTCCTACTCCCACACAATAAAATTCATCAGCAATGACCTCCATATCAATTTCAAGAGCAATTTCCCTTTCAATATAGATTTATAATCATGAGTAGCCCATGTTTGGCCAAGATAAAAATCAAATTTTGAGTAGACTAGGGTAAAAGTTAATCAAATATGTGGTTGAAATGTTGTGTGTCCCATTAAAAATGTGATTGTAATTAAATGTCGACTTTAACTTAAAGTAAAATCTGAAATAGTACTTGTATCAAATAGGAGAGTGATTTATATATATATTATTAAACATTCAAATCAATTAACAAACAAGAGTTATCGGAAGCATAATTAACTTTAAAGAATCAGGAGTAGAGATAAACAAAAGATCGTAATTAAACTTAAATAAATTAATCAATAATCAAATTCAAATTCAAATGTAATTTTTAAACAAAAAAAAAATGTCAAATGTAATTTGATATTTATTGAAAAATAGTCCAGGGTATTGCAAAAGAATAAGAACTAAGAAGTAGAGGTAAATTATAATAACTAAATATAATAATAATAAATAATAAGAATAATAATAAAAGGAAAAAGTACATAACTATACAACTAAAACTTTCACTTTTTAAACATAACAAACTTAAGATTTTTTTTAAAAAAATCAGGTGCTAATTAGTTAATTATTTAATACAATATTATAATAATTATAATGAGTTGCCAAACAAAGGCTAATATTAAATAATAATAAAATCAAAACAATACATAATCCACAACAACTTTATCTCAACCCAATCCAGTACTCACCCCACCCACCCCGACACCCACCCACCCACTCCACCACCCCCACTCACCCCATAAAAAAATTTTCCTTCTACTTTTTCACACTCACACTCACCCCCACCCCCAACACCACCTTACCCACCCCACCCCCAATCCTCCCCAACCCAACCCCGCCCACCCACCCAACCACCCCGCCACCACTCACCCACCACAAGAATGATTTTAATTCTATTTTTTTCTCATCTCACCCACCCACCCCACCCCACCCACCCCAACCCAACCATACCCCACCCACCCAATCACCCACCCACTAGTCCCATCTCATCACACCTACCCACCCACCACGCCCACCCACCCCACTCCAAAAATATTTTTTTTTTTTTTGTTTTTGAAATATTTTTCCACCCTACCCGACCATACCCTACCTCACCCCACCTCACCAACAATGATTTTTTTCTACTACCTTTCTATAACTCGCACAGACCCTACCCTATCTTACCCAGCCACCTACCCTAACCCCACCCAAAATTATTTTTTTTCTTCTAATTTTCAACTCCCCCACCAGCCTCGCCCCAGACCCTACCCCAACCCACCTCATCCAAAATGATTTTTTTTACTACTTTTTCACGACTCGCCCAGACCTTGCCACGCCACCCATCCCCAACCCCACCCACCCCACCTAAAATTAATTTTTTCTCCTAATTTTCCACACCCCTACCCACCCTCCCCGACCCTACCTCGCCACCCACCCACCCTCACCCCCACCCCCACCCCCATCCTACCCCACTCAAATATGATTTTTCTTCTATATTTTCACACCCACCCTAACAACCCCACTACACCCCACCCTAGCAAACCCACCCCACCCAAAAATGATTTTTTTTCTATTTTTTCACACTTCACCTCAATCGCCCCATCCTATCCCACCACACCCTACCCCCATCCAAAAATGATTTTTCTTCTATTTTTTACACCCCACCCCACCCAAAAATGATTTTTCTTCTATTTTTTTCACACTTCCCCAAACCACCCCATCACATCCCACCGCACCGCACCCCGCCACCCACCATACCCCATCAAAAAATTATTTTTCTTCTATTTTTTCACACTTCACACCAACCACCTCATCTCAACCCACCCTACCTCACCACACCCCACCCACCCACCCAAAAAATAATTTTTTTCTTCTACTTTTTCCAACCCCTAACTCGACCTCGACCTCGACCCCACCCTACCAACCACCCACTCCACTCCAAAAAATTATTTTTTTCTTCTACTTTTCCCCACCCCGACCCTACCTCACCACAAAAAATGATTTCTTCTACTTTTTCTAGCCCCACCCAACCTCTACCCCACCATCCCCACCCCCAAAATCACAATCAGTCACGTAAGTTGACACGAGATCGCAGTTAATGCACACAAGGTCACACAGAGTTACAATTACAAATTTAGTTGTAAAACCCCACCCCTCCAAATTCACAGTTAGTCACACAAGGTCAAAGTTCGGTCACACAAAGTCGCAGTTTGGTCAAACGAGGTCACAGTTAGGTCATAGGAGGTCACTATTAGGTCAAACGAGGTCATGGTTAGATCACACGAGGTCACAGGTCGATCACATAAAGTCACGCTTCGTTCTTACAAAGTCACAGTTCGATCACACATAGTTATATTTGACACAGTTGTAGATCACATCACGTCCTCGTCCAATGGTCACACCAAGTCACAGTTGGTCACAATCTATATAATTGGTCACAATGATCCATAATTTATTACATATTATTTATTTATTGGTCATAATTACCTAATAATTGGTCATAATCATCAATAATTGATCACAATTTATTTATTGATTGATCAAAACTTACTTGTTTTCTTGATCACATTCGCACTTATCATAAGTCGCACAAACTCACAATTAGTCAATATTTTGATCACATTTACCTATAATTGATCAAAATTATCATATAATTGGTACGTATTATTTATTTATTGGTCATAATTTACACGTTTCCTCAATCACAATTAGTTAACATTTTTATTACAATTACCTAATATTTGGTCACATTCCGTAATCTTAGTTTTCTTGGTCACATCCCCCATTTCTCACAAGTCACAATTAGCAAATATTTTGGTCACATTTACCTAATAATTGGTCACATCCCGTACTTGATCACACAAAGTCACGATTTGAACATACAAGGTCACAGTTCGATAAAAAAAAAGTCTCAATTCGATCATACAAGGTCATAGTTCAATCACACGATGTCATAGTTCGATCACATGTGTTACCAAACTATGACCTTATGTGATCGAACCGTGCATTCGTGTGACCAACTGTGACTTTATGTGATCGAATTGTGACTTTGTGTGACCGAATTTTGCAACTAAACCAATTATGATCTAACTGTGACCTCGTGTAACCAAACTATGACATTGTGTGATCAAACTATGACCTTGTGTGATCAACTGTGACTTTAGGAATGTGTGGGTAGGTGGGTGAGGTTTTTCAACTAAATTTGTAATGTGACATGTTGTGACTTTGCATGTGGGGGTGGGGGTGGGGTGGGGTGATCAAATTATTAGGTAAGTGTAACCAAAATGTCAACTAAATGTGACTTTGTGTGACTTATAAAGAGTAGGGAATGTGACCAATTATTAGGTAATTATGACAAAAAATATTAACTAATCATGAAAAAAACGAGTAAGTTGTGACCAATAAATAAATAATATGTTACCAACTATAAATGATTGTGACCAATTATATTAAAAGTTGTGACCATCTATAACTTTTTGTGATCATTGGACGAGAAAAAGTATAAGAAAAAAATAATTTTTGGGTGTGGTCGGTTTGTTGGGTGGGTGGCGGGGTAGGGACGGGGTGTGGAAAATTAGAAAAAGAAAAATTATTTTTGGGTAGAGGTGGGGTTTGTGGGTGACGGGTATAGGGTTGAGCCGTGTGGAAAAGAAAAAAATCATTTTTGGGTGGGGTTGTTGGGTGACGGGCGTAGGGTCGGGATGGAGTGTGAAAATGTAGGAAAAAATCATTTTTGGGTGGGGTTAGTTGGTTGGGTGGGTGGAGGGGTAGGGTCTGGACCGAGGTGGGTGGGGTGTGATAAATTGAAGAAAAAATCATTTTTGGGGGGTGGGTAGGAATGGGATGGGTGGGTATGGTGGGGTGGGTGCAAGGTAGGGTCTTGGTGGGTGTGAAAAAGTGGAAGAAAAAAAATCATTTTTGGGTGGGGTGGGGTCGATTGCTTGGTTGGGTAGCTGGTAGGGGCGAGGTGGGTGTGAAAAATTAGAAAAAAAATCATTTTTGGGTGGGGTGGGTGGCAGGGTAGGGTGGAAAAACATGGAGAGATAAAAAAAAACTCATTTTGTGGGGTGGGGTGGGCAGGGTGGTGTTGGGGTGAGGTTGGTGGGGGCATGAAAAAGTAGAAGGAAAAAAATTATTTTTGGGGTGGAGTGGGATCGGTAGGGTGGTGTCGGGCTGGGTGGTGGTAGGTGGAAAAGTAGAAGGAAAAAAAATCGTTTTTGCGGTGAGGTGGGGTAGGGTGGGTGGCGAGGCGGGCAGGGTGTGTCGTGGTTTGTGGTTGAGGTAAGATCAATTTGTCACTTTGCGATGAAGTGGGGTAGAGTCGAGTGGAGTGGGGTTGGGTTGGGGTGGGGAAATGTAGGAAAACATCGGGAGAATATAAAAATAAACTTATTTTTGGGGTGGGGTTGGATATGAGTGGTGAGGTGGGATTGGTGGGTGGGGTCGGGGGATGTGGCTATGGTGAGATCAATTTGTCACTTTGCAATGAGGTGGGGTAGGATATGGTCAAGTGGGGTTAGGTTGGGTTGGGGTGGGATGGGATGGGGTGGGGTAGGTTGAGGAAATTTAGGAAAACATCGAGAGAAAATAAAAATAAACTTATTTTTGGGGTGGGGTAGGATATGGGTGGTGAGGCGGGGTGGGTGGTGGGGTCGGAGGATGTGGTTAGGGTGAGATTAAATTTTCACTTTAAGAATTCTTTTTTGGATCAAACATATGTAATTAAATAAGTTTAAAAGTTTTTCTCTTAAACCTTCTGTTTTCAATAAAAAGTCCAATGTTTTCTTCACTTTTCTTACTTTGATCAAATACGTACGGATCTATTAAGAATTCAGGCAACTGGAGTACCGCTAGGCAAGTGGTCGCAAGGGAAACATAGCCCAGTAATTCAACATAGTGAGGCGTGGGATCAAAAAAGAAACGTAGGAAGCAGCAACCAACAACGTACATCAAGAAGGTTTAATTTTGAAAGCTCCTTAAATTTATTTTTTATTTACATATTTGGCCAAGCATGAGATCACATGTCTTGATTAATACACTTCCGCACACACCTTCCTCAAATTGGTATCAGAGCCTTCACACATATTAACATGTCACAATCAGACAATAATTGTAATGCTTGCTATGCACTTCACAAATTGTTTACCTTCCAGTACGAAGCATTTTTATGGTACAAAGAAAGAATTGACTCAAAGAAATTTTGAGGAAACCCTTATTGTACTTTAAATATGGAGCAAAAATATCTTGAAACAAAACAAGATTATGAAAATAATTTACGTACATTCATCATACACTATGCAAATTGCCACCATAGTTATGGAGAACACTAGTACACAAATTAATTGTTATACATGTCATGCACATATTCATCTCATAAATTCTGAATTTCATATTTGCGAATTTTATGAAGAATTTTATAGACACCAAGTTTTTGCAGGAGTCCACAAAGACTCTTTAGAAAACTGTAGACAACAAAAAGATAAAGCTTTACAAAATTATTACGAATCTGTTTCTAATTTTTTAATTCACTACGTCACACAACATTACAAATCATGAGCATAAATCTTGCTAATGAAAGAACATCTCAAGAACATGAGGAGATTTGCGAACAAATTGAATCAAAGGGAAATTTTTCAAATGAAATTTTAATTTCTAACGAAAAACTTGACAAAATATGTAAAACCACTTTATCTTTAGATCCAAAAGAAATTTTTTCACAACCAGGATTTATTGATAAATTCATGAAAAGAAAGAAACATGTGTATTACGGTGTATCGCATAAAGAATTTGCGATTAACGCTCAACATACATACGGAAAAGTAGGAATCTCTCTACTAACTAAAAAGGATATAAACCAAGCAAAACAAAAAATTGACCTTGAAGATAACAAAAATCTTTACTGGGTTACAATTTGAGCAATCAGAATCCAATTGAAAAGCACACTATCAGAAAAAACGGATCAACCAATCCGAATGTGTTTAATTGATGAAAGAATACAAAACCCACAAGAAGGATGTCTAGGATCCCTTGAAGGAAACCTAGCATGTGGTAAACTACTGTTTACAGTCTATCCCAGACTATCAGTAAGTTTACATGATCAAAACTTTGACGGAATACTCTCGTTTGTACACAAGTACGGAAGAGAAGACTTAGTCAAAGACAATAATGTACATTTTTCAATATCATACCTCGTGAGTTATGCAATCCATAATTCTCACAACATGGTTATAATAAGAGAACCAAAAGGAATCAAAATTGATCCTTTATTCTCCAATTACATAGAAAATAAAGAAACAGAATTTGACTGGTTAACGCAACCAGAGTGTAAGACCGCTTTTCATTTTATGGACAATCCTGAAATCCCACATGATATTTATGTTAATGTTGTTATAAATTTTAAATTGATAATTTTTAATGTCTATAAATGGAATTATTTTGCAGTGGAAAGACTTGGACGCCGTCTCGATCAATGTACCAATTCGAAAGTTTATAAATTGGTTACTTAATTATTTTACGTGCAATTCTATGTCTAATTGTTTATTTTAATTGTTACTTGCCATTTCTATTGTAGTTGAGTAGTAAGTTGCCTAAATTGCATTAAATTGAAGTTGAGAAAAGTTTGGTGACACTTTGGAATTTTATTTGAGAGTCATGGACTTAACTTACCAATTTATGAGACTTGAGGGACCCATTTGCAAATTTTAAAAGATTAAAAATTAAACCTAAACCTCATTCCACCTCTCCCTCACTTACGCCTCTCGGTTTCTCTCTCTCAAGACACGCTCTCTCTCCATTCGATCTCTCTCTCTCGCGACTCACTCTCCTCTCCTCTCACGGCGGCGACGACGCCGCTACTGTCTGCCTCCGACCACCGCGCGAACAACGACCACCACCGGCCACCATCCCCACGGTAACACTCTTCTCCTTCTTCCCCAGGGCCGCGCTCACGGATTTCACGCGCACACACACACCCGCTCGCGCACTCACCCTCGCACTTATACCCACTCAACCGAGCACACACACAAGCATGTATATATGTTGAATGTATGTATTGATATTAGTCTATATGTTGAGTGTATTTATTATGAAGATTTCAGAATTTTCAGATTTGGATTATAAGTCAATTTCGAAATTTAAACAGGCAGATCCAAATTTTAGGCAATATGTATGTAAGTATGTATGTATTGATGCATATATGCGTGTATATATGTGCATAATTTACACAGTATTTTCAGATTCCAAACATTTGTTATTTAGCTTGGTTAATTGATATTTTAGTTTAATTTTGAGATTTTAAATGTATGTTCAGGTTTGGGGAAAATTGTATACAAGTATGTATGAAATTAAGTCCCTTATTTCAAATATGATTTTTGTGAACGTGAGTAATAATTGTAATTGCTAGATTTTTGAGAAAATTGTAAAGTCGTGTACATTTTTCAAACTTGGTTTTGATTTAAGTACCTTAATAGTTAAGCTTATAATGTTGTGTCGAATGGTTTAATCTTTTGCTTTCGATTATGGTTTTATGTGTTTTGGTTATTATGTAAAGTCACGTTTGGGTTAAATTGATGTTTTAATCTCGGTCAATGTTCGATTAGTGTTAAAATGAATAACGAACGTGGTTGTGAACTGAGAGTCATGTTTATTGATGAATGTGAATAATTAGGACTTTTGGTACATTGACGACACGGGCAGTCGAGGCTCCTCCACTTGCAAATTCAGATAACGGTAAATGCTAAGGACGTCAGGTAAGTAAACTTCCCTCTATTTTCATCAAAGTTGAATGTAAATGTGAAAGTTATGTGTAAATGACTGTCTTGCAACTTACTTGCTTTGATGAATTTCATTTACTTTGTGAAAGTATGTGTTATTGAGAAGAATGTTCAAGCATGCACATTATCATGTCATTGCATCATGAAGCATGCATTGGCATCGAAATTGGGAAGTCAAATATTTTAAATGAAAGAAATGTATCAAGGTGCAAGTTTGTTCAAAAGTTATGTATCCCAAGTTTTTGAAAGAATGAATGGGTGTACTTCTAGTTCATGAAAGTTGCGAGTGGGAAATGGGGCGCGGGGGACCGGCGTACCCGAATTAAGTCGCTTTGCGACGGAATGTTCAACCGTTTACGGTGGACTGTTAAACCGCTTTTGCGGTGGGAAAGTGAATGTTAAACCGCTTTGCGGTGGGAAAGTGAATGTTAAACCGCTTTGCGGTGGAAATGCGCATGTAATCTGGTTCCAAATAAGTCATTGCCCACTGTATTCTGATTGACTAGAAGTTACACCAAGTGAGCTCACGATGGAATGAAGTGAAAGTTTTGAAATGTTAAGTGAAAGTTTGAAAAGTTTGAAAGTTCTGGAAAGTAAAGTAAATGGGGATACATACATGGAATTTTTAAAGCATTCATGTCATAAGCATGCATTCATGCATACAGTTTACTTACTGAGCTTTAGCTCACCCCAATCCCTCCCCAACATTTCAGGTGATGAAAGTTAGATGATCAGAGAGGAGCACTTGGCGGCTGACTCCGACAGTACCCGTTGTCGCCTTAATTAATAAAGTTAAATTCATTCGAGTTATCATTTAAATTTATTTCTTCATTCATTATTATTGATAATGGTTTGGTTGAAGTTATTTTGATTAAGTATGGAACGTATTAGAGGTTAAATTACCTTTTATTTCAATTTTCAATGTTTGATGATGTTTTGGAAAATCTTATACTTGAGGAGTTCGGGAAATGAATGGATTGGTTTTGGCGATGGTGAATGTGAATGTGATTGTGATGTGATTGATACTTTGAATTTGTAAAATGGTCTTGATGTCCCTCTACAGGTTGGCTATGTCCAGTTTATAGAGGAGACTCTGTCGAAATTTCTGTAAAATTTTATAATGGATAAATGAACATTTTTGTCGTGTAAACATTTTAAATTCCGCAATTAATGTGAATGGAAGTTAACATACCTAGGTTAAGATTCTTGAACTTGGGGTGTTACATTTTTGGTATCAGAGCTAAGAGTTTTAAAAGCGATTCTGTAGACTTTTAAAATTTATTTGAAAATGGTTCGGGTACTGAGTCATGCCTCAAGTGCTTCTCCTTCGATCATCTGGTAAGTTAATTTTGTTTAAATTATGAAATGTTATTCGATGTCCCGATTATTGTAAATTCTTGCATGCTAATGTGTAATGTCGGAAAGTGAAAGGTTAAGAATGTTGTCAGTGAATATGATGAGTATGTCTTGGTTATGTAAATGAGAAAATGAGATGGTAATGAATTTTTATAAAATTTGGTTAATGTTTATAAGTTCCTTATGTGAAAGATATGAAGTGAATGCGAATAGTGCTTTGAGTCATGGAGACTATGTCGGCAAGAATGTATATTATATCCAAGTCGGAAGTTGAGAAGTCATCGAACTTAGTATTAAGCACTTATCATGTTTGATCTCGGGTCTACCCACTCATTTGATAGTCCAACAGTTATAGGAAAATTGATTTACCCATCTCAGTAGCTGGAGACCAAGTTATATTGTCAACGCCATTTGAAGAATTGTTGAACTAAAGTTATGTGTTGAGAAATGTCCCAATCATGGTGAATGGAAAGGAGAGATTGAATTCGTCATCGATTAAGTGCGCAACTCTAGTATCCAAGGTATAATATCGGATGGCTCCTTTGTAACTTAAAAGAGCTCAAAGTGCAACTATAGAATCTCGTGGACAAGGTTTTGTTCGATCTAGCTTTTTGCCATGGGGTGCCCAGGAGCTATACATGAAGAAGAAAGATGGTTTTATGAGACTTTGCATAATTGAATTTAGACATGGCAAAACCAATTTTATGAAGTTGTGAAGAGATGTTGAGATTAGAAGTGATATGATTTTATTGAGACTTTTATGAGAAGAACTATGAAATTAGAGGTTTAAAGATTTGGTTCTTAGTTATTGGGAATTAAGTAATGGATATTGTGTTGAGTAAGTGAATTATTCCTCTATTTTGAGAGAAATTTATTATGTAGTTTGGTCTTGTGATTAAATTTTGGGAATATGATTTGTGGCATATATTTATAAGTATGAGTAGTCTTTTGAACCAACTAATGTATTGAAGGAAGTGAGATATTGATATTGGAAATTATGATTTGAAATTGTTATGTTGAGGAATTATGGATTGGTTTTCTGGGATATCAAGGTATACATGAAGTTATGTAATGATTTGATCCAGACATTGGGAAATGATAAGTTATATTTTGAAAAGATGAGTGACGACAAGTATTATGGCGTTATTGGGAAGAATCTTAATTATTCTTGGGAACGGATTGATCACTAGTAAGGAATGATCACTTGTATTGGAGAATATTATAAATTATAAGGATATGAGATAATACTGTTGATTTATTTTGGAATTTGATCGGGAAGATATGTTAAAGATAAGATGATGATATTATGTTGATTTGTGAATAATATGTTATTGGATATACTACATAGAGAGAATATTCAGGTAAATTCTATCGTTTTAATTATTTTGGTGATATTTGGTGATAAAGAAGTTTTAGAGATGACAAATTATTATGGTTTGATATGTTTTTAAAGAAATAGTAAAGATTTATTGAAATTTGGAGAGAATTTTCCATGGGCTTACAGAGATTAATGAATAGACGTGATGTCATTTGGGTTATTGAATAATGACTTAAGTAATCGGCAAATATTTCTTTATACAGAGTTTAGAGGCTATGTTGAGAGCTTGCATTTAAAACCTTTGTGATGGTTAGGAAAACCATTTACCGTCTGTTGAATTTACATGTAATATGATTATTGGGATTAGTCAGTTACCATGAATGGGAGATATTGAAAATATTTTATGGTGAGATGCCTTAAAGGAGTAACCACTTATTCAAAGTGAGAAATTGGGGACATGCGATTGAATGTTTGGGATTATGTGAGATAATGCTTGTCATAAGGTCAATTGTATATAAAAGGTGTAATAGATGATTATAAGGAATAATGTGATTGCTCTTATGGTGAGAACTGAAGGTGACGATGTATTGAGATTATGAAATAAGTTGACTTTCCATGAATAAGTTATGCTATATTTGGTTTTAAGTGGAATTCGAAGAAAGATGAATCTCAGTCATGGAAAATAAATCAGGTTTCATCGTAATTTGAATGATTCACTGAGGTACGTTAAGCTTTCATTGAAGATACTAAAATATTATATGAGAGATTGTTGGATGAAATTGATGAAAGAAACTTTACCAGGTCCTAGATTTGTACAAGTATTGCAGAAGTAATGCATCTGATCGGAGGGAAGTTTATGATAGTACATACCATGAAATTGTGGAGATTATTATTGATGGTATCTTGATTCAAAAATAAGAAATGAAATTTTAGGCAATTGTCCTTGTGGATAGGATTTGTGGAAAATGAGAATAAGACTTCACAATGATTATTTATTATGGAGTAGTGTGCAGAAAGAGTGACAATGGTAGAATCCAAAAATTTATTGAGTTTGAGAGATTGATATAAAATCTTAGTAAGTATATTGACGTAAAAGGTTCGCGTGAAGGATATGATGGTTATTATGTTGTAATCTTAGAGATTGATATGATTATTTGAGGTTAGCTGTGTGACTTTTACTTATAATGGGATTGTATATTTGGTTTAAGTAAACTTGATGAGGAATTTTATATGAATCACAAAAGTTTTATTCATTGGTGATAGGTCAATGATTTATTTATAAAATACTTGGTTAGAGTATTGTTATGATGATTTTGAAGGCATGAATTCTTAAATTAGTACCTTGGCTTTAGTTTTAAGATGAGTGTATGATGCTGAATACTTGATTACAATATATAAGTATGGGTTACAGGATTTAAGTTGGATCTTCCGATTTTAAAAGAAATGTCAGCATGTTCAGAAAGGATTTCGTTTGTAAATCATTCCAGAAAGATTCTGTTAAAGTTTTAGTATTCCTACTATATATTTTGGTATGGACGTCGAGTTTCACTAATTCTGGATTATAAAGTCTTATTTTGGTCAATCTTCTTGATTTTAGTTTTAAGAATGTGATCAATCAATATATATATATATATATATTAAGGCTTAGACGTTAGAATAGATCCTATGAAAGGCTGGAAATAGAAAGTTTGTGAATGGATTCATAAGTGGGATAATGTCGGTTGATGGTCCCCTACAACAATAGCTATCAAACTTCGATCCGTATTTAGTACTATACAAGAAGGAGTGTAGATCACCAGTTCATTAGGATGAAGTTGGAGAAAGAAAGTTATTGGGTCCAAAAATAGTACAGCAGACAACTGAAGTTGTTGAAAAGATTCGTCAACAAATGAAAATTGCACAGAGTAGACAGAAAAGCTATGTGGACAGAAGAAGGAAACCTAGGAATTCGTTGAAGGAGATATGATCTTTTTAAGGTAACTCCGATGAAAAGAGTTATGAGATTCGGGAAGAAAGGAAAGTTAAGTCCGCGATTTTTGATCCCTTTGAGATAATTGAATGGGTAGGTGACTTGACTTATCAGGTTGCATTGCCATGAGCAGTATCGGGAGTGCACAATGTTTTTCAAGTATCAATGTTGAGGAAATATACTTCGGATCCTTCTCATATCCTCAGTTACGAGTCGTTAGATCTGCATGAGGATCTAACTTATGAAGAATTACCTATGAAAATCCTGAGGAAAAGCCGACAAAGAACTTAGAAGGAAGAAGATAACACTAGTTAAAGTCCTTTGGAGGAATCATGCAGTAGAAGAGGCTACTTGGGAACGTGAAGATGAAATGCGTACCAATGAACCACAGTTTTAGTAAGTTTTAATTTCGAGGACGAAATTTCTTTTTAGGGGGTAAGGAATTGTAAGACCGTTTTTCATTTTATGGGCAATCCTGAAATCCCACATGATATTTATGTTAATGTTGTTATAAATTTTAAATTGATAATTTTTAATGTCTATAAATGGAATTATTTTGCAGTGGAAAGACTTGGACGCCGTCTCGATCAATGTACCAATTCGAAAGTTTATAAATTGGTTACTTAATTATTTTACGTGCAATTCTATGTCTAATTGTTTATTTTAATTGTTACTTGCCATTTCTATTGTAGTTGAGTAGTAAGTTGCCTAAATTGCATTAAATTGAAGTTGAGAAAAGTTTGGTGACACTTTGGAATTTTATTTGAGAGTCATGGACTTAACTTACCAATTTATGAGACTTGAGGGACCAATTTGCAAATTTTAAAAGATTAAAAATTAAACCTAAACCTCATTCCACCTCTCCCTCACTTACGCCTCTCGGTTTCTCTCTCTCAAGACACGCTCTCTCTCTCCATTCGATCTCTCTCTCTCGCGACTCACTCTCCTCTCCTCTCACGGCGGCGACGCCGCCGCTACTGTCTGCCTCCGACCACCGCGCGAACAACGACCACCACCGGTCACCATCCCCACGGTAACACTCTTCTCCTTCTTCCCCGGGGCCGCGCTCACGGATTTCACGCGCACACACACACCCGCTCGCGCACTCACCCTCGCACTTATACCCACTCAACCGAGCACACACACAAGCATGTATATATGTTGAATGTATGTATTGATATGTGTCTATATGTTGAGTGTATTTATTATGAAGATTTCAGAATTTTCAGATTTGGATTATAAGTCAATTTCGAAATTTAAACAGGCAGATCCAAATTTTAGGCAATATGTATGTAAGTATGTATGTATTGATGCATATATGCGTGTATATATGTGCATAATTTACAC
This sequence comes from Ligustrum vulgare, assembly GCA_963555705.1. Taxonomy (NCBI): domain Eukaryota; kingdom Viridiplantae; phylum Streptophyta; class Magnoliopsida; order Lamiales; family Oleaceae; genus Ligustrum; species Ligustrum vulgare. The sequence continues at coordinate 22,333,476 of OY743177.1, read as the reverse complement.
AGTATTTTCAGATTCCAAACATTTGTTATTTAGCTTGGTTAATTGATATTTTAGTTTAATTTTGAGATTTTAAATGTATGTTCGGGTTTGGGGAAAATTGTATACAAGTATGTATGAAATTAAGTCCCTTATTTCAAATATGATTTTTGTGAACGTGAGTAATAATTGTAATTGCTAGATTTTTGAGAAAATTGTAAAGTCGTGTACATTTTTCAAACTTGGTTTTGATTTAAGTACCTTAATAGTTAAGCTTATAATGTTGTGTCGAATGGTTTAATCTTTTGCTTTCGATTATGGTTTTATGTGTTTTGGTTATTATGTAAAGTCACGTTTGGGTTAAATTGAAGTTTTAATCTCGGTCAATGTTCGATTAGTGTTAAAATGAATAACGAACGTGGTTGTGAACTGAGAGTCATGTTTATTGATGAATGTGAATAATTAGGACTTTTGGTACATTGACGACACGGGCAGTCGAGGCTCCTCCACTTGCAAATTCAGATAACGGTAAATGCTAAGGACGTCAGGTAAGTAAACTTCCCTCTATTTTCATCAAAGTTGAATGTAAATGTGAAAGTTATGTGTAAATGACTGTCTTGCAACTTACTTGCTTTGATGAATTTCATTTACTTTGTGAAAGTATGTGTTATTGAGAAGAATGTTCAAGCATGCACATTATCATGTCATTGCATCATGAAGCATGCATTGGCATCGAAATTGGGAAGTCAAATGTTTTAAATGAAAGAAATGTATCAAGGTGCAAGTTTATTCAAAAGTTATGTATCCCAAGTTTTTGAAAGAATGAATGGGTGTACTTCTAGTTCATGAAAGTTGCGAGTGGGAAATGGGGCGCGGGGGACCGGCATACCCGAATTAAGTCGCTTTGCGACGGAATGTTCAACCGTTTACGGTGGACTGTTAAACTGCTTTTGCGGTGGGAAAATGAATGTTAAACCGCTTTGCGGTGGGAAAGTGAATGTTAAACCGCTTTGCAGTGGAAATGCGCATGTAATCTGGTTCCAAATAAGTCATTGCCCACTGTATTCTGATTGACTAGAAGTTACACCAAGTGAGCTCACGATGGAATGAAGTGAAAGTTTTGAAATGTTAAGTGAAAGTTTGAAAAGTTTGAAAGTTCTGGAAAGTAAAGTAAATGGGGATACATACATGGAATTTTTAAAGCATTCATGTCATAAGCATGCATTCATGCATACAGTTTACTTACTGAGCTTTAGCTCACCCCAATCCCTCCCCAACATTTCAGGTGATGAAAGTTAGATGATCAGAGAGGAGCACTTGGCGGCTGACTCCGACAGTACCCGTTGTCGCCTTAATTAATAAAGTTAAATTTATTCGAGTTATCATTTAAATTTATTTCTTCATTCATTATTATTGATAATGGTTTGGTTGAAGTTATTTTGATTAAGTATGGAACGTATTAGAGGTTAAATTACCTTTTATTTCAATTTTCAATGTTTGATGATGTTTTGGAAAATCTTATACTTGAGGAGTTCGGGAAATGAATGGATTGGTTTTGGCGATGGTGAATGTGAATGTGATTGTGATGTGATTGATGCTTTGAATTTGTAAAATGGTCTTGATGTCCCTCTACAGGTTGGCTATGTCCAATTTATAGAGGAGACTCTGTCGAAATTTCTGTAAAATTTTATAATGGATAAATGAACATTTTTGTCGTGTAAACGTTTTAAATTCCGCAATTAATGTGAATGGAAGTTAACATACCTAGGTTAAGATTCTTGAACTTGGGGTGTTACACAGAGAGAAGATCTATAAATATAGATCTTAACACTAAGAGACCCCTAATCTGGGAACAACAACCACTTCTCATAAGAAGTAACTCACAAAATAAAATAAATCCACCAAAGTTGAAAGAAAAAGAAAACGATGAGTTGAGAAAAACTAAAATACAACTCAAACAATTAAGTGAAACTGTCAACAAAATGACCGAAACACTTTATGGTGATCAAGAAGAAGAATCTGATAATTGAAATGTCAATAGCAGAACTTCTAAAAGAAATTAACTCCATAAAAGAAGAAATCAGAGATATTAAAAGAAATTTTAACATATTTGAAAAACAAATTGAAATTTTACTTGAAAAACATTCTGCTATCATTATAGCAGGAATTATTAACAATAATCAAAATAACAAAGTAATTTCAAAGATTAAATCAACACAACAAATTGGAATTTTTGAAAGAAGGGGAGAACTCTCTCCAAAAACAAAAGCAAAACAAGATGAAATTCCAGAAGGAAAATTTGATATTGACCATTTAGTATAATGACAAGCTTCAGGAAAAATCTTGAAATCATTTACGAGACCAGCCAGCAGTTGGGACTCTTAAATGTTTTATTGGCATTTGAAGACAATGAACTTAACAAGATTGTTTCAATCGTCAAAAATATTGACATAAAAGAGAAAATTATGACAATTTCGGACAATGAAAACAATGAACAACAGAATCAAGATCAACCTGAATCACAATATGAAACAAATAAAGAATCTGACAGTGAAGATGAAATCATCATTCTTGAAAGATTTCACACTGGAAGAGAAACAGATCCTAACATGGGGCTTGGACCTACAATCAGAGACCCAAAACCAGAAAATTTTGAGATTAAAGATGACAATCCATCATCAAGTAATCCAAAAGGAGATGGGAAAAGACATATGGGTGACAACACACCAAGACCTGACCCCAAAATGCCAGAAAGGAACTTTGATAAGAACCTCTTAGTTTCTGATTTTATTCCAAAAAGACAGAATATAAACCAACAAGTAACAATTTTGGATATAGATTGTACTCTAGATCCAGAAAAGATCATTGATGCATGGTATAGTTATATCATGGTTGCAATGATTGTCAACAAAGAAATAATAAAAAATGAAATAAATTCATGGAATTATGTACTTGCTAGTACCAGAGGAAATGCAAGAACATTCCTTGAAAGCTTTACATACGACACAAAAAATCAAATCTGGAAAGATTCAATAGGAGTCATTCCAAAATTCATTGAAAGAATTGTGGACCAAATATACAAACAATTTACTGGACAAACTTTTGAAGCATTCAAAAGTAAGAGATCAGTAATTGCAATTGCTGATGCATTAAATCACTTAGAGAAAATCTCTATATGTGATATGTGTTATTTTGAAAATTATGCTTGCGAATTTTCAAAATATTTTTACATATGTCCACCTGACAAATGGATAGAATTAACAGGAAAATTCATACGTAAACTACCAGAACCATTTAATCATGAAGTCATAAGTGACTTTGATGAATCAATCAAAAAACAAAAAGAAACCATTGATCCAAGAGTAAATGCTCAAATAGACATGTCCCTTGGACTAGTCATAACTACAACCAGAAATTTAATTGCTGAAAAATGCAAACAAAATACATTGGTAAGAGAAAGTGTTAAAGCAGTTTACAAAAATCCAAAAATTTGTTGTAACAATTACCTTGACCAAATCCCTGGCCAATATGGTTGTCAACCAATAAACACCCAAAAGAAAACAAGGAAAAGATCTTTTAGAAATAAAAGATATATGTTTCAAAAATACGAAAAACCTTATAAAGAAAAAATTTTTAGGAAAAAGAAATTTTTCAAAAAATATTCAAAGGGGAAAATTCCATATAAGAATAAAAAATTTGAAAAAACACAAGACAAAAAGAAATTTTGTCCTCAAAAGAAAAAGAATTGCAGATGTTGGCTCTGTAATGAATCTGGACATTATGCAAACGAATGCCCAGCAAAAATCGGAAATGTAGACAGGATTAAACTCCTAAATACATTTCAAAAAAAAAAGCTTCTACCCAGTAGAAGATCCTAGTGATACAGAATCCCTGTATTACTTAACAAGTGAAACTGAATCTGAGTCATCTGAAACAGGATTTTCAGAGGATGAGTAATAAAAATGTTACAAATCCAAACTCAATCTACATACATATAAAACTCAGTTTTGAAGGATATAGAAAATTTACATTACATGCTTACATTGACACCGGAGCATCATTATGTACTGCCAGCAAATTTGTTATTCCAAAACAATTTTGGGTAACAGCAGAAAAAACAATGAATCTAAAAATTGCTGAAAAATCTGAAATCAAAACATCAAAAGTAGTAAAAGGATTAAACATTGAGATAAGTGGATACCACAAATCCCAATGACAAACTTTTTATTTCAAAATTCCAACAGTATACCAACTTGAAATTGGAATTGATTTTATAATTGGAAATAACTTTTGTCAGTTATATCATCCTTTCATACAAGAAATTGAATCCATAAGTTTTACTCTTAACGGAAAAAGACTTTGGATATCAAAACAAAGAAAAGCTGTTGCAATGAATTTTCTTCAAGAGAAATTCTTGGAAATGACAAAAATCAATTGCAATAGGAAAATCTTCACAAAACCTCAAGGAGAAAATATTACCCCAAAAAGGAATATTTTCATAACAATAGAAGAACAAGAAAAATTCAAAATCAACTCAAAAAGAGAAGAAATCCTAAAACTTCTTGACCAATGTTGCTCAGAAAATCCTTTGGATCCAACAAAGAACAAAGGAAATATGACTGCAACAATTGAACTACTTGAAGAACATAAAAATACAATAATAAGAGCAAAAGCAATGGCTTATTGTCCAAAAGATAGAGAAGAATTCTCTATACAAATCAAGGAACTACTTGAATTACAAGTAATTGAACCAAGTACTTCACAATTCTCTTCACCGGCTTTCATGGTTAGAAAAGAAGCAGAAAAAAGAAGAGGAAAAGCTAGAATGGTTGTAGACTATTCTCAGCTCAACAAGATAACTAAGGCAGATGTATATTTAATTCCAAATATGCAAAGCCCACTACAATTAATCAAAGGAAAGAAATTTTTTTCTACTTTTGATTGTAAATCAGGATTTTGGCAAGTTATACTTGATCAAAATGCAATACATCTAACGGAATTTAGTTGCCCGCAAGGACATTACCAATGGAAAATCATACCATTTGGTTTAAAACAAGCACCTGGTATTTTCTAAAGACATATGGATAATTTCTTCAAAATACACAAGAAATTTTGTTGTGTATATATTGATGATATTTTGGTCTTCTCAGACAATGAGGAAGATCATGAAAAACATGTAATCACAGTACTTCAAACAATATGCAAATTAGGCATTATACTTTCCAAAAGGAAAGCAGAAATGTTTAAAGAAAAAATTGGATATCTAGGTATGGATATTACATATGGTTATAAGCAGTTAAAACCACATGTTCTTACTCATATTCATGAATTTCCAAACGAAATACAAGATCAAAAACAATTGATGAGATTTCTTGAATGTCTCACTTATGCAGAATCTTTCATTAAAGATCTAGCAAAAATGAGAGCACCACTTCAAAAGAAACTCAAAAAAGATTTTAAATGGATTTGGACTAAAGAAGATACTCTTTATGTACAAAAAATCAAATCTAAAATAAAAAATCTACCATCATTATATCATCCAAAAAATAATGATAAAATGATAATTGAAACTGATGCATCTCAAGAACATTGGGGAGCAGTATTAAAAACATTTGACGAAAATGAACAAAAAGAACAACTTTATGGATATGCTTCAGAGACATTCACAAATCCTGAAAAGAATTACCACATCAATGAAAAAGAAATTTTAGCAATGAAAAAAGCCATAACAAAATTTAGAATTTATATCATTACTAACAAATTTCTTGTTAGAACTGATTCTACTACATGTAAATCATTTTTGAAAAATCAGGTACACCCAGATTACAAGCAAGGAAGACTAATCAGATGGCAAATATGGTTCAGTCACTACAATTTTGATATTGAAATCATCAGAGGAAAAGATAATTCTTTAGCTGATTCACTCACAAGAGAATTTGCTTTTTCAGGTAAAAATGACTGACATCAAGGAACAAATAGAAGACATTGAGACAGAAATTGAAACAAAAGAAATTGAAATTTCTGTTAAACAAAATGAAGTTACAATGTTACAAAAAAGCATTAAAGTCCTCAAAAAGAAGTTGATTAGGCTTCAAAAACAAGGGGAGGCAGGCGAAAGTAGCAAGACTACTGGAGTAAAAATTACAGGCGAAAGTAGCAAGACTACTGGAGCAAAAATTACAGTTTCAAAAGAAACGCCTATTATCGAAAGTAGCAAGACTACTGGAGAGAAATTTACAGTACTTGCAGAAAATGTTACTGCAACAAGCTCGCAAGGGCTTAAGGGAATTCAAAACCCGCAACTTGGACCACAAATCCAATTAAATACAGGAGATTCTTCGGAAACTCAATGTTCTCAAGAACATACGGTTATTCAAAAACCAACTGAAATATCTCAGACACAACTGGAAACCACACCATTGGTGGGGGTAAATACTTCCATTGCAGGTACAAAATTCTATACAATCTTTGATGGACCTCACAGAGGATTCTACACAAGTTGGGCAGAAGTCGAACTTATTGTCAAAGGAAAACCATACAAACACAAAAGCTTTAAAACCTTTTCAGATGCTCATCAAGCCTATCTGGACTTTTGTACAAAAAATGGACACAGCCCAATCCCACACAAAAATTTATTTGACCAACAAAACCTAAATTTGAGACCAAACTATTGTCAACCAGACATTAGATCCAGGCCCAGAATGCCTACATTCATACCACCATCCGAAAACCAAAGGATAAAATTCTTTTCCTACAGTGAAGCAGCCCAATCCAGCAAACCAGCCCAAATTCCAACCAGGTTCAAAAAACTTGGAAAAATCCCAGCCCAAAAGGAAGAAACCACCTTTCCGGGTATCAAACTGAAAGATTTACTCTTACTTGAAGAAGAAGCACGTACAATAGGAGCCTCTGCACCAGAAGGAGGGTACTATGGCACAATTGAGAAAAAATTTGGTCAGTTCATCTTCTTTGCAGGAGCTGAGCCCAACATGGTACAGACAGCATTCCATTGCGGTTTAATTAAAGAAATCATTCCTGGAAATGATTTTGAAGAAATCAAATTACTTGATGAAAATTTAGTAAAAACAGTTAAAGATTTTGCTAAATTTGTAATTAAAGACAAAAACCTCAAAATCATTCTCAAGATCAACAGCACAATTCCTTTTTGGAACGAGGATAATATTCTTGTCAAATGATATCATCATGTACAGATCAAGACAGTCCAAGAAGTGGAAATCAACACTCCAATTGCTGGACAACTCACTGAAGTAAACGAAGAAATTTTGTAAGACTGGAGATCCCTTTCATTTCAAAGGATTATTACAGGATTAAAAAATTTTGACGGAATCTCAAAGATTAAAGTAAACTACAGTTCAAAGTTTATTTTAATTACTAGTAAAACAAGTACACTTACCAATGTAATGGATACTAGAAAAATTTGTAAGTTTGAACAGAATTTCTATTATCTGCCAAATGCACCAAGCAGCTACAAAGGACATTTATGCAAAGCTCTCAGATCAAATCTCGGGAAGATGCACCTTTGTTAATGGTGTAAAGTTGATGAGACTCAACAACAAGAAAATGAAAAAATTGCAGACATCAGTACATCTGGCAGCATTATCAGCATCTAATCAGAATAAAAAGTTGAAAATACTTTTTGACCAGAAGTTTCCCGGTGAAACGCGTGTCAAAAACTATTTAATAATATCATCAAATTCTGAAAAAGAAGAGGAAATAGAAAAAAGGACAAGAGAAGAAAAAGAAGGCAAAAGAAGACAAAATAAAGAAAAAAGAGGAAAGAGAAAACGGAAAAGGAAAAGGAAATTTTCTAGTAACAAATGAAGAAAAAGAAGAAAGTTGGAAGAAAAAGTCAAAAAGGCTACAAGAGGATGGAAGAAAAAGTCAAAAAGGCTACAAGAGCTACCAAAAAGGCTAAAATAAAATCACGTGAACAATGAAGGCACTCTGCAAAAATCAACAGGAAAAAGAACAGCGGAGGACTATAAAGAGGGGAAAAAACAGAAGAAAGAAGGAGGAAAATTTTTCGCTTCAAATTTCTTTTTGAATTTTACTCTGAAAAATGTATCAAGGCTAAACACCTTCAAGACAGTGATCCACACTTGGATCAAAAATATGTAATTAAATAAGTTTAAGAGTTTTTCTCTTAAACCTTCTGTTTTCAATAAAAAGTCCAATGTTTTCTTCACTTTTCTTACTTTGATCAAATACGTACGGATCTATTAAGAATTCAGGCAACTGGAGTACCGCTAGGCAAGTGGTCGCAAGGGAAACATAGCCCTGTAATTCAACATAGTGAGGCGTGGGATCAAAAAAGAAACGTAGGAAGCAGCAACCAACAATGTATATCAAGAAGGTTTAATTTTGAAAGCTCCTTAAATTTATTTTTTATTTACATATTTGGCCAAGCATGAGATCACATGTCTTGATTAATACACTTCCGCACACACCTTCCTCAAATTGGTATCAGAGCCTTCACACATATTAACATGTCACAATCAGACAATAATTGTAATGCTTGCTATGCACTTCACAAATTGTTTACCTTCCAGTACGAAGCATTTTTATGGTACAAAGAAAGAATTGATCTCACCCTAACCATTTTTATGGTTAGGGTGAGATCAATTTGTCACTTTAAGATGAGGTGGGGTAGGGTGGGGTGGGTGGGATGGGGAATGATAGGAAAATATCGAAAGGAAAAAAATAAAAATTATTTTTGGTGTGGGATTGAGTGGGGTGGTGGTCTGTGACTGGGATAAGATCATTCGTCACTTTATGATGAGGTAGGGTAGGGTAGGGTCGAGTTGAGTGGGGTTGGGTTGGGGTGGGATGGGAAAGTGTAGGAAAATATCGGGAAAAAATTAAAATAAACTTATTTTTAGGGTGGGGTAAGATATGGGTGGTGAGATGGTTTGGGTGGGCAGGGTGGGTGGGTGGGGTCTGGGGATGTGGCGAGGGTGAGATCAATTTGTCACTTTACGGTGGGGTGGGGTGGTGTCGAGAAGGGTTGGGTTGGGGTGGAGTGGGATGAGGAAGTGTAAGAAAATATCGAGAGAAAATAAAAATAAACTTATTTTTTGGGTGGGCAGGGTGAGTGGGTGGGGTCGGGGGATGTGGTTAGGGTGATATCAATTTGTCACTTTGTAATGAGGTGGAGCAAGGTCAAGTGGGGTTGGGGTTGGGATGGGGGTGAGATGGGGAATGATAAGAAAACATCGAAAGGAAAAAAATAAAAATTATTTTTGGTGTGGTGTGGGGTGGGGTGGGGTGGTGGTAGGTTGTGGCGTCAAAATTTGAAATTTTGATTTAATATTATATTAGTTTTAATATAATATATAGTAGATAATTATGTTTATCTTATATATATATATATATATATATATATATATATATATATATATATATATATATATATCATTATATTTATTTTTAATTATTAAACACCTAACTAAATGAATTAACACCTGAATTTTTAAAAAAAGATTTCCTTCACATGATTTTTGAATTGCATTTTTTAAATACAAGGTTTTATGTAATTTTCCCATAATAAAATTCTTCACAAAAGCTTGGTGGGCTGGGACCGAGCAAAGCCCAAGGCTAGCTACGCCCTAAGGATAGATTTTGCTCCATGCACTGTGCTAACAAAATCAAACTGATGTCTACGGTCTACCCATCAAAAATCAAAATACAATGATTCCTTCAAAATAATGCAGCACGACAATAATCTTATTAGGTAAATCAAAGCTTGACCGTATTCTTCTAAATCAGATGATATTGAACATTAAAATATCAAACACTAACTCGAAAATTATTTTGGACATTGATACTGTCAAAAATCCTAATCTTGGCGTGGCCGAATCTGATGACAATTGATTGCTGGAAAGGATGATGAACTCGTCTGAGATGACCTGCAAAAAGGCGAGGAGGAAACTCCCCGTCGCCATTCCGGTGTGAGAATTAGTTTTCTGGAAAAAGGTAGAGAGAATATTTAATTGGAAAAACGTAAAGAATTGTGTGTGAATATATGTGATCAAATGAGTTGTATTTATAGGGCTGAAAAAGCCCATAATTTCCTTTATTTAAGGAAGGAGTCATTTTTTCTATATACTTTACCTTTTAGGAGGAATTCTAATCTTATAAGAATTGTACTTCCTCTTTTTTAGGTGATTCCTTATGAGCTATGTTTTATTCCGAGGGCCCAAGAAGGTGGCCCATTGATGAAGCCTGATAAGTGTATTTTATACACTTATTTGTATGTCTAAATTAGGATTAATTATTGTCGTTTGGGAATATTTGTTATTTAATTTATGTTTATTTGTTTATATTTCAGAAAATGTCACAATTGAAGAAGAATGAAGCAATTAATGGAAAAATGACACGATTGGATGTTAATTGGAGCTAAATTGGACAAGTGAGGAGTTTGTGACAACAACCGGGAAACATGCTTGGTGCCAAAGTGACTAAAATCAGAAGTTGGAGGACCTAATTGAATGAATTAAGAGCTTGAATGGTCAAACCGAGAAGAAGATAAAGTTTGGGGACTAAAGTGCAACAATTGAAAGTTGAGGACTGAAGGTGCAATTAAAAGTCAGGGACTAACTTGCACAGCCGGAAGAATGATGAAGTCGCGATCGCTGGTCACACACCAAGCGATCGCGAGAAGACGCAAAATTGTAACCCGAGAGTTTTAATGAAGTCCACGCGATCGCTAGGGTTGATACCACGCGATCGCGTGCGTATCGGGCTGGGCCGACTGTGGGCTTTTTCTCGCGATTTTTATCAGACTTTTCTTGTTTTGACCTAGGTTTTCTCCAAAAGCTATATATACAACATAAGAGGCACGGGATCCAGACCTTTGCCTCTCCATAGAACGAGCCACAATCGAGAAATCAACATCAAATCCTTGGGGAATCAAGCATCGCAAAGGGGCGTGAATTGAAAACAGTTGAAGAATTGATAATTGGTGCAATCTTTCCATTCTTTATATTGTTTTTCAATGAACGTTTATTTTTACTGTTTTTGTTATTTATTGATGATGTGTAACTAATTTTAACGTTGGGATGAACGATGTAGCCTAGTCATATTATTTTAATTCCAAATTCAGTTGTTTCAATGTTTTGTTGCATGTATTGATTTATTATTGTTCTTAATGCTTGAATTGCTTGATCACCAATTCATGATTTATTGAGTTATTTCCATAATCCGAGAGGTGAGTGGTAATAAATCCAGTAATTGAACGAGAGATAGAGATATACTCTTGTAATTATTGCGGTCGTGTGTGAATTCTTGCGTGTTATGCATCTAGATAAGGAATATTCGGACCCTCTGTAGAGATACATGGTTGACTTATTTAGGTAGAATTGATTTAAACTCGAGAGAGGAATTTCAATTTAAATTAGTGAATTCGACCGAATGCATAATTAGGAAATAAAACTTGAATTGGAGTTAATATAATTGGCTAGGTGAAATCGGGATTCCCAACTACTTTACAATCGTATTTAAAAACAAAAGCAATTTCGCAATTTTATTTCTTTAGTTTAATTCTTTAGTTGTAGTTAACAATCTCAAACAAATTCGCCTGTTCAAATAGAGTTATGAACTAACACATTTCGGTACTTAATAGCAGTCCTCGTGGGACGATAATCCGGACTCTTAGGTCCACTTTATTACTTCTCACGACCCGTGCACTTGCGTGGATATCTCGTATCGCGAGATATCAGGTGAACAAGTTTTTGCCGCCGTTGCCGGGGACTGTTAATTAATATCGATACCCATTAGTTCTTATTTTACTTTGAACTTTATTTTGCTTATTTTTATTTTTTTATTTTTTATTTTTTTTATTTTATTTTCAGTTTTTGTTTCAATATTTTTTTTTTTTTTTTTATAAATTAATGTTAAAAAGAACTAAATCTTTTGAATTGCTTCCTTTTGATACAGAGATTGAACGCACTTTTCGACAAAGGCGCAAACAACAGTTGGAAGCAGCTCAACACACAGATTTAGCAATGGCAGATAACCAAATTCAGCATAACCAGAACAATCTGCCAGGAGAAATTGTAGTTCAACAACAAAATCAACCGAACAACGGGAGGCGAGCATTAAGGGATTATATGATTCCTCCAGTGGGAAACATTGGAACTTGCATAGTGCCACCCGCTATACCTGCTAACAACTTTGAAATCAAGACTTCTTTGATCTCTCTAATCCAAAACTCTGCCGTCTTTCATGGGTTGCCGTCTGAAGATCCACATGCACACCTGCGAACTTTTCAAGAATTATGTGACATGCAGTGAATGAATGGAGTTCCGGGTGACGCGGTAAAGCTGAAATTATTTTCCTTCTCATTGGCAGACAAGGCAAAGGCATGGTTTTACACGCTACCCCTCCACACAATTACTACTTGGGAAGTAATGAGTCAAAAATTTGTTGACAAGTTCTTTCCACCTGGCCGGATGTCAAAGCTAAGGCACGAAATCCTTTCGTTCAACCAACAGCCAGGAGAGTCCATTTTCGAGGCTTGGGAGAGGTTCAATGAGCTGGTTCGTCAATGTCCTACCCATGGAATAGCTGATTGGATCCTCATACAAACTTTCTACAACGAGTTGACAAATGACAACAAGAAGCATGCAGATTCAGCTGCAGGTGGATCTGTGATGGATCTGACTTACGAAGAAGCCTCCGAAATATTCGAGAAAATGGCAGCAAATAGTTATCAGTGGTACTCCGATCGCACCGCACAGAAATCTGGTGGAATAGCTGCGGTAAATGAAATTACAGCTATTAATGCTAAATTGGATGCACTGACGAAGAAATTTGACAGCATGAATCAGCAGCCAGTGCTTGCAGCTCAGGCAACCATAGTCTGTGATTACTGTTTTGAGAATCATGCACTATCAGAGTGTCCTATGGCATATCAAGGTCAACCGGATAAAGAGCACGCAAATTTTGTTGGGAACAATCAGAGGCAGCAAGGAGGTATGTACTCACAGACATACAACCCTGAATGGAGGAAGCATCCAAACTTTTCATGGGCTAACAATCAAAACACCCAACGACCACCAGGGTTACAGCAGCAACAACAAGTTCAGAGGACTTCTAGTGAAGAATTGATACTGCAGCTGCTGCAAAGCCATCAAGCTGACATTAAAGAAATAAAAATTCAATTGGGACAGTTGGCAAACGCAAGTTCAGAAAGACAACAAGGTAAATTTCCCAGTAATACTGAAACAAACCCTCGTGAGCATGTTAATGCAATAACAACAAGGAGCGGGGTTCAGCTCTCTGACGTGACTGAAGCAGAATATGAAAAGCATAGGAACAAAAAGGAAAATGTGGTGGAAGAGAAGAAAAGTGAAAAAGAACAGAGATCGACTCCTGAAGTTCATGAAAAAGTCGAAGAAGAAGTTCGAGTTCGACCACCAGTCAAAGCTTATGTGCCCCCAATTCCTTATCCACAACGATTGATAAAGCATAAGTTGGAGCAGCAGTTTGGAAAATTTTTGGAAATATTCAAGAAACTGAACATTAATATTCCTTTCGCTGAAGCATTGGCCCAAATGCCGCTCTACTTGAAATTTATGAAGGAGATGCTGTCAAACAAAAGAAAGTTGGTTGATTTTGAGACAGTAGCATTGAGTGAGGAGTGCAGCGCCATACTTCAAAAGAAGTTACCACAAAAATTGACCGATCCAGGGAGTTTCTCTATCCCTTGCACTATTGGTAATTTCAGTTTTGATAATGTTTTGTGTGATCTAGGGGCCAGTGTTAATTTAATGCCTCTATCTGTGTACAGGAAACTTGGTTTGGGGGAGCCTAAACCAACCAATATCACACTAAAGCTTGCCAACAGGTCTATACAGTATCCATATAAGATAGTGGAGAACGTGATTGTGAAGGTTGACAAATTTTTCTTCCCAGTTGACTTTGTGATTCTTGATATGGAAGAAGACACTCAGATGCCTCTAATATTTGGAAGACCGTTCCTAGCTACTGGAAGAGCATTGATTGATATTGAAAAGGGAGAAATCATCTTTAGGGTCGAAAAGGAACAAGTCACGTTCAGCATTAAGCCAAGACAGGATCCAAAGATTCAAAATGAAAGTTGTTTTAAGGTGGATGAAGAGGTCAAGAAACCAAGTGGCTGCATGAAGGATGAGATTAAGATTGAGGAGGCTTTAATCATAAAATATGAGTGTATGAGGGTAAAAGATGGATGGAGGGACAAGAAGGAAGAAAAGCCTAACATCCCGCAACAAGTGGAAAAGGAGGCCTTGGACTACAAGAGAGTGAGGAAAAGGATTGAGAAGTGCAAGGCAGGTAATTGCAAGTTGTACAGGAGCTCAATAGGATCATTCAAGCCTCCATGATAAAGAAGTGCAAACAGTCGAGCTTTAGACTTAAAACGGAGCGCTTGTTGAGAGGCAACCCAACATTTCTTCCCTTTTATTCATTATGCTTTCATAATTTATTTATTTATTTGCTGAATTTCAAATAAATGCATGATAGATATCCTGTTTGAGGGTTTTACATGTTTGCATGTTAAAACTCTATTGCTTGTTGCATTATCTATGCATACTTAGGTATATTTTTAATTTTGCATATTATTGTTAAACTAAGCTTTTACTTGTCATCCCACATATTAAACACACTAGTTTAGATCATGAAGTGAAGGTTTGGAAAATCATTGCATCGATCATGAAGTGATTAGGGGGGTAAAAATGATTTTAAAAACCGAAAACATAGGAAATTTTCCATTACTGCCGAAAACTACGCGATCGCGGCCCTATAGGCTCTAGCGATCGCGACAATGCATTAAAATATCAACAGATTATTTAACCGTGAACCACGCGATCGCTGGCACTCCAGCCAAGCGATCGCGTGGGTACTCTGGGACAATAATCGGCAGTTTTAAGTGTTGTGCTTCATGTTTTCATTTTCAAACATTAGACACTCGTTTTCTCTCTCCTAATCACCTCATGTTTGATCTTACATTTTGTGTGCTTGTCATCAACACCTTGTTGCATCATACTTATTGCTTTCATTACCTACAAAACTCAATCAAAGGTATGAAGTTTTCACTTTCCTTCAAGTTATTCAAAAGAGTGAAATTTTCTTTGAATTCATAAGTGTAACTTTATTGGGGAGTGGAGTATGGGCTTAAGTCAGTTGTTGGAGAATGTGATTTGTGCTTTAATAAGTAGAAATTTCTTGGTCAATCCATGTTTCCAAATTGATGCAAGTTCTTTAATTTTTGGAGTGCACATATAGTGTTTGATGAAATGCCACAAAGACATTCTTGTGCTAATTTTAGAGATTCTTCCTAGCATTTATCTTCATGACATGGTATTCATTGAGTATGTGTGTTTAGTTCATGAAGTAGTACACTACATGGCATGAAATCCATTAAAACAATGTTTGCACCATGACAGCCCCATTGTAAGGCAATTGCAGGCCATTGCACTCAGAAACTGTCTCACGTCACCTACTTCTCCACATTGTTGCATGACACTATTGACCTTCAAATGAGCTGAATTTTTAATATATTGTTGATCATGCTGTGAACTTTAACATATCAAAAGATGGCTCGTGAAAATTTATGTTTTTCTAGGCGATGTCAAGACTTGAATGTGTGTGGTCGACCAATGTTGAAAATTCAAAATTTTGCCATAACTTTAGTTTGGGGGTGTGGTACTGAACTTCCATTTCTTCTTATTGGTGTTTATGTATTCTAATGTTAATTATTTCTTATTTGCAGGGAAAACACCAATCAAAGCACGCCAACCAAATTTCAACAATACAAACAAAGGGTCGATTAATCCAATGCAGTGCAATAGGGAGCTTCAAAGAAATACATCATCTACACTTGGGAAGTTCTCGTTCTCTTTTCTTTGTCTTGTTTTACATTATTGAATCTTTTTGACAAACATTTAGGACAATGTTCATTTCAAGTTTGGGGGTGAAAATTCATTACATTCTTCATTCATTTTATATTCATTCGATTTTATTGGGAATAAAAAATTAAAAAAAAAATTTGAAAACCTTGTTGACATGTTTATTGCCTAGGATATAGTATGAATCAATTTGTATTTATGCTTGAAAAGTGGACAACATGAAAGTATGAACTTATTTTGAACTAGTTATGTTTTGCTAGATTCATACTTATTGCGCACATAGCCAGTGTTGGATAATTGCTTGTGTGAAGGATGTTGTTAAATGCATGTGGGGAAAAGTTTTATGCAATTTGAACTTAGGAATGACTCAAAAAGCCATAAACTTAGATCATAAGATATCCCATCCCTAAATTAGAACCAATCATGCTAAAAGGCAAGTTTGGGGGTAAAATGGTTGGAATTTGTGTGTATTGACGGGTTGGAGGTCTGTGGTTCTTGGTTTTGCACTTTAGTCATTGCAGTTTGGTCAACTAGTATAAACCATTTCCAGCATAAAAACAGAAAAATGCTGAAGGTCTTATTCTGCTCCTCAAATGCCTTTTTGACTCGAGTAAGTAAGTCCGAGGGGTCCTTCAAACCTGGTGCCCTAAAGCCAACTGGCTTGGGAGTCATCGACCTAAAGCTCGCTACATGGGTCAATTAGAAAGCAAGTACGGAGAGTGGACTTACACATAAGACATTATAACATCTTTAACTTTTCTGTTTAAGCCTTTATGACTCGGGCAAGTACGTCTGAGGGGTTCTTTGAACCTGGTACCCTAAAGCCGTCTGGTTTGGGAGTTGCCGATCTGAAAGCCCGCTACAGGGGTCATATAGAAAGCCCGTATGAAAAGTTCTGCACAAAGATGGTAAAAGACGGGGACAATTAAAAGAAAAAGTCGTCCATCATAAGAAAAATATATATATATATATATTGCATGGTATAAGCGTTGTTCAAAGAATATTTTTAGAACCCACATAGATAAAAACCAGGGATGTGAGAGAAAAGCAGAAAGTTGTGATCAGTCATGAGCGTTGAAAAGAATTTCATTAGAAATCAAAGATTGACCACATGGGATTCGGGCTGGATTATGCATAATGAGCCACACAGTATGAGCACATCTTTTGCATAAGTATGCGTTTGACATTGGCTATTCACACACACACTTAAAAATCTGGCAGATATAACTAGAAATTATTTCGAATTGTTGTTCATGACGCTTGCTTAAAGCTTAAATTGGTTTGGACTTTGGAGGCATATGGTAAACATGTTGACTCAACAAAAATATTTGTTCTCTTAATTCTTTGATTTTTGTAGTTTAGTTTAAATTGTTCGAGGACAAACAATAATTCTAGTTTGGGGTATTTGATAAGTGTATTTTATACACTTATTTGTATGTCTAAATTAGGATTAATTATTGTCGTTTGGGAATATTTGTTATTTAATTTATGTTTATTTGTTTATCTTTCAGAAAATGTCCCAATTGAAGAAGAATGAAGCAATTAATGGAAAAATGACACGATTGGATGTTAATTGGAGCTAAATTGGACAAGTGAGGAGTTTGTGACAACAACCGGGAAACATGCTTGGTGCCAAAGTGACTAAAATCAGAAGTTGGAGGACCTAATTGAATGAATTAAGAGCTTGAATGGTCAAACCGAGAAGAAGATAAAGTTTGGGGACTAAAGTGCAACAATTGAAAGTTGAGGACTGAAGGTGCAATTAAAAGTCAGGGACTAACTTGCACAGCCGGAAGAATGATGAAGTCGCGATCGCTGGTCACACACCAAGCGATCGCGAGAAGACGCAAAATTGTAACCCGAGAGTTTTAATGAAGTCCACGCGATCGCTAGGGTTGATACCACGCGATCGCGTGCGTATCGGGCTGGGCCGATTGTGGGCTTTTTCTCGCGATTTTTATCAGACTTTTCTTGTTTTGACCTAGGTTTTCTCCAAAAGCTATATATACAACATAAGAGGCACGGGATCCAGACCTTTGCCTCTCCATAGAACGAGCCACAATCGAGAAATCAACATCAAATCCTTGGGGAATCAAGCATCGCAAAGGGGCGTGAATTGAAAACAGTTGAAGAATTGATAATTGGTGCAATCTTTCCATTCTTTATATTGTTTTTCAATGAACGTTTATTTTTACTGTTTTTGTTATTTATTGATGATGTGTAACTAATTTTAACGTTGGGATGAACGATGTAGCCTAGTCATATTATTTTAATTCCAAATTCAGTTGTTTCAATGTTTTGTTGCATGTATTGATTTATTATTGTTCTTAATGCTTGAATTGCTTGATCACCAATTCATGATTTATTGAGTTATTTCCATAATCTGAGAGGTGAGTTAATAATTTAGAACGTGGTAATAAATCCAGTAATTGAACGAGAGATAGAGATATACTCTTGTAATTATTGCGGTCGTGTGTGAATTCTTGCGTGTTATGCATCTAGATAAGGAATATTCGGACCCTCTGTAGAGATACATGGTTGACTTATTTAGGTAGAATTGATTTAAACTCGAGAGAGGAATTTCAATTTAAATTAGTGAATTCGACTGAATGCATAATTAGGAAATAAAACTTGAATTGGAGTTAATATAATTGGCTAGGTGAAATCGGGATTCCCAACTACTTTACAATCGTATTTAAAAACAAAAGCAATTTCGCAATTTTATTTCTTTAGTTTAATTCTTTAGTTGTAGTTAACAATCTCAAACAAATTCGCCTGTTCAAATAGAGTTATGAACTAACACATTTCGGTACTTAATAGCAGTCCTCGTGGGACGATAATCCGGACTCTTAGGTCCACTTTATTACTTCTCACGACCCGTGCACTTGCGCGGATATCTCGTATCGCGAGATATCAGGTGAACAAAGCCCATAAACGGTGAACACCGGGAATCGTCTAGTGGTCGGGCTATACCGGGCATAATTCCCACCATCGATGGACTTGATTAGACCGGACAATCCCGAGCTGTGAAAGGTCATAAGGTCGAGCCTGAAGCCCGGCCTAAGAAAATCCACAGACCATAAGCTAACTGGCCGGCCTACTCATCGGGATGGGCCGACCTGTTTTGGTCCTTTCATAGGCCCATTGATGATCTCGGAAAGTAGCCCGATCAATGGCCCCCGTGCATCAGGGATCGGTGATTGATGCCTGAATGCAATTAACCCTTGACAGCTGTCACCTTTATTAATAACATGTTTTTCCAATTGTTACGCTTTGTGATGTGTGTGGCGTAATTAATATCTTGCAAATGGGTGGCCGCCACGTGTACATAATGAAAGGCGGTAGTTTGAAAATTTTCCCGCCTATTTTTTGCCTATATTATGTGGTCCCTATCCCCTCATTCCTTTTACTTTGTGATTTTGCGAAAACCAGAGAACTCCTCGAGCAACTAGCACGATCTCATTTACAAACAACATTTCCTTTTAGGTACGCTCGACCACACCCGACCTTTTTAATTTCATAACTTATTGCTAGAAAAATGGCCAAGCAGGTGAACATCACAGACCTTAGGGAAGTTGAAAATCTAGACGAACCATTAGAGGTCGAGCCCATAGGGTTTTATGAGCCTCCACCTTCCCGGGATGAGGAGTCGGATGGCGAGGAAGGGATCGAGGACGATGTTGACCTAGATAGAGGGACTGGTGAGGCAGACCTGGAACTCCCGACCTTTAACAATAGGATGAAGGAGCATATGGTTGAGGCCGATATGAGGAAGTTCGGGGATGTCCGAGGGGTATATAGCCCGAACTCCTGAGGCAGATGATGTTTCTTATCACTGCCGGGAAGGGGAGATGGTTGTATTTCATGAGTCTCTTGTGGTCGGGCTTAGGTTTCCCTTACACCACTTTTTTATTGACTTTCTTCTTACAGCCAGCATTGTCCCGGGCCAACTCGCACCTAATGGGTGGAGGATTCTCGTATACTTCTTTGTCTTGTGTAGGAGTCTAGGAATAGAACCCACTATTGACTTGTGCAAGTGTCTCTTGGATTTAAAGTATCTGCCCCGATGTAATTGTTTCGTCTATTTAAGCAGGAAGGGACGTTTTGAAGTTCCCTGGGTCCCTTCTTCAATAAAATATTGGAAGGAAATGTTCTTCTTTGTAAAGCCCCGGGCAGGGGAGAACATTTTTTTGTCGACCTTTAGAAGACCTGATGTAGATAGTTTTAATAGGATGGGGAACAAAACTGAGGAGGAGATGGCTGACCTTCTTGCCAACGCCATTAGGGTGTGTGATTTTGGCTTATTGGCCGAGGAGGCTTCTGACTAGACCACTAATGAAATTTTGGGCCAGGCCGGTCTCGATCTACAGCCTGGTAGTTCTCGGCCTTGTAAATTAAGTAAATATTTTTCTTTTGGAATTTTTATAACCATCAATGTCTGCTTTACTGCTCATCCTTTCTTTTTAAATTTTTTGGCAGGGATGGCCTTTGATGGTGATAGACTAAGGAAAGCGGCCGAGGAGAGAGCCCGGGCTGCAGCCCAGAAGAGGAAGGACGACGGTGTCGTGAGGCGCCGTTATCAGAAGAGGCCCCGAAAAGATACCTCCGGGGTAGGCGAGACCTCAAGGAGGAGTGCGGAGGTTCCTCCTCAAAGTGGTCGAGAAACACGCCGACCACCTCCCCGTGACCAGCCCGGTCGCGTATCCCTGGCACCGAAGGTAGTTCCCGAAGGTCCTACTTTGGCCGACCTAAGGGGGAAGATAGAGGAAAGCCTTCATCCCAGTCTACTGGAGAAGTACACCGAAGAAGTTGCCATTGAGGATGGAGTAGATCACTTTCTGAATGCAGCGGTGAAGGTATGCCCGATCCTTATTTCCCGTGCATTGATTTTCTTCTGATTATTATTGAAGTTTTCGTCCCGACCTGCAGCTCGTCAGCATTGGCCGGGGACTCATCAACCAGGGTGTCAAGCGCGGAGAGACTTCGAGCCAGCTTGTTCACTCAGTCCAATACGAGGCGACTAAGGCCTGGGCTACAGAGGAGAAACTGGCTCGCGTGGAGTCGAATTTAGCCTTAATGAACCAGGATCGAGATCTTACCCGGGAAGAAAATAACAGGCTTGATGATGAACTTCGCCGGGCATGGGAAGAGATCGAGGCTGCCAAGGTTGAGGCTGTGGAAGTATATAAAAAATCTGAGGAGTACGATTTGGCCTTAGGCAACTATGTCTTGGAATCGTACTCTCAAGGAATGAGACAAGCCCGAGCTTGGATCAAACTCCACGCGCCCGATCTTGATACCACCCCCTCTCTCAATTTCCCTTGGGAACTGAAGGCCTCGACCTTTCCCCATTTTTGGAGGAGGATGTTGAGGTTGAGGTTAGTTCTGACGAGGAGGCCGAGGATGGCGGTAATCAAGATCCCTAGATGTAAATAGGATAATTTTTGATGTAAAGTCCGGGGCATGCCCCGAGGTCCTGGTGTAATCAACTCTTGTTTTAATGAAAATATTTTTTTGAAAGTTTGTGCCTTTTACTATGTTTTATTGAATGTTTGCTAACAAAGGCCGGGAATGATCGAACTTTTCAACAATCCATAGAGTTGGTCGAGCACGTTCCTTACAAATGTTAAGTTTTCTTGATTCCGTATAATTATATGATCGGGTAGTGGCCGACCTTATATTATGACCATAAGAGTGGACTTAACTTTTTGTAGCATCAAGACTTTGAGTTGAATATAACTTGACTGGTGAGATCGGGTTTGACCGACCCTTTCAGTCAATTGATTAATAAGAATTGCGAAATGTGTTTTGACAAGATCGGCCGGTACCGATCTATTATGGGAAATAAATTGTAACGCCTTGCCATGAGACCTTGTAAATTATTCATGGAAGAATAATTTTTAAAGTCTTGCCATGAGGCATCGTAAATTATTTTATAGGAAATAATTTATAACGCCTTGCCATTAGACCTTGTAAATTATTCGTGGAAGAATAATTTGTAAAGTCTTGCCATGAGGCATTGCAAAATTATTTGATGGGAAATAATTTGTAAAGTCATGTGAATGACCTTGTAAATTACTTCGATATCTGATCTTTGTAGTGCTCATTCTTTGGAAAAAGTACTTTTATTGAAGGGGACTGAATGATGGGCCTCGTTAAAACCTTATCCAGAAAAACCCATTGGGAAAAAATCTGGGTAATAAAAAAGAGTACCCGTCCCGGACACTGAAAGAAAAAATAATGGGTACGCAGGCCCGACCATAATATTCAATGATGGACGTGCAAGTCCGAAAGTAAAATTAAAAATGGGCGTGCAAGCCCGACTTACTAGGACTAAATGACTTGATATGATTACTTGTAGTATGGCTTCAAGTTCTCCACATTCCATGGCCGAGGAAGGGGTTTTGAATCCATTGTGCGGAGGCTGTATGAGCCCTTGCCCACCTTCCGGATGACTTCATAAGGTCCTTCCCAAATAGGCCCAAGTTTCCCTGGTTGATGACCGGCAGCCTCACTGCGGCGAAGGACGAGATCCCCCATTCTGAATTCCCTCTTCTTTACTCGGATATTGAACTTCTTAGACATGGCCTGTTGATAAGCTACTATTCTTAATGATGCATTTTCCCTGACTTCTTCTAGAAGATCCAGACTTTCTCTCTATCCTTCGATGTGGTCGGGCGAGCCTGTGGCCATAGCACGGAAGCTTGGAATGGTTACTTCTATGGGAACAGCAACTTCCATCCCGCAGGCAAGCATGAATGGGGTTTCCCCCGTCGCTGTTTTGAACGTGGTTCGATTGGTCCAAAGTACTTATGGGAGAAGATCGGGCTAATCTCCCTTGGCACTGCCAAGGCGAGTCTTCAAGTCTTGTAAGACGAGTCTGTTTGTAACTTCAGCTAACCCATTACTCTGCGGGTGCAAAACGGAGGTCAACCTGTATTCTATTCCTAGATTCTTGGGAAGACCAAGACGGAAAACTATTGATTTCCACACAAATGCTTCCAACTTTTGTTCTGTGATCACGGCTAGCGGTTTGACTTCCACCCACTTAGTGAAGTATTCCACTGCAACTGCCAAGAACTTAACCTGACCCCGGGCTATAGGGAAAGGTCCGAGTATGTCGATTCCCCATTGGGCGAAAGGGTATGGGCACAATATTGAGGATAGCTCTTCCGCGGGTTGATGTAATCGGGCTGCGAATCTTTGGCACTTGTCATAGGCTTTCACATAACTAAGGGCGTCTTTCTTCATATTCGGCTAGTAGTACCCGTATCTTATCAATTTCAGTGCTAGAGCTCTTGCTCCCTGGTGTCCTCCACAAATTCATTCATGAACCTCGGCCATAGCAAGAGCTGCTTCTTTTGGAGTTAGGCATCGCAGATAAGGAAGCGTGAAGCTTTGGCGGAACAAGGTATTCCTCGGAAAGGTATACCTCGGGGCTCTTGCTTTGATTTTTCTGGCCTCTACTTTGTCATCTGGCAACTTTCCTGATGTTAGATATTCAATTATTGGATCCATCCAACTGGGCTCATGATCTGAAATATCCATGACCTCGGGTTGTTGTACTATACTAGGCTCATGAAGAGTTCGTACAAACACGGTTCTCTCCAAGTGGTCTAGATTCGAAGAAGTAAGTCTTGACAAAGCATCTGCTTTGTGATTGGCGGACCTTGGAATTTTGTCTATGCAGCAAGACTTGAACTTCCTTTGCAAGTCTAAGACCATCATCCTATAAGATGACATTTTCTCATCTTTTGCTTCAAAAGTGCCGTTTACTTGTTCTACCACCAATTTTGAATCACTTAGGACCTTGACGTGCTCGACCCCTAGATGTTGTGCTGCTTGAAGTCCAGCGATTACGGGCTCATATTCTGCATCATTATTGGTTGCTGGGAAGTCAAACCGTATTACACACTGAATTTCCATTGTGCCATCGTCTTTCTTTAATATGATTTCGGCCCCCGAGCCCACAGCATTCGATGCTCCATCTACTTGTAAGGTCCATGTAGCCTCTTCCCTGTCATGACCTGTTGGCCCCCAAGGTCTTGGTGAGAGTTCGGCGACGAAGTCGGCCAAGACCTGTGCTTTGATAGAAGGTCGAGGTTTGAACTCGATATCATACTCTCCAAGCTCGATTGACCACTTGAGTAGACGGCCGGATACATCTGGTTTCTGTAAGATTTGCTTCAAGGGTTGATTTGTGAGGACGGTTATGGCATGGGCTTGAAAGTATGGTCTTAACTTTCTCGCTGCTGTAACTAAGGCAAGTGCGAGCTGTTCTGCCAATGTATATCGGGTTTCTGCTTCCAACATCATCTTACTGACGTAATATATAGGTTTGTGAGTCTTCTCTTTCTCTTTAACCAAAATGGCGCTCACAGCATGATCAGATACTGCTAGATACAAGAACAGATTGTCCCCTGGATTCGGCTTTACCAGTATCGGAGGTGTTCCCAAGTATTCTTTCAACTTCTTGAAGGAGACCTCGCACTCCTCATCCCATCTGAAGTCCTTGTTTCCTCGAAGAGTTTTGAAGAAGGGAAAGCATTTGTCCGCTGCCCTTGACATAAATCTACCCAATGCTGCTACTCTTCCTGTTAACTTTTGCACTTTCTCGAGCCTACTCCGAAGGCGCATTTCGCAGGATTTAGTTTCATCCGATGTTTTCTAAGTGTACTGAATATGTCCTCAAGGTCAGCAATGTGGTCTTTCTTTCTTGAAAATTTTACGACCATGTCATCAACGTAGACTTCAATGTTAAGCCTAATGTGTCGAGAGAAGACCGTGTTAACCAACCTTTGATAAGTAGCTCCAGCATTCTTTAATCCAAACGGCATGACCTTGTAGCAATATATCCCTTCATCCGCCATAAAGGAAGTTTTTTCCTGATCTTCCTGTGTCATCCGAATCTGATGATATCCCGAGAAGGCGTCTAAGAAACTGTAAAGTTCGGAGCCAGACGTGGAATCCACCAATCTGTCGATTCTGGGAAGGGGATAACTATCTTTCGAACATGCTTTATTCAGATCTGTGAAGTCTATACAAACTCGCCACTTTCCGTTTGGCTTCTTAACCAAGACCACATTGGCTAGCCACTCTGGATACTTCACTTCTTTAATGAATCCTGCTTTCAAGAGTTTATCTACTTCCTATTTTATTATCTGCCTCCTTTCTGTGGCAAACTGTCTTCTTCGCTTTTTTACGGGTTTCTTGTCGGGCATGACGTTGAGTCTGTGCTCGACGAGCTCTGGATCTATCCCGGGCATATCTTCAACACTCCAAGGAAAAACATCGATATTCTTCTTTAAACACTGTGACAACTCTTCCTTCATCGTTTTGGGGAGTTCTTTCCCAATTGTGAAGCTCCTCCCTTCTGAGACATGAACCTCTTCCAACTTTTCTACTGGCGACATTCTTTCTTCGAGAGGAAGTTATATTGACATCAGATCCGTCTTTCCCTTTCCAATACAACTGATATAGCAACTCCTGGCTACAGATTGACTTCCCTGAATAGTTGCTATGCCTGCAGAAGTTGGGAACTTGATTGCCAGGTGATAAGTTGATATTATAGCTCTCAGGTTGTTTAGGAATGGTCTTCCCAAGATGGCATTGTAGGCCATAGGAGTTTTCACGACTTGGAAAGGAGTCATCTTCATTACACGTTTTTCCTCTGATCCCAGTGAAGTGGGAAGTTCAATTAGACCTTCGGGTTTTACGGTTCCTCTACCAAACCCAGTTAGGGGAGTAAGGACCTGCCGAAGCCGATCTTTGGGAAGTTGCATCTGATTGAAAGCTTCCAAGGAAAGAACGTTGGCTGCGCTTCCGTTGTCAACTAGCACTCTCCTGACATCAAAATTGGCTATTATTGCACTGATAACAACAGCATCGTCATGAGGATACGAAATTCCTTCCATGTCTGCATTACTGAAGCTGATGTTGTTCGAGACCTCTTGGTCATGACTTTCCGACCTTTCTTCCCGATCACTTAGAGCACGGGCATGGTTTTCTCGGGCGTTATTCGAATCACCTCCAGATGCTATTCCTCCGACGATAAAATTTATGGTGCCAGCGGATTTGGTATTTTCTTCCCTTGTTCCATGCTCTTTGTCATCCTTCTTTATCTAGTGCCCCAGGAAGCCTCTTTTTATGAGGGCTTCTATCTCCTGTTTTAAAGTTCTGCACTCGTCCGTGGTATGGCCCGGGCTCTTGTGAAATTCGCAATACTTATGTCGATTCTTTTCGTCGACTTTCCCCTTAATAGGCTTGGGTCATCGCAAATCTTCACGTCCTTTGATTTCCGTAAGAATGTGAGATCGGGGTGTGTTTAGCGGAGTTAAACTCTGATGCCCATGACAGTTCCCCTTCTGGTTACTTCGGGAAGAACTTTTCTTATCTTCTTTTCTTGATCTCTTATTTCCCTGCCTTGTTGATTGTGAAGACTGTGCTACTGTCCCATGCCCTTGATCCTGCGCCCGAACTGACAAAAGTGTTTCCTCCATGTTTATGTACTTTTCTGCTCTCCGAAGAAGTTCTGTTACATTTGAAGGTGGGTTCTTGGATAGGGACATTCTGAATTCCGGGCCTTGAATAGCCATGGTAAGGGCTGAAATTGCCGATGATATATGGAGATCTGGAATCTGAAGTCTTTCAGCGTTAAACCGAGTCATGAACTCTCGCAGTGTCTCATTCTGAGCTTGCTTCAACTGCATAAGGGATGTGGCGGTCTTCTTGGTCCTTTTGCTACTTGCAAAGAAAGTAGTGAACTTCTCAGTAAGATCTGCAAAGGAAGAGATGGACCCTGGAGGTATCGTAGAAAACCAGTCTCGAGCTGAATTTGTCGAGGTTTGCGGAAAGGCCTTGCACATAATCTGATCGGGAGCATTCTGCATGTCCATGACATCAGTGTAGGTATTCAAGTGGTTGTTAGGATCCGTTGTTCCATCGTATTCCTTTATCCGAGGATATTTAAATCGATCTGGTAAGGGAAAGGATGTTATTTCAGGAGTAAAGGGGGTTCTTCTTATGAATGACGCTCGAACTTGGGTGTTCTGTCGTATTCCATCAGCAATTCCTTCTTGAATGATTCTTGAGAGCTCTTGTTGTGTCAAATTGGCAGATCATTCTGTCATGGGATGGGCACCCCTAATTCCCGGGGAGTTGTCAGCCATAGGATTAGCTGGCTGGAGATCTTCCCTGGGAATTGTGCCAGGAGTGTTCGGGTCAGGTTGCGCTTGATGACTATTATGTTGTTGAAGAGCTTGACGAAGTTCGTGGAGCTGCTGCTGAAGTTCATTGAAATCTTCCCGACTAACAGGTTCGTTGTCTGGAGTGGCTTCTGGGTTTTGTTCTTCCCCAACATCTTCAAGAGGTGGAGGATTATCATCCTCAGCCGAGGCGTTGGCCGGAAGGGATTGCCCAGTAGATGCGGAGGGACGGGCTTGATGTCTATTAACCATGGCTAGTTGTATCTCTTCCCACAGACGGCGCCAATTGATGCTGTCAAAAATCCTAACCTTGACGTGGCCGAATCTGATGACAATTGATTGCTGGAAAGGATGATGAACTCGCCTGAGATGACCTGCAAAAAGGCGAGGAGGAAACTCCCCGTCGCCCCTCCGGTGTGAGAATTAATTTTCTAGAAAAAGGTAGAGAGAATATTTAATTGGAAAAACGTAAAGAATTGTGTGTGAATATATGTGATCAAAGGAGCTGTATTTATATGGTTGAAAAAGCCCATAATTTCCTTTATTTAAGGAATGAGTCATTTTTGCTATATACTTTACCTTTTAGGAGGAATTCTAATATTATAATAATTGTACTTTCTCTTTTTTATGATGATTCCTTATGGGCTATGTTTTATTCCGAGGGCCCAAGAAGGTGGCCCATTGATGAAGCTCATAAACGGTGAACACCGGAAATCGTCTAGTGGTCGGGCTATACCGGGCATAATTCCCACCATCGATGGACTTGATTAGATCGGACAATCCTGGGCTGTGAAGGGTCATAAGGTCGAGCCTAAAGCTCGGCCTAAGAAAATCCACAGACCATAAGCTAACTGACCGGCCTACTCATCGGGATGGGCCGACCTGTTTTGGTCCTTTCATAGGCCCATTGATGATCCCGAAAAGTAGTCCGATCAGACATAATTTATAGAAAGAAAGAATTACAAATCAATATTTAAAAAAATACTGTAAGAACAGGAATTTGTACATTTCAGTTCATGCCAAAGAAATGATGCACATTCTGGAGTAAATTAATGTGAATAATTAAATCATACCATTTCGGATTGGAATATGATTTGACAATCTAAATTGTATCCTCTACAAATAACTATGACTTTTCATTATGTACCTTGTAAACTACACACAGTTCGATAAACAACGATTTGTCCATTTTCCAATAGTATGTCGATTAGTTCTTCTACATTGATATTTTTTTTGGGATATGTGGAGATGGAACCTTAACATTGGGTAATGAAGAAGTAGGTCACGTGCTTCCCATGAGCACATATTCATCATCTAATCAAAAAGTATCATGTCGATAATGTCCCATTCATGTCCCAAAATATTACCTACATAGAATTATTGATACGTCGAATGTAGCTCAACTGACTACAACCTATATAGTGTTGGTGCGGTGATTTTATTGGTGGTGGGGGGTTGACGGTCGGTGAAGATGGTGGTGGATTGATTACTGGTAGGGGTGAACGCGGTCCGGTTTGGGCGGTTTTTGACATATTTTCAAACCAAACCATTTCAAGCAGTTTGGCATTTTCTCAAACCAAACCAAACCATTTCATTTTACAAACCAAACCAAACCAAACCATTTTTTGCGGTTTGGTTCGGTTTTAATCCGCGGTTTTTACCTATCGACATAATATAATATATTTTAGACGTTAAATTAACTCATATATTTTAATATAAAGATAAAATAAGTTAATATATAACCAAATACGAGAATTAATAATGTTAGATGTTAAATTCATTCGAATTTGTTTTCAATTCAAAATAAATACATGAAGTTAAAAAACAATTGTAAATTTGTAATTGCATTGTATTTGTTCCCTAACTTCTTTCCGAACAAACATAATAGCTCATCGTCATCAAAAATCTTAGAAAAATCACTAGTCTAAGACATACCATAACTAGTCATTCTTTTTTGCTTTTTATTTGAAACCATATACGCATAAATGTGTGATATGATTTGATAAAGTACTAGTCCCGCAATTATTAGTATGATGCTTATACAATTTTTCACAGTAATTATATTTTGTCTTGACTCTCTTCTTGCTAGCTTATCTTTGTTGTCCAGATTCTGAAATTTAGCAAGGAGTAAATTCTAAGAAAATAAATAAAATAATCGAATGATATTGCTTGCAAAGAAACTTAAACAAGTGATATTCAAATTCTTACCTTGATTCGAACCTTCTGATATAGATCGAAACATCTTCCATGACTCTCTAAAATAAAATCAAATGCAGGAAAAAATTGAAAGTACACCTGTCACCTCTGTCTATTGTTATAAGAATCTAATTGATATTAGTGAAGAGGAACTTGGAAGTTGGAAGGAAACAAGGAAGACGAATGAAAACAAAAAGTTACCGATTGAATTAAGAAGTGGGAACGTTTTTTTGTTTGAATCTCTATTAAATGAGCTTTTGAGGTTGGAGTATGTGATTTAAGGATGATGTGGGTTATATGTTAATGGGGTTTTAGGATTTGAGTATGTTGTTAAAATGTGGTATGAGTTAAAGGTTAATCAGATTTTGTGGTTGGACATTAGACAATAACTTTTTTTAAAAAGAAAAAAGACAAGAACTTTTATTCATTAGATAAATTTGAAAATTTTTGGGAAAAAACTCTAAATTTAAATGAATAAAAATTAATTTTTTAATTAAAAAAATTAGCGATTTGGTTTGGTTTAAGCGGTTTTTAAAAGTTGAAACCTAAACCAAACCATTTTGAAACGGTTTGGTTTGGTTTGGTTTGAAAATATTGGCGGGTCCACGTGGAACCGAACCAACGATTTAAAACCAACGGTTTCGATTTGGTTTACGATTTGACGATTTTTTTGTGCAGCCCTAATTGCTGGTCTTTTTATTTTTGAATTTTTGATAAGAGGGCTCCTGATGAAGGAACAGCTTAAGAGAATTGCTCATGAGAGGGGAGCTACAAAAATAAAACAGCACCCTTTCTTTTAGGGTGTCAACTGGGCATTAGCCAGAAGTGACATGCCTCCTTGCATACCAGAACCTGTAGACTTTTCGCAGTTTGCTAGCAAAGACTCTGTCAATTCAGACAAGAAGATGGCAGAGATTGGAAATGATAGAAAGAAGACAGTTCAGTTGTCCTGTGCTACACGTGCAGGAAAACTAAGCCTCTGTTTGGCAAAACATGTTTTTAAACATGTTTTTTCCTACACAATTTCTCAAATCATTTTTTAACCACAAACATTTTCTCTCTCCATTTTTTAACCACACATTTTACCGAGAAAACATAAAAAAACATGTTTTTAAACAAAAAACTTTTAACAAACAGAGGCTAAATGAGTTTTGCCTTTGGTTATTTTTTATTTTTTTTTATTTTTTTCTTTTATATTGTAACTTTTATTTGCAATGTGTTCGAATTGATTTGTTTATAATAAACACAATTTTCAATATCAATTTTTAACTATGCATTTTCTCTCTTCAATTTTTAATCACATATCTTATCTAAAAAACACAAACAACACCAATCATTATTATTTATAACAGTTGTCGAACATGACCTTGATAATATTGTTTAGTTTATAGTATAATTATGATTTTGAGATTAAAAATAGTGATTAAAAATAAAAGAGAGAAAATTTGTATGGATAAAAATGATTTAAAATTTGTGTAATTTATAAACTGATTATAAATCAGTTTATTTTATTTACGAAACAAATGTTTTTCTACTTATTTTATCTTATAATTTGATTTTTTGTCATGTATTATTTTTATCTTTTATTTTGTCATAATAAATTTTAATATACATACATATATTAAATTTCATTTAATATTCATAATAACACCGCAAACTAAGTTTGATATTCAAAACATCGCAATACATTTAATACATGCTTTACTTTGTAAATAAAGAAAAAATGACTTACTAAATAATTCAACAAAAAAAAGAAATAAACAAATTTTGAAAATATTTTTATCCTTTATTATTATTATTTTTTTTTGAATGAAGTGTATTTTTTGAATGAATGAAATGTACATGAATAATAAATTTAATAGGTAAATGTGTCTTTGTTTGATAATACTGTTTGATTTATAAATTGATTTATTTATAATTCTGAGGTAAAAAAGTATTGGTTGAAAATTAAAAAAAGAAAATATATGTGATTAAAAAGTAATTTGAAAAATTGTATAATTTACATATTGATTTATAAATCAATTTATTTTAGTTATCAAATAGAAGTTACGATATAAAATATATATATATATATAATAAAATTAAAAAATTAAAAAATAAAATAAAAAAGTTGTTGCGGCTGACAACTTTGAGCTTTGCCTTGGCTTTTTTGCCAAGGCAAAGCTCAACTTGTTCTCCTGCACGCAACGCACAGGAGAACAAGTTCGAGAAAGAAGAATAACTCGACTGATAGTTCTTACATTGATTTTGAATACTTCTATAATTCTCTCTCTAAATTGAATTATGATATAATGCATTTCAGTGAGAGTAACTTGTACAAAGAAGAAGAAATTGACACTTTAAATTTTAAATGTACTGAACATAGCACTGTGGAAAAAGGATATATGAATTTAGGAGAGTATCATTGCATTCCATTGTATACGTTTGGTGAGGAGAGAAGATCGCCACCAAAGCAACGGCGATGCCAGTATAGGCAGAGATAATGGGTAAATAATTTGGGGCGTAGAAGCAAACTGCGCAATACAAAGTTTTTTGTTGCATTTCCTTTGTGAATGAATATGTGTTAGCAATGAGAAATTTGGCATGGGAGGTACTGGAAAAAATAGCATAAGAACTAAAAATTTGGCCAAAAGACATTTTGAGCAGGTTTTTAAGGGTAAACTGTTCACTACAAAATCAACTAGGGTCACACATACGAGTCACGGATCACATGTTCAGGTCACGGGTCACATGTTCAAGTCACATCTCACATATCCAAGTCACATATTCAAGTCAAAGATCACATTTCCAAGCATCAGAGTCTAAGCCTAGTTATGTATCTCTAGCTCACGCAATTCAACAGGTAGAATGATGTTCACTACAATTAAACTGGGGTTACATATACAAGTGATAGGTCACAAGTTCAAGTCACAAGTCACATATTCAAGTCCCATGTTACAATTCATACTTCAGGTCACATGTTGCACTTTGAGATCACAGATGTTTCATGTCACAGTTACATAGGTTACATGTCATATTACATAACTCACATATCAATTTCAACAAATCACATATCATGGGTCACATATTCAAGTTTCGGGTCACATGTCGCACTTTGATGTCATGGATGTTTCAGGTTACAGTATTATATATATATATATATATATATATATATATATATATATATATATATATATATATATATAGATTTTTTACTGTTAAAATAAAAAATAAAAAAATAGGTGGGATTAAACACGCTTAGACGGTCAACAAAAAACTTTGACCGCATTTTTACGTACACACCACCACTTATTCAACGCTTTTGTGCCGCGTACCGCGCCTAGGCGGCGCATTTTCGCGTATTTTAGAACACTGCAATGTCACATATCAATTTCAGCAAGCTAGATATTCAAGAAAATTGGTCATAAGCAATAAGTTACAAATTTTATTTTGATTGATCTTCACATTTTTAAAATTTTTATCTATGCATACACACATCAGTTCTCTATGTGCATCTTCAAGAAGTAGTGGTTATTATTTGTGGTGGCAAGTTGGAGGTGGAGGTGGTAGGGGTGGGGGCGGCGGCGGCGGCGCGATGAATATGGTGGTGGTGATGGAGATGTATCATGATGATGACGTAATGGTAACAATACGGAGGAGGTGGTGGTGGTGACAATGAGGCGCGGATAGTTTACCGAAGATTTGAATTGAGTAGGGTGAGGTGGAGTAGATTTTAATATATATTAACTATTCCCATGAAATAATTATAGGTTGGCATGCCCCCAACCAATCTCAGTTAGCCTACAGTATAGGTTGACTCTCGGGCGTCTACAGATTTTGCAGATGGTTCGAACTAGGAATGGACCATATTTTCAGACGTCCCACTACAAATCTTAACTGAGCCTACATGCATGTGGGTCGAACCAAGCCATGCTACAAAATTTGACACCCCAATTTTATGCAATTGCATTGTAAAAACAAAATGCTAGTTTTGTCAAAATTTAGCATTAATAGCATCAATATTCAAGTGTACTCTCAAGGTCCTCTTTCCATAGACAATATAGAAGAGAAGAGTTCACTGTTTTCCTCATCAGGCATAAAGATAAGACCAGAAAAATGAGATTCCATGTTTTCAATATAAGAAATACACGTTGAGGATAATCTAACCAAAGGTATTTTTAGGCTTAAAGAAAACGTAAGTTCGATAAAATTCTTATTTCCGAAAAATGTTACCAAACAGGTCCCTAGTTTAGAAAACTTTTGGATGCATTTTATCTTCGTGCACTCCATGAAACTACTCTAGTGCATAGAATTCAGATAAAAGAGTTATTAAGGTCAGGCTTCCACTAGCTCTTCAACAAGAGACTTTAAATTTACCATGCAGCTCAATTCTTGGATCACCAACACGATGTTACAAATTAGGAAACTTCCTGCAAACCACAACAAGACGCTCGGACAAAAATACTGTAAATTACAAACCAAAATCTTCTTGAAAACGTGTTAAATATTCAAAATAGACTAAGTTCCTAAAGAAAGAGCAGTTGGGGGGTGGGGGACTTCATGGGTAGAGCTAGTAAACCAACTATAAATATTAAGGAGGTAAAAACTCTCTATATGGTAAACTCCAGTCGAAGAATATGAAAGAGAGCAAGCTAATAAAAAACCTATGCATATAACCTGATATAGCCTATTTGTCAACAAATTCTAATTAGTAAATATAAAAATTGTATCGAAATATTAAGATGCTGACCAAGTTTCACTGAAGGCTGAGAACATGATGCCAATTTATGCATAATGCATTCGCTAATTCTTCAAACTAGGAATTACCTGACCCTACTTTAAAACATTTTGGCAGCCTAGTAAACAAAACACAGCACAGGCGAATCTTGAAATATCCATGGGGCTTATAATCTAAGGCTATGTTTGATACAACATGAAAAAGACGAAGAAAATATTTGCCTTTTCCATTCAAATTTTCCCACCTAAATGGTATGAAAATGCTTCCAAAAAAATGGCTTAATTTGTACATGAGATGATATTTTTCAATCAAACACAAAAACATGGAAAATCTTTTCCTTGATGTGGCATTTTCCTAGAAAATATTTCCAATCAAAATATTAAAACCACACCATTTCAACATTCAAAAATTAAAGTTTCAACATATTTCCCATAAAAACGCTCAAATTACTATGTTTAAGAACATACTATATAAACTATTAATTCACCTTTTCAATGCAAAAGTTCAATGTGTCTCTCCCGCAAAGCATTAAGGAAGCCAGCAGCAATGCTATGATTACTCTTCATTTTCTCATAATCTGCATTGTCTGTAGGCAACTCATACCTACAAACTGGACATGTGTTTCTGATCCTGAGCCACGGCAAAATACAGTCCCCGTGATAAAGATGGCTACAAGGCATTTTAGTGACCTTTTCCCCTGTTGCAACCTCATCCCTACAAACCGCACAGACAACCACATTATTATTTGCCCCATTTTCCTCCTTTGTTAATACTATTGAAGGCAGGTTCTCCACTGCAGATTTAGCAGCAGGCGGACTAGACTTCAAACCATTCACATTTTCCACGAATTGCATATCGCGTTCCATGTACAAGAGATAATCATCAAGAGCATTTAGAAATTGATTTCTGTTAGTATTTGCTTCCACGTTCACCATTTCCGAATTCCTTCCCAAATTACTCTCCCTGAATAGCACCTCCCAATCGATATTCCGTGCTTCGCCATCTCCTCCTCCGTCATCGCTTAAAGGTAGATTTTCATCTTCAGACGAAGAAATCTCAGACGAAACTGAAATATTTTCGATTCGATCAATTGTTGAATTCAAATTAATTTCTTCAATTCCTTCAATCACTGAATTCAAGTTCTCCCTCCCACCAAATTGAATTCTGTCATTTACCTCCTCCAACTCATACTCTTCATTCAAAGCACTTTCACTTTCATTAATAAGATAATCAAATCCAATATTATCAGTATTATCATTGTTAACTAACCCAGAATCCACTGCAAATTCATCAGAATCAGACTCGGACTCGATGCTAGCCACCCGAAGACCGGCCATGGAGGGGACTTCAGCTGAACCAAGACCCGGACCAAATCCAAATTCTGGACCCCGATCCGCAACTGGAAGCGAATCAGATTCCCATATCTGGCCACTGGGGAAGCGGGGCTCGAACAGATCGGAAATAAAATTCATCTGGTCATCATTGTCTTCTTCTCCACCGCCAGCACGGAAGAACGAATTCGGATCGACAACGTAATTCCCATATTCTGATCCAGAACTCGGATCGAAAGCTAAACTGAAAGCGGTGTTGTAACAATCGAGCATGGAAAAGGAAACGTTTGGATCATTGGTAGGGGAAAACGAACCCAAAGCAAAATCAAAATCAAATGGGTTAGGTTCATTGAAGGCTTCTTCATCTTGTTGTAGGTTCATCCCTCTGTTGTTGGATCCGGGCATCTGGGTCTTTTCCTCTTGACTGGAATGGATAAATTGACAGCGAATTATTAAACGAATTGATGCAAGTGAAAAGGTATTGGAATAGCCGTGGATAAAAGGAAATGGGAATCTATATCAATATATCAATGGGTAACTATATTTACACGTAACACTTTTTTATATTTTCACTACATTTTAATTGCAAGAAAAATATCCGGCGTTCATTTATTTTTACTTTTACATCCTCAATTTTTTTAATCGCATTATTATTTATAAGATTAAATTAATTAACATATTTTGTTTTCAATAACGATTTTCATTCAAATATTCGACTTGCATTGAAAAGATGTGCAAATATTTTGTTTAACTTTTGTATATTAGTTATTTATTTTGATAATATAAAAGAATGAGAAATAAATTAGTATTTTTTGTCATCGTAATAAGTATTTTGAACGAAAATCGTCTCTAAAGACAAGATGTTGAAATTACTAAAGAGTTGATGAAAAAAAAATTATAAAAAAACTTGGCAGGGTAAATGTAAAAATATGGAAAAATTAGGGATCTTCGTTATAATTAAAATGTGACGTTGTTAATAAAAAGTGTGGTGTCAATATATTTACCACACACACACATATATATATATATAAAATAACCATCACAAAAAATACACGCACTTTCCCGCCAAAAATCACTTACCAAAAACAAGAGAATTAAAAAAAAAAAAAAAAACATTAGTGCAATAAAAATTGAAACCATTTCAAAATATAATGGTTGAACAATCCAAACTCCAAAGTGTAATGATTGCAAATTTGAATTACACTTTTGAGCACTACATACATTTGTTTCCAAAAATTAAAAAAAATATATTAAAAAAATTTGAGCACTTTTAAATTATATAAAAAATAATGATAGTTAGAATCTATATCTATATATATCTATAATCTATATCTATATCTATATAAAAACAAAGTTTTTACCAAAAATAACACACACACTTTCCCCCCCAAAATGTACTTGCTAAATTTGGAAAGATTTTACCAAAAACACAAGAATTAAAAAATAAATAAATAATGATTGCATTTTGGAAAGTGTAATGATTGAAAATTTGAATTACACTTTTGAGTATTACATGTATTTGTTCCAAAAAAAAAAAAAATCGTTTTGAGTACTGTTAAATTATATAAAATATAATGGTAGTTAAAATTTTTTGTTTAAAGACAAAGAATTTGATGTTTTCGAAATAAAAATTAGTGATTGAAAAGTGGAGAAAAAAATGTGTGATTAAAAAGTAGTTTAAAAGTGTGTTGTTTAAAAATATTTTGTCAAACAAATATGCTTCGTTCCAATTCCAAAAAAGGACAATTTAAATTTTTTATTTTTAACAAATTTGTTTTTACTTAATATGATGATTGATTTTAATATAATTATAGAGAATTATCTATTTATATTTTAAATTTGAAATATTATTGTTCTATGATTTGATTTGATTTGATTGTATAATTAGCAAATTTTCATAATTTTTGATAGAAACCACTATCACACACATATTCTCGAGGATCGTACGGTTGAAAAAGCTAGTAAATTGTAATAATTGCGTTAAAAAACATAGGCTTAGTAAGAGCATCTGCATTGGACATATTAAAGTACATGTTAGTAGAACAAATTAGACATGTGTTGAAATAATGCCTACATTGGATATGTTAAAACACGTGTTAATAGAATCTTTTCAAGGACATGTAACTTTCTTGTTAAATCTAAAGAGTGTTTTAACATGTAACATGACATTTTTATATTTAAAGCTCTGCAAATAAAGTATTATATTTCACCCCACCCCTAACACCCAGACACTCGCCCATCCAATACCTCATTTATTCATTTCCTTATTTTTCTTTCTTCTTAATTTTCTTTAACGTTTATAAAAAAATAATTTTTTTGTTGATTTCATATTACAGGATTTAATGAGATCTTCAATATGAGTACCATATTGATATATAAGTTTTTGCTATTTTAAAAAATAAATAATTAATTATTTTTGGACTTCGCAAAAAGTAACACATCCAAATTATTAGTAATAGTTAACTTTAACATGTGGATGTGTCATTTAACATCTAATTTTTTGCTTATGTGGCTAGCTAATTTTAACATATCCAATGTGGATTTCACTTTCTTGTGGTGGAATTCATTCGTAAAATCCGTTTCATTAAATATAATTTTGAAAGAAAATCAAATAGTGGCTATGTTTTTTTGAGATGTTTGCATTTTTCTGTTTTACTTCATCGATATCAAAGTAAAATTAGGATTATGTGAGAACGTTAGTGAGAAAAACACAGGTTTAGGGTTTATGTGCTTGTCTACGGTAATGTCATCGCAGCCACTTCAAAAGAATGTTCTTTAAATCATTTATAATTAATTTATAAATAATACAAAATTTTAAATCAATTTTTAACCACATACATTTTTCAAAATCACTTTTTAACCACATATTTTATCTCGAAAATATTAAGATTCTATTTATGAATTACATGTTAGTCACCCAAGAGTAGAGATTATTAATGGAAGAATTAAACATTTACCTACAACAAAAGTTCTTCACCTACTCCAGTACCAGGGCCGTACCTGTGGTCGTGAGTATTTAAAGCGAACTTCTAAAATGGGCCTTTCCGTGCAATTACTTTTTTTTTTTATTACTTAAATTGGAGTGACATTTTGCACAAAGTGATAAATACATGTGTAAGGTGTTTAAAAGATGAAATTTAAAATTAAGAAATTTGTGGTTTTAATACAAAAATTAGGTTTTTAATTAAAAAATATATAATTAAGTAGGTTGAGATCACACTTATACAATTGTCACAAATACAAATCACAAAGTTTATAGGTCACAAATTATGAAATTTCTTAGTCCCAAATTATAAAACTGTTTGGTCACGACTTAATTCTCGGTCATAAATTATAAATTTAAATGTCACGACTTATTCTCAGTCACATATCATCAAATTATTCATTCACAAATCAAAATATTAAAGAGCACAACTTATTTCTCGGTCACACATATGATTCACAACTAATTGATCGGTCAAAAATATTTGGCTACGACTTATTTCTTGGTCACAATTACAAATTTTATACGTCACAACTTATTTCTCGATTACAAATCACAAATTTTATAAGTAACAACTTATTTATCGTTCATAAATCACGAATTTTATAGGTCACAACTTATTTTTGGATCACAAATTACAAATTTTGTAAGTCACATCTTATTTATTGATCACGAACTTTATAGGTCACAAATTATTTCTCGATCACAATTTGCAAAGTACTTAGATTACAACTTATTTCTAGGTCACAAATCACGAATGTCATAGGTCACAACTTATTTTACAGTTTCAAATTTCAACTCAATAGGTCATAACTTAAAATTTTGTAAAGTCAAAATTACAAATTTAGTAGCAATCCCAAATATTTTTCGGTCACATATTATTTACCAGTCACAAATTACAAATTTATTGGTCACAATCTAATCAATTTATTGGTTACAAACAATAAAATTGGTCACAATTTAATCAATTTATTGGTCACAAACAATCTTCACCCACTCCCCACCACTCCACACACCTTCAAAACCACTTTACAATCGCCACCTGAATCACCACCAGACGGCCATCCTTACCACCACCACCACCAGATGGCCGTCATCACCACCACCATCATCACTCCACAACCGGAATCACCACCTCCAACTCCACCGCCAATCAACCACCACCACCACCACCACCTCTCCATCACAAAAATACACAAAAGCGCACAACCGTCGTTACTTCAGGTTCACAAAAAATTGAATCTCGATCGCTAGCCTCCACCGTCACTTTCCCCAACTTCATCGGTCGATTAACATCATCAAATCAATCTGTACTCGACTTCTTAGCACAGCCTGAGCACTCCCCTACTGCAACGACACCACCTACCGCAAAGTAAAGTCTCCTCTCATGGCCACATGCCGCTACTGCAGCTGTAAGCTTAGCGCTCCGCTGCTGTTAGTGGTACAGTCTTCGTCGTAGTCGTAGTTTGTCGCCCATAGTTTATTGTCGGAGGAGATGCGAGTGGAGGATGTCGCCATGCTACTCTGTGATGTGTGTTCTCAAAATGTTTGGATTTAAGGCTTTAAGGTTCAATTGAGTGGGGGTAGGTGATGGTGGGGTTGATTTATGGTATATTTATTTATTAATATTAAAAAGTTAAACTAAGTCCTCATTTTTGAATTAATAACTTGTAAATATTATTTTTGAGTTGTCAAATTGAAAAATATGAGCTGACGTAAATTCTACTTCCACAAATCACAAACATTTTTAGGCTAGAAACATACCAGAGGGCTTTCTAATTGAGCCTAAATCTTTTTTTACTAATGATAGATTAATTTTTGGGCCCTCTAGTTTGGGTTATAAGTCGGGGCCCGAGGTAGTCGCCTATTAGACCTGCCCTCAGGTACGGACCAGTCCAGCCTTGAACTCAAATCATTTCTTAGCTAATAGATATCCTCAAAAATGAAGGATTCATCTATTCCAACATGAATTAATTTGTTTGTACGTATTCTTTGTTCAAATTGGTTTACCGATCGTGTGCTGGCACAATTGTTGTTGTTGATTTCAAAATGATGTGATGGGTAAGTTAATAGATGATTTTCAAGTGTATAATCTGTACATCAAGATGTAAACAAATATATACAAATAGCATAACTCTTCCAAAATACTACGATTTATGCAATTTTTAAGAGACTAGGGCTCGTACGTCCAAGGCACGTGCACTATCTTACTTTTGTATATGTTAGCTTGAGTAATGTGGTAAGAATCAAAGAACCTATTGAATGTTCTGGAACATCCAACTTGAAATTGATATTGGGCAAGAAAAAGAAAAGCAAGATGATAGTATGAAATAGATCATGTTCCCAGTTTTACATGTAATTGAAAACTAAAGTGCTTAAAACTTACAAGGAAGAAAGTACAATACAAATACAATGTATGGGCAAGTTATATTTGCAGCCACAAACTAATGTAATCCATGCAAATCTTGCTCCGAGCTTATATGCAAGAATACCGGACACCATGAACAATAAATTCATTAATATTGTAATTCGAAAATGGAGAAAGAAAGCAACAATATCATTGAAAGTTGCATTGCCTGAAGAGAAAACATAGATGCACAAGTAAGAAACAAAAGACATGAACAAAAACTATAACTCTAATATAGTTGGTACAAGACCATAGATGAAAGTATAAAATTAATAGTGTGGTTACCTCGATCATTACTCGATCAATAGCATCAGTTTCACGAATAGAAAGAAAAATGTTGAAAGCAATGAGTAGCCATATTACCAAACTCTTAATCCTTAAACAATATTCTAAGGCCATTGCAACCATTATGTGTTGTATCTGATTTGAATACTTTGTAGGAATTTTTCTATGTTATAAATAATTCGTAAAAGAAATAGATAGAAACATTTGATCGTAGGATGATATGCTATGTCTATTAGGACTGACGGACTTAAGAAGTAAGCCTCGGTTGGGGGGGGGGAGACTCTGGAAATGAAATAAAGCTACAAAAAATTGGGGGGGGGGGATATTTAGCAAACACAACAAGAGATAAAGATAATATGCAATCAGATTTAGTTTCTTTTACACGCTATTGAAGGGATCTCTGTACTATGTTGGGAATTACACACAAATTCCCTCTCTAATTAACCCACAGGAATTTTGATATTTAAGAAATAATTGAGCCAACAAAAAATAAAACAAGGCAAAATTTACGAACTGCTAAAGCTCTTCATTGTATAAATTATTACAATTATATAGAATTTGCACTCACCAAATCCCCAATTATTGTAGGAATAATAACCAAGCTTTATCACATTTACCAATTCCTACTTCTTTTTACAACCCACAAAGAACTCAAGAAAAACCAAGATGCTAGACTACATTTTTCCTCACAATACTCTCTAGTCAATGTGATCTACAACAAAAGAGATCAAAACGTATTTATAGAGAATATACGCAACATACTTTTCTTAAAATTCATGTCACTGGCATCTTTAATTCGGATTGGGAGATTTCTTTCCTTGGTTAACTACTCTACTTACAATAATAGTTGCCTCTGATTATTCCACTAAGATACGTAAACCATTAGGAAACAAAATCTGACAATCTGTAGAGGAAAGCACTACTAAGAATTAATTACCTCAATACAATTAGGACACGTCAATCATCAATTGGAAAAAGTCACAATTCAACTCCAGAATTTCAATCCTATTTCATATCCGATATTGATAAGCAGTTGGATTAAAAAAACCTTTTCTCCTATTAAAATTTAAGTCCTTCAATTTTTGGCAATTTGAGACAATTACCCAACACACGAAAGGAATTCAGAAGTTAAAGCTTTTCTACGCACTCGTTATTAAGAAATACCTAAGGTGAAACTGTAGACTGAGCTCGTGCGTATGAGTAAAAACCTGCATAAGATGGAGTAATGTTAAAATGAAGAAGATGTTAAAATGTAGCCTTTTTTTTTTTTTTTTTTTTTTTTTAAGTGTATGTTTAAAATTCATTACTGACATAACACGGTGAATAGAAATTTTTGTTTAACCATATATGCCGAACTATTTCCACATGGGTATAACATTAATGTTTTAACTTTAAAGTTAGCAAACATCAAAATCAGACAATATAAATCAGTTAAACTAACATGCAAATGTTTTATCCACTAATTTCCCACTCAACCACAGTAGACACTAATAGCTTGTTAAACTTTCATTAACATCATGGCAATACCAAAATAGATTTTTTAACCATTGCGGAATACAACTAGTCAATAAGAGAAGAAAATGTTGATCTTCCTCTTGCTTAAGCAAACACTTTCTTAAATCAATGTGATTTAAAAATATCACTGGAAAATACAAGTCCTATACATCGGGGTGCCATTTCTACGAGCTTGGGATGGTATTTAGCATAATTTCTTGTGTACAACTCAAAGGTGAATGATATTTGATGTTCACAAAAGAAGCCAAATTAACTTCATTATTTTTTATTTTTTTTATTTCACATCTTCCTTGTTTAGAAGATGGTAATACATCATGCACATAGGTTAAACAATAAGAGGCATATACAACAAGCACACAGTTTGACACTGAAAGCCATATAGCA
The DNA here is from genome assembly GCA_963555705.1 of Ligustrum vulgare. Lineage (NCBI taxonomy): Eukaryota > Viridiplantae > Streptophyta > Magnoliopsida > Lamiales > Oleaceae > Ligustrum > Ligustrum vulgare. Next base: position 22,290,570 of record OY743177.1, on the reverse strand, counting down.
TAAGAAATATAGTGTACTCTATGTTTCCTATATGCACAAGTTACAACTACAAACTACAAAGGGAGCTTGAAAAAATGAATGCTCTTAGTATTGCATACCTACATTGACCTCCATTTTTAATTTTTGTTACATGCATATGAAAATAAATATTTATTCTCACTTAAAATAAGTTGTTCGTACAAAAGATTGGAAGGAACATAAGGGACTAGAAAATGTGATAGAGTAATTTCATTACATGCCTTCCTAGAAATCTTCCTAATTGTATGCAATGCAACCTAAGTGAACACCACACTTCGCAATTCTAAATCAACTAAGGTGCATTAACCACCACCACTGTTTGCTAAAATCGTATACCGCAAGTGCACGGTTCGCGTTCAAGTAGTAAAGTGGACTAGAAAATTCCGGGTTATCGTACCCATGAGAATTGAGTGATTTGTAACTAAATTTATTGATTTCATTTTAAAAGAAAAGTCAAGTAACATAAAAATTATGGTTTGGTGGTGAATTACTAACTAAGTGACACAAATAAGAAACATGGCAATATGTAAACTAGTTAACTAAAACAAATAGATAACAATATGAAACTTAGAATAAAACTAATTAATCTAAATACTTTGATGACAATATAAACTTGATAATTAAAATAAGTTACATAACATAAAACAAAGTGAATTTAGTTTTCATAACTATACTAATTTCTTCTTTTCAAAAATCAATTAGTGGTAGTTAATTAATCAACCAAATTACATGAAAAATTTTAAATTAAACCTAACATGTATACTAACTTACAAATACAATACAAAATAATTGACAACATTTTAAGATTGCATAAACATAAAACAACATTCCTAATTATAAAATCATAAACATAAATGCCCAACATCCGTAAACAACCTAAAATACTTAATTAAAATTAAACTAGTCAAAAATTCCAACACAATAACATTAACCCATAATAAACTAACAACAACATTTTACAAACAACATAAACATATGAATAATACTAAAAATAAAGATTAAAAATAAGAGAATAAAGGAAACTTCCCATTTTTGTAAAGTTCTTGAAGTGAAAATCCAAGATTTCTTCACTTCAACACAAGTTATTCCATCAACTATTAATGTCTTCAACAACCCAAGCACAAAACATTAAATGCACAAGAAATAAATGACATTCTTGATGAAAATGTGAGAAAATAACAATACCCAAAAGTTTAAACAACAACAAAATACTTAAACATAAGAAAACATTACTAAATCATAAAAACATTACTTGAAAAATTACATTAAAGATGTAAATGTTAGGGAAAATACAAGAGAAAAAGAAGAAAGAGGCAAGACTTACATGGTGCCCTAGCAAAATGAGGATTTTAACTATTTATATCAACCACAAACCCTAAAAATCGCACTAGATCCGCGAAATTCAGTATAAGGGCCGAACCGGGTCGGCCGGGTTGACCCGGTCCGGCCCGGAAATAAGTTAATTTTTTTTTTTTTTATTTCATAACCGCGCGATCGCGCGGTTGAAGCTCGAGGCTAAATTTGGCCTCTGGTCTGATTCGAGTCGTGGTTCGCACGCGCGGCTCGGTTCAAGCCACGCGATCGCGTGGCTCAGCTGGATAATGACTTTGCAGCCTAGTCCCTTCCGTAATTGCCATCAAGTCCTCCATCTTTTAATCTCAAGCAATTTAGTCCCCAACTTTTCAGATTTCTTTCAAATATGTCCTTCTAAAATTGCACTTTTGGTCCTTCAACTTTTGAAATCTTTCAATTTGGTCCCTTTGTTAATTGCACGGCTTGTCCAAAACTTCCCGGAAGTGACAAAATGGTCCCTGAACTTGGAATTTCAGCAGAATCTTCACTCCTTTTGTGGTTTTTGGCCTCAAACTTGGATATTAACCTATTTAAACACAAAATGTACATAAATTAGTAGCTATTTGCTCAAGATGTTCCAAAATATGCTAATTTAAAGGTATAAAAAGTGTATAAAAAATGCACCTAATAAATACCCCCAAACTTAAACTCTTGCTCGTCTCGAGCAAGAATGTCTACTAACACAAAAAGTAAATGAATGAATGATCAACAATGCTAGATAACTTGTAAATTCTTACTTGAGTGTAAAATTGCATGATTAATTCACAATTGTGTTTTCAAAATAATACTACAAAAAGAAGTTGAGCTTATCTCATGTTTGATCGGTGTGTGTGTGCATAATCACTTCCAATTATCACTAAGGTTCAAAGAAACATTGTAGTAAGGATAAATTTCAAAATAGTACTATCTACCCTTAGTGGCCAATTTCATTCCTTACCCTCTCGTGACATTCATCCCCCCCTCATATTATTTCTTTTCTCTCCCGAAATGCAATCCTAGGGGTGACTCTCAATTCACACATTTCTTTTTCCACTAAAGTTTGGTTATGACTTACCAGAAATCTCAACAATCTAGATATGCAGTGACTCTCCACTAGATGAGTGTTTCAACATTAAAGTTTATACCAAGCAATTCAAATCCACTATTAATCTAAGCCCTTATGCAAATACAAATGCATAATTTCTACAAACTAATGTGATGATTGCTCGTGACTTCCTCACTCCCTTAAACTTTCTAATTGACCCATGTAGCGAGCTTTAGGTCGGCAACTCCCCGATTGTTTTAAGATCAAAGGGTACCAGGTTTCAAAATACCCCTATGGACTTACTAACTCGAGTAAAAAAGGCTACGAAGTGAGGTATACTTATTAAGCAAATGCAATGATGATGATGTTTTTTTTTTTTTTTTACAAGTGTGTGTGTGTGTACCCTACTCATTAAGCTTTCTATTTCACTTGTATATACGTATGAATTCTGATTCAATACAGTCCTTATTTCTATTTCACGTATTCCCATATTATTTCTATACCTTGATTATTATATCAAAAGTATCACTACCAAAATCCAAGAAAATATTTCATATCTCAAATCCCATCATCAAATCTCCCTTTATCGATAAAATAAACAGCGCATTACTTCTTGTCTCCTCTTTTCATTATTCTAATCCTGCGCTTTCTTGCTGGACACAACATCACGCGGATTCACTCAGATCCTTAATGCTTTTAAATAGTTCATACTGGGAAGAGGTTGAATCATCAAACAATGGATATCATCATTTCTAACATCCGCAAGTATTATTCCAATCTTCCTATGAATGATCTGAGAAAGATCTATAGAATAAGGCTCGAAAGATTGAGGTTGCTAATGGCTCATGATATTCCAGAAGATGTTCGCTGGTTGATAGAAGCAAAGGTTCGACTATCTGGTGAATTACCATCAACATTTCCAAAACATATGCCTGGTTTAGGCAAAAGCACGTTTGCAAAGAAACGAAGAGCAAAAAGACTGGGTGGTTGCTACAAATGTGCTCGTTGGAACTGTAATACTCGTTGCAAATCAGTAGGATATTCTTCTACTAATCGGGATGATAAAATCGAATTCATAAAGGGTGGACTAAGTAAGGAGTCTTTGGATGATATTCGACTGACTCTTGAGACGCACCCAAGTGGTTATGTACAACGTGAACTTCTCTCCTTATACGCTCAGTTTAACGAGGACAAAAATCGTTATAGTCTCCAAAATATAATATCGAAAGATCCTGTTTGCCAGTCTGTTTTACAAAATGAGGCTTCTGGCAGTTCAGCAATGATATAAGGTAAATCTTTTAAAATATTTTGCTGCTTTCTTTCACGCGTTTTGGAAATAAAATATATTTTCCTTTCTCGAGGTTTGATAAAGCTGGAAATAAATATATTTTTCTTTTCTCGAGGTTTTATAAAGCTGGAAATAAATATATTTTTCTTTTCTCGAGGTTTTATAAAGCTGGAAATAAATCACCGAAAGGTGATATCTTTGGTAAAACAGTCAAAAGTTGGCCGATTTTGTCAAAAGTAAATCTTTACTTTTTCAGAATCAATCAAAAACAGTAAATTTTTCCGGCTTTAAATAGCCAAACATATTTCATAGTTCAGGCATCCCAAAATCACATCTTCTTCGTAAGTTTTCCCTTCTTTACTATCAAAGATGGAAGCACCAAAACTTCGACAGATCAAAACTATTTGTGTATTTTGTGGATCAAAAGTGGGGAAAGGCTTCGGTTATCTAGAAGCGGCTGTAGATCTTGGAAAGAAACTGGGGGAAAAAGGTATTACTCTTGTATATGGGGGTGGTAGCAGTGGTCTAATGGGTTGTGTTTCCCAATCTGCTCTTGCAGAGAAATCAAAAGTAATCGGTGTCATACCTGTCCCTTTGGTAGATGTTGCAGGCAAAACACGAGGGCATGAAGTTCAAACCTTATCCATCCATGAACGCATAACTTGTATGCTATACGGTTCTGATGCCTTTATAGCCCTGCCCGGAGGTTTTGGTACCTTAGAAGAAATCTTTAACATTACCTCGTGGGCTCAACTAGATCTCCATACTAAGCCTATTGGGCTTCTGAATGTTAACAATTTCTTTGATGGTTTGTTAACCTTTCTTGATTATGCTGTGGAACAGGGATTCATCTCTCCATTTTCCAGAAGGCTTCTTATTTCTGCTCCTACTATTGATGAACTACTGGATAAGCTGCAGTCATATATCTCAATACAAGATCCAGCAGGGGTTAAGATAGATTGGTCGCAAGGAAGGGGAATCAAGCGAAAATGGAGTCCGGTTAATGTAAATTTAACTCTGTGAATCTTAGAATAGGTGGGGGTAGAGTACGGAGTATTCTCACTCTCGAGACACCCCTCCATTTACTAGGATTTCCTTAATGTTTAAATCTTGTGTGTACTTCAAAGATCCAAGGTGGTAGATTACGGAGTATTCTTACTCTCGAAACACACCTCTTTGAAGGTTTTCTCTTTATATCCTCAAAAGATCAGAGGTGGTAGGATACGGCTACTCCGGAAACACATCTCTCATTCTGAGGATCTTTCCATGTTTTTTTTTCTTCTTATGCTTACATGTGTTTCATGTATTTCCTTTCCAGTGTGACTCTTGTGTGTTCTCCTTATGAGAAAAAAATAAAATCTCTGCTATCAGCTACTAAATCTCGTTTAATCTAAACGATAGATAATCTGAAGATATAATCAAATCCTTTCCGTTGACTTCTCATACTTAGTGCCATGTCTAAAATCAATTATGCAAAGTCCATCTAGGGTTCATCATTTCTAACTCGAGGACAAAAATTATTTAAAAATCATTCTTAAATCATATTATTCCCATTATGCTCAACACTCGTTTTCTTTCTTAAAAAAATTTCTCATAATCATACATTAAAGCATATAAGTTATGACAAAGCATAACAACATCATTATTTTCGAAGAAATACATTCTTATTTCTCATAAATCATAAGTATCCGAAATACTCTTCATTCTTTCTCATAAATCAATAAAATGAGTATTCGAAATACTGAAATAACTTTAAACATTATAAACTTCTTTACCTCGGAGTTGGTAGAGCGAAATGATGGCAGTGGCAATCTTCATCAATAAAAATCTTAAAATGGAAAATATTTCTTGAAAATTCTTTTTGAAATTTTTTTTTTTTTCAGTCTACAGAAACGCAGACTAGCTCTGATACCAACTTGTAGCGCCCCGAGTTCCGTATACCCGATTCACTACGTCATTTTCTGTCTAAATTTTTCGAATAATATTTTTGCGGAAGAAATAATTGAAATTCATTTTTGGCAACATTAAATAAACTGTAATGGCCGATAAAATTGAAACATTTATGAAACCATTTGAAATAGTAAATCGAACCATTAATTTTATAAAGAAATTGACAATGTCATAATTTCTTAAATAAATGAACTTCTCTAAATTATTCGATTGTTTGGAAAAATACGGAAATCATTAACGTCAAACTTTCAACCGTTTAACGATTATTGCCACCATCATTCATCGCTCGCCACCGTCTCCGAAATCTGCAAAACTGTTAAAAAGTAGGGTGAGTATTTCATGGGGGAAATACTCAGTAGACTCATCGCAAATTAATTTAATTTATAAGATGATTAAACACATAAATCCCGGCTCTTTATAAAACGGGCATTGATAGAGCTTCTTTATAAAACGGCTCTTGATAAAACTCATATTGTGCATTACAGCACGGGACATATTTTGCAAATCATAGGCTCTATGAAAATAGCTCTTTGAAAACAGCTCTTTGAAAACCATATACTTATAAAAACATTTTAATTATGCCAAGCATAATTTCTTTTGAAAGCATAACATAAGATAAGATTTAAATCCTCATAAACATAGGGAGACACGAGAACTTTACCGAACTTAGGTGGCAAGAATTCTTATGCAGTAAAATCATAATAACAGTAAGTTTTCATCATAACATAGGATAAGATCGAAATCCTCATAAACATAAGAATTTTACCGAACTTAGGTGGCAAGAATTCTTATGTAGTAAGTATACCAAGCATAATTTTCTGAAATTCATAGGGATCAATTGCATCATAACATAAGATAGGATCGAAATCCTCATAAACATATGCGACAGGAATTTTACCGAACTTAGGTGGTAAATCCTCATAAACATATGGAAACACAGGAATTTTACCGAACTTCGTGGCAAATCCTCATAAACATAGGAGACACAAGAATGTTACCGAACTTCGTGGCAAGAATTCTTATGTGTAGCGCTACTAAAACTCCGGTCCCCTTAACATATCATAACTTATCATATGGGACCCATAACAATCTTGGTAAATTGATTTCATAGCAATGATCCAAAAAAACATTTTCGTGAAGCATAGGGTATACTTACTTTTCGTAAAAACATAAAGTATATTTTCTTTTCATAAAAACATACTTACTTTTCATAACAATCACAAATTTTATAAGTAACAACTTATTTATCGTTCATAAATCACGAATTTTATAGGTCACAACTTATTTCTGGATCACAAATTACAAATTTTGTAAGTCACATCTTATTTATTGATCACGAACTTTATAGGTCACAAATTATTTCTCGATCACAATTTGCAAAGTACTTAGATTACAACTTATTTCTAGGTCACAAATCACGAATGTCATATGTCACAACTTATTTTACAGTTTCAAATTTCAACTCAATAGGTCATAACTTAAAATTTTGTAAAGTCAAAATTACAAATTTAGTAGCAATCCCAAATATTTTTCGGTCACATATTATTTACCAGTCACAAATTACAAATTTATTGGTCACAATCTAATCAATTTATTGGTTACAAACAATAAAATTGGTCACAATTTAATCAATTTATTGGTCACAAACAATCTTCACCCACTCCCCACCACTCCACACACCTTCAAAACCACTTTACAATCGCCACCTGAATCACCACCAGACGGCCATCCTTACCACCACCACCACCACCACCAGATGGCCGTCATCACCACCACCACCATCATCACTCCACAACCGGAATCACCACCTCCAACTCCACCGCCAATCAACCACCACCACCACCACCACCTCTCCATCACAAAAATACACAAAAGCGCACAACCGTCGTTACTTCAGGTTCACAAAAAATTGAATCTCCATCGCTAGCCTCCACCGTCACTTTCCCCAACTTCATCGGTCGATTAACATCATCAAATCAATCTGTACTCGACTTCTTAGCACAGCCTGAGCACTCCCCTACTGCAACGACACCACCTACCGCAAAGTAAAGTCTCCTCTCATGGCCACATGCCGCTACTACAGCTGTAAGCTTAGCGCTCCGCTGCTGTTAGTGGTACAGTCTTCGTCGTAGTCGTAGTTTGTCGCCCATAGTTTATTGTCGGAGGAGATGCGAGTGGAGGATGTCGCCATGCTACTCTGTGATGTGTGTTCTCAAAATGTTTGGATTTAAGGCTTTAAGGTTCAATTGAGTGGGGGTAGGTGATGGTGGGGTTGATTTATGGTATATTTATTTATTAATATTAAAAAGTTAAACTAAGTCCTCATTTTTGAATTAATAACTTGTAAATATTATTTTTGAGTTGTCAAATTGAAAAATATGAGCTGACGTAAATTCTACTTCCACAAATCACAAACATTTTTAGGCTAGAGACATACCAGAGGGCTTTCTAATTGAGCCTAAATCTTTTTTTACTAATGATAGATTAATTTTTGGGCCCTCTAGTTTGGGTTATAAGTCGGGGCCCGAGGTAGTCGCCTATTAGACCTGCCCTCAGGTACGGACCAGTCCAGCCTTGAACTCAAATCATTTCTTAGCTAATAGATATCCTCAAAAATGAAGGATTCATCTATTCCAACATGAATTAATTTGTTTGTACGTATTCTTTGTTCAAATTGGTTTACCGATCGTGTGCTGGCACAATTGTTGTTGTTGATTTCAAAATGATGTGATGGGTAAGTTAATAGATGATTTCCAAGTGTATAATCTGTACATCAAGATGTAAACAAATATATACAAATAGCATAACTCTTCCAAAATACTACGATTTATGCAATTTTTAAGAGACTAGGGCTCGTACGTCCAAGGCACGTGCACTATCTTACTTTTGTATATGTTAGCTTGAGTAATGTGGTAAGAATCAAAGAACCTATTGAATGTTCTGGAACATCCAACTTGAAATTGATATTGGGCAAGAAAAAGAAAAGCAAGATGATATTATGAAATAGATCATGTTCCCAGTTTTACATGTAATTGAAAACTAAAGTGCTTAAAACTTACAAGGAAGAAAGTACAATACAAATACAATGTATGGGCAAGTTATATTTGCAGCCACAAACTAATGTAATCCATGCAAATCTTGCTCCGAGCTTATATGCAAGAATACCGGACACCATGAACAATAAATTCATTAATATTGTAATTCGAAAATGGAGAAAGAAAGCAACAATATCATTGAAAGTTGCATTGCCTGAAGAGAAAACATAGATGCACAAGTAAGAAACAAAAGACATGAACAAAAACTATAACTCTAATATAGTTGGTACAAGACCATAGATGAAAGTATAAAATTAATAGTGTGGTTACCTCGATCATTACTCGATCAATAGCATCAGTTTCACGAATAGAAAGAAAAATGTTGAAAGCAAAGAGTAGCCATATTACCAAACTCTTAATCCTTAAACAATATTCTAAGGCCATTGCAACCATTATGTGTTGTATCTGATTTGAATACTTTGTAGGAATTTTTCTATGTTATAAATAATTCGTAAAAGAAATAGATAGAAACATTTGATCGTAGGATGATATGCTATGTCTATTAGGACTGACGGACTTAAGAAGTAAGCCTCAGTTGGGGTGGGTGGGGGGGGGGGGAGACTGGAAATGAAATAAAGCTACAAAAAATTGGGGGGGGGGGGGGGATATTTAGCAAACACAACAAGAGATAAAGATAATATGCAATCAGATTTAGTTTCTTTTACACGCTATTGAAGGGATCTCTGTACTATGTTGGGAATTACACACAAATTCCCTCTCTAATTAACCCACAGGAATTTTGATATTTAAGAAATAATTGAGCCAACAAAAAATAAAATAAGGCAAAATTTACGAACTGCTAAAGCTCTTCATTGTATAAATTATTACAATTATATAGAATTTGCACTCACCAAATCCCCAATTATTGTAGGAATAATAACCAAGCTTTATCACATTTACCAATTTCTACTTCTTTTTACAACCCACAAAGAACTCAAGAAAAACCAAGATGCTAGACTACATTTTTCCTCACAATACTCTCTAGTCAATGTGATCTACAACAAAAGAGATCAAAACGTATTTATAGAGAATATACGCAACATACTTTTCTTAAAATTCATGTCACTGGCATCTTTAATTCGGATTGGGAGATTTCTTTCCTTGGTTAACTACTCTACTTACAATAATAGTTGCCTCTGATTATTCCACTAAGATACGTAAACCATTAGGAAACAAAATCTGACAATCTGTAGAGGAAAGCACTACTAGGAATTAATTACCTCAATACAATTAGGACACGTCAATCATCAATTGGAAAAAGTCACAATTCAACTCCAGAATTTCAATCCTATTTCATATCCGATATTGATAAGTAGTTGGATTAAAAAAACCTTTTCTCCTATTAAAATTTAAGTCCTCCAATTTTTGGCAATTTGAGATAATTACCCAACACACGAAGGGAATTCAGAAGTTAAAGCTTTTCTACGCACTCGTTATTAAGAAATACCTAAGGTGAAACTGTAGACTGAGCTCGTGCGTATGAGTAAAAACCTGCATAAGATGGAGTAATGTTAAAATGAAGAAGATGTTAAAATGTAGCTTTTTTTTTTTTTTTTTTTTTTTTAAAGTGTATGTTGAAAATTCATTACTGACATAACACGGTGAATAGAAATTTTTGTTTAACCATATATGCCGAACTATTTCCACATGGGTATAACATTAATGTTTTAACTTTAAAGTTAGCAAACATCAAAATCAGACAATATAAATCAGTTAAACTAACATGCAAATGTTTTATCCACTAATTTCCCACTCAACCACAGTAGACACTAATAGCTTGTTAAACTTTCATTAACATCATGGCAATACCAAAATAGATTTTTTAACCATTGCGGAATACAACTAGTCAATAAGAGAAGAAAATGTTGATCTTCCTCTTGCTTAAGCAAACACTTTCTTAAATCAATGTGATTTAAAAATATCACTGGAAAATACAAGTCCTATACATCGGGGTGCCATTTCTACGAGCTTGGGATGGTATTTAGCATAATTTCTTGTGTACAACTCAAAGGTGAATGATATTTGATGTTCACAAAAGAAGCCAAATTAACTTCATTATTTTTTATTTTTTTTATTTCACATCTTCCTTGTTTAGAAGATGGTAATACATCATGCACATAGGTTAAACAATAAGAGGCATATACAACAAGCACACAGTTTGACACTGAAAGCCATATAGCATAAGAAATATAGTGTACTCTATGTTTCCTATATGCACAAGTTACAACTACAAACTACAAAGGGAGCTTGAAAAAATGAATGCTCTTAGTATTGCATACCTACATTGACCTCCATTTTTAATTTTTGTTACATGCATATGAAAATAAATATTTATTCTCACTTAAAATAAGTTGTTCGTACAAAAGATTGGAAGGAACATAAGGGACTAGAAAATGTGATAGAGTAATTTCATTACATGCCTTCCTAGAAATCTTCCTAATTGTATGCAATGCAACCTAAGTGAACACCACACTTCGCAATTCTAAATCAACTAAGGTGCATTAACCACCACCACTGTTTGCTAAAATCGTATACCGCAAGTGCACGGTTCGCGTTCAAGTAGTAAAGTGGACTAGAAAATTCCGGGTTATCGTACCCATGAGAATTGAGTGATTTGTAACTAAATTTATTGATTTCATTTTAAAAGAAAAGTCAAGTAACATAAAAATTATGGTTTGGTGGTGAATTACTAACTAAGTGACACAAATAAGAAACATGGCAATATGTAAACTAGTTAACTAAAACAAATAGATAACAATATGAAACTTAGAATAAAACTAATTAATCTAAATACTTTGATGACAATATAAACTTGATAATTAAAATAAGTTACATAACATAAAACAAAGTGAATTTAGTTTTCATAACTATACTAATTTCTTCTTTTCAAAAATCAATTAGTGGTAGTTAATTAATCAACCAAATTACATGAAAAATTTTAAATTAAACCTAACATGTATACTAACTTACAAATACAATACAAAATAATTGACAACATTTTAAGATTGCATAAACATAAAACAACATTCCTAATTATAAAATCATAAACATAAATGCCCAACATCCGTAAACAACCTAAAATACTTAATTAAAATTAAACTAGTCAAAAATTCCAACACAATAACATTAACCCATAATAAACTAACAACAACATTTTACAAACAACATAAACATATGAATAATACTAAAAATAAAGATTAAAAATAAGAGAATAAAGGAAACTTCCCATTTTTGTAAAGTTCTTGAAGTGAAAATCCAAGATTTCTTCACTTCAACACAAGTTATTCCATCAACTATTAATGTCTTCAACAACCCAAGCACAAAACATTAAATGCACAAGAAATAAATGACATTCTTGATGAAAATGTGAGAAAATAACAATACCCAAAAGTTTAAACAACAACAAAATACTTAAACATAAGAAAACATTACTAAATCATAAAAACATTACTTGAAAAATTACATTAAAGATGTAAATGTTAGGGAAAATACAAGAGAAAAAGAAGAAAGAGGCAAGACTTACATGGTGCCCTAGCAAAATGAGGATTTTAACTATTTATATCAACCACAAACCCTAAAAATCGCACTAGATCCGCGAAATTCAGTATAAGGGCCGAACCGGGTCGGCCGGGTTGACCCGGTCCGGCCCGGAAATAAGTTAATTTTTTTTTTTTATTTCATAACCGCGCGATCGCGCGGTTGAAGCTCGAGGCTAAATTTGGCCTCTGGTCTGATTCGAGTCGTGGTTCGCACGCGCGGCTCGGTTCAAGCCACGCGATCGCGTGGCTCAGCTGGATAATGACTTTGCAGCCTAGTCCCTTCCGTAATTGCCATCAAGTCCTCCATCTTTTAATCTCAAGCAATTTAGTCCCCAACTTTTCAGATTTCTTTCAAATATGTCCTTCTAAAATTGCACTTTTGGTCCTTCAACTTTTGAAATCTTTCAATTTGGTCCCTTTGTTAATTGCACGGCTTGTCCAAAACTTCCCGGAAGTGACAAAATGGTCCCTGAACTTGGAATTTCAGCAGAATCTTCACTCCTTTTGTGGTTTTTGGCCTCAAACTTGGATATTAACCTATTTAAACACAAAATGTACATAAATTAGTAGCTATTTGCTCAAGATGTTCCAAAATATGCTAATTTAAAGGTATAAAAAGTGTATAAAAAATGCACCTAATAAATACCCCCAAACTTAAACTCTTGCTCGTCTCGAGCAAGAATGTCTACTAACACAAAAAGTAAATGAATGAATGATCAACAATGCTAGATAACTTGTAAATTCTTACTTGAGTGTAAAATTGCATGATTAATTCACAATTGTGTTTTCAAAATAATACTACAAAAAGAAGTTGAGCTTATCTCATGTTTGATCGGTGTGTGTGTGCATAATCACTTCCAATTATCACTAAGGTTCAAAGAAACATTGTAGTAAGGATAAATTTCAAAATAGTACTATCTACCCTTAGTGGCCAATTTCATTCCTTACCCTCTCGTGACATTCATCCCCCCCTCATATTATTTCTTTTCTCTCCCGAAATGCAATCCTAGGGGTGACTCTCAATTCACACATTTCTTTTTCCACTAAAGTTTGGTTATGACTTACCAGAAATCTCAACAATCTAGATATGCAGTGACTCTCCACTAGATGAGTGTTTCAACATTAAAGTTTATACCAAGCAATTCAAATCCACTATTAATCTAAGCCCTTATGCAAATACAAATGCATAATTTCTACAAACTAATGTGATGATTGCTCGTGACTTCCTCACTCCCTTAAACTTTCTAATTGACCCATGTAGCGAGCTTTAGGTCGGCAACTCCCCGATTGTTTTAAGATCAAAGGGTACCAGGTTTCAAAATACCCCTATGGACTTACTAACTCGAGTCAAAAAGGCTACGAAGTGAGGTATACTTATTAAGCAAATGCAATGATGATGATGTTTTTTTTTTTTTTTTACAAGTGTGTGTGTGTGTACCCTACTCATTAAGCTTTCTATTTCACTTGTATATACGTATGAATTCTGATTCAATACAGTCCTTATTTCTATTTCACGTATTCCCATATTATTTCTATACCTTGATTATTATATCAAAAGTATCACTACCAAAATCCAAGAAAATATTTCATATCTCAAATCCCATCATCAAATCTCCCTTTATCGATAAAATAAACAGCGCATTACTTCTTGTCTCCTCTTTTCATTATTCTAATCCTGCGCTTTCTTGCTGGACACAACATCACGCGGATTCACTCAGATCCTTAATGCTTTTAAATAGTTCATACTGGGAAGAGGTTGAATCATCAAACAATGGATATCATCATTTCTAACATCCGCAAGTATTATTCCAATCTTCCTATGAATGATCTGAGAAAGATCTATAGAATAAGGCTCGAAAGATTGAGGTTGCTAATGGCTCATGATATTCCAGAAGATGTTCGCTGGTTGATAGAAGCAAAGGTTCGACTATCTGGTGAATTACCATCAACATTTCCAAAACATATGCCTGGTTTAGGCAAAAGCACGTTTGCAAAGAAACGAAGAGCAAAAAGACTGGGTGGTTGCTACAAATGTGCTCGTTGGAACTGTAATACTCGTTGCAAATCAGTAGGATATTCTTCTACTAATCGGGATGATAAAATCGAATTCATAAAGGGTGGACTAAGTAAGGAGTCTTTGGATGATATTCGACTGACTCTTGAGACGCACCCAAGTGGTTATGTACAACGTGAACTTCTCTCCTTATACGCTCAGTTTAACGAGGACAAAAATCGTTATAGTCTCCAAAATATAATATCGAAAGATCCTGTTTGCCAGTCTGTTTTACAAAATGAGGCTTCTGGCAGTTCAGCAATGATATAAGGTAAATCTTTTAAAATATTTTGCTGCTTTCTTTCACGCGTTTTGGAAATAAAATATATTTTCCTTTCTCGAGGTTTGATAAAGCTGGAAATAAATATATTTTTCTTTTCTCGAGGTTTTATAAAGCTGGAAATAAATATATTTTTCTTTTCTCGAGGTTTTATAAAGCTGGAAATAAATCACCGAAAGGTGATATCTTTGGTAAAACAGTCAAAAGTTGGCCGATTTTGTCAAAAGTAAATCTTTACTTTTTCAGAATCAATCAAAAACAGTAAATTTTTCCGGCTTTAAATAGCCAAACATATTTCATAGTTCAGGCATCCCAAAATCACATCTTCTTCGTAAGTTTTCCCTTCTTTACTATCAAAGATGGAAGCACCAAAACTTCGACAGATCAAAACTATTTGTGTATTTTGTGGATCAAAAGTGGGGAAAGGCTTCGGTTATCTAGAAGCGGCTGTAGATCTTGGAAAGAAACTGGGGGAAAAAGGTATTACTCTTGTATATGGGGGTGGTAGCAGTGGTCTAATGGGTTGTGTTTCCCAATCTGCTCTTGCAGAGAAATCAAAAGTAATCGGTGTCATACCTGTCCCTTTGGTAGATGTTGCAGGCAAAACACGAGGGCATGAAGTTCAAACCTTATCCATCCATGAACGCATAACTTGTATGCTATACGGTTCTGATGCCTTTATAGCCCTGCCCGGAGGTTTTGGTACCTTAGAAGAAATCTTTAACATTACCTCGTGGGCTCAACTAGATCTCCATACTAAGCCTATTGGGCTTCTGAATGTTAACAATTTCTTTGATGGTTTGTTAACCTTTCTTGATTATGCTGTGGAACAGGGATTCATCTCTCCATTTTCCAGAAGGCTTCTTATTTCTGCTCCTACTATTGATGAACTACTGGATAAGCTGCAGTCATATATCTCAATACAAGATCCAGCAGGGGTTAAGATAGATTGGTCGCAAGGAAGGGGAATCAAGCGAAAATGGAGTCCGGTTAATGTAAATTTAACTCTGTGAATCTTAGAATAGGTGGGGGTAGAGTACGGAGTATTCTCACTCTCGAGACACCCCTCCATTTACTAGGATTTCCTTAATGTTTAAATCTTGTGTGTACTTCAAAGATCCAAGGTGGTAGATTACGGAGTATTCTTACTCTCGAAACACACCTCTTTGAAGGTTTTCTCTTTATATCCTCAAAAGATCAGAGGTGGTAGGATACGGCTACTCCGGAAACACATCTCTCATTCTGAGGATCTTTCCATGTTTTTTTTTCTTCTTATGCTTACATGTGTTTCATGTATTTCCTTTCCAGTGTGACTCTTGTGTGTTCTCCTTATGAGAAAAAAATAAAATCTCTGCTATCAGCTACTAAATCTCGTTTAATCTAAACGATAGATAATCTGAAGATATAATCAAATCCTTTCCGTTGACTTCTCATACTTAGTGCCATGTCTAAAATCAATTATGCAAAGTCCATCTAGGGTTCATCATTTCTAACTCGAGGACAAAAATTATTTAAAAATCATTCTTAAATCATATTATTCCCATTATGCTCAACACTCGTTTTCTTTCTTAAAAAAATTTCTCATAATCATACATTAAAGCATATAAGTTATGACAAAGCATAACAACATCATTATTTTCGAAGAAATACATTCTTATTTCTCATAAATCATAAGTATCCGAAATACTCTTCATTCTTTCTCATAAATCAATAAAATGAGTATTCGAAATACTGAAATAACTTTAAACATTATAAACTTCTTTACCTCGGAGTTGGTAGAGCGAAATGATGGCAGTGGCAATCTTCATCAATAAAAATCTTAAAATGGAAAATATTTCTTGAAAATTCTTTTTGAAATTTTTTTTTTTTTCAGTCTACAGAAACGCAGACTAGCTCTGATACCAACTTGTAGCGCCCCGAGTTCCGTATACCCGATTCACTACGTCATTTTCTGTCTAAATTTTTCGAATAATATTTTTGCGGAAGAAATAATTGAAATTCATTTTTGGCAACATTAAATAAACTGTAATGGCCGATAAAATTGAAACATTTATGAAACCATTTGAAATAGTAAATCGAACCATTAATTTTATAAAGAAATTGACAATGTCATAATTTCTTAAATAAATGAACTTCTCTAAATTATTCGATTGTTTGGAAAAATACGGAAATCATTAACGTCAAACTTTCAACCGTTTAACGATTATTGCCACCATCATTCATCGCTCGCCACCGTCTCCGAAATCTGCAAAACTGTTAAAAAGTAGGGTGAGTATTTCATGGGGGAAATACTCAGTAGACTCATCGCAAATTAATTTAATTTATAAGATGATTAAACACATAAATCCCGGCTCTTTATAAAACGGGCATTGATAGAGCTTCTTTATAAAACGGCTCTTGATAAAACTCATATTGTGCATTACAGCACGGGACATATTTTGCAAATCATAGGCTCTATGAAAATAGCTCTTTGAAAACAGCTCTTTGAAAACCATATACTTATAAAAACATTTTAATTATGCCAAGCATAATTTCTTTTGAAAGCATAACATAAGATAAGATTTAAATCCTCATAAACATAGGGAGACACGAGAACTTTACCGAACTTAGGTGGCAAGAATTCTTATGCAGTAAAATCATAATAACAGTAAGTTTTCATCATAACATAGGATAAGATCGAAATCCTCATAAACATAAGAATTTTACCGAACTTAGGTGGCAAGAATTCTTATGTAGTAAGTATACCAAGCATAATTTTCTGAAATTCATAGGGATCAATTGCATCATAACATAAGATAGGATCGAAATCCTCATAAACATATGCGACAGGAATTTTACCGAACTTAGGTGGTAAATCCTCATAAACATATGGAAACACAGGAATTTTACCGAACTTCGTGGCAAATCCTCATAAACATAGGAGACACAAGAATGTTACCGAACTTCGTGGCAAGAATTCTTATGTGTAGCGCTACTAAAACTCCGGTCCCCTTAACATATCATAACTTATCATATGGGACCCATAACAATCTTGGTAAATTGATTTCATAGCAATGATCCAAAAAAACATTTTCGTGAAGCATAGGGTATACTTACTTTTCGTAAAAACATAAAGTATATTTTCTTTTCATAAAAACATACTTACTTTTCATAACAACATAAGGTATATTTACCTTTCATAAAAACATACTTGCTTTTCTTAAAAATTGACTTTCACAAGTCACATGACATTCATATGAAATCATAATTTAAATCAATTTAATAAGTGCGAGTCTACCTCAAATCCGACGAGTGCAAAGTTGAGCGGGAATGACTTCAATTTCTTTAAATTCTCCGTACGCTTCGTCTTAGCCAATAAGTCACTTTAGTCTATCGAATATATAGTTCAAAATGATAAATTATATTTTGAGGACTAAAATTGATGTTTTGAAAGTTGAGGGACTAAAATGAATCCTTTGAAAGTTGAGGGATTAAAATAGATACTTTTGAAACTTGGGCTTAAAAGTAAATCAACAGTGACTGAAATAATAGATTTTGAAAATGAAAGGGCTGATTAAAACTCATTTAAAACTTTGGGGCTGAATTGAAAGGCTTTAAAACTTCAGGGACTAAACTGCAGATTCTGAAATTAAATAAATAAATCAGCTCCTCATTTCTCTCTCTCACTATACTGTCTCTCGACCTTACTCTCTCTTCACTCAATCTCTCTCAAAACGCGATCGAAGAAGACGAAGGGCTGCGACGGCGAAAACACCGGCGAAAGGCAGGCGTAGGTTACGGTGAGCGACGGCAAGGATGGGGGTTCCAATTTTTGAGAGGTTTGGTACGAGTTTAGGTGCGAAAACCGTGTGAAACCGAAGCTAGGGTTCGCGGTTTAGGTCGTGGTTTTCCGGCGAAGAGGTGGTCTGAGGTGAGGTAAGTAACTGGGCTTCATCTATTTCTTGGTTTGGGTTTTTATTTTTGGATGATTGATTTGGGACTTGGTTTGGGATTCGGTTGGGTGTCCAACTGAAGGGCAGTGTGCGATCGGTGGTTTGCAGTGGATGTATTCCGGTGATGGATATAGAGTAGTGTTGGATGGTTGATGATGGGGATTGATTAACGGAGGTGGTGGCTGGTTGAGGTTATATTGATTTTTGATTTGTAATGTTCTATTGATGACAGTGGACAGGGGGAATTGGAGATGGCAGCAAATTTGTGATTGAAACAGATTGTGAAACTTGTTGTTGAATTGGCCATGAGTTGGTTTTGGAGTTCAACAAGGGCAGGGTGATGGCTGGTGGTTGGACTGATGATGATGATCGATAATGGGTTGGTGGTGATGGAAGGCAGACGGTGGTGGTGCAAATGAGGACTGCAGTGGCAGTGTTTCAGGTGATGATGATGTTGCAGTGTAGATGGTGGCTGGTGATGTTGATTTTGCAGTGATGATCGATTGCAGTGGAGTTTGGATTGTTTGCAGGTTGGTCATGGTGATATAATGATAAAGAGAAAAGGCATCTTTCTTGCTGGAAAGAGGGATTGAAATTGAATTGATAATTGAAGGCAACCTCCTCAAATTGTGGCTGCAAATGGTGAGTGTTGTGTGAATCATAATCATTATGTCTTTGAGACATAATGATGGTGAATGGGTGGATAAGAGGAGAATATCGTGTGGGAAATTTTTTTAGTTTAGTTAGATAGGATCAATTTGGATAATTAATTAAAAATTTGACTAACTACGATCAAGAAACGTATTTAAAACAGATATATTTTTGACTGAAAATACATTTGAGAAGTGAGTAAATTTTGAGATAAAATTGGATTTCGTATTTGGACTTGAAATAATTTGATAAGGATCATTGGGATATTTTAATAAATTTGGAATTCAAAATGATTTTGAAAATAATACTTTAAATAACATAATTTTAGAAATTTGGATTTTAATTTAAAATCGAACAAATTCGATATTTCTTGACTTGGCTAGACGAATCCGTCGCGGCGTTAACGTCAAAATAATAGGTGAAATAGTAGCGACACAATTTTCTAAATATTAAAATAATTATTAATTTCGTAAAAATTCTGGATCGCTACAATCTTACCTCCTTAAAATAATTTCGTCCTCGAAATTAAACTTACTTGATCTTATGATTTCTGAATACTTAATCAGAATCTCTTCTTCTTCTTCTCTTATATAGCATCATCGCTACCATATTTAACCCAACCATATTTAACCCACTGGACTTTGACTAAATGCATCAATTTGTTTTCTTAAGACATGGACTTTTCTATCAATAATAGACATATGTCTACTCATAAATTCTTCTGAATCAAAATGAAAATTCCCATTCGTATGTGATATTTCATCATATCTTGTAGTATTCATGTAACTTGTCACTTATCATCGTATCATGTGACCTCAAATATTCGTATATATCTCTAAAATTTCAACAAATCTTTACTGACATATCATATCATAATAATTTTTCCTTTCTTCTTATCATCGAATATTCCCAAAATAATCAAAGAATTACCTGAATATTCTCTCTACGTAATATACCCAATAACATATCAACATAATATTATCAACTTATCTTTCCAATATTTGTAACTCAAAATTCAGTAAACAAATATCTTCCAAATAACTAAGATTCTTTACTTAAAGGTCATAACATTTCCTGCAAAGTATTTC
Organism: Ligustrum vulgare; assembly: GCA_963555705.1. Taxonomy (NCBI): domain Eukaryota; kingdom Viridiplantae; phylum Streptophyta; class Magnoliopsida; order Lamiales; family Oleaceae; genus Ligustrum; species Ligustrum vulgare. The sequence continues at coordinate 22,270,299 of OY743177.1, read as the reverse complement.
TTTCACTTGTATATACGTATGAATTCTGATTCAATACAGTCCTTATTTATATTTCACGTATTCCCATATTATTTCTATACCTTGATTATTATATCAAAAGTATCACTACCAAAATCCAAGAAAATATTTCATATCTCAAATCCCATCATCAAATCTCCCTTTATCGATAAAATAAACAGCGCATTACTTCTTGTCTCCTCTTTTCATTATTCTAATCCTGCGCTTTCTTGCTGGACACAACATCACGCGGATTCACTCAGATCCTTAATGCTTTTAAATAGTTCATACTGGGAAGAGGTTGAATCATCAAACAATGGATATCATCATTTCTAACATCCGCAAGTATTATTCCAATCTTCCTATGAATGATCTGAGAAAGATCTATAGAATAAGGCTCGAAAGATTGAGGTTGCTAATGGCTCATGATATTCCAGAAGATGTTCGCTGGTTGATAGAAGCAAAGGTTCGACTATCTGGTGAATTACCATCAACATTTCCAAAACATATGCCTGGTTTAGGCAAAAGCACGTTTGCAAAGAAACGAAGAGCAAAAAGACTGGGTGGTTGCTACAAATGTGCTCGTTGGAACTGTAATACTCGTTGCAAATCAGTAGGATATTCTTCTACTAATCGGGATGATAAAATCGAATTCATAAAGGGTGGACTAAGTAAGGAGTCTTTGGATGATATTCGACTGACTCTTGAGACGCACCCAAGTGGTTATGTACAACGTGAACTTCTCTCCTTATACGCTCAGTTTAACGAGGACAAAAATCGTTATAGTCTCCAAAATATAATATCGAAAGATCCTGTTTGCCAGTCTGTTTTACAAAATGAGGCTTCTGGCAGTTCAGCAATGATATAAGGTAAATCTTTTAAAATATTTTGCTGCTTTCTTTCACGCGTTTTGGAAATAAAATATATTTTCCTTTCTCGAGGTTTGATAAAGCTGGAAATAAATATATTTTTCTTTTCTCGAGGTTTTATAAAGCTGGAAATAAATATATTTTTCTTTTCTCGAGGTTTTATAAAGCTGGAAATAAATCACCGAAAGGTGATATCTTTGGTAAAACAGTCAAAAGTTGGCCGATTTTGTCAAAAGTAAATCTTTACTTTTTCAGAATCAATCAAAAACAGTAAATTTTTCCGGCTTTAAATAGCCAAACATATTTCATAGTTCAGGCATCCCAAAATCACATCTTCTTCGTAAGTTTTCCCTTCTTTACTATCAAAGATGGAAGCACCAAAACTTCGACAGATCAAAACTATTTGTGTATTTTGTGGATCAAAAGTGGGGAAAGGCTTCGGTTATCTAGAAGCGGCTGTAGATCTTGGAAAGAAACTGGGGGAAAAAGGTATTACTCTTGTATATGGGGGTGGTAGCAGTGGTCTAATGGGTTGTGTTTCCCAATCTGCTCTTGCAGAGAAATCAAAAGTAATCGGTGTCATACCTGTCCCTTTGGTAGATGTTGCAGGCAAAACACGAGGGCATGAAGTTCAAACCTTATCCATCCATGAACGCATAACTTGTATGCTATACGGTTCTGATGCCTTTATAGCCCTGCCCGGAGGTTTTGGTACCTTAGAAGAAATCTTTAACATTACCTCGTGGGCTCAACTAGATCTCCATACTAAGCCTATTGGGCTTCTGAATGTTAACAATTTCTTTGATGGTTTGTTAACCTTTCTTGATTATGCTGTGGAACAGGGATTCATCTCTCCATTTTCCAGAAGGCTTCTTATTTCTGCTCCTACTATTGATGAACTACTGGATAAGCTGCAGTCATATATCTCAATACAAGATCCAGCAGGGGTTAAGATAGATTGGTCGCAAGGAAGGGGAATCAAGCGAAAATGGAGTCCGGTTAATGTAAATTTAACTCTGTGAATCTTAGAATAGGTGGGGGTAGAGTACGGAGTATTCTCACTCTCGAGACACCCCTCCATTTACTAGGATTTCCTTAATGTTTAAATCTTGTGTGTACTTCAAAGATCCAAGGTGGTAGATTACGGAGTATTCTTACTCTCGAAACACACCTCTTTGAAGGTTTTCTCTTTATATCCTCAAAAGATCAGAGGTGGTAGGATACGGCTACTCCGGAAACACATCTCTCATTCTGAGGATCTTTCCATGTTTTTTTTTTCTTCTTATGCTTACATGTGTTTCATGTATTTCCTTTCCAGTGTGACTCTTGTGTGTTCTCCTTATGAGAAAAAAATAAAATCTCTGCTATCAGCTACTAAATCTCGTTTAATCTAAACGATAGATAATCTGAAGATATAATCAAATCCTTTCCGTTGACTTCTCATACTTAGTGCCATGTCTAAAATCAATTATGCAAAGTCCATCTAGGGTTCATCATTTCTAACTCGAGGACAAAAATTATTTAAAAATCATTCTTAAATCATATTATTCCCATTATGCTCAACACTCGTTTTCTTTCTTAAAAAAATTTCTCATAATCATACATTAAAGCATATAAGTTATGACAAAGCATAACAACATCATTATTTTCGAAGAAATACATTCTTATTTCTCATAAATCATAAGTATCCGAAATACTCTTCATTCTTTCTCATAAATCAATAAAATGAGTATTCGAAATACTGAAATAACTTTAAACATTATAAACTTCTTTACCTCGGAGTTGGTAGAGCGAAATGATGGCAGTGGCAATCTTCATCAATAAAAATCTTAAAATGGAAAATATTTCTTGAAAATTCTTTTTGAAATTTTTTTTTTTTTCAGTCTACAGAAACGCAGACTAGCTCTGATACCAACTTGTAGCGCCCCGAGTTCCGTATACCCGATTCACTACGTCATTTTCTGTCTAAATTTTTCGAATAGTATTTTTGCGGAAGAAATAATTGAAATTCATTTTTGGCAACATTAAATAAACTGTAATGGCCGATAAAATTGAAACATTTATGAAACCATTTGAAATAGTAAATCGAACCATTAATTTTATAAAGAAATTGACAATGTCATAATTTCTTAAATAAATGAACTTCTCTAAATTATTCGATTGTTTGGAAAAATACGGAAATCATTAACGTCAAACTTTCAACCGTTTAACGATTATTGCCACCATCATTCATCGCTCGCCACCGTCTCCGAAATCTGCAAAACTGTTAAAAAGTAGGGTGAGTATTTCATGGGGGAAATACTCAGTAGACTCATCGCAAATTAATTTAATTTATAAGATGATTAAACACATAAATCCCGGCTCTTTATAAAACGGGCATTGATAGAGCTTCTTTATAAAACGGCTCTTGATAAAACTCATATTGTGCATTACAGCACGGGACATATTTTGCAAATCATAGGCTCTATGAAAATAGCTCTTTGAAAACAGCTCTTTGAAAACCATGTACTTATAAAAACATTTTAATTATGCCAAGCATAATTTCTTTTGAAAGCATAACATAAGATAAGATTTAAATCCTCATAAACATAGGGAGACACAAGAACTTTACCGAACTTAGGTGGCAAGAATTCTTATGCAGTAAAATCATAATAACAGTAAGTTTTCATCATAACATAGGATAAGATCGAAATCCTCATAAACATAAGAATTTTACCGAACTTAGGTGGCAAGAATTCTTATGTAGTAAGTATACCAAGCATAATTTTCTGAAATTCATAGGGATCAATTGCATCATAACATAAGATAGGATCGAAATCCTCATAAACATATGCGACAGGAATTTTACCGAACTTAGGTGGTAAATCCTCATAAACATATGGAAACACAGGAATTTTACCGAACTTCGTGGCAAATCCTCATAAACATAGGAGACACAAGAATGTTACCGAACTTCGTGGCAAGAATTCTTATGTGTAGCGCTACTAAAACTCCGGTCCCCTTAACATATCATAACTTATCATATGGGACCCATAACAATCTTGGTAAATTGATTTCATAGCAATGATCCAAAAAAACATTTTCGTGAAGCATAGGGTATACTTACTTTTCGTAAAAACATAAAGTATATTTTCTTTTCATAAAAACATACTTACTTTTCATAACAACATAAGGTATATTTACCTTTCATAAAAACATACTTGCTTTTCTTAAAAATTGACTTTCACAAGTCACATGACATTCATATGAAATCATAATTTAAATCAATTTAATAAGTGCGAGTCTACCTCAAATCCGACGAGTGCAAAGTTGAGCGGGAATGACTTCAATTTCTTTAAATTCTCCGTACGCTTCGTCTTAGCCAATAAGTCACTTTAGTCTATCGAATATATAGTTCAAAATGATAAATTATATTTTGAGGACTAAAATTGATGTTTTGAAAGTTGAGGGACTAAAATGAATCCTTTGAAAGTTGAGGGATTAAAATAGATACTTTTGAAACTTGGGCTTAAAAGTAAATCAACAGTGACTGAAATAATAGATTCTGAAAATGAAAGGGCTGATTAAAACTCATTTAAAACTTTGGGGCTGAATTGAAAGGCTTTAAAACTTCAGGGACTAAACTGCAGATTCTGAAATTAAATAAATAAATCAGCTCCTCATTTCTCTCTCTCACTATACTGTCTCTCGACCTTACTCTCTCTTCACTCAATCTCTCTCAAAACGCGATCGAAGAAGACGAAGGGCTGCGACGGCGAAAACACCGGCGAAAGGCAGGCGTAGGTTACGGTGAGCGACGGCAAGGATGGGGGTTCCAATTTTTGAGAGGTTTGGTACGAGTTTAGGTGCGAAAACCGTGTGAAACCGAAGCTAGGGTTCGCGGTTTAGGTCGTGATTTTTCGGCGAAGAGGTGGTCTGAGGTGAGGTAAGTAACTGGGCTTCATCTATTTCTTGGTTTGGGTTTTTATTTTTGGATGATTGATTTGGGACTAGGTTTGGGATTCGGTTGGGTGTCCAACTGAAGGGCAGTGTGCGATCGGTGGTTTGCAGTGGATGTATTCCGGTGATGGATATAGAGTAGTGTTGGATGGTTGATGATGGGGATTGATTAACGGAGGTGGTGGCTGGTTGAGGTTATATTGATTTTTGATTTGTAATGTTCTATTGATGACAGTGGACAGGGGGAATTGGAGATGGCAGCAAATTTGTGATTGAAACAGATTGTGAAACTTGTTGTTGAATTGGCCATGAGTTGGTTTTGGAGTTCAACAAGGGCAGGGTGATGGCTGGTGGTTGGACTGATGATGATGATCGATAATGGGTTGGTGGTGATGGAAGGCAGACGGTGGTGGTGCAAATGAGGACTGCAGTGGCAGTGTTTCAGGTGATGATGATGTTGCAGTGTAGATGGTGGCTGGTGATGTTGATTTTGCAGTGATGATCGATTGCAGTGGAGTTTGGATTGTTTGCAGGTTGGTCATGGTGATATAATGATAAAGAGAAAAGGCATCTTTCTTGCTGGAAAGAGGGATTGAAATTGAATTGATAATTGAAAGCAACCTCCTCAAATTGTGGCTGCAAATGGTGAGTGTTGTGTGAATCATAATCATTATGTCTTTGAGACATAATGATGGTGAATGGGTGGATAAGAGGAGAATATCGTGTGGGAAATTTTTTTAGTTTAGTTAGATAGGATCAATTTGGATAATTAATTAAAAATTTGACTAACTACGATCAAGAAACGTATTTAAAACAGATATATTTTTGACTGAAAATACATTTGAGAAGTGAGTAAATTTTGAGATAAAATTGGATTTCGTATTTGGACTTGAAATAATTTGATAAGGATCATTGGGATATTTTAATAAATTTGGAATTCAAAATGATTTTGAAAATAATACTTTAAATAACATAATTTTAGAAATTTGGATTTTAATTTAAAATCGAACAAATTCGATATTTCTTGACTTGGCTAGACGAATCCGTCGCGGCGTTAACGTCAAAATAATAGGTGAAATAGTAGAGACACAATTTTCTAAATATTAAAATAATTATTAATTTCGTAAAAATTCTGGATCGCTACAATCTTACCTCCTTAAAATAATTTCGTCCTCGAAATTAAACTTACTTGATCTTATGATTTCTGAATACTTAATCAGAATCTCTTCTTCTTCTTCTCTTATATAGCATCATCGCTACCATATTTAACCCAACCATATTTAACCCACTGGACTTTGACTAAATGCATCAATTTGTTTTCTTAAGACATGGACTTTTCTATCAATAATAGACATATGTCTACTCATAAATTCTTCTGAATCAAAATGAAAATTCCCATTCGTATGTGATATTTCATCATATCTTGTAGTATTCATGTAACTTGTCACTTATCATCGTATCATGTGACCTCAAATATTCGTATATATCTCTAAAATTTCAACAAATCTTTACTGACATATCATATCATAATAATTTTTCCTTTCTTCTTATCATCGAATATTCCCAAAATAATCAAAGAATTACCTGAATATTCTCTCTACGTAATATACCCAATAACATATCAACATAATATTATCAACTTATCTTTCCAATATTTGTAACTCAAAATTCAGTAAACAAATATCTTCCAAATAACTAAGATTCTTTACTTAAAGGTCATAACATTTCCTGCAAAGTATTTCTTTCACTTGTATATACGTATGAATTCTGATTCAATACAGTCCTTATTTCTATTTCACGTATTCCCATATTATTTCTATACCTTGATTATTATATCAAAAGTATCACTACCAAAATCCAAGAAAATATTTCATATCTCAAATCCCATCATCAAATCTCCCTTTATCGATAAAATAAACAGCGCATTACTTCTTGTCTCCTCTTTTCATTATTCTAATCCTGCGCTTTCTTGCTGGACACAACATCACGCGGATTCACTCAGATCCTTAATGCTTTTAAATAGTTCATACTGGGAAGAGGTTGAATCATCAAACAATGGATATCATCATTTCTAACATCCGCAAGTATTATTCCAATCTTCCTATGAATGATCTGAGAAAGATCTATAGAATAAGGCTCGAAAGATTGAGGTTGCTAATGGCTCATGATATTCCAGAAGATGTTCGCTGGTTGATAGAAGCAAAGGTTCGACTATCTGGTGAATTACCATCAACATTTCCAAAACATATGCCTGGTTTAGGCAAAAGCACGTTTGCAAAGAAACGAAGAGCAAAAAGACTGGGTGGTTGCTACAAATGTGCTCGTTGGAACTGTAATACTCGTTGCAAATCAGTAGGATATTCTTCTACTAATCGGGATGATAAAATCGAATTCATAAAGGGTGGACTAAGTAAGGAGTCTTTGGATGATATTCGACTGACTCTTGAGACGCACCCAAGTGGTTATGTACAACGTGAACTTCTCTCCTTATACGCTCAGTTTAACGAGGACAAAAATCGTTATAGTCTCCAAAATATAATATCGAAAGATCCTGTTTGCCAGTCTGTTTTACAAAATGAGGCTTCTGGCAGTTCAGCAATGATATAAGGTAAATCTTTTAAAATATTTTGCTGCTTTCTTTCACGCGTTTTGGAAATAAAATATATTTTCCTTTCTCGAGGTTTGATAAAGCTGGAAATAAATATATTTTTCTTTTCTCGAGGTTTTATAAAGCTGGAAATAAATATATTTTTCTTTTCTCGAGGTTTTATAAAGCTGGAAATAAATCACCGAAAGGTGATATCTTTGGTAAAACAGTCAAAAGTTGGCCGATTTTGTCAAAAGTAAATCTTTACTTTTTCAGAATCAATCAAAAACAGTAAATTTTTCCGGCTTTAAATAGCCAAACATATTTCATAGTTCAGGCATCCCAAAATCACATCTTCTTCGTAAGTTTTCCCTTCTTTACTATCAAAGATGGAAGCACCAAAACTTCGACAGATCAAAACTATTTGTGTATTTTGTGGATCAAAAGTGGGGAAAGGCTTCGGTTATCTAGAAGCGGCTGTAGATCTTGGAAAGAAACTGGGGGAAAAAGGTATTACTCTTGTATATGGGGGTGGTAGCAGTGGTCTAATGGGTTGTGTTTCCCAATCTGCTCTTGCAGAGAAATCAAAAGTAATCGGTGTCATACCTGTCCCTTTGGTAGATGTTGCAGGCAAAACACGAGGGCATGAAGTTCAAACCTTATCCATCCATGAACGCATAACTTGTATGCTATACGGTTCTGATGCCTTTATAGCCCTGCCCGGAGGTTTTGGTACCTTAGAAGAAATCTTTAACATTACCTCGTGGGCTCAACTAGATCTCCATACTAAGCCTATTGGGCTTCTGAATGTTAACAATTTCTTTGATGGTTTGTTAACCTTTCTTGATTATGCTGTGGAACAGGGATTCATCTCTCCATTTTCCAGAAGGCTTCTTATTTCTGCTCCTACTATTGATGAACTACTGGATAAGCTGCAGTCATATATCTCAATACAAGATCCAGCAGGGGTTAAGATAGATTGGTCGCAAGGAAGGGGAATCAAGCGAAAATGGAGTCCGGTTAATGTAAATTTAACTCTGTGAATCTTAGAATAGGTGGGGGTAGAGTACGGAGTATTCTCACTCTCGAGACACCCCTCCATTTACTAGGATTTCCTTAATGTTTAAATCTTGTGTGTACTTCAAAGATCCAAGGTGGTAGATTACGGAGTATTCTTACTCTCGAAACACACCTCTTTGAAGGTTTTCTCTTTGTATCCTCAAAAGATCAGAGGTGGTAGGATACGGCTACTCCGGAAACACATCTCTCATTCTGAGGATCTTTCCATGTTTTTTTTTTCTTCTTATGCTTACATGTGTTTCATGTATTTCCTTTCCAGTGTGACTCTTGTGTGTTCTCCTTATGAGAAAAAAATAAAATCTCTGCTATCAGCTACTAAATCTCGTTTAATCTAAACGATAGATAATCTGAAGATATAATCAAATCCTTTCCGTTGACTTCTCATACTTAGTGCCATGTCTAAAATCAATTATGCAAAGTCCATCTAGGGTTCATCATTTCTAACTCGAGGACAAAAATTATTTAAAAATCATTCTTAAATCATATTATTCCCATTATGCTCAACACTCGTTTTCTTTCTTAAAAAAATTTCTCATAATCATACATTAAAGCATATAAGTTATGACAAAGCATAACAACATCATTATTTTCGAAGAAATACATTCTTATTTCTCATAAATCATAAGTATCCGAAATACTCTTCATTCTTTCTCATAAATCAATAAAATGAGTATTCGAAATACTGAAATAACTTTAAACATTATAAACTTCTTTACCTCGGAGTTGGTAGAGCGAAATGATGGCAGTGGCAATCTTCATCAATAAAAATCTTAAAATGGAAAATATTTCTTGAAAATTCTTTTTGAAATTTTTTTTTTTTCAGTCTACAGAAACGCAGACTAGCTCTGATACCAACTTGTAGCGCCCCGAGTTCCGTATACCCGATTCACTACGTCATTTTCTGTCTAAATTTTTCGAATAATATTTTTGCGGAAGAAATAATTGAAATTCATTTTTGGCAACATTAAATAAACTGTAATGGCCGATAAAATTGAAACATTTATGAAACCATTTGAAATAGTAAATCGAACCATTAATTTTATAAAGAAATTGACAATGTCATAATTTCTTAAATAAATGAACTTCTCTAAATTATTCGATTGTTTGGAAAAATACGGAAATCATTAACGTCAAACTTTCAACCGTTTAACGATTATTGCCACCATCATTCATCGCTCGCCACCGTCTCCGAAATCTGCAAAACTGTTAAAAAGTAGGGTGAGTATTTCATGGGGGAAATACTCAGTAGACTCATCGCAAATTAATTTAATTTATAAGATGATTAAACACATAAATCCCGGCTCTTTATAAAACGGGCATTGATAGAGCTTCTTTATAAAACGGCTCTTGATAAAACTCATATTGTGCATTACAGCACGGGACATATTTTGCAAATCATAGGCTCTATGAAAATAGCTCTTTGAAAACAGCTCTTTGAAAACCATATACTTATAAAAACATTTTAATTATGCCAAGCATAATTTCTTTTGAAAGCATAACATAAGATAAGATTTAAATCCTCATAAACATAGGGAGACACGAGAACTTTACCGAACTTAGGTGGCAAGAATTCTTATGCAGTAAAATCATAATAACAGTAAGTTTTCATCATAACATAGGATAAGATCGAAATCCTCATAAACATAAGAATTTTACCGAACTTAGGTGGCAAGAATTCTTATGTAGTAAGTATACCAAGCATAATTTTCTGAAATTCATAGGGATCAATTGCATCATAACATAAGATAGGATCGAAATCCTCATAAACATATGCGACAGGAATTTTACCGAACTTAGGTGGTAAATCCTCATAAACATATGGAAACACAGGAATTTTACCGAACTTCGTGGCAAATCCTCATAAACATAGGAGACACAAGAATGTTACCGAACTTCGTGGCAAGAATTCTTATGTGTAGCGCTACTAAAACTCCGGTCCCCTTAACATATCATAACTTATCATATGGGACCCATAACAATCTTGGTAAATTGATTTCATAGCAATGATCCAAAAAAACATTTTCGTGAAGCATAGGGTATACTTACTTTTCGTAAAAACATAAAGTATATTTTCTTTTCATAAAAACATACTTACTTTTCATAACAACATAAGGTATATTTACCTTTCATAAAAACATACTTGCTTTTCTTAAAAATTGACTTTCACAAGTCACATGACATTCATATGAAATCATAATTTAAATCAATTTAATAAGTGCGAGTCTACCTCAAATCCGACGAGTGCAAAGTTGAGCGGGAATGACTTCAATTTCTTTAAATTCTCCGTACGCTTCGTCTTAGCCAATAAGTCACTTTAGTCTATCGAATATATAGTTCAAAATGATAAATTATATTTTGAGGACTAAAATTGATGTTTTGAAAGTTGAGGGACTAAAATGAATCCTTTGAAAGTTGAGGGATTAAAATAGATACTTTTGAAACTTGGGCTTAAAAGTAAATCAACAGTGACTGAAATAATAGATTTTGAAAATGAAAGGGCTGATTAAAACTCATTTAAAACTTTGGGGCTGAATTGAAAGGCTTTAAAACTTCAGGGACTAAACTGCAGATTCTGAAATTAAATAAATAAATCAGCTCCTCATTTCTCTCTCTCACTATACTGTCTCTCGACCTTACTTTCTCTTCACTCAATCTCTCTCAAAACGCGATCGAAGAAGACGAAGGGCTGCGACGGCGAAAACACCGGCGAAAGGCAGGCGTAGGTTACGGTGAGCGACGGCAAGGATGGGGGTTCCAATTTTTGAGAGGTTTGGTACGAGTTTAGGTGCGAAAACCGTGTGAAACCGAAGCTAGGGTTCGCGGTTTAGGTCGTGATTTTCCGGCGAAGAGGTGGTCTGAGGTGAGGTAAGTAACTGGGCTTCATCTATTTCTTGGTTTGGGTTTTTATTTTTGGATGATTGATTTGGGACTTGGTTTGGGATTCGGTTGGGTGTCCAACTGAAGGGCAGTGTGCGATCGGTGGTTTGCAGTGGATGTATTCCGGTGATGGATATAGAGTAGTGTTGGATGGTTGATGATGGGGATTGATTAACGGAGGTGGTGGCTGGTTGAGGTTATATTGATTTTTGATTTGTAATGTTCTATTGATGACAGTGGACAGGGGGAATTGGAGATGGCAGCAAATTTGTGATTGAAACAGATTGTGAAACTTGTTGTTGAATTGGCCATGAGTTGGTTTTGGAGTTCAACAAGGGCAGGGTGATGGCTGGTGGTTGGACTGATGATGATGATCGATAATGGGTTGGTGGTGATGGAAGGCAGACGGTGGTGGTGCAAATGAGGACTGCAGTGGCAGTGTTTCAGGTGATGATGATGTTGCAGTGTAGATGGTGGCTGGTGATGTTGATTTTGCAGTGATGATCGATTGCAGTGGAGTTTGGATTGTTTGCAGGTTGGTCATGGTGATATAATGATAAAGAGAAAAGGCATCTTTCTTGCTGGAAAGAGGGATTGAAATTGAATTGATAATTGAAGGCAACCTCCTCAAATTGTGGCTGCAAATGGTGAGTGTTGTGTGAATCATAATCATTATGTCTTTGAGACATAATGATGGTGAATGGGTGGATAAGAGGAGAATATCGTGTGGGAAATTTTTTTAGTTTAGTTAGATAGGATCAATTTGGATAATTAATTAAAAATTTGACTAACTACGATCAAGAAACGTATTTAAAACAGATATATTTTTGACTGAAAATACATTTGAGAAGTGAGTAAATTTTGAGATAAAATTGGATTTCGTATTTGGACTTGAAATAATTTGATAAGGATCATTGGGATATTTTAATAAATTTGGAATTCAAAATGATTTTGAAAATAATACTTTAAATAACATAATTTTAGAAATTTGGATTTTAATTTAAAATCGAACAAATTCGATATTTCTTGACTTGGCTAGACGAATCCGTCGCGGCGTTAACGTCAAAATAATAGGTGAAATAGTAGCGACACAATTTTCTAAATATTAAAATAATTATTAATTTCGTAAAAATTCTGGATCGCTACAATCTTACCTCCTTAAAATAATTTCGTCCTCGAAATTAAACTTACTTGATCTTATGATTTCTGAATACTTAATCAGAATCTCTTCTTCTTCTTCTCTTATATAGCATCATCGCTACCATATTTAACCCAACCATATTTAACCCACTGGACTTTGACTAAATGCATCAATTTGTTTTCTTAAGACATGGACTTTTCTATCAATAATAGACATATGTCTACTCATAAATTCTTCTGAATCAAAATGAAAATTCCCATTCGTATGTGATATTTCATCATATCTTGTAGTATTCATGTAACTTGTCACTTATCATCGTATCATGTGACCTCAAATATTCGTATATATCTCTAAAATTTCAACAAATCTTTACTGACATATCATATCATAATAATTTTTCCTTTCTTCTTATCATCGAATATTCCCAAAATAATCAAAGAATTACCTGAATATTCTCTCTACGTAATATACCCAATAACATATCAACATAATATTATCAACTTATCTTTCCAATATTTGTAACTCAAAATTCAGTAAACAAATATCTTCCAAATAACTAAGATTCTTTACTTAAAGGTCATAACATTTCCTGCAAAGTATTTCTTTCACTTGTATATACGTATGAATTCTGATTCAATACAGTCCTTATTTCTATTTCACGTATTCCCATATTATTTCTATACCTTGATTATTATATCAAAAGTATCACTACCAAAATCCAAGAAAATATTTCATATCTCAAATCCCATCATCAAATCTCCCTTTATCGATAAAATAAACAGCGCATTACTTCTTGTCTCCTCTTTTCATTATTCTAATCCTGCGCTTTCTTGCTGGACACAACATCACGCGGATTCACTCAGATCCTTAATGCTTTTAAATAGTTCATACTGGGAAGAGGTTGAATCATCAAACAATGGATATCATCATTTCTAACATCCGCAAGTATTATTCCAATCTTCCTATGAATGATCTGAGAAAGATCTATAGAATAAGGCTCGAAAGATTGAGGTTGCTAATGGCTCATGATATTCCAGAAGATGTTCGCTGGTTGATAGAAGCAAAGGTTCGACTATCTGGTGAATTACCATCAACATTTCCAAAACATATGCCTGGTTTAGGCAAAAGCACGTTTGCAAAGAAACGAAGAGCAAAAAGACTGGGTGGTTGCTACAAATGTGCTCGTTGGAACTGTAATACTCGTTGCAAATCAGTAGGATATTCTTCTACTAATCGGGATGATAAAATCGAATTCATAAAGGGTGGACTAAGTAAGGAGTCTTTGGATGATATTCGACTGACTCTTGAGACGCACCCAAGTGGTTATGTACAACGTGAACTTCTCTCCTTATACGCTCAGTTTAACGAGGACAAAAATCGTTATAGTCTCCAAAATATAATATCGAAAGATCCTGTTTGCCAGTCTGTTTTACAAAATGAGGCTTCTGGCAGTTCAGCAATGATATAAGGTAAATCTTTTAAAATATTTTGCTGCTTTCTTTCACGCGTTTTGGAAATAAAATATATTTTCCTTTCTCGAGGTTTGATAAAGCTGGAAATAAATATATTTTTCTTTTCTCGAGGTTTTATAAAGCTGGAAATAAATATATTTTTCTTTTCTCGAGGTTTTATAAAGCTGGAAATAAATCACCGAAAGGTGATATCTTTGGTAAAACAGTCAAAAGTTGGCCGATTTTGTCAAAAGTAAATCTTTACTTTTTCAGAATCAATCAAAAACAGTAAATTTTTCCGGCTTTAAATAGCCAAACATATTTCATAGTTCAGGCATCCCAAAATCACATCTTCTTCGTAAGTTTTCCCTTCTTTACTATCAAAGATGGAAGCACCAAAACTTCGACAGATCAAAACTATTTGTGTATTTTGTGGATCAAAAGTGGGGAAAGGCTTCGGTTATCTAGAAGCGGCTGTAGATCTTGGAAAGAAACTGGGGGAAAAAGGTATTACTCTTGTATATGGGGGTGGTAGCAGTGGTCTAATGGGTTGTGTTTCCCAATCTGCTCTTGCAGAGAAATCAAAAGTAATCGGTGTCATACCTGTCCCTTTGGTAGATGTTGCAGGCAAAACACGAGGGCATGAAGTTCAAACCTTATCCATCCATGAACGCATAACTTGTATGCTATACGGTTCTGATGCCTTTATAGCCCTGCCCGGAGGTTTTGGTACCTTAGAAGAAATCTTTAACATTACCTCGTGGGCTCAACTAGATCTCCATACTAAGCCTATTGGGCTTCTGAATGTTAACAATTTCTTTGATGGTTTGTTAACCTTTCTTGATTATGCTGTGGAACAGGGATTCATCTCTCCATTTTCCAGAAGGCTTCTTATTTCTGCTCCTACTATTGATGAACTACTGGATAAGCTGCAGTCATATATCTCAATACAAGATCCAGCAGGGGTTAAGATAGATTGGTCGCAAGGAAGGGGAATCAAGCGAAAATGGAGTCCGGTTAATGTAAATTTAACTCTGTGAATCTTAGAATAGGTGGGGGTAGAGTACGGAGTATTCTCACTCTCGAGACACCCCTCCATTTACTAGGATTTCCTTAATGTTTAAATCTTGTGTGTACTTCAAAGATCCAAGGTGGTAGATTACGGAGTATTCTTACTCTCGAAACACACCTCTTTGAAGGTTTTCTCTTTATATCCTCAAAAGATCAGAGGTGGTAGGATACGGCTACTCCGGAAACACATCTCTCATTCTGAGGATCTTTCCATGTTTTTTTTTTCTTCTTATGCTTACATGTGTTTCATGTATTTCCTTTCCAGTGTGACTCTTGTGTGTTCTCCTTATGAGAAAAAAATAAAATCTCTGCTATCAGCTACTAAATCTCGTTTAATCTAAACGATAGATAATCTGAAGATATAATCAAATCCTTTCCGTTGACTTCTCATACTTAGTGCCATGTCTAAAATCAATTATGCAAAGTCCATCTAGGGTTCATCATTTCTAACTCGAGGACAAAAATTATTTAAAAATCATTCTTAAATCATATTATTCCCATTATGCTCAACACTCGTTTTCTTTCTTAAAAAAATTTCTCATAATCATACATTAAAGCATATAAGTTATGACAAAGCATAACAACATCATTATTTTCGAAGAAATACATTCTTATTTCTCATAAATCATAAGTATCCGAAATACTCTTCATTCTTTCTCATAAATCAATAAAATGAGTATTCGAAATACTGAAATAACTTTAAACATTATAAACTTCTTTACCTCGGAGTTGGTAGAGCGAAATGATGGCAGTGGCAATCTTCATCAATAAAAATCTTAAAATGGAAAATATTTCTTGAAAATTCTTTTTGAAATTTTTTTTTTTTCAGTCTACAGAAACGCAGACTAGCTCTGATACCAACTTGTAGCGCCCCGAGTTCCGTATACCCGATTCACTACGTCATTTTCTGTCTAAATTTTTCGAATAATATTTTTGCGGAAGAAATAATTGAAATTCATTTTTGGCAACATTAAATAAACTGTAATGGCCGATAAAATTGAAACATTTATGAAACCATTTGAAATAGTAAATCGAACCATTAATTTTATAAAGAAATTGACAATGTCATAATTTCTTAAATAAATGAACTTCTCTAAATTATTCGATTGTTTGGAAAAATACGGAAATCATTAACGTCAAACTTTCAACCGTTTAACGATTATTGCCACCATCATTCATCGCTCGCCACCGTCTCCGAAATCTGCAAAACTGTTAAAAAGTAGGGTGAGTATTTCATGGGGGAAATACTCAGTAGACTCATCGCAAATTAATTTAATTTATAAGATGATTAAACACATAAATCCCGGCTCTTTATAAAACGGGCATTGATAGAGCTTCTTTATAAAACGGCTCTTGATAAAACTCATATTGTGCATTACAGCACGGGACATATTTTGCAAATCATAGGCTCTATGAAAATAGCTCTTTGAAAACAGCTCTTTGAAAACCATATACTTATAAAAACATTTTAATTATGCCAAGCATAATTTCTTTTGAAAGCATAACATAAGATAAGATTTAAATCCTCATAAACATAGGGAGACACAAGAACTTTACCGAACTTAGGTGGCAAGAATTCTTATGCAGTAAAATCATAATAACAGTAAGTTTTCATCATA
This sequence comes from Ligustrum vulgare, assembly GCA_963555705.1. Lineage (NCBI taxonomy): Eukaryota > Viridiplantae > Streptophyta > Magnoliopsida > Lamiales > Oleaceae > Ligustrum > Ligustrum vulgare. Next base: position 22,253,668 of record OY743177.1, on the reverse strand, counting down.
ACATAGGATAAGATCGAAATCCTCATAAACATAAGAATTTTACCGAACTTAGGTGGCAAGAATTCTTATGTAGTAAGTATACCAAGCATAATTTTCTGAAATTCATAGGGATCAATTGCATCATAACATAAGATAGGATCGAAATCCTCATAAACATATGCGACAGGAATTTTACCGAACTTAGGTGGTAAATCCTCATAAACATATGGAAACACAGGAATTTTACCGAACTTCGTGGCAAATCCTCATAAACATAGGAGACACAAGAATGTTACCGAACTTCGTGGCAAGAATTCTTATGTGTAGCGCTACTAAAACTCCGGTCCCCTTAACATATCATAACTTATCATATGGGACCCATAACAATCTTGGTAAATTGATTTCATAGCAATGATCCAAAAAAACATTTTCGTGAAGCATAGGGTATACTTACTTTTCGTAAAAACATAAAGTATATTTTCTTTTCATAAAAACATACTTACTTTTCATAACAACATAAGGTATATTTACCTTTCATAAAAACATACTTGCTTTTCTTAAAAATTGACTTTCACAAGTCACATGACATTCATATGAAATCATAATTTAAATCAATTTAATAAGTGCGAGTCTACCTCAAATCCGACGAGTGCAAAGTTGAGCGGGAATGACTTCAATTTCTTTAAATTCTCCGTACGCTTCGTCTTAGCCAATAAGTCACTTTAGTCTATCGAATATATAGTTCAAAATGATAAATTATATTTTGAGGACTAAAATTGATGTTTTGAAAGTTGAGGGACTAAAATGAATCCTTTGAAAGTTGAGGGATTAAAATAGATACTTTTGAAACTTGGGCTTAAAAGTAAATCAACAGTGACTGAAATAATAGATTTTGAAAATGAAAGGGCTGATTAAAACTCATTTAAAACTTTGGGGCTGAATTGAAAGGCTTTAAAACTTCAGGGACTAAACTGCAGATTCTGAAATTAAATAAATAAATCAGCTCCTCATTTCTCTCTCTCACTATACTGTCTCTCGACCTTACTCTCTCTTCACTCAATCTCTCTCAAAACGCGATCGAAGAAGACGAAGGGCTGCGACGGCGAAAACACCGACGAAAGGCAGGCGTAGGTTACGGTGAGCGACGGCAAGGATGGGGGTTCCAATTTTTGAGAGGTTTGGTACGAGTTTAGGTGCGAAAACCGTGTGAAACCGAAGCTAGGGTTCGCGGTTTAGGTCGTGATTTTCCGGCGAAGAGGTGGTCTGAGGTGAGGTAAGTAACTGGGCTTCATCTATTTCTTGGTTTGGGTTTTTATTTTTGGATGATTGATGTGGGACTAGGTTTGGGATTCGGTTGGGTGTCCAACTGAAGGGCAGTGTGCGATCGGTGGTTTGCAGTGGATGTATTCCGGTGATGGATATAGAGTAGTGTTGGATGGTTGATGATGGGGATTGATTAACGGAGGTGGTGGCTGGTTGAGGTTATATTGATTTTTGATTTGTAATGTTCTATTGATGACAGTGGACAGGGGGAATTGGAGATGGCAGCAAATTTGTGATTGAAACAGATTGTGAAACTTGTTGTTGAATTGGCCATGAGTTGGTTTTGGAGTTCAACAAGGGCAGGGTGATGGCTGGTGGTTGGACTGATGATGATGATCGATAATGGGTTGGTGGTGATGGAAGGCAGACGGTGGTGGTGCAAATGAGGACTGCAGTGGCAGTGTTTCAGGTGATGATGATGTTGCAGTGTAGATGGTGGCTGGTGATGTTGATTTTGCAGTGATGATCGATTGCAGTGGAGTTTGGATTGTTTGCAGGTTGGTCATGGTGATATAATGATAAAGAGAAAAGGCATCTTTCTTGCTGGAAAGAGGGATTGAAATTGAATTGATAATTGAAGGCAACCTCCTCAAATTGTGGCTGCAAATGGTGAGTGTTGTGTGAATCATAATCATTATGTCTTTGAGACATAATGATGGTGAATGGGTGGATAAGAGGAGAATATCGTGTGGGAAATTTTTTTAGTTTAGTTAGATAGGATCAATTTGGATAATTAATTAAAAATTTGACTAACTACGATCAAGAAACGTATTTAAAACAGATATATTTTTGACTGAAAATACATTTGAGAAGTGAGTAAATTTTGAGATAAAATTGGATTTCGTATTTGGACTTGAAATAATTTGATAAGGATCATTGGGATATTTTAATAAATTTGGAATTCAAAATGATTTTGAAAATAATACTTTAAATAATTAATTAAATAACATAATTTTAGAAATTTGGATTTTAATTTAAAATCGAACAAATTCGATATTTCTTGACTTGGCTAGACGAATCCGTCGCGGCGTTAACTTCAAAATAATAGGTGAAATAGTAGCGACACAATTTTCTAAATATTAAAATAATTATTAATTTCGTAAAAATTCTGGATCGCTACAATTTCAAACATCAAATCATTTGAACCGACAAGGCTATCTAGCATGTCAATATCCACAACAAAATGAACAAAATCAAAAGTCACAATATCTTAAGCCGGCAAGGCTATCTAACATGATAAAATGCAAAATGAAGTCAACACCCCCAAACTTGAATTACACATTGTCCTCAATGTGACAATAGAAACAATATGTAAAGAAGATAAGAGGTAGTGAAACTTCCCTGATTCAATGCTTGTTTGTGATGTTGAATTTTGACCTAAGCTTTCGTCGAATGTAGTTCACCCCCAAACTTGTTGAGGACAATGCCACTTAGGATTTTCAAAAAAATTGTTACCTACAAAAGTTTGAAAATTAATTAAAAAGGAAGTAAAGAAGTATAGTAAATAAATACAAGTAACTCAAAAGAGAAGAAATTTGGGTTACCTCCCAAAAAGCGCTTGGTTAAAGTCATAAGCTCGACTTTTGGATTTTTATTCGGGAGCATTGAGGAGAAATAATGATTTTTCCTCCGGGGGTTCCCCTTCCAAGAATGGTTTCAACCTTTGCCCGTTGAATTTGAAATGTCCCTTGTCGGGATGATATAACTCAATAGCTCCATAGGGAAAGATTTGAGAAATTGTGAATGGCCCCCACCAACGGGATCGAAGCTTTTCGCGGAATAGTCGAAGTCGGGAGTTGAATAGAAGAACTTGTTGCCCAACTTTGAAGTCTCTCTTCACAATGTGGTTATCATGCCATTTCTTGGTCCTCTCCTTATAGATGCGAGCATTTTCATATGAGTTGAGGCGAAATTCGTCAAGTTCATTAAGTTGAAGCAACCTCTTCTCACCAATTAATTTTGCATCAAAGTTTAATGCCCGTGTAGCCCAAAATGCTCGATGCTCAAGTTCAACGGGGAGATGACATGATTTTCCAAAAACAAGACAAAATGGAGACATACCAATAGGAGTCTTGAACGCAGTGCGGTAAGCCCATAATGCATCATCTAGCTTCCTCGACCAATCTTTCCTTGATGTATTCACCGTCATCTCAAGAATTCTTTTCAACTCTTGATTTGAGATCTCCACTTGTCCACTTGTTTGGGGATGGTAAGGTGTGGTTACTCGGTGCTTCACTCCATACTTTGACAAAAGTGAGTCAAGGAGGCGATTGCAAAAATGTTTGCCTCCATCACTAATGATGATTCGGGGGGTTCCAAAGCGTGTAAAAATGTTCTTCTTGAGAAAGTTGACCACCACCCGAGCATCATTTGTGGGCAATGCCACTGCCTCTACCCATTTAGAAACGTAATCCACCGCCACCAAAATATATTGATTTGAGAACGAGGATGGAAATGGCCCCATGAAATCAATTCCCCAAACATCAAAGATTTCCACTTCCAAGATTGAAGTCAATGGTATTTCATTACGCCGAGAGATATTCCCACTCCTTTGGAATCTATCACATTTGGATACTAAGGTATAAGCATCCTTGAACAAAGTTGGCCAATAGAATCCCGATTGAAGAACTTTTGAGGCAGTTTTGGAAGCTCCAAAGTGACCCCCATAAGGTGATGAGTGACACCTATCAAGAATTTCTTCCATTTCTTCCTCGGGAACACATCTTCTAATGATTTGGTCCGACCCCCTCTTGAATAAATATGGCTCATCCCAAAAATAATGTTTCACATCGGCAAAGAATTTTTTCTTTTGTTGATAAGAGAAATCCGGGAGAAGAATACCACTTACAAGAAAATTCACGAAGTCCGCATACCATGGTGCTTCGAACACTTGGAGAAGATGTTTGGCATGCAATAGTTGTTCATCTGGAAAGGCTTCATTGATTTCCTCTACTCCCACTTCTTCAGGTTGATCCATCCTAGATAGATGATCGGCCACAAGATTATCCGCGCCCTTTTTATCACGAATTTCCAAATCAAATTCTTGTAAGAGCAGGACCCATCTAATCAATCTTGGTTTCGCATCCTTCTTAGCAAGCAAGTATTTTAGAGCGGAGTGATCGGTATAGACAATTACCTTTGAACTGATGAGATAAGATCGAAATTTGTCAAAGGCAAAGACCATGGCAAGCATCTCTTTCTCGGTTGTGACATAATTCAATTGAGCATCACTCAATGTTCGACTTGCATAGTAGATCACATGCAACAATTTACCTCTCCTTTGCCCCAAAACTGCTCCCACGACATAATCACTAGCATCGCACATGAGCTCAAATGGTAAGCTCCAATCCGGGGCCACAATAATAGGAGCCGAGATAAGCCTCTCCTTAAGAGTGTTGAAAGCCAATAGACACTCTTGAGAGAAATGGAAAGTGTTGTTCTTCTCAAGTAGAGAACAAAGAGGCTTAGTGATTTTAGAAAAATCCTTGATGAATCTCCTATAGAAGCCCGCATGCCCCAAGAAACTTCTTATGCCCTTCACCGAAGTAGGAGGAGGCAATTTCTCAATAACTTGTATTTTGGCTTTATCAACCTCAATCCCCCCTTGTGAAATCCGGTGGCCAAGTACAATGCACTCTCTCACCATAAAATGGCATTTCTCCCAATTAAGCACTAAATTGGTTTCTTCACATCTTTTCAACACTAGATCAAGATTATCCAAGCATTCATTGAAAGAAGAACCAAAAACTGAAAAATCATCCATAAATACCTCGATGAATTTTTCCATCATGTTGGAGAAAATGGCCATCATACAATTTTGAAAAGTAGCCAGTGCATTGCAAAGACCAAACGGCATCCTCCTATAAGCAAAAGTCTCGTATAGACATGTAAAGGTGGTCTTCTCTTGATTTTCGGGGGCTATTAAAATTTGATTGTAGCCCGAGTATCCATCCAAGAAACAATAATGAGAATGCCCCGCCAACCTCTCAAGCATTTGGTCAATAAAAGGGAGAGGAAAGTGATCTTTTTGAGTGGCATTGTTCAATTTCCGGTAGTCAATGCACACTCTCCATCCCGTCACGGGCCTTGTAGGAATAAGCTCGTTGTTCTCATTTTCAAACACCGTGACACCTCCTTTCTTTGGTACACATTGGACGGGACTCACCCATGCACTATCCGAGATTGGATAGATAATTCCCGCATCCAACCACTTCAATACCTCGGCTTTCACCACTTCTTTCATGTTTGGATTTAGACTGCGTTGGTGCTCCATTGTTGGTTTGAAGTCATCTTCCATGAGGATTTTATGCATGCACAAGGTAGGGCTAATACCCTTGATATCCGCCATAATCCACCCAATAGCCATTTTATGCATTTTCAACACCTCAAGTAGTTTTTCTTAATCCACTTCATCTAACAAATTTGAGATAATAACGGGAAGAGTAGAAGAATCACCCAAGTATGCATACCTCAAATGTGATGGAAGAGGTTTGAGCTCAAGAGTTGGGGCTTGTTGAATGGAGGGTAGTGAAGGAGAAGAGCTCTCTCCCAACTCTTCAAAATATGGCCTCTTCTTGAAGGGATAAAATTTGGGAGCATCCAAGTGTTGTGACATCATTCCGATGTCCAAATCATCCTCTCCCTCGGTGGTTATGGAGTGAGCAATGCAAGTCTCAAGGGGATCCTTAGATGACCCATAGATCAATGATGTAGCCACCTCTTGATCAATGATGTCTACTCGGGAGCATAAATTTACCTCGACGGGTACTTAATGGATTTCGTAATGTCGAATGTGATTTGCTCATCTTGAACCCTTAATATCAATTTGCCTCCTTGCACATCTATTAAAGCTCGATCAGTTGCTAGGAAGGGTCTTCCCAAGATGATTGGGATATCAAGGTCTTCCTCCATATCAAGAATGATAAAATCGGCAGGGAAGATGAATTTGTCCACATTGATTAGCACATCCTCAACAATACCACGCGGATGCTTAATAGAGCGATCGGCCAATTGCAATGAAACTGTGGTTGACTTCACCTCTCCCATGCCCAATCTCCTGAAAATAGACAAATGCATTAAATTAATACTAGTACCAAGATCACATAATGCTTTATCAAAAGTTAAATCACCAATAGTACAAGGAATAGTAAAACTCCCTGGATCTTTGATTTTTGGAGGCAATTTGTTTTGTAGTATGGCACTACATCCTTCCGTGAGCATCACAGTTTCATGATCTTCTAGCCTCCTTTTGTTTGAAGGGATGTCTTTCATAAACTTTGCATAGCTAGGCATTTGTGCTAATGCATCGGCAAATGGTATGTTGATGTGAAGTTTCTTGAAAACTTCAAGAAATTTACCAAATTGTGCATCTACCTTGTGCTTTTGGAGTCTTTGAGGAAAAGGAATGGGAGGTACATAAGCTTTCACTGGAGTAGGAACCTTTGTTGAGGTCTCCCCACTTTCCTTCAATGTTGCATCATTTTCATTCGCCTCCTCAACATGCTCATTACCTTTTTCTTTCACCTCGGGTTGTGCCACATGTTGCTTTACCTTGACTTCCGGTAATTGAATTCCACTTCTTGTAGTGATGGCTTGCACATTTTCCCTTGGATTGATCTCGGTATTGCTTGGCAAGGCTCCTTGTTGTCTCTCCGTCATCATTTTTGCCAATTTCTCAACTTGAGTCTCAAGATTTTTGATAGAAGCCGCTTGATTTTGGAGAATAGTATTGGTCTTGTTCATGAATTGCATTAGTATCTCCTCAATGGAAGGCTTCTTCTCTTGGGGTGGTGGAGGTTGAACAAAACCGGGAGGCTTTACTTGATTTTGATTGTTGGACCAAGAAAAATTCGGATGATTCCTCCAACCCGGATTGTATGTGTTGGAGTAAGGATTGCCTTGTGGTCGGTTGAAATTTTGAGCATAATTGACTTGCTCATTTGAAGTAGAAGCCATTTTGAGTATGGGACATTCCTCAACCTTGTGTGTTGCTCCACATACATCACAAATAGAAATAGGAGGGTAGATTGCTTTTACCGTATGTTGAGAAGACAAATCATCACACTTCTTGAATAGAAGGTCCATCTTTACCGATAAAGCCGCATATGCATCCACTTCATGAATTCCCGCGGCTCTCTTTGGTACCATGCGGTCGGTTGGCCAAGTAGAATTGTGACTAGCCATCCTCTCAAAGAGCTCAATTGCCTCATTAGGTGATTTTGTAGTGATAGCTCCATTGGAGGCCGAATCAATCGTCACTCGACTAGATGGATTCATCCCAAGATAGAAATATTGAACTTGCATTTGCTTGGTGAACCCATGATTTGGACATTTCCTCAACATCTCCTTGAATCTTTCCCATGCCTCATAGAAAAATTCGGTGTCAAGTTGTCGAAATGTGGAGATATCACTCTTCAATTTAGCCACTTTTGATGGAGGAAAGTATTTTGTAGTGAACTTTTGAGCAAGATCATCCCATTTTGTAATACTTCCAACCGGGTTGGCATCTAACCATTCACGAGCTCCATCTCTAAGGGTATGTGGAAATAACCGCATGTTGATAGCCTCCATGCTAATTCCCGGATAATCAAAGTTACTACACATTTCCAAAAACCGCGAGATGTGAGTAAATGGATTCTCCTCGGTCATTCCATAGAATTGTAGATGCCCCTTGAAGAGATTTATCACATCCGGCTTTAGATGAAAGTCCGGACGTCCAAATGGGGGATATGTGATGCTTCCTCGATTTTGAGTGATGAGAGGGACCATGAATTGCCCCATTGGTCTATCATCTTCATCAATAGCGGGATTGGCACCACTTTGATTGTTGTCCCCCATATTGTCTTGTATTCTTTGTTGTTCAACTTGTTCTCTTCTTTCCCTAATCCTCCTCCTAAAAGTTTGTTCGGGTTCGGGATCAATCGGAAGAATGTCCCAAGTCGGACGTTGTTGCATAAACAAGGCAAGAGTACCTAGAAAATGAAAATAAAAAAAAGAAAGAGATGAGAATGAGAAGACAATTCAATTAACAAAAATCAATGCATTTAGTACAAATAAAATCAATCCCCGGCAACGGCGTCAAAAAATTGTTCGCTAAAATCGTATACTGCAAGTGCACGGTTCGCGTTCAAGTAGTAAAGTGGACTAGAAAAGTCCGGGTTATCATACCCACGAGGATTGAGTGATTTGTAACTAAATTTATTGATTTCATTTTAAAAGAAAAGTCAAGTAACATAAAAATTATGGTTTGGTGGTGAATTACTAACTAAGTGACACAAATAAGAAACATGGCAATATGTAAACTAGTTAACTAAAGCAAATAGATAACAACATGAAACTTAGAATAAAACTAATTAATCTAAATACTTTGATGACAATACAAACTTGATAATTAAAATAAGTTACATAATATAAAACAAAGTGAATTTAGTTTTCATAACTATACTAATTTTTTCTTTTCAAAAATCAATTAGTGGTAGTTAATTAATTAACCAAATTACATGGAAAATTTTAAATTAAACCTAACATGTATACTAACTTGCAAATACAATACAAAATAATTGACAACATTTTAAGATTGCATAAACATAAAACAACATTCCTAATTATAAAATCATAAACATAAATGCCCAACATCCATAAACAACCTAAAATACTTAATTAAAATTAAATTAGTCAAAAATTCCAACACAATAACATTAACCCATAATAAACTAACAACAACATTTAACACACAACATAAACATATGAATAATACTAAAAATAAAGATTAAAAACAAGAGAATAAAGGAAACTTCCCCTTTTTGTAAAGTTCTTGAAGTGAAAATCCAAGATTTCTTCACTCTAACACAAGTTCTTCCATCAACTATTAATGTTTTCAACAATCCAAGTACAAAACATTAAATGCACAAGAAAGAAATGACATTCTTGATGAAAATGTGAGAAAATAACAATATCCAAAAGTTTAAACAACAACAAAATACTTAAACATAAGAAAACATTACTAAATCATAAAAACATTACTTGAAAAATTGCATTAAATATGTAAATGTTAGGGAAAATACAAGAGAAAAAAAAGAAAGATGCAAGACTTACATGGTGCCCTAGCAAAATGAGGATTTTAACTATTTATATCATCCAAAAATCAACCACAAACCCTAAAAATTGCACTAGATCTGTGAAATTCAGTATAAGGACCGAACCGGGTCGGCCGGGTTGACTCGGTCCGGCCCGGAAATAAAATTTTTTTTATTTCATAACCGCGCGATCGCGCGCGGTTGAAACTCAAGGCTAAATTTGGCCTCAGGTCTGATTCGAGACGTGGTTCGCGCGCGCGGCTCGATTCAAGCCACGCGATCGTGTGGCTCAGCTGGATAATGATTTTGCAGCCTAGTCACTTCCGTAATTGCCATCAAGTCCTCCATCTTTTAATCTCGAGCAATTTAGTTCCCAACTTTTCAGATTTTTTTCAAATATGTCCTTCTAAAATTGCACTTTTGGTCCTTCAACTTTTGAAATCTTTCAATTTGGTCCCTTGGTTAGTTGCACGGCTTGTCCAAAACTTCCCGGAAGTGATAAAATGGTCCCTGAACTTGGAATTTCAGCAGAATCTTCACTCCTTTTATGGTTTTTGGCCTCAAACTTGGATATTAATCTATTTAAATGCAAAATGTACATAAATTAGTAGATATTTGCTCAAGATGTTCCAAAATATGCTAATTTAAAGGTATAAAAAATGCACTTAACAACCACCACCACCACAACAACAACAACAAATAATAATAATAACAACATTCCCCTTCTATTTTCATATGCTACAAAACAAGGGAAAAAAACTATAAACAGAGCAGAGTAGTTTTTAAATCCTAAAAGTTAGTAGTTACCATTGAAAGCAAAAGTCCCTGAACGTACCATCCCATACCCAATATGAATGGCAACCGGGATAACATGATAAATTTGGATGAAGCTTTGTAGTACATAAAGAAGAAGAGAATATGATGTAGAGTAATGAAGCCAACCTTATATAGATTTCTCACTGATGTTCTTACAAACACAGAGAAGAAGTTCATCCCGTGATTACAAATTTTGAGTGGAGGGTTAAGTCAGTCAGATAGTAAAATAACTTTAACAAATCAATTAACAAAATGAGTAAAATCATTCAAATAAGAATGAACGCTGAATGAAGTTTGAAGGTTTTTAGAAAAATAAATAAAATTGGTGATTCGAATGGAAATGAACTGAGTGATTTTTAAGTACTCCATCCGTCCCAATTATATAAGCTTATTTGACTTTTCACGCAGATTAAGAAAATATATTTAATGTTATTGAAAAAGTAATTTTTGTAAAGAAAATTCTCAACTTGCTCCTATTTAATTATCAAAACAATTATTATTAGAATTAATGAATAGATGTACATTAGTAAACAAACAAAATAAATACTTCCCAATAAAAAAATAAGTCTATATAATTGAGACAAGAGAAAAAGGAAAGACAGCCTATATAATTAGGATAGAGGTAGTATAACGTACAAAATATATTGTAACATCCCCATAAGTGATGGGATCTCAGTCGGGGAATCTCGTAGAAAACGCGGAAAAACGAAATTTAAAACTTAGGAAAGATCTAGATCAGATTTAAACAAAAAAATAAACAAGAATTAAAATACTGGAAAGATAAAATTGACGATTGATCCAAGATTCACGACGCAAGAAATTGACGATGCGGAATCGAGATCCAAGTTTTTCGAAACACCACAAGGACTTGTCAATTTCCTTGATAAGATTCTAATTGGAAACGCAACAAATATTCTCGCGAATATTCGATAAGTTCAACGCCACAAATATTTCGCAATATTTGATAAGTCGGATTTGTTCTCGAAGAACATCAAAGGGACTCATCAACCTTTCAATTGGAGAAAACTCTCTCAACTTTATTAATCTCAAAACTCAAAATAAACTAAACTGTCTGTTTACAATCATGGTAAAGAATATAAATAAGCAAAATAACCTAGCCGCTAATTTACTCAAAATAGAATTCTAATTAAACTAAAACACTAAATTAGGAAAATAACCTAAAAACCAAAAAGGAAATAAAATAATTATAAAATCCGAAAAATCTGGCCCGCTCCTCATTTACGGCCGTGAGGAACTCTCTTATGGCCGTAATGGCCTCTCTGAACAAAACCTGATTTATTATTTACGATCGTGACGAATTTCTTACGGCCGTGAAATTCCCCTTTTTGAATGTTACGGCTGTAACTTCCAAGCTTACGGCCGTAAGCCTCGTTCTGCAGAAATTCTTCATTTTCTTCGACAATTGATTACGGTCGTGACAATAGCTTTTACGGCTGTGATTATATGAGTTAAGGCCGTGAAGGATTTCCATTATAGCCGTAATGCCTTTTCTGCATAAACAATTGCGTGTACTCGGCTCGGCTTGATTCTTTCGTCTTCTCGGCTCGATTCCAACATGAAACTTACTCCGTTTTGCACGTAGATCACTTTCGTATTGCCTATGTCTCGACTTTGCCCTTCGATGCTTGGTACGGATCATATCAATAAGGACATTAAAATTTCAACGCCGTGGAGAGATAGTGGAAAAAGGTGTGGGACTTGTCAGTGGTACCTCTAGTTCGCATCTACTTATGGAAGTTGTTCTTTGAGATTTTTCCATTAGGTGAATTACTAGGAAGGAAAGGCTTAGAAGTCAACAGGTGCTGTGTACACTGTAGGGATTACAAAACAAATTTCCACATCTTCTTTATATGTGCGCGGGCAAAATCAGTTTGGAAGGCTGCGGGGATATGGATAGAGATTAAGCAACGTACCACTGAGACATGTGCGGACACACTTCTTACCCTTGCTTTCAGTTAGTTTTTCAGTGAATTTTGAGATTATTGAAGCTCTTTTATGGGTTATTTCGTGGGAAAGGAATTATGAGGTGTTTGGGGGATGAAGAAGAGATGCAAGACTTCTGGTTGAGTTGACATCATCTTTTATCTCAGTTATGGAGCTGCCCACTAACTATAGACAATAACCTTCAGTGGATCGGAAAAGATGGCAGTGTCCTTCCCAGGACCTTTTCAAACTTAATATTGATGCTATGGTGAAGGATGAGATGATAGGGGTTGGTGCTGTAATTCGAGATGACCAGGGGGTCGTGGTTTCCCAATAAGTCAACCGATAGCTGGGAGATTTGATCCGGTGTGACGAAAGCTTTGGCACTGCAAGATGGACTTATTTTGGCACAACATATCAGAATCCAAATTGATGTAACAAAATTTGATACTCTACAATTAGTTCGGGATGTTCATAACTATTCACCATTAGTTCCTGTTGCCATGATTTTACTTGATATTCGTGTGCTTATGGACGAAGTTTACTGAGGCTCTTGCTGCTATATTCCACGTGAAGGGAATAGTGTAGCCCACAAGTTAGCTTCAAATGCTATTTTTTTAGTTGATTCGATCATTTGGACTGATTGTATTCCGTATTGCACCAGTTTTGGGCGATCTTATTTGAATGAGAATACAACTTTAACTTCAAAAAAAATTAAAATAAAAAATAAATAGAAAGTATTAATCTCCATTATAATTGTGCACTAATTTCCTTATACATTTTAATAATTGTGCCAAACGTAACCTAGAATTTAGATCTATCTAGTAAGTCCTCATTTTTGTGGGGATTCCACATTGCAAATATTGAATTTCATTTCTATTTTTTCCTATAGAAATTTCTTAGACAATAAGGTGGCGTTCTGTTTATATTTTATTTTGTATTTTCATTTTCGAAAATGCTTTGTATTTCCTGTTTTTATTTTTGTTTTCAAATTTGCTGAAAACGCGTTTGGTTTGTCATTTCTGAAAACTGTTTTTGAAAATGAAAAGTTGAAAAACACGTTCTGTTTGAAATTTTGCAGAATACTACTTAAATTATTTTTAATTAATTTGCTTGCCGAATACTACTGACTCAAACTTAAATTTCCTTTCACAATACACAGAAAACATAGTTACATACACACACTAATGTGAGTATTAAGAGTATATATTAGCACAGCTTGATCGGGTTCGGGGTTTGAAGAAGCTCTAGTTCTATTAAAATCCAGAAAATATAAGTTCTTTCAAAACTACCAGAGTGCATTTATTAAGGCATGTTTTGAAATATAAAAACAAGAACTTTCACTTAATTTTTTTGTAATGTTGATATTGAATTCGATAAAACTTTATTTAAACTTAGTTCTAAGTTAGGATAATTCTAAAAAAAAAAAAAAATCTTTATTTAAACTTAATTCTAAACTAGGATAATTCTTATAAAAAAAAAAAAAAAATCTTAAAACGCGTTTTCAGCGTTTCGAACATTTTTTGCTGAAATACACACAAAATGCCTAAAAAAAGGTTTTGGGCGTTTTGCATTTTGTATACAAATTTTTTTTGTTTTCCAAAATGCGCTTTCGAAAATGGTAAAGAGAACGCGTTTTTAGTGTTTTCAAAAATAAAAACAGAAAACGACCTCAAAACAGCAAAGAAAACAGGGCCTAACCATTTTCCCCCTATTAAACCTGTTTATAGAGAGGAAAATGTTGATAATATTAATGAGATTGTTTTACCTTTTGAATATATTGACATGTGAGGATCACATGTAGATTAAAATATTACCTCATGTTCTTTAACGAAATTATTAAAATTTATTATAAAAAAAAAATTATAAACAACACAATTTTTCAAATCACTTTATAAAAACACACATTTTTCGAAACAACTTTTTAATCGCACATTTTATTTGGAAAAAATAAAAAAGGGTCAAAAAAGTTTTTTAAAAAAAAAAAAATTGTTACAGCTCCACAGTTGCCTGACAGAAGATTAGTTTTTACAGAAGTCGTGAATAATTCTGCCTTCTGAAACTGGGATGTAAATGTCTAGATTTGAAGGTTAGGGATAAGATGTGCAATTTTCCGAATAAAAGTTTCCTTTGGAAATTAAAAGCCAAAACTAAATAACACGTTAGAGAAAACACATAAAAGTATTAGCTTAACTACAAAATTCTTATTTTCTTCAATCTAATTGAATATCTAAAAATTGGGCATGTAATGTCTAGATTTGAAGGTTAGGGATAAGATATGCAATTTTCCCTACAAAAATTTTCTTCGGAAATCAAAAGATAAGGCCAGAACTATGTAAAAATAACACGTTATAGAAAGAACATAAACGTATTTAGTAGCTTACGTACAAAATTCTTATTTTCGTCAATCTAATTCAAACCGTCCAAGGTTCACACTGATAGATCCTTCCCAAGTATTCTCCCTGGACTTCTACAAATGCATGCAATGTACTAGGATTAATATATTAAGGGAAAAATTACGTAACTACCTGATTGTAATATGTCGTAATTGAAATTTATCGAAATTTAATAATATTCGTAATATTACACAATTTCATCTCAATTGTTTAGAAAAATACCAGAATTGACAAGAGATAATATATTAATTAAATATGGTAATCTTTTTAGATAGATGACGTTACCTATAATTTAGGAAAGTCAAATTAGGAAAAATCTATCCTCTCCATAACAACCAAACACAATCACAATCTATAAATATTCTCTCATTTCTTCAGCACGGTATCTCTCCAGCACGGCATCGACGTGAGCATTTTGTCCTCCAATTTCCGATCTACACATCGGCAGTCGTATCTTACATTTCGATCTACATCTGTTCGGAAATTTCCCACGGTACTCATATCATTATTTCCGGCAAAAATATTACGGTCGGAGCATTTTGTGTACAGAAATATTTTGGGTAATTAACACATTTCATTTGAGTTTACTTTGTAATATCATCCCTTCTGTAATTCTCCCTCTCAATTACCGGTGGTCATCTATGCTACATTTCTTTTCCGGTTACATATTACAAAGATGCGATAATGTAATATTGTGTAATCCCTTATAATGTGAAGTAGATGTAATGCTGTGATGAAATTTAATGTAATTTGGAGTGGAATTAAGACAAATTGCACTAGATTTAAATCACGCACATTGGCACAAAAAATAGATTACATAGAAATCTGTGATAACTACAATGTTGTATGATATTACAACAATTGATCTGTTTAATGGAATGGACCGGAATTTTGAGACCAAATCATCAGTCCAGCTTGGAGCCCATTCTTTACTACCGGGTCATGAGGCTTGCATTAACACCACCGCCTTATTTTATACCATTGGATATGCTTGGATTGATCTCAACCGTCCACTTGTGATCAAAAAGAGAAGGAGACGTTCTGATTGCCATTCAGTTTCCAGACGCTTCCTTTCACTTCAAACCCTAACCCTCTGAAAAGGAGATTTTCATCGCCTCACTTGATTTTCGTGATTTCTACATTCTTCTTCCAGAAATATACAGATTTAGATTGTAATTTCTTAGTGGTTGTGGTTGATACTGATTTTGTGTTAATCAGTATACATTTTTCTTGAGTTTTGACAGAGTTTTCTGCAACTCAGTTGTTCTTCGTGGTTGCTTTGTGCGATTTCTGTGTTTTCTGGAAGTTTTGTATGATTTTTGAGTTTTGGATTCTGTTTCTACATTTTTATGGTTTTGAATAAAGTTTTGTTCTTATTCTTTGTGGTTAACTTTTGTTCTTATTCTTTGTGGTTTGATTTTGAACCTTTAATCCTAACACTACCCTTAATCGATGACACAACCTCATAGTGATACCAGTTTGGTAGAGATTAAAAATTAGATTTTTAGTAAATTTTGATAACAGTTGATGAAACTTGTAGTTGAAAAGCTGAACCCATAAATTATGCAGTTCGAACTATTTGATAACTTTGACTTGAATTAAAATATGAAATAAAAGCTTTACCAAACAGAGCTTGTACATATACTTTCGAAGTACTAATCTGATCAATTAGTATTTAGTCATCAATGTAGTTAGGTACAAACTGGATTGTCCCCGTTAAAAATCTTGGGAGATTAAAGATGGCCGTCTACTCGGTACAGATCAAGCCGCTCGAATGGTTGAGTAGGATCTTAACTTCTAAGTTCTCGATTGATTAAAGATTTGACATGCATAATGCATTGGAAAATACTATGTAATTCAATTTTTTGGTAGAATAATTATTGGTTTAGAAAACATTATGAGAAAGTGTACACAACATTGAGCTATAGCATAAATTGCAGTAATTATTTCCCTACAACTACAAAGAAAGACTAAACATATATATGAGTCATTCTCTATTGTCAATCGTTGACACTTGTTATGGTGCCTACGGAGACACATGCAATCTAGAAAGATTAACACAAACAGTTTTTGAGATGATCAGTGTGTGCATCAATAATTAACAAGCTCGTGTCCCACCCCAGGGCTTGGAATAGACCTCTTAATTCCTCCAAGTGTTTGAGCGTTGATGAACTTGTGGCCTTTACCAGGACTGGGTCCAGCCTTGAAAGCTTTTGGAGACAACCGGTAAAATATTGACCTGCCAATGTCTCCCGTGGCTGGGCTGCGAACCTCGACCGCATTTAGAGGACGAGCTTCGCCAGCAAAGAGAGCTGAACTGAAGATGAAGACTAGGAACAAGAAACTGAAAGATTTTAGCCCTTCATCCATGCCTAAATTCATGGGCAATGAACAAGTTTACAGAGAGTACGTTAGAAGTTATATAATTTAATTTGTGCATCTGATGACTAATTAATTTATACTACTAAGAGGAAGGAAAAGTAGTTGGATTTGTTATTAATTTGCAGTGTATATTCAAACAAACGTTAATATTATAATGCTAATGGAAATACATATATAGCTGTAGCCTGTATAGCATAAGAAGTTGCAATAAATTGAGAGGTAATTTTTTCAAAAGACTTTTTAATGGACATTTCTTATTGAATTTAACATTGTGACAGTTTTCACCTATAATTTGAATTTATCATTGAATCCTACCAATTTTGAATTCAGTGGTCATTGATTCAAAATTGAGAGAATTTATTCAATCAATAACAATTTGAATGTTATTTAATCAGAACATACATAGTTTGTAACTATTTAAGTTAAATTTCGTGGGCGAATTTTAAGACACAAATTTTGTTTCGTCAAGCCACCAATCGAATCTTTTTTGCGTAAAACTCATCACCATCTATTTTCTGTTGTAAAATGACTATTTTACCATCTTTTTATAAACATACCCCTATTATTTTATATTTATTTTTCATAAATTTCTCTATTTCGATTTCATTTTCTCTTTACAAATTAGTTTTTTTTATAAAATCTCTGGATTATATATTTTATTTTTTTACTCATTTGGCAAAAAATATTAATTAGAAAATAACAAGATTTTTTACTTTTTTTTACAATGTAATCAAGAGACTTTACAAAAAATTAATTTGTAAAGAGAAAATGAAATCGAGAAAATTTAAATAAAAAATAAATGTAAAACAGTAGGGGTATATTTATTTAAAGAAGATAAAATAGTTATTTTATAATGGAGAAAATATAGGGTAATGAGTTTTGCGTAAAAAAGATTGATCGAATGGTTCAAATGCCAAAATTGAAAGACGATGTGCGCATTGAAGACAAACAATGAAGGTACTTTGCGTAAGGGAAGGACTAAATCTGTAAGAAAATATTGAAATATGGATGAAAATGTCAAATATATATACACATATATATAACGACATTTAAATTAAAATAGATATATATATAAAAGTTAAAAAATTACATCCGTAACATTTATATCATATTATTTTAGCGCAAAACATTTTTAAAATCACTCAAGCCTTGTTAAATATCATTTTCATCATTTTTTTTATAAAACGACAAATTTACTCTCCCTCTTTAAATTAAAAAAAAATATATATATATATATATATATATATATATATATTACAGCTAGCTAGACTAATACCTAGTCGAGATTTGGTCATACCACACGATTATTTGATGCAAATCAAATAAGAATTATCTTTGAAGTGGTTATAGTACATATAACTCAAGGTTCAGAAATTAAGCCTATGTTTCGTGAATCTTTTATAAATAGTTATTTATAAATATTGTTTAGAAATAACGACATGACATTATTTCGTAAGTCCATTTTTATGAAAAGTTAAAAATGGTGAATAAAAATATTTATTTAGTCGAAATTGTTGACATTTTAAAAAACTATTCAATGAGATATTGTCAGTGACCGTTTATAAACAAAATTTATAAATAAATTTTACTGCACAAAGACAAAGTCGTTGTGTAAGTTAAAAAATATGCGATAAAACTAGTACGGTAATTGAAAGATAAATTTAGTAATAATTTATAGCTGTATATGTATTGATACTTCATTATTTCTTAAGATTTGTTTGGAACAAATTCTTTTAAGGGAATATTCAGCTTTTAGAAGATTTAAAAGAAGAAAGTGATGAAGAATTAGAAGATATAGAAATAGATTATCAATTTATTGATAATGAAAAAATTTATGACATGTTGGTTACAGAACAGGATATAGAGAATTTGATAAATAGATTAGAAAAGATGGAGATTTTAGGAGAAAATGTTTTAAAATACTGGGAAAAAGACAAGATTTTTTGTGAAATAAAGATTAAAAATCCAGAATATATCATAAGAACCAAGAACATAGAAGCAACTAATTTGGATTTAGAAGATTTTAAAATGCATATAGAAGAACTATTGAAATTAGGAGTCATTAGAAGATCAGAAAGCCCACATAGATCATCAGCCTTTATTGTAAGAAAACACTCAGAAATAGTTAGAGGAAAAAGCAGAATGGTCATAAATTATAAAAGACTTAATGATAATACAATAGATGATGCATATAAAATTTCAGATAAGACAGTTTTAATTAATAAGATACAAGAATGTAAAATTTTCAGTAAGTTTGATTTAAAATCAGGATTTTGGCAAGTTAAAATGCATCCAGATAGTATTAGATGGACAGGATTCACATGTCCAGAAGGACATTATGAATGGTTAGTCATGCCATTTGGATTAAAAAATGCACCTAGCATTTTTCAAAGAAAAATGGAAGATATTTTTAACAAGCATAGTAAGTTTATTATTGCATACATAGATGATATTTTAGTCTTTAGTAAGAATAGGAGAGAACACGGAGGACATTTACAAATTGTTTTTTCAGAATTCATTAAACATGGTCTAATCATTAGTAAAAAGAAAATGATTTTATTTAAAGAATATATAGACTTTTTAGGAGTAAATATAGGCCAAGGAGAAATTAAGTTACAGCCTCATATAGCTCAGAAAGCCTTAGAATTTCCAGATAAATTAGAAGATCTTAAACAAATCCAAAAATTTTTAGGATTAGTAAATTATGCAAGACCATTCATTAAAGATTTAGGAAAAATTGCAGGACCTTTATATTCCAAGACCTCTCCAACAGGACAAAGACATTTTAATCAAGAAGACACTAAACTTGTACAAGAAATTAAGGAAAAAATAAAGAATTTACCAAAATTAGCAATGCCTTTAGATACAGATTTCCTTATTATAGAAACAGATGGAAGCATATTAGGATGGGGAGTCATTCTATTATGTAAACCAAATAGATATGCAGACAAAAATACAGAAAGAATTTGTAGATATAATAGTGGTAATTACAAAGAAAAAGGAAACATGAGTAGCATAGATGCAGAACTCTTAGCAGTTAATTACGCCTTAGATAGTTTTGAATTATTTATTATTTCGAAGAAAGAAATCATTATAAGAACAGACTGTGTTGCTATAGTTTCTTTCTATAATAAGTTAAAATTAGATTCCAAGAAAACTAGTAGAAGGAGATGGTTAAATTTTGTAGATAGAATTACTAATACAGGAATAAACATAGAGTTTGAACATATTAAAGGAGTAGACAATAAAGCAGCAGACATTCTTAGTAGAATGGTAGAAAATAAAGAAATTTTTGAGATAAACTCATCATGATTTTGTTTTCTACAGATGTCTAGACCTCCTCCAAGACCAGGAATTCCTCCGGGAAATTCCTTTGCATCATTTCAGACTCCATCTACTCAGAACAGAACAAATTACTCAGAACGCATTAGATTTGGTAATCAAGAACTTACATGTTTTCCTAGTAGTAATATTTCTTTCAAAGCATTAGCACACGTTTCACTTTCAAGAGAAGAAAAATGTATTCTAGACAATTTGTGGATTTCTTACAATAAGAATCCAAAAGACCAAAAATACTTTCTTGCATGTTTAAATGCATTGTCAGAACACTTTAATCAGATAGAACTAGATTTAAGTTTTATGTTGTCATTAAAGGTCATAAGTTAGGAGTCTTTCATACATGGTTAGAAGTCTTAGAAAGCATTAGCAATTTCAGAGACCCTCTTTACAAAGGTTTTACAAATTTGAAAGAAGCTTTAGATTCAGCTAGACAGCTCATTGGTTTAAATTTTTACATTTCCCCTTCTCTCAAAAACTACCAAGACCCGCCTCTTGATTTTTCTCCAAGCAGAGAAGAGAACATTTTTTGCAATCACTGTGAATGTATGAAGAACAATTTCAGAGTGATTAATGAAGCCAATCAGAACCTTGTCTCAGAAAGAACTCACTTACAGAAGAAAATCACAGACTTAGAGAAAGAAGTGATTAGTTTGAAGATAGGAAAAGGTACTACTGAGCCCAAGAAGTCAGTAGCTAGTCCAGCTCAAACGGTAGCTGGTAAAGACTTTTCAAACCCGTTGATGGCTGTGGACTTGCCAAAAGTCCAACAGACTCAGGGAACTGTTGATTTCCCTAATATACAAGACCATTTTAATTTTGAAAGAACTCAGCAATTTCCCTTTCAGACAAAAGAAAATTGGGACACATTGGGCCAGCCCAGTGGAAAGTTTGATTTTCTTGTTAAATATTCCCATGAATCCCAAGAACAAATTTCTAGCTCAGCCCAAAATCTCAGCCCATTACAAAAAACCCAAGAGGAATCAAGTAGTCAGAATACCAAAGGTAAAGAAATAGTCCAAGAAGCCCAAGATCCAGAGGATGATATTGTTTCTATTAATCAGTTACTTTCACAAATACAAAAACTTCAGAAGACTCCATCTAGCAAAGAAGAAATATCAAAAAGAAAAAAGAAAAAAATATCCAAGAAAAAATGAGTGAGACCATAGAAAAAATTTTCGAAAAAATTTATTCTCAGAACAGAACAGAAAAAGAAAAAGAAATCTCAGAATACCCACAGATTGTTCCAGAACCAGAAGATAATGAATCAAGTCCAGAAAACAGTCACGAAGGCCATGAAGGAGAAGCTTTTAATAATTCAGACAGTGGAATGTCATTTTCATCCACAGCAGAACATAATCTGAATACATAGAAAAGAAGAGATGCTGTCGACGCAACAAGACAAGAGATTTTTAGAAAAGAAGATGCTGCCGACGCAACAAGACAAGAGACTTTTAGAAAAGAAGATGCTGCCGACGCAATTAGACAAATAACTTTTCAAAAAGAAAGATGCTCTTAGGATAAGATGTCCAAAACTTTTTTGACCAGAGTTGCTCGGAGAAACGCGTGTCAAAAAAGTACAAGGCAACTTTAGAAAAGTAAAGACAGCTGTAGGATAGAATTATTTTTCGCTCCCAAGAATTTCTCTATATAAGGAATTGGTTTTCAAAGAAAGAAGCAAGAGTTTTCAGCCTGTGATCTCCTTGCTCTCTACTCTAAACCTTCCTTATCAGAAAAATTCATCAATCCAAATAGGAACCCCTGTATAAGAAAACTGTGAATACCTCCAAGGTACTTGTTTTCTTTTAAGTTTTATTCCATCCTTTAAGGGATTTTCCGAAAGGGAAACCCTTAGTTGTATTTTCTTTATAATGTTTTAATAGATCTCCAAAAATTTTATCTTTATGTTTTACATTTTGTAATCATGTTTTAATTTCAGTTGTCTAAATGATGTAAATTTTGTTTAAAGCAACACAGTTCTCCGAATTATTTTTGAACCATACATATTTTCTCTCTCCACCTTTCAACCATACATCTTACTCTTAACTAGAGAACATAAAAAAAATATTTTTAAACACGAAAATTTTAACAAACGGAGTATAAAATAAAAAAAAAAATTGTAAATCCCAAAATATATAAATTGAAAATAATTTTTAAAACACTCTTTGTTAACGCTAAAAAAATATAGATTGTTTTATCCATTAAGGGATTTGATTGGAAAATATTGATTGTGATCAATATGTTGTATATAATAAAATTTATTAATAAACAAGTACCACTTAGATTAGAATTCTTAGGAATGACAAAAAGGTTCGTCAGTTTGGACGGACCACGACTAGCCTCTAAAATGCCCGAGTCAAATTGACTCGGGGCTCGCTAGTCCCGACCCAGCCCGTGAGGCCTGCTAAGCTACATGGGCTAGCTTGTGACACGGGCCATGACCCGTGTTTTATGGAAATACGTGTTTTATGGAAATATATACAAAATTTTACTAATAATTTTTTGTTCGTGTTGCTGGTAAAAATGTGCAAAAAGTGCAAATGAGAAATCGGACCCTAGCATTGTCAGTCATATGGTGGAAATTTAGGAAGCAAACCTCCCTGTGGAGCTGAGTTATGAAAGCAAAATACTGTAGGCTATCTCACCCTAGCATTGTCAGTCATAGTAATTAGGACTCCACCTTATGCAAAAAAGAATGCTTAAAGCCTGACAGTTAACTGAACCTCAGATTGCTTGGAGAATTGGTGATGGGAAAATTGACTTCAAGTTAGATACATGGCTTAAATCAAGAGTCATTCAGGGGAGAATGAAACAAGATAACAATATGGACAAGTATGTTACGGATTTAAGATCCAATTATGACTGGGATATGAACAATTTGAATAGAATTTTAGCATTTGATGTTGTTGATGAAGTGAAGAAGATCCCTATTACTTCAGGTGCAGATAAGATCTTTTGGAAACCGGGCCTAAATGGTGATTTTTCGATCTCCTCTTGCATCAACCTTATAAGGCAAGGCAAGACAAAACAAGACTATACAGCTGATTTGTTGACCTATGATTGTTCATATAATTATTGTTTTGATTATAACAAACAAGATTACTTATACTTCTCATAAGTTTCAATTCTTGAGTTTTTCTTATATATCTCAATAAGTATTCAAAGGCT
Source organism: Ligustrum vulgare (assembly GCA_963555705.1). Lineage (NCBI taxonomy): Eukaryota > Viridiplantae > Streptophyta > Magnoliopsida > Lamiales > Oleaceae > Ligustrum > Ligustrum vulgare. Next base: position 22,230,249 of record OY743177.1, on the reverse strand, counting down.
CAAATCGTCATCCATTGAAGTACAAGCAAAAGAAACTCGAAGAAAATAAGAAACATTGGAGACTAGAGTTTAAAAGTTTTTATGTTGAAAACTTCAAAATTACTTGTAAAGATATTGACTATTCAATCAATCATATTCATAAATTCCTCACTTGCATAAAAATATTTATGACTCATAATATGAATTAGATTTTGGAAAAATGAATATTTTGATATAAAATTAAAATTTCAAAATCTGCATATTTCAGTCGACCGAATTACCCTGATCAACCAAAAGTCTGGTCGACCGAAACGACTGATTTTATCAATCGAAGGTTCAATGGCTCAATTCTTATAACGGATATTTTTAACATTTCCATCGACGGAAACCTTGAAATTGCTCGATCGAAAGTGCCAAAGTTGGATTTTCTTGTTCTATAAATACACATGTCTCTTGCATTCATTTCCAACAACTTATATGAGCAATTAAGAGAGTATATTCAGTTGAAAATCATTGAGCCTGCTTAATTTTATATTCTATTTAATTTATTGCAAAAATTTATTTTGTTTGATCAAATTTTTTATATAATTTTTTTATCAAAGAAACTATATTGAAGAAAACTCAATACTCTCATCCATTCTTGATTATTGATTGAGTTCTTCATCATCAAATGCTTATATTGAATTGTATATCTCTCTTCAAACTTAGCTTGTATTATTTGTTAAAAGAGGTCATTGGTTGAAAAAAACTTTGATACAAGCTAAACTATTACATATCATTTATCAAAGTTTTTACAAATACTTGAGCTTTAAACATTTGCTATCTATTGAAGTGTTATCCTAACTCTTAAAATACTTGACTTGATTGTATCATTTGTTAAAGAGAATTTATTCAGTTGTAAAATTATCATTTGTATTTTGGTGGTTTCGAGATCCTTTTGAAAACTTGATTATAAAGGATAAGTACTACTTGTTGTAAAGTCACTTAAGGATTTGGTACTCCTTGTTGTAAGTTACCATTATAGTGAACTTGGTCTTACTTGTGACGGAGAGCTCGGTAACAGAGGACGTAGATCATGTTGGTTGATTGAGCATCTTTAAATCATCGTTTGCACTCTCTTATCCCTTTTACTTACTTTCATTGTACTAGTTTTTATCTCATTATTTCATATCGTGTAATACTTTCATTAAATTTTATTTGCTTAATTGTTTAAGTTTACCAATTCCTATCACTTTTTACCTTGATTATTAAGTTGCTTCCATCATTAAGTGTTCATAACCGATTCATCGTTTTAAACTTTAGTCTATTTATCGATTTTTTTTTTATAAAACCAATTCACCCCTCTCTGGGTTAATTATCCTTGGGTTATCATGATCCATAAACACATTTGGGATAAGGGTGTCCCACATAAAATTGCATTTTTAGCTTGGAGATTGTGTAGTAATTGGATCCCATGTGATGCTATCATGATGAATAAATTTGGATCTCAATTAACCTCTAAATGCCAATGTTGTTGCAATGTTGAAATTATAAAACGTGTTCCTGGATGGTAAGATTGCTAAGGAAATCTGGAGACATTATTTCAGAGTTATGGAGGTTCAAGACATCTGTTGCAGTCATCCTAGAATGTTGCTTATGCATTGGTTTACTCGTAGGAATACTAAGCCAAGAGAAATCAAATCAATCTTGCCACTTGCAATAATCTAGTTCCTATGGATGGCCAGAAACAAAGCCAAACATAACAACACAAGATGAGGACAAGCATGATCGTCAAACAAATAATTGTCCTTATTTCTGCTCTATACCGTGCTGGATCAATAATATGAAGAGAGGAATACCTATGGTGATAAAGTGGAAAAAACAAGATATTGCTGGTACAAACTTAACATTGATGGGGCTCATAGACTGGCGGCAGGAGGGGGTGTAGTCAGAAACCATTGTGGTGATGTGATTTGGGGTTTTATGACTTCTATAATGAATGCTCAATTGTGGAGGCTGAGCTTATGGTGATAGATACAAGGCTGAAGTTGAGCTGGAAGGATGAATGAAGAAAATTGGGAAATAATATTTTGAATCAATTCAATAATAAATCTGTATACAAGCATTACAATAAATAGACAGGCTATACAAAGAAGGAAGGACCTAGAAGATAAATCTAAGCTGTACATTTGTATCACAATGAGAAGATGCGTGATAACAGAAAAATCAGAAATTTGTAGGATGAATCTATATGTATCTATACAGCAAGGAAGAAGAGAGAGAAAGTTTGTTGAAATCACATGCTAGTCTCGTGCCTTTCTCCCACTTAAAGAATCGTGATTGTGAAAAACGTAATAGTCCAAAAGCGTCTCTAAGTAGACCGTTAGACAGGTGGTTGATCTTCATCTTCAAGACTGATTTTCACTTTCCCCCTCAAACTGGATGGAGCAGCAGTGACGCCAAGTTTGTGTCTGAGAAATTGAAATTGAGAATGACCCAAACTTTTGGTGAGTAAGTCTGCAATTTGTTCAGTTGAAGGTATGTACTGCACCTCTATTTCCTTCTTCAGAATCTTATCACGGATAAAGTGGACACAATTTCAATATGTTTTGTTCGCGCGTGAAAAACTGGATTGGATGCTAAGGCCCTTGCACTTAAATTGTCACACCATAGAACTGGAGTGGATAAGATGGGAAACTTCAGTTCTGAGAGAAGGGATTGTATCCAAGAAATTTCAGATGTTGCCATGGCTAAGGCTCGATATTCAGACTCAGCACTTGAGCGAGCCACAACTTGTTGCTTTTTAGAACACCACGCGACAAGTGAATCACCAAAATAAATGCAGTATGCTGCTGTGGACTTCCTGTCGTCTGGATAGGAAGCCCAATCTGCATCGGTGTATCCATGAACGTCCATCCTTTCACTTCTTTTAATCCATAAGCTGTGATGAAGAGTACCAGACAGATACCTAAACACTCGTTTCAGAGCCTTCCAGTGGTTTACCTTGGGATTTTGTAGAAATTAACTCAGCTTGTTGATAATGTATGCAATGTCTGGTCTGGTTAGTGCTAGATACTGCAGGTTTCCTATAGCACTTCTATAGGCTGATATATCTTTAAGATCATCACCTCCTTCCTTTGATAGAGTTTCTCCTACCACACTAGGGGTAGGGCAAGGTTTTAGGCTTGTCATTTCGAGTCTTCTCTTCAAGGATTTTCTACCCAGAACCCGCCCTTAACATTCCACAGCTTTTATTGGCGAGTTCCTCATTCCAAGTGTACAATTTCAAGCATTCGTTCTTTGAAGGTAAATCTCTTGGTCTCTGTATGTGCAAAACTTTTCTATTTTTAATTTCTCATTGTGGGTTTGAAAATCTCGTTTTGCACTTTGTTTTTCTTTTGATGAGTCTGCCCCATCTTTAAAACAAAAAAAAAAAAATGGAAAGAGTTGGGGGAACGGGTTCACAGGAAATGTTAGCAATGGCGATTCCCGTCAGAGGTTTCTGCCCCATCTCTTTATCGATTTTTAGTTCCTGCTTCTTTAGGGAGCAGATTAAGAGGAGAAATAAGAAAATCAGTAGCATAATTTATTTGAGTGATTCTGACAGCGAAGAAGAAAAACACCAGAACTACATGGCTCATCTATCACCCGAGGAGGAGGCATCTTTGAGAGAGCTTCGAAGCAAACGAGACAGGGATTTGGGAAGAGAAGAGGCGGTAGGCTCTTCTTCAGGTCACTAGGACCTAGGTTTAATCGTTAGGGCCCCATTTAGGGCACATAGGGAAGAGTTGGGTCTGACTGCAGAGGAGATCACCCAAGTGGAGGATTGGATTGATCAGGTTAACAAAGTTTTGGGCTAACACGTTGATCTTGATCCAAACCCAGAGTCATGGGAGAGCAGGGAGATTGCCACTGAAATCCGAAGGGTTGACTTGGCTGGGGCTTCAGAAAAATTCAGGCTGCCAGAAGGGATTTAATTGGTGCACCCTACATCTTCTTGCCGACCTTGCAGCCCTCCTCCAAGTCAAGTGGCCATATGCTACAATGCTCTTTCTTGTGGGATGAGGCTCCCCCTACACCCCTTCTTCAGGGCGTTGCTTAGGAGCTATAACCTGTGCCCCTACCAGTTGGCCCCCAACTTCTGGACACAGGCTGTGGGTATTTGGTTAGTGTGGCAAGAGGTCAACCCTGACCATCCCATCTCACTGCACATCATTCACACCCTCTATACTTTGAAGAAATCAGTTAGAAGGGAGAGAGACGTGAGGTCAGACGTTAAGGATTGGTACTACTTGTCTCCCAGGGGCTCGTATCCTCCTGTTATCAACGGTCACCCAACCTCAATAAAGAACTGGAGGAACCAATGGTTCTGGGTTGCTGGGGAGTGGCAGAGTTCCCCTGTGGACCCTAGTCCAGAAATCAAAGTTCCCTGAACTCTTTCCCTACCTAGTGAGTCTTGTACTTGTTTTAGAGTCTTTAAGTGTCACGCGTCTTTTGCTCTTTAATTTCTATTCACTTTTCTTGACTGCTTCCTAACATGTTATTGGTTTATGGTAGGGGACACTTTTGCCCGCCTCCTCCCTGACGCAGACCTAGCAGCAGTAAGACGCTTGTTTGCTTACAATGACACTTTCCAAGGGGTCATCCAACAGAACAAATTATTTGTTAAGCACGGTCTTATGCGAGCCATGAGTAAGTTCGCTTCCCTATTGTTGTTACATCTTGTGCTCTTTCTGTTCATAACCCTATTTTCCTTCTTTTCTTGCTAGGTTCCAAGGAATTCTCGAAAATTTCTTTAAAGAGCCTCATGACTAAGAAGATCCCTCCTGCCCTTCGCCACGGAAGTGAAGTTGAAAAGAAGCAGAAAACGGTACTGGCCAACCTTCAAGTTGGGGTGGCGAAGGAGGTGTCCGAGGTGTCTACAGCCCAGCTTCAGGGTCCTCTTCCAGCCTTACTACCACCGCCCACTCTGCTGCCAGTGGGTCCCCAGCAGCCCAGCATAGAAAAAGGGGGCTGATCCTAAAGGAGTCCCCACAAAGGGGAAAGCGAAGAGGTCCGATAGAGGGGGCTCCAAGAGGGAGAGGGAGAGGGAGGCTAAGGATGCTTCTGCGCCATACTCCTTCTCCGAGGATATTCCTGAGCGTGTATCCGAGGAGGATCCAGCTCCTTTGAAGAGGCTAAAGAGGGGTAAGGGCAAGGAATCCACCTCCGCACCTTTGCCACCAGTGATTGAAGACTTGGAGGACGAGCCGTCTGTGCCCATTCCAGACTTGGCTTATGAAGTGACACCTGAGGGGGCAGAGGAACTCAGGCGTATTAAAACCAGTATCCTCCCCAGAGATGTCACCTTCAGCCCTACGCTGTTTGACTCTCCCAGTTCTCCTCCTGCCCGGGCCGCACTAATCACTGAACAATTTTGGACTGAGGGCTGGTCTGCCTTTTCTTCCAGCGCCAGCCCGTCCCGGAAGCTGCTCGCCGCCAAAGCAATGAAGGCCAAGGCGCTGGCCCTTATTGACGAGGTGGAGTCTTCCATGGAGGAGGCGCAGTGGGATAAGAAAGACGCTGGGACTGCTCTCCGACATGTAGACAACATGCTAAAGGAAATTAACGACCTCAAAACTCAGCTGTCTATAGCCCACAAATCTTCCTCCAGGGAGAGGGCCAACGCTAAGCGCCTCCAGGAGGATAATGATAAGTTGAGACACGACCTCCAGGCCTCTGAGTCTGACGTGGTGGCTTTGTGCAAGAAACTAGATGACTCCAACCGTGCACAGTCTATCACATCTGAGGCTTTGACCACCGCTAACGCATCCAAGTCCAAGCTGGAAGCTGAGGTGGCAGCAGCTAACAAAAAATTGGGGAGGGAGCTGGAGGCTAAGGCAAAGGCAAAGGAGGACCTTGCCTCTTTATAACGGCACGTGCAAACAAGGATTACGGAGGTTCTGGAGCAGACCGTCACGACACGGGTGGAGAACGCTTTAAGTACCAGAGTGTTTGAGGCTATCCAAAACTTTAAAGACACTTTTGAAAAGACCCCAGAATACGAGACCATGCAGAGGGTTTTTGGGAACATAGGGGCCATGATGGCTTTGGGTGACGTGAAAGAAGCTTTCCCAACCCTGGACATGTCCTCTATTGAAGCCCTGTACCCCGAACCTCAAGACAAAGGCTCTTCAGAGGATGTCCCTCCGCAGTGATCATATTTTGTATCTGCCTTTCTGTTGTGATTTCTCTCTTTTTTCTTCTCTTTTTTTTTTTTTTTTGTAAGTGCAATGGCACCTGATTTTGTAAATGTGACACCCATTCAATTTGTATATACTTTACCTTTATGAATGCGATGGTCTTCCGTGTTTAGTTTAATGCCTTAGTTTATACAACCTTATTTTCTTAGGTGTGGATGCTTCCAAACACAAACGTTTTGTAAATACCATACGAAGATATTAAGCGTTTAGTTCCTCGGACCTAAGTAGCTCAGGGCCTTCACGTTTGCTTGGTTAAGTCTGATTCTGACCACAAGTTTTAGTTTATATGACAACATTTGGTTAAATTTGAATGCTTCCAAACGCATATGTCTTTTTGAACGCATTGCAAGGTTGACAATATTTGATTAAGTTTGAATGCTTCCAAACACAGATGCCTTTTAAACGCATTGCATGGTTAATGAGTATAGTCCCTCAGATCTGAGTGGTCTGAGGCATTCATGTTTACCAGTTAGATTTGATTTTGACAAACATTTGAACGTATCTAAGTCACACTTTGTAAGGCCTGTGTATACAATTTTGTATGAACTCCCAATCCCTTATAGGAGTCCCTTGTTTTTAATAAACTTCATGCATGGCGTATACGTATGGTGTTATAACCAAAATAATCTTGAAATTTGTGTTTGACCATTATGTTTATCTAATTAGTAACTTGTGTAATCCTCAATGTAACTCACTTATGATTTTATGAAATCATATGATAATGCTATAACCATTGAAGAGGAATTTGATTCATTGAAAATAGCAACGAAGATGATCCGTGTTCCAAGGATTACATAAAGGTTCCCCAGATAGGTCCTCGATCATGTACGTTCCGGGTTCCACCTCGGCAAAGACTTTGTAAGGGCCTTCCGAGTTAGAACCTAAAGTCCCTACTCCTGGCTCTTGAGTTGAAGGAAGAACCTTCTTGAGGACTAAGTCTCCAACATTAAAGCGTCGACTATTTACCCTTTTGTTATAGTATCAAGCCATCTTTTTCTGGTACCTGGCCATCACCACTTGAGAATCACTCCGTTTTTCCATGAGGAAATCCAAACTAGCCCTTTGTGCTTCTTCGTTTCTTACTTTGTTGTAATGAATTTGACGAAGAGAAGGGATCCCAATTTCAACGGGACATACCGCCTCGGCTCCGTTTGCCAATGAGAAAGGTGTTTCACCAGTAGCGGTGTGCGAGGTGGTTCGAAGTGCCCATAGTACCTGTGGGAATTCATCTACCCATGCGCCCTTTTTGGACTCCAACTTCCTTTTCAGGGTGTTTTTTATGATCTTGTTCACAGCTTCGACCTGTCCGTTAGCTTGTGGGGTGATGTGGTGATGAAAACAGTTTCTTAATTCCCAGATCGTCGCACAGCTCATCTACGCTTCTATTTTTGAACTGTTTTGCATTGTCACTAACCAGTGAGTGTGGTATTCCGAACCGGCATATGACATTCTTCCAAATAAACTTGGTGGTGTTGGCCTCGGTGATTCTCATCAGAGGTTCCACCTCGACCCACTTGGTGAAGTATTCAATCGTCACTATCGCAAAGCAATTGTTACCAGCGCCCCTAGGCATAGGACCGATAATATCAACCCCCACTTCGCAAAAGGCCAAGGGCTAGTCACCAAAGTTAGCTTGTGATGCGGCTGATGTGGTATGGTTGCATGTCTTTGGCTGTGGTATGGTTGCATGTCTTTGGCATTTATCGCACTTGCGCACGAAGTCATGGGAGTCCTTTCGCATAGTAGGCCAAAAATATCCCTATTTGAGGGCTTTCCGAGGTAGTGATAACGCCCCGGCATGGTTGTCACATATGCCCTCATGGATTTCTCCCATTACATACCGTCCTTCCTCTGGCCCAACACATCTCAGTAAAGGGGAGGTGTTACTTTGTTTATAAAGTAGGTCATCCAAGAGTACGAAATTCGCAACGTATCTTTGGAACTTCCGTGCTGCCTCCGGCTAGTTTGGTACTGTCTGATGCTTCAAATACGCTATCAGGGGATTCATCCAGGATCCTTCCTCTTCCATTGCCAAAATATCCGGCCCGGCTCAATAGAAGAAGTCAGCATGTGCTCAATTAGGATCAGATTGTGGAGCTCTGAATCACTGCTACTTGCCAATTTGGACAAAGCATCTGCGTTGGAATTCTCAGTTCTGGGAATGTGCTGTAACTCCATCTTTCCGAAGTGCACATCCATATCTCTTACTTTCTTCAAGTAAGCGACAATAGCTGGTTCTTTGGCAGAAAATTGTCCATTAAATTGGCTCACAACGAGCTGCAAATCACTATTCACCACTGTGGACTTAATCTTCAAAGCTTTCGCAAGTCTTAGCACAGCTAATAATGCCTCATATTCAGCAACATTATTTGCGGCTTTAAAGTCAAAGCGGATCGCACTGTGTAATTTGAATCCTTCTGGGCTTATTAGCAATATTCCCGCACCAGATCATCCCTCAGCCGAGGACCCATCAACGAACAATTTCCACTCTTGGCTGTCATCCGTGTTATCAATCATCTCGACCTCCGGTGGATGTGTGAACTCAACTATGAAATCCGCCAACGCTTGACCCTTTACAGCGGTCCGAGGCTCATAATGTAGGTCGAACTGACTGATTTCAATCACCCACTTCATTAACCTTCTAGATACATCTGGTTTTTGCAACACCTGTCTCATAGAAAAGTTTGTGAGCACACGTATGGAGTGTGACTGAAAGTAGGGACGAAGTTTGCGAGAGGCTATGATCAACGAGAGAATAAGTTTTTCCATGTCTGGGTAACGTGTCTCGGCATCCAGCATGGATTTGCTTACATAATATACTGGGAATTGATTCCCGTCCTCCTCTCTGACCAATACCGAGCTAACAGCCTCTTTTGATACGGCTAAATACAAGTAGAGAGGCTCGCTAGCCTTCGGTTTTGACAGTAATGGGGGCTATCACAGGAATGCTTTCAGGTCGGAAAAAGCCTGCTCACACTCCGGTGTCCATTGAAACCGCTTCCCCCCTTTCAAGACCTTAAAGAATGGTAAGCATTTGTCAGTGGATTTGGAGATAAATCGATTCAAGGCCGCAATTCTCCTCGTTAAGCTTTGCACTTCTTTTGGATTCCGAGGTGATTGCATGCTTAACAAAGCATTGATTTTATCGGGATTAGCTTCGATCCCCCTCCTATTCACCATGAATCCAAGGAATTTTCCCGATGCTACCCCGAAAGCGCACTTCGCTGGGTTGAGCTTCATTCGATATTTCCTCAAAACACCGAAGGCCTCTAACAAATGGCGGATATGATCCGTGGAGACCATGCTTTTGACCAGCATGTCATTGACATATACCTCCATGGTGTTTCCTAATTGTTTTGAAAACATGCAATTTACCAGCCTTTGGGAGATAGCTCCAGCATTTTTCAAGCCAAATGGCATAGCCTTGTAACAGTAGAGTCCTCTATCTATAATAAACAAAGTATGCTCCTCGTTCGATTCACACATGGGGATTTGATTGTACCCGGAGTAGGCATTCATAAAGCTTAGCAGCTCATGTCCCATTGTGGAGTCAATCAACTGATCGATTCGAGGCAATGGGAAACTATCTTTGGTACATGCCCGGTTCAAATTTGAAAAATCGATACATACTCTTAGCTTCCCATTATGTTTTGGTACCAAGACAAGGTTTGATACCCACTTCGGATATCGGGACTCTCTGATAAAGCCATTTTTCAACAGCTTCGTAACCTCTTCTTTCAAGGCCTCATACTTATCAGAACTCATAGGCCTTGTATTTTTCCTGTGCCCAGGGCTTTTAGGATCAAGCTGGAGTCTGTGACGGCCACTTTAGGATCGATCCCAACCATGTCATCACGCTTCCATGCGAATACATCGAGGTTCTCAAGTAAGAAGCCTTTCAGCTGATCTTTGTATTCAAGCGGCGAGTCCAATCGATTCTGTAACTCTTTGATTTGGTCAAGTGGATCTACACCGAAGCATTCCAACTTTTCAGTTGGAGTGGAGCAGCTGCTCCCTGCCATTCGTGGGTCCAGATCTGTCAGATCTTCTTCCGGCGTCATTGAAACATCCTCAATTTCTGAGGGTCCTCCACCCAGTCTTTCGGGGTCTGGAGCGACTTCTACCATTGCCACATCGCTAATCATGTTCAAGCTTCGGTCCTGAAATTTTCGGATTGCGTTTGTGTAACAGGCCCGTGATTCAGTTTGACTCCCCCTTATAGTTGTAACACCATGCTCCGTGGGGAACTTCATACAAATGTATTTTGTATGCGTTGCAGCTCCCAAGTCAATGAGACTTGGCCTCCCAATTGAGCCATGATAGGAGGAGATTTTGTCAACAACCAAGAATTCCATAGGGATTATGGAGAGAGTTGGTGCTTGCCCTACTTCAGTCATAAGGGTTATGGATCCTCTGGGGGTTATGCTGTCCCCCGTAAATCCATATATTGGATCTGAGACTTGAATGAGTGGAGTGCTGATCCCTATTTTATCGAAAGTTACCCCGTAAATCACATTTACCGAGGCACCATCATCCGTGACAACCCATTCCGGGCCACCACCACCCTGATAACCAATGCATCATTGTGTGGGAAGTGCACTCCAATGGCATCGTCTTGGGTAAATGTGATAGATTCTGTCTGAGGCATCCCAACAGAATGTGAATGGATATGGTAATTCACGTTGGCGGGCTGCTTGGCCTCTCTGATATACCTCTTTTGGAAGTTTTTTGTGCTCCCACCTGGGTGGGGGCCTCCCAGTATTGTATCGATTTCACGGATAGGAAGGTCGGCCACAGGCATAGGTGGTTCCCGTGTATCTTTAGCATGCGCCGAGTCGGTATCCTGGCCCTGGTTCCTGTCTCTCTGACGATTGTCAATCCTCTCTTTAGTCGAGTTCTTCCACGGAGCTCTCCTGTCAGCTCGGTTGAACATCTGGACACCGGATTTTTGAGTTCTCCCCGTATCGGGGGAGAACTCGCTTCCCCTTCTTCCTCGCGCCTTTTGGTCAGCTAACATGTGAATTTCCCTGCAATCTTCTGTTGCGTGACCGTAATATCTGTGGTAGGCGCAGTAAGCCCCAATCATGGGTTGTTTTCCACTTCGGCTACTTTCCATCAATCCTTGAGCCGTGGGAGGATTCTGGGAAGGAGTGTTGGAGTGCAAGTGGGGGATAGCTTCCATGATTTCTGCTGCATAGCTAGACCCTATCCCCGAAAATGGACGCGGCGCTCCACCCCGGTTGTCGCCGATCCAATCCTTGTTTCCTCATTTCTTGAGGTTTGATTCATTGGAATACCCAAGATTGTATCTCCCTTGGGGGTGGTTGTCTCTAGACCTAGCCATTTCTTCCGATACAATCTCCTCCTTCATCAGGTCTACTAGAGCATTGTAATCCCTTGGTTTCCTGCTTCGGACATCCCTCCAAAACATGCTTGTCATGTCTAGCCCCCTTTCAAAGCGAAAACATCTCCGCCTCAGTGATATTTTCACAAATGTGCATCTCTTCAGTAAACCGAGCTAGGAAACTTTTCAGGGATTCATCCCTTCCTTGCCTTAGATCCTGAAGGCGTTGGAGTGGGAGCTGGCTAGGCCTGGAGGAAACAAAGCCATTTTTAAATGCCGTTTTCAGATCTCTCCAACTGTGGATGCTACCAGGAGGAGTTTTTTGTACCATCGTATCGCACTTCCCTCAAGGGTTAAAGCAAAGGCTTTGTATTTCAGTGCCGGGGTGGCTCCGGCTATTTCCATGCTAGCACAGTAGTTTAACAGGTGATCGTCAGGGTCACCTCGGCCAGAATATTTTGCTATTTCTTGCATTTCGAAGTCATGAGGTACTGTGCACCTACGGAGGCCCTCCATGAAGGGACTTATTTCCTCTTCGTCATCCAGCTAGTATGACGGTAGTTCACTGTTCTCGTCATGACCAGAATACATTGGGTCGTGGTATTGGTCATAAGGTGGCGGAGCGTACTCCTGCCTTTACGGTGGCAAAACACGACCGTAGTTTGGTCTTGCATGGGGCGGTAACTCGTTACGAGATTTGGTCCGAACTACTTCGGCTCTCCTTTCCTACCTATTCCTAGGCTCATGCGTGGGGGCCAACCTTTCTGCCCCCGTACCATGTTGGTCCCTATGCATTTGACTCTGCGACAAGGCTTCTTCAGCGCGTCGCTCCCGCCTATTTCTAGTCTCAGCTGCGTTGTTCTGACCCCCTTGCCTGCCTCTGAATAACCCTCCTATCCGGCTGAAGACACTGCCAGTTTTTGCGGGCGAAGCCTCCCTGTGTCTAGCTGGGAGTTGTTCTTGTTCTTCATGTGCTTCATGCTCCGGGCCTTCCTTGTAGAAGGGCTCGGATTCCACCTCGGCATATGCCTGTTGATCTTGATAATAATACGAGGCAGTGGCCGCCTCAGATGGTGAGTAATGTGGCTGTGGGTATTGCGGAGGCATCATGGGCTCATTCACGACATACCCTCTAGCCATGTAGGCATTCATCGCAGCAGTCTATTCTATCTGCTGCTTCTGCATTTCCAGCATTTGGGCCGCCATGCGAGTCGTGTCTCGCAACATACGGCGATTATGGTGCCGACGTGGTGGGTTAGGTTGTGCTACCCCCTCATTGGTGTTCTCATGAGGTCCTTAAGGAACCTCCTCCTCGCTGTGCTAGCCACTTCTTCCCCTACGGGGGTTAATGTCACCATCGCTCTCGTTCATGTTCAGAGAAATTTCTTGGCTTTAGTTTATCTTTCAAGGATAGACGGACTTTTATATCAGTGCTCTGAGCCTTTTTCAAGGTTGTTAAACTTATGTTTCAAAGTTATACGCCTTTTTCAAGGTGTGCAAACTTGTATTTCAAAGTTTTAAGCCTTTTTCAAGGTGAGCAAACTTGTATTTCAAAGTTTTAAGCCTTTTTCAAGGTTAATAAACTTGTATTTCAAAGCTTTACGCCTTTTTTAAGGGCACTAAACTTATATTTCAAAGCTTTACGCCTTTTTCAAGGGTACTAAACTTATATTTCAAAGCTTTACAGTTCTCTGCTCTTTTGCAAGAGGTTACCCGTCCTTTTTCAAGACTTCCTTTCTATATGTGGCTTTTCACCATGTGTTTTCGTGGTTAATAGTATGGTTTCCCACAGACGGCGTCAAAATGTTAACCACAAAATCCGGCTAAACCTTAGACCAACACGTCTCAGCTCCTCCCTCTTGAACACGTGGATCTCCTGGGCATTGTGACAAACAATCAGTTTGCAAAGGGGGCCGAGGTGGCTCCCGTTTGTACTCCGATGCCAAAGTCAGTGCTCATTTTAAGCAAATATATATTGGGTGCGGGAAATATAAGTGTGTAAAAGAGAGAAAAGGGAGTGAGAGAAATATATTGTTAAGAGTACGAAATTGCTAACCCCTTCCTTGGTGGCAAGTGTGCTCTATTTATAGAAGGATTCGTTGCCTTGGATGGCGACACCCGACAAACTTTTACACGTGTATTCACCCTAGCTCTTGAAGGTGACAACCTTGCTTTTTGACCGTAATCATTGCTACATTTCGTAGGGGATGGGTGCCTGTCACATCTTGGTAAAGGCAGTGTCACATCTCTGACTTCATGCCTTGTCCCATCCTTAAATCCGGGGCGCTATCGTAAACACCTCGGCTAAGCATAAAGCGCCTCTACTAGACGCAAACCAGTTCGGCCGGAGGGGCTCGTGTGCCTTTCCACCTCGGATATTGGCCCAGGGGGGTACCTTGAACTTCTAATCATGGGCTAAAGTTCGTGGACCCTTATTGGGCCTTCACTGGTGGCCCAACGTGTCACATTTTTGGTACGATCTCAACAACTTCGATGCCAAAAAAATAGTTGAGTTCCCCATGATCCTTTAGAGCAAATTTCTGATTTAACTTTGTAATGATATCCTGAATCTTACCTTTATGATTTCCAGTTATAACTATATCATCTACGTAAATGAGAATAAAGATGATTATATCACCAGTAAGACAGAAGAAAAGTGAAGAATCTGACCTGGACTGATTGAAATCCCAGCTTGTTAAGGTACTTCTTAACTTTTCATACCAGGCCCTAGGTGCTTGTTTCAATCCGTAGAGAGCCTTGTTCAATTTGCACACATGCTGAGGCTTAAGGCAGTCAACTAAACCCTCTGGTTGAACCATGTATACTGACTCCTCAAGATCACCATTGAGAAAAGCTTGTTGATGTCTATCTGCCTTATAGTCCAATCTTTAGCTACTGCAATACTTAGGACAATTCTTAATGTTGCTGAATTTAAAACAGGGCTAAAAGTCTCTGAGTAATCAATACTAGGGGTTTGATGAAACCCCTTGGTAAAAAGTCTTGCCTTATGCCTTTGGATTGAGCCGTTTGAATTTTGTTTTAACTTGAAGACCCATCTGCTCCCTACAATATTGTAATCTGGTAATAAAGGAACCAGATTCCAGGTATTGATTTGCATTACGGCGTGATACTCATCCTCCATAGCTTTCTTCCATTCCTTGTGTTTCAATGCTTCAGTTACAGATTTTGGCTCTTTTATGTCTGCAGCACTCTCAGCAAGATATGTCTTGGGTTTGAAGATTCCAGCTCTTCCTCTGGTAATCATCGGGTGTTCAACTGGTTGAGTACTCTAGAGTTCTGTAACCTGATTATCATGTTCTGTAGTCTGAATTTCCCTTGTTTCATCATTCTCCTCATGATTACAGTGGATTTCATTTGATGAGTCAGTTGTAAGTGGTGAATTATCTCTGACTCCACTCTCATCAAATGGAACTGATGCTGTGTTTTCATTGTCATGTTGCTGTGTTTGAGAGTTAGAAACTTGTTCACTGAGTGGAAGAGATTCTGAGAGATGAGGTGTACCATCCTGAGTTGAAGATAGAGGAACCTGTAGGAAAGGGAGTTGATTACTTTGAATTATAACAGGAGCTTCTGGACTTTGTTTGGATGAGAGAAAACCATATGAGAAAGGGAAATCATTTTCAACAAAAACTACATGCCTAGAGATGTACAATTTCCCTTGAGAGTTCAAACATTTATAGCCTTTTTGAGAGTCACTGTACCCTAGAAATACACATTTTGTCGAGTGGAAGCCGAATTTATGAGGCTGATAAGGTCTGGGGCAAGGGAAACAGGCACAGCCAAAAGGTTTTAGCCAGTTATAATCAACTTTTCTTTTGAACAGGACTGAGAATGGTGACTCATCTTTAAGCACAGGGGTTGGAGTTCTGTTGATTAGGTAGGTTGATGTTTGAAAAGACTCCCACCAATATCTTAAGGGCATTTTGGCATGTGCTAACAGAGTTAAACCCATCTCAGTAATGTGGCGATGTTTTCTTTCAACTCTTCCATTTTGAATTGAAGTGTATGGGCATGAATGTCTAAACTCAATACCAAATTTTTTGGTGAAATTGGTGAAAGACCTAAACTCTCCTCCCCAGTCAGATTGTAGTGTCTTTATTTTCCTTTCAAATTTGTTTTCTACCAAGGTTTTAAACTGAATAAAATGATGAAGAGCATCTGATTTGTGTTTGAGTGGGTAGATCCAGGTAAAAAGACTGAAATCATCGACAAAGATGATATAATATCTGAACTGGGAAGATGTCACTGGGCTGGTCCCCATACATCAGTGTATATTATGTCAAGGGGATTTTCAGCTTTAGATTCTGATCTATTAAATGGAAGAGCATGTGATTTTCCTAAATGACAAGCTTCACAAGACATAATAAGATCATTGGAATTGAAACTTTTATTACATATGAGGACTTTTGACATAACTTGGGCAGAGGGTATCCAAGCTTACAGTTCTAGACATTTAACATATTTTTGGTGCTAATAGACTTGTTTTTCACGGGTACATCAGAAGATTTAAGTGTGTAAATAGGTAACTCATATTTATGGGCTGGTTTTTAGTAGTGTTTTGGTGTGATTTTGAGCAGATTTGTGGATCCAACTGGTACAACCCATCTCTAAGTCTCCCTTCCAGCAGCAGATCCCTCGTTTCCTTGTCCTTAACATAATAAACATTAGAATAAAATTCCATAAACACAGGATTATCAGAGGTTAGCTTAGAAACACTAACAAGATTCTTCTTATTTTTGGGTACATGCAATATTTCCCTTAACTTCAGAGGTTTGTTCACAGTGGGAATAATCGAGTGACTGATATGTGAAACTGATAATAACTCACCATTACCAACCATAATTTTCTTCTTACCTTTGTATTGACTTCCTGGATGGGGAGTTTCTGTTTGAGTAACATGATCACTTGCTCCTGTATCCACATAACAGTTTAGATCAGCCACGGAATCAGAGGTTGCTATATAGGCATTTGAGTGTGTGGATCCTCTAAACTGATAAGGAGAGCTATTTTTCTGGTTTTGGTAATGAAAGATTTCATTATAAGACTCATCAAAACGATAGAGACAGACATTTGCTTTATGCCCAAACTTTCCACAAACTTGACAGATTGGACCTCTCCCTCTTCCACCAGTTCTACCTCCTCTTCTTCCTATGCTATAGCTTGAATTCTGATTTCTTCCACTAAGTTCTGATTTGTAGCCCTTGTACTGTGGATTAATAGCAGACCTTTGAAAAAGATTCACTAAGCTTTGTCCAACATTTAAGCTTCCAAGATTGTTTCTCACAGATTCAATATGTTCCAGCCTACTCTCATACATCATCAGAGTGGCTTGAAGTTCTCCCCAAGTAACACATTCTCTGCTGTTCAACAGCACAACAATTGGAGTCCATTCTTCATCAAGACAGGCCAAAACTTGATTCACTAAGTCAGGCAGAGGAACACTTTTTCCAGCTACTTCTAAGTTATCATCCAGATTTTTCATTTTGGACAGATATTGATCAATCTTCAAGTCTCCTTTTTTGGTTTTCTACAGCTCACCAGTGAGGAAGGTCACTCTTGACCTATTTTGTATTCCATAGCTTTCGTTAATACTCTCCCATAGCTTGTGAGAGTTTGTGGCCCCCATTACTCTCATTGCACTCTCTAGGGTCATAGTGGAATATAAACAGCCCATAAGAAGCTGGTCTGTGGACATCCACTGAGTATAAGATGGATTAATACTTTTAGTAGCTGTCGATCCCGATTCAGAGATTTCTTCAACAGTGATGGTTTCAGCTGGACAAATATTTGTACCAAGAAGATGGCCTTCAAGATTATGACCTCGAATCAGTGGAAGAATCATGTTCTTCCATAGAAGGTAGTTTTCTTTATCTAGTTTGAAAGATGAATTTTGTGTGAGGTTGATGCTGGGTGACGAAACAGAGCTGCCTCCCATCAATGGAGGTGCTGAGACAGAAGAAGTTTGTGAGGTAGTGTTCGTTGCCATTTAAATGGCTCTGATACCAAATGAAGAAAATTAGGAAATAATATTCTGAATCAATTCAATAATAAATATGTATACAAGCATTACAATAAATAGACAGGTTATACAAAGAAGGAAGGATCTAGAAGATAAATCTCAGCTGTACATTTGTATCACAATGAGAAGATGCGTGATAACAGAAAAATCAGAAATTTGCAGGATGAATCTATATGTATCTATACAGCAAGGAAGAAGAGAGAGAAAGTATGTTGAAATCACATGCTAGTCTCGTGCCTTTCTCCCACTTAAAGAATCGTGATTGTGAAAAACGTAATAGTCCAAAAGCGTCTCTAATTAGACAGTTAGACAGGTGGTTGATCTTCATCTTCAAGACTGATTTTCACTGGATGGAATAAGGAAAATTGGGATAGAGATAGACTCTATGACAGCTTTGCAATTGATCAACAGCAGGAAGGGGCCTCGGAATATCCAACATATACTTCAATCTATTCATTCCTATCTTGATAAAATGGAGGTCGTGATCACTCATACTTGTAGAAAAGGGAACATGGTGGCTGATTGGTTTGCTAACAAAGGATATACTGAGAAAAGATTCAAGGTTGTTAAAGCCATTGAGATTCTTGGTAGAGTTCGAGGTCTTGTGCATCTTGATTAAATTGGCATGGAAGTAATTAGATTTGCTTAATATGTGCAATGACGTTTCGCTTGATTTTTCATTTGCATTTCATATCGTTTTGATTGCACTTTACATTGGTAAGTTTGTTTGCCTCTCATAACTTGTTTTAATTTGGAGGTAAGGCACATAAGTCCCCCCCCTCCATTGCATTGTAATTATTTTTTCACATCAATAAAACTCATATCCTAGGCTTGGATTTTAGAGTTTGGATATTTAAAAAAAAATGTACAAAAAGTGCAAAAATTTTATACTTATAAAAAGAATTTAAGCTTTTGTGAATTTAAAAAAAAAAAAAAAAAAAGAATTTGAACCAGCTTGGATCAGACCGTGAACTTTGGCTCGACTTAACTCGTTTAAATCCTTGAGAATGCTTCATAATATCTAACTGGCTGTTCGACAACTATGTTTTCAGAATTTATTTGATTTTATTTAGGTAAAATGTGTGTTTAAAAAGTATTTCGAAAAATGTGTGTGATTAAAAATTGATTTGCAAAAATCATGTTGTTTATAAATTAATTTATAAATTATAATAATTGCGTTAAAGAACAAAACATAATATATTGCTTTTTTTTTCCCCCTCCGAATGTATAATATTTTATCAAATCAAGTACCAATATCATTGTGTAAAATTCATTTTCTCTTCTCATGTATGTATTATTTATCAATTTTGATTATTATGATCTTTATTATTCTCATGTATTATGTTTATATATATGATTAAATTATATGTTGGATTCAATTATGTATATAAAAACTTTGTTTTACTTGAAATATTTTAGTCATAGATGACTTGTTACATAAGATTAGATTTTAAGCCTCATTTTTTTTTTTTTTTGGAGAATGGATTTTGTAATAGTGAATTTTAAAAGAATGTGTGATTAAAAAATAGGTAAAAGATTTAGGTTAATACACATTTTTTTATTTAAAAAATGTATCGAAAAAATGTATTGTTGAAAATAAGTTTGTGTGTGTGTGTGTGTGTGTGTGTGTGTGTGTGTGTGAGAGAGAGAGAGAGAGAGAGAGAGAGAGAGAGAGAGAGAGAGAGAGAGATGTCTCATATATAGAGTGTGTTTGATGTTGTTTAAAAATGGTTTTTTTTTAAAAATAAATAGTGATTTTTAGGAGAATAGATGGTTAAAATTTGGTTGAAAAGTCAAATATTATGAGCTTGACTTTTAATAGATGGTTGAGATTGAGTATTGTAGAATAAAGATAAAAACTTAATGAAATCCAAACAAGTAAATAGTAAATGTCAGGATACATTAATTTATATATATAATTAAGACCTACTTGATGTAGATTTTTTGGGAATAAGTTTCTTGAAAAGTGACATTTTTTAGTGTATGCAGTATGATTAAAAAATAGGAAAGAGTTTACTTTCAAAAAAAAAAAAAAAAAAAAACCTAGGAAAGAGTTATGTTGAGTGATTTCGTATATAGTGACGCCAAATAACAGATATGAAAAATTCGTACCGACAAATGGATAGAATAACGACAAGGAAATAAGAAAAAGAAAAGAGATGAAAAGATGCGAAGGTCCTTAATTAAAGTTTCTAGTCAGTTTATCTTTCTTGAGAATTTCGCCTAGATTTGCTTAGAATATATTTTAGAATAATGATATTTGAACATAGATGATGTCAATCGAGGTACCACCCCCTCGTAGTAATGTGTGTGAGATCGACATCATAATGAGCGACCCCACTTTTCATGTGAAGAAAGTGGCTCCATCTATGTCCATGTAGCATGGTCCTATATATTTTAATAAAAGGCCCCTACATGATCAAAATTTCCATGTTTAACAAATTTTTGGGTATATAGCACCCAAACTCTAAAAAAGTGATATGAGACCTTTCATTTTTGTAGTTGAAGTCCAAATCATTTAAATTAATATGCAGAGAGGTTCCTCCTAACCGTTCAATAAATCCTAACTATTATAAAAGAGGTTAAGAAATATCACTATTCATTTACTATTCATAAGGCTTGCATCATGTATGATGTCATAAAGTCCTCATATTTTCAACTTAACTTATAACTATTAATTATAATTATGATTAACTTGACTAATTATTATTATTATTATTATTATTATTATTATTATTATTATTATTATTATTATTATTATTATTATTATTATTATTATTATTATTATTATTAACACGGATAAATTACAAACCATTCAAGAATCGAAAATAAAAGTAAATCAAATAATGAAACAACCTCAATTTGGTGACCCAGTTCACTGAAATTCACTTTCATCTAGGGGACTCAGATCGAATTCATTCCACTAACCAAACCGTCCAATGAGAGTCAAAGAATCACAAGAAATCAACCACAAGAATCACACACCCTTCGTACACTAGTTCTTCACTAGAACCCAACTAAACAACCCCTAATCTCCTCTACACACCACGTCCAAACACTAAACAATAGTATACACAATATGGTCTACAAAGTGACCCAATCTCACTACTACAAGTGACTAAAATGGCACAAAAAAAATATCAGACATAGAGGAAGAAGGAGCCTGGGTTGCGCACTGTGAGAGAGAGTTCGTATACCAAGAGAGAGAAAAGTTCTTATCCAGATTCTGTCCAAGTCAACAATATAAAATCCAAGGATCAGCTCTCAATCGTTGGATGATATCAAAGGGTCCAAATTAAAAGCTTCATAACAGAAATTGATCTTGAGGTCCTTCGGGTTCCACCGGTTGCCATAAGTTGGCCCTCCAGGTTTTGAACATTTATTAATTTGGTGATCACAATGAATAAACTTCACCTTGATCTCCAAATTCCTAACTCTAACTCGCATGGTTGCGATGACAAGTTCATATGTGCAGTAAGAGGAACAGAGACAGACTTAGTATCTTTCATGCCAAACTTGGTTACTACCTTTTTCAAGTAACCTTCTTGTGCAATAGACAGCCTATTCTCAGTTCTAACCCTCTTAAGGAACATTCTAGGATTTTCTTTGCACATCCTAAGTCCTTCATGTCAAGCTTATATTTTAAAAGGTTTTTCATTTTCACAATCTCACCTTTACTCGGGCTACTTATAGCATATCATCCACATATAGAAGTAGGTACACTTCACTTCCATAATTGCTATTATTGTAGTAAAGTCATGAGTCATATTCACTCCTTTTAAAACCTATCTTGATGGCGTAAGTGTCAAACCATTTATACCATTGCCTCAAACTTTATTTCAAACCATATGAAGATTTCTTGAGTTTGCAGACATAGTCCGATTTTCCCTTCACCTCAAAGCCTTGAGGCTAACTCATGAATATATCCTCCTCCAACTCTCCATGCATGAAAGTTGTCTTAACATCTAGTTGTTCCAATTCCAAATTGAATTGAACAACTAAGGCAAGCACCAATCTGATGGTCTTGTAGTTAATCACAAGAGAAAATATCTCGTTATAGTCAAATCCTTCTCTTTGGGTGAATCCTTTGGCTACTAACCTAGCCTTATAACTCAAAGGATCACTGGAACTTAATCTCTCCTTTAACTTGTACGGTGGTATCAATATTTTTGGGGCTAGGTATCTCAGGTTCAGCCTCAACATGGGGTTCACATCCCCATTACCTACATGTTCATCAAGTCTAACTTCTTCCTCTCCAATCGGAGGAGCTACAGGCTAGGGAGTCTCACTATGGGTGTCAGTCAACCTAGTCAGCTCTACTACATTCTTAGTCCCATTACTAGCCTCATGTTCATTAGCCTTAACACTCTTCTTCAAACAAGGCATCTCCGATTCATTAAACACTACATCCCGGCTAATAATAATTTTAATACCCTGAACTCCAATCATCCACAACATATACCCTTTTACCCCGTCCGGATACCCCAACAACACATACTTCATAGCCCTCGACTCTAACTTACCCTTAGTTTGATGTGCATATGTAGCACATCCAAATACCATAATGTGGGTTAAATCAGGGGGTTTACAAATTTACAATTCTTGTGGAGTCTTAAAATCGACAGAACTCGATGGGGATCTATTGATAAGGTAAGCAGCAATACTGACAACTTTAGCCAAAAGCCTGTAGTAAGGCCTGAATTAATCAACATACACCTAACCTTATTCATAAAGGTTTTATTCATTTTCTCATCCACCCATTCTGCTGTAGTATATATTTAACAGTTTTGTATTTCTCTATCCCTTTTTTCTTACAAAAGCTGTCAAATTCAAAGTTACAAAACTCAAGCCCATTATTCGTTCTTAGGTTTTTAACTTTCTGTTTATTTTGTTTTCCATAACTTTCAATCAGACTGTAAATTTTAGAAATGTCTCATGTTTAGCCTTCAATGGGAACACCCATACTTTCCTAGAATAGTCATCAACCAGGGATAGAAAATATTTGTTCCTACCGAATGTCGGATGTTTTTCAGGCCTCTATAAATCAGCATGGACATAGTCCAGGGGTCTCTTAGAACAATGGGAACCTACCTTAAATGATACTCTATGCGATTTACCGAGAACACATGTCTCACAAAAGTCCATGGGTTCAACTTCTTTGTCAAGTAATTTATGTTCACTTAAGAACTTCAACCATTTGTTTCCTATGTGTCCCACCCGATTATGCCACAACTTAGACTTACTCTCAATCACCGTGAAGGAATTGCAATTCTGTGAAGACACAACTTCACCTGCAAGGTAATATAGCCCATTCCTTTTAGGTCCCTTCATAATAACCATTGAATCCCTCATCACTTTCAAAGTGTTCCCGTCAGACTTAAATACACGTCCCTCATCCTCTAGAACACCCAATGAAATGAGGTTCTTCTTAAGATGTGGAACATATCTGACATTGTGCATGGTTCTGACAATGCCATCATGCATCCCGATAGGAATGCCACCAATGCTGATAACGGTCTGGGTATTATTATCTCCCATATACACTTTCTTAGGTTCAATATCTTTATAGTTGTAAAACCAAGACCTAACAGGACACATATGGAATGTGCATCCTGAATCAAGTATCCATTCGTCACTCATGTCATTACCCGTCACACTCATGACATGTAGACTGTCTAAGTCTAGACCAACAATAGTGTTTCCTGCTTCTTCATTACTATGATCTCTTTGTTGCTTCTTTTTCAATTCGAAGCAATCTTTCTCAAAATGTCCCTCTTTTCCACAATGGTAACACTTTCTATTAAAACTCTCTCTTGACTTAGATCTGCCCTTAGATTTACCTCTACCTTTCTTAAAGTGAGGGTTCTTGTCTCTTTTTTCCGGTCTACCTCTAACAAACATGCTCATATATTTATGGCTAGCCTTTTGTTCTTTCTTAATCTCAAAGTCTTTTGATTTCACAGCATCTATCACATTAGCTTGAGTCAATTTGTCCCTAGAGTATTATATGGCATTTTTGATATCGTTATAAGATTTAGATAACGAATTCAACAAAATAACCGCTAGGTCCTCATCATGAAATCTTTTTTCATTATGAGCTAGACTCTTCACTATGATGCTAAAATCACTCAGGTTCGATCCTAGTTCTTTTCCAGGATCCATTCTAAAAGGTAGATCTTGTTAGGCAAGGTCTTAGTTAAGAACATGGTGTCAAGAGCTTCCCACAAGTCTTTAACTGTCTTATGTTCATTTACTTGTCTAACGATATTATCAGATAGTCCAAGATAATAGAACTGTAAGCAATCTCATTCATATCAGTAATAAGATCAGGTTTAGCTTTTAGTTCTTCAGAAAAATTATTGCGATCTTCAATAGCCTTAGCTACTCTTTGTTGGACCAAAATGACCTTCATTAATAGTTTCCATATTGAGTAGTCACTCTTACTGTCAAATTGTGACAATTCGACCTCGATCCTATAATAGGTTCGGAAAATGAGGGATGCCTATTAGATGCCATTCATGAATTTATAATTCAAATTCACAAATCAATAGAAAAAAAATTTCAAGAAAATTTTCAAGATTCACAAATAATTTTCAATTTAAGCAACAACTCAGCACTTATCAAAATGTGGCAGGCAAGTAATTATAACATGTACAATTCACAAATCACAAATTTATGAACTATCAAGATAACACAGATTATAGCATGCCAAGAAAAACAATTACTATATGTCCTAATATCAATTGAGATTCTGATTCTTAAAATGGTTGGGAGTTTGGAACAATCTCACCAAGCAAATGGAGACAAGAAGAAGCAAGAATGGATACTGCCCAGAACCAATCACTGCCTTATCACAGTAGGACTCAATTTTTTTCTAAAAAATTCAAAATAACGTAAAATCAGTGCAATATCAATTCAAAAAAAAAAAAAAAATCAAAAAAAGAAAAAACCCCTAAATCTGATTTTCAGGACAAAACACGAAAATTGATAGAGAACCCAAACCCTTACTCTGATACTAGTTATTCAGAATTTAATGTACTAATTGAGTGATATTAATGCGGCTAACATACAAAACATTCAAGAATCGAAAATAAAAGTAAATCAAAGAACGAATCAACCTCAATTTGGTGACCCAATTAGGTGAAATTCACCTACATCTAGGGGGCTCAAGATCAAATCCGTTCCACTAGCCAAATTGTCCAATGAGAGTCAAAGATTTGAAAGAAATCGACCACAAGATTCACACGCTTCGCACACTGGTTCTTCACAAGAACCCAACTAAACAGCCCCTAATCTCCTCTACACACCACGCCCAAATATTACACAATAGTATCCACAATATGGTCTACA
Organism: Ligustrum vulgare; assembly: GCA_963555705.1. Classification (NCBI taxonomy): domain Eukaryota; kingdom Viridiplantae; phylum Streptophyta; class Magnoliopsida; order Lamiales; family Oleaceae; genus Ligustrum; species Ligustrum vulgare. Next base: position 22,205,315 of record OY743177.1, on the reverse strand, counting down.
AAGTGACCCAATCTCACTACTACAAGTGACTAAAATGGCGCAAGAAAAATATCAGACATAAAGGAAGAAGGAGCCTGGGTTGCGAACTGAGAGAGAGAGAGAGATTCCTGTCCAGATTTTGCCCAAGTCAACAATATAAAATCCAAGGATTAGCTCCCAGCCATTGGATGATATCAAAGGGTTCAAATTAAAAGCTTCATAACAGAAATTGCGCTTGAGTTCCTTTGGGTCCCACCGGTTGCCATAAGTTGACCATCCAGGTTTGGAACCTTTATTAATTTGTTGATCACAATCTATACTTTTCAATCAAACATTTATCAATAAAATAATATTACAAAGAAATCCAAAAAAGGTTACATATTTTTTAACCACAATTCAAAATCAGAAAAAACTTTGTTTAAACAAAATCAAACACACCTGTTCTATTTAGAAAAAAATGATTATTGAATTGAAATTTTAGATCGATAAATTTCCTGACGTCAAGTAGTTAATACATACATCAGAATAAGTGATAGGATGCATGTGAATATTGAAGCTGTTGATCTCATTAATATTCTTAAATAAGTCTTACGTAGTATAATTGTAACTCGTGTTTTGACCGTATACATATGGGATCGCAGATCTAGGATTCTTGTTTAGCTAGAGCAGTCATTAACCGTTGACTGTTGACTTTCAACCATCAACGATCACAATAGCGAGATCGTTTAATATTATTTAACTAAATAATTTAAAAAATTCTTCTATTTTCTTCCCCTGTATTATTGTGCTTCACTTTCTTGCTACAAGCCTTAAATTTATACGCCTTTTGTTATTTCTCTTTATAATTGGAGTCAAGATTTTGACACTCTAAGATTGACACCTAAGGTATTCTACTCCCCTTCTCTTTTTCAGTCACTGAGGACTATTTTTTTTCCCCAGTCTTTTTAAAAAATTTCCCACCCCTAAGAAAGTAATGTTTAAACTTTTATTGCATTGGAAATTGAAAATAACAATAAACTTTAAGAATATTAATTATGGAACATAAATTGAAATGGTTCCCCAAAATTATAATACTTATTTAATAACTAATTTTGCTAAATATTAATTAAATTGTTAATCTAATCATTTAAGAGCATTAACTTAGTGAATGAGCAAAAAAATTGAAATCCCACAAAAAACACAGAAAAATACACGATAAAACTCAAACTCAAACAAAAAATATAAAGACACCCAGAACGATTCTGAGTGCTCCGAAAATAAAGAGAGAAACGGTAAGAGAAGCAAGGTGTTTTATCAAGAAATCATAAATAGAGATTTCAGAAAGAATTAGCAAAGTACCAAATGGACGTCACTACTGGAGGCGACGGCGTTGCGACGGATCACTAATGGAGGTGCGACGATTTGGACTCTGCATAGAGAAGACAAGGATCGGCTGTGCTGCTGTGGTCCCCAGACTCCAACTCGAGTTATAGTGTTGCAACTTGCGGTGGACTACAAGGTTAAATTTCAAGTTTTGTGAATTGACTTTGGTCACTTTGAAAGGCCCGGATAGAAAACCAAAAAAACCAAATATTCCTGATCAAATATTTCATCTTCTTCCTACAGCGTGTGGAGCTAGACTGCTACAGACTATGGTTGTTTCTTCCCGTTTTCTTTTTCGAGAGGAGCCAATAGCACAACTGCGCTAGCTAGTAATGTACTGCATCGGTCATTGTATAGGGCATTGATTCTCAATAAAATAAACTTTAGTAATTTAGTTTTGACTTTCTCTATTCTTCTCTTATATTTCTCTTTTGTTCTTTTAATTTCACAACACGTTATCAGTACGAAGAAACTCGATCAAGATACAGAGAAAATCCAAGATCAACTTGCAGAAATTTGTAAGATCTGGACAGCTTGCACAACTGTTATAAAAACGTTGATGTCTCAGTGTTTCATGGTTCGATGGTCATGAAATTTGGACAAGTCGTTCACAACTCATTGTTTTTCATATCCAACCGTAAATATCAACATAGGCCAGAGATGCTTCCACCGATGTTAATATTTAGTTCTTTCTCTTGTAGCTCTTTTTTAAACTTATTTTTAAGCTTTTATTGTAACGTCTTTGTAGGCCTTCCTATACTTTCCTTTTAAATATTTGGCATGTATTTTGGGAAGAAAGGTTTTTGATTGATGGATTTTTTATTTTATTTTTTTTGTACAAGATTTTGATTAATGAAGAACTTCATTTTAGGCAGAGGCCCTTCTTCTATCGTCAATTGTTGACGTCAAAAATGACGTGGACAAGTGTCTATCCTTTAGTCAAATTTAGGTAGGATAAGCAAGGATGAAAAAAAAAAAGGAAAAGAACTTTATGTAAGGATTGATTTCAGTCTCAAGAATACGCCTCAAGGCGCAAGTTGAGAATTGACCTTGAAAGTTTACAAAGTAATATTACAAATGGTTTTTTGGGAGCATTATTTTCTCCTCTCTTTTTTCCTCAACCCCTTACTGTTACAAAACACCTTCTATTATTTTATGGGCAATTTAAACAACTACTGTACACAAAAAGGTAACTTTCATCATTCTCAAGACAAATGATGATTATTAGTTGTCATTTTCAAACTTCGCCAACCTAGGATATGATCAGTGGCGGAGCCACAGGGGGTACAAGGGGGAGACCGCCCCCAAGATGATGAGCTACAATTTGTGACACCTTCTAATTGATTGCATGTGTCACTTTCTGCAGAAGCGTGGAGGGAACTGTTTTATCTAAGTTTTGAGACTCGAGGCAATTCACTTGCAAAGTGTTGAGAACCTTACGAACTTTGAGTTATTCAGGAATAGTAGAGCGGAGTTCTAGCTCAATAAACTTCGAACTAATGATGGAGCTATCGTACTGCATGCTGATGTTGGATATCGCTGAGGTCGGAGTACTTATATTCATGTCGACTTTGTGTGTGTAGCATGAGCTTTTCCCCCTTGGGCTTGAACTTGGCTCGTTAATTGTCAAGTATATCAACATATTCAAAAGGAAAGTGATGTGATCCGGACCCTCGAAAATCGGAGTCATAGCAGGCTTGACGGGAAAATTTAAATATTCAAGTCAAAACAAGAATTCAGCAGGTTCGACGAGCTTTGAAGATCAAACCGTGTCGAAAGGAACCAAAAATTATGCAGAAGTGCTTTCACGGCCGTAACCAACATATGTCACGGCCGTAACCTCCCCTCGGGTTAAAATGCAGAATTTCAAGATTCTTTTGATTTACGGCCGTAAGTATAAGTGTCACGGCCGTAACCTTAACCAGAAACACACTTACGGCCGTGACTTCTTAACGGATCAGATTTTTCCCAGATTTTCGTATATTTTATTTCCTTTTCCTATTTTAGCTATTTTAGGTTAGTTAGAATTCGATTTTAAGTAAATTAGCGATTAGGGTTTTATTTTGCTTATTTATACGCCTTTTTTGATTCATTGTAAATTAAGACTTTGATGATTAAATAAAACAGCGATTGAATGTTTTTCAATTGTTTAATGTGTGGATTCACATTACAAACTCAAACTTATCAAGATTGATTATCTTGCGGCGTTAATCCCGAATTTATCAAATATTCGCGAGAATATTTGTGGCGTTCAAATCAGAGACTTATCAAGGAGATTGGACAAATCCTTATGGTGTTTCGAAAGTCGTGGTTCTTTATTCCGCATCGTCGAGCCATCGCATCGTGAATATCGGGTCATGATTCATCCGTCCAACCACAACCAGAGTTCGGAACTTTCCGGTGTTTCTTCCGCGTCTCGAACCTCATCATTTGGTATCAGAGCTGGACTCTGAATTCAGGTTTTTCTATCCAGTTTGATTTTTATGTCTATCATCGAGTCCCATAAAAATCATCCATATCTTGTTGTTGAGTCTTTCTTTTCTTGTTCTTCGTGCCAGTAAATTTTTTCTTTGTTTGATCCATATAAAAATCCAACAAAACTCAAAAGTGTTTGTTTTGCTTAATTCTTATCCGAATTAAGTTCCGTTTGTTTTGTCGTGTTCGTTGTCGAATTTTCGGATTTATAAAAAAAAAAAAAGAAATTATTTTTTTTTTATTATTTTATTTATTCCGAAAATTCATCATAAAATTCAAAAAAAAAAAAAAAAAAAAAAGAGTCCATTCAAGAACCACTTTATTGAATTTCTTGATCCTTTGTTTTCACTATTCTTTTTCTGTGTCCGTCTACAAAAAATTTCACAATGTCCAAATCTCATGAAAACGCCAAAGATCGTATGTGCAGATTTTTGAATGAAGCTTTGGTTAGGTTGGATAAATTAGATGAAAGGGAAGGGAAATTGAAAAAGGGGCGATCTCAAGCAAATCGTAGTGATTATAGGCGTGATCCTAAACCTAGGGATGAAATCGGGGTTAAGAGAGAAGCTGAGATTGATCCAAAAGCAATTTTGAAAATTCAAAAAGAAATTTATGAGGAAAGATTGAGGTGTGAACGGGAGGCAGAAAGAAAATATTTGGCTAAATTGCGAAAAAAGGAGAAACGAAAGGCGGTAATTAGATGGTTAGAAGAGAGTGAAAATCATGTTGAGCCTCGGGATATGAAAGTTGAAAAGAAGGAGGGAGGCTTAAGGCATGAATTAGTTGAAGAGACCCCGAACTTTGTGGTAGGAGTTGAAAACGTGGAGTTGTGTGAACAAACTCCAAAATATGATGAGGAATTAGAAGTTGGGGTAGAAGTTCAAATTTTGAGCCTTGAATTGGAAGATCCACATTTTGGTAGTGATGAGATAGTACATGAACATGGTGATTCAAATGTGGAGGTCGGAGATGTGGTTGAGTTTGAAGATAAAAAAATCGAACAAGAAATTGCAAAGGAGGAAAGAGACGAAGAGAAGAGCCTCGTGGTTCAAGAAGTGGAGTTGGTTGTGGTTGGTCATGAATACAAGGATCCATACCTTGTACCTCATGAAGCTAACATGTCCCTCCCCATTTTGTTTAAATCGTTTTTGCAGGTTAATTATGACTGGAAACTTCAACCACACTACGAATGGCAAAGAAAGTTCAAGCTCCATCTCTTCCGTGTTAGCAAATCAAAGGATTCCAATTTATTGAAATCATGACATGGAAGCAGAAATTTTCCGTTTGATCCAGGAGGTGAAGTGGGACACCAGGAACAAAGCTATGATTCGGGACGAATCATCCTAAAGAAGGAGGGTATGATGTTTAATGTGTGGATTCACATTACAAACCCAAACTTATCAAGATTGATTATCTTCTGGCGTTAATCCCGAATTTATCAAATATCCGCGAGAATATTTGTGGCGTTCAAATCAGAGACTTATCAAGGAGATTGGACAGAATTTCAAGATTTTTTTGATTTACGGCCGTAAGTATAAGTGTCACGGCCGTAACCTTAACCAGAAACACACTTACGGCCGTAAGTGTAATCTTTACGGCCGTGACTTCTTAACGGATCAGATTTTTCCCAGATTTTCGTATATTTTATTTCCTTTTCCTATTTTAGCTATTTTAGGTTAGTTAGAATTCTATTTTAAGTAAATTAGCGATTAGGGTTTTATTTTGCTTATTTATACGCCTTTTTTGATTCATTGTAAATTAAGACTTTGATGATTAAATAAAACAGAGATTGAATGTTTTTCAATTGTTTAATGTGTGGATTCACATTACAAACCCAAACTTATCAAGATTGATTATCTTCTGGCGTTAATCCCGAATTTATCAAATATCCGCGAGAATATTTGTGGCGTTCAAATCAGAGACTTATCAAGGAGATTGGACAAATCCTTGTGGTGTTTCGAAAGTCGTGGTTCTTTATTCCGCATCGTCGAGCCATCGCGTCGTGAATATCGGGTCATGATTCATCCGTCCAACCACAACCTGAGTTCGGAACTTTCCGGCGTTTCTTCCGCGTCTCGAACCTCATCAGAAAGAGTACATAACTGTACAACTAAAACTTTCACATTTTAAACCTAACAAACTTATGGTATTTTTTTAAAAAATCAGGTATTAATTAGTTAATTAATTAATTAATTAATATTATTATAATTATAATTTATATATTAAATTAAAACTTATATAATATTAAATAAAAAAATCCAAACGATACCAAATCCACAATCACTTCACCCGACCCGACCCCACACTCTGCACACACCCACCCCGGCACCCACCCCACCCCAAAATTGAATTTTTTTCCTTTTACTTTTTCATCCTCCCTCTGAAACTACCCCACCCCCATCCCACCCTGCAAAATGAGGTTTTTTTCTTCTCTCTGTCGATGTTTTCCCACCTAACTCGCCACCCCAACCACCTCACCTCACTTCACCAACCCAAAAAAATGATTTTTTTTCTTCTACTTTTTTTCCACCGCCACCCTGACCTCGACCTCACCCTACCCACCCCAACACAATTTTTTTTTTTCTTCTACTTTTCCCCACCCCACCCCAAAATTGAATTTTTTTCCTTCTACCTTTCCATCCCCACTCCGATACCATCTCACCCACCCAACCCCACCCTACCCACCCTGCAAAATGAGGTTTTTTCTTCTTTCTCTCGATGTTTTCCCACCCCTACCCTACCTACCCCGCCACCCCAACTCAACCGACCTCAACAACCCACCCACCCCATCCCAAAAAAATGATTTTTTTCCACAACCCCACCCTACCCCTACCCCTACCCCCACCCCCACCCCACCGCAAAATGATTTTTTTCCATCTACTTTTCCACCCACCCCATCCCACCTAACCCCAAAAATGATTTTTTTCCTTTTTACTTTTCCACACCCCCTACCACCCATCCCGACACCACCCTGTCGACCCTACCCCATCCCACAAAATAAGGTTTTTTTATCTCTCGATATTTTCCCATCCCACCCAGACTTACCCCCACCACCACCCCACCCCACCCAAAAATGATATTTTTCTATTTTTCACACCTCACCTCACCCCAACCACCCTGCCGCATTCCACTCCAAAAATGATTTTTTTCTCCCACTTTTACACACTCTACCCAACCCACCCACCCACGAAAATGAAATTTTTTTTCTCTCTCTCTCTCTCTATCAATGTTTTTCTACCCCACCCCTGCCATCCACTCACCCATAAATTCACAATTCGATCACAAAATCCTAATTAGTTACACAAGATCACACCCAACCTTAAAAATGATTCTTTTCCTCTATGTTTCCCCACCCCATCCATTCACCCACCCACCTCACCCTATCCTCACCCACCCCATCCCACCCCACCCACACCCAAAATGAGTTTTTCTCTGTTTTACCACCCCACCCCACACAAAGTCACAATTTAGTCAAATTACAAATTTAGTTGCAAAATTAACCCTACCCATCGCCCAACGTGCAAAGTCACAATGTGTCACACAACGTCACAGTTGATCACATAAGGTTTCAATTAGGTCAAAATTACAAATTTAGTTACAAAACCCCGCCCGCCCGCCCGCCCCCAACCCCCCAAAGTTATAGTTGGTCACACAAGGTCACAATTCGATCACACAAAGTCGCAGTTAGGTCACACGAGATCACAGTTAGGTCACACGAGATCACAGTTAGGTTACAATTGGGCACATAATGTTTCAATTACAAATTTAATTGCAAAATCCACCCCCACATGTAAAGTCACAGTTAGTCACACAAAGTCACAGTTGGTCATACAAAATCACAATTCGATCACAATTACAAATTTAATTTCAAAATTCTATCCATCTCACCCCACATGCAAATTCATAGCTGGTTACATAAAGTTATAACTGGTCACACAAGGTCACAATTACAAATTTAGTTGCAAAACCCCAGCCACCCACCCTACCCCACCCTCAAAGTCACGGTTAGTCACACAAGGTCTAGTTCGATCACAAAAAGTAGCAGTTAGTCACACGAAGTCACAGTTCGGTCACATCTCACAATTAATCAATATTTTGGTCATAATTACTTAATAATTTATCACATCCCGTACTCGTCTCAAGACGCACAAAGTCACATTTAATCAATGTTTTGATCACAATTACCTAATAAACTGGTACATTTGTGACTAAAAGGGTTACACAAAGTCTTGGTTGACACAAATCAAACTGTCACATTCAGTACTCGTCACAATTCAAACAAAGTCACAGTTAGTCAATATTTTAGTTACAATACTTAATAATTGGTTACATGTTATTTACTCATTGGTCACAACTTACTTATTTTCTCGGTCACGATTAGTCAATATTTTTTGTTACAATTACCTAATAATTGATCACATTTCGTATCCCCATACCCCATCTCCCACCCCAACCCCACCCACCAACACCACCCTAACCTCACCCCTTACCCCAACCCCAACCCCAATCCCAATCCCAACACCAACACCAACACCAACCCCAACCTCCACCCCACGCACTTTACCCATCCAAATCCCAAAACCAACCTGCCACCGGCCAGATGCCACCGCCGGCGCAACCACCAGTTTCTCGAAGCAACACGGTGCACCGTCACCGTCACCATCACCACATCCACCCCCATCGGACCACCGCCCATTACCCACTGCATTTCAGAGCAGCACCACCACCACCACCACCAGCGCTCAAAATTCTCAACATTTATTCATCAATTTGTGCTCTATTTTACAACAATGGAAGGTGATAAACACACAAAATGCCGTGATTATAAAGAAAATACTTTACCAAAGAGAAGAAACGTATTATCCATTCAAGTCAAATTCAAAACAACTGCGTTTTCATTGACAGCCTCCAGTGACACGCTGCTGCTAGCGGCGATCTCGCCGCTGGAGACCGCAGCTGCAGCGACGACGCTGCTAGAAGCAGCGATTTCCAGTGGCGAGATCCCCTATGCCACTGCAGCAATTGGGATCTCCAAGACCCACTGCCTTCGCCTCCGGTGAGGCTTTCCGCTGGTCACTCTCAACGGTGGCGATCACGCCATAGTCGTCCGGGAAGGAGGACTGGAGAACAAGAGAATGTATAGAGAGAGGAACATTTGAGAGAGCTCTAGTGCGTTCTGAAGAAGGGAGGAAGGCCAATTAATTGTTTTTGCTTTTAATAATTAATTAATTACGTATTAATTAAATGCTAATTACCACCTGAAAATTAGAAAAAAATTGTTCCTAACCAGAATTTTGAATTGCATTTTTGAGAAACAAGTACCCATGTAATTTTCCCTATTTAAACCCCATATTTCCCAACGAACCAAATGATTGTTGAGCACCTAAGAATCTTTCCCTTGATGGGTTCTTCATCTTCTTAATTCTTCCTTTCCCAGGTAATGAAAACCTCTAAGAAATTCATACCTGCAATATGCTTGTGCTGATTGTGTTGACATGAATTTGTTTATGTTTTACTTTATGCTTTGCTTGACCAATAAGACAAGGATTAATGCTCTAATGACTTTGATGTGCAAGTCTTGAATTTATCTTTTTATAAAGTCTTGATTTTTATTATGCTTTTGGGTATAAATGAAGGGAATTAATGATGATAGGAGTTGGACTGGTAGGATTTGCTTTTCTTATCCATTTGGATGTATCGAACTGAAATTTGGATTGCAAACATATCGAGAATTATTCAGTTTAAAGATGAATTGAGATGCGAAGAATTATGTTTTATTACATGGATATTTCATGTTTCTCCCTGCTGACTATTATGGTGTATATGTTACGATTCAGGTTGTCTTGATCAATGTTGTGAAATCCGACCCGGTCAAAAAATCAGGCCGGGTCACATTAAAAAATCGATCGGGTCAAACCCGATCAACGACCCAGGTTGACCTGGGAAATCCGGCCTACCCGGTCGACCCGGACCCGGGTTGATCCGGGTTTTATATTTTTTTGATTTTTTAAATATTATTTTAATATTAATTAATTCCCGGGTCGACCCCGAGTCAACTCCGTGTTGACCCTCCAACCCTTGATCCAGTCTCTCGACCGGGTCGATGTTCGATCCGGGTCTGAAAACATTGATCTTGATCTCTACCACTCTTCCCACTGACACCCTAAAGAGATTATGTGAAAATTCATGAATGCATCCTCGTAAAACGCGTTGAATAGCTTTGTTGAGCCTTTTTTTATATACTCCCATCGTCCCATAAGGATACTCATTTTATCTTCATACAGATTAAGAAAATGTAATTAATATATATTACAATTGTAAATTTATTTATATTTTACCTAATATGCTCTTACATTAAATAATGAGTAATTCATATTTGTTGATACCAATGCATATTAAAAAGATATACACTAGAAAATTAAGAAATTAGTATACTCTCATAAGAAAAGTGACCTATAATTTGGGACAACAAAATGTTGGAATTATATATGCCCATAGAGTATAATTCACGACATTTAAAAGTAAAATCTTAATTGATTGTATTAATATGATGTTGTGTTTGTCCACGGGTCGATTTGATATTACAAATTGAGTGTTTAAGTTGTTAAACACAGAAAGATTCAATTTGTGATTCGATCTAAAATTAACGTTCACGATCAGTAAATAAATATGGACAATTTATTTTGATAAGATCGTCTCGATTTTATTAAAGTATGTCTTTGACTTTGGTAATAAAATTGAGAGTACGTTTGGAACGTATTGGACGGGACCACGTGAAATTAATTTGTGACATTGATCATACAAATTTAATTTCACTTGATTATCGTACGTGGGACCTTAATCCTAATAGGATAATGGACTTCAATTACTAACTTGAAGTTCTTTGAGGTATCAATGGGTGAGATCAAATTGCTGATAAATATCTCGGTACTTTGGGAATTAAAGTGAACTAACGAGGAACATATATTCGTATTATGGAATCCGTCACCTTTTAGGTATGATCATAATCTCACTGGTTCTTCTAGTGGACAGTTGAATCTGAGCTCAGTAATTCGACAGTGACTGTTGAATTCTATGATGTGATGGGATCACATCGAACTGTCAGATAGAAGATGAGAGTTGAGAATTTATGAATATTCAGAGAAGGGCATTTTGGTCATTGTAACTTGCTCCGAATATTCGAGTTGATCGACGGGGGTAACATGTATGAACGATAAGTCAGATGATATAATTATTGATTAATTGTTTCAGTAATTTCAATTTTACTAAGAGTGCAATCTTGTTCTTTTAGTGGAATAGAACGTGATTAATAAATTAATTTTGATTGATCAAGAGTTGATCGGGTCATAATTAATTTATTGGAGCTTAGTTTAATTGGGTCCGATCAGGTTCCCTCGGTGGCTTCACTATAATGGGTTTATACAGGCTTATTACCTTTATTGGGTTGTGCAGAAATGAGTCTGGGTTATGGTACTAGGCCTGGTAGGGTTTTGGAGTGTGAAGAGGTTACAAATAGTCTCCTAAGACTATTTTTATTAACATAATAGGAAAAGTGGCGAGACACACACTAAAGTGTGTAGTGTGTGTTTCCTCTTTACAAAGAAACCCTAATCCTAGTTTAACCTAGATCTTGAGAAAGGTGACCACACACCTGTACAACTGCCATTGGAGAATACCGAGGAAAGCTTGAGGGTTTGAAGCTTTGGTGAAATCAAGAAGCAGCGAAAATAGATTATTGTAAAGCACGCTACAAGGGTAATATCTCTTTCTTTTTGTGTGCACAATATTATTTATTCCAAGTTGAATACAAAGAACAGAAAATCCTGTAACGGGATGATCTATCACAAGAAATCAATTTTTGTGAGTAGAGCAACCCGGGTTCCCAACAATTGGTATCAGAGCGTCAGGTTTTTGATACTGTTTTGTGTATTTAGGAATAAATATTTTTGTCATTGCATGTGTTAGTAAAGGGCGGTGTTAGGTTTTATGTGATTTGATTGTTATTGGATGAATGACGTTTTTATTGAACTAATTTATGGCCTTAGATTTTATTTTGTAAAATCTTGTATTGTATTATCGAGTCATGTAACAAAAGGGGTGGATTACGACTCCATGTTTTCCCTTTTGATTTTTGATTTGCAATAGAATTAGGTTTTGTGTAATTCCCGTTGTAATTGAAAAAAATCAGAGGACCAGATCTGCAATTTCATATATAGGGACCAATTATGCAATTTCGGATTCATGGACTGCAGTTGCAAAATTCGGAGGACCATTGATGCAATTTCAGTATATGGACTAAACTTCATCATCTCCATATAATAAGGACCTGCAGTGCAATATCACAAGAAATTAGGCAGCAGCATCGTGGGTGATGCCGCTGCGATCGACGACGCTGATTGTGCGACTACAGATGAAGAGGGCGACACGGTGTCGCTGTCGCCATATGTGCGACGCGGCAGCGCTCCAAACGTCGTCGATGTGCGGTCGTGGCGGCAGTGGTGGCATCATCGGAGTCTCCGATTCCTCGTGTTCCAAGATCTTCTCTCTGACGAATGGCTAAGAAGGCGAAGGCAGCGGAGCCGCAGCATCGCTGCGTTTTTTTTTTTTTTTGACGTCGCGCCCGTGCGTGGCCCGGTGGGAGCCGCAGCCTCCTTTCTGTCCATTTCCGGCGAGTGCGTGGCGAGGTTGCTGCACGGTGAAGGCGGCAGCAACGGTGGTTCATGAAGCTGCTGTTTGCCCACAGTGGTTGCAGCATTTTCCGGCGATGGCATTCATGAAGATGGCAGCTGCGTTTCTGATGGCATTGTGAAGATGGAAGTTGCGTTTCTTTTGAATTTTGCTAGGTTACTGCCATGAAATTGTCGAGAGGAAAATGGGTCCAATGGATTGGACCAGTATTTGTGTTGGTCCAATGGATTGGGCCAGTATTTGTGTTATCTTCAAGTTGGGCCAGATTCTAGTTTTGGACTAAAATGCTCAATATTCATTTGGGCCAGATTTTGATGAAATTAAATATGGCCCAAAAATTGTAAAATCGATCCATTTTGATTAATTGCATTGTGGGCTAAATTGTTTAGCTGGACCATTGCAATATGGGTTGAATTTTACAATGGGCTAGAATATTTAATTGGATCACTGCATTTGGAATCTGGCATTTGGGCTGAAGATTGTAGCTTTGCAGATTGGACCAGTTTGATAATGGGCTGAGGAATATTATTTGAGGAGTTCAAGTAATGGGCTGGACACTTGCAAATGGGAATTGAAGAATTGGGTCGGCTTGTGGCTCAATAGACTCTTTAATTAATTTGTAATTTTTGTGTCTAGGTTTGGCCATAAATTATGTTCTTATTTATTTTATTATCGCATTTATTTATTGCTTTAATAATTTGTGAATGAATGTCATTAAATAACATGTCATGTAGATCGCATAAACACAGCTCTAGGTACTATACTGTCATGCATTGTTTTATATTTTATTTTCTTTTCTAAATGTTAGATTAGAAAATAAATATATTTATTAATAATTAAATTGATTTTAAGATTTAAAATTGATTGGGTAATTATTAATTAAAATCCAACAGTTCAAAATATTAACTGAGTGAGGGTGAAAAATATTTTGAACCCACGGCCTCCCCTATTAGTCCATTAGTAAAAATTTGTGTATGCCTCGTGCTAATTTATTTAGTCTCCCTATAGGAGGGCTGCACTGTTTTGGTTACTAGATTGGGCCCAATTAGGTGATAATTTTTTAAGTGTGAATTAATCATGATTACCCTATAGGTGACGTAATTAATTTGGTACTTGAAATATTATTAATATAGGGGTTAGACACTTAAATCAATGACATCGTGGGGACTTCCTATAGAATATCCAAACGATGTCAATGATGGCCAAATTTTAACGACTATAAATTAAATATTGCATGAGATGCTAGATATATTTAATTTAGTGGGAGGGTCCCAGCCTAGCCATAAATCACATTTATTTCTCCTATAGAGAAATGTGTTTAAGATTTTGGGGTTTTAGGTTGTCGTCATATTATAATAGTTTTGGGTCTACTTGTGCATAATTTTTCTTCATGCATCATATATGAAAGTATTCATCATTTATGCAACTCGTGTTTAATACATTTATTTTATTTGAATGTCGTATTTCCACAACTAGTTATATGTTTAGACATCACCAACTAATTTGCGAAAACTGTAACATGTCTCGTTATAATTCTTTCCACTTATGACATTTGTTCGTGCTAGAAGATCCTTGTTCAAAATAATTATAAATCTTCCAATGAAAATGGTTTTATTTTGATGAGATGGTTTATTGCATAGTTTTGATTCTCGTGTCAAGTACTTCGCAATAAAAACATCAAAATGGGATACCATATTTATTTTCTCAATGGAAGGGTATTTATGATAATTTGAACATTTTAATTATACAAAATATGCTATTAGGCTATAATATATCTCTACTTATGAACCGATCACGTTTTTGCAAGAGACCATTTGGTAAAACATGATTGGTCACTTTAACGTGGTGGAGGTTCCACTTGCAAACATTGATTCATGTGACATAATGCTTGAGAAATCTTTTAAGATGATCTCTTGCGGTTCAGTGTGGACTATATTCACCAGGATGAACGTGTCCCTGAAAGGTTAAATGTAAGCTATTTGTAATGAAGAGATTATTTTAAAGCAACGGATAGTATGGTAGGCCCTCTAACCTTTTTGCTTTTGAGCAAAGATAGGATTAATGAGGAAGTAGCCTTTCCTGGAAACTCTATAATGGAGTAAGACTATATTCATTGTGTTGTGGTTAGTAATTGAGTCTATCTTGATTATAGATTCTAGAGTAACTAATCACTATTGCAAGTTGTTGCAATATGGTCCCAGGTGACCAAATGACACAATGAGATAGAGTATACAATAAGGATAAGCACGGGTACGGTAATACGGGCACGGGTACGGTAATATGTCAAAAAGGAATTTCTTTTGCAATAGAAGTAGTAATATTCAATGCTTACCTGTTCGGCGGCTAGGTAAAATATATGGTTAAAAAGTGATTTCGAAAAATATATGTGATTAAAAAATAATTTGAGAAAAATTGTGTTGCTTATAAATTGATTTATGTTATAAATAATGTATATATATGTGAATGACATTACCATTATATCCCTGTAAACTTTACATATTACGATTGTGTCATTATCCACTCCTATAAATAGGAGCCATATTTCATTTGTAAGAACACACCTAATGAGAAGTTCTCTCACATTCTCTCCTTTTCTATCTCTCTTTTATTTGTTAGATTTTGATAGTTTTACAACACGTTATCAGCACGAGTCTCTAGCCAATTGAGTAATATAACGGGAGTATGCTCTACAATTGCATCTAAATGATGAACTCATGTATCAGAAACCTGATTATTATCAATCAATATTTTCCTTTCCCAAATCAAACACTTTTGGCTTTAGAAAACAACCCACATATTGTAGATCTGAAAACATCAAGAAAGATGGAAACTTTGTATGATTCAAAATGTTCCATACGAGGAAAGAAACGTAGTCACGATGTTGTGTAAAAAGAAAAGTTGGAAAAAATTGGGAAATTCGAAACTTTCAAAGCCGATCTACGAAAAACGGTATATCCAAACGATGATCGGAGACCAGATTTGGAATCACGGCGGCGAGAGGAATCTCCGTCACCAGCGCGTGTCTACGGCGGCGACAGACGGTGGCGGCGCTTAAGGCGCGTGATGCCCAGGCGCATACGTCGATTTGACTCGTGAGGGCGCGTGGGCCATGTTCCGGCGACGGTGTCAAAAGGCAGTTTGTTCATATAGATGTTTATGATTTTTCTATGGTCTTACTTTTCCGTTTGGTGCAGTTTTGGACATTTTCCGGTGGTCGAACGTGGCGACTTCGTAAAAACTATTTTTGAAGCAATTCCGGCGAGATTTTGAACTTCGGACCAAAAGTAAGTTTGTTCTAAATTAAATTTCAAACCTATTGACTGTTTCGATTTACTCATATGACCAATATATTAAAATATGGACGATTTTGCTCTTGATGATACGTTAACTTATATTTATCGTGATTTAACGAATTTGATTAATCGTGATTACTGATCTGATGATAAATGATAATAGAATATATATTCTAAAACATTTAACACTACTGTGTGATAAATTAAAAGATTTAGAACAAGGTAAAAGTAACATAATAGTTGCCATATCGTGATGTATTGAGTATAACTCATTATCGTAACGAACTGAACTATTATGAATACCTTGATTGGATTTGGAGATATGACTTGCTCATTTATGAAATGTAATTATTTCGTTATGTTGTTACCACCTATATGATTAGTTTTATCAGCTTTAAATATACATATCACGTTACCACCTATATGGTTGGTTCTACTGATTTTAAATATCTCTACTCATATAAATTTGATAATATTGTTGTTATTTGATATTTCAACAAATGGTACCAGAGGTTACCATTACTAAAAGATTGTTGGATCTTAATGAAAATATTTTATCATTTGGTACCAGAAGTTACCAATATCTGTATTTGAAAGGTTGGATGAAAATAAATTATTCAACAAAGAAATGTTGATGTATAATAAGATAATATCACATGATAGCACGTACTATGGCTAATGTGAAAATAATCTCATCAGTATTATGAGATAAATATTATATGATTGTGATAAGCAGTTTTAATCAAAGTTCTTGCACAAGTACTTATATACTCCAGAAAAAGTACATATTTACTCCAGAAGAAGTAAAGATTATCATCTAAACATACTGAAATGATATTATTATTGCTCCTGAAGAAGCATAAACGAGTCATACATGTAAAATACAAAAGTTCTTGCACAAGTACTTATATGATTGTGATAAGCAGTTTTGATCAAAGTTCTTGCACAAGTACTTATATACTCCAGAAAAAGTACATATTTACTCCAGAAGAAGTAAAGATTATCATCTAAACATACTGAAATGATATTATTATTGCTCCTGAAGAAGCATAAACGAGTCATACATGTAAAATACAAAAGGGGAAACATTTATGATCCTCAAAAGTAGAGGTGTGTATCAAGAGTAATAATACCCCGTACTCTACCACCCCAAATCTTTTTTTGTGTGTCTCAAGAGTAAGAATACTCCGTACTCCACCACTCCTAATCCTTTTGAGGTTCACAAGATTAAGTTCAAATACTCATCAACATTAGAGGTGTGTCTCAAAAGTAAGAATACCCCATACTCTACCACCCCAATATTTTGAGATTCACAAGGATAAATTTACATTAATCGAACTCTATTTTCGCTTGGTACCCCTTCCTTGCGACCAATCTATCTCAACTCCTGCTGGATCTTGTATTGGAACATATGATTGTAACTTTTCTAGCAGTTCATCGATAGTGGGATCAAAAATAAGGATCCTCCTAGAAAATGGAGAGATGAATCCCTGTTCCACAACATAATCCAGAAATGTTAGTAAACCATCAAAGAAGTTGTTAACATTCAAAAGCCCAATAGGCTTAGTATGAAGACTCAGCCGAGCCCATGAGGTAATATTAAAGATTTCCTCTAAAGTACCAAAACCTTCAGGCATGGCAATGAAGGCTTCAGAACCATATAACATGCAAGTTATGCGTTCATGGATAGATAACGTCTGTACTTCATGCCCTCGTGTTTTTCCTGTAACATCAGCTAAAGGAACGGGTATAACACATATCACTCTTGCTTTTTCTGCTTGAGCGGATTGTGAAACACAACCCATCAATCCACTACTGCCCCCTCCATATACTAGATTGAGAACTCTCTCTCTCAACTTCTTCCTTAGAAGCACTGATGCTTCTAGATACTCAAAGTCTCTCCCGATTTTTGATCCACAAAATACACAGATAGTTTTGATCTGTCGAAATTTTGATCTCTCCAACTTTTAAGAATAAAAGGAACGAAAACTTACAAGAAATTGTTATTTTGGGATGCTTTAAACTGCGAAATTATCTGACGTTTTAAACTTGAAAATATTCACTATTTAATGCTCTTCTTTTGAAAAAGTTGCTATTTACTTTTGACTAAATGACACCACTTTTGATCTAGTCTCTGATTTTGCTCCATAATGGATACTCTTTCGGTGATCTCTCAGTAACAATCTGTTAATACGTGAAAAATACAAAATACTTTGTTAAAATATATACACTATACTGATTTACCTTGTATAAATGTTGAGTATCCAAAATATCGTTGTTTATAACATCATGGCAAACAGGATCTTTTGCTATTATATTTTTGAGACTATAACGGTCTTTATCCCTGATGAATTTAGCTCATAAAGATAGTAGCTCACGATGCACATACCCACAAGGGTGCATCTCAAGAGTCAATCAGATATCATCCAATGACTCCTTGCTCAGTCCACCCTTAATGAAATCTATTTTATCATCTCGATTTCTGGATGAATATCGTATTGATTTACAACGGGTATTACATGTCCATCGAGTACATTTGTAACAACTATTTAATCTTTTTGCTCTTCGCTTCTTTGCAAAAGTACTCTTACCTAAGCCAGGCATGTGCTTAGAAAATGAATCTGGTAATTCACCAGCTAGTCAAACTTTTTCTTCGATCACGCGAACATCTTCTGGGATACCTTGATCCATCATCAGCCTCAATCCTTCGAGTCGAACTCAGTAAATCTTTTTCAAAACATTAATTGGAAGATTTGAGTAGTATTTGCGAATATTTGATAATATAACATCCATTTTGATGGATCTGATCTTCTCTCAAAATGATCTATTTAAATGCATTATTTAACGCGGAAAAGAGCGTTGGCTCTGTGTATCATTGATTCCACCAAGAAAAAGGGAAAAAGATTTGTAATCAAAAGAATGAGACAAGGATCATTTTATTGAGATTTCAGTCTAATCATCTTTTTAGATATAATAAATCAAGGTATACTGATTTATATATTCAAACAAGTAAATATTGTATTGAACCAGAAGTTTATACGTACAAGTGAAATATGTATATAATGAACCAGAAGTTCATAAGTAAAATATACATTATATTGAACCAGAAGTTCATCAATATTGTATTGAATCAAATATTCATACATAGAAATGAAATAAAACTGTATTGAACCAAAAGTTTTATAATAAACGGTTAGATTATCAAAAGTTTCAAATTATTTTCTATGAGAATAACTTATTCAGAAATTGTTTATCATACAACAATATTCTATGTCAAACAGGGATTAACTCAAGAAGCTTTATGATTTGTAAAAGTGCGATATGTATACAATCCACCAAAGCGCACTTAGATATATGATTGAGATTATATCCCTAAAAGGATGATATGTGTTATGGCATTTTAGCCGATTGATATAATATAATATTTGTGAACATTATGAGGAAAACAGCCTGAAGCGTAATTATGCCTGAATCATAATGACTATCGATTCCAAAAATAAATATCTCTTGAATGATTGAGATAATCCCTTTGAGGCTAAATACTCATGGTGAGTAAAATGGACATAATTAAATGTAAAAGACTCAGGTACCTGATGATAGAACATATAAAGAGATTTCTTTATGTTATATTGAGATGAAATGGAATCGATAAATAAGTCGACTGCATACATAAACAACCCTCTTATAAAAATGAGGTTGATGAAATTATAATACTTTAGCCAAGTATAAAACCCCAATGTAGGGATTATTGTTCAAGGACCTGAAGTCCAAATGCTTAAATGTGTAGAGCCAGTAATTATATGTACAAATGAAAAATATTACACAGTCGTAAAAGACGACTCGTTGCGCGCGAAATTTTTCATAGAACTGGCATGACATATGGTGGATAGACTATAGTCTAAATCACTAGCTTGAGCTCTTTGATATACCAATGAGTGAGATCAAAATGTATGATTCACATCTCGGTACTTTGAGAGTAGTCTTCGATGTACCAGTTGATCGCGGTACGTTGGGATTTCAAGTAAAATGATTGTAGATTATATGTTAAAATTGATATATATTTCAATGATTGATTATACTTATACAAATCAGAAATTGTGGTTTATGAGATGTAATAACCTACATGTATAATCACTGAAAGATTCAATATACCCAGATTAGTATCACTATAGAATGATACAAATGACTCCATGATATAATATGTTGAAAGTGAAATTGGAGTGTTCTATTTATGATATCTGGGAAATTGATTATTTACTATAAGTAAATTTGAAAATGAATATTTTATTATTCACCAGAAGTGAATATGAAAATGAATATGTTTAATTATTCACCAGAAGTGATTTCTATATTTGATTATTCACCCGAAGTGAATTCTAAATTTGATTATTCACCAGGAGTGAATTCTAAATTTGATTATTCACCTGAAGTGAATTCTAGATTTGATTATTCAACAGAAGTGAAAGATGCAATCGATAAATTAGTACAACATTGCTTAATATAGCATGTTATGACATCATAAATGAGCTATGAACGATTTATATAAAGTTCATCATAAATGATATGTTTGATGAAAAGATTCGAGATTGCATCAATATACTTGTGATATTCCATGAAAGGAATAAATACGCGTTGCACTCTTTTTCCCTTAGCTGAGGTTTTGTCCCACAGGATTTTCCTAGCAAGGTTTTTAATGAGGCAACAGTTGAGGCGTATTAATGAGAATTTATGAGAATAATGTATTCTTTTTCCCTTCGCTAAGGTTTTGTCTCATGGGGTTTTCCTAGCATTGTTATACTGGAATGATATCAACAAATGAAGAAAATCATAGACATCTTATGAAGAATGCTATACAAGGAGATTTTTATATACATATTTCAGACGAAAGATGACATCAAAGTTCGAGAAGTTCATGAATCCACAATTGCACATTCCAGGGGGAGAATCATGCTGTACTCTTTTTCCTTCATCCAGGTTTTATCCTACTAGGTTTTCCTGACAAGGTTTTAACGAGGCAGCGATTGTACTCTTTTTATTTGGTTCATATTTTATCCCACTGGGTTTTACTGACAATGTTTTAACGAGGCAGCACTTCAAAACTTCAAAATTCAATACATGATTTGTTCTACTCGAACATTAGACTCAATGATTAACAATGACCAACATTAGGGGGAGCAACTTTACTCTTTTTCCTTCGCTCAAGTTTTATCCCATTGGATTTTCTTAACAAGGTTTTAACGAGGCAGACAATTGCATAATATGTCATTCAAGGGGGAATGTTATAAATAATGTGTATATATGTGAATGACATTACCATTATATCCTTGTAAACTTTACATATTACGATTGTACCATTGTCTACTCCTATAAATAGGAGCCATATTTCATTTGTAAGAACATACCTAATGAGAAGTTCTCTCACATTCTCTCCTTTTCTATCTCTCTTTTATTTGTTAGATTTTGATAGGTTTACAACAATTTAAATGGTTTTTTTTTTTTTTTTTTTGTAATTTATAGATAAATGTGTGGTTGGAAATTGAAGAAAAAAATATATATGGTTAAAAAGTGACTTGAGAACTTGTATAATTTATAAATTGGTTTATAAACCAATTTTTCTACAGTTCCGAACACAGGCTAAATCATTTGAAGAACACTTGTATATTTCTCATTCCCATTTAGAGCTCTATAGATGATTGGGTCACTTTATGATCTTTCAAAAAAAAAAAAAAAAGGTGTAACCCACACCTTGAGAGCCCGAACCGACCTTGCCCTGGGTAATTGGTTCGAGAGGTAAATCGCAGGTTGTGCCTCTCAGAGCCAGGATGGAGGGCATTGGTAACTTCTACGAATGGTGATGACTCCTACTTACCACAAGGCACAAATCCAATATTTCAGGATTCAAACCTTGCACCCAACTGCGCTGAGCAAGTTTCCTTCTCTCTCATTTACCACTGGGAGATATGCCCTGGGGGCCACTTTTTGATCTTTCAACATGTTACACAGAGTTGGGCATAGGTTCGTCTCTATTTGGAATTTTTTTAATATATAAATAAAGAATGTGATGTATTTAGGTAAATATGTGGTTGAAAAATGATTTGAAAAAATGTATGTAATTAGAAGTGATTTTTGAAATCATATTAGTTACCAAACAGAGGCTAAGACCCTGTTCTCTTTGCAGTTTTGAGGTTATTTTCTGTTTTTATTTTTGAAAACACTAAAAACACATTCTCCTTATCATTTTCGAAAACGCATTTTGGAAAAAAAAAAAAAAAAAAAATTGTACACAAAACGCCCAAAACCTCGTTTTGGGCCTTTTATGTGTATTTCAACAAAAAATGTCGCGTTTTGAGAATTTTTTTTTTTTAAAAGATTATCCTAACTTGGAACTAAGCTTAATATAAAGTTTTTTATTTTTATTTTTAGAACTATCCTATCTTGAAACTAAGCTTAAATAAAGATTTTTTTTTTGAAGAATTATCTTAACTTGAAACTAAACTTAAACAAAGTTTTATTGAATTCAATATTAACATTACAAAAAAATAATAATAATAATAAGTGAGAGTTTTTGTTATTATATTTCAAAAAATATCTTGATAAATGGACTCTAGTGATTTTGAAAGAACTTACATTTCTTGGATTTTAATAGAACTAGAGCTTCCTCAAATCCCAAACCTGACCAAGTTGTGTTAATATACTCTTAATGCTCACATTAGTGTGTTACATGTAACCATATTTTCAGTGTATTGTGAAAAAAATTTGAGTTTGGGCCAGTAGTATTCTACAAGCAAATTAATTAAAAATAGTTTAAATAGTATTCGGCAAAATTTCAAACAGAACGTGTTTTTCAGCTTTTCATTTTCAAAAACAGTTTTCAGAAATGACAAACCAAACGTGTTTTCAGTAAATTTGAAAACAAAAATAAAAACAGAAAATACAAAATATTTTCGAAAATGAAAATACAAAATAAAATACAAACAGAACTCCACCTAAACTTTTGCAATCTTCAAAATTGAAGATATGGGAACAGTGAAATTTCATTTTGTGTAGAGTAATTCTTATGAGGTATTTTTAATTGACATTTTTGAGTGACATTGTGACATGACACACATACATTAGGTAGTGAAAAAGTAAGTAGTGGAATAGCTATTTACTCCATCGAATGTATGATCACTATGTCAAAGATGTCAATTAAAAATGTCTCCCTCGAATTATATTTTTTTTAAAGATATTATGTGGTTTTGTACAAAAAGAAACTGATTAGTGGAAATAAAACAAAATAAGTATTAGTGTTCAGCCACCAAGAGATAATTTATAGTAAATGGAATATTTTTATTTTTGAGGCAAAAACTTGTGGTTGTACAGTGATTTTGAAAAATATTTAATTCAAAAGTGATTTAAGAAATTGTATTGTTTATAAATTGATTTATAAATAGTTTAAAATCCGTTTGATAAAATGTATATAAAATGTTTATAAAAAACACATTTTACCTCAAAGACAAGGAAAATAAATAATTACTGAGCCTCTGTCTTTAACTCATTCCTTATAATTTATAAATCAATTTATAAATAGTACAATTTTCTAAACCACATATATGTTATCTCTCCACTTTTTAACCACACATTTTATCTCAAAAACAATAAGAAACCAAATTTTAAATGTGAAATATATTACCGAATGTTGATTTATAAAAATTATGCCAAGGCCCAGTTCGGTTTCATCGATATATTGGGTTTGATCCATATTAAAAGGTCTTTAACAAGACGAGCTTGACCCACATTAGATCTTCCACTTAAGCTCTAGGCCTATATGGCAATATTGTACTCTAACCTTCGTGCTAAGTGCGAACTCTTCTAGCAGAATATTCACAAGGTTGGAAAAATACCGACCTTGGTACGAATAGAGGATAAGGAAGGCCCTGCTCAAGGTAATGAATACCGACCTCAATGCAAGTAGTCTACCTACAACCACGTGATTCAGAAGATTATGTACTAATGCCCACCAAGGCATGGTTAATACTTATTCATTAAGTTATAATCATTATTTATATAGATTAATGAGAAAATATATATATTTAGTAACAATATACCCTAAAAATCACCTATAAATAGAAGGGTTTATCACATTGTAATGCATGCAAAATCTTGGAAGGAAAGCGATGTTACTATATTCTCATAAACACAAGCATTTTCTCTCATTTTCTTGTCACTTTATAGTCTCCTGATTAAACAAGTTTACCAACCTAAGTTGACTAGAAAATTGCCTCGTGTCAATCATAGTTTTTTGACGTCAACAGTTTGACACTAGAAGGAGGGCCTTCCCCTAAGAAGCGAGGTTCTTCATTATCCAGCAAATATCACAAATAACATATTCTTAAAAACATCCAAAAAAGCCTTGTTCCCAACGATTTGCTCACAAAAAATACCCCAAAAATGTGTCAAAATTTTAGTAATGTCAAAACTAGAAGCCATGAATAGAAATTCCTCCACAATTTGGGAAGAATCAAGGAGAAAGTTCAAAATAATTGAAAGACACTCGTGTTGATGTAATTATGGATAGATTGGATCATTTTGCCAATGTGTTAGCTCGTCCAGAACAAAACCAAAAACTCCCTCTTCCTGGAAGAATTGAAGGAGATTTCAAGAGCTTTAAGCTTTGAAGGAGATTCCTCCAAAGAAACGCAAGGAAAATGAAAATTTCAGCAAAAAGCCCCTAGACCAATAAAAAGGGGGAAGTATATTTGATCCCTTAGGTGAACAAATTCAACAACCTCCAAAAACTACTTTCACCAGAACAAAGCCTTTTCCAGACAAAGAAAAAACATCTCTCCAAAATATGGATGAGATAGAGGCACAGAAACGACAAGTTTTGGAGTTGGAATACAAAAACAAAGATTCCATATAAGGAGTCAATAAAGGTTCATCCTATTTTTTCTAAAGAAGTTTTAGCTGAAACACTACCGGATAAGTTCAAATGCCCGTGCTTATAGGCTACGAAGGAAACACTGACCCTGTAGGACATGTGTACAAATATATTTCTTGGATGAAGCTTTAAGGGGTGAGCGATGCTATTTTATGCAAAGCTTTCCTTTTGACTTTTTGGGACTGAGCTTAAAGATGGTTTAGAAAACCCCCTTAAGGATTTGTCAAAAAATGCGATAGTCTTGCCAAGACCTTCCTCAGTCAGTTCGTGGGGGCCAGGATGAGGACGGCACCAAAATAACGCCTTGTGTCCATTAAATAAGGTTCAACTAAATCATTAAAAAGCTACCTTGATAGATTTAATAAACAGAAGGTGGAAATGGAGAAAGTATCTAATGGCTGCTTTATCCGAACTCTGGCTAAAAACACGTTTCTGGTGGCTCGTGCATGAATATGGCCCAACATCCTATAATGACTACCTAAGCTAAGCTAAAAAATGCATCAGCACTGAGGACGCAACGTATGACAGAGGTGTGGAAATCAAATTACTAAAGGAGTAGGATAAGCCCCAACGGAAGGACAAAACCCCAGAATAAAAAAAGGAAAGGAATAATAAACCTAGGCCTTATCCAGGAAGGTTCAAGGATTACACCTTGCTAAATACCTTTTTAGTAAATGTGTTTTTCCAAAAAAAGGATAAAGACATCCTAAGGAAACCTCTGCCCCTAAAAGTTAGCTCTTCAAACCTCAACCGACAAAAATATTGCTGATTTCACCGATCTGTGTGGCACGAAACTAATGATTGCAGACAGTTGAAGGAAGAAACTGAAAATATCATCAAACAAGGTTACCTCTAGCAGTTCATATCCAATCCTGTGGAGCAGGAGAGCGAATAAACTCGCCTCCCCAACCTCAAGGAAGCAAGGTAGTGGAATCAGTGTGGAGATAAAAATGATGGTTGGAGGAACCCAAGATTTGATAGGTTCAAAAGGATTGCACGAGAAGCTTACACATATTCAAAAAGTGACGAAAGAGTGTGGAGTTCAATGGCCACTAAGTGGTCGGAGAGCATCACTTTTGGGAATCAGGTGTGAACTATGTCCTTCAACCTCACAGTGATGCGCTTATAATAACCATGCCGATAGCCAAAATACATATCCACCGAACTTTGGTGGACAATGGGAGTTTGGTGAACATACTATATCTCAGAACATATGACCAAATGGGGCTAAGTAGGAGTAAGAGTCTGTTGCAACCTTACTATAAACCGTTGCAGGGCTTCTCAGGAGATTTAATGTGCGCACACGGGCGGGTTGCATTAATGGTGGAGCTTGGAGACCTACCCTACCAAAGGAGGACCATAGCATATTTCATTGTAGTAGACCTACTAACTACAATGGAATCCTAGGGAGACCAATACTTCACGAACTCAAACACGCAGTCTCAACTTATCATACATGATGAAATTCCCCACTTCAAATGGTGAAGAGCAAGTGCGTGGAGATCAAGCTATGGCTAGAAATTGTAATATCGTTTATCCTAAGACAAGGATTGATACGATCTCTGACCAAGAAATTGATCCCAAAATTGAGAACCACTTTAGAAAGGCGGAACAAGTCGAAGAACTTGAGACTCTGATCCCATGCCCAGAGAAACCAGAAAAGAAATTGTTCATAGGGAGAGAACTCAGAGAACCTGTAAAACCAGACCTGAAGAATTTCTTGTGAAACAATTTGGATGTGTATGCTTGGAGCCATTCTGAGATGAAGGGTATAGATCCAATGGTGGCATGTCATTAGCTCAACATAAATCTCAAAGTCCCTCCTAAACAGTAAAAAAAGAGGCCTTTAAACCCAGAATGCAAAGACGTTGTAGCAAAGGAGGTGGATAAACTTCTGAATAATAGATTCATCAGAGAAATCTCATTACCCAAAGTGGGTGACGAACCCTGTACTTTTAAGAAAAGTAACAACAGTTGGAGAGTGTGCATTGATTTCACTGACCTCAACAAAGCTTTCCCAAAGATAGTTTTTCACTGCCAAGGATAGATCAAATGATAGATGCAACTACAGGACACGAGCTCTTGAGCTTCATGGACGCATATTCCAGATATAATTAAATTCCAATGAGTCCGGACGATGAAGAAAACACTTCTTTCATCATTGACAAAGGGCTGTACTACTACAAAGTGATGTCGTTTGGTCTTAAAAATGTTGGAGCCATAAAAGTGCCCAAAGGTTGGTACACTTATTGTTAGCCGACTAATAAGTGCATTTTATACACTTATTTATATGTCTAAATTAGAATAATTATTGTCATTCTTGAATAATTGTTTTATATTTGTTTGCAGTGTAGGAATTTTTCCAAAGTTATAAGAATGAAGCAATAAAGGGAAATAAGGCACATTTGGAAGCCAAGTGGAGCCAAAAAGAGGAAATTGGGTGTTGAAGTTGTCAACCGGGATTTCCAATGAAAGCAAAGCCAAAGAAATCAGAGTTCGAGGGCTTAATTGAAGATGGATTGAAGTTTGAAAGAAGATTTGAAGAGATCTGGAAGTTCAGGGACTAAAATGTCACAATCCCAGATGAAGGACTCTTGTGCAAATAAAACCCAGGGAATGCACCCGAAAGATGAAATTGCACTGAAGAACTTGTACTGCTCTGCCACAGACCCGAGACTTGGTGGTCGCGCGACATTTTTGAAATTAACAGAGCTATTTTTTGTTCTATTGTACGGCCACCAAGAATAAGCCTGCACAGCCACGCAGCTTTCAGGCCCACCGGGAGAAAAGCCCATTCGCGCTTTTCAAGTTGTGCTTACCTAGGTTTTCGGGAAAATATATATAAGAAACACTTCATGCATGCGGGAAGGACCTGGGTGAACATACTCCAGAGGCATAATTCATAATCAAAGCTTGGAGATCTTGGAGGCTCAATTGGAGGCAAAGGCAAGAAGATTTTGAGATCAACTTGTAGAAGACACTTCTTGGTGCAAGAGTTCTTTTACTTTTCTCTTCAAATTACTCATGATGTTTATTTTAGATTATTATTGCCATCTTGTTATTTTCATCATGAATAACTAAACTATTTGTTTGGATTAGACGATGTGGCGTACTTTTATGTCTTTGATTGCATTACTCAAGTTTTATGGTTTGATTGCATATGTATGGTTTTATTTTATGTTCAATGTGTGAATTAACTGGCCACTAATTCATTGATTAAATGGATCATTTTCATAATCCGAGAGTTGAGCTAATGATCTAGATCTAAGAATAAATCTCAGTAATTGAACGAGCGATGGAGATATACGTTTGTTTTTATTGCAGTTTTTGTGTGCCATGCTCCTAATCATTACAACCAGCTATTTGTTAACACGATTGACTAATTAGGTAGATTTGATATAAATAAAAGAGAAAAATTCCATGTGCATAAGTGAGCTCGACTGATCACATTAGTAGATTAAAACTTGAGTGGTGGGATTAAAGGTATCGACTACGTGAAATCGCGAAATCCCAACGTTTCATCAACTGATCTGTAAAACACATTTACAGCTTTGTTTATTATTTCTAGTTTAATTATTCAAATCATCACAATCACAACTATTTTTCTTTCAAATAAAGTGAAAATTCAAACACCTTTAGTACTTAATCCAAATCCTTGTGGGATGATAATTCGGACTCTTTAGAATCTACTTTATTACTTGGATGCAACATCTTACACTTGTGATTAGCACACAATAAGTTTTTGGCGTAGTTTCCAGAAATTTGTGATTAATATCAATTTCTTTTAATTTTTACTTGAGTTTGAATTTTATTTTTAGTAATTTTTATTTTATGCTAAGAAGATCTAAGAGTTGCGATTTTCTTCCTTTTGATTCAGAAATCAAGTGTACTTTGAGACAAAGGCGTAGACAATAGTTGGAAGCAGCTCAACAACTAAATCTGAGAATGGCAGCAGACGGGGTTCCAAATAATCCCTTGATTTCGAATGATCCTTTGATTCATCAAGCCAATGAGACAATTGAGCAACAACCTCAAGTTCGAGGAGGACGACTATTGAGGGAGTACATGATCCCGTCTATGGTAAATATAATGACATGTGTCGTACCACCAACAATTCCAGCAAACAACTATGAGATCAAAAATTTATTGTTCTCGTTGATCCAATAATCAAAAATCTTCCATGGACTACCTACTGAAGATCCGCATGCGCATCTACGAGCTTTCCAAAAATTTGTGACATGCGGTGCATGAATGGGGTTCCGGCAGAAGCAGTCAAAATGAAGTTATTTTCATTCTCTCTTGTAGACAATGCTAAAGCTTGGTACTACTCTTTTCCAGCTAATTCAATCCCATCTTGGATCATATTGAGTCAAAAATTTGTGGATAAGTTCTTTCCACCGGGCAGAATGTTGAAGCTGAGAAAAGAAATATTTGCCTTTAGTCAACAACAAGGGGAATCAATATTTGAAGCATGGGTAAGGTTCAATGAGTTGCTCAAGAAATGCCCTGCGCATGGGATATCTGATTGGATACTTGTTCAATAGTTTTACAATAGGTTGACTTATGAGAACAAGAGGCATGCAAGCCGCAGGTGGATAATTGATGGACTTAACTTATGAAGAATCATTAGCTATCTTCGAAAAAATGGCAGCAAATAGTTACCAGTGGTACTCAGATCAAGCTATGCAAAAGACTAGGGGGAGTTCTTAAGGTGGATGGAATTACTAAGCTGAATGCAAAAGTTGACGCGTTGATAAAGAGATTGGATAGTATGGGAAAGCAACTAGTGCATGACATTCGGGCAGCATCCCACTCTGGCCTATCTCTAAGAATGACCCTCATCCCCTTAGTAAAAACCAACCTACACTCCCCAGTCTCACGCAAGGCCACAGTAACCTCTTCTCCAGAAGAAGTTACCACTGTTAGCGGAGCAGCCCTTATGGCTTCCTTGGGGAGTTCGCTAATTCCTAAACTAGTTCTTACTGATTCACTCATGACTAATCAAATTCAAAAGTATAATACCAAAACTTTATCGGGAGGAAAAAGAAGAAACCGTAAAAAGCTTCTAGAATTTTTCAGACTAGATTCAAGAACTCTAAAAGAGAAAAGAAATAGTAGAGGAGCTCGTAGGTTCAGTACCGTATAATAAAAAACCCTGAAGGTAGTGGTCACCGAAAAAAATGAAGTTGCATTTTTCAGCACATTTGGACTGGTTTGTCTTCACAGTATGTGCCACGTTATGCAATTATCTACCATAACAATCTGAAATAAAACTATATGTTTTGCAACACAATTTTGTTTGTAAGCCTCTTTTCCCAGTCATTATTTAAAGTCTCATTTTTATTAAACTCATTTATAATTATACATTTTATTAATAAAATAATTTATACAAATTCAAAAAAAAAATTATACTTTTTAATCACACATTCTTGAAAAATTATTATTACAAACTACATTATTTTGAAATAATGTATCGCAAAGAGGGCTAATAAAGCCTTTGTTTTGGGGAAACAAAAAATTATAAATAAAAGTGTAATGTATTCGAGATAAATATGTGATTGAAAAAAGATTTGAGAAAATAAATATAATTAAAAAGTGACTTAGAAAAATTAGTTATTTATAAACAGATTACCAAACAAGGGTGTTAGCCTCTGTTTGGTAAAAGTTTTTGTTTATAGACAAAAATGTGATTTTTTTTACGGAAAAATTGTGGTTGAAAAATAACTTGAAAAAATGTGTATGATTAAGAAAGTTATTTGAGGAACTGTATTGTTTATAAACAAATTTTTATAATTATCCGTGTTGATAATTGGCCCAGTTCAACCCCAGTCCAGTTAACAGAATTCGTAATTAATAGGCCCAACTTGGACAAATCTGCAGACTCAAACCAGAGTCCAAACCCGAGCCCTAGTCACATAACCAAAATGCGTTTTTCTTGTTATAATAGAATTCAGTTCTGGTCGTTGATCTAATCACCTGGAGCGTATCTAGCCGTTGGATTTTTGCACCTATTTGTATTCCTCAAGAGTCTAGATGAGTGAGACCGAATTTTCAGAAGCATTATTGATTCAGATTTTTTCTCTCTCTCCTTCGTCTCCTTTGAAGGCGATTCTTTGATTTTCTTCTCTCAAATGTTCTGGTTCTGGAAGAATGCTTTGCAATCTTTCTTCCCTTTGTAATACTTTATGTTCTGTATGAGAGAATCCTTTGTGGGTTGTATATTTGTTGTTTTGAGAAAGATTTTCATACGCAGTTTGTTTACGAATTCAGTTTATATTACTTCGTGTAATCTTTATGATTTTGTAAAACTTTACAGCAATTTCTGTAAAACACTTTATGGATTAAATAAACTTTGTATTTTTTGTTCGATCTCTAGGTTCAAATTCTTTACAGTGGTATTAGAGCCTTAGGGTTTTCTGATACTCAAAGAAAAATTTTGGGTTTTTTGGGGATCTTTAAATTTTTCTCTCAAAAATCGTAAAATCTTTTGTTAAAAACCCAGATCTGAAAACTCAGGGTTGATTCTTCGTGATGCCTTTGAGTTTTCTTAAGATTTGTAAATTTGGTTTACGAATATGTTGATTTTCTGGTACTTCACACTTGGATCTGAAAGATCTACAACCAGATCTACTTTTGCTGGAAAAATTCTTGAAAGGAACTGTAGCGCTAATAATTCTTTCGCATCAATCAGGTGAAATCTTTCAATTTCTAGGGTTCTTGAACTCTTCTCTTTAATTTTTCTGTTTTTCCTCTATTGAAGCTCTTTTTGGACCCATTTACTTTCCTTTGTCCAGGATTCCTTTAGCGAATCCGGGAATCTAAGGGAGTTTAGGGCCGACCTAAGTAGGGTTGAGGAAAAGAAAGATATTCTTTCTTTTACTCGTTTTTATTTTTACTTGCTCTCTGTGCTTCTGTACACTTTGTGAATTACGGTTGGTATTTCTGCTTTGTGCAGTTATTACTTTGTGTAACTTGATCTTTGTGATCTTTGTGATCTTTAGTCTTTCATTTTACTGCAATATTTTGACTGTATTATTTGTCATTTGTTGGTCTCTGTAATTCTTTTCTCCCAAATTCTTTTCAAAATGGCTACTGCAAAAGTTGAAGTTGAAATTTGGAATAGGAAATGAGATTTTAGTTTATGGCGTCAGAAGATTAAAACTCTTTTACTCTAAATAAAATGTGCTAAGGCTATTGATGAAACCTGGCATGAGAACTTAACTGAATTAGATGAATTAGCCTGGAGTACTTTGTTTCTTCACCTTTCTGATTATGTGATTAGAAAAGTAGGAGATATTAAAACTGCTGCTGACCTATGGGATAAATTAAAAGAATTTTTTTCACTGTTTCTCTACCAAACAAATATTTTTTGTGGAAACAATATTTCAACTTCAAATTCGATCCTTCTTCAGATGCAGAAGAAAACATGGATAGGTTTAATAGACTAACACAAGATCTTATAAATGCTGGTGAAAAACTTTCTGAAGATCAAAAAGTTGTCTGTCTATTAAATGGTATGGAGGAAAAGTACAAAGATCTTAGAAATACTTTAGAATATGTGGTCAGAAATTAAATGTTGAATAATTCATACATCCCTTAAGAATAAAGAAATGGAATCTAAATTAGAACATAAGGAGGCATATAATCTAGAGTCCATAGCACCAAAAGGTAAAAAATTATTCAGAAGTAATAATAAAACTTGGAACTATAATAAGAATAATCCCAGGCAGACCAGAGACAACGAAAATAAGAAATATATACCTAACAAATCTAGAGATAAGAGATTTGATACTAATAGGTTTGATAATAAGAAGTTTGAGTATAACAGGTTTGAGGATAAAAGATATGTTGGTAAGAGGTTTGATAAGAAGTATGATGATAATAGAATACCTAGGAAATGCAATTACTGTGGAAAAATGGGTCATGTAGTTAATGAATGTTTTTAGAAAATAAGGGATAGCAAGAATAATCAACAAGGAACTGTGGATATACAGAATAATAGTAGAGTTGTCTATGTGATCACTACTTCTAAAATGAAAGATGAATGGATTTTTTTATTCTGGCTGTACTTTTCATATGTGCCTTTACAGGGATTTGTTTGATAATTTCTCTTTGCATGCTACTAGTTCTGTGAAACTTGACAATGATGTATCCTGTGACATTAAGAGGGTTGGGAAAGTGGTATTAAAACTTAGTGATAATAATACCTTGACCTTAAATCAAACAAGACATGTCCCTGATTTAAGGAGAAATCTCATCTCCTTAGGAATATTAGATGATGAAGGGTTATGATATTAGAGTCAGTAATGGATACACTAAAATTTTGAGAAATAATTTGTTGATTGCTAATACAGCGAAGACCAATGGTATATACCTTCTCTCTGTACAGACCTATTCTCCTACCTCTTTTATTGTTGAAAATTTGAGTAATGACTTGTCTGAACTTTGGCATAAAAGGCTAGGTCATGTAGGAGAAAGGGGACTTAAAAATATTAGAGAGAAATGGTGTTTTTGGTAAAGATAGTTTACAAAAACTTCCATTCTCTGAAGAATGTCACTACAACAAAATGGGGCTTTTGCAACACTTAAACGGCAACATTCAGTAATTAAATGTTGCTAAAAGAGGTCAACAGAAACATTTAGTCACTGAATGTTGCCTTTGGTTCATATTTTTGAGACTATACCTTTTTGCAACGTTTAAAAATTGTTGCGATAAGTTGAAATTTTTGCAACGATCAAATTAAGTTTTTGCAACGTTTTACAAACGTTGCAAAGGATTTGCCTTTTGCAACGTTTAAAAAAACGTTGCAAAAACCTGAGCTATTGCAACGTTTAATAAATGTTGCAAAACGTTGCAAAAGCCTGAGCTGCAATAGGTACCCCGAATAAGCTATTACAATGTTTAATAAACGTTGCAAAAAATGAGCTATTGCAACGTTTAAAAAATGTTGTAAAAGCCTGAGCTATTGCAACGTTTAAAAAACGTTGCAATAGCTTCTTCTGGGGACTAATTCACATTATTTAACGAATTACTAAATTGCAAATATTACAAAACTTACAACCACAAGTACCCAGCCCCAATTTTCCGAAATATCTAATTCAATCCAGCCCTCTCTCTCAATTCTCAAACCCAATCGAATTCCATCCCTCTCAAAATTCCAGTGACGGTCGCGACTCATCTCTCTCTCTCTCTCACCAATGCTTGGTCCGTCGACCAGCACCAGTGAACTACTGTTTTTCGCCGACCAGTCCACCTCCTCAGCGCCAGTGAACCCCGGCTGCCTCAGTTAACCCTGACTGCGTTAGTTCTTCGCGACCATTCCGCCGACCACCGTTCTCTTTGTTGTGTTTTGGTCGAACCTTGGATTCCATCTTGCTTCGATCCACAGATAAGGTATTTCTTCTTGTTTATTGTAAGAAAAAGGCTAAAATACTCCGTCAAAGCAGAAAAATTGGAAATCCAGTGCTGAACTCTGTGCTTCAGATGGTAGAGTTGTGTTACTAATTCCAAGTTTTTTTAATGTGATAACCATCTTTGAATTATATTTAGCTTATTTGTTGTGTCTCTTTTTGTTTTGTTATATTTTATTTTTCAACGAAGATTGGGACAAGGAAGAGACAGAGCATTACAGTATAGGAAAGAAAGTCCTCGTCTTAGAAGAAATAAAGCAGTATTACATAGTCATTTCCATGGTGCTCAGTAGACGAGCAATCCTTGAGGTATAAATCACCCTCGTAATATTTCATAAAATTCAACCTTTTGTATACTAGTTTTGCTCTTTTTCTAATTTCATGGATCAGAGTCTATAGATTTACTACAAAAAATGGTATTTCTTTAGATTATTCATTTATTGGGAAAACTATAGGAATTCCTTTTAGTCCAGTTTGAGTGATTATATTTGTAAGCATTGTTTGTGGCTTGATATTAATCCAGTACTAGTGATAGCAACATGTTCAACATGTTTGAAGCCAACTTGCTGATCATATAAATTGACGGTATCATATTTTGTATGTCTATGAGTATAAGAAAGTTTGACAAAACAATACTACTCTTAACTTTCAATTTTAACTTTTAAATACTAAATAATTATCTAAAGCTGTCTCAAAAAGGTTGGGTTTTTTTTTTCTTTTTTAATAAATATTGTTAACTTTCGGAACTGGAATATTCTAGACAATAGCATATTGGAAAGTAAAATATTTCGTAGTTCATTGAAGGAATAATGCTTCTTAAGTAGCATGGTTTGGCATGAGAATAATATCGTCTAGCTCATAAAGGAACAACTAAATGATGTACAAAGAGTTTCACTCACATTTACGAGTTGATGATAATAAATGGCCCCAACCTTCCCACTGCAATGCAGGAGTATGCTTTCTCAATCCAATCTCCATTTTTTTGTCCATTCATGAATGTTGATGGTTAATTACGAATTGTTGCGGTATAATTTTTTTTGGCCAGTATTTAAAATAGACATTTGAATTGACCTAGAAATATAGTATTAACTACTTTTGTAGAAGTTTAAACTTTCATTTCATCTTTAGGACTGTTGAACCAAAGCTCTTTAAGTTTTTAGTTTGAGGGGAAAAAAAAATTGGTTAAGAGTACATGTGATCTTCTTAATGGAAAATGCAAAACTATACCTTACCATGGAAAGTGGAAAAAATCTTTCATGTGATGGATCTTAGGACGTTTAATTTAAAATGTAAATTCTTGTAGGCTAAAAGTCGTTTCATGTGACCATGGCAGTTGAAGATGAAACAGCAATAGTAGAGTCTAAGAAAGCAATTCCAAGCTTACATAAAGTTTACTGCTTTAGATTCTAATATTTTCTCCAGAATGCCTTTTTAAATGAGAGGGAGAAGGATAAGTTATGCCTTAGAGTTTCACAAATTGAGCTTAGTTGGTTACCACATTATATTTGTTGTCTTATGCCTTAGAGTTTCACAAATTGAGCTTAGTTGATTACCACATTATATTTGTTGTCTAACTGCTTTCTCATTTTTCCCTCTCTTGCAGAGTATATAATTATTGTGCTAATTGCTGTTCTATATATGCATTCACTTCTTTTTCTGCCACTAATTTTGCAGCATGCCACATTATAATTAATGTTAATCAACTATGATATGATTTTTTCTGCACGTATTTTCCAATTCATTCACAAAGATTTACTTATCCTTTAATATGAAATGTTTTCTTTTTGTTTTTTAGTCTCTTCATTGAGTCTTCACATCCTAATGAAAAAACAAGGACTAGAGCTTAGCAAAAGGATTACCTTGGATACTAGACAAGTTCTTCCAATCTGAGGAGCAGGTATCTTTTAGCCTTTTGTGTTAAATATGTTTGTTGAAGCACATTTGGAAACGTATTTGTTGGGAAAATTATATATACTCAACTTCTTTTGTTGGGAAAATTATATATACAATGGTGAAGTAATAGTAGTGGTACATTGTCATCAATATTGGTTATACTTTGCTTCCTGACTTGGTTGTTTGCTACTTTGTGTATAAATTGTCTTAACTTGATTTTTGCTCTGAGAAAGCTTTTGTAATTTATTTGTGGTAGCTCTGATATATCTGTAATATTTTGTATTTCATTTTTATGTATTTCCCTTTTAAATTGTATTTCTTAATTGTCTGACTTGGCCTTTATTTGTTGAGAATATGCTTAGTTCATCATATTTCATAATATTCCAAATGTTGATTACATAAGCACCATAACAAATATTTCTCTAATCCGAGACAAGTATTCATGGATGATCATAATCCACTATGTTTACTTACATGGTAGTGACTTTATCTTTCATATTAGCCCCTTTTGCAAGTTGAATAAGTTAGGTTTATTAGTACATTCTTATTTATTTATTCATAATAGAAAAAATTTGGTTATGTTTACTTTGACGTCAAAGTACGCTTTTGAAGCTGCAAAACAAGCTTCTTCTTTTTACGAAGATTTTAAGTCAAATAGCTATTAAGGTTTCTTCTGCGATTATCTTTAACCTTCTTAGTCATATCGGATGGTCGATTTATGGAAGACACAAGTGATGCAATTCTTCTGTCCCTTTTTGTGAAAAAAAATCAATAGAATGTAATTCCAAAATAGTCAGGAAAAGATACATAGTGTCCAAGTATAATCAAGATAAAGTAAAGGAAACTAGTAGTAAAATTCAAATATCGATGCTATTAAAATAGTAGAGACTAGATACCTACTAAACTAGTAGTTGAATAAAATCAAGAATACTAATGAACGGAACAAGTGATAAACATCCTCAACCGTAAAATATTTAAAATTTTGGTTGTTTTAAGTTCAAGAATGTGTTTTTTCTCTGAAAAATCTTTTTATATTTCGTGTAGGCTGCAGGGTTGCAGTTCAGAGGACAACGTATATGGCAGGCTGCAATTGAAAACTTAATGTCAAAAGGAATGCGTAATGCAAATCAAGTTATGTTCATGCCTTGTATTACATTTGATTTAATGTGCCATGTTGCAGGCCCTGCTTTCTGGATGCTTTGTTGGTGGTCTAGCTTCTATCATACACTGTGATGAGTTTCGGAATCTATTTCCAGGAAGAACCAAAGTGAAGTGCTTGAGTGATGGTGGACACACGATTAGAAATTTCTTTGCCGATGTAGTAAGCTTACAGGTACTTATTGAATTAAAGATATTGTTCATCAATTTTCCCTGTGTACCACTGTGGCATGTTGTCCTATTCTAATAGTCCTACAATATTTTGCAAATTTATCAAAGAAATGATGCATACGTTGAATTAGTTTTAAATTAGATTTGGGTTTAGATACTCAATTAGTGCCAAAGAAGAAAGCAACAATTTCTATTATTTAGTAGTTTGTTAATGTCCTATTTAGTTAGATGGAGTTTATTGTTGAATTTGTGAGGTTGATGATTGATTTTGGATGTCGTTTGAGTTGTTGGTTTGATTTTTAAATTATTATGTTGGTTGCGATGTCTCTTTACAGGTTGGCTAAGTCCAATTTTTAGGGGAGGTTCTATCGAAATTTCTGTAAAAAATTTTACAATAGAAGGGAAGGAAAGGGAAGTTAACATGTCTAATTTTAGTTTTTTTACACTTGGGGTGAAAGGTCATTTTCCTTGGTGATAGATCTAGCATCTAGCTGACATTTGTCATTGTTGCACTTCATGTCTCGGGTCTAGTAGATTGATTTAGGATGAGTCATATCAATTTCTATGAAATCACATTGGAAAGATATAAATTTATGGATTTTAACTCTGTTTTTTATTTTTTCTACCATTTATTAAGTAAAATGTGATATTCACTTATGACTTTGCTCAAATTCGTTATAGGTGCAACTTCGAATATATTCTTTTGGCGATGGGATTTTGCAATCTAAAGGTGCGGTTATATTGTAGGATGAAGTAGATGTTCCTGTAGTAAAATCTTTCTTTTGTGATATGATGATGATGTTCTTTTGAGAATTTGTTAAACATTATCATCACTTTCTTTTGTGGATTTGTTATTATGTATGATTTTTGGATTTGTTAAACATTATCAAGACTTTATTTTGTATAAATTCGAAAATTCACAATGTATTTACTTTTGCTCTTTGTGTAAATTACCATTTTAATGAATTAATTCAAGAAATTTGGGTTTTATAAATAATTTCTACAATAATATTTAAAAAATAAAAAAATATAGCAGCGTTCAAAAGCGTTGCAAAATGTTGGGATAAATATTATTGCAACACTCAATAAATATTGCAAAAGGTTGGGTTAAAAGTTTTTGCAACACTTTAAAAACGTTGCAAAAGGGTTTACGGCAACACTCAAAAAACGTTGCAAAAAGGTCTAGGCAACACTTAATAAACGTTACAAAAGGGTCTACGGCAACACTTAAAAAACGTTGCAAAAGAGTCTACCGCAACACTTAATAAACGTTGCAAAAGGGTCTACCGCAACACTTAATAAACGTTGCAAAAGGTCTATTGCAACGTTTATTTCAATCTTTTGCAACATTCAAAAAACGTTGCAAAAAGTTTTTTTTCTACGGCAATACTGTGATTTGCAACACTTGCCAAACGTTGCAAAAACCTTTTTGGCAACATTTTTTGAGTGTTGCAAAAGGCTATTTTTGTTGTAGTGTCTACTTTAGGTAAATAAAAAGTCTCGTATTTTGGTAAATGGACACAAAAATCAAAAGACATTCTTGCATGCAGATTTGTGGGGTCCTGCCCCTGTTAATATTGTTTCTGGATATAAATATTTTCTACTTATTATTGATGACTATTCTAGAAAGTCTTGGGTTCATTTGTTAAAATTCAAAGACCAAACTATCTTTTTTCAAAAAAAAAAAAAAATGGATTACCTTAGTTGAAAATTTGAAAAATAAAAAGGTTAAGACAATCATAACTGATTATGGATTAGAGTTCTACAATTTTGAATTTGATGATTTTTGTAAACTGTTGTGTAAAATCGCAAGAATACGATATCGCAATCAAGTAATAAAGTGACTTTTGAGTCGAGTGATCATTCCCACGAGGATTGTTTACTAAGTACCGAAATATTTTAGTTCTAAACTTTATTTGAACAGAAAAAGAGAATTTGAAATTGTAAACTAAAACTAATAAATTAAACTTAAGAATTAAATTAGCGAGATTTCTTTTGTCTTTAAAACTGATTGTAAAGTGGTTGGGAATGGGATTCACGAGTTCACCTAACCAATTAAATCAATTCCAATTCCAGATTTTATTTTCTAAATATGTGCTCGATCAAATTCACTAATTCAAATTGAGATTCCTCTATCGAGTTTAAATCAATCCTACCTAAATAAGTCAACCTTGTATCTCTACAGATGGTCCGAATATTCCTTATTTAGATGCATTACACACAAGAATTCACACACGACCGCAATAATTACAAGAGTATATATCTATCTCTCGTTCAATTACCGGATTTATTACCTAGATCTATGCCATTAACTCACCTCTCGGATTATGAAAATAACACATAAAATCATGAATAAGTAACCAGTTCATTCACGTATTAAACGTAATAATAAATCAACACATGCATTGAATCGTTAAAACAAGGAATATGGAATTAAAATAATTAACTAAGCTACATCGTTCATCCCAACGTTAAAATTAGTTACACATCATGATTGAAGAACAAAAACAATAAAATAAAACGTTCATTGAAAACAAGAAGAAAGGAAAGCATGCATCAAGTCTCAATTTTTCTATAATCTTCAATTCACGTCCCTCTACAATGATTGAATCTCCCAAGATTTGATGATGAAATCTCTATTGTTGCTTGTTCTATGGAGAGGCAAAGGTGTAGATCGCGTGCCTCTTATGTTGTATATATAGGTTTTGGAGAAACCTAGGTCAAGAAAGAGAGACTGCTGTTGAAAATCGCGAGATAAAGCCCACAGTCGGCCCAGCCGGAAAGCCACGTGATCGCATGGCTTACACCCTAGCGATCGCGTGCTTGACCCTAAAACTCTCGGGTTAAGATTTTGCACCATCTCGCGATCGCTTGGTACATATACAGCGATCGCGACTTCATCTTTCTTTCGGCTATGTAAGTTGGTCCCTGACTTTTAATTGCACATTCAATCCTCAACTTCCAACTATTGCAATTTAGTCCCAAAACTTTATCTTCTTCTCGGTTTTTCCATTTAAGCTCTTAATTCATTCAATTAGGTCATCCAACCTCTGATTCATTCATTTTGGCACATTGCATCTTTTCGGTTGTCGTCACAAACTTATCAATTGCT
This sequence comes from Ligustrum vulgare, assembly GCA_963555705.1. Classification (NCBI taxonomy): domain Eukaryota; kingdom Viridiplantae; phylum Streptophyta; class Magnoliopsida; order Lamiales; family Oleaceae; genus Ligustrum; species Ligustrum vulgare. The sequence continues at coordinate 22,164,853 of OY743177.1, read as the reverse complement.
CGTTTTAGCTCCAATCAACATCCAATTATGCATTTTTCTCACCAATTACTTCATTCTTCATCTTTTGAGATATTTTCTGCAAAATAAGCAAATAAACACAAATTAAATAGCATATATTCTAAAACAATAATAATTTATTCTAATTTAGACATACAAATAAGTGTATAAAACACACTTATCAAATACCCCCAAACTAGAATTATTGTTCGTCCTGGAGCAATGGAAAATAAACTAAAAAATTCAAAGAAATAAGAGAACAAATATTTTTGTTGTGTCAACATGTTTATCATATACCTCCAAAGTCCAAACCAATTTAGGCTTTAAGCAAGAGTCATGAACAACAATGCAAAATAATTTCTAGTTATATCCTACCAGAGTTTCCAGAGTGTGTGTGTGAATATCCAATGTCAAACGCACACTTATGTAAAAGATATGCTCAACATTGTGTGGTTCATTATGCATAATCAAGTCCGAATCCCATGTGGTCAATCTATGAATTCTAATGAAATTCCTTTCAGCGCTCATGAATGATCACCACTTTCTGCTTTTCTCTCACATATCCCGGGTTTCTATCTATGTGGGTTCTAAAAATTTTCTTTATTTTTTCCACACAAGGTAATCGGAATCAGAAATATGCGTGCATAACAAATCAAAAGAAAGTAGACCTCAATTCTACAACATCAACCACCACAGCTCAGTCAACAAAGCTTATACCATGCAATAATATATATATATATATATATATATATATATATATATATATATATATATATATATATATATATATTTTATGGACGACTTTTTCTTTTACTTCTCCCTGTCTTTTACTATCTTTGTGCAAAACTTTTCATACGGGCTTTCTTTATGACCCCTGTAGCGGGCTTTCGGGTCGGTAACTCCCAAACCAGTTGGCTTTAGGGTACCAGGTTCAAAGAACCCCTCAGACGTACTTGCTCGAGTCATAAAGGCTTAAACAGAAAATTTAAAGATGTTATAATGTCTTATGACTCCCTGTAGCGAGCTTTAGGTCAATGACTCCCAAGTCAGTTGGCTTTAGGGCATCAGGTCTGAAAGATCCCTCGGACTTACTTACTCGAGTCAAAAAGGCATTTGAAGAGCATAATAAGACCTTAAGAATTTTTCTATTTTTATGCTGTAAATGGTTTATACCAGTTGACCAAACTGCAATGACTAAAGTGAAAAACCAAGAACCACATACCTCCAACCCGTCAATACACACAAATTCCAACCATTTTACCCCCAAACTTTCCTTTTAGCATGATTGGTTCTAATTTAGGGATGAAATGTCTAATGATCTAAGTTCAGGGATTTTCAAGTCATTCCTAAGTTCAAATTGCATAAAACTTTTCCCCACATGTATTAAACAAAATCCCTCACACAAGCAATTATCCAACACTGGCTATGTGCGCAATAAATATGGAATCTAGTAAAACATAACTTAGTTCAACAATAAGTTCATGCTTTCATGTTTTCCAACTTTCAAGCCTAAGCACAAATTAATTCATACTATATCCTAGGCAATAAACAAGTTAACACATTTTTCAAAAAAAAAAAAAAAAAAATTAAATCCCAATAAAAATAGAATGAGAATATTCAACGAGTATGGAAGCAATTGATATGAATGAAATTCTCCACCCCCAAACTAGAAAGAAACATTGTTCTCAATGTTTGTCAAAAGATCTAAAAATGTAATACAAGACAAAGAAGAGAGAACGAGAACGCCCCAGGTGAAATGTAGATGCTTTGTTGCCTTGATGCTTCATTTGAAATGATGTTGGATGAATTTGACCATATTCTTGCTCTGCCCAACTAGATTGGATGTGTCTTGATTGATGTTTACCTTGCAAATAAGAGATAAGTAACATTAGAAGTCATAAACGCCAATAAGAAATAATTGAAGTTTAGTACCACACCCACAAACTAAAGTTAAAGCAAAATTTTGGATTTTCAAAATTGGTCGACCACACACATTCATGCCTTGACATCGCCTAGAAAAATATAAATATTTCCGAGCCATCTTTTGATATGTTAAAGTTCACAGCATGGTCTACAACATATTAAAAATTCAGGTCATTTGGAGTTCAATAGGGTCATGAAAAATTATGGAGAAGTGGGTGATGTGAACTGAATTTCTGGTGCAATGGCCTGCAGTGGCCTTGCAATGGGCTTGTCATGGTGCTAAATTTGTTTTTATGAATTACATGCAATGTAGTGAACTAATTCATGAACTAAACACACATAATCAATGATAACCATGTCATGAAGATAAGTGCTCGAATGAATATCTAAAATTAGCACAAGAATGTCTTTGTGGCATTTCGTCAAACACTTAATGGACATTGCAAAAATCAATGGATATGCTAAGGGTTGGAGGCATGAATGAACCCAAAGTTTTTTTGTCTACTACCACAAATCACAATCTCCAACCACTAACCTATGCCCATTCTTTCCAATTCACAATTTCTAAGTTAAAGAACTTAAAGAGATTTTCACAATTTTGACTAAAGATTGATTTAAGTGAAGAGATCATACCTTCGGTTGGATTTTGAAGTCATGTAAGCAATGATATTGATGCAACAAAATGTTGATGACACGCACACAAGATGTAAGATCAAATATGAGGTGATTAAGGGAGAGAAAACAAGTTTATAATGTTTGAAATTAAAAACATGAGGAACAACACTTAAACTGTCGAATTTGGTCCCAGTATAGCCACGTGATCGCCTGGCTGGAGTGCCAGCGATCGCGTGGTTCAAGGTTTAAAAATCTGTTGATTTTTTAATGCAAATTCGCGATCTCTAGAGCCTATTGGCAACCGATCGCGTAGATCCCGACAGTATTGAAAATTTTTCCTATTTTTGATTTTCAAAATCATTTTTAGCCCCCCTAACCACTTCATGATCTAAACTAGTGTGTGTGTGAGTTGGGATGACGATAAAAGTTTTGCCTAATGAAAACATGCAAAATCAAAAACATACCTAAATATGCACCAATAAACTAATATGCAAAAATGTCCTAACATGTAACCATGCTAAACACTCAAACACATTTCCTACCATGCATATATCTAAAATTTTAATACTAAAATAAATAATGAAGGCGTAATAAGTAAAAGGGAAGAAAAGTTGGGTTGCCTCCCAACAAGCGCTCCGTTTAGAGCCTTGAGCCTGACTTTTTGTACTTCCAAATCATGGAGGCTTGAAATATGACTTCATGGCCTTACACATCTTGCAATTTCCTGCCTTGCACTTCTCAACTCGTTTCCTCACTTTCTTGTAGTCCAAGGCCTCCTTTTCCATTTTTTGTTGACTAAAATTTGGTTTTTCGTCCTTTTTGTCTCTTCATTCATCTTTTACCTTTACAAACTCATGTTTTGTGATTAGATCCTCCTCAATCTTAATACCCTGCTTGGTCTTTTCTTCTGGTTTCTGGACCACCCCCTCCACCTTGAAGCAGCTTTCATTTAGACCTTCAAGATCTTGCATTGGCTTGATGCTGAACGTGACTTGTTCCTTCTCGACCCTAAAGATGATTTCTCCCTTTTCAATGTCGATTAAGGCTCTTCCAGTAACTAGGAACGGCCTTCCAAGAATGAGGGGAATTTGGGCGTCCTCTTCCATGTCTAAGATCACAAAGTCAACTGGGAAGAAAAAAATTTCAACCTTTATTATCACATTTTCCACTATACCATATGGGTATTGAATGGATCTGTTGGCAAGCTTCAGTGTGATATTGGTTGGTTTAGGATCCCCCAAACCTAATTTCCTGTACAGAGACAAAGGCATTAAATTGACACTGGCACCAAGATCACACAATACATTATCAAAAGTAAATTTACCAATAGTACAATGGATAGAGAAACTCCCTGGATCTGTCAGTTTTTGTGGCAAATTCTTTTGGATAATTGCACTGCATTCCTCACTAAGAGCTATTGTTTCATTATCAACCAATTTCCTTTTGTTTGACAGCATCTCTTTCATGAATTTCAAGTAGAGGGGCATTTGGGCTAAAGCTTCTGCAAAAGGGATGTTTATATGTAATTTCTTGAAAATCTCCAAAAATTTCCCAAATTGCTGCTCCAGATTGTGCTTTCTCAGTCTTTGTGGATATGGAACTTGAGGTACATATGCCTTGACTTGCGATCTAACTCGAACTTCTTCTTCAGCTTTTTCTTGAACTTCAGTAGTTGACATCTGTTCTTTTTCACCTTTTTCCTCTTCCACCACAATTTTCTTTTGGCTCTTCTACTTTTCATATTCCTCTACAGTCACTTCAGATAACTGAACCCCGCTCCTTGTTGTTATTGCATTAACATGCTCACGAGGGTTCATTTCAAAGTTGCTTGGTAACTGTCCAGGCTGCCTTATTGCACTGCTAGCTGCCAACTCCCCCATCTGTTTCTTCAAATTTTTTATTTCAGCAGCTTGATTCATTATTTCACCATTCTGACTCTTGACCAGCTGAATTAACACTTCTATGTTCTCAGATATGTTTTTCTGAGATTGTTGTTGTTGCTGAAATCCAGGCGGCCGCTGAACATTCTGATTGTTAGACCATGAAAAATTAGGGTGATTCTTCCATTCTGGGTTGTATGTTTGTGAATATGGACCACCCTGCTATCTGTTCCCAATGAAGTTGACCTGTTCTGAACTTGATTGATTTTGTTGAAGTGGGCAGAAATTTATAGCGTGATTTTCAAAACAAAAATCACAGAAAGCTGTTTGAACAGAATTCACTGGCTGCACACCCATACTGTCTATCTTCTTTGCCAACGCATCCAGCTTAGTAGTTAATACTGTAATTTCACTAACTGCAGCAATTCCTCCAGATTTTGGTGTAGGTCTATCGGAGTACCACTGGTAACTGTTCGTAGCCATCTTCTCAAAGATCTCAGATGCTTCTTCATATGACATATCCATTACTCATCCTCCAGCTGCTGAGTCGGCGTACTTCTTGTTTTCATTTGTCAGCCCATTGTAGAATGTCTGGACTAAGATCCAATCAGCTATTCCATGGGTAGGACATTGTCTAATGAGTTCGTTGAACCTTTCCCAAGCTTCAAAGATGGATTCCCCTGGCTGTTGACTAAAGGACAGAATTTCACGCATAAGCTTTGACATCCGGCCAGGTGGAAAAAATTTATCTACAAATTTATGGCTCATAACTTCAAAAGTGGTGATTGTGTGTAGGGGAAAAGAGTAAAACCAGGATTTTGCTTTGTCCGCCAAAGAGAATGAGAATAGCTTTAATTTCACGGCGTCATTTGAAACTCCATTCATGCGTTGCATATCACATAGTTCCAAAAAGGATCGAAGATGTGCATGAGGATCTTCAGACGACAATCCATGGAAAATACATGAGTTTTGGATCGATGAGATCAAAGAGGTTTTGATCTCAAAATTGTTGGCTTGGATTGCAGGTGGTACTATGCAGGTTCCAATGTTCCCCACAGGAGGAACCATATAGTCTCGCAAAACACGCCTTCCATAATTTTGTTGCTATCCATTCACAGCTGCTGGCAGATTTTGTTGATTTCCCTGATTATCCTGAATTATGTCATCTTCCATGGCTAAGTCTGTTTGTTGATTCGCTTCCAACTGTTGTCTACGCCTCTGTCGAAATTTGCGTTCAATTTCTGTATCAAAAGGAAGCAAATCAAATGACTTAGTCCTTCTTATCATAAATTAAATAAAAACCAAAAATAAAAATAAGAAAAATAACGTTCAAAGTAAAATAAGAACTAATGGGTATCGATATTAATTAACAGTCCCCGGCAACGGCGCTAAAAACTTGTTCTGTAAAATCGCAAGTATACGACATCACAATCAAGTAATAAAGTGACTTTTGAGTCGAGTGATCGTTCTCACAAGGACAGTTTACTAAGTACCGAAATATTTTAGTTCTAAACTTTATTTGAACAGAGAAAGAATATTTGAAATTGTAAACTAAAACTAATAAATTAAACTTAAGAATTAAATTAGCGAGATTTCTTTTGTCTTTAAAACTGATTGTAAAGTGGTTGGGATTCACGAGTTCACCTAGCCAATTAAATCAATTGTAATTCCAGATTTTATTTTCTAAATATGTGCTCGATCGAATTCACTAATTCAAATTGAGATTCCTCTCTCGACTTTAAATCAATCCTACCTAAATAAGTCAATCTTGTATCTCTATAGAGGGTCCGAATATTTCTTATTTAGATGCATTACACACAAGAATTCACACATGATCGCAATAATTACAAGAGTATATCTCTATCTCTTGTTCAATTACCGGATTTATTACCTAGATCTATGTCATTAACTCACCTCTCGGATTATGGAAATAACACATAAAATCATGAATAAGTGGCCAGTTCATTCACGCATTAAACGTAATAATAAATCAACACATGCATTGAATCGTTAAAACAAGGAATATGGAATTAAAATAATTAACTAGGCTACATCGTTTATCCCAACGTTAAAATTAGTTACACATCATGATTGAAGAACAAAAACAATAAAATAAAACGTTCATTGAAAACTAGAAGAAAGGAAAGCATGCACCAAGTCTCAATTCTTCTATAATCTTCAATTCACGTCCCTCTGCAATGATTGAATCTCCCAAGATTTGATGATGAAATCTCTATTGTTGCTTGTTCTATGGAGAGGCAAAGGTCTAGATCTCGTGCATCTTATGTTGTATATATAGGTTTTGGAGAAACCTAGGTCAAGAAAGAGAGACTGCTGTTGAAAATCGCGAGAAAAAACCCACAGTCGGCCCAGCCGGAAAGCCACACGATCGCGTGGCTTACACCCTAGCGATCACGTGCTTGACCCTAAAACTCTCGGGTTAAGATTTTGCACCATCTCGCGATTGCTTGGTACATATCCAGCGATCGCGATTTCATCTTTCTTTCGGCAGTGTAAGTTGGTCCCTGACTTTTAATTGCACCTTCAATCATCAACTTCCAACTATTGCAATTTAGTCTCCAAACTTTATCTTCTTCTTGATTTGCCCATTTAAGCTCTTAATTCATTCAATTAGGTCCTCCAACCTCTGATTCGTTCATTTTGGCACATTGCATCTTTCCGGTTGTCGTCACAAACTTATCAATTGCTCGTTTTAGCTCCAATCAACATCCAATTATGCATTTTTCTCATCAATTACTTCATTCTTCATCTTTTATGATGTTTTCTGCAAAGTAAGCAAATAAACACAAATTAAATAGCATATATTTTAAAACAATAATAATTTATTCTAATTTAGACATACAAATAAGTGTATAAAACACACTTATCATAAACACCAAGGTATTCTCAGACATAGGACTATTTCATACAGTCCACAACAAAATGGAGTTGATGAAAAGATGAACAGAACCTTGTTTGAAAAAGCAAGGTGTATGTTAATACAGTCAAGTTTACCAAAAATATTTTTGTGGGAAGCAGTTAAGATTGCATCTTTTTTGATAAATAAATGTGCTTCAAGTACAATGAACTATAACATTCCAGATCTGATTTGGAATGATGCTGTTCCTGATTACTCATTTCTCAAAGTTTTTGGCTGTGCAGCCTATGCACATCAGATTCAGTCCAAACTTGATCCCAAATCTTTAAAATTTGTTTTATCGGTAATGGCGAAGGGTAAAGGGTTACAGGCTGCGGGTTAAAGAGCAGAAATGTTTTAAAGTAATTTTAAGTAGGTCAGTTGTTTTCAATGAAAATATTTTTCCCTGCAAATCTGAAAAATACGAAAATCCACTTTGTGAAAATGATTTTATAACTACTGAAGTGAGCTTTAATGATACTCACATTCAGCTGGAGCAACCCTAACCTATACCTGCTGACATTTCTGCACCCACTTCACCTGCTTTGCCTGTTAATAATGATAATGATGAATCTGATCTTTGTGATTACCAATTAGCTAAGGATGGAATTAGGAGAAATATTAGACCTCCATCTAGATTAGATGATTTTGAATATTTTTCTGCCTCTACTTTGTCTACCACTTTAGAATCTGAAACATGCTCCTTTGAAGAAGCCATGGAATCTAAAAAAAAGGATATGTGGGTCACTGCAATGAAAGAGGAAATGAACTCTTTCATTAAAAACAAGACTTGGACCTAAGTTGAAAAACCTCCTGATAAAAAGTTAATTGATTGTAAGTGGATTTTTAAATAAAAAGATGGGGATTTTGAAGGGGGTAAACTTAGATACAAAGCTATGTTAGTTGTTAAAGGGTTTTCTCAAAAGGAAGTGATAGATTACACAGAAATTTTTTCTCCTGTTGTGAAATATACATCTATCAGAATATTATTTGCTTTATTTGCTAAAAATGATTTAGAACTTGAACAAATGGATGTCAAAACTGCATCTAGTGATGGCAACGGGGTGGGTTCAAGTCGGGTACCCCCGACCCGTGACCCGCCCTGCCGGGAATTTTTTTCCCCAAACACGCCACCCGCCCCTCAAATTTCGAGGTCTGTCAACCCCGTCTCCCCTTTTACCATCCCGTTTAGTTTTTTTTTATTATTTTATTTGTTTTCCTTATTTATTTTAATTAATTAATTTATTCGTGTCGGGGCAACCAAACCCGCCCCCGCCCATCTCGGGAACCCGCTTTTTCGCCCCATTCGAGGCGGGGCGGGTTCAGGTTGGGTATTTTTGTCATCTCTAACTGCTTTTCTGTATGGCCTACTTGATTAAACTATTAACATAACTCAACCAAAAGATTTTGAAAATAAAAAAAAAATCTGATCTAATGTGCCCCTACTTCAGAAATCACTTAATGGACTGAAGCAGACACCTAGACAGTGGTATAAGATATTTGATACTTATATCTAAAGTTTAAATTTTCAAAAAAGCCAATATGATTCCTGCTTTCACTTTTAAAATGACAAATCTGATTCTATGTACTTATTGCAGTATGTTGATGATATGTTAATTCTGACAAAAATATGCATGATATTTTCTATCTTAAAGAAAATTTGAAAGCTGAATTTGAAATGAAAGATCTTGGTCCGGCTAGAAAAATTCTTGGAATTGATATTTTTAGAAACAGAAATCAAGAAAAATTATTTCTAAATCAAAAGAGTTACATTGAAAAAGCTTTGAAAAAAATTTATCTTTTTTATTCAAAACCTGTTTCACTTTCTTTTCCTGGTTATTTCAAATTATCAAGTGACCAGTGTCCTAAATCTACAGAGGAGGAGTACAGAATGCATAATGTGCCTTACTACAATGCAGTTGGGTCTGTGATGTATATCAGGGTCTCAACCAGACCTTATATAGCCTTCTCTGTTAATGTCTTAAGTAGATTTATGAGTAATCCAGGTGAACCACACTGGAAAGCTCTGAAATCTCTACTAAAATATCTCAAAGGTACTTTAAACTTGAGTCTCATGTTTTCTATGTCTACAATGATTTAAAACTGAAAGGCTTTATAGATTTTGATTTTGCTGGAAATATTGACAACGAAAAATCTACTTCAGCCTACTTTTTAACTATATATAATTTCTGCATCAGTTGAAAAGCATTACAAAAATTAGTTGCCCTTTCTTCAACTGAGGCAGAATACATTGCTGCCATAAATGCAGTAAAAGAATGCATGTGGCTGAAGGGATTACTTAGTGAAATTGATTGTTTAAATGAGTCTGAAGTTGAAATTTGTACTGATAATTAAAGTGCCTCATATCTTAGCAAAATCTTGTTTTTCACAACAGATCAAAACATATTGATGTGAAATTTCATTTTATTAGAGTTATTATAGAGAAAGGCTTTGTGAAACTTGTAAAAATTCCTTCCCAACTCAACCCAGCAGATGCTGGAACCAAAGTGATCACTATAACTAAATTTAAAGATGCACTTAGACTGCTTAATATTATTGAATTTGATACTGCTTTTTTGTATTTTTGCAGAAAATCGATTTGGATGTTGACCGCACCAATTAAGGGGAAGATTTGTTGATAATTGCACATTTCAACCTCAGCCCAGTTAACAGAATTCGAAATTAATAGGCCCAACTTGCACAAAGCTGTAGACTCAAACAAGAGTCCAACCTCAAGCCCAAGTCGCATAACTAAAATGCGTTTTTTCTTATTATAACAGAATTCAGTTTTGGCCGTTGATCTAACCACCTGGAGCGTATCTGGCCATTGGATTTTTGCACCTATTTGTATTCCTGAAGAGTCTAGATGCGTGAGACCGAATTTCCAAAAGCATTATTGATTCAGATTCTCTCTCTCTCTCTCTCTCTCTCTCTCTCTCTCTCTCTCTCTCTCTCTCTCATTCGTCTCCTTTGAAGGCAATTCTTTCATTTCCTTCTCTCAAACGTTCCGGTTCTGGAAGAATGCTTTGTGATCTTTCTTCCCTTTGTAATACTTTGTATTCTGTATGAGAGAATTCTTTGTAGGTTGTATATTCGTTGTTTTGAGAGAGATTTTCATACGCTATTTGTCTGCGAATTCAATTTATATTACTTTGTGTAATCTTTGTAATTTTGTAAAACTTTACAGCAATTTCTGTAAAACACTTTGTGGGTTAAGTAAAATGTGTTTTTTGCTTGATCTCTGGGTTCAAATTCTTTACAATCGGGCATTATGACATGACACACATTTATTGGGTGGTGAAAAAAGTAAGTGGTGGGGTAGTTATTTTCACCATCCAATGAATGTGTGACATGTCACAATATCACTTAAAAATGTCTCCCTAAAATTACTCTATTTAATTTGACCCGCTCGACTCCAACAATTTCAGATCTGTTCCGATTCTAGTTAAAATCAGTTCAATTCGATACATTGAAATGAAAATTTGAACGGTACTTATCTATTTTTTAACGTGAACAAATCTTAATATAGTTCCATGATTATTTTAACCAAGTTATTATTTTTTAAAATAAACATCTTTGCCTCTATTTGGGGAAAAAAATTGTTTATAAATACAAAAAATGATGTTTTCGATATAAATATGTGATTAAAAATAATTTTGTTTATAAACACAAAAATGATGTTTTCAGTATAAAAATATGATTAAAAATAAATTTTAGAATAGTAATTTTAAGGAGACATTTTTAAATAATATTTTTAAGTGACATTGTGATATGATACACATATATTGATTGACATAAATAACTACCCAACAACTTACATTTTCACCACCCAATGTATGTGTATCATGTTACAATGTCACTTAAAAATATCAATTAAAAATGTCTTCCTAAAATTACTCTTTTTAGAAATATGTGTGATTGAAAAGGGAAGTTGATTTTCTTGCCGTAGAACCAATCAGTGGCGGATCCAGCTAGTGTCGGCCGTGCTGCCTCGATCTCCGATCGATCTGCTTCAGATTTTTTTTTTTTTAGAAGTGGGAAACTGAGATTTTAGAATGATTTTTAGTTTATGTGATTTAATTTATGATTCAGTGTTTGATTTCTCTCCGATTTGTATGCTTCTATAATTTATTTTCAAGTTAATATGTTATATGTATCGGTTGATTGCTACAAGAATGGCAGAAGGAACGAAACCAGGAACAAGGAAGAAGATGAAGTTAGTAGGACCTCTATTCGACTATTCATTGTTTGGGCTTTATAAAAGTGGTCCAAACTCAATTTATTTATTTATTTATTTATTTTTAAAGTAACCTTATTGATTCACTTTATTTAATTGATATATATATATTTTTAATTTAAAGTCGTGATTGTAATTTTTAAATTTGGGGAAAATTATATAAATGTGTATATTAGTTTTAGATTTTCGACAAAATTATTTGATTTATGATTATTAATTTACAGATTTGGTGAAAATATGATTTGTGATTATTGATTTACAGATTATGAAAAATATTTGATTTGATTTGTAATTATTGATTTACAATTCTGAGCAAACGAATATCGAATGATATCAATGTCATGTATTTTGCATCTATTTTGATTTGTATTGAATTATATGCTCATATATTTCATTACAATTTTTTATTTTATTTCTATACCTATTTATTCTTTTTTAAATATTATTTCAATAAATAATATTCACAATATCATTACTGCGATCGTTGACGAACGATCAACGATTGACGGGATCAACGGTCAACGTTCTAGCTGGACATCTAGACTGGATCCGCCACTGGAACCAATGATTCCATTTACACAATATCCAATGAAAATCAATTCGTGATCCGTTCGACAACTATTATAACATGTAATAATTGATGTTATTTATGTTTTCGAGGTAAGATATACGTAGTTGAAATTAAAGAGAGAGAAAATGTGTGGTTAAAAACTAGTATTGAAAATTGTGTTGATTATAATCATTACTTTCCAAACACATGCTCGATTATATGTGTACGGATCAAACTACTTTGTGTACGTTCCTAGACGTTATCAAAATGGATATTTGCATCACATTTTGTTTTTTCTTAATTTTAGTAACTCTATTCAAGTTACATTTTTACATTAACAGACTTCAGTTTGTTTTCTTCTAATTAATAAAAGACTATTTGGTATCGACCCCCCACCAACCAAATCTATATATAAACAAGTCTATAATCAATACATTTCTTCAAATTACTTTTTAATCATAAATATTTTTCTAAATTACTTTTCAATAACATATTTCACATTAAAAATCACATTGTTTTTTCATAACTTTTATTTTACCAATTGAATATATATATATATATATATATATATATATATATATATATATATATATATATATATATTTGAACAAGGAATTTAAAATTTTGAGGTAAAATATAGCATTTAAAAGTGATTTAAAAAAATATGCATATTAATATTTTTCAAATCATTTTTTAACTGCGTACATTTTTTCAAGCCTCATTTAATCACATAATTTATCTTGAAAACATCACACTTTTTATTTATAAATAAATAACTTTTACCAATCAGAGACTAAAATAAGCACAAGAGTCCTCAAAGGAGTATTAATTTATGTCATCTCCAACCAAAAACTTCATTTCGGTGTAAGTTTACACTATCCTATTTAAATCATCTCCGATTCATTACTACAAATATTACTTCAAATGAACAGTAAACATTATATTTTCTTATTATTTTAAACTCTCAACAATATTTCGAAAATTATTTAATTACATAATCTATTAACAATTATAATTAAAATTTATAAATTTTAACTTTAAAATAATTTCAAAAAACTATCGTATTAATATCTAACTATATATAAAAGATTGAATAATTGACAATATTCATTCAATTTTAATTAAACAGTATTCATCCAACTGCAATTAAATATTATTCATTCAATTTAACTATTCATCCAATTAAAAAGTATGTGGACAACAACTGGATGCACTATTCATTCAATTTTAATTAAACACTATTCATCCAATTCCAAGTGCAATTAAACACTATTCATCCAATTAAACATTATGCGGGTAACAATTAGATGCATTATTCGTACAATTAAACACTACGCGAGCAAATTGTTCGAATTTCTCATCAATTTAGGCAGTATTCATCCGATTGAATGTATAATTGGTACTATTCGTCCAATTGCAATTAAACACTATTCATCCAATTTATGCATTATTCATCCAATTAGACACTATGCGGGCAACAATTGGATGCGCTATTCATTCAATTAAACACTATATGGACAAATTGCTCGGATTTTCCATCAACTTTGGACTATTCATACAATTGAATGTGCGATTAGCACTATTCATCCAATTGCAATTAAACACTATTCATCCAATTTAGGTACTATTCATTCAATTAAACACTATGCGGGTAACAATTTGATGCACTATTCATCCAATTAAACACTATGTGGGCAAATTGCCCGAGTTTTTCATCAATTTAGGCACTATTCATCCAATAGAATGTGAAATTGGCACTATTTATCCAACTGCAATTAAACACAATTCATCCAATTGCAATTAAACACTATTCATCCAATTCAGGCACTATTCATCCAATTAGACACTATGTGGACAACAATTGGATGCACTATTCATCCAATTTAACACTATGCGAAAAAATTACTCGAATTTCCCATCAATTTAGGCACTATTCATCCAATTGAATGTGCAATTGACACTATTAATCCAATTGCAATTAAATATTATTCATTCAATTTTGGCACTATTCCAATTACAATTAAATATTATTCATCCAATTTAGGCACAATTACAATTAAACACTATTAATCCAATTTAGGCATTATACATCCAATTAAACCCTATGCGGGCAAATTGTCCGGATTACTCATCAATTTAGGCATTATTCATCCAATTAAACACTATTTAATTTTTTAATATACCCCTATTTAATATGCATTGTTATCAACACATATGAACTATTTATCATTTAATATAGGGGTATATTAGATAAAATGTAAGTAAATTTATAGCTTCAACATATAATAATTATGTTTTCATAATCCGTGTCAAAATAGAAATGGGTCTATCTTTATAGTATATGGGGAGTATCAAACAAAAAATTATTATTCAAAACTTCTCTGATAGAAAAATACTAGCAATCACCAAAACTAGTCTAAGAAAAAGCATTAAACTTAATATTGAAATTAATGTTTATTTGTCGTGTATCCTTTGTCTTTATTATGTCTAGTATGTAATTTCTTCATTTTAATAATGTGAAATTTTATTTTAGTTTAATTATTAATTGTTGTTTATAGTAGATTAAATTAATTTATTATATTAATAAAACACAAAATCCAACTTCCAAAAAAAATAACTTGAAGTAACAATTAACAAGGGATATGGAAGGGGTAAAAAGGATTTGTATATTACAAAATGAAAAGGCAAAATTGGGGGGGGGGGGGGGGGGGGGGGGAACAGGACGCCATTTCTACGGTATTGATTCATATTTGTCCCAGCACTATTCAATTCTCCAAAATAGTGCAAGAATCTCGAGGAATTTAGGTCCAAACTCACCCTAAATGCACACAATTAGATATTTGACACCCACAAACTGATGCTTAGCTTATTCATGAAGTTTCAACTTTGTTGCCTTTTGTTCACACACAGTACTAGACCTAATGAATTTTTGGTAATTCAAAGCACTCAATTGTGATCTAACGTGCAATTTGATTCATGTTATGTGTCAAATTGAAGATGAAGATAAGAGCATTCATAAAATACTTAATTGGGGAAAATGCAACATTAATATGGCTTCATGTCCCATAATTTGGAGGGTTTCAAGTCTCTTATTAGCATTCACAAAAGAGAAATAGACAGTAATTAGGGCAGTATAAGCCATTAATGATGCATTAGGAACATATTGCGATTAAGTTGCAGGCATTGGAAAATTTGGTAGAGTTTTTGAGTTAGAGTTGTAATTGAAGGAAAAGAACATAATGCAACTTGATAGCAATTTGCAATTTAATTATTTGATTACAGAACCTTACCCTCAACTAAAAGTCTTATCAATTTGCTCAAATGCTTGAAGAAGCTCGTAAAAAATGGTGCTTGATTCTATTTTGTATATTACACTTTCTTGGCTTCTATGGTACTGTTCTTGATGCTATATATTTGTATGGATTAATCTACTTAGTCATATTGATTTACCTAATGATTTACCAACTTATATTATGTGTTAGCACAATTATGGTGATTGATTTTAAAGATGATGTGATGGGTAAGGTGAGGGATGTCTGCTAAGTGTATTGTAGGTAAGTCAGTCGGTAAATCAATCTGACAACGTAACATTGTTCTTATTTGTATGGCACAAAGACGGTTTCCACAAGATATATTCGAATTATGATTTGAAATTGGAATGGGCTGATTTGATTTTCCATTTTTTAAAAAAAAATGTAACTGAATTTTTGTCATGAAATTTTTCCTAAAATATCTCTTGTAATCTTAGATGTTAGTTTTGCAATATTTTTATTTCAACATGGGATTTTTAAGTTTTAAGAATTGTATGATATTTCCTCAATTAAAAGTTGGTATCAATAAAAAACCTCGAATAATTTCCGGTGGAATATTAGAAAATGGAATCCGATTGGGGATGACCTTCGATAAATCATCCCAGTTACAAAAACATCTATTTTTTCCCCTCTCTAACTTCAAGCAAAGAAATGCATGAATTACAGCATTAATTAACAACAACAAATTAAAGCATTCACACAAACTTAAAGAGTCAACCACATGGACGTTTTGTGCCACTCGTCGGGTTCATCAAACTCTAAATGGAAATTAATAAGAAAGACTCACAAACTAACATATACAAACCTGGACATGATGTAATATTTTGATTCGTCTTTCTTAAGCATCATCCATTATATCGTGCTTAATATGTCGAATAAGCACGGGGATAGTGATTTCTGGTGCACTCAAATGGGGCAGGTGACCTTCAGTCGAGATGATTTCGACGATGGACTTGCCGCCAAGATTCTGGTGGAGATACTCCGCTACCGCCACTGGCACTGCCAAGTCTTTCGAGCTCTGGATAATATGAACTGGAACAGTGACCCGACCTAGAAAATGTCTTAGGTCAAATGTAAATATTGTCCGGAAAACACTCAAGGCTATGTCGGGTCTCATGTTGAACAACGTCCTGCTGAATTCTTGGACCGCCACTGAATCCATGTCTCCACCCACTACTAGTGGAGCAAAACCAGAACACCATGACTTGTAGTTGGATTCAATTGCACGGCATAGCTGATCAACATCTTCTTGTTCAAATCCTCCATAGTAATTGTCAGCATTAATAAACCTATAAATATATATAAAACAAATCAAGAAAAAGGAGTGTTACCAATTAAATATATAATCAAGAGTCGAACAAGTATTGAATTGAGTCACCTTGGCGAAGCAGAAATCATGACAATTTTGTAAAAGAGATCAGGGCGGAAGATGGAAGCTATAGCAGCAGTCATGGAGGACAAAGAATGGCCGACAAATATGCATTTTTGAACCTGATATTCTTCCAAAATTGCAAGCAAATCATATGCATAGCCTTCAAGTGTGGCATATCTTTGGAAATCAAAGTAATCTGGGTTAGTTGGTCCAGACCCCATATTATCATACAATATAACTTTGTATTCATCCACAAGATGAGGCACTAAATGCTTCCAAACTGACTGATCGGTGCCAAATCCATGGCCAAGAACTACTGTACTCTCGCCGGAGCCTAAGATTCTCACGTTGTGAGCTTCTCCAACTGTGCTCATTTTTTGTTTCAGCTTTGTCCTCCTTTTTCTTCAGATATACGATGGCTGGCTGCTGATATTTGTGGTTTACCTGCTATAGTTGATTTTTTTTTTTGCAAGACTAGCCTTCATTGATGGTGGGCGGTGCCTCCGTGCCCACTACATTAATTACTTGTGAATTATTATTATTTATTATTATTATATTATTTCAGTGATCAGTTTTTGATTACTCATCTCATACGTGGAATATAATTACAAAATAAATGCAATGGGAATGAATCGAAGATAAGCTCTACTTAGAAATTATTGAAAGCTTTATAAGGTGGTTATTTACATTTGAAAGTCTCAATTCCACTTACAGAAAAAATATATACATATATTGCTGAATGAGTCGATGAAAAATGAAAAATTATTAACATATTTGGTGACCTCGAAACCTATTTTAATTTTTACTCTTGTCATTGACTGAACGTTCGCTCGTGCTCACTCGAGAACCTGGATGTACCTGCATGGGGGCATTCATACTAATGGTAATGACACATTTTGTGTAATATAATTGAGTTTCCACTAATTACCACAAATCTCTTGCACCTTAAAAATTTATTGGATGCCAACCGAAAAAGGAGGAGGGACCACATATTTAAAACTAGTGGAACATATATGAGGTGTAGACTCTCCTCACTTTTTAATAACATATTTTAATTCAAAATATAAATAAATTAATTTATAAATTATTAAAAGAATGTTTAGTATTTTTTTTTTTGGTTTATATATCATTTTTTTTTTTACACAATTTTTCAAATCACTTTTTAATTATATATATTTTCTTTTTTCAATTTTAAATTCCATATTTTACCTTTAAAAAAAAAACATAACATAAAAAATCGTGTTGTAAGCTGCCGAACTAAAGAACAATGCATAAAAGTTAGGAACGTGACATTCCCGTGATTGAAAGGGTAGTCCATTGCAAGGAGGCAACACATCAAATCAATTCATAGCACGTGGATGGGATTAACTATTGGCATTTTTTGTCAAATTTTGAATGTTTTTCCAAGTGTTTAAAATTAGCAATGTAACTTTTGCTTTGGTTAAATTATTGTATTGGTAACACTACCGTTTGGTAAATTTACTTTATTTAATTTATAAATCGTTTATAAATTAAACAATTTTTTAAATTACTTTTAACCATATTTTTTTCTTTCTTTAATTTTCAACCACTAAATTTTACCTCAAAATCATAAATAAATCAGTTTATGCAGCCGTTTGATAATAATGTTTGGCTTATAAACGGAACGGTTTATTTATAATTTTGAGGTAAAATGTAGTTGTTGAAAATTGAAGAGAAAAAAGTATGATTAAAAAGTAATTTAAAAAATTATGTGATTTATAAATTGATTTATAATGCAAAAAAAGAATATTTACCAGACAGTGGCTTAAAGCTTGTTAAAATTCAATTGCAATATATTCATGTTGGTTAGTTTGGAGAATACAAGCATTAGCAGCACGATCAACACAATCAAATAGTAGTGAACATATGCAATTATTATTATTATTATTATTGTTATTATTATTAACCGTTTTGAATTGTGAGATCCCTCTATTTGATAACACTGTTTGGTTTATAAATTGCTTTATTTATGATTTTGAGATAAAAATTAACGGTTGAAAATTGGAGAAAGAAAATATGTGTGGTTAAAAAGTAATTTGAAAATTTTTATAATTTATAAATTGAATTATAAACCAAAAGAATAAGGTTACTAAACGGTTATCTTCGGAAAGTTCGACAGATAAGAAATTTCTATTTTCCGACGAGCTTAGAGCATCTCTAATGGCCTATTCATTGGGAAAAATAGATTGTCACATAGGAAAAACAAATAATGGCATGAAAATTTAATCTCCAATGGTTAATTTGCATACTTATGTGGCGCTGACATGACATGGATATTAACTTATACTATATCTAGATGTAGATAACTTGTTAGACAATGTTGAATTTGATTTTCTGTTCCATTTTTGGTTGTTGACTGAATTTTTCTTTGCAGTTTGAAGGAAGTTTGTTAATTGAGATGTTGCTAATTTGAATATACATGTATACATAAAAAAAATAGACAAATACCATTGGGAATAAGCTTTAAAATTCACTATCTATTTTTTCAATTTATGTGAGATAATTATCTATTTAAATGCCACATAAGTTAAAATGCCCATAAACCATTAGAGATGCTCTTATATAGCCATATTGGGAATTTCTTACGGCAACTAAGACCATAGAAAATTTCCGATGTGCACATAGAAGCCGTCAAAAATATTTTTGAAAGCATTTTTTATGTATAAGTATTTTTTTTTTAATTACAAGTGATTTTTTAAATACGAATAATATTTTTTAAACAAATATTTGTTCACTTAACTAATATATTAGCGAAAGCATAAAAAAAAATATAAATATTATTAAAGATAATATACTGGTCGGGGGTAATGTTGAAATTTTTGTCGGTGTCGGGGGTAAAAAATAAATATAAATATTTTTTAATTATTTTTCAATCGCCGTGATTATCTGTCGAAAATCGAAATATTCCGTCGGAAATTTCCAACGGTTTGCTAGATCAATCGAAAATATTTTTACCGACGCTATTATTCTCGATGAATTTTCGGACTTTTTTCCAATCGGAAAAAGTCAATTGCGACGAATGTTACTCTTTACCGATGGATTTTTCTGTCGGGAAAACACCGTTTTTTTCTTTTTTTCTTTTTTGTAGTGCCCTTACTCCCGTGCTTAAAAATTCAAAGTAAATATGGATGTTGTGATGTTTAGTCGTTTAGATAACGAATTTACCGTCTAGATTTATCAACAAATAAGTGAAAAACTATCAGTCCCAATGGTTTTATGCCATGTAATTTTTCTTGTATTTCTTTTTTAGGTTTCCTTTTTTAATTATTTAATTGAAAATGAGAAAAGGAAACGGGCAATTATATTGACATCACGAATTTTGTTAACTACACCCCATTATATATACAAATTTATTAAATCATCAATTTTATAGTCACACCACATTTCTTTTACAAATAAAGCATTCACTAAATAAAATGAAAATAAAGCATGGTACACCATAATCAAATATTGGAGACATCTTTCATCATCAAATACTCTACCCCTAATCCCTCTCAGTGCAGAGACAAAACAACTTCGATTTGATAACAGTGTATTGGAGAGAGAAAAATAAATGGTAAGGATGATTGTGGTATTAAAGGGTGGTGATTGTGGTGGTAATGGTGGCACTCAAGGGGGGAGGGGTTCAAATTCCGATCGATTTCAAGATTTCTTCACTGAATTTGAAGTTGTAATCCCATTCAGTTTTTCAAAAGTTGGCGTTTAGTAATTAATATAAGTTATTTGATTTTCCTATAATTGGGTGTCAAATGATGGCATTGGAGCAATCACATAAATGCAATTTCTTTTCAAAAGTCTGCATCGAGTTCAAAATCTTTAAATGAATTGGGATTATATACACTTACGCAAACAATATCACTCACATGGTTCATTAACTATACCTCTTGCAGAACTTTACCATCTATAATCTTGGATGAGCTTTCACATGCAAGTAAATCTCCAAGAAATTTCAAATGGATCAGATATAATTTAGGGTTTTTAAGATTTGTAGTATACAAAAGAATAAAGAAAGTAAAACTAATATAATAGAATGGTTACTTAAGTAAATTTATTTATGACCAATTTAATAATTATGAAAAGTTTGGTGCGATTAATAAAATTAGTGATGTCAATACAATTATTCAAAGAAAAATGTAAATTTAACAAACTTTTGATCTAAAGAGCTTTAAAATTGAAAGTGAAAAGTGATAATTGTTATTATATTCCTTTAGTAACAGTGGTGGATAAACGAGTTTTTTCACCTATTATTATCTATACAACGATAATTACTCGTTTACGTAATGTTTTTTTTTTTTTTTCAAGAATTAATCTTAGTGGTTTTCATTTCTTCTTTTAGCTTTAGTTTACCTTTCAGTTTTTGGCTTTTATTTTCAATTTTGTAATGCTAATATTTAATTTGTCACATTTTTGCTTATATCTACGATTATAAGTAATTCGCATAATTATTTTAGCCAAAATAACAAATATATAATATAGATTGAATGAATCAGTTGTAAAAAATATATAAATTTTAATTTTCTAATTAAATGTCCTACGTTAATAAATTTGGTTAGCATCTAAACGTTGAAGTCAATTTTAGCTCTGCCTTAATTAAAACCCCCATTTACAAGCTATAAATAATTATATTTAGCCTAATTTTTACTTGGCATAAGTCTATGTGAAAGTGAGGTTATGCATTTCAACAAAGTTACTATGCATTCTTAAAAATTTCATGTGTGGAACAATGTGATTGTAAACTTCTTGTCTCATGGACAGATACCAAGACTATATAGTCAACTTTATGTCACGAAATATTTTTGCAAAACTAGCCACCCACTACGATTATGGTCTTGTACGTAACTGTTGTGCATACTTTTGCACCAATCACTAAGAATCAGAATTTTATTTTTTATTCCAACACACCGCAGGGGGATGGCATGGGTAACGCGACAGCCAATTTTTGAAGCTTAGATATATATATATATATATATATATATATATATATATATATATATATATAATAATAGGATAATCGTTACAATTTTTACGCACACATTTTTCCGTCCAACATTCTTTCTAAATCAAGAAACATTTGCCAAAAAAAGAAGAAAAAAAAAACAAGTATTAAATGTTGGTATTAAATAAAAATTGGTATTAAATGAAAGTTAATAATAAATGTGGATCTTTAATAATAATAATAATAATAATAATAATAATAATAATAATAATAATAAAAAATTAGTTCAAACTAATTGTTTCAATTTTTATATTATTACCTTAAGATTAAAATGTATAATTATGTTATAATTATAAAATTCTAATTAATAAACTTAAAATCATAATTATATAAGATTTTAAATATTGATAAATTACAATTTAAAAAAATTTAAAATCGTATTGAACTAAATCAATAAATAAATATTGCAAAATATAGTGAATACATGTTTATTTTTTTTAATGCTTATAATTTTATTCATATTTTTGATAATTATATTATTATTTTGAAAATTGAAAAATATAAATTATAGGTGTCAAATCGAAGATTTCAGCATAAACTTTTATAGTAACTCACAAGCTAGAGTCAATTGTAAACACATCGTCTCTAAAATCACATTAAATATTAAATGTAAGGATATGTTTGATTGTCTTACTTTTGCCCAGAAATTGTCACATCATGAAAAATATTTTCGGATTTTGTATTTGTTTGATGTTTGATTGAAAATTTTGATTTAGAAAATATTTTCTATAGTACAACCAATTGAAGCATACTTTAGCCATTTGCCTTGAAAATATTTTCTTACTTATTTGATGAGAAAATATTTTCCATCTTAAAAACTAAACACAACTTAAAAGTTTCTTTTTGATATGTGTGATAAAATAAAATAAAAAATGAAATCGTTATTTTTGCATATGGTGATTAGGAATCTATAACCGTCAATCCATTAGGTACACTTATGCTTAAATATATATACACTTGTCTTCCAAAAAGCTTTTGAGATTTGTTTATTACTTTTTATATATTGTAATTTATAAATATTTTTTTTATAAATCCCAATGAATTGAGATTATATTTAGTTTAATTGTTAATTACTTTTGGTTAAATATAGTTCCAAGAAAGTATTAGGAACTTTAAAAAGTCACTCTTTCAAATTTAATTAAAGATAATCTCCTCTAATTTTCTCATATGCAATAAAAATCAATAAAAGTCAAGGTTAATCGCTTTCTAATTTCGATTTATTTTTTTATTTAAGAAACCAATTTTTAGTCATGGTCAATAATTCGTTGTTGTTTCAAGAGTTAAAAATCGTAAGGATTTAAAAATTTTGATCAACGACAAGGATGACAATCAAAGTAATTCAACTACAAACGATGTATTCAATGAAGTATTCCATAATTTGTAATCGCGTATCTGTTTTTCATTCCATTTATTTTAAATTTCTAAAAATTAACATTAGATTTCTCCGTGAAATCTTTTTAAACATATGCATATTTTTCCTCCAATAGAACATAAATATAATCCCTCTTATAAAAAATTTACATTATTATTGTAAAAAAATAAAAACTGATGCATCACACGGATGAAATACTAGTATTTTTAATGAGAACACATCGAATTAATTGTCTTCACTAAGTAAGTGGTGGAAAACATAGAATGATTGTATTGAAGATTACGAATGACTTGAAATGAGCAACTTAAACAAAGTTAGGTATATGACCCAAACTTGGGACATATTCATGCAAATTTACATTTTGAGAAGTCAATGATTTACTTTTTCCGTTTAAAGTTTTGGGATTATCATGGATACAAAACAAAGTCGAAACATTGTATGTTTTGTAACATTTTGAATTGCTCATGGCATATCATTCAACATCCACTAGTACAGAATTACTCAAAAAAAGTAACGCATTTACGTCGTTTTTAGATAAATCTGACGCTTACATAAAACGCGGTGACAATTCTGTAAATAAAATATAACAATAGGCGTTGGTCGCGCCTTGTTTTCTTCATTTTCAGCACACTCTTCTCCTCTCTAAACCTGGTCACGACTCCACCACCACTGCCAACTCTAACCCGTTGTCCGCCGCCTCATCGCCCTCCGCTGCCTCCACCTCCCGCCGCCGGTAATCCTCCCTCACCCACCCCCACACACGCACTTACACACACACACACACACACACACATGTATGTATGTATGTATGTATGTATGTATATGTATATTTTTTTAGTTAATGTATGAGTATATATATGTGCGCACGCACACACACACATATTTATTTATTTTAGTTGTTAAAAGTTAACTATTTGGATAAGATTGTATATATAGATGTGTGTTTATATAAATTTTAAAAGCTTTAGAATTTAGGTTTGTATATATGGTTAATTTCAAATTCTGAGATTTGTAAATTTGAGGTATGTTATTGTGGTCTTTGGTATTATTGATAAGCTTTGATTATGGATTTTGTTGTTAAGGAGTTGAGATTAGATTTTTGGTTAATTTTGGAGTAGTTGATAATATAGAAGTTTGAATTGTCTTGGGTTTGACTATTGAATATGTTGAGTTTGAACGTATTTATGTTACGATTGATGACATCACCGACCTGCTTACAATATGGGATGGTTGAATATATCTGTCCTACAAGTATTCACATTAATGTAAGACTGCTTAACACAAATTCATAATTTTCATTTAATTTTTCATTTTATTTGTATTCATTAGTGTAAATTTTGTAAGGTACCTCCATGGGTTATGTGAACTCGATGTCCAGTTAATCGAATTTACGTGTCTATCACAGATTGTGTTGATTAGAGTAAGAATAAATTTAGATAGTGTTGTGAGTTACATGGCTGCAACCATGGAGACACTGAGATCGAAGAAATTCATTTGAGCATCGTACTTTTCATGAATAAGACCATTATTATTGTTTATTTATTATTATTTTTACTTAATTTAAGCCATTTGATATTTAAAGGTATACTTACGAGTTCATAATACGTAGAAATCATTGGATGTTGCTCACAATTTATTGTGACACTAGTACTGTGTACTTCATAGATTCAGCAAAGTCATGTAAACGTGATATAGAAATCAAGGTGTCATTGAATATGTAAGTATTTATTGTATTGTTCATGCTTTTTTGTTTTGTGCACGATGGTTCAGTTGTCAATTGTTAATGTAATAATAATTTTAGAAAATTTGATGTGAAATTGATGTGTTTGTCTTGTGATTATTGATAAATGGTGTAGTTATTAATAATGGGGTCTCTCTATTGGTTGGATAAGTTCAATTTAAAGGGAGACTCTGTCAAGATTTTGGTAGGAATATTCTTATTTTTAGGAATGATTGTTGTAACTTATTCATATTTATTGGTACTTTAGGGCCTTTTGAACATTTTGGGCATTAGGAGTCAAGAGGGAAAACAGCAATGTAACATGGAAAAAAATTCGGTATGAACTAAAATTTCATAAGTTACTACAAATTTTTGAATTAGTTTATATTTAGTTATATTACTAATTTCAGTTTTCATTAATGTTAAAATTTCAGTGTCCTCAGCAACCTGGAAGTTCTGAGTGTGGTTATTATGTTATGAGCAATGTTTTTAGAACCGGATCGGGCATCGACCCGACCGAGAGACTGGGTCAAGGGTTGGAGGGTCAACCCGGAGTAGACTCGGGGTCGACCCGGGCATTAATTAATATTTAAAAAATCAAAAAAATAAAAATAAATAAAAAATATATAAAATCCGGGTCAACCCGGTCCGGGTCGACCGGGTCGGCCGGGTCAACCCGGGTCGTTGACCGGGTTTGACCAAACCGGGTTTTTAATGTGACCCGACCCGATTTTTGGGCCGGGTCGCGGGTTTCCGGATCGACCGGGTCGGGCCGGGTTTGACAACATTGGTTATGAGAAACATATATGAGATAGTCACATCATGTTCTCATCTTACTTCTTTAGATAAGGTTTAAGAATACGTACTAAGAATTATTTAATTGTGAATTTATATTTAATTTAAATGTGAATTTTTATTGTTTTTAAGCATTTCAAGAATATTACTTAACGGAGGAAATCGATGAGATTCGAAATTTATGGGCTAAGTACTTCATCAAAGAGTGTATGTAAATTTTGATTTTTTACATTAACATGTACAAATTTTTATCTAAGTAACATAAATATAAAACTAATTTGGAATTTAATTTATTGATTTATTTAATTTTGTAACGCATTCGTCGATTATATAAATGTTGGGGTGAAATTGATTATGAATATGTCTATGTGAATGTGAATATATAATTTGTGGCAAAAAAAGAGGGGGGGGGGGGAGGGGGGAGCTTTAGGCCGACGCCTTTTGTTCTACTTTAGGCGTCGGTTTCTAGTAATAAACGCGGCCAACAACCGACGCGTAAAATCTTAACTTTTCGCGTCTGCGCCATATACATCTTCTTTACAATCGACGTATATTATCTTTCACAACCGACGCGAATGAATCTGTTTGTACTAGTGATCATTAAAAGTACGCAAAACGGTCAATTTTAACAAAAGTTACAATGCATCAAAATTGACCGTTTGAATCTAGAATTTCAAAAATCTCAATAATGAGCTAACTTTAAAAACTCACCGACTTATATGCTAGTTGAATCCATGCACCTATGCCATCTCGATGTTCATTTCGAAAACTACATTGTAAATATATCGAATAATTCGAACTGACATCGAAATACTTAAACGTCTATATATATATAATTTTCAATTTTCTCATTAACATTTATTATATTCATGAGACAAATATCTAAATATAATTTAGATCGTTTTATTATTATGAAATTTTACATGGGGAAAAAATTCATTTTTTGGTCATTACATGTGACATCAATTTTTTTTTTATCGTTACGTTAAGTTTCACGTAATCAAAATTAGGTTCGAAAAGACTATCAAATAATATTCAAAAAGTAAAGATTCTAAATTTGGACAAATACATAGATCATCTCATTACCAAATATACATAAGGAATGTGTCCCTTGACTTGAGTCTCCGCGTCGACCTCTACCCACCTCACTAATATATGGCTCTACTTGCGCCTTTCTTACCTCAAATATCATTGTCTTTGTACTTATTGGTTGACTTAAGTTTTACCAAATAACAAGGTTAATGTGATTAGAGAAAATCAAAGATTTAGGGCTTGTTTGGTGAGGAAAATTTTTTGCTACAACTTTTCAAATTCAATCTTAATCATCCATTTTAGTCAAGTACACAGTTTTTTACTTTTCAAATATTGTTAAACCTCTATCAAAAAAAAAAAAAAAAAAGTCCCACAAAACCAAAACTTTTTAGATTACCAAACAAGTTTTTTTAGTAAACATAAATACTTAATCAAGTTATATATTGTTAGAGGGTCAAAGATTTAATTTAATCTAAAATTAGAGATAAGACTCATAATGTAGAAGTTATATGAAAGTCGATTGGGATAAAGAGAGTCGAGCAAAAAATTAGACTGACTATTATAGGCCATAAAAATAAAAATAAAAATTGAAACAAAAGTTAAAAGGACACTAAGACAACGAAGGTAGTAGGTGGAATTAGAAACTTTACAACGGCAAAATTATTATTTTCGTCCATGACAAAAGAAATTTGTAATGGATAAAACCATGCATCATGCATGATAAGTAAAGTATTATTTCCATCCATGACAAGCAAATAATAAGTAGTTAATACGTAAAATTATCATTTGGCGCATCACAATAATATATGGCTTGAATATTAAAGAGTGGGGACGGGGCTTCTTTTTATTTATAGCCAATGTTTTATGAACCTTAATATACGTGCTAACAAATTGTACTAACAGCTAAAAGATAAAATTTCTAAATGTATAATTACCATGTTATCATTTTAATTTTATATTCTTTAATTTTCTGATAATATGTCTATATCTCTAAATTTATTATTAACATAAAACGCGTAATATATATTATTATATGTTAAAGTTTCATCTCCAATAATTATATTTAATTCTTCAAATTTTTTTTTGTCTAAATCACTTATTATTCTTCATCTATTTACTATACTTCTAATAATTCCTGAAAAATCAGTAAATGAGGATTCTTTTATTACATAATCTAATAAATTATAG
Source organism: Ligustrum vulgare (assembly GCA_963555705.1). Taxonomy (NCBI): domain Eukaryota; kingdom Viridiplantae; phylum Streptophyta; class Magnoliopsida; order Lamiales; family Oleaceae; genus Ligustrum; species Ligustrum vulgare. The sequence continues at coordinate 22,136,927 of OY743177.1, read as the reverse complement.
TATCTTCCTAAATCTTCTCTTATGATTTCTAATGATTTAATTGTTTCTTCTCCGAAATATTTATTTCTAAAGGATTTAATTCTATTAAAGGTTCTGAATTCATAAATTATAAAACTTAATATTTTAATTTTAATTATTAATTCTTTTTATTAAATTCTGAATTTTATATTTCAATAGATTTACTTCCCCTTTAAGTCTTCTTATTTCTTTTAAACTTATTCTATTATTTCTAATGACAATCTCTAATTCTTCTAATTCTTTTAGTAATTTCAAATTCTCTTATAATAGTTAATCCCGGTATAGTAAAAACAGATTTTCAACATATGTAAAAACATGTAAGGAATATTATAAACAAAATGATAAATTAAAAAATTAAAACTATGATAACAAGACTTGAACAATATCAATGATAAAGATGATATATAATCAACCATAAATAATTAACAATACTTCTTTCTATCTATGGGTCAATCACGCTTCTTTGTAAATCTTATTTTAAAAGATTTTTGACCAAATACTCTTCAGTTATTTATCTGAGTATTAAATACAACTCCATAGGAGATCGTTGCTGCTCGAAAGACTTACTCCAATATTTTTATTTAACACTTAAACAAACACTTCAAAGAGGTTCGGCACAATCCAGTTTTGTTTCCTATTTCTGGATGTACTCTTTTAACAAAAGTTTTATAAAGAATAATCTTATAGACTCATAAATAAATAGAGTATTATTAACTAATTAATGGCTTCATATATATTTAGGTGAAGTTTAGTTGCTCATACCTTCTATTAGTTGTTTCTGATTTGGTTTGATGAAATAAAATTTTGAATTAAGAATGAAAAGAAAGACAATAGATAGAGAGAATATAGATTTTTATTGCTGAAAACAAATATGATTTTTGGATGCTTACAATGAGGAGAGACTCCTCCTTTTATAGTTGATAAAAGCTAAGTTGAGGGACAAGATAAGATTCCCTAACTTTTACATATGTGGTTAAGAATTAAAGTAGATAAAATAAAGATAAAATTACAATAAATTCTTCTACTTTTCTAAAGTTTCACATGGGTCTGGACCTCATGCCTTGAATAATTCATGTTCAGACAAGATATTCTTCATCTTCATTATAGTTGAGTAGGTCCCCACAATTATTACACTTGTGACCCGTTTTTGCCTCCATTAGTTGATGTAGATATTCATAGGCTCCTTTACTAAGATCCAAATTGCTGACAAGTATATTCTCAACATAATCTCTTAATTTTCATAATTGACTATTAACTTGATTAATTTTAGAAATACTGTAATTAATAATATGTCATCATTAGATTCATATACCCAAACATTAGTTTGTGTAAGGGTATCTCTTAATTCGATATACATGACTCTAAACCCCAATGCCCTTTTTCTGAAATAGCTTGTATCTTTTCTTCTTTGTTAAATGGATTAATTTTTGGCTCTGAAAGGATGGCTTTGCTAGTTACTCCAAGTTTTACAATATATTCTGCCTTAAGATAGTCCTCATCAATAAATTCTGGAATAACTGAATAGATCCTGACATAAATTTTTTCACCTTTGGTAATCCCAAAGTATGCTTTAACTGCTGCTTTAATAGAATTTGGTAATAATGATATTTCTTTCATATCCTTGCTAAGGTAGATGCACTGAATAAGTCCTTGATCAAACAACCCCCTGACTGTTCTTGGTTCTGCTCTTGGAAAAATAATTGCTTTATTTATTTTTTGATGCCTAATTATCCTTAGTCATTCTCCTTCTCTTGTCCTCTTGTTTAGATACTCTACATACTTCAAGAATGTTTCTAGTTTCTTCATGACTTTCTCCTTTTCTAATAGTTCATTTATTATAACTGCTAGTTTCTTTACAACTTCTAAAAAAGTCTCTTTAGAAGGTTCAATAGTTTTGCCAATGGCTTTGGAATATAAACTTCCAATAATTGATAAATTAGATACTTCTTCCTCATTAGGAAGTTCTACAGATAAATTCTTCACTGGAGAGGATTGAGATCCTCCTTTGTATATTTCCTCAAGAGAATTAACCATTGATTTGTACAAAACTAGTTTACTGTTAATTTGTACAATCTGCGCCATGCAAGTGTTAACATGATTGAATATATTTGAATAGTTGATATTCATTTGACCTATGGACAAATTAATTTCTTCTACTTTCTTAAGTAGTTCCTCCATGACTGGATAAATAATCTGCAATAACATTGTCATTACCCTTAATATGAATAATTTCAAAATCATAATGACTAAGTTCTACTTACCATCTAATTAAGTTTTTATTTGCAATAGTTGGATCAATTTCTTTAGCTAACCAATATTTGACTTGTATATTATCAGTTCTAATTTTGAATTTAGTAGTAACAATGAATAATTCAAACTTTTTAATAGCAAATTTTATAGCTAATAGTTCTGTTTTGTTAATATGATAATTAGTTTGAGTTTGATTAAAACTGCCAGTAGTGTATTGTGCAATTATTTCCTCATCTTCTTTTGGATAAATATATTTTAAGTATTGCTCCTCATACTGTTTCACATGCGTTGGTTTCTAATATCCATTCACATTATTTTTTGGTAATTCTAGTTCTTGTAAATCTTTACGAAGATCTTTAATTTTGTGTACTTCTTTTTCTTCATCTTTGGACAATGGTGTTCATCTAGTTTTTGCTTTTGGTCTTTTTTGTAATGGTATTAGATGTTTTGCTAAGTTAGGTACATACTTTCTAGTCTGATTTACAAGTCCTAAAAAACTTTGTAATTGTGTTTTATCTTTTATATAATTGTCAAACAATTGTATTTTTATACCAATATGTTTATCGAGTTTAATTCCTTTTTGGCTAATTATAGATCCTAAAAATTCTATATTTTCTTTAGTTATTTCTATTTTTGTAGCTGATAATATAATTCCATTACTTCTTACAATATCTATAAAAATATTAAGATGTTTTAAGTGGTCTTTTCTAATTTCAGAGTAAAATAAAAACATCATCAATATATACTGTAATAAAATGGTAATAGTCTTTAAATATTTTATCCATGTATCTTTGAAATTCTCCTGAACTATTTTTAAATCCAAATGGTAACACAATCCATTAATAAAATCCTTATGGTACTGTAAAAGATGTTAAATGTCTAAATTCTTATGTTAACATAATATGATAAAATCCTAATTTTAGATCAAATTTAGAGAAATATTTATTTCCTCTAATTTGGTTAAATAATACCTGTTGGTTTGGAATTGGATAACTTAATTCTTTTGTATAAGTGTTTAACCTTTTATAGTTAATTACCATCCTAGATTTTCCTCTTTTTTGTTCTGAATGTTTTATTACAATGAAAGCTGGACTACTATGTTTACTATTAGATTCTCTAATAAATTTCTTTTCTAACATTTCTTTTGTGTGCATTTCAAATTCAGGTATTTCTTTGGTGAATGTTTAATTGGTTTTACACTAATAATTTCAGTGTCTTCTTCTAATATAATTTCTTCCATATGTTTATTTATGTGTCATTTTTCTAAAAGGTTATCCCCTCATAATTTTAATAATTCTTATGTAATATTTTTTATTGCTATGTGATCAAAATGTTCTTGTACTGATTTATCCTATTTTTATTGGATATAAATTGTATTGTTTGTGTTAATTTTTGTCTATCCTCACCACGCTGAGATGCTATATGAGGCATTTTTTTCTCTACAATAAGGACCATTAATTCTAATTGATATTGCTATATGGTGACAAGGGGTAGATAAAAATATAACTTTTTCATCAATAGTTATTGGATAGTATTGTATTATGGGGTTATTTCCTAATAATTTATTCCCTGGCATATCATCAAATTGATATACATAAGGTATTTGTATTTTATATTTTCCTATTTGCATTTTAACATTCCTTACTACTTTAGTTATTAGATTTGTGCTCCCATCAAATCCTGCCAGGATGACTCTTTTTTCATTTTCTTTTTTATTACTCCACATTTCTGGGAGTAATACATTTTCTTTAAATAAACAAGATGATGCTCATGTATCAAACAAGGTATGATAATTTCTATTGGAATATCAATTGTAATTCATTTTAGTTAATATATAAATGCTATCTTCCTCTTAATTTGTAATATAATGTTAAAGCTTTTTTATTTTATTTTATACTCTCATACTTATACTAAAGTTTGGTCTTATTGTAAATTTTACTTTTTGGTATATTAAATTTCCTGTTACAATTCCTATTAAAGCATCTTGAACTGAATTTACAATTCTATCATCCATAATATAGAATTCTATAGGTGTATCTATTCCTTCTCTAAAATAGACTTTTGCAATGATTTGTACAGCTCCGAAATATACGTTTTTTTTATTTTTCCTTTTAATTTATGATTCAATAGATTAATTTCTTGTCTTATAATTTTTCATTTATTATAGGTATTAATGTATTTCCTGTAGTATCTCTTATCTCTATAGGGTGACTATGGTTTCTTGCTACATATGCTGTTTCCTTATTTTTCTGCCAAAATGGTAAATTAAATATTTCTTTTGGTTCTACATCTAATTTTAAGATCTTTTCATACATTTTAGGATTAAATATTAATCTTTCATTTAGTTGTTCTTCATTTTCTTCTAACTAGTATCACACCCGTGAGTTGCACAGAAGAACAATATGAAATGATTTTATTATAAATATCATTACAAAATAGGAAATGCTCAAAATAGAAATAAATTACAATTCTCATCAATTTTGAAAATTCTCTTTAAATAATAGATTGTTTGTATAGTTTGTAGTTGCTCACACCTATGTGATACATGAAAGTTTCTATAGACAAAACATATTTAAAAAATTGTTCAAAATTTAAATTAAGCAATGCAATTTTTCAAATATATGCTGTATATTTTTGACTAATTTAAATAGAAATAATAACCCTCAAAATTTTATAATTTACATAAAATAAAGTAATTGTAACAAATTAAATATATGCGGTCCTATATATAAATAAATGTAACAAATCAAGCAATATTGACGATGCACAAAAGTGAAAATCAACCTCAAGATTTGTAGTGTACGAACATTGAATTCAACTCAAGAGATCCTTCGCATGATTAATAATTTTTAATTTTTAAATGGGCATTTAATTGAACACAATTAAATGCAAATTTAATTATATGTCAATAAGAAATTATTGATGAAAATATAAATAAAATATCAAATAGTGAGTCTTTCTGTCTATATATGTTAATAAAATTAAGAAATAAAATTTCACTATTTTTTACGGCATATAATTATTTTTTTAATATTTTAATAAAACTGTAAACTATTGAATTGTTTTATCATCTTTACGGGAAAATTGACCATGAATTAAGTATTTTAGAGATTGTACCGTGAACATATCAACTCCATTTCTGAAATTAACGTTCAATAAATAAAATTTTCTTTTTAAAAAAGTTTTTGAACTACAAAATTAAGCTCATACAATACATATGCAAAACTCAATTTACATATTCTCCTTATTATCGACGTTTTCCTTTTCATAGATTGTTCTTCATCATATTTTATCCAAAAAGAGGTATATGATGGATTTTTTTGGTATCATTTGATTTTTTAAGTATTAATTATTAATTTCAAGTGTTTTCTAGAAATATAATCATTAATTTTAATAAATATTGTTACATTAGTTGATTCTTCTTTATTCATACTGACAATTTCTTTATTCATATTATTAAATTATTATTTTAATAAAAATTACTGATCAATCAATTGTCTAATAGAAATTATATGAACTAATTTCTTTAATCTATAATATATTTTTTGCATATTTTAGATATTTAATTTTATAATGAAAAATAGAAAAATGAACATAATCAGTAAATAAGTAAAAATAATGTGAAAATGATGAATGAATTAAAGAAATCTTAAGTTTGTAAAATTAACCAAACTTAATTGAATTTACCTTAAAAATTCGTATAGTTATTATTTATTTAATTTCATGAAAAAAAATTCGAACAGAAATTAATCATCTATAACTAAAATAAATTTAGTTAACTAATTATAGATAATATTATAGGACTTAAATGATATAATTTAAAATGAATTATATATTGAGGAAAAATAAAAAGTAAAACTTTACCTTTAATTTTTTATATGATTTTACGAACAATATATTTATAATTTGCTCTTACTTGTCAAATTGCATTCAACTTCTCACTATGATCTTTAATTTGACACCCATATTACATATTTTTTTATACCAAAATAATATAATAATTATTAAAATAATAATAATAAAATAAAAAATAACATTTTGATGTTATTAATAGCATAGAACGGATGCCAATACAATTAATGACATATGTAAAATAATAATTTCTAAAATATTTACTATACTATTTTTTAGCAAAAAAATTTCAAATTTAGAAAGTTTTTTTTGTTGGAAACTATGTGTATATTTTGGTGACGTCTATTTTACTTTTATATATATTAAGATTAAGATTATTGATCGATCAATTGTTTAATAGAAATTATATGAATTAATTGTTAAAATCTATAATATATTTTTGCATATTTTGGTTATTTAGGTGGCAATCTGTTTGTATTTTATTTTGTATTTTTGTTTTCGAAAATATTTTATATTTCCTGTTTTTATTTTTGTTTTCAAATTTGCTGAAAACGCGTTTGATTTGTCATTTCTGAAAACTGTTTTTGAAAATGAAAATCTGGAAAACACGTTCTGTTTAAAATTTCATAGAATAATATTTAAACTATTTTTAATTAATTTGCAAGCAGAATACTACTGACTCAAACTCAAATTTTCTTTAACAACATACTGAAAACATACTTACCTGCAACACACTAATATGAGCGCTAAGAGTCTATATTAACATAACTTGGTCATGTTTGGAATTTGAAGAATCTCTGGTTCTATTAAAATCCAGAAAATGCAAGTTCTTTCAAAACCACCAGAGTCTATTTATAGAGACATTTTTTGAAATATAACAACAAGATTTCTCACTTAATTTTTTTTTTTCTAATGTTGATATTGAATTCAATAAAACTTTATTTTAGGCTTAAGTTCTAAGTTAGAATAATTCTACCAAAAAAATAAAAAAACAATAAAAGATAAATTATTTAGGCTTAGTTCCAAGCTAGGCTTAAAAAAATAATAATAATAATAAATAAAAAAAATAAAAAAATTAACTTTATTTTAAGTTTAGTTTCAAGTTAGGTTAATTCTTAAAAAAAAATAAAAAAAAATCCAAAAACGCATTTTTCGAGTTTTGAGTATTTTTTTGTTGAAATACACTTAAAATGCTCAAAATGAGGTTTGGATGTTTTGTGTATAAATTTTTTTCTTGTTTTCCAAAATGCGTTTTTGAAAATGGTAAAGAGAACGCGTTTTTAGTGTTTTCGAAAATAAAAACAGAAAACGACCTCAAAACAGTAAAGAGAAAAGGACCTTAAATTTGTAAAATTAACCCAACTTAATTGGATTTTCCTTAAAATTTAGTATAATTGTTATTTATTTTAATTTGATCAGAAAAAATCAAAACAAAAATTAATCATTTATGACTAAAATGAATTTAGTTAAATAATTATAGATAATATTATAAGATTTAAATGATATAATTTAAAATGAATTAAATATTGAGAAAAAAATATAAAATATAAAATAATCTTTGCCTTTAAGTTTTTATATGATTTTACGGACAATATATTTACAATTTGCTCTTACTTGTCAGCTTGCATTAAACTTTCCACTGTATCTTTAATTTGACACACATATTACATATTTTTTTATTTCAAAATAATACAATAATTGTTAAAATAATAATAATAAAATAGAAAAATAACATTTTGATGTTATTTTATTTTGATGTTATTAATAGCATAACAAGATGTCAATGCAATTAATGATACATGTAAAATAATAAGTGCTAAAATATTTAATATATTATTTTTTAGTAAAAAAATTTCAAATTTAGATATTTTTTGGCAGAAAACTATGTATGTATTTTAGTGACGGCTATTTTACTTTTGTATATATTAAGATTAAGATTAAGATTGGTATTCATATTCTTTAGATGTTCTTTCTTCACTTATTTGTCTAATCATATTTATATATAAATATTCTTCTTCACTAGATTCACTTTCTTCATTTTCTGAAGATTCTAATTTCATAATGGAATTTATTACTTCAAGCTCTTCTAATTTATAAATTTCTTCATCTTCAAGAATTTCTTACCATTCTTCTTCTTGTTCAATAGGTAATAAGTTGTAATTTTCTTTTTCTATTAATGAAATATACATCATATTTTCTTTTTATTCTTTTTGGGACATTCTGGAGATATATGTCCTACTTCTCCACATGAATAACATTTACATTTTTTAGGATTTTTAAGGTATGTTCTAATTTTGTTTTGTTTTAATCTTAGATATCTTTTATATGGTACTCTATACCTTTTGAATGATTTTTTATATTTATTAAATTTTTTAAATTTGTCTCTAAATTTATCTTTTCTATAATATTTTTTTTCTTATATTTTTTTTATAGATGACATCCCCATTGGGCTGGTTTATATTATAATTTATCACAACGTAATAATTTTTTACTTACTTTGTGAAATTTTATTATATTATTTATATTTTTCTTTTTATTGCATTTCTATAAATTGTATTCTTGCTCCTAAACTATTATTACTCAATGATATTTCTAATTTTTCCCATTCTTTAAATAATTCTAAATTCCATGAGTTTGGTAGTTTAAAAAATATTTGGTTCATAATTTCCATACCATATGTTTCCTGATTATATTCTGCATTTTCAAAATATTCTCTAAATTCACATGCAAATTGTTTAAAGTAACACATGTCACATTTTGATAAATTTTCTAATAAATATCTATTTCTTAGTTTTGAGCTAATTTTAGTATATCTGTCTAATACTAATGTATATTCTCTTTTTAATGCATCTCCATATCTGCTAAGTATAGTTCATATTTCATCTTGATAATTTCTTTTAACTTCTTCTATATAAGTTTCTGTTAAATTTCCCCACCACTTGCAGTGGTTCCTATAAATGTATTTTCTAACATTAGTTGAAATTTTTTTCTTGTTAATTTTCTAGTATAGGCCATCATAGCCATATATTTCTTTCATAATTCTAATTCATGATCTACATCATGTCCACATCATAAATCTAACCATCTTCCTTTTGAACTAATTTGTGTTTCCATACTTTTCCATAGTGTATTTCTATGGGATAATTTTTACTTAGCTTGGTATAATATTTCTGTTGTGGTATAAAATTATTAGTTCTAAAATTTTGATTTTTCCTTTGACTCGTATAAATTTCTAGTGTATTTTGTAAATTAGTATTACTTGTAGTTTCATTTTTAACTTGATTAGTTCCTGGTTGTTATATATATTCTGGTGGATTTTGTCCTATTGGTACTAAAGCTTGTTGTTGTTCATTCATATTAATTTATTCTATTTTAATATTTATAAATTTTTCTATATAATCTTCTTCTGTAATGTAATCTTCTTCAACGTCTTCTTTTGGATTTTCCATAAATTTTTCTATTTTTTAAGAAATCATATTTATTCATAATCTACTGATAGTTTTAAATTCTTTGCAATTATTATTCTTTTAAATTTTCCTTTTTCCATTCAGTCATAAATTTTTGTTATATTTTGATTTATAATTTCAATATTTTGTTGTACATTATCTAGTCTTTTGTGTAAATCATTTTTCCCAATTTATTCTTCTTTAATTATTCTAATCATGTTTATTTGTTCTATAGCAGTCTTTTGTTCTGTAACTTCTATGGGGTTTTCATATACTCCTACCATATTTCCAATTTTATTTATTTTATCATTTATTTGCTTAATTTGGTTTTCTAAGGTTATTAATTGTTTTGATAGGTTATTAACACTTTGTTTTATTTCTAATACTTGTGTTGGTATGTTTTTGTTTATATCTTTATAATCGTTAATTATTTTTATCATTTGTCTTATTTCTAATGGTAAATTATTGATAAGTTCTTGAACTTGTTCTGATTTTTTAGCTTGTTGTAAGAGTATGTTTGGTAAGCTTATAGCTTATTTGGAGAGCTTATAAGCTTCATCTACTAAAATAAGCTCCGTTTGGTAGATGAGCTTATTTAAAAGCTAGAGCTTATCTCAAAATCTTCTTTTACAAGCTTTTCATTTTTATTTCATTTTTAGCCTCTTTATTTTTTTAAAAATTACACCCCTATACCTTTAAGATATTTAAAATATATTTACCTTTTATGTCATTTTGTATTTATGAGTTAGCTTTTCAGCTAGTTTTGCGATACACTTCTATTTCAATCAACAAACTTATCAGCTATCCGCTATCAGTTATAAGCTATTAGCTCCCAATTCGCTTTTCAGCTATCAGCTAGCTTATCGGCTTGGTCTAGAAAACATAGCCTAAATTTTGTTTTGTAGTTTTTCCTAATTTATTTAGTAAAAATAAATTTGTCTAATTGAATTGTTTATGTTCTCCAAATCCTTCTTCTCCTAATAGTATAAATGGTATAAATTTTTCATATGTTTCATTAGTGCCTCCCAAGCATCTCACCTTATACCTACAGAAGTCTGGCAACATAACATCTTGAAGAACTGTAATTAATTACAAAATTGAATGTTAATTTTTTAATTAATTACAGTACTTTATAATATCATCTCATCTTGTGTCTATATCTGACACCATATGTTGCCAGACGTCTGAGAACATAACATCTTTGTGATTTATATATCGATAATTTTTTCTTTTTTTATTCTTTCTAGCATCGAAGGAAAACTCCTTGAAGAACTTTTTACGGGGATTATTAAAAAAAAAACTCTGGACGAATGTGCCAATATATTCACTAGAAAATATTTAACTTACAGAAATTGGTTCAGACACTACTAACCATACTCTGACCCCCAACATTATAGATCACCGATGATCCTCTTCGATTTTGTTTTCTACACCTTCCAGTATTTTTGAACTCTTCTCTCTGTGTGGATTGTCAAGAACGAATCTAGTTCTTCTTCAACTGGAACTCTAGCGACCTCCAAGCTCCAAAACTCTGAAGGCTTATTGGTAAAGGATTTTGGATTTGGTGTTTTATGATTAACAACAATCTTAATTTAACAATCAAGAAGTATTGATCTTAAATATTCAATGAATGGATCAAGAGATTGATATGATGTATCTTTTTCAAATATAATGATCAATCACTCTAAAATTGAATATATAACATGAAGTTTTTGTAATAGATACTTTAGGATTGTAGGAAATCTAAAAATCGTGAAACAACATCTTTTAAGACTTTACGACCTTCAATATTTTCATCATATTGTTGTCTCCCGATATGCGATGGAGGCAATTCAAATGCGTTGAAAAGATAATTTTGTTTTAATTCTCTAATATTTAATTCCAACATTTGTATATTTCGTCTTGTTTACATTATATTTTCAATTTATGGCCTCACATTTAGAAAGGTAAAGTTGACAAAATACTATATATAAGACTTAATTTGTTTTAGACCTAAATATTGCATTCAATTTCAAAATCCAAAAAAATAATTACTCAATCGAAGGAATTTGTATTTTATCTTAATTTAAATTTATATGATGGAATGAGATTTTTTTTCATTTTGTTTACTTTAATTTGCATCTATGTCAATAGTTAACTTAGATTTCCATTTATTTTCACATTTGATTTTTTGAGGGGTTAATTATCTCAATATAACAAAACTTATGTTTATGTCTTTGATTAATCACTGAAGTTTAAAGTGTCGAGTTTTGATCAATAAACTTATCAAAATGTTGAACAATAGTCACTCACTTAACGGAATTAATGACGTAGTGGACTGATACATATGTGGCGTCACTTTATCTTTAACTGACTAATCACGGTACACAAAATTATCATGTAGGAAAATTTTGAAAATGTCTTCAATTGGTTACTGAACTTTTTAATGGTTTTCGATTACTCACTAAAGTTTTAAAGATCTTTAATTCCTCACTATACTTTAAGATTTTCGAGTTTTGATCACTAGTCAAACTTGTAAAAATGACGTTGACTAACCTGAAAATTCAGAAATTTAGAAATGTTGTTCCAAACGGAAGTACAAGTTATATATTTTTTTCTGTTAGTATAGATTTGTTATTTTTTTGGGAGAATGTGATACATATTCGTTTGATATCATTATTTTTTGTATTAATGTAGATTATAAATCAAATATAAAAATAATTAATTTGTTATATGCAACTCATAATTTAGAAGAACATTTTAAAATTTCAGGTCAATCAACATCATTTTTACAAGTTAGTTTCAACCAGTTTAAAGTTTAGTGACCAATCGACGACACATTTAAAAGTTTAGTGACCATTCAAGACGTTTTTAAAAGTTTCTGGTGTGGCAATTGTGACGGGACACCACGTTTGTTTTCCATCCGCCAAGTCATCAATTTCGTTACAAAAGTTACATGAGTGATTAACGTCCAACATTTTAATAAGTTTAGTAACTAAAATTTAACATTTTAAACTCTAGTGATTAATTGAAGACACATATATAGTTCAGTGATTAATGGGACATTAATTTTTTTTTTTTTAGCGAGTTTAATCAAAATTCGACTTTTTTTTAATACATTGTTGTCATTTATTTGTTTCCGTAGTTTGTTCTATTTTATGTACGGCTAATTAAAAAAAATCATCAAGTTTAGTGGTTTCTGATCCTATATCTAATTTAAATTGGATTATTTTATGTTTTCTTTAATGAGTTTTTAATAAAAATAAGTAATTTTACTGTCTTTAATGTGTCTATCTTTACCACTACAGTAGAGAGGCTAGCTCTAGTGCCTTTGAATGGCACACACTAAGGCGTCATTCAAGACACAAGAGTTGGAACCTGTCAAATAGTAGGCCCCACATTTTGTGTCTTGAATTCAAAGGCACTAAAGCATTTTTACTACAGTGGATGCTGCCAACAAAACACAAGTTAAAGCTCTTTCTAAGTTGTTGGGCATAAAATTTGCAAACCCCTAGGCCCTAGACGTGATTTGTGAAAATGACCTAAATGTAATTCAAAAGATGAAATCAGTGTTTTTACTGTTTGATTATGTTAGGTTTTTTGATACCCAATAAATTCGGGTGATGATGTTAACGATTTTGAAATAAATATATAGACATCTAAATAAATAGCTCAACTCAATATCGACTTGTGGCGATTGGAAGTAATTTAATTAAGTAGTTACTTGTGGCCCACTTGAGGAGGACTATTAGTGTTGGCTCATTTAGCATCCGTTTGGTAAACAGAATAATCTGGTTTATAAACTATACAATTTTTCAAATTACTTTTTAACCACAAATATTTTCTCTCTCCAATCTTCGATCACTACTTTTTACCTCGAAATCATAAATAAATCAATTTATAAATGAAACTGTGTTAACAAGCAAAGGCTTAGTGGGCTTGTGTCTAGTCTTGGTTAGGTTAGGTAGTCGGGCCAATTAGGTTAGTTATGTGTGTATTGGGCTTGGGTAGCTAAGTGACCCAATTGTTTGACTTAACACAATCCATTCTATGTAACTTATCTTCTCTACAATCTACATTGGTGGTTTGAGTTTGAATGTGCAATAGATAGAAAGGATAGAGGGTAGCAACTTAGGAGGTTTTGAGGTCTTCCGTTGCTAGTTATTTACAACTTCTTCTCCTTTTGTGATATTAGCCATGTTTGGTAGTACTAGTTTTTTTTTAGATGTCAATCTAATTCAAAGTTAACATTTAATCTTAACGACACTTTTGTTAGGGGCTACAACTTTTCAACCACGCATCTCATCAGTTTTTTATTAAAATCTACTAAAATTTTGATTTTTATTAACACCAAATAGGGGCAATTATCTCCATCTCCTTTAATCCTTGTGTAAGTCAGAATATAGTGGAGCAACTAAGGTGTGTCGATTTGTTGAGTCGAGCTTGGTGTGTTTGGTGTTCATTTAAATGTAAGACTTTCCAGATTTAGTGTGTTGAAGGACCAACAATTTGAACACGGTATTAGAGCAAGGTTGGGCGTGATTTTGACAAGAAACTGGCTAAAAACTGAACCTTAAAACTATCCAGAAAATTGTTGAAAACCTGAACTGAAAAAGGATATTTCCGGCCAAACCGTTGATCTGTTGGAGAAATAGAGACCAATGTTGTTTTCAACAAGACGAAGCACAGTAGACTGTACTGCGTATGGTGGTCGAAGATGGAGCATGGTTGCTGCATGGTAGTCGACGCATGGGACTTCAGTTGGGCGCTTGAGGGCGCATGTGGATGATTCTAGTGAAGGTCTTAATAGACAAAATGTTCCCGTCGTGATGGCAGAGCTACTGGGGTGTATGGTGGTGTCACTAAAGTGAAAATGTTAGCATATCTCCTAATTTATGGATCGACAGGTTGATCTGTTTGGTATCATGTTCTTTCTCTTTATTATTGTAGTTATTTAATTTTGCATTGGAGTCACCGTATGGGGTGACATTAAGTTTGAGTTTATCATGAAGGGTTAACAATTTCCTATTGCTGAACCTAGGAATTATTTATTTAATTCGAGCTATGTATTTTTGTATGAATTTGATATATTAGTTTATGTATGAATTTGATATGTTGTGTTTTAGAAGCTCTATATTCATTTAGATATGCCTATAACCTTAAGAAGTTTGACTGACTATTTTCTGTATGATAAGTGTCTATACTTTGATTGTGGTCGTTACATTTGTTCCAAGTCTTGCTTGTGCATTTTTGGATAAGATGAAAAAAATTGGTATTGAGATTTTTTATGGTATGGTGGTTTGATTTTCTAGACCGTTTGATGGCATTTTCTTAGATCTAAGTTAGTGTGACAAGTAAGATGTTATAACTGTGGTATATTTGGACTTTCTTATGGAAGTTTGTCTTAATTGAGGTAGTAAGTGATCGAGTAAAATCCCGCAAGTGTACGAGATCATTGACAAGTAATAATTGTGATAGTTTAGAGTTATCGTTCTCACAAGGAATAAGTTCTAGTTCTAATTATCAGTTTATTGTCGATTCAATTAAGTGAACAATAAAATATGTTTTGTTGATTTATTCTAAAAATTGCAATAAATAAATAATAAATAAAAATGTTGATGAGTAAATATGAATGGATGGTATTTATTGGAATCTGAATCTACTTATTATCATCTATCTCAATTCAACAATTTGTAGTTTAAATCATTCAAGCATTACTTGAAAATTAAAAATTCACATGCAATTAATTTTCTATTCCAAGACAAATTAAATCTATCTTAAACATGATTTGAATACATCCCTAGTCCAAATAAGAATGTTTAAAACACACTAAATCACCCAATTATCAATTATATTGCATATGTCATAGTATTATTCCTAACATCTAGTGCACGTGTTAATCATGCAATGTTCTAACCTAATGTAACTTTTCCAAGACTGCAATAGGAAAAAATATAGTCAATTGACGGTCAATCAATCAAACAATAAAATTAAACATGCAAAATTAATAAAGAACAGAAGAAATACCTAAACTACTCATTCTTGAATTGAAATAAATAAATAATAAGTATCATCTTCATCCAATACATATAATAAATTAGTCTAACATATTAATGTAAGAAATACACAAAATATAAAAGAAAATCATCACCCGAATTATTAAATGATGAAATCTCTCATTAACGCATTCAAATCTAAATCCAAGCAACGAATTCTTCGTTCTTCAGTGTATATACTAGCTGCCTCTTTTACCACAGTCGACTATTTCCTCTAATTCGGTAATGGTCAAGAGTCTCCTACCTCCTTTTAGCCGACCACCTTCTCCAACCAATTGACACGGTCAATTCGAAAAAAAAGGAGTCTTCTTCCCATTTTTTTAATCACAGCCAAGTCCTCTTTTCTTTTAAGCCGACACTCTCCCTTCTTGTTTTTGAACCTCCAACCTCCCACTAAAGTCTTCTTTTTATTCCTCTGATTCACACCCAACCTACCACTCTCAATTCACCAGAGGAGTCCCCCTTTTGTTTGTAATTCTCCTCCTCTTTTATATCACTCCACCCAGCCGAACTTCCCCCCTTAATTCCAAGCTGGCTACCCTTTTCCTCTCTTAATTTTTTTTTTATCCCAGTCAACTCTCCCTTTCTGTCAGCCCTGCACTTGTGTTTTGCATTTGGTAATAGTGTTTTAATCAACATTTATAATCAACACATTTTTCCAAATCACTTTTCCACCACGCACATTTTTTGAAACCACCTTTTAACCACAAAATCTATATCGAAAGTACCGAAATTCCAAAAATAACGGTAGCTAGAAAGCCGAAGAACACAGGAGTCCAATTCACTTGGTTTTTCAAGGCCCATTTATACTTAGTTTAGGTCTTCTTTTAAGGCCTTAATCTTTCCAAATAATTCAATTTAGTCTTGACTCTCTTCAATTATGCAATTAAATTCTTGACATTTTTATTCTTTGTTTCGTTGGCCGTCTGATCTATGAAATGTTTACAATTTAGGCCTTTTGCATGGTTTTAGTCCATTTTCTCTCTTTAGCCTTCAAGGGCATCCAAAATTGAGTTTTCCAAAAAGAAACAAAATCAATACATAATTTAGAAATATCACATCCTAAAATACTTACAATTGTCTAGTTTTAAGGCCAAATTAAGTACGAGAAACGTACTTATCAGTAAGTTGATGGTGTTAGGAGATAGGTGAGGCGAAAGCTGCTAATGGTTCTAGGTAAGATCTGAGTGATGCTTATGGAGGATAAATGCTAGAAGTTACTGCACGTGCATCTATGTGAAATCAAGTTGTATGGTTAATTTCTTAATTCAGAGCATTGTTTTATGTTTCATTATAATTTGTCTGATACTTGTCTTTGCATAAATTTGTGGGTGATCTATTTTACTGTGTGTAATGTGTGTGCATGCATAGTGGTCAGGGGGCATTTGCAATGCGTATGTATTATGGTAATATGTTGTATAGATATCTGATGGTGCATTGATGATATGTGCAAGGGATGAGTGTGAAATTTGAATCACATGTGGAGATGTGATAAAATGTGATTGGAGTCCTCTATCTGTGATAAACTTGATTGGGTGAAATGTAAGAGTGACACTTTAATCACTTATTTTAGGTGGAGAACTATTATTCACTTAGGTTGATAGAAGTGAGATTGATGAAGGAGCATCTCATGGACTTATGATATATTGTGGTTGACCATTTAGACACGAGTAGTGATAAATATAGTGAGCGTAAGCAGCGGTGTGTGTGATATGTATTCTCAAGGTGCAGGCTACTTACAGTGTTATAGGATATATTGTGGTTGACCATTTAGACATGAGTAGTGATAAATCTAGTGAGCATAGGCAGCGGTGTGTGTGATATGTATTCTCAAGGTGTGAGCTACTTAGAATGTGATAGGAAAATTGTCCTGAGGTCTTTTCATGATATTATTTATACATTGTGTTGTATATGTTGGTAATTTTTTTTTATTAACTTGAGGTTAGTCTTATGTTCCTTACTTAATGAACATGTTTGAAAAGATTTTTTATTATTCCATGATTAATATTTTCATCGCATGTGTTATATGTTCTTGATTGATTATTGAGACTATCCGTCTTCTATTTGGTATTCTTAATCTTAGCCCTTGTGAGTAAATGGAGCAGATATGGTATTTATTTCGAGTCCGAGACACGAGGTAAGGTTTGTGACTCCAATTTTTATTGGCTACCTTGATTGGGCAAATATAAATATTTGTATTGTTTTCATGCAGGTTAATTGGGTATCAAGGTGGAGATTTGCTTGATTTTTTGGAACATAATAAATTTGAGCGATGATGTTAAAACGATTGTGGGATAAATGCATCGACACATAAATGAATAACTCGACTCAATAACGACCTAGGACCATTGGAAGCAACTTAATTAAGTAGTTTCTATTAGCCCATTTAAGGAGGCCCATATAGGTTGGTTGTGTGTGTATTGGACTAGGGTAGTTAAGTGGCTCATTTGGTGTGTTTGGTGTCCATTTGAAGAAGAGATTGAGCCCAGTTTTGGTGTGTTAAAGGACCAACAATCTCAAAAAATTATAATATAAATTGAAAGGATAATAGTATTTAAATGATCATTTGAAATACTTTAGACCCTATTACTTGATTTAGATATAAATATTTTGGAAATTACATTTTATTTGTCATCTTATTGTTGATTCTTGAGTTAATAAATTTAATTCCATAAAACTCTTACGGATAAAAAAAACACTTGGGTATATACTAGGACTTGGAGGACAAACTTCTAAAGTTCCCATCAGATCTTGAAAATCTTAGGTACAATCTACCTATATTCTCAGGTTTGTTATCAAAGCTTTAAAGTAATATTAGTTAAAATGACGTGTCCCAAAGAGAAAAAAAGATTTTGTTCTAGTGAGTAATAATCTTAAAATTAATTTCACAAACTTCATGTTGTCAGACTAAAGCAAAGCAAGGCGGAACCAGTTGTAGAATAAATCGAACGATGGAGAAATATTGTACTTAACTGCAAAGAACACATAAATAAAGCATCTTATATTCACATGTGTGTGCAAGGCATGCATTGGGGGCTACTTTATAATCTCCAAGCAAATATGCCTCACTCTATTGAAGAGTTAGACACGCATGCTCATGATATAGAAATTCATATTACAACACATGGAAGTCACTTTCCAAATGACACGAATGATCCCAAGAAGGAAGTCAAGAAAGATAGTAAGCCAGGTAAATTTAAAGAATATCAAGTCCAAATCTAAATTTGAAGCCACTTAAAAGGCACAAGCACAAAAAAAGGGTTTTCTGAGTTTGAAAAAACTTGAAGAAAATGAGTATTCATTCTCAGAATCCAGAGTTTTTGGAATTTCAGATCAACTCCATGGACAAAAGGTAATTGAACTTCCAATACCGAAGATTCCAGGAAAGGCTGGTAAAGTTTACATCTCAAGTAGTGTAGGTTCAACATAATAATTATTCATCCAAGGGAAAGATGTTTTGTGATTATGAATATAGAGCATGATGTAGGTAGAGACATGAGTGAAGATTACAAATGATAATTTACTTCTATTCTACATGGAGATGATATCTCACTTCTATTCGGGAAATCATTAGCCAAACATAATGATTTCACACTGAAACCACAAGCACGAGCAAGTGAAATGTGTATAATAGTAGTTATATGCATTCTAATCGAATATCAGTACAATTCAGTACCATCTGACTATTAAAATGATGTCATATGAATCATTCTCATAGCATCTCTATAAGCTTATAACCTCTATATTACTATTGAATAATTGCATTCTTTAGTTCGACGATCTCTATGGGTTTGGAAGCTTCACATGTATGCTGGATCTTAGTGGGACAGATGGGTTTAACAATTTTTGGGTTTGCCCTTAGTGGGACAGATGGGTTTAATATCCGACTCCTGCCCGTGAAGAATCATCTAAACTCTGTTGTTTCCCGTTGTTTGAAATCATGATTGAATGACGACACTAAGATGCCTAAATCGGAGATTACTTCGAGTGTGAACTAGAAAAATACTATGAAAGTTTTCTTGGCCACTAATTGTGAAGAATGTGATTTTGGGTGATGAATGATTTTGGGAGTAGAGTGAGAATTGGGATGTGTGGGAATTACTAGGGAGGAATTAGAGGGATTGTTTAAAGGCTTGAAAGTCGGGATATCTTATATTAGATGGATATTTTGTTTATTTTTCACATTTCGTTTTTACCACAATAATGTAGTAAATGTGAGTAATAAAAAAGTTGAAATGTAAAAATGTCATTTTAAACAAAAATGATGTAGCCGATGTAATTTCCTCTAAGCTTATTAAGATTAATGTCAACTAAAGCCCTAAAGCCCACCTAAAAGAAGCACATAAATGGGGCACATCCTATTTTTCAAAAGTGGAAATTACATCCACCCCTACTTTTAAATATCAAAATTCATAAATAAGGTGAAACTTGTATTATTATAAAAATCAGGTTGTAATTAATATTTTAATAACTAATTAGAATAATGCAAAATTAAATTAATTAATCAACAATGTTTCAATCATATACCACTTCAAACCCTAATTATCTCCCTCTCTCTATGAATACACAGTCATACACACCTCAACCACTCACTCTCAGCCCCTAGAACAGAAACCGACGATGCCTTCCACCCACGGCCACACCTCGCGTCGCCGGTCTCCGCCAGTGCTTCGATCATCTCCCCTAAGAACACAACTGGGAGGAGTGCGATTCAATGGTAACTGCAACGAAGT
The DNA here is from genome assembly GCA_963555705.1 of Ligustrum vulgare. Taxonomy (NCBI): domain Eukaryota; kingdom Viridiplantae; phylum Streptophyta; class Magnoliopsida; order Lamiales; family Oleaceae; genus Ligustrum; species Ligustrum vulgare. Next base: position 22,116,593 of record OY743177.1, on the reverse strand, counting down.
CATCAATTTCCTCAAGGTAGCGGCGTCGCGTCTATATCAGCTCATCGAACCAGTTGCACCAACGGCTTCGATGTTTTATCTCTTCTGAATCTGCAAATCTATTGGTGAGATTTGAAAATTTTGTGATTTGTTAGTGCAGGTGTTGTGATGCTACACTCCGATTTGCTCAACGGTGGTTGATGTAATGGCGGTGATGACGACAGGGAGTGGCTGTGTGATAGTCATGGTGGCTGTTTTCTGATTGCAGCGGTTTGTGGTGGTGATTGTGGCTGTTTATAGATCGTAGCGCCGCCTCTACTGCGCATTCGTTGCGTGTAGTAGAGCTTCCGTCACAAGGCGATTCCTGGGCACAGCTACGACGTGTGTAGCTGCTCAGCACCATGTCACCACTGCAACGGGGTTGTGCTTTGTTGTGTCTTCATATTTGAGTTTTGTATTGCGGTGATTTTGGGTTGTAGTGAAGTGGTGGCGATGACAAATCTTTTGTGTGGAGGTGAATGGGGTGGTGCTGGTGAGAAGATGGTGGCTGCCTAGTTGGTGTCTGGTGGTTCAGTCAATGGGCGGTGTGTTGGTCGGTCGTGGTGTGATTACAGTGATTGTCAAGTTAAATTAATTGTGACCTAAATATTTTATAATTGTGACCTGATTGAAATCAGTCTCGATTCGTAATGTGACCTAAAAATAAGATCGATTTATGACCTAATATTTTGGTCGTTTAATGACTCTGAAATAATCTGTGACTTAAAAAATGATTATAATTGTGACCTGATTGAAATCAGTCTCGACTGGTAATGTGACCTAAAAATAAGTTCTATTTGTGACCTAATATTTTGGTCGTTTAATGACCCTGTAATAATCTGACTTAAAAAAAATGATGGTTGTGACCTTCAAAATGATAGTTGTAACATAAAAGATTTGTATTTTGTGACTTTAGATTTTATAACATTGTGGCCTTAATATTTATAATTAAAATACTTTTAATTATTTATTAATTTAATTAATTAATTTTAATTAAAACCTAAAATCCTGATTTTTGAAATTTTACAACTTTCATCTCAATTTTGAAATTTACATTTATAATGATCTTATTTATGTATTTTTCCCTTTTCAAAATTCATGACTGTTGTAAATAGTTTTTATAAAGAGTAAATTACGTAACTATCTAGGTATAACCTCATGTAATTGAAAAATATCAGATTTTCAAACCATTCGTAATCTTACTGAATTTCTTATTATAACTTTAGAAAAAAGTCAATTTCTCACATGAGAGAGAGTGTATATTATTTGATTCTTTAAATTGATATGGACTCTATTAATTAGGAAGTAGTTATCATTTGTTTAGAGATTAATTTAGATAGTTACAATTTTCGAAAAAATCTCACAACTCACTTTCTCTCTCCCCAATCTGGTCATCTTACCTCCCTGGTCATCATATTTTCATATGCCATTACAGGTAAAATAGTACCAGATTTTTCGGCTATTACATTATGTAATATTACATGTTACAATCATTAATTAATAGTTACCATTCTATAATGCTATGTAATGTATTGTAATTTACGATCACAGTTATGTAATATTCATTGCTATTATTTTTCTTCGTATTGGTTCAAATTGATCTACTTAACTTAATGTAATTTCGAATGTGATGGATTTATAATTTTCTTTAATTGTGTTCAAAACTTGGAAAAAGCGCCTAATCTTTTTAGTTATGATAAATCTGAGATGCCTTATAACAAAAAATGTAATAATAACCAAAACAACTCTGAAAACACAAATCATAACTTGTAACACCTGATTCAATAAAACTGTTACAACACATAAAATATAACACAAAATCAAGATTAATTAATTTATTTCAATCTCTAAATTGCCAATTGTCATTTGCAAAAACAAGATTTCCCAAAAATGCAAAAGAACATGATCATTGATCAAAAAGACTCCCCTCCCGCTCAACCTCCACTCTACAGCGGCGAAGCAACCTTGTCAGCAGCGATGACTTTATTTTGTTCTTCACCATGCTTATCTGCTAAAAAACCACCATCTGGAGTCTCAGATTCCAAGTCACAGTCCAATCTTTTAACATCTAAACCCAAAACACTTAGATCACCTCAATAATATTCGCAAGAACAGTGTTTGCAATTGTCTTGGCCGCTTGCATATTTTCATCGGCAAGGCAGTCTTGTACTGCGTCACCAGCTCCTGTTGTAGCTGCGGATTTTGTTGATGTCGGTAAGGCCTACTGGAAACGCCTCCACCCCAAAGAATGAAGACACAGTTCGTTGAATAAATCCCCCCCAAGAGTACTGTTTCATGTGCGAACTGGAAATGGGGATTTCAGAATAACAATGCATTTTCTAAAACTTCTACACAATTTGTGTGTGATTATCAGAATTTGTTGGGGGATTTTGTGAGTCGAGATATGGAAACTCAGATTTGGGTGTGATTTTTGGGGAAAGATTGAAGAGATATAGATGGAATAAAGAGAAGAGCAGAACTTTAGGCCCCGTTCTCTTTGCCGTTTTCCAGTCGTTTTCCATTTTCTGTTTTCGAAAATGTGGAAAACGTGTTCTGGTAGGACGTTTTCGAAAAAAATTTTCAGAAAATGTTTCCAAATTTACAAAGGAAATGGAAAACGTGGATAAGTCGTTTTCCACGTTTTCCGTGTAAATTTGGAAAAATTTGAAAACGCGGTGGCACCGCGTTTTCCAGGAAAAAAAAAAAAAAAATTAAACAAAACAAACCAAACTCTCAGACGCTGCATCCCTCTCTCCCTTGAAGCTGCGTTCTCTCTCTCTCTCTACCTCACTCCAAGCCGACAGCGAACGTCGACCTTCCCCAACCGTCGCCCGCCACCACCGGCCACCACCACAGGCAAAGGTAAGCATATTGATTTCCTATTTTTTTTTCTTCAATAGATAGAAGAAATACATTTTTGATCGACCCAACAAAGGGAAAAAAAAAACGAAAATCCACATCGCACCCCATTATCACTACCACAGACAACGGATTTAGCACCATGTTTACCATATTTCTCTGTATGTGACATTGATTTTGAACAATATTGCTCAAATGGAACCGGCTGGAAGAAGCCCTCTTTCGGGCTACTGTTCAGTTATGCCCTATTTTTTTTTTTTTCTTTTCTGTGGACCGATATGGATTAATTTTCTGAATGTATATGATAGATTGTGTATTTTGTACTTGTGCTGAGGGATTGTCCCGGCTCCCCCCCTCTGTTTAAATTTTTTTTAAAGTTTTTTGTCATGTTAGATATATGAAATGTTGTGGACAGTCTGCTGGGATTGGTGAATGATAAATTCAGCTCTACTGACCTTATTTATATGGAGAGCTTGAACATGAGAATTTGATAGATAATTTGCCCTAGGAATTTTTATGTGGAGCCAGATTTCCTAAAGTCTATCAGCTTCTATTTTCTCAAAAAAATCCCCTCTCAGTCATCTTCGTCATCACATTCTTTGCACCAAAAGATAGTTTGTGATGGTATGCTGGATTTTTTTTTTTTGAACGTTTTTATCAGTTGGATCTGTACGTTATATTGGGAGGACAAATTTGACTGTATTCATTTAAATTATACAAGTTCTGGTTTGCATGTTACACTGTTTGTCTAGTAGCAGTATGCTAATTTTCAAGATGATCATGCACTAAAGTCACATTCTTTCAATTTCCCAACTCTAATGGCTAACATTCCTGGTTTAAAATGTGGATTTTATAACGGTTTATAAACATTTAGCTTGGTTTTTTTTAGTTTGGGCTCTCAAGGGCATCCAATTATGTTGATTGGAGAGGACCTAAGAAAATGAAGTTCTCGCATGCATGAGTTATGCCCCCCGTTATTTGGCTTGGTTGACATGAGTAAGATACGGGCCTCAGCTATGGGTTCTTCTTCTTATGGTTGGACAAAAATTGATCTTTTGGATGTGCATCATACTTCATTTAAAATCTCTTCGACTGTCCTTCATTTTTCTTAGCTTAGGTGTTGATCAAAGAATGAAATTTACTTTAATTTGTTACTTAATTTTGTTTTAGCTATTTTGTTACACAATCCTATAGTGATGGCTAGTGCATATGAATGTGGGATTGGTTAAAATTCTTACCTAATCCATAGACTTAGAGCAAGGGCAAGGCAGGCTGTGCAACAAGAGTTTTCAGTTTTAATTGGTACATTCTTTATCATGAGTTGGGGTGAGTTACATTAGTTATGGTAAAAAACTCTCTTCCTATTTTCTAAGTATCGTAATATTTCAAATGTGCAGTGTGACACATCTACATTTCTTTTACTTCCCTTCTCGATTAAGTATTTTTGTGAACTTATCAACTAGTTATCTTATTCACTTTTGTTTAATTTTGGCAGTCAAGTTATGTGATAATAGTTATTAACAATTTTTTTGCAATGTGATTTGGGAATAACACTTAGTGCGCTATTGTGGGTGTCCACGATGATATTATTTGCTAATAATTGTCTTTAATTTTGTTCTCTGTTTGGTTTGACTGCTGGTACTATAATTTGTTTCATAGACACCCCTCTTTGACGTAAAGAGGTTACTTCTTCTATTAGGTACACTTTGATTATTGAATAACATTACAAGATTCCCACTAAATTTCCTTGCACACTTCAGTTAAATGATGAAGTCTTCAAAGTGTAAATTGGCGTAGATGAAATTAATTTAATATGTGTTTCTTTACTGTAATTTATGGCTTATTCCCATATTTTATTACTTTATTTAGGGGGTAATATGAAACGATATTTTGGTTACTTAAGTCACTTTGAATATTCCTCGAAATATATCAATCCTTTTTTAGACTAGTAAACTAGTAATACCATGATTCAAAGGTTCTTGTTAAGGGGATTAGCGCATGTTATCAAGTCTTAACTATTTTTGAAACAATGAATAATAGTATGAATCAATATAAAATTTCAACTGAAGTTAAACCTTCTTTATAGACAATATGGGCGGTCAAAGAAATGCTAGGGAAACCACTATGACGTGGACTAATCAAAAAGAGACCGCCTTCATCCAAATATGCTACGATTATGTGAAAGCTGGTAAATTACAGTGTTCAACATTTAAGGAAGAGTGTTGGGGGAAGATTAGTGAAGATTTGAAACGTGTCATAAATGAGGACTGTGACGTTGCTCAATTAAAGGGTAAATGGAACCGTCTGCGTAGCCTTCATCGGTCATTTTCTGAACTTATTAAGCACACAGGAGTCACATGGGATTCAGATACATGCACAGTAAGTGCTCCTGAAGAAGTTTGGCAAGCATTTTTTGCGGTAAATATTCCTTTGCATAATATTATTTTTATCATTTACCTTTATTGTTTATCAGTTTATATTACTTCTTTTTTATTATGTACATATTATTTCATGTTACTTCTTCTTAGCATGTACATATTATTTCATGTATTCTTTTTTAATGCAGAAAAATGCAAAGATTTACAAGAAATTCAAGAAAGATGGATGCCCACATTATGAGATGCTTGGAGAACTCTTTGGTGGAACCACGGCGACTGGAGGATTAGGCACCCCCTCAACTCAGCATCCACCTTCTTCAGATGATGAACGACAAATGGAGGATGATTTTCTAACAAAGGGCGTTCATGTACGGGTACATAATGTCGATGAATTGGAGATTGAAAAGCCTCCCCGTCGTTGCAAAACACCTAAGATCAGTAAATCAGAGAAGATAGATGAGGCCCTGACGCATTGGGAGTCCACTATGAATAAAAGAGAGGAGGAAAGTGAACTTTGACAAACTTACTTGAAGGAGAAGATTGCTAAAATGCAAGGGAAATCATCTATCGGTACCAGTGGAAGTGAAGCAACTAGCCAAGACCCATTTACGCAAGCGAAGTGCATGGCCATATTAAACAATATGGACGCATTGACTGATGAGATATTTGCTAACGCTATGAAGGCACTCAGAGATCCAGAATTTAGGGTGCAATTTGTGTTGATGCCGGAGAGTAGGAGGATGAATGTGTTGAAATTCCTTTAAGTGAATTCCTATCGTGTAGCTTTATTTTACCCTGTTGCTATATTTGTACTTGTTCTATGGATGATGTATGTTTGAACTTGTTGTATTGTAGTATGGATTGCATAAGTGTGTTGAAGTTCTGTATTATCAGTACGTTGAGACTAGATGTGGAGTTGTCAAGGTTTCTATGTATGAACTTGTTGTATTGTCGTATGGATTGCATAATTGTGTTGATATTCTGTAATATTAGTACGTTGTGACTAGATGTGGATTTGACAAGGTTTCTATATATGAACTTGTCGTGTTGTGGTCTTTCCTACATGTAGTGGAGAAATTAACAATGTTGCAATTTTACATGGACTAAATCTTAGTGATATGCATTTGTGCAGGAAATGTCATCTTCAGGTCAAAATTCACCCGATGAGTCAAGTGACGAAGATCTGTTCCTCATAGATGACGAACCTGATGCATCCGTAGATATGATGGGATTGCAGATTGTACAATCTGCATATGAAGGGATCAGTAGGACGCCACGAAGAACTTCACTGCTTACTGGAAGGATGTATATATATATGAGGTATTAAATGGACATCCAGATGTGTGTCATGATAATTTTCGCATGCAGAAACATGTATTTGAGAACTTTTGTAACACTTTGAAAGAAAAAGGTTTATTGAGAGATGGAAAAAAAGTTAGCGTCGAGGAAGGGGTCGCAATGTTTTTGATGATCGTTGGGCACAGTACACGGTATAGAATTATAGGTGATAGATTCCAACATGGAAATCACACAATACATAAATGGTTTAAGAAAGTCCTACGTGCTGTTCGTGAGTTAGGCATTGAGCTAATACGCCCAACGAATCGAGGTGTTGTACATGAGCGTATCTTGCAGAGATACCCGTACTTCAAGGATTGTATCGGTGCAATTGATGGAACACATGTGGCAGCTTGGGCGCCAGCTTCGAGACAAACAGCTTTTCGAGGACGAAAAACAACTGTAACACAAAATGTAATGGTAGTCTGTGATTTTGATATGAAGGTCATATATGTACATGTTGGATGGGAAGGGTCGGCCAATGATTCGCGGGTATTCATTGACGCTGTTACTACCGGCGCAAACGGATTTCCAATGCCATGTGGAGCTATATTGCATTATGTTTTTATTTTTCCAGTAAAACTCCTTTAACACATAAGTTTACACTATGTTATTTTATGCGCAGATGAATTTTACTTGGTTGATGCTGGATATCCAAACATACCCGGGTTTCTTGCCCCTTATCGAGGACGTCGATATCATCTACGTGATTACGTAGGAGGAGGACGACTGCTTGGAAAAGAAGAGTTGTTCAATTACAGACATTCCTCATGCCGCAATGTGATCGAGCGATGCATTGGAGTTATAAAGGCCAGATTTCCTATTTTGAAGTTTATCAGTAATTTTCCGCTTACTAGGCAAAGACACATATCTGCTGCGTGCTGCACAATACATAACTTCATTCTCAAAGAGCACGCATTGGATAAGTTGGTTACAGAATATTCTCAAGAAAATATGATATTTGATGAAGAACCTGAATCATCTGATGCACGTGAACCCATTCAATTTGATTCCAACCAGACGGCTCAGATGGCACAAGTGCGAGAACAAATTGCTACCCAAATGTGGAACGATTACTCTAGAAGGGCAACATGAATTTTTAACTTTTTGACAGCAACAAATTGTGTGATTGGAGCTAATCTATTTTTATGTTGTTCCAAACTCAAAATATGGCAACTCTATTTAAGTTATATTGTGTTTATCATATATGTATGAATGTTGAATGCATATATATATATATATATTCACCAGAAATTTAATTACAACTACACAAAGTTTGTGTTTGATATTATTTAAAAATATTTTTTTAAATTAATAGTAATTTTTAGGAGAATGGATGATTCATATTTGGTTGAAAAGTCAAATATTGTGGATTTCACTTTTAATGAGAATAAAAAAAGGACAAAATAGTTTTCTGCAAAAAAACTCAAACAGAACGTGTTTTCCAAGTTTTCATTTTCGAAAACAGTTTTCAGAAATAACAAACCAAACGCGTTTTCAGCAATTTTGAAAACATTCACAGAAAACAGAAAATGGAAAATATTTTCGAAAATGAAAATGGAAAACGGAAACATAAAGAGAACGGGGCCTTAGGGATTCAGAGTGAGATAGGAGAGAGATGGATTACGTATAATTCTAAATATTTTAGAAACCTGATATTTATCTATTGAAGGTATGATTAACTAATGTAGAACCTAATTATTCCTTTTGTAAATCAGTCCCGATCTAGTGTCCACGGTGGACGTCATAAAATATGATCATTGTGGTTGTGATATTGTCATGTGTCCCTATATATACGTTTTGGGATACATGGCAACATTACACACACAGTGGGTGCCATAAAATTTGCCTGTTGTGGGCACTGGATTAATTCCGTTTTATAAATAATTGGGTGGTTATGAGAAGAAATTAAAAACTTGGTTATAAATAAGATCATTTGTGCATGAAAGGAAAGAAAAAAAAGTGAAAAAAAAAAAATTGCAGGGAAGAATAGAAGAATTCTCTTAAAGCTTCAAGTCAAATTCAAGAACAAGAAAATCAAAGTCTTCAATTCAAGCAATACCAAATCAAGTCTAAGAAGATCAAAGTATTCTTCAAATCAAAGTAAATTCAAGTCCAAATTCCGAAGTTCAAATCCAAATCTTAGAATGTGTTTGGCAAACATGTTTTTTCATACACAATTTTTCAAATCACTTTTTAATTACATACATTTTCTCTCTCCAATTTTCAACCACGCATTTTACCTAGAAAACACAAAAAAACATGTTTTTAAACAAAAACCTTTTAACAAACATAGGCTTAAAGTCCAAAAGCCAAATATGTCAACTCTCAACAAATCAAGTCTCCAATAAATTTAGAAGTTCAGGAATTAAGTCGAATGACCCCTTGCCTTCCAATACACGTATCGTTAATCAAAAAGATTTGTGATTTTGCAATCACGAGAGAATCATCCACTTTTATGTCTCAAAATTTCAATTTGTAACAATTTCATTATTTTTCAATACTTAAAATTTGTCATGCAGAAGCTTATTGGTATGAAATGCCTGTCATTACGTCGTCTTTTTGCTATATATTAGCATTATGTAGTCCTAATGACCCAAAGAGATTATGGAATTATGTTGAAAGATTATATCAAAGATGGCTTATCTTTGATTGACGCAGATAGGAAAGAAGTACAATTTATGAATTCATTATTGGAACCAATAGGTTTTTTTTTTCTTTTTTCTTTTTTTTTTTTTGAATTTTGAAAGATTGGTTGAGAATTGAGATGATTAATGAACAATTGAGAATTACAATTTCTGAGCTGGATATGTCATGTCCAAATAATTTTAATCAAAAGCAACAAATTGCTTATGATAAGATTATAGAAAAGATCTTTAATAATGAAAATGGCATGTTCTTTATTAATGTTCCAGAAGGAATATGAAAAGCTTATCGATACCGAGCATTGCTTGCAACTGTGTGATCCAAAAACTTGATTGCTCTGGCGGCGATATCTTCAGGATTTATTGTTTCTTTATTACCTTGCCAACGTAAAGTGCATTTAGGATTTGCTGTTTCTTTATAAATAAGTTACAAAAATGGTTTTTCCCCTCTTTTTTGTTTGTTATTTTTTCTTCACCTATTGAATAAATTTTGCGCAATCAGAACATGGAAAATATTTTTCCACCCTTCATTTCCACCTTAGACGACTGAAATTTTGCAGGTTGTTGATTTTTAAGGCTGTGTTCGGCGGCTTGGCTAGGGAATTTCAATTATTTTGTTGATTTATTTATGTTTTCTAGGTAAAATGTGGGGTTAAAAATTGGTTTAGGAAATTATGTAATTGGAGAGAGAAAATATGGATGGTTAAAAAGTGATTTGAGAAATTGTGTAAATTAAATTTATTGTCTTTTTTGTCTTTTAGTGTATTAATTTGGCAATTTAATTACTGGTCGAACGATCCCTAAGTTAATATAATTGGTAAAATAACAAATTATTAACATGTGTTTGGATGTAATCCATTCGACCACCATTTCATTTCCTATAGCAGGATTGATCAAAGCGTAGTCAGGATGAAATAAAAACTGATTGCCTATTCATTACACATAATTGTCAGGTGGACTGAAAGTCTTTCTATTTATCTGTTACGTAGTATGCAATTTATAAATTTTTAGTTATAGAAAAAATTATATTGGAAATGAAAGTTAAATTTTATCGTCAAAGTAGTATTTTTACCTCTATGATGCACGAGAATGGATTCATAATAGTGATTTCAATAAAAATTTATGAATATATGTTAATTATACAATCATATCAAATAAAAATATAGTATAATAACATTTTAATAAAAAATATTATCGAATTCAAAACTTTAAAAAAGATAAAATTAATCAAAATAGAAAATGCAACATGTACAAAGCTAATCAAAATTAGAAAATCCTATTTTTTATAGGATTTTTCTTTTTCTTTTTGAAATTGTTTTTCTCTTTAAAAAATATTTGTATTTATTATTTATTTATTTTGTAAACTTTCTTCTTCTAAATAAGTTATTTTATCTTATTTTTATATATGTTAAAATATTTTGAAATAAATTAATATAATATAATAAATAAAATTAATTAAAACCATAAACCTATATTTGCTTTGAATTGGTAATTTTGAAATTAAAGAATATTGCTGTTATATTTTTTTGTATTTAATTTTATCTCCAAATGAATATATGTTGCTTTATTTGTAAAATAACTTTTTTTTTTTCCGAAAATTTTGTAATCTTTGAAATAATAATTAATTTTTTTAATTAAAATCAATTTCGTTTGATTTGGTCCGACCTTTTAAGTCTCTGACCCTCGACCTGTTGTCTTTTTCAAGTCGAACCGATTTCAGGTTTACAGAATACTGGATATTATATAACTTAAATGATATAATTTAAATGAATGAGATATTGAGGAAAAGTAAAAAATATAATAAAATTTTACATTGATCTTTGGGACGTTTTTACGAAAAAAGTATTTATAGTTTGCTCTCTTTTGTTATCTTGTATTAAACTTCCCGTTGAAATTTTCAATTTGACACATATATTACATATTTTCGGACTTCAAAATAATACAATAATTATCAAAAGAATTATAATTATTACAACAAGTAGTTTATAGATAATATTATAGAACTTAAATGATATAATTTAAAATGAATGAAATATTGAGGAAAAATAAAAATAAAATAAAGTAAAAACTTTTAAGTTTAATATTGAGAAGATTTTACGGATAATATATTTTCAATTTGCTTACACTTGTTATCTTGTATTAAACTTCTCGTAGAAATCTACGAATATTTAACACTCAAATTTTCGACTTCAAAATAATACAATAATTAACAAAAGAGTAATAAATAATACAAAAAATAGTTTATAGATAGTATTATAGAACTTAAATAATATAATTTAAAATAAATGGGATGTTGAGGAAAAGTAAAAATATAAAAAACTTTTACATTTGATCTTTGGGACGATTTTACGGACAATGTATTTACAATTTGCTCTCATTTTATAGCCTGTATTAAATTTGTCGTTGAGATCTACGATTTGACACTAATATTACATATTTTTCAACTTTAATATAATACAATAATTATCAAACGAATAATAACTATTACAAAACAAAAAAATAGTTTATACTTTAAAATAAATTAAAATCTTGATGTTTTTAATAGCATAGCACAAATTGTAATGCCGTTAATGACATATTACATTATAATAATAATTATTATTTTTAATAAACTTTTTGATTTAAAAAGTAATTTTGGACGGAAAATTATGTGCATATTATTTTTAATAAAACCTTTGTTTAGATAGATGGATAAATAGATTCATTAGACATCGTTGCATTGAAGCTCTAAAACATCACGCGGATCAAATCTTGTCTTTCCTTTTCCTTTTCCTTTTTCTCTTTCATTATTCATGCGAAAATTCTTTGATTTTCTGTAAGCTCCAGTTTGTCATACATTTTCTCAAAACTATTTTTCTCAAATTCGCATAATAAAATATTTTACACATAAATAGAGAGATCATATTTTTAACCATATTTTTCAAAAAATTATTATTCCATACTTTATGTGGGTTAGGTAGGTCAAACCCTAGTCAGAGTGGCTCAGGCCCGATCAGTTGAGTTGTAAGAAATTTTAATTGTATTTTTTAGCATAAAATTGTTAAAAAAAAAAGTAATGTTATTTATCTCTATTTGATAGAAATTATCTACGATGTGATATTAAGTGGTAAGATCAATAATGTAGATATCATCTTTACAACATTTAATTGACTTTATCATTTGGTACTACTTCATTTTTAACCTGAACTAATGATCATCTTTAGTAGGGGTGGACATTAACCCACCCAAATCGTCAAACCCGTCCAAATCAACTCAACACGATCGATAATTTTTCGGGTTGGATTGGGTTATGGGTTAAGTGAAAAACTCAACCCAACCCAATAAAAATTTAAAGATATAATATTATTTAAATTTCAAGAATCTCAAGTCCATTTTTAATTTGGATGAAACTCAAATATGGTTTGAATATATTTTAATTTTATTAACAAGTATTCAATTTATTATATTTGAGTTTATTGTATTGTACATAATTTATTTGAGTTAATAGTTGATTCATGGGCATAATTATTTAATTTTCTATAATTTTTAGTTAATTGGACCAAAGCCCAAACCACACAATCCAACCCAATCGAAACTTGATTGGGTTGAGTTTGAACTTATGTTTGGGTTGAGTTTGGTTTATTTTTTATTAATCCGACCATAATGATTTGTGTTCGAGTTGAACAAAATATCGACATAATCCAACTCACTCCCACCTCTAACCTTTAGTGAAAATAAGTAGTGTTATTTAGAAATTAAAGGAAGTCAAATATCAAATTCCATGTGTCCCCAAGATCATTAGCAAATCCCAAACAATAGTCTATCATTTTCCAACTTTTGAAAAAGTACAACCCAATCCAAAAACTTTCCCAAATTTAGCAAAACTGTCTAATTTTCTAATTTATCTTCCAAAAACTGTTTATTTATTTTTGCATTATTTTCTACCACAAGTATACGGATCAAACAAGTAATAAAATAGATTGTGAGTCCACGTATCGTTCTCACGAGAATCGAGATAAATTATTATCTAAATTACTAATCTTAATCGAAGGTAGAAAAATCAAGTAGTTGTTGTGAATTAAAGTCTAAATTAACAATTAAAAAATTACTATAAAAGAAATTTCAACTAAAGCTAACAATTGTGAAAGAGTAATTTTCCCCCGCATATATTTCAATGACGAATGCAAACAAATAGACAAATATTAACGATTTATGAACACTTAGAGATCACATAAAGAATATAGATATATTTCAATCATTTATCGGACTTTATGGCAATTAAAGCATGTCAACGAATTCCTCTTTTCGAATCTAAGAACACGTCGCAAAAATCATACAATCATTGGCCAAATAATTATATAATCATGAAAAATAGAATTAATTGTTCAAAATCATAATTGTCGTAAATTAAACAAAAAACAAAACAATAAATTTAGAAATAAAAAGCTTCATCATGATCCTAACTTAATTAAACTAGCTAGGTACATAATTGAGAATTGACAACAAGATCTTAATTCATTACCCAGAAGTAGTAGTTGACCTTGCTGAAAGAGAAATCTTGATCTTACATTTGATCTTCAGTCAACCCTTATTTCTCTCTTTAGAGCTTGACCGCTCAGTTATTGTATGTAATATTGTGTATGAAATTTGTGCAGCAGCCCTATACTTATAGGTAGGGTAGAATTCATGTTCAATTAGGAAAATCAATAAAATCCGCGTTCAAAAGAAAAGAAAATTTCGGCCACGTTTTTAACCAAGCGATCTCTTATTAGAAACCAAGCCAATCACTTGGTTTCATCAATTAAGGCTCTGCCTCGTTTTGGTGTGACGAAACGATCACATGGTAGAAAGGGCACGATCGCTTAGACATTGTATTTTCCTTCAATTCTTTATTGGTTTTTCATAATTGGATCTTGGTCCTTTTTTTAAATTGCAGGCTGAGTCTTCTCTTTTGTTGTGTTCAATTCAGTCTTTCGTCTCTTAATTTGTATAATTAAACCTTTGAGCTTTTGGATTTCTCCAATTAAGCTCCAATTTGATTCTCGATTCTTTTTGTCTATTTTCAATTGCACAACTGAGTCCAAATGCCCTTCAATGGATCATTATTCGCTTCGATTGATCAATTTTCTCGACTTTTGAGAAAAATATGAAATAAATAAAAATTTCACAAATTAAGTAGAATTTATTCTAAAATGACGATTTAATTTCCTAATTTTAGTATTTAAATAAGTTTTTAATATGCACTTATTATTATTATTATTATTATTATTATTATTATTATTATTATTATTATTATTATTATTATATGACATTGATCATTTAAAATCTAAATTTTGAAATTGATCACTAGGGGATAGTGATGAGCTTGAGTTAACCCTCACGGTGGTCGAGTTGATGGAGTAGGTGAACTTGCAAGCCTCTGGTCACGAGCAGTGGCGAAGCCAGAATGTAAAATCATTGTGGGCACGATTTAATTAGGGATTTTTTTTTTAATTACAAACAACACAAAAATGATAATAAAAAATTGCACATTTTTTTTGTTACAACTTTTAAGTTTTACCTTATACCTATAAATTTTAATTCAAAAAATTTTATAATCATATAATTTTCATTTTTTTTTTACAAGTTTTACCTTGTACCAACAAAATTTAATTCAAAAAACATATGATGAGCTTATAATCAATTTCACCAAATATTTTTGCTTAAATGAACATAATGTAGGGCAAAGTACACTCATTCATACTTCTATATTTTAAAGTTTTGAAATCAAGCATTCGAAAAGTAATTATGAAAACCAGGTATCGTCAAAACTATTAAAACAAGTGAAAAACTTCCAAAGAACTTTTCTCCCTAAAGTTAGCCGACCTAGCTGACCCAAGATTGGGCACTTTGGGTCACCAATCGAAAGCATTTTAACCATGAACGAGGAGTTAAATTTAACAGGAAGTATAAATCCCAGTTTATTCATCCATTTTAAGCCCCTTTTGGTGATTTTTTTGTGAAAAAATTGCAGGCACTTCACAGAGGGGGAGCATCTTTTGGATCCTAGGGCAGATGCAAAATGGGTGGATGAGTTGTTGAAGGGAATAGAGGTTAGCGAAAGGACGGCGTTGCTAGTGTGGGATTTGATCGTGGTAAAACTACAGTGCGGATTAAGGGTCCCGTCGACGGTGGCTACCGGGTTTAGGTTTCCACTGTTGAGCCGATCTGCGACTATTTTAGGACAGGCTATCCATCTGGTTGTTCCTTTCTCTGGAACTGGTTGCAACCATGTACTTGGATCTTACGTAGCTTCAAGGCCCTGGATGGACTTCTTGATGGATAGTTGAATGTTGATCTTTTTTACTTTTTATTTTCTTGTTGAGGTAGTTGTAAACTAAGACTGATTGATGAATTATTTAAATGAGAACATGCTCGATGGAACAATATCAACATGCTTGGGTAAGCTAAAATCCTTGAGAAGAATCTTCGTACTGTCCAACAGATTGTCATTCCCATTACCAAACTACTGGAGCCTGGGTGATATTTGTGGTCTAAACTTATCCTCGATGACACGATTCCAGTAGGAAAATCTCGTCGAACAATGCGGAAACAATACAATTAAAATCTAGGAAAAATCTACGACAGATTTGACGCGAAAATAACAAGAACACGAAGAAAATAACGAAAATTAAAAGATAGATCACTGTAGATCCGAAAATTGACTAATTTTCTGATTTTAAAAATATGTTTAATTTTCTTAAAATATTTTTTTTAAAATACCTGATATTTAAAACTAGAGTCCTTAAAGTTTTGTATTTGTATACTTAACCCACTATAATGTATTCGAATTGTGCAATAATAATTTCTTCATCATTTTTTTTTTCATTAAACTTGTACAAATTAAACATACCCACGATAATCCAAACTCCAATTTATACAATTTAAGCAAATTAATTCACAAGAATTTATATCTACTCAAATTATCATAACAAATTAAAAGTCACACTATCACATTATATATTCAAAGAATAAAAATTAATAACATTAAAAAAATAGGGTTGTTATAACATTTTCATAAAATAGAAAAACAACATATAAAAATAAAAATCAAAGAATTGAGTCTCCGCCATTGGTCATGAGTTCGATTCTCATTGCCAACACTTTTTCGGCCGACCCTGTCGCAAGGTGATTTACTTTCTAGCGTGGTTTGCAGGATATTGCGTCAGTCCTGGAATTTACTTAGTCCCCACTTAATGGATAGCGACTGCAGATTCCCTCATAAATTTAAAAAAAATGATGAGCTTAAGTGAGGAACAAGCATCGTAAGAACATGTTTTGATTATTCATCATTCCAAAATGACGTAATATTTTCATAAAAATTACTTTTAAGTCAAACAAAGCCTTGCTTTCTTGTCACTGTAAATCTTCATCTTCTTGACTTCACCTAAAATTTTCACTTCAAACTTTTAATTAAACTAGTATTTTCATTTTTTTTTTGTACTCTTTCAAGTTATCTGCATATCATCTGAACATGAGAATAAATAAATGATTTATTTCGTAGTTCGTCAAAATACAGAAAACGAACTAATTCACCAGTTTTTGTAGAAGAAGTCTAATGGAAATTATGTCTCACCAACATTAGTTTTTGGGTGATGACATAACTGTCTTTTTATATGTTGGTATTATTTGATTAGATTAGATGGAGTGACGAGGATAGTGTTTCTAATTAACACGTTATTTCTATTGATTAGATCAATGGTGGTTAATAACTAGATTAGATACAATTTCTCATTTAAATAGGTCACTAAATGTGTGCTAGATATTTTTTAAAATGAGTTTTTTTTTAAATGAATAATGATTTTTAGGAGAATTGATGGTTGAAATTTGGTTGAAAAGTCAAATATTATGAGCTTGATTTTTAATGGATAGTTGAGATTGAGTACTGTAGAAAAATGAGAAAACTTTAATGAAAAATAAACAAGGGCTAAGCATAAGATGGATCTAAGCTTAATCACTCAACACAACATGAAATAACACTCTCTCTCTCTCTCTCTCTAGGTTTGAGTGTCCAAAATAGGGTTAATATTGACTTGAAATAGTAGTGAGATTAGGGAGAGAGTTCTTGACTTATTTGGTCCATGTGATATTCGATACAAGTGCGTCGCTTGTTACATATATTCTCTTTCGAAAAGCTATGCAATGTACTGGAGGCAACCAAACCAAGCCCTAGTCAAATTGATGGAATTCAATTGGAAATCAGATGAATTCTTGATGACAAAGATGATTCTTGGTTTTGGATGATTTCTTGGTAAGAGTTCTTGCTGAAAATATGATTGATGACCAAAATAATGATTTTAATGAATTTTGCTTACTCTTCTATCGTTTTTACACCTTTTGGACACTGTTTTGAGGGAAATTGGAGAATTTAATTCTCCTAAAGAACTATTTAAATTTTTTTTTTTGAGGTTTTTTATTTGTCAAAAATGACTTCAAATGAGTTTTTCTTATTTGAAAGAGAATTGTAGAAAAAGGGTGGAGATTTCCACATGGGGATTAGAGATACATGTCTCAATATAAGTTCGAAGGGGATCATGATAGTCAAAAACAGTAGTGAGTCGAGATGTAATGGTTGTAAAAGGAAGGATAAGGGTAGATCCAAATCCATGGGTAAAATGTAAGAAATGCTATGGTTGTCATAAAATTGGTCACTTTATAAAAGATTGTTAAAAAGAGAAGTATGAGAGAGAGAGAGAGAGAGAGAGAGAGAGGTGAATGTGGTATCTTGTTCAAATTTGGACCCGAATGAGGATTGTGTTATTAAATTCTGTTGACTCCATTGATATAAATTTAAATGTGAAATATCATATGCATGAATGACTACTTGATTTGGTGCATTTTTCATGTTATTTCCCATAGTGACTTGTTCAAAAACTTGCATGAATATGATTTTACTCACGTTGTTTTGTGTAATGATATTGCGTGCAAAGTTGCTGGGATAGGTGATATTTCTGTTAAATTTGATAGGGCCGTGTGCTCACTTTGAGATGAGTTAGATATACTCCTAAGATGAGTAGGGATTTGATATCTGTGGGTCAATTTGAAGAAATGAGGCTAACTTGTAGAATCGAGCATGGATCATGAAAATATTAAGGGTGTTTTTGTAATTTGTAAGGGGGTTATAAGAAATGGTGTATTTGTTACCACTGCTTATGTGTTTAAAAGTGTTGATTCCTCTATTTTGTTTATCAACACAAATGACATGTGTGAGTTGCACACTACAGGTGAACAAATGAATGATAAGGAGCTTGAGCTTCTTGGCGATATAGGTGCTGTTGTTGGAGACCATGAGTCTTATGTACCTTCCTATGATAAATGCGAATTATATGTGGAATGTGTGTCTTATATGCATTTATGTGATCATTGTGTGTTTGGTAAGTGAAGCGTTCTTGGAAAAGACTATATGTCTAATTTGTTTTTATATGATCGTCTGTGCTTGGTAAGAAACTTCGTGTTTCTTTTTCTTCAAACATTTGTGATACTACTCATGATAGATTGCATGAAAAATGTGTTGATCATTTTATATTGTAGACTTTTGGCTGTGCTTATATTTTCACAATTTGTGAATGGAGGGAAATGCTGAACCTATTGCTAGATATTGAGTTTCTAAGATATCCTTGGAGGATTGATGATTATAGGTTATTATATAAAAGCCAAAAGGGTGGTTAGATCATGGAATAGTGTGATCACGGTTAATGAGGATGATGTGTCATGTTTAGGATATGGTTTTTGGTGCAATTGAGAGAAAAACAGCAATAGTGTTTGTTATCAGTTGCAGGTGGAGTTA
This sequence comes from Ligustrum vulgare, assembly GCA_963555705.1. NCBI lineage: Eukaryota > Viridiplantae > Streptophyta > Magnoliopsida > Lamiales > Oleaceae > Ligustrum > Ligustrum vulgare. The sequence goes on along the minus strand of OY743177.1, from coordinate 22,097,550 downwards.
GATACAATGATAGTACTATTCCCGGGCCCGGGGTACCTTGAGTGAGGTGGAGACTCCTATATTCAGCGTCCTGAAGTTAAAAGATAGTGGTAAGAGAGTAGTATGGATACACCATTTATAACCTATTCTTGTGTTGACTAGTTGTTGGTTAGTGTGGTAGAATTATGAGACCGTGTGAGAACGAACAATCGATATAGTGGATGGAGCAATGAGTGGAGACATAAGTTCTCTTGTTATGAATCAAAAGAGGATACAACTAAGAAAGAACTTTTTAGACTTCGAGATACATGGATACACACATAAAAGGAGGTGCTGGTTATATGAAGAAAAAAAATTGGTTGTTAAGTTGGTCATGCTTGCATTTGTGCATATTTTTTACTGGTAACTTGAACAACTTGATGTCAAATTACATCTTTTATAAAAGTTTTTAACATTTCAACCTCTAGGTTTTTTAGAGACAAATAAAAACATGTGCACGTGTGTTTCTAGTCTTAAAATATTCTGGTATGGCTTAAAAGTTTCCTTGGTTGTGATATTAATGATTTCGTTCGTTTGATCTTAGTATTAGCTTTTGAAGTAATATGTTTGATCATTACTTGTATATCATCATGTTGAAATAAAAGTGACATTGTTCTTGTTATTATACATTGATGATATTGCTCTTGATTGGTTCATTGATGACACTTATAAATGAGAAATATTGAAATATGTACGTTGATTCTGAGGGGATCTTATGATATGGATCTTATGTTTATATGTTATACATAATGTGATATTGTGAGGGTTTGTAGATGCATGTTATGCTGAGGATATCAGTAATTGGATGTAGATTTCCTCCTATGTGTTTCACCTTGTGTGATGGTTAGGGAAAATAGCACAAATGCCCAATCTTTGGGTTTCTTACGAAAATAGTCCCCAACGTGTAGATTTTGACATTTATACCCTTAGAATCACCAAACGTTGCGAAAATGAACCCTACTGTTACATTCTATTAGTTTCCACCGTTAAAATGTGTAAATAGTACAAATGGTCTATGACCTTTAAGTTTTTGCGATAATAGTTCCTAACATATTAAAGTCATGTTTGATATATTTAGTTTGTAACATCCAAACGTTTGACATATTTAGTCCCTAACATATTAAGTCCCTATACGTTTGGCGTATTTAATCCCTAGCATATTAAGCCCTTATTTCAAACCAATTTTTTTAAATAATGTGGTTTGTAATTGTAATTTTTTGAAGAATTTGCGGTTAAAAAGTAAAAAAAATATTTGAATTTATTTGTAGATTATTTTATTGATAGAATGCGTGATTAAAAACGAGTTTTAAAAAAAAATTATTATGAATTTTTATTCTAAATTTCTAAAGTGCAAAATAAAATGTTTAATAAAAATTCACCGCATTAACATTTCAACCTATTGATAAAAAAAATAATAAATTCATAGAACATAAACAAACAAATACATTGGAAATCATTTTAGGAATTGAATAACAAATATGTTTTTATCAGTTCTAAAATGATATCCAATGTATTTGTTTGTTTATGTTCCATGAATTTATTATTATTTTTTACCAATAGGTTGAACTATGAATGCAGTAGATTTTCGTTAAATATTTTATTGTGTACTTTAGAAATTCAGAATAAACTTTGTTTATTTAAAACTAGTTTTCAACCATACATTCCATCAATAAAATAATATTCCAATAAGTTCAATTTTTATTTTTTTTACTTTTTAATCACAAATTTTTCAAAAAATTACAATTAAAAACCGTATTATTTGAAATTATTGGTCTAAAATAGGGACTTAATATGCTGGAGATTAAATACGTCAAACGTATAAGAACTTAATATGTTAGGAACTAAATATGCCAAACGTTTGGATGTTACAAACTAAATATGCCAAACATGATTTTAATATGTTAGGGACTATTATCGCAAGAAACTCAAAGGTTATGGGTCATTTGTGCTATTTATACGTTTTTAACGGTGAAAACTAATGGAATATAATGGTAGGGATCATTTTTGCAACGTTTGGTGATTCTGAGGGTATAAATGTCAAAATCTAAACGTTGGGGCCCAAAGGTTAGGGACTATTTGTGTTGTTTACCCTGATGGTTATGTGAGAGGCAAATTACTATTTTTTTTTTTTTTTTGTGTACACATAGTTCTATTATCCATGATCGAGTCTGAGTATATTGGCATCATTGGAGTCATTAAAGGATCTTTGATATTTAATGGTTTTTTAAATAAAATTTGTGATTTAGTTAGTGCTATGATTATATACTTTGATTATAGCATGTTATACATTTTATGGAACAAATCCAGTTTTTCACGGTTACACTAAACATAGAGACACTTAGATGCATTTTATTTGAGGTGTCACAAGGTGAATGAAATCTTGAATAAATGTGCATTTTATTTGAGATATGTCACATGGTGGAGTAAAGCCTGAATAAATGCTATTAATAAATTTCCTCGGATATGGTACTAAAGTCATAACAGGGTAGAGTTCAAGAGTTATTTGGATCTCTTGAACATTGGTAAAGGTAGTGCAGTCCAGTTTTATTGGATTCTACGTTAAATTGTGACTATTTTCATTTATTTTCATTTATAGGTACAGACTTGATGTTAGAGAAGGGGTAAAAAAAGATTTAATCTCTTGTACAAAGGTTCTTAACATTAAGGTGGAGGTTTGTCGGGTCTTGTGCCTAACTACCTCCGGAGAGCGATGATATGAAAAGACCTCAAAACAGTGATGCATATTCGACCAAAGAGACTTGTGTAATGTTGGTGACCCAAGTTGGAGAATTGTTGGAAATTATGTCTCATCAACATTGGTTGTTGGGTGATGACATAATTGTCATTTTATATGTTGGTATTATTTGGTTAGATTAGATGGAGTGACGAGGTTAATGTTTTTAATTAGTACGTTATTTCTATTGATTGGATCGATGGTGGTTAATAACTAGATTAGATACAAGTTTCCATTTAAATAGGTCACTAAACCATAAGATGGATCTAAGGCTTAATCACTCAACACAACATGAAATAAGTCTCTCTCTCTCTCTCTCTCTCTCTCTCTCTCTCTCTCTCTCTCTCTCTCTCTCTCTCTAGTTATGTTTTAAATGAAAAATTCAAAATAAAATTTCAAAACGTGGCTTGCACTTTGTGACCAATTTTTGACTCGTTCGGTCCGACATTCGTGTACGCAGGTCGCGCCCGCACACAAGTTCAAGGCTCGAAGGCCAAGTCGGTCCAAGATTTGCACCCCCTGCGGGCGCGTAGGCAATGGAGAAGTCTCTATGCAACAAATGGTTACACCTTACAAATTGTTAACCATATATAAATTGGTCCACAAACTCAATTCTATCCTATGTGGGATAACTATTTAAGCATTCCCAACATTTTCACATTTTTCCCATTTTCCAATGTGGGATGGAACTATTATTTATAGCCTCCACTTATTCTCACTTTTCCATTTCTAACCAATGTGGGATTGTAAAAGGCTCCTCTTCAAATCCCAACTTTCAATCAATGTGGGATCAATTTCACATTCACACAAGTGAAAATCAATTGCCACCAATATATTTTCCAACAGTTTATAATCTCCTTTACCGAACAGAGGCATAGTCTTGATTATTATGATCAAGATTGAATCGAAGCGTTAGATCATCTCCAATGATAATTTGTGATTTAGATTGAATTACCTCCAATTGAAGATGCTCTTAGTCAAGCCTTTTAAAGCTTTAAACTCAAGTGCTCTACAATTTGAATTGCATAGGATACCATGTAGATTAATTGAACAGCCTTTTGTATCAGTTTTCTTGTACTGTTAACTACTGTTGATTCTTGTTTTAATATTGTGAATCCTGATGTCTTTTTCACTCAGAGCTTCCTTCCAAGAACAAACTCATTGTCATATCTGCAAATTGTTACTTTTTTCTGTACACTTGACATGAAAATTTGATTCCATATGTACAAGGATAGACATTAAACTTGGCAAAATCTTTTTTCACTAATCTTTTAGATGCTGGATATATTTCTAGAAATGGACAGTGCATTTGGGCCATGTTTACCTTGAACAAATCAAGTAAAGAACCAGACAGCCTTCTAAATCATCAATAAAGATTACTTTTAAAAAATAAAAATCATCAATCATCAATAAAGATTAAAGAAAGTCCTCAGGGCACGTTCCAACTAACAAATGTTGAAGATCCACAAACGCTGGCAGCGCAGAAATCGTAAGTTCAAATCCCCACATGTTCGAATTTGTTGGGTACTTTGTCAGTTTAGTGAGTTGCATCCAAATTCTGATCAATTTGGTACATAAATTGTGATTTACATTCTCCACCTATTCGTGGAGCATGGGCGCATAAGGTTGTCATTCAACCATTTTTAATAAGATTAAAGAAAAGTGTGGAAAAAAATGGACAATAGAAGACAATTTCCCAATTGTGAGCAGAAGGTTTGAATATCAATTGATGTGCCTACCTTACTAACTTTTACTGTAACCAACCTGCAATCAATTGTTCATCAACCCGTTTTTCCTTTTTCAATTCTCTCTCTCTCTTTCTCGTGCTTCTCGACAGTAATGAAATGCCATTTCTACACCATACAATAAAAGGTGACAACATCACACTTTAATCATGAATGACACTACTCCACCTATCATGCCTATCCTTTTCCAGTCATTTAAATCACTCTTAACCCTTCCGAATCTCAACCATTCATTAAAACTCATATCTACAATATTTGATTTTTCAACCAAATTTTAACTATCCATTTTCTTAAAAATCTATATTCATTTTAAAAAAACCTTTTTTTAAATAATACCAAACACACACTAAAATTTATCATAAAGTTAATTATTATTTATCATCTAGATTACAGAGATTCTTCACTACGTTACCGAAAGTGGTTAATTTAACATAAGCATATAATAAACAAAAAAGTAACAATCGCATAACAAAAAAAAAAAAAGGCAATTAAGCATGCGTAGACTACATTGGAAGCAATGTTTCATCTGTTGCACTTTCAAGAGAAAGCTGTTTTAACCATTCAAACGTTCGATGACGCGACAATGCTTGTTTTCTTGTCCGTTGCTGCTGCTGCTGCTGCTGATGATGCTGGTTCTTTGTCGAGTTCATGGTTTGAATGTTACCCATCTCTTGGAGTTGAAGTACGTTTTCACTGGCACTTCTCTTGATGAACACGACTCTAGGAGAAACAGTTTCTACTGCATTGGCTGAACATTTGCAACCACCAAATAGAACACCGTTTTTATCAAAGAATCTGGACTTCTTTTTGTTGTTACTAACGTTGCTAAAGTCACTGCTGTTGCTGCTGGTGCTGTTTCGGCTGCCGAAGTTCTTGTTCTCACGTCGAGTTTTAAGATCTTGCAATGCGATTTCTGGTGGGGTGACTAATCCCACGTGGAAAATGCTCCAAAGCGACGATTTCCTGTTGGAATTTCGAAGATTTCCTTGCTTAATGCTCGAAAAACGAAGCTGGGGTGTCGGGCTTGGGTGGGAATGGAATTGATTTGGAACTCTAGGGATATTATTATTTGATTTAATGCTTCTAGAACTTCCACTGCTTGAAGATTGGTGGCTTCCGATGCTGCTACTTCTACTGCTGACGCTCGTGAACCCAGCTGAATAACAATGATCCATTGATGCACACCTCGAAATGCACCGGCTATCGCTCCGATATCCATTTGAGCCTTTCTCTGAGCTAACTGAGTTACGAAGTGGAAGGATTTGGCCTTGATAGAAAACTTCATCAGCTGCACACATTTCGGATTCTTTCGAGAAAGAGCAGAAATCAAAGTCTTCTTGTATTTCATTGGTTATTGAAATTGGAATTGGAATTGGAACCTCATCTTTTCTTGATTGATGATTCTCTTCGTTGATTGGCAGATCACACAATGACAATGCTTCTTCTTCTTCTTCTTCTTCTTCACTCAGTTCATTCTCTGTACATTTTCTCTCCATTTTCAATAGTAGAAACAAGATTCTGTGTAAATACTCGAGAAAGAAAGTGTTGGGCTTTATAGTTGACGAAGAAAAATGGTTTTACACAGAGAGAGACAATTGGAACATTATGAGAGAAGAGAAGAGAAGTGAGTAGTGCAGTGCAGGCGACCCAAAAAATAATGTTCTTTTCTTGTTTGTAAGTCAAGGGCAAGGGGAAGTATGGTATATAATAGGCATATGGCCGGCCAGCTTTATACCTTAGCGTGACCACTTTACTCATTCTTTGGAATGATTATTTTAGAGAAACTAGATTTATTTGCATGCGCTTAATGTGGGGACGCCTTTGCAATATCTTAATGTTACGTCCAAATCTAATGAAGATACAATATTATAGTTTTCGATTTTGAATTGGGGTCCCCATTCGGACAATAGGTGCATTTGGGTCTTCAACCGTCCAACTAGAGGTCTAGAGCAATCGCATCGCAACCATTCATTGTTTGGAAGCTACGTGTCGTCTAGATCAAACCGTCCAAAATACCGTAAATTGGCATGTGAAGAGATTGCTTCGTTGCGGACCACGTGTGCCAGAAAATGAAACTTAGACGATGCTCTTGAGTTGTTCAAGAGGTTGAGGACCTAAATGTGCCTTGAGTCAAAAGATGAGATAGTGAGATTATGTGTCTTGATTTAAGAGTTGATGTGATAGATAATGATAGGATTGTGACATGTATGGATCATGTCAACCTCCAAGTATGAATAGTATGACTCTTTTAGATTAAGGACTACTCTATTTGGTGAACTTATTTATAAACAAGTTTATAAATAACATATTTTTATACAGATTTAATTAACCTCATCAGCAATTTATTCAGACAACCAGCGCAACATTCTCTTAATGACAGTTAAAGATGTCAAATTATTTGTATTAATATTAATAGTAAAATTTGTTTATAAATTTTGTTAATAGCAGATTACGTGGCAGCATTTTATTAAGTAGTTTTTTTTTTTTGAAAAAGACAATTTTGATTGATCAAAAAAAAAATTTCCCATCATTTCTTATCTTTCAAAATAATGAACTAACAAAATATTGTCACGTCGTTATTTATAAACAATATTTATAAATAACAATTTACAAATAGTTTACCAAACAGAGGCATTAGTTGAATTTGAGACAACTGGGTTGGTAAGCTTAATTCTTGTTCTTTAAACAGTTTATATATCAATTTATATAAAAAACAATTACCCAAACTACGTTCAAAAGTATTTTTTTCAATCATTTTTTAACTTCATATTTTAACTAAAAAAACAACAATAAATTATTTATAAATTCTGCAAGTGCTGACAAATAGGAAACTTTCAAGTACATATTCAAAGATGTCTGATTTTAAATAGTTGTTTTAAGCTTCCGTTCGGGGACAGTTTAAACTTTAAATGGGTGGTTAAAACTTTAAACCCAAATTTAAACTACACATTTTTTAAAATTATTATTTAATCACATACATTTTCTTCCTTTAATTTTTTACCATATATTTTAGTTAGAAAACACGAATAAATCTTCTCTCTCCAATTTAAATAACCGCCAAACACACCCTAAAAATTGGTAAGGAACGACATCATAAGTAGGTATGGGCAAAAGAATCGGAACCAGCAATTTGGTTCGATTTGGTTCCGGTTCAGTTATTTCAAAATTTTAAACCATTCTAGTTCAGAATCAGAACCAAGAACCAAGAACCAGAACTGATAGAGCAAAACATTATTCTTTTTTATTTTTTTTAAATATAAATTTTTAAAAAAAATTAACAAAAAAATCATCAATTCTAAACTTAATGCATGTTATCTAGTCCATTAGTAATTATCAATTACCCAACAACTATTGTCTCATTCAACATTACAATAATTATAAGCAAACCAAGTAATAGACATAAAATCATAGATCTAAAATCATTTTTCTTTCAGTGGTTCTATCCTTCAGCCGTCAAGCATTCAACCTTCAGTTCTTCAATAATCAACAAATAAGAAATCTCCAATCTCCATCTCACAATTAGTTATCATATTTTCAAGGATTTGTTGGATTTGTACGACTGTTCCCTAAAAAGTTGGAGAATTACGAGCAGAAATTGAAGAATTTTTTCGCGGAGCACATACACGCGGATGAGGAGATACATTACTATCTGAAAGAGAATGAATATTTTGATATCAAGAACAAATATGACTATTGTATTCGTATTTTAATCAAGGTGAATGACCTTACAGTATTACAACTCTTACCAGCTAAAATCTACCATCGCTTAAATTGAATATTTTAGTTTGGAAAATTGGAATCAGAGCAGGAACCAAAGGAGTCGAGCGGTTCGATTTCGATTCAGTTCCTCTTACAAAAAGAATCAACGGTTCTTTTTTCAAAAGAACTATCAGTTCTGGTTCGATTCGGATACCTATGAACTAAACCATATGAAACCACGTTCACTCCTAATCATAAGTTATCGAAGAGTACTATATATAAGAATAACATATTTATTTTTCAAATTCTTTATTATTATTTAGTTCTTGTTTGAGTCCCATTACTTAAAAAAGAGTTTTGTAATAGTGATTTTCGAGACAATATGTAGTTAACAAATGATGAAAATTTTTGAGTTCATGTATAAAAATTATTTATTGATAAATTATATGGCTGAAAATGTGTTTGAAAAAATGAGGTTAATAATTGAACTCGATCCTCAATCTGTCATACTAAATATCTTAAAGTGTATTTAATGCATTATCTAAGTATAGTGTCGATGAGTTTGGTGATTGCAAGGGTTACATGTGATTATGTGGTGTAGATTTAGGATGTTTTTCATTTTCATGGATGGCTTGTGAATGACTAAAAGGGGTCACGCCATTAATGACCACTTGATGCAAGCCACTTCAAGGTGGGATAATTTTGTGGATCATCATTTTTCTCAGAGAGAGAGAATATATTTTAAAAGGATATAGCTGTTTTCAAATTTTCAAATGGATGAATAAGGATCTTGAGAAAGTTTTTCATGTATCTATTTGATTTTAAATTAGTATTTCACTCGTACGATACACAATTTTTTTATTTTTTGCAATAATAATGTTAATATTTTATAAGTAGGATTATATTTATGTTCATATTGGAGGAAAAATATGTAGATGTTTAAAAAGACTTTACGGTCAAGCTGAATGTTATTTTTTAGAAATTTAAAAAAGATGGAATGAAAAACAGATATGCAATTATAAATTGTGAAATAATTCCTTGAATACAACGTTTGTCATCGAATTACTTTGATTGTCATTTTTGTCGCAGGTCAAAAATTTTAAACGCTTGCGATTTGTAATTCTTGAAACAGTAACGTATAGTTGACCGAGCTAAAAACTAGATTCTTAAAAAGGAAAAAAAAATCGAAATTAGAAAGCGATTGAACTTGACTTTTATTGATTTTCATTGCATATGAGAAAATTAGAGGAAATTATCTTCGATTAAATTTGAAAGGTAGTCTTGGATCGACGAGGTTAGTAACATTTATTATCAATTATTTTTCTTACTTGTAAGTAAAAAAAATATTTAGGTATAAGCACGTAAAGATCAAATAATCAAAATATTTAGCATTTTAATTTCTAAAATAGTTATATATGCTATCTATCGTCAGTAGCTTTTTGAAGTCTCTAATACTTTCTTTAAACTGTATTTAACCAAAGTAATTAACAACTAAAAATAAAACTTTTAAGCTATATTTGATTTCTAAGGTGGAAAATGTTTTTTCACCAAATAACTAAGAAAATATTTTAAAATTCAATTACTAAAGTATGCTTCAATTGATTGTACCATAGAAAATATTTTCTTAGTTAGATTTTTCAATCAAAACATCAAACACACACAAATGTGAAAAATGTTTTTCATGATGTGACATTTTCGAGGCAAAATTAAGACAATCAAATATATCCTTACATTTAATATTTAATATAATTTTAGAGACGATGTGTTTAGAGTTGGCTCTCACTTGTGAGTTATTAATATAAAAGTTTTTGTTGAGATCTTCGATTGACACCTATACTGCATATATTTCAATTTTCAAAATAATAGTATAATTATAAAAAAATATGAATAAAACTATAAGCGTAACATTTATTAATTACATTTAACACTTTTTTTTTTGGGCAAAAGTTTCCCGATTTAAAAAGAATTTTGGGCGGGAAAGTGTGTGGACTAAAATAGTGACGGTTATTCTATTATTATATAGATAAATATATAGATATATAGATTTCTTTCTTCTTCTTCTTGTGCAAAAGTTTCATGATTTAGAAAGAATTTTGAGCGAGAAATTGTGTGAGTAAAATAATGACGGTTATCCTATTATTATATAGATAGATATATCGATATATAGATTTCTACTTTTTTTGTGGCAAAAGTTTCCTGATTTAAATAGAATTTTGGGCGGGAAAGTGTGTGCGTAAAATAGAGAAGGTTATCCTATTATATATATACTAGTAATCGCATCAGTGCGATACATAGAATATATAATTGAAAATTATTTATGAAATAAGTTGTAAAAATACAGTACTCGACAAAAATAATATAATGAATAACTTGCATACAAAAATTTTTGACACTTTAGGTTTTATTTGCTAAAAGTTTGTATTTAAAAATATGTTTTTTAATGTTTTCGAGATAAAATATGTGGTTGAAAAATAGAGAGAGAAAATGTGTTGTTAAAAAATAATTTGGAGAATTGTATTGTTTAAAAACGTGTTCTTTTATAATTAATTTTCTTTCTCCCTATAAGATTTCTTACTTGCATATTTCTTCTAACAACTAATTGTTCATTCTCTAGTTTTCTTAATCTATTTATTCGTATAGAATTGATTTTTCAAAAATAATTTTTGTTAATGTTAATTCACAACCATACATTATTTAAAAACTAATTTTCACAATTGCACATACTACTTTTTAACCACACATTCTAGAAAAAAAAAAAAAATCCCTTTCAACTTTCATTTTCAGTCACTCAATTGATTGATTTGACAATTATTTTATTTTTTATACCACTTTCCTTCACTTTCAACCATATATTTAAATCTATAATCTCGATCAAACATATTCTTATTCAATGGTTTCCAATGCAACGTGACATTTTATTTTTCACCGAGTAGTAAAAAGTGTCATGTTACTGAAAAAAAACTATTTTTTGTGCATGTTAAAAAAACATGTTGGCCATATTTTATTTTTAAATAGAATGAGTTTGCTAACACTTTATATTTTATTCTTTATAGAATTTAATGAAGTAATTATTAAAATCTATAGTTTATATTTTACAAATTGAGGGTATTTTAAATCTATAAAATTAAAAATAGATAAATTAACAAAATGAGTAAATTAATAAAATAATTTTTAAATGACCTAAGAGTTTTCAAGGATTTAATTGAATTTATTTAGAAATATCGAATATCTATTATTTTTTTTAATTTGATAAGAAAAAGATTCAAAATTAATCATTTATGTCAAATTGAATTTAGGTAAGAAATGATAGATATCATTTTATGACTTAAATAAGATAAATTAAAAAGATTGGATATTGAAAAAACTAAAAAGTATAAGTTAAAACTTTTACCTTTATTATTTGAGACAATTTTACAAATGATATATTTAGAGTTTACTCTCATTTGTTGACTTGTATTAAACTTCTCGTTGAGATCTTGAATTTGACAACTATATTGCATATTTTTCGACTTCAAAATATTACATAATTATCAAAAAATAAAAATAATATACAATTTGACATTTTTATAAATATTTTATTTTTCACAAATCAATAAATCATTTATTACATGTCACCTATAATTAATTTTGCATTAATTGAACTTTCATAATTCAGTTATTAAAATAATTAATAAAATTACAGAGTTTCCTAAAATGACAGGTAAAAATAACGAGAAACTATGTGCAGATTTATGTGAGTACTATATTGTTATTAAATATAAAAAATCTAGTATCACACATGTGCGATGCACGAGATTTTTATCCATGATTATGATTAGAATTCATGAAAATATGTTTATTATACAATCATATCAAATGAAAAAATATAGTACAAATAATATTTTATTGCAATATATTATCAAATTTTAAAATTTTAAAAAGACAACATTAATCAAAATAGAAAAAAAAAATACCCAAGCGTCTTATAATGTGGTGCCTAATTAAATTTTTTGTATTAAATTTATTTTAATTTTATTTGTATTCATCATCAATTTTCTTTTTAATGTATTTTAATTTTTGATTAAGTTTAATTTTTAATGTATTGATTACATATATTTTATAAGTACTTCAACACACACACATATACATATTAAAGAAATGATAATGTCTTGCACAGTGCTAAAGAATTTTTTTTCTTTTAGAATTCATGAAAATATTTTGATTATGCATTCATATTAAATAAAAAATATACTACAAATAATATTTTATTATAAAATATTATTGAATTCAAAATTAAAAAAAAAAAAAAAAGACAACACTAATCAAAATAAGGTTAAAAATACCCACGCGTCTTAAAATTTGGCGTAATTAATTTTTTTGTATTAAATTTTTTAAATTTTATTTGTATTCATCACCAATTTTCTTTTTAATATATTTTATTTTTTGATTAAGCTTAGTTTTTAATGTATTGATTTCATATATTTTATAAAAAACTTCAATACTCACACACACATATTAAAGAAATGATAATATCTTACATGGTGCTAAAGACATTTCTTTTTTTGGAATTTTTGAAAATATGTTGATTACACAATCATATCAAATAAAAAATATAGTACAAATAAAATTTTATTGCAGTATATTATCGAATTCGAAATTTTAAAAAAAGACAACACTAACCAAAATAGGAAAAAAAAATACCCACGCGACTTAAAATTTGGAGCTTAATTAAATTTTTGTATTAAATTTGTTTAAGTTTTATTTATATTCATCACCAATTTTCTTTTCAATATATTTTAATTTTTGATTAAGTTTAATTTTTAATGTAATGATTACATATATTATATTAAAACTTCAATACATATATTTTATTAAAACTTCAAAATACACACACACACATGCATATTAAAGAAATAATAATGTCTTACACGGTGCTCAAAACTTTTTCTTTTTTTAGAATTCATGAAAATTTGTTAATTATATAATCGTATCAAATAAAAAATAATGTACAAATAATATTTTAATTTTTTTTTAAAAAAAGAACACTAATCAACGTAGAAAAAAAGACACACTCGTCATAAAATTTGGAGCTTAATTAATTTTTTGTATTAATTTTTTTTAATTTTTTAATTTTTATTTTATTTTATTTTTTTTGTATTTATCACCAATTTTCTTTTTAATGTATTTTAATTTTTGTTTAAGTTTAATTTTTAATGTATTGATTATATATATTTTATAAAAACTTCAATATACATACAAACATTAATGACCCACATTTATTATTAACTTTCATTTAATACTAACTTTTATTAATTGTTACATTTAATAGTTTTTTTTTATATATATAAATTTCCTAATTTAGAAAGAATTTTGGGCGAGAAAGTGTGTATGTAAAAATGGTAACGATTATCCTATTATTATATATAGATAAATAATTAAGATTAAGATATATATACACACACTTCAAGTTGAAGTTCTTCAGCTCGAAACAAGGACACGATTTTATGTTAGCTAGGACATGGTATGTGTATTGGAACTGTTCTTCGTATTATTTTTGCAATTTAGAATAAAAATAGATGAACGCGTTTCAATATTATTATTGGAACTATTATTTAAACACAACTTAAATTTAATATATTGACTAAAACTAAAATTGTTACAAAAGAAATGGAGTTCAAGTCCATTCATGAATTTGTAAAATATTATATGGAGTTTTAAACTTTCAATACGAATATTTGTTTAGGGTTTATTAGCAATTCACATTGGGTTGTTTGTACCTTAAGAATTAAAACAACAAGTGCATTGCCTTTCCAGTATCCGAAGTGAGGAAGAAAATGGATACAAAACAATTCACTTTACTAGTCGAAGTCCAAGAGGACACGGATATCCAATTGTATCTTAGCATATGTTTTAGTATAAATTCTTTAAAAATCATTTTTTATTCAATAATTCTAAGTAGATTAATATTCAAATAAAATATTTTAAATGGACATTCTGATGTAGCACAATTTTACTGGTTGATGAAAGTATTGACGTGATCATTACCAAATAAATTTGCGTCAAATCAGAATGTCCATTTAAAATGTCTCATTTGAATGTGTATCCATTATTACTATTTTTTATAAAATTAGGAAAAATAATAAACTGTCAAATACATAGATATTTCACTATATAATGTAAAGGAGTATGCAGGCTTAGAGCCGAGTCAAGAGTCCAACGTACGGAATCTCCCTAAAGTCTTAGAATCCAAGTCAACAAATATTACATAATCATACTTAGAGTTTTATTTGTCGTATACTTCTTTCATTATGTAAATAAATCTCTTATCCTTGCAATCTTCTAGATTATTTGTTTATCATGTAACACAAGAAAATCCGGATGCTACTGTTACGACAGCCTCTTCTTCCTCTCCTTTGGTTCAGATTAATGCTTCTACTCACCAATTCGTCTCACCATGTCCAACTTTTTCTCGTGGAAGCTACAATTCACGAGACTCTTTTTTGGACTCAATCTCATCGCTTTCTTGACGGAACAGTCGCCCCTCCTCCTGAAACAACAACCACCACAGTTTCCTCTTCTCCAAATCCGGATACCTTCCCTAATCCTGACTTCCTTCTGTGGGAACGATAGGACCAACTTATACTCCATGCCATAATTACATCCTTCACCGAAACCATCATTCCTCTTATTGCTTCTGCCAAAACCTCTCATGAGACTTGGTCACGTTTGTATAATATTTTCGCAAAAAGATCTCAATTCCACATAATCAACCTTAAGGAAAAATTAACCAATCTCCATCGTAGAACTCTTCCTATCTCTAACTTCTTGCTCCAAGTGAAATATGTGGCAGATGAACTCGCCTCTCTTGGCGCCCCACTTTCTGAAGCCGACGTTCTCACCTACTGCACATGCAGCCGTAGTCTCGCATATAAAGAAGTTATCGCTGCCCTTCGCATGCAAGATACATCCATATGTTTTGAAGAATTATTTGATAAGTTGGTTGATCATGAAATTTTTTTGATAGACTCGGAAACAATGTCCCTTAATCTAGTTGCAAACTTTGCAAGACAAGGCTCGAAGAACAAGAACTCTTCAGGGCCCACGTTTAGTCGCAACAGGTGACAGCCCCCCTCATCAGCTTCACCCGGTTCTCGTCCAGCACCCGGGCTTGGTCTTCTACCAACATCAGTAGCACCTTTCTCCCTTCTTCCACATCACGAGGGTTTTTTTCATTAGATCCCACAATCTATCAATATTGTGGCAAGAAAGGCCATGGCGTTTGATAAGTACGTTTTTCGTACTTATCTAGGCCTTAAATTCAGTTAATTGTAAGTGTTTTAGAATGTGATATTACTAATTATGTGTCGAACTTATTTGTTTTATGAAAAACTCAATTTTGAATGCGTTTGAATGCAAAACGAAGAAAAGTGACTGAAATTGTACAAAAAGGAATAAAGTCGGGACTCAAGTGCACAAATCAAGATTTGAAGGACTTGAATTAGCATAAAGGAAGATATGGGCTTCACAATTAAATAGAACCAATGACCAATTTATCATATTTGGAAGAATTGAGAGGGTTAAAAGAAAAGCTACATGATTGGGCCTTAAAAGCCACAATAATTGGACTATTTATGGAAATATATATGGGGAAAGTACATAACTACAATACTTTAAGTTTCACTTTTCAAAACTAACAAACTTAACATTTTTTTTTTTTTTTTTTTCAAAAATCAGGTATTTCATAATTAAAAATAAATATAATATTACATATAATATAAACATAATTATCTATTATATATTATATTAAAACTAATACAATATTAAATAAAAAATTCATACCTTGATGTCACAACATCCCTCATCCCCGCCCATTTCCCGCCCAACACCTGACCACCCCACCCCACCCACCTACCCTACCCTATCCCAAATTTTTTTTTCTGCTTGATATTTTCCTACCCTTCCCCACCCCACCTCATCTCACCCCACTCAACCCCACCTCATCGCAAAGTGACAAATTGATCTCGCCAAAGCTACACACCCTCACCCCAAAATTATTTAACCCACCCCACCCTACCCACCTACCCTACCCTACCCCAATTTTTTTTTTTGCTCGATATTTTCCTACCCTTCCCCATCCCATCCCATCCCATCACATCTCATCCCACCCCACCTCATCGCAAAGTAACAAATAGATCTCACCAAAGCCACACCCCCTCACCCCAAAATTATTTAACCCACCCACCCCACCCACCCACCTCAACCCCACTCGACCCTATCCTACCCTACCCCACCTCATCACAACGCGACAATTTCATCTCACCCCAGCCACAGACCCCGACCCACCCCACCCCCCAAATGATTTTTCTTCTATTTGTTCACACTTTGCCCCAACTACCCAATCCCACCCATCGCGACCTCACCCCCCCACCCTGACCCCACCCCTCCCAAAAAATGATTAATTAAGATTTTTAAAGTACACATTTTCAAAATTAAGAAAATTTTTTATTTCAAAAATCAAGTCTTAATTAATTATATATTTTATTGTTTATGATCACAAGTTACAATTTTTAAGTTCATATCTTATTATGGTCACAAGTCACATTTTTTTAGGTCACAAGTTACAAATCAGATCATAAGTTTATGGTCACAGTCACAAATTTTTAGGTCACAATTTATTTCTCAGTCACAAATTTCGAATTTCGTAGGTCACGAATTTTTTGGTCGCAAATCTAGAGTCAATTGGTGACAAATCACAAATTTCATTGGTCACAATTTTTTCTCGAATACAAATCAAGATTTTTTTAGGTCACAATTTTCACAAATCACTAATTTTCTTGGTCACATATCATAAATTTTGTAGGTCACAATTTATAAAATTATTTGGATGACTTTTAGGGTCACAGCTTATTATGGTCACAAGTCACAAATTAGATCATAAGTTTATGGTCACAGTCACAATTTATTTTTCGGTCACGAATTTTGAATTTCGTAGGTCACGATTTTTTTCGGTTGCAAATCTAGAGTCAATTGCTCACAAATCACAAATTTCATTGGTCACAATTTTTTCTCGAATACAAATTAAGATTTTTTTAGATCACAATTTTCACAAATCACTAGTTTTCTTGATCACATATCATAAATTTTGTAGATCACCATTTAAAAAATTGTTTGGGTGACTTTAAGGTCACAGCTTAATATGGTCACAAGTCACAATTTTTTAGGTCACAAGTTACAAATCAGATCATAAGTTTATGGTCACAGTCACAATTTTTTAGGTCACAATTTATTTCTCGGTCACAAATTTCGAATTTCGTAGATCACGATTTTTTTCAGTTGCATATCTTTAGTCAATTGGTTACAACTTAACAAATTATGAGTTACAATTTCTTTATTGATCACAAATTACAAATTTCATTGGTGACAATTTTTTCTCGAATACAAATCAAGAATTTTTTGGATCACAATTTTTACAAATCACTAATTTTCTTTGTCACATATCATAAATTACGAAGTTCCTTGTGTGAAGCTGTTTTCTCCGCCTCTAACCCATCAAGAACAACCACTGAACATCTTAAAAGAGGGACTTTCCCAAATTTTGCTTCTGCTCCTAAGCTTATTTCGTCTGTGCCTCCGTCTTCTTCAGTTTCGTCTGTGCCACCACCGTACTCTCTCTCTCTCTCTAGTAGCTCATTTGCTGTCTCTCTCTCCGTAACCCTGTGAGTTTTCACTAGAATCACTACACACACACGGTCACACCTCAAAGCACAAAACTTTTTTGCAATAATAAACAACAAAGCCCAGATTTAATAAACAACTTTTACCCAGATTTAATCAAGTTCCATGTTGTTGCTGTTCCTCGAGTTGAAGGCCTGCCACCGGGTGCAGAAACTGCTTCAGATATAGACATCACTGCCAAGAATCCACTCACTATAGCCTTTGATTCCATGGCTGAACAAGTTGAAGTCTTGCTACAAAACTCATCCGATTGTTCTTTGGCAGTGAAAAGTTGGAGATGAGGCGGTAATGGTTAATGGTTTGTAGAAAATATTAATTTTCACCTGATTTTTGTATAAAAAAACTTTCAACCTGATTTTTGAAAATCAAAAGATAAAAACCTTTTTGTATGTAATTTCCTCAATATATATGTAGGTCGGTTGTGGGTATAAAAGAGGGCAGAAGACTCGGCTGAAGGGGGGGAGTCATATTACATACAATTAGGTTGGCTAGGTATAAATTGGAGAGAATTGAATTGAGAGGGGGAGAATATACATTAAAAAAGGGAAGTGCTCAGCTGATTGGAGGGGATTAAGAAGATTGGAAAATACATTGGAGTCTATTAAAGGAGTCACCTACCCATTCCTTTAGATATAAGTGTGGTCGGCTGGATACATATATACATTACCAATTGAGTGCTCGTCGGCTGATGAATTAGAGGAGTTCACGGTTGGAATTAAGAAAGAAGTACATGGCTGGTGGAACTACAAAACGAAGGCAGATATCAGTTTGTTTTGTGATCTAAATCGGGTGATGTTTATCAATTCTTTTATTGATTATTCACCAATTATGTTTATAGGATAATTCCTTTTATGTATTGGATGAGATGAACCCTAGTTTTTATTTGTTTAAATCATGATTCTATAATTTAGTAAATTCTTGCGTTTCTTGATTTATTCTTGCATTCCCATTGAATTATTTAATTGCTTGATCATCAATTGGATAATTAGTTGCTTGTTGTAGTCTTGGAAAAGTTACAATAGGTTTAGAACATGGCAAGATCAACACACGAACACTATATGTTAGGAATAACAATATGACGTGTGCAATCAATTTGATAAATTGTTTGATTAATGCATCATGAACATTCGAATTCAAAGTAGGAATAAATTCGAGTCGTGTTTATGGTAGATTTGATTTGTCTTGGACAAGAAAGTTAAATATATTATTTTTATCAATTGGCAAAAACGCATGAGTGGGCTAAATTAGAAAATTGTTGAATTGAAATAGTTATAATTAGGTGGATTCGAATTCCAATACATGCTCCAATTCATATTTACTCCCCATCATTTTTATCTTCTTTAATTTTTATTCATTGCAATTTTTTAAAATTTCCAAACAAAACCATCTTTTTATTTATTGTTTCATTTAATTGAATCGACGAGAAACTGATAATTAAGACTAAAACTTATTCCTCGTGTGAACGATACTCTCAACTCATCACAATTATTACTTGTCAACGATCTCGTGCGCTTGCAGGATTCACATGAACAAGTTCACAAGTACTACACTCTATTTCCAGCGCTTCGTCCATCTCCCCAGAATATCAATCATGCCGTCATTACTGTTCCAATTGGAAATTGGGTTGTAGAATCTGACGCGTCTTATCATATAGCACTTCCAATTAGGGGTGTAAACAGATCGGATATGGATCAGATCTGCCTTTATCCGATCCGATAAGAATAATTCGTAGATCCGATCCGATCGGATAATCCCACGGATATTTGATAGTTAAATCCATATCCGATTTGCTACCTTACTAGATATCCAATCCGATTATCTGATCCGAAATTATTTTTAGCATAATTTTTTTAAATGTTTACATATTAATAAGTAAAAATTTACTCATATAATTAATTATAATTTCATATTAGTCAAAAGAAAATAAAATCATAATATCTCAAAAAATTATAACAATATTTATATATTACAAGTTTTAAAATGAATTTATAATATGTAATAATATTATATTAAAATTATACTTTACAAAATACATTACAAGATTTAAAATTATATATATATATATATATATATATATATATATATATATATATATATATGGAATAAAATTATATAATAATTTATAAAATATATTATATTATTATGAAAAATTCGGATCGAATTGACTTATATCCATATTTGTTCTATTTAGTTAACGGATTATTGGATTCGGATTCTTATCGAATTATCGGATTGAGATCTTAAATCTATCTCCCGTTAATTTCATCGGATTTCGAATCGGGTTTGGATGAAAATCTGATCCATTGACAGCCCTACTTCCAATGTCTGACTTCAACATTCACAAAACTTATAACGACCCAAATGATGTACAAATTAGTAATAGCTCCACTTTTCATCTCTCTAATATAGGCTATGTTCATTTATCTCCTAATTTCTTACTATCTGATGTTCTTCATGTACCTTATATGAATCTAAAACTACTCTCCGTCTCAAAATCTTGCAAATCTAATTTAACCTCTATTGAATTTTTCCCGGATTATTTTCTTGTGAAGGATCTTCAAACTCAGAAGCCCCTACTTCGCGGTTCCAATATCAATGATCTCTATGAGTGGCCTATTCGTTGTCTCCATCACCAAAGTCTGTGCACAATACCACCTCTACCATTTCCTCATCCCTTTGGCACAGTCGCCTCGATCATCCCTCCCTCTGGACAACCAATCAACTCCTAGCTTATGAAGCTCTACCATCTTCCCTTAGGATTTCTAGTTCATTTTCATGCAAGTCGTGTCTATGTAATAAGAGCACCAAGTTCCCGTTTTAGATGGTTACAGGTTTTATGTTATTTTTTTGGTCATTTTACTAAATTTACTGGGTTGTTCCTTCTTCGCATAAAATCGGATGTGCGTGTCGTCTTTCCTCTCTTTCAACAACAAGTAGAAAAATAATTTAATACTAAAATTAAAACCCTAAACACCGATGGTGGCGGCAAGTATTTCGCCCTTACAGCCTATTAGGGGTGAAGATGGTTCCATTTGGTTCAGGTTCTAAGAGAACCGAATCGAACCATGAACCGATGATTTTTAATAATGGAACCATTTGATTTTTTCAAAGATAAAGAACTGAACTGAAACTAGTTGGTTCTAGTTTGGTTTGGTTTGGTTCTTGTTCCATTACTTAATTTTTTCAAATGACAAATACAATTAAAATCAATCATCACATTTATAAGTTAGTAATATATACGTAAGTTTTAAAAAAAATAAATATCAACGCTATCGATGGTGACTAAGGAGCGCAATGATGGATGTATTGTAGGAGTGCAAGTAAAGCAATGTGAACGTGTGTCTACAAATTGAAAGAAGAGAAAAAAATTAGAATTAGAACCAAGTGGTTCTTGATTCTAAGAACCAAACCATTATTTTTTATATATACAACCGTACCAAACCTCTTGGTTTGGTTTGGTTTGGTTCTGTTTTGGTTTGATTATTTTATCCACCCCTAAAGCCCATCTCTAATCTCAAGAAATTTAGCACCTCATAACCCCTCCTTATACTCCCAAGCACAACAGCCTCTCTGGCGACGACACCATCACAGAGTTGAGACAAATCGGACACTCATGCATGTCACGTCCCTTCCACCTCCATTCTAGTTATATGCCTTTCACATGGTAGTTTACCTCATCAATAGCCTTCCCACTCTAATCATGTCCAATAGGAGTTCCTTCTCTGTTCTCTTCCAATCTTCTCCAAATTACTCTTCACTTTGCCAATTTAGGTACTTTTGTTACCCATGGTTAAAGCCTTATACTGACTCAAAGCTTGACCCCAAATCTAGACCATGCACCTTCATTGTTTATGATCATCAACACTATTCCTATCTATGCTATGACAACACAATCAGGAAAGTGTTTACATCTAGACACATCTGATTCATCAAGCATCAATTCTCCTTTTCATCAACTACCCATCCCATCGCCCCCTTAGGTTAACCACCACCCTCGGCTGCTATTCCCATTCTCTTGCCTTCTATTCTTCTGGGGTTTTTTCCAAATGACTCACACGTAGTCCCTAGGCAGAGTGATCTACCCCTCGATGTGCCAGCCTTTGCCACAGGGGGATAGCAGTGCTGCGCGCACAGCAATCTCCTGCTTGTATGGCTATGCCTGTCCAGTCATACCCTGCCTCTCCATCGTCGTCCTCTTCATCTTTTTCCTCTTCCATTCCTCATACCACACCACAGTATCCCCTTGCTCAACTGCCTTCCCCTGATCCACTAGTGCCTCTACCTCAAAATACTCATCCTATGTCGACCCGAGCCAAAAGTAACATCTTTTGTCCCAAAAAGACTTTTAATGTCTAATTTCGTCATCAAATATCTCCCTCCATTGAACCCTCTTGTGTTTCCACTGCTCTTAAATCTCCTCAATGGCATCAACCCATGGCAGATGAGATTTTCGCTCTTCTAAAAAATCACACCTGGGAACTTATTCCTCCAACCTCTCGTACTCATCTTGTGGGTTTTTTGTGTGAAATGAAACCCGGATGGTTCCATCTCTTGCTATAGGGCTCGTCATATTGCAAAGGGATTTCATCAGCAGCCCAATATTGACTTCTCTGAAACCTTAGGTCACGTGGTCAAACCCACAACTATTTGCGTCTTTCTCACTCTAGCATTGAATTTTGGGTGGCCCATCCATCAACTTGATGTCAGTAATACCTTTCTTCAAGGAATACTCTATGAGGAGGTCTATATGTCTCAACCTCATGGGTTCATCGATCCCTAATATCTCGATCATGTGTGTCGCCTACGCAGGGCCATTTATGGCCTCAAGCAGGTGCCTCATGCATGGTACACTGAACTATGAACATTCCTTTTCTCCTATGGGTTATCCAAATTCACTAGTGATTCTTCCATATTCCTTCTGTTTCGTCCTACATTTATATGACCTTTTAGTCACTGGTAGCAGTTCGACTGAACTCTCTAAATTCATCACTACTGTGTACTCTCGATTTTCTGTCAAAGTTCTTAGTCACCTAAGCTACTTCCTTAGGTTGAGGTTCTTCGCACACCTACAAGAACTTTTTTAATTCAACACAATTATTTCTGTGATTTCCTTAACTGTACCAACATGCTCAGTACCAAAGAAGTCTCTATTACTATGTCTAGCTCCTCCTCTCTCACTCTATTTGATGGTTCCAAAACAGCAGATGCCATTGAGTATCTGCCTGTTGTTTGTGCCCTTTAGTATCTATATCTTACTTGCACATGCATCTGTTTTACTATTAATAAGCTCTCTCGGTTTATGCACCGTCCTACTGACACTCACTAGACGGTTGTTAAACGCCTACTTCACTATCTCAAAAACACAATCTTCCATGGACTTCTTCTTCTTCAGATGAACTCTTCCATTACTCTTTTTGCTTTTTCCGACTCTGATTGGGTTGGAAACCATGACAATCGTTCCTCCACATCCGCCTACATTGTTTTTCTTAGTAGTTCTCCAATTTCATAGATCTCTCAGAAACAACGAACTGTTGCTCGATTATCTACTGAGGCTGAGTACCGTATTGTGGTGTCATGTGCCAATGAGATTCTTTGCATCAAAAACCTACTCTCTGAGTTTCGTCTTCCCTTATCTTCTACGCCTATAATCCGTTGCGATAACATTAGTGCAACCTATCTTTCTGTCAATCATGTTTTCCATTCTCGAATGGAACACATTGCTATTGAGAATAACTTTGCACACAGTCATTTCTCAAATAATTCATTTGGTGTGTCCTATATTTCAACACGTGATTAGTTAGCCGACGAAAAATTAGTGTATGCCACTAATTGCAGCGAACACACGATATTCTTTAGTAAAAGGCGAAAGAATAGTTCTCTTTGTGTTCACTGCATGGCTGCATACACTAATTTTTGAAGAGGCCTCTCTAAATCTGTCTCCGGCTCTAAATTCCTTATCTTTTCTCCCAAGATTGAAGTCTCCAATTGGAGTTCCACCTTGTGGGGGCATGTAAAGAAGTATACAGACCTAGAGTCGAGCCAATAGTTTTCTCAGTATCAATGAAATAAACATTCAATTCATATATTTTTTTATCCTATAAAAATTTTATACATCATAAAGAATATCAGATGAGACTACATAGAACAGTCAAATGCAATTTCATAGGTTCTTTATGTTAATAAAGTTTTCATCTAATGAAAATTTTGATTTTCAACTAAAGAAAAAATTTAGGAATCCAATGAATATAGTTTGCAAATTAAATAAATACATATATGGTCTCAAACAAGTTTCTCATATTACAAATTTTATCAATCATTATATCGTATGGTTTTGATATAAATGCAGTCGATGATTGTATATACAATAAGTTCATTGAGAGTTAGTTTATAGTTCTGGTATTATATGTCAATGATTTATTGCACGAAATCAAGAGATTTTTTATTAAGAATTTTGAGATGATAGATCTTGGGGAATACCTATTTTGTATTAGGAATAATGATTCTCGAGGCATCATTAGGTTATCGCAAAAGAGTTATATTGAAAAATTTCTCACTAGATTTAGCATGAAGGATTGTCATCCAGGAGATACTCAAATTTCTAAAGGACAAAGTTTACTCAAGTTTCTAAAGGGCACAAGTTTAGTCGTAGTCAGTATCCCAAGAATGAGATTAAAAAGAAAAGAACAGAAAGCAAAAGATTCTTAATTTAATTTGACTACTTTTCCTTTTCTTGTCAGACAATGATTATTTATTCCATAAATTTGGTTCAAACCCAACATTCTCCACCTTGACCAAAAATTCTAATAAATATGAACTGTATCCAATGATTCATTAAAGGTCACCTTTAGTTTTGACATCTTTGAACTACATTTTTCAACCTTCATATCATTAGCCAAAAATCCCATCTTGTCACTTCACAAACTTTAGTAATAATAGAAGACTCCCCTTGGTGCTACTATAACCTAGCAACTCCACTTGAAATTGTTTTTTCAACTCTAATTATTGATGCATGATTTTTCTTCACAATCTTTGCTAGAATATTCATAGTCCAAAGCAAAGAAGTGATGAAGGTCAATCAGTTCCTAATAAAAATAATCAAACACTTGTTTCAAGTGTGGTCAATCAGTTCATTACATGAATGTCTGTACAAAGTAGAAGTGATTCTCGTGCGGGAATTATAAATGAAGAAGATGAAGACAACAACTAGAAAATGCTTATCCAAAATATGACGACGACAACGTTGATGATGATCATGAACGTTAGGAGGTTGAGCCTAAAAGTGGAGAATGTTTGGTGATCCAAAGAGCGCTTGCAGCCCTTAAGCAAGACCACAGTGAAAATTGGCTACGCCATAACATCTTTCAAACCAGATGTAAGTCACAAGGTCAAATATGTTCACTATTCATTGACTGAGACAACTTTGAGAACTTTGTTTCTCTCATGGATAAAAAGAGAGAATGAGGTCAAGATTGATAAGAAATGCCTTGTTTTTTTTCTCTATGGGTAGAAATTATCCTGATGAAGATATGTATGTTTGCAATCTAAAATCTTCTACAAAAGAGGAGGGAAATGCATTGCTTACTTTGTTACAGCTTGAAAAGGAGAATCAAAGGGGTGGAATGGTCTATTTTTTGGTGGCTAAAGAAGAAATGAAGCCAATGGAAGTACCCAAATATGTCAAAAATCTTTTGGAAGAACTTCGTGATGTCACACCCGAACAGTTACCTAATGGTCTTCCTCTCATAAGGCAAATTCAGGATCAAGTTGATTTGATTTCAGGAGTTGACCTACCCAACATATCACATTATGGAATGAGTCCAATTAAACTTGAAGAACTTAATCGTCCAAGTACTGGACTTTTTGGACTAAGGATACATCGGAGAGTGCTTAAGTCTTTGTGTTGTCCCTGCCTTCGTGACTCCAAAGAAAGATGGTTCTTGACGTATGTGTGTTGATATCCAAGCAATCAATCGTATTACTATCAAGTACAAGTTTTTATTCCTAGAATTGATATGTTTGACATGTGTTGGTTGGTGTAATATTATTCTGCAACATTTGTTATAGAATTTGTAATAGAATGTTTTTCTCTTATATTTTTTATTTGATATGATTGTATAATCAGCATTCTTTTCATAAATTTTCATTAAAATCATTATTACGAATGGAAATCTTGTGCATCGTATGGGTGAAAAAACTAGTTACTCTAATTCACATAAGGATTAAGGGGTGAAGAACAACAACATTACAAAGGGAAGGAGGATGTTAGAAACAAGCAATGGAAGAAGTGAAGAACTTCAACTCTCGACCAAGAACGGCCTCTCCCCATTTCTCCCCTCAATTGAAACTCAAAACCCAGGCAACACATTGAGCTAGGTAAGGAATATATAATACTTGAATTGGGCTACATAATGGGCCACACAACCAAATTCCAAGGGCCACAACAATTTGGCCTCCCCAATTGGGTCATTATCGAATCAAGCTATTTGGTTTGGTGTCGATATAATCTCACAACTGTTTTTACATCATCGCCTAAATTTATTGGATATCAGAAAACCCAACATAACAAATCTTACAAAGATGCTGCATATGCTCATCGAAGAGTCCAAGTTTTCAAAGAGAATGATCTTGTTTGAATTTATTTAAAAATTGAGAGGTTTGTTGCTAGTACATACAACAAGCTCAATGAGAAGAAGATTGATCCTTATCGAATTTTGAAAAGGATAAACGACAATATGCCTACAAAGTTGAGCTCACATCTCACATATGCACTCATCCTGCATTCAATGTTCGTAATTTAAGCCCTTGTTACGAAGAAAATTATCTGAACTCAGGGACGAGTTCTTTCCCACCTGGGGAGGATGATGAAGTGCTGAATTCGTGGAACTGGCCTATCTTCAGTGTTTGCAGCATAACTTTCTCTAGAAAACTTCTACTGATGGATTCATGGTTGGTGGCATTGGAAACTAGATTCATTTATCTTTCCAACAAGTTATTATTCATGGTCAAATTCCAAGTAAACTGGGAGTTATGAATGTTCAAAGTGCATCTTGTTTCTGAAATATTACATTTGGGAGTTCAAGAGATTCTAGTTTTTCTGCATTTATTTATCCTTTCATGTCTTCTTATGAATGAAATGTTAGCCTATGAATATCTCGTATAATGAGAAGAAATATCGGAGTTGAATATTGAATCATTTTGATATATAACTGAATTGGAGAATAGAAGTTATCTATTTCTCTTTGATTCTCAACCTTGTTATGTCGAATTTAGCACATCTTTCTTTGGTAATTACAAAAGAAAATATTCTTCTTAATTACAAATCGGAATTATAATGTAGTCTAGATATGAGATTTTTAATGAATGTTAGTAAAAAAAAAAAATGTAGATTATATGCCTTGGATCCTACGTAATTTTCGAATAAAAAATTGTGAGTTCAAAGAAATGCGAGTATAAAATAAAGTTGAAAGATAGATTGTTTAAAAAATATATATATATATCTATCATAATTGGGATTAGATTACAAGACGTTGCTAAGACACAATTCTATTTAGTTAATTTGTCTTTTATGTCCACATATATATACTTGAACATGATTCAATTAACTACTAATCGCATCCGTACGATGCACGAAAAATATAATTGACGATTATTTATTGAATAAGTTCTAAAAATATAATGCCCGATATAAATTGTGAATTTATATATAATGAAAACTACTCAAAAAAGTAAAATATAAAGTTGCAGCATGAAATATTTTTTTAATAGCTAATTGTTCATTATCTAGTTTTCTTAATCTATTTAGACGAAGTAAAATATGGACACGTGACTTATTCTGAACTAACTATCTTAATGCAATAATTGAAATTTAAATATATTAAATAAATATTTCATTTCATTACATTACATGTAAAAAAACAAATACCTATACATTATAAAAAAAAATTACCAAACATTTTAATTTGTGAAAAATTGCTAAAACTTAAATTTAATATTGCAATTTGTTAAACTTACACGTGACAAACTTATACGTAGTCTTATATTTTTTTCACAAATCCATAAATCATTTACTACATGCATTAATAGAAATTTCCTAATTAATGTATTAAAATAAATTGATAAAAATAAGAAATTTCCTAAAATAACAAGTGGATATGGGTGAAAAACTTTGTGGCTAAAATTGTGACAGTTATCCTATTATTATAGATAGATAGATAGATAGATAATTTTGCTAACACTTTCTATTTTACAAATTGAACCAGTTAGTTTATCGAAACCTAAAGTTTTAGAAAATTAACACACTGTTCGACAGCTCACTTGCCAATTTTTTTTCTAGTTAAGATGTGTGGTTGAAAATTGGAGAGATAAAATGTGTGTGGTTAAAAAGTGATTTGAAAAATGTGTTGTTTATAAATTGATTTATAAATTGCATTCATTGGTAAAAGAATGCACCGTAAATGATTGAATTTATTTATAAAGATTGAATATCTATTATTTCTTTCAATTTGATAAGAAAAATATTCGAAATTAATAATTTAGGTCAAATTGAATTTAGGTAAGAAATGATAGGTATCATTTTAGGACTTAAATGAGATAAATTAAAAATATTGAACTTTGAAAAAAGTAAAAAGTATAAATAAAACTTTTACATTTAGTATTTAAAACGATTTTACGAATGATATGTTTAGAATTTGCTCGCATTTCTTACTTTGTATTAAACTTCTTGTTAAGATATTGGATTTGACACTTATATTGCATATTTTTCGAATTCAAAATAATACAATAATTATTAAAAGAAAAAATAATAATCTATAATTTGATTTTTTATAGATATTTTTTTTTACAAATTTATATATTATTTACTACATGCATTAATTGAATTTTCTTAATTCCCGTACTAAAATAAATTGATAAAAATAAGAATTTTTTTAAAATAATAGGTGAAAATAAACGGAGAATTATGTGCGTAAAATGATAACGGTTATAGATTTTGTTATGGAATCTTTTAGTGCCATAATTGTTGCCTTAACTACAAGACATGGAGCCTAAATTATTTCACTTTTGATCACATCTAGAACAAATTGATTGTACGAGTCATCATATCATTATTATGGGTTCGACTTTTCATCTTTGATTTATTTAAACCAGGGACATTAACAAGTCGAGTGGAATCGAGCTATGAACCGAAATTTAAGGCTCTAACTTTTAGGAGGCAGGTTTTTTTTTATTCGAGCCGAACCAAAATTAGACCCCAAAAATAAGGCTCGACTAGAGCTTGAGCTTTTCCAAGTCGAGCCGAGTCCCGATCTTTAAAATTTTATTTTAGTTTTATAACAAAAATTTATAAATTTGTTAATGAAAATGTATATATACAACAAGTCTATCCAAGCTCAATGTCGAGTTTCAAGGCTCAAGTTGTTTTTTACAGACTTTTGTTGCTTTAACCGAGTCGAGCCGAGCCGAATCCATCATTAAAAAAAAACTTGACTTGAGCTTTGCCTCGAAATTCAGAGCCACAAGTCGAGCTAAGCTCGAGCTTTTTTGAAACTGAGCACGAGCAACTCGAGCTGACGAACCATTTTGCTATCGCTAATTTAAACAAATCATGTCACTTTTTAAGAACAAGAATTTAATCATCATATTGTAAATTAACTTAAATTAAACAACTTCCATTCGCTCCCTTTGAGCGATCCAAGTGCAACTATAGTATTTTCGGCTCTTTTAGCTTTGCGCGCTTGAAACTGCTTTTTTTCCCCACTCTTTTAGGTATTTTTAAGCAAGATCAAACTTGCTCTAAGTCCAACTGATAGCCACTGGACTTCCAACACTATGCTTCCCATCGGACCATACAATTCTACCAAACACATTTGTATTAGATGCCTTCGAAGTTGTACTAAATGTCACCGTATACGATTTTTTCTCGTTGGTTTGACTAAAAGTCAAAGCTGCAGGGTCAACTGAAATTTTGACTGATTCGCTGGTTGTAGAAACAGAAACCTTGTACATACCAGGTGATCCAACGTTAGTAAGTGTTCTTGTGTGCTTAACCACATTGTTACCACCAGCGCTGCCACTGGTACTACCCATTTCTGATTGAATTGATACTGCAAATGAAGGGTAATTTAGGTCATTCAGGCTGTATTGTTTGCTAGAGTCGCAGCTGAAATTTCTTCTGGCTAGGCCGTTGATTTGTTGAGCCGTGTAATTCAATGCACAAAGAAAATTAAGATAATCTTCAACTGTCAAGTCGTATACGAGGCCTGGATTGAGGGCCGAGACAGGATCCACGTGTCCTGCTCCATGATCGAATGGCGTAGATGGCTTCCCAGTGGCCACGTCCTGGATTATTTTCCCGTCCTTGTAAGCTGTGTAAGCTGTGGTCATAAGAGCCGACCGGATCGCGGCTGGACTCCAGTCGAGATGCGCAGCTTTTAGTAGAGCCGCTAAGCCGCTCACATGTGGACATGACATTGAAGTGCCTGAAATGATGTTGAAGCCAACACGCCGATTATCTGAAGCTAAGCCAGTTGGTCCAACTGCGCCGGACCACCCGGCTAGAATATTGACACCCGGAGCTATCATATCCGGTTTAAGTAGTTCCGGGGTTATTGAATTTGGACCCCGTGAGCTAAACGCAGCAACCACTGGTGACGGTTCGATCCCCAACTTTGTGCCCTCGAAGAAAATTGTCGCTGTTGGATTTTGATTAGATGATAAATAATCCTTAATTGCATCACCGGTTTTTTGACCAATCGCCGTGGCTGGAAGTAAATGGGCGTCCGCAACCAGTTCCTCGCCGTTCGCGGCGGTATTAGTTAAAACCATCCCAATTCCACCTGCTTCTTTAACCACATAACCCTTTTGAACCCTAGCGTTCACTCCACGATCACATAACACAATTTTACCGCTAACTTCTTCAGGATTTAATGTGCCCGTCATGCAAAGATTCCCACTTGTGACATTGCTCGCATTGCCGGCGTAAATAAAGGGAAGCAATTTCCCGGGCAATGAGTCACCTCTGTAAAGTGAAACGCCGGAGTAATTCTGACCATTGCCGAGGCTAACGTACGCCGGGAAGTCACGGTCCAATGTTCCAGCGCCGACGGTGGTAATCCACGGTGCCACGTTCGACAAACTGTACGAACTGGGACCTGCGTTTCCGGCAGAGCAAGAGACAAAAATGCCCTTCTCCATTGCAGCAAAAGCTCCAATTGCAACACTATCCCTGTAATAATCCGACGTACCACCGCCGAGGGATAAGGACAGTACATTAACGTTGTCATCAATGGCTTTATCCATGGCTGCCAATATGTCGGAGCTGAAACAGCCGCCGAGCCAACAGACTTTGTAGATGGCAACCCTTGCGCGCGTGGCCATTCCACGCGCTGTTCCTGCGGCATAGCCCAAGAGACTTGCATCTGAAACAACTGAGCCCGCCGCAGTGGAGGATGTGTGCGTGCCATGACCGTCGTCATCTCGTGGTGATCTTGATTCTTTGGTTACGTCAACTGTGCCGAGAGCTGCCTCGTAGCCTCTTGCAAAAAACCTCGCTCCGATCACTTTTCCATTACAGTTGGATGAAGTGAAATTTGTTCCAGATTCACATTCACCTTTCCATGAACTTGGGATCGGTCCAAACCCAGTATCATCGTAGCTCTTGCTCTCCGGCCATAAACCTGTGTCCAAAACTCCGACGACGACTTCACTAACCGAGTCAGATTCAGGGAACAAATTTGCATTCTGATCTAGACCCAAAAACGAAGGAGTCCGAGTTGTGTGAAGTTCGTACTTCACCTCCGGAAAAACCGACAGAATCCCAGGACGGTTTTCAAGTATCCGGGCTTCCTTCGTCGTGAGTCTAGTCGAAAATCCATGGATGACATTGCTGTAAGTATAAAGCATCTCAGCCGATTCCGACACTGATTTGAGTGAAGAGTCATACCAGTGAGCGTGGTCTTCAAAACTCACCGGCATTTCAAATTTCGCCATGTGAATAATATAAGTTTGCTTCTTCTGTTCCACATTCTTCTTCGCTTCCACTGACAATTGGCAGAAACCCAGAATCACTACAACTATTACCACTGCAAATCTGAACATTTCCATTTCCTTCAAAGTGAGTACAGAATGAGAGAAAGTCTTGTTACGAATTACAACCTAAAACACGAGTTTGAAGTGGGGACAGTGCTTCTTGTCTGATTTATATGAATGAGATGAGATTGTACTGAAACAAGAAGATGTAAACATCGCCAGCTTAGAAGAAAGACAAACGACTCATATATATATCTCATAGTTAATCATATATATAAAAGTTAAAGGATAAAAAATACAAATTGCATCACATACCGACACCTTTGATCACGTGTATTCATCAGGCTTTAATCAACTCCCTTGTTGAATCTTTTTTTCTTTTTTTCTCACTTCATTATAGCTGTCTGCATACATTCATTCAATAAGAAAAAGTACAAGGGAACTCTATAATTAGGAAAATTGCATTATGGTACTCAGTCTATTGTTTAAAGATAAGTTGGTCTTAAAGTTTTACGAAGGAGCAAGTTGGTTCAAATCTTTCATTATAATTTACAGAGCGCAATTACTCTTCAATGAAGGAAATCCGTCCAAACTCTCACATCTTCAAGTTAAGTTTTGCTTTTCAACTTCAAATGTAAGAGAGACCTTTTTCTATGAGCAATGGATAACAATTTTAATAAACATAATGAGATAGATTATGTACAATAATAATAAAACATTAGGGACCAACTTGTTAAAAAACAATAAATTGGTGTCAAAATATGCAATTTTTCTCTCCGAAATGACTTGTCAAAAATTATTTCAATGCACCCCATTGGTTTAGTGTCATTAAATCAAAATGCGTGTTGCACTGGACAATGAATTAGTATGATCCACTTTAAGTTAAATTGATATTAATCATCCATGGTTGCGTTGTCCTCAAGAATAATTATATGTAAACTGGTGATAAACACCCTTTGTGCTACCTAGTCAATTAGAATAATCATATGTAAATTGGTGATAAACACCCTTTGTGCTCCTAATAATCATTATATCTAGGCCTCACTAGTTCATGGTTCAATGCGTTGAGACACATTTTAATTTATCTAAAGCAATACTTGAAACTACTGTGAAAATGTTCTAATGCACAATATTTTGCTAGACAAGGACAAATGTGTGACTGCTACATGCCACATTATAACCATGCATAAGACGTCGGACAATATAAACAGCCCAAAGCCCGACAAGATAGGATTTACTATGTACAATTATAGTTCATTTGACATGATTTCTATTTTTACTTATGTTTCTTGTATAAGAACATTTCGAGAAAATTATTTAGACTCTTTTCCTCTAAAAGTTTTTCTAACACAAAATATCTTCAAATGATTATTCAAATACATTAAAAAACAAATTTTAAATTCAGAAATAAATTTTTATTTTTCAAAAATTCTACAAACGGTCCCTTAAAATAAGGTCAAGTTCGGTTGAGAAATAATGTTGGGCGATATTATTACGAGTGGAGAGATTGTGGAGAGTTCCAACAAATAAAAATCTTGAAATTCACACAGTTGGTCACGGGGTGTGGTAGAGTGCAAAATGACAAGTCATTCCAATCCACGCAATGAGTGGGCGGTGTTGGGTGAGACGTGGATGTTTCAACTTCCAACCAACAAAAATCTTCAACAACTCTCTTTAAAAAAAAACAAAATTAATGTTATTTATCTTAAATAGAGATTATTTCAAGTAAAGTTGACACACGTTCATTGAAAAAAGAGGAGGTGTTCATGTGCACATGCACAAGACACCTCCTCATTTACCAATGAAAATGTGTCAATTGAGTAGAGATTAATCTCAAGATTGAGATAATTAACATTATTTTAGAAAAAAAAATGACAAGTTCTTAAATAATAATGATGATGACGAAGACGACGACGATATCATGCATAAATCAATTATTTAAATGGAGAAGAATAGTCTTTGATCTCTGTCTTAAATTACCTATTTTTTGTTCTTTATATTCTCGGCTTTTGTTTGTCAGTTAAAATGGTAATGTTTATGACATTCCAGTTTTTGGTTTGACTAGTCCCTACTAGGGTTGTCAGTTGATCGAATTTTTATCTCGAATTTGTTAAAATTAATAGGAGATGAATTTAAGGTCTCAATTCGATATTCCAATAAAAATTCCAAATTCAATAATCCCCCAACTAAATAGAGCAAATATGAATATAAGTCAATCCGTACAATAACAATCCAATCCGGGTTTTTTAATAATAATATAATCTATATATACATATATAATAATAGCGTAAATGTCACAATTTTACACACATAGTTTTTCGCTTATTTTCAATTGTCGTTTTAGAAAATTTCTTAATTTTATTAATTTATTTTAATACATGAATTAGGAGAGTTCAATTTATACATGTATTAAATGATTTATGAATTTGTGAAACAAGATAATATCTATAAAAAGTCAAAATGTTGATTGTTTTTATTCTTTTGATAATTATTGTATTATCTTGAAGTCGAAAAATATGCAATATGAGTGTCAAATCCAAGATCTCACTGAGCAGTTTAATACAAGCTAACAAATGAGAGTAAACTCTAAGCATATCATTCGTAAAATCATCTTAAATACTAAAGGTAAAAGTTTTACTTATATTTTTTTTTTACTTTTTTCAGCATCCAATCCTTTTAATTTATCTTATTTAAGTCCTAATTAAAATGATACCTATCATTTCTTACATAAAATCAATTTGACATAAATTATTAATTTCGAATCTTTTTCTTATCAAATTGAAAGAAATAATAAATATCCGATCTTTCTAAATAAATTCAATTAAATAATTTAATTTTTTACAACTTTAGGTTCCGATAAATTTATTGGTTCAATTTGTAAAATAGAAGGTGTTAACAAAATCTTTCTATTTAAAAATAGAATATGGTGTACACGTTTATTTAACATGCACAAAAATAGTATGTACAATTATGAAAAATGAATTTTAAAAAATGTGTGGTTGAGAATGAATATTGAAAATAATTATTTTTAAATAATCAATTTTATACGAATAAGTAATAAAGTCTTATGTCTTGTGGTTTAAGCCTCCATTTATAAATTAAGATGCATATGTGATTTTTTTATATATATAAAGTTAATTATATTTGCAATATGCGTTCAATATAATTTAATTAAATTCGTATTTCATATTATATCATTTTACGAGTTGAAAATTGTAAATATTTCAACTCTTAAAAATCAAATAATCGTAAGATCAACTTTAATTATCAAATCAAAATTGTAAAGTATAGAATAAATAACATGTCGTTATCTTACTTAGTCTAAATAGACTAAGAAAACTAGAGAATGAATATTAGATGTTAAAAGAAATATGCAAGTTGTAATTTTATATTTTATTTTTCTGGGTATTTTTCATTATATATGAATGCACAATTTATATTGGACATTGTATTTTTACAACTTATTTAATATATTTGTCAATTACATTTTCTGTTCATTGCATGAGTGCGATTACTAGTATGTGATAAAACCATTCCCATTCCCATTCCCAAATTGTCATATTCTTTTTTGAGTAGTTATATATCATTATTCGTTTCTGACTATTTTTAATTTGTCATATTCTTCTTGCAAACCTTGACATGGATGCTACAAACAAGTAAACAAGTACCTATATAATTTTGCAAGAAAGAGTTGAAACTTGTTAAGGTGAAGAGTTTTTTCACTACCCTTAATTTTTGTTGCTTACTCTTTTTAAAATAATTTTTGATTATGTACGAATTGAAATATAGCATGTTTTGGTTTCTTCTAACTTTGTGGTTTGTTCTTGTCAATTGTTTTTGAATATTTCACTATTGGCTAACAAATTAATATGGTTATTTCCTTATATTTTTTTATTTTATTATTGTTGTAATTTTTTGAGATATTATGATTTTATTTTTTATGAATGATATGAAATTATAATTAATTATATGAGTAAATTTTTACTCATTAATATGTAAACACTGAAAAAAAATATGCTAAACATAATTTCGGGTAGGATGTTCGATAAAGTAACAAATTTGATATGAATTTAACTATCAAAAATCGTCAAATTATCGAATCAGATCGGATCGGAACGAAACGAATATAGACAGATCCGATCCGTTTACACCCCTAACCTCTGCACTACTCAGTAAAACTCATATATCCTATTAAAACTCATATCCTATCCCTTGGAGTGCTCATTTATTTTCCAAAGGTCATAACTATTTGGTAAAATAAAAAATATGTTTATAAATAAAGAATGTAATATTTTCGAGATAAATTATGTAATTAAAAAGTAGTTTGAGAAAATATATAGTTAAAAATGGTTTGAAAAAATATGTTGTTTATTAACCTTTTTATGAACAGTTACCAAACGGAGGCTTGAGTCAGTTTCTTCTTTAGTTTTTTTATGTTCTGTTTGGTAAAAGTTTTTTTGGTTATAATCAAATAATATTATATTTTCAATGTAAAATACATAGTTAAAAAGTAGTTTGAAGAAATGTATCTTATTAAAAAATAATTTGCAAAAATGTATTATTTATAAACTTATAAATAATTTTACCCAAAGGATTAATTATAATTTGGTTCAAATTAAATGCATCACGGGTCACTCAACTTTTAGTAGTCACACATTTTCTCCAACTAGGTTATCCAATATTGATTTTTCTAGCAAATTTGGTAATTCTGCCCCTTGTCAACTAACATATTCTGCTGATCTATACGTTAGAACCTAATGGTTGACTAATGTGTATGTACATATTAAGACCCTGCTCGGCTCGCATTTTTCTAAATTCAAATTTATTCAAAACTCAATATTAACCATCTATTTTAATTAAATCTATCATTTTTTACTTTTCAAATATTTTTAACCACATATTCACCAAAAATACTATTCAAAATTACATTATTTCCCAAATAATGAGGACCAAACAGGAGCTTACTATGTTATTCAACTAATTTATAAACATCACAATTTTACAAATCACTTTTTTCAAATAAAAAATTTTCAACTACATATATTATGTCGAAAACAACAAAAAAATAATTTATAAGTTGGATCCTAGCCGACAAACAGTGTAATAATACACCATATATCTTAGAAAAACATTTTTGTATAAAATGTAGGCAAGAAAGCACATTTTTACACGTAAAGATATCTATTAAGCTTAAAATCTAGGTGCACAATTCTTATAAACATTTAAACAAATATTTCATAATCTACTAAAACATTTATAAAAAATTTGTAAATTTTCTTTAAATGATCTTCTAATCAGTAAAAAAGCATCTTAAAAAAATTATTAAGTCTAAAAGGAACTTCATAGTATTAAAAAAAAAAAAAAGTCATTTAAAAATACTACCAAACGGCATGTGTTCATTAACATGGGTTTTTTCATATTATAAAGTATAAACCAAATTATAATCTGCACAATTTTTCAAATTACTTTTTAACAATACACAGTTTCTCTCTCCAATTTTTTACCTCAAAATCATAAATAAATCAATTTATAATATAAACAGTGTTACGGAACAGAGGTAGTCATGTTAGTACAGTCAATGCTATTATTGCTAATTTGAATACATCTGCTAATTTGAATACATCTGTTATGATAATCTTAAGGGAAGAGTGAGGCTATTTGTCCAATCAGTAGGGGTGGGCATCAATCCGTCAAAACCGTCCAACCCAACCCAACCCGATCGGGTTGGGTTGAGTTTTGATGAAAATTGGGTTGGGTTGGGTTATAAAAAAAAAAATTGTTTGGGTTGGGTTGTGGATTGGATGACAAACCCAATCCAACCCAACCCAATCAAAATTTTAAAAATATAAGACCATTTAAATTTCAAGAATTTTAAATCCATTTTTAATTTGGATAAAACTCAAATATAATTTGAACATATTTTAGTTTTATTAGCAAGTATTTAATTTATTATATTTGAGCTTATTGTATTTTACATAATTTATTTGAGTTAATAATTGATTTATGGGCATAATTTTTTAATTTTCTAAGAATTTTATTTAATTGGACCAAAGCTCAAACCACCCAACCCAACCGAAAGTTGGGTTGGGTTGGGTTTGAATTCATATTTGGGTTGTGTTGATTTTTTTTCAACCCGACCATAGTGGGTTGGGTTCGGGTTGGGCAAAAAACCGACCCGACTCGACCCAACCCACGCCCACCCCTACCAATCAATGTTAGTTATTTTACACAATGATTATAAACTATAAATCAATTTATAATTAATACATTTTTCTAAATCACTTTTAATCATACATATTTTCTCTCTCTAATTTTCAACCACAAGAGCTGTCGATCGGTGCATTAATTGAAATGTTGAAAATATGCATTTGCAGTTGCAGTATCACATGTAGTTGACACTCTGTTCGGCCAAAAATTAATTTGTAATCATTACACAAATTTAATTTACACAATTTTCAATACCACTTTTTAATCATTCACATTTTCTCTCTTCAATTTTTAACCTCACATCTTACCTAGAAAACACAAATAAATCAACAAATAATTTCAATTCCTTGATTTGACACTTTACATTCCATTTATTTCCCATTTAAATCTAAAAAAACATAGCCTGAATTGCAGCATCTGACATCTAAGTTGAGTCTGACAATGAATGCACTGAAGTCTGAAGTAGTGTACATCAAGAAGATGACTTCCACCATATCCTTAAAATCCTAAAGAAATAGGAGGATATGGACATTGTTCATTTGTATGTATTGTCAATGGAGATAGATCATCATTGGAACCAAAGAAAAAAAGCTCTCATAATGGTTACTAATGTCAGGGAAATTTACAAAAATGTTCAATTTCATGTCATGTGTTTATAAAAAGTGTCTAATTTTGATATTTTTTAGCAAAAATTGTCAAATTTGACACCAAATTTTCCATTAAAACCTTAATAAAAAAGAAGAAGAAGAGTTTTAATTGAACGAGGCTTATTATCGAGAATTTGTTGTTTTCTTCCTTAAAAATCTACATTAATGTGCAAGTTATTAACCAATTGGTTCATTCTTTATATTATCTTGCAGTAATGACTAATTCAAGATTGAGGACAAAAGAAAAAGTAGCTGATTTAACATTCTTGCATTGATGGTTTAATTAAAGAAGAAAAAAACACATAATTTTATTTTTAAAAAATAGAAAATTGAGTTTCTGACTTGATTCGGCTTTCCACAAATTCCAGTAGAAGGTATTATTTTTCGAAATCTTGTTTATATTGATAAATTATGTTTAATATTTGTTATATATGTGATAAAAATGGAGAATCATCTCAAATAATTAGTGAAAATAAGTCTTGAGATTATCATGATATTAGACAAAAATTTCATGTTCATTGTATTATGTTACTTACAACTAGTGTCAACATTTTCTTAAATAATTTTGATCGTGATAAGTGTATTTTATACACTTATTTGTACGTCTAAATTAGAATAAATTATTATCATTTTAGAATATATGCTATGTAATTTATGTTTATTTGTTTACTTTATAGAAAATATCCCAAAAGGCGAAGAATGAAGCAAACAATGGAAAAAATGCACATTTGGATGCTAATTGGAGCTAAAATGAGCAATTGATAAGTTTGTGATGTCAAGCAGAAAAATGCAATGTGCCAAAGTAAATGAATAAGAAGTTGAAGGATTAAATTGAAGGAATTGAGAGTTGAAAAGAGCGAATTGAGAAGATTCCAAAGTATGAGGACTATATTGTTGCAATTGGAAGTTGAAGGACTGAAGAGCAAATTAAATATGAGAGACCAAACTTGCAAATATCTAATAATTGATTTAGATAACAAAAAAATACTTTGATGATTCTTAGGAGTCAATTTGATGCAAGTAGAAGTCAAAAATGAATGAAATATGATAAAAATATTACCATAAAATTGATTCCAACCGCATAAGATTTTGGACAGATTTCTAGTCAGACTTTGAGACCTAATTTTGGGGTAGTAAACGTTCGAATTGAGAAAGAGTCCTATTTCAAAAATAATTGTAGCAATTTAAGGTATCTTTTTAACTCACTTTGAATCACCTCATTCGGATAAGTGAATAGAAATATATGGTCGAAATACTGAACGTTGTGCAGAGATCAAAAAAATACTCGCTTACGGGTTTGACAATATGATATCCTTTTTCGATTAGGTCTCTTCTCCAACTATAAGTACAACCCCTTGGCACGAAAATCAAACATTTGTCTCTCCAAAGAACGAGCCATAATTGAGAATTCAATGTCAAATTCTTGGGGAATCAAGTATCACAAAGGGGCGTGAATTGAAAATAATTGAATAATCAAAACTTGATGCAAGATTTTCATTCTTTATATTATTTTCAATGAATGTTTATCTTTATTGTTTTTGTTCTTTATTAATGATGTACAACTAATCTCAATGTTGGGATGAACGATGTAACCTAGTTATATTATTTTAATTCCAAGTTCCATAGTTTTAATGTTTTGTTGCATGTATTGATTTATTATTGTTCTTAATACTTGAATTGCTTGATCACCAATTCATGATATATTGAGTTATTTCCATAATCCGAAAGGTGAGTTAATATCTTAGAACGTGGTAATAAATCCGGTAATTAAACAAGAGATAGAGATATACTTTTGTTATTACTGTGGTCGTGTGTGAATTCTTGTGTGTAATGCATCTAGATAAGGAATATTTAGACCCTTCGTAGAGATACATGGTTGACTTACTTAGGTAGAGTTGATTTAAATTAGAGAGGGGAATTTCAATATATATTAATGAATTCGATGGAATGCATATTTAGGAAATAAAACTGGAATTTGAATTGATTTAATTGACTAAGTGAAATCGTGAATCCCAACTACTTTATAATCATCTTTAAAAACAAACACAATATTGCAATTTTTATTATTTAGTTTATTATCTAGTTTTAGTTTAAATTCTCAAAATCTTTCGTTTGTTCAAATAAGGATAAGAACTAACACATTTCGATACTTGATAGCAGTCATTGTGTGAACGATAATCCAGACTCTTAAGTCCACTTATTACTTTTCACGATCCCGTACACTTGCCGGTATATCTCGCATCGCGAGATATTGGTGAACAGATTGCAAGACATATACTATAGTTATGTATTGAACATGTCATTAATGGTGAGAATGAATTCTTCGTAACAATGGTTGTTGAAGAAGATGATAAATGCATGTGGTGGGTTTAATCTCGATATATCATTCTTGACGATGTATAAACGTCAAATGATATTTTAAATGTGATATTAGAAAATTTTCAAATATAAAAAATAATAGTAACAAAATTGGCAATGTTAGGAACTTTACGTGTTTAGCATTTATAACATGTCGCGTGTGTGCAACATGTTTGTGTTTGCTTTTCTTGTGTAAGCTTGTTGTAATTGTGTTGATGTCATGCATGTATGATGGATTTAATGAGGTTTGTCGTCTCGCACGGTAGTACCTTTGTCAACCCCGATGATGATGATTAGAAGTAGCTTGATAATTGGAGAACATCAATTATTATTCGAAGTGACATTCGATATAAAGAACTTGTCAAATTATTGTTCGAGTAATATTGATAGAATGAAGTTTTTGAATCATGTTGAAATTTAAAGTTCCGAATATGAACATATCATCCAAAGAACTTTTACTATAAGCCATTTTTTTCTAAAAAAAAAGACTATGAAGACTAGTAATCTTTTATGACAACCTGACTTTTAATATATTTGAACCTAATGGAATTGATAATTACATATAACGGCTGTTATCTCCACATTTTTTATTCTACTCTTCATGTTATCTCGTTATCATCTTTCTTCTTTGGTTAATTGATTTTCATTGCTTGACATTTTACAACATTATTGACATTTGAATAATTCTCGACAATTGGTACTGTGATGAATAACCTCACAAAGTAATCAAAGTTAAACAATGAATAATTAACTAGATTGACAATATATAATTTGAATCAATACATAAGCAATTAAATTAAGGTAAATCAAATCATTTAATTACACAACCAATAGCCAACTGTAAGGTGAGAAATGAGGGATCAGAATATGCCCAATATCCACAAAGGCAACTTCACACAAATGGGCTAGAGAAAAACTCCTAGGAAACATCCAAAGCCACCACTAAACCACCAAGGAAATGTCGAACCGAAGCTGCACGAGTGCACCAAAAGGGCCCGATTTTTCAACTACAAAAGGAGACCACCGGACCAAGCCCAGCCACGAAGCGGGCAGCACTGAAAGGGGTAGCTAAGGGGGACGACCAGTGGGCACAAGAGAAAGAGATGAGTGATCTCCAGTTCACGCACAAAAGGAGAAGAAGAGACTGGGAGAGAGCCAGCCGCAAGTCACGAAGAAAAGAGAGGGGATCAAAGAGTGTTCTAAGTGCCGAAAGTCTAGGATTAGGACATATATAGGTAGGTTTAGTTAATTAGGTTAGGAGGTAGATTAGGACCTAATTAACTTGGGTCACCACCAGATCCACACATCGAGCAACATGACCTACAACCTAATTAACACCTTGAGATGGGCAGTAAAGTTCATAACCCATCTATCACATGAGTTGCACTATTTGTGAATATAGGACAGTATAAATTCTTCGACCATGGGCCATAGGCCCGCGAAGCATGATTATTCTAATACGATATCTCATCACCTCCCCCGAGATTTGATTAGGACCAAAAAACCTCCACATTAGTTCCAAGCAAACCTGTAATACTAAAACACAGATTTTATTAGTTGCACAAAACAGTTTCAAACAAATTAGAACTCAACGTACCTTTACCAATGTTTTAAGTTAGAAACATATCTCATACTTGCTAATAGTACTCACCAAGGGCTAAGGTCAAACACAAGTACAAACTAAATCATAGCGATCCAAACTATGCATTTATATCACATTAGCAAGTAACACCAATTTAGATAAAACAATGCTTGCTTTCTAAAGACAATGACTACATTATATTCATATATGAGTTAATTAAGAGCATATAATAACACGAAGTTATAGGTTAC
The DNA here is from genome assembly GCA_963555705.1 of Ligustrum vulgare. Classification (NCBI taxonomy): domain Eukaryota; kingdom Viridiplantae; phylum Streptophyta; class Magnoliopsida; order Lamiales; family Oleaceae; genus Ligustrum; species Ligustrum vulgare. The sequence goes on along the minus strand of OY743177.1, from coordinate 22,054,570 downwards.
TCCACACATGCGATGATAGCACATCATAGAGCAAACCAATAAATCTTTTCAACAAGTTCACATAAAGAACTTAACATTAACACCAAGTTAATCAGATAGTCAACATATGCAAATGACCCCAAGAAAAGATATAATCACAATCACCCATTCCAAAACCGATGTAGTTCTTCTCTCATCACCATCAATGCTCACTAGATTACTCACCCGTCATGCCTAACTGGTAAACTACAAAAGATATTGAGACAATGGATGTATCTCTATCACTACTTTACTTCTCTCTCAAAGAAGGTAACTTCAAGTCTCCAACTCACCTAGAGATGATAGGAGTGTCCTCCACCTAATCGAGATCCTCACAGATAGAATATAAAAAAGATATTTAATAACCTTACCTCTTGTGATCTAAATGTCAAACATACACATCCTCTAGTTTATCACCAAATACACTCTCAGGGATCTAGTTTTAACATTACTAGCTAGCTTCCCACTTCTAATGTAACTACTGAATACCCATCTCCTAAGGGAACACATCTGATACCTATAGTGAAAACACACAGAGCATCAAAACCTCATGCCAACCCCAACCACCATGCATGTAACCATGTTATATGCAAATAACTTGTCACTCTCAAATTCATGTACATGTTCAAATCACCACAAATGAAAATGCAACATAAAATATGCAACCGAGTCAAGTCATCACACATACAAAAGAGGTAAAACAATCAAACACACATAATTCAGTAATAACAGGTGAGAAAAAATCAATAAACTCCACTCGGATCATCATCCAAGGAACTAACTACATTGACCATATTTCTATAATCATCTCTCATTTTGTTTTTCTCTCCAGGGCAATCTCTCCTGAAATGCCCAGACCTACTAAAACCATAGTACTTCTTCCCCTGTGACCTAAAACCATTTCCACATTTCATCTATCAGCATCATTGAGTCATCTCTATTTTTTCCACGTCCACCTCTCATCATGTGGATCTCACCACTACCTCTCTCATTTCTTTCAGCTTTCACATCCCTCTTATTACTCTTCAAGGAATCAATGACAATTTCAAGTGTTAAAGTCTCTAACATATCTAATAGCATTCTTAACCTGTTTATAAGCATCAGGAATAGCATTTAGCAATATCATATTTTTATTTTTATCCAGGTACTTTTCACCACAAGTTGTGATGTCTTGCACAAGTTTATAAAAGACATCAAGGTTGTCATTCAAATCTTTAGAGGGATCGATTTTCAAACTGAAAAAACTTTCAAGAAAGAAAAGTTTATTAGGAGTAGCTTGAGTTAAGTAAAGTTGTTCAAATCTTTTCCAAAGTTTTTCAGTGGGATCATATTTACCACTTTAAGCAAAACATAGTCAGATAAATGCAAAATGATAAAAATGTATGCAAGTTCATCAAAATCCTTTTTCTGGTCATGAGTCACATTATTTAAGAAAGAATTATCAATTGCTTTAGAAATTTTTTGTTGTACCAAAATATCTTTCATTTTCTGTTGCCATATAGAAAAATCACATTTACCATCGAAGGCATTCAAGTCAAAATGGTGTGCAGACATCTTATCAAATAAGAAACACACATAAAATAAGCACCACACGGATTATCATATAGAAAATCCTAAAGGTCATAATATACACTGTTTAAAATTCCCAGGATTCCCTGAGACTCAGGGATCTCAAGTCAAGTGAATCTTGGATACTGATAAAGTCCATGTAACAGTTCTAATATCAATGCAACAAGAAATAGATAATCACCAAAATATATTGAAAATGATGCAAATAGCAGTATCAAATCACAGGTAATAACAAGTGATTCCTATAACTAGCAACGTGCAACTGCAAGCCTAATAGTCACTCCACACGATGACATGCTATTATTGGGATTTAAAAGTGATAAGCCAGTTTACTAGAGCGGACTTTTCCATGTCCATAATATTGGAGAGATGGAAAATTATTTATTTACTTTATGTGCTTGGCAATTAGCGATCTTTGGAGTAGAAATTAGCATCAAGCTTGAATAACCTCCGACAAACCTAACTTCTAAAAGTCAATAAAAAACATCAATTAACCAACAAGTTTCAGTCATAAGAATTTGAAATTGTAATTGAACAAAATAATTTCAGTAACAAATACAAAAATAATTTTTCAGCTAATGAAACTGAAAACCAGGGAACTAGAACTCGGCTAGTGAGTTCGAAGATCGATTCCATATTCATCCAATTCCGCTACCAAGGCTCCGATACCAATTTGTGATGAATAACCTTACAAAACACACAGTAATCAAATTTAAATATCGAATAATTAACTAGATTGATAATATATAATTTGAATCAATACATAAGCAATTAAATTGAGGTAAATCAAATCCTTAAATTGTACAACCAATAGCAGACTGTAAAGTGAGAAGTAAGGGCTCAGAATTAGCCCAATGTCCACAAAGGCAATACCACATGAATTCTGGTATCGGTTCAAATGGCCATACCAAGGAAGTTAGGTTTTTATTAGCTTCGAGATGCTCCAGATGTTAATCATCTAACAAGAATTAATGAGGATAAGAAAAGAATAATGGAACAATTTTTACCGTCTAGTTACTACTTAAAATCTGAATGTTAGCATGTCCATTGCTATGCAAAAACACCCTTGTGCATGCAAGACGTGGAACGTATTGTTTATGCCACCATAAAACTACAAACACAGGTGATGTGTTGTTTTAAGTACCCTTTTGATGTTCTTGAGCATTATTCAGTTGTTGAAGACCCTCCTAATTCAGGTATGTTCTTTAGGCATCAAAGTGATCGATCGTTGTGTTCTCATAATAGGAAAGTTCTTCAAACTTGGTGAGCAAACATTGATTGGTCACCTATCCTTTCAGTTTTGTAAATAATACATGACATTTACAAACTATGCTTCGAAATCCGAACCTACATCGAAAACATTCACAGAGACTTTATGAAAAATTGTTGATTCTTCGTCGACCATGTACAACAGCGAGATCTGCAATGAAAAGCTTACTTATTAAAAGTGTTTCTAAAAGGGATATATCGGCTCAAGAAGTTTGTCAGTTGTTTATAGGTTACCCTCTAACAAAGTCAGCAAGAAAGTTTGTACTTTTAAATGTTAGTGAGAAGAGTATTTTGTCATCAATAATATGATAGACATGATGCAAATGGTAAGGATGTAATAGGAACAGATTCAAGTTTTTTGATTCGATATATGTCCCGCCCTTCTTGTTACGAAATTTTTTCCTCCTTGATATGGCAAAGAGACATTATTTCAGCAAAAACCGTTTGTATAAATCTAAAGTATAATCTATTGTACGTGTCATTCCAGAACTTAAAGGCAGTGACTACAATTACTTAAATAGATTGCATCGTCGGATGTCACTAGCATCAATATCTTCACTATCATCAATAACCTCTAGAAAACAGTGAAAAATACGAATCATATTGTCGTCAACATGTATTACTCCATTAACATTTTTGCAGTCCAGCTGAAGCAAAGGGTGAGTGTGAGACATTTACTAATTGATACTATGAGTTAGGTTTTGCACTGAACAATATCACTAGTGTAGGATTAAAATGACATTCTTAAACTCAATGAATGAGTCTGATTTTGAATGACTTATATTTCTTTCTTGAATTATTCTATGTCATAAACATTATGTATAAGTGATATCTATGTCGTAAACATCTATACTCAACTTTATAAATTACCAAGAAGTAAGAAGTCGTAATCAATTACATGAGTGACTTATATAATCCCATCATTTAGTATGCCCTCGTGTGGCTTTGGTTTTTTGAAGAATTATTTTCCCCATACATATTTCCAGTCACACATTCTAATAAAAATAAATTGCATATCCACTTGTTTTTCCCTCTCCGAAAAAATCTCTCTCACACAATGATACAAATCTTGAGGTTGAAGGGATTCTTCATGAAAAAATGCATGATCACAGCTTTAATGGAGCCAATGTTTGACTCCAAGAAGGTGTTGAACTAGGATTGAGAGACTTTGAAACTTCATATAATTGGGGAGAATGTTTAGCTCAATATCCTAACATTGATATAGGAAAAAAATTATCTACAATCATTTTGGGATTAATGGAGATTATTCTAAAGATTATTTCTAGAGGAGTAGGCACCAGGAAGTCCACGCTCATAAATGCAATTGTGCATTCCGCATTAATTTATTTCAATCAAATAAATTGTTTGAATTATGGCTCCAACTAGAGTTGTTGTATTCAATATTGGTGGTTCCACCATCTATCATGAGCTTGTAATAAGTGCATAGAGAAGATCTTCACGACCATATACTCATGTTACTGGTGATCAATGTAGGCGGATGCAAGAAGACTTTAAATGATTATCAGTGATGAATACATTTTGTTAGGGATGAGCAATGCTTACTAATGTTGACCTCCATTTTTGAGACATATTTGCAACAAATGAATCCTTTGGGGGAGTTTTCGTCATACTTGTTGGTGATATACATCAGTTGCCTTCCGTATTTGATTGTCCATTGTATTCAGATAAATGAAGTTATATGCATCGATGTGGTAAGCTTGTATATTCCATCTTTAATAAATATATTCTACTATCACACATACTTTTCGACAAGCAAGATAAGAGCATGCATTATTCAGAGAAGCTTTACACAGAATTAGTGATGAAACCTCAACAATTACGGATTGACACATGTTCAAGAATTGAGATTTCTCAACTCTGACCACTGAACATATGAATAATTTTAAATATGGTCTCTATTTGTATCTTACGAAATAGTCTGCTAATGAGTATAATTACAAAAGGTTGATTGAACTTGGAAGACTAGTTGCACGAATGTTTCAAAAAAAAAAAAAAAAATTGAAACTGCCTCAAAAGTTGAGCTGGATCATGCAAAAGGTTTGTAGAAAGGTCTTTGTATATCTATTAGAGTTTGAGTCATGCTTCATGCTAATCTTATAAAAAATAATGAATTGTTAATGGAGCAATGGGTACTATTGTGGAAATCGTATATGCAGTTAATTGTAAGTGACTGTTTGATTTATTAGCCTCTTGCTATTATGGTCTGTAAGGTTTCGGGTCATACATGCACAGTGGAAATTAAACAGACTCAAAACCATAGCATTGATCAACCTTGCACTTAGATAGAATTTGTGAGAAAGATGACACCTTTGATGAACGCCGTGAATCTGAAATCTGAAACAGGAGGTACAATCTTGTCACCACTAGCTGTCCAATTGTCCAGCCTCTAACAGAAATCCACACAGCGAGTTGAATATGGAACTCCATCAATCTCCAACTATTGGAATGGATTTGAAAGAACTGATTTTTCTCTTTGTGCTAGCAAGAGAAAAACCTAATACTAGAAAAATGACTCTCTCTTGATTCTCTTAGAACTAAACCTAGTTCTTGTAGGTTTAGGTAATACCCTAATTAGGATTAAGATAGCGGGTTTGGACCATTCTTGTCCAACAAGTAACTCAAGTCCTACCTAACCAATTGGACTTATACATTAATTCTAATAATCTCCCACTTGGACAAGATCCAATTCCAAATACTCAATTCGCGCCTTTTATGTGTGACCCATTAGGTTTCATTCACGATGGCAAACGCCGTGTTATTATTATTCTAATCTGATTGAAATAAAATGAATTTAAATCTCTATTTATAATTCATCCTCGACTCACCAAGATCAATTAATTCACGTCGCCGTCCTAGATTGACATCTAGCAATGTGTCAAGGTAATCCATGTGAAAGGAAAATTCATGTGGCATGACAAGACCTGTTTATGTGCGGTTACCATGAAAATATAATCATTTCATCAATATAACCCAATTTGGTTAAGAGATATGGATAGCGTCAATCTCATTTCAACCAATTATGTTATTCACATCTTATCTTAATTGATCTTGTTCATGACCGAAAATACATTTTCAACTCATAACTTCACCCCGACCGAGGAATTTACATCAACTTAAGTGAGTGAAATATAGGTTATAATCTTCTACTACACAGGAGTGATGAATCTTCATGTTGGACATACACAACCTTCATATAATTCTCACATATACTCGTACGATGTCATCTTGATGACTCCCTCTCAAGAGCCAACATCAACTCTCGTCAAAGCATAGCAATCCTCATATAAGATTCTATGATGTCCTCAAATCAAAGGACCAAATTCATAACCGCGCATTAGAGATTTACCACTGATGCTTAGATATTTATCCTTGTGGAATCTCTAGGAAGGTCATCCAATGCTTTGTTCATCTAACAATGTATTCATGTGTTCATTTGAATGTCCCTCTACATTCTAACTTGTGTGATAAGCTACTTTCTTTATAAGAAAGAAATTCAACACATGATAGTCTAACTGCAACAAAATATCCGTATCTGGTTGTCACTTCGACTAGGGATAATTTTAGAATAAATTATCAATGACTTGTATCTCACAGTCACAACACCTTTTGATTTACAAGTTATTTAAACTTACTCTACGGACTCTATTATTTAAATGATGAGTTAAACTCAATGTAATAATAGATCTACCTTTATTTAGACAATGATAATATATGTGTTATGCTATCTCAACGATTAGATTTAGAGCATAACATTGATATTCTCCCACTAGATCCAATAACTCATGTATCCTATACATAATGAGTTTATATGATAATCATATTCCTTTTGGGATATTGGTTTTACAAGCGGATCTTCGATATATGACGCTTCACATATTCAATCTTCTCAAGGTTAGTGTGCATGAATTCTATATTTCTACAATCTTCAAATAAGATAGTAGCCCCTAAATACTGATTCGATGGAAAATCTACCCTCTAAGTATAAAGGGATCAAGTTATAGCGTAGCAATAATCCAGGGTAATTCTTCCTAGGGATTTTTCTGGTATAATAATAATTGCTAAATTCAAGGCTTAGACTACGATTTTAGTTATACTTAAATGAATTTTAAAAGGATATAATTAAATGCAATGAAAGGAAAATTTGAGTGGAATTATTCTTCCGCTATCAATTGGGCTTTGCAAATAAATTTAGTATGAATTTCTTGAGATCAATAAGATTTAAACATATTAGTAAGAAGATTAGTCAATTTGTTTTACGGAATTTCGTCAAGCATGTTGTGTGCATATTTAATACATACCACATCAACGACATCAATCGAAGTAAAACAATTTGAAAATTTAAAACACTCGTTAATTATTATCAATCACATTCATCCATAACGAATTAAAACATACCCATTGAAGCTGAGAATAACTCCCCTCAAATATAATTTAGTCGAACATAATTAAATTAAACGAAATAAAATTCAACCAAAAAAATATCATAACTAAAAATTTAAATTCAAGTTTGAAAAAAATAAAACTCTATAACCAAAAATATATCACAATTCAACAAACCATCAACAATCTAAAATTATGTTAATAAACTAATAATTGAAACAATTTAGAATCTAAGCAAAACTATGAATTAAACTCGAACAAATAACCAAAATCGAGGCTGCTGGTTTGGTGTTAGACTGCTGCTGGGTTGAAGACCGGAGGCTGCTGCATGAAAGTGGAGGAGCAGGTTGGTTTCGTGGTACAGAGAACCAGCGTTGCGGCCTGTGGGGATGAGAGAAAAGGGTTGAGTGTTGTGTGATGGAAGTGGCGGTTGAGGTTGAAGGTGAGATGCAACTGTAGGTTGGTTTCATCCCAGAGAGAACTCCTCGCCGCTATTGTGTATTGAGATGGAGGCTGAAGGTCGGTGTGAAGGGAGTTAGTGGTTGGCAAGAAGTGCGAGATGCTGCTGAAGGTTATAGAGAGGTTTGAGGGCTAAGTTGCTGCTGGGTTCAGAGATGAAGATGGAAGATGAGAGTTGAGATAGGTTGGCGGCTTGTGTGTGGTAGAAGGAGTGCAGCTGGGAGGTATATTTGGTTGGAAGGAGAGTAGTGCAGCTCGTGAGGAAGAAAGAAAATCAGAGTTGCGGCTGGTGAGGGTAAGAAAAAGTGTAGTGGCTGCTGAATGCATATGGGCTAGAGTGGCTTTTGAGTGTGGGTTTATCCATTTTGGGCTTTTTTCGGGCCAATTAAGTTAGGGGTTTTTGAGTTAAAATTTTCGAAAATGTACCTGCAATTAAATAAATAAAATTATTAGCAAATAAAATCAATTTTGAGTTCTTTTATGAGTTTTACTCTAAATAACCCAATTATTATCCCGAAATTGCATTCTTTTAATGTATTGACCTATCTAAAATAAGTAAAATTAGACAATAATCACACTCTCCAACTAGCTTCTTGCTAGCTCTAGCAATTCAAGTGAATAAAAAAAATGACTGGCTCTATGACAAACTTCAATTGTAAAGTCAAGAATGAATTTATATAGTCGAGCACAGCAACTTCGCAAAATCAAGAGATCAAGCATCATATCCAAATTAGTCCATAAAAACGTTCCCAAATTTTTTTGTCTGTGTGTGTGTTTTAAGTCGATCCATCAAACCACTAACCCCAACACATACAGTGTCGAGTATTCACTCAAACAAAGCATAAACTCCATATACTCACTAGTATGTGTATTTTGTTTTTGAACTAGTTAGGGGGTCACTCATGGAGTTTGAAAACTGATCACTCAAGCATTCAAGAAAGGCCATATATATGTGGATGGCAGCAATGCAAATATTGACCTCATGAAAAACTCACGACCATTGGAACTCAACCGTTCTTACCACAAGCCAACTTAAGATCAAAATGTCAATGTCAATGTAAAGGTAATGATGGTGTTATCAAGGGAACTGATAAGGAGTGGTGGAAGAAAATGTTTACATGTTCTAGTGATAATAGTAGAACAAGGGATTCTGATGGAAGTATAGGATGTATTGGTAGCAGATTTTTTTTTTTGGGTATTGGATAGGATAAGGAAATAAAAGAAGTGAGTAAAAATTGAGGACTTTCAAAATATAAGCGAGGATAATAATTTTCTCTTTTAATCACATTTCAAGCTTACTTTCTTCTTCACACCATTTACTTTCTTTTCAATATGTCTCCCTTTTCTTTCTCTTTCTCTCAACTTTTTTTTTCCCATTTTTTTTTGTAACTGAAATTCTCTCAAATAATTCTTCAACATTCTCCTTTAGTCTCAGTGACTATTAAATACTTTCTAACTCCACTTTTCTTTGGTTTCATACACTGAACATTTGTTTCTCAAATATGAAGCAAAAATCATTATCCTCACTTATACTTGAAAGTAGAAACAAGGTTATATATTTATGGAAGCAATGTCTGGATGCAATGTGGCCTTTAATGTGAAATAGATAAAAGAGATTTGTGGCTATGAAAGGGATTTGTGAATATGAAAAGATTTGCGATGGAAAGAGAAAATGATAAGGTTAGCTTCAAATGATCAAATTTTTATTTGACATTGACCTTCATCGTTTCTTAAGTATAAATCACCAACAATCTACAATCCGTGTAATGATGCCCAATGGAAGTAGCAATATCAAACAAGGGCAATTTAAGAAAACCAACAATCACTCAACTCTCAATGATGAACAAATAAAATTACTTAAACTTGAGAGAGCTCTAGTTGTATGTGTTGACTATCCATCTTACCACAAGGCTTAAATTCGTGCATAAATTTTTGTTTAGAAGGGAGGTTTTTACAGAATAACAAAGATATAATTCAAGACTCAAGCTGTACGTAATTTTAATGCTCAATGATCACAAAAGAATTAATGCAAAACACATATTCGAGCTTATTTAATTGGTTAAGTATAAATGTGTAATCATGAACTCTTTCATGTTATACTTTTACTCCTATTGTCTTCTCATAGATGAACTATTTATTCAAGATATTGACAAAATTTGAGATAGACTTTCTTTCTCGATAGGAATGTAGAAATAATATCCAACTATCTTTTGGATATCCCACAAATATACATATTGGAGTAAGGTTGTTGCTCATCCAAATTTGGTATACTTCTAATAAGTATTAAGGTCTTAAATCTTAACGCGAGGAAGATTAGACCTTTGAAATCCATATCTTATATGGATCTTCATCAATCGATTATCATAGAACACGATAAAGTGTGTAACATAAAGTGTTTTAGTGCAAAGCTCCAAAAATAGTTTTGGAGATTCTGTGTGGCTTCATCAATGATTGCATTAATTGCAATCTTTATCCTTTCAGATTCGCCATTGTGCCGAGAAGTATGTGAGAGAGTTGTCTATATGAAAATTAGTATCTCATTACATAATCTTGAAGTCAATCTCTTTAAAATATTCTTCACTTTGATCAAATCTATGTGCTTAGAATATTTTTCTCATTTTGGCCTTCTAATTTATATCTGTATTATTTGAACTTTTCAAACTTTCAGATTTAAACATCATTATGAATAACAATGAAAATCATGGTTGTCTAATGATTAAAGACCACTATGACATATGTTCACTTACATCCGAATGTAACAGGCTCAGTGGATCAACCATCCCACCATTCCCTTTTCCAAGAAAATTGACTTATCAATTTACCTCCAATGTGAGATATACATATATCTCTATTAATTGAGTAAGTTAAGTGTCAGATTTAAGTGTGACTTCTTCTTTACCTCATCAATATTCAGAATGTAGAATATTTGTTATTTACCTAACTTCCATATTATCCTTTCTTTGTTAACGGATAACTATTATTCTTAATAGGATAATCATTTCATATCCAAACATGAAGTAGAAGTGTCGTTCTTCATAAGAACCATAATTAACAGTTGTCTAATTTTAAACTGAATCAGAAGGCAAAGATAGGTGATAACTTCTTAAGTTGTTCAAGAAATATTTGCTTTATTACCTACAAATAGGTATATCACCATTTTTCGCAATTATTCTACTTCTAGCCATTGTACATTATCAGTATCTAAGACCCGATTGGCTAAGTAGATTAATTAACCTCTATCAAATAGAAAACTGAAGTAGAAGTTTCACCAAATTTCTCACTTCTTCAGTTCGGTTAACGAAGCCTCGCAATTAAAAATGTAGTATCCTATTATTGGCATGTTCGAGAAGAGTATTCTCGATCATATCGTGTTTTAAAATCATTTCTCAAAGAACGACGTCAATTCAAGGATTTTAGTCTAATGAACTTACAGAGTGTCAATTACATTCCATAAGTTTAAGTAACAACTCAAATTTTAAAACTCATACAACAACAATAATAAATCAAAAATAGAATCACGTATTATCATACATAAATCAATTTAATAAGGTCTTTTATTAAATCGATTGCTACCACTGTTTTACTTGAATTAATGACCCTCAATATTAATCTCGTAGAATCCTGTTAAATTCACAGTAAGTTAGGATCCCATTTATTCCATTAGAACCTTGAATGACTCAACAAGCTCTAATAAAACATCCAAGTAGATATTCCTATCAATCACATCTCCATGTGACTCTTAGATCATCAAGTAAACAACTCTTTGTCGCACACATCTTATGTATTTATTTGATTGTGCCTCCAAAATCTCATCTCCTTGAGTGACTCAACAAAAGATAGATTTCAGTTAAATTCTATCCATTGTTCAGAAACATCTTATGTTTCATAGTGATAAGCACACCTTCCAACTTGCAGCCTTGAGTGACTCAACAAGCCGCATCGAGGGCGGATTCTAGTTTATTTACTATAACAATGGAAGGCACCTTGTATTAACCAATTAATATGAATTTAATAAATTGCTTCCAAATTTGTATTCCTTTTAATTGACTCAATAAAGGATGTTGTTTTGGTTAAATCCGACCCATTGTTCAAAAGTATCTGATACTTCATAATGAGAAACATATCTACCATCGAGTAGCCTTGAGTGACTCAACAAGCTAACATCGATAGCAAACTCTGATTTTTCATTATAACAACGGAAAGCACGACTTAATATAATTTTAAGTGAGAAATTTGGTCTCATCATTCATATGTATATTAACTAGCATTAATCATGCAATTAATCATACATACAATATTACTGTGGATGATTATGGACAATATCTATTTAGTCTTCTCGAGCCATGAAGAAGACTATTTGGTCAATTCCTAAGGGACATTGCATTCGATCATCAAATGCTAAATGCAATAATCTCCATCACTGTTGCAACCTGTATCCTATACTAGTTGTCTTCTTATAACCAGCTGCAACCTGTATCCTATACTAGTTGGCACGCAGGCCTGTGTCAAATGGACGCGCAGGTCCATATTTACAAATTAGAGCTCACAAGCCCAAATAAATTAAATAATAGGCACGCATGCCTAATTAAATAATAATAGGCTCCCAGGCTCAACCAACAAAAGCAAAATAAATTAACCATCCAACCAATCACATGGGTCGAGTCCATAACCATCCACTAAATACACATTCATCATATAAATAAATGTACAAAAATATAATATCTAATATTATATAAACAACTTTCAAGTTTCTAGCAATTTAGGCCATCTAAACTAATTTAGATAAAATGGACTGGAACAATAATTAATTAATAAAATTAATTGACTAACTTTAGTTAGCGGGTCTTATTTAATTAAAATCACATTTTAATCAAATACCAAATTAGAGTCCAACTCTGATTCCAAAAGGGGCAAATTAAATTAACATCTTAATTTAAGATAAAACTCCTAAAATAAAATAAAATTTAATTTGTTAACTAATTAATCAAATTAATCAATTACATTAATTGACGGGTTTATCTAATTAAAATCAAATTTTAATCAAATATCAAATTAGAGTCCAACCCCAATTTCAAGATTCCAGGGCTAATTGGATTTAGGATAAAATCCTAAAGAAGATTCAATTAATAATCAATTAATCTAATTAACTAATTATTAAATCGAATTTAATTAAAATCGAATTTTAATTAAGCACCAAATTAGAATCCAAACTCTAGTTCTAAACTTAGGACAAATTGAATTAACATTTTACTTTAGGATAAAACTCCTAAATTAAATAAAATTCGATTTGGGGTCAAAATTATATACTTTGTTAAAATCCAATTTTAACAATAATTTAAAAGTCGTGAATTTTAAAATAAAATCTTGAATTTGGTCAAAATTAAATTTCTGATCAAAGTTATAAATTTGGTCAAACCAATTTGAAAATCCAATTTGAAACTCATTTTAAAAATTGCATTTAAATGAATTAGTAAAATGTTGTGAAACTATCAAAATCTTAACATACTAATAACAAGAATTAGAGAGAGAGAGAGAGAGAGAGAGAGAGAGAGAGAGAGCTTAGAGAGAAGGAGGAGAATTCTCTCATTCATGAGAATTTGGTGTAATAAACATGAAAATGGATGCCTCTATTTATAGGCAATTCTATAGTGGCAATATATTCATTAATACAATAACTTATATTATAAGTTAGGTAAAGAAATTTTATAACACTCCCCCTTTAATGACGTATTGCTCAATAGCTCAATTGTCTGCTTCGTTAAAACCTTGCTAAGAAAATCCAGTGGGATAAAACTTGAGCGAAGGAAAAAGAGTACAGTTGCTCCCCCTGATGTTGGCCATCATTCATCATTGAGTCTAATATCCGAAATGACATCAATGATAAGTAGTACAAATCATGTACTGGAAACTTCGAATTATGAAGTGCTGAAGTGTTTCATTGCTTCATTGTTGTATTGCTTTAGTGCTGTAGTGCTTTAGTGCTGCCTTGCTTTAGGTCTGCCTCGTTAAAATCTTGTCAGTAAAACCCAGTGGGACAAAATCTGAACGAAGGAAAAAGAGTACAGCCGCTGCCTCGTTAAAACCTTGTCAGGAAAATCCTGTGGGACAAAACCTGGACGAAGGAAAAAGAGTACAGCATGACAGCATGATTCTCCCCCTGAAGTGTGCAATCAAGTATTATGAACCTTTTGAATAATGATATCATCATTCGTCTGGAATATGTATATATGAAAATCTTCTTATGTGTAGCCGATATCATAACATTCTTCATAAGATGTGTATGATTTTCTTCATTTGTTGATATCATTCCAGTACAATTTAAAGAGAGAGCTTGTTGTTGAATTATTACTTGCAGATAGCTGTGACAATGTCTCAAAAACCTTGCTAGGAAAACCCTGTGGGACAAAACCTTAGCGAAGTGAAAAAGAGTACATTATTCTCATTGATACGCCATAATTGCTCCATAATTGCTGCCTCATTAAAAACCTTGCTAGGAAAACCCTGTGGGACAAAACCTCAGCTAAGGAAAAAAGAGTGCAGAGAGTATTTGTTCCCTTCATAGGAATATCACAAGTATATTAATGCAATCTCAAATTATTTCATCAAACATATATTTTGTGATGAGCTTTTATAAATAGTTTATAACTCATTTATGAAGTCATAGCTCATTTATGATGTACTGAACATGCTATACCAAGCAATGTTTAGTTAGTTGACTGATTGCATTACTCAAATCTAGAATTGATTCATTTCTATCAAAATCTAGAATTCACTTCTGATGAATAATTAAATATTCATTTTCAAATTCACTTCTGGTGAATATTCATTTTTCCGGTGGATAATATAATTTTGCATATTGAAAATCAATTGCATGCCCAAATATTCAAATATAATAATAGTACACTCCAATTTCATTTTCATCATATATTATGGGGTCATATGTATCATTCTTCATGTGATTTTATTTTAAGAATCACACTTCATTCTATAATGATAGTATTCTGGGCAAATTGAATCTTTCAATGATTTATACATATATGTTCTTGCACTTTATAAACTGCAATTTCTAATTTGCAGGAGTATAATAAATCATTGAAATAGATATCAATTTCGACATATAATCTATAATCATTTTGCTTGAAATCCCAACGTACCGCGATCAACTGGTACATCAAAGAAAACTCCCAAAGTACCGAGATGAGAATCACACTTTTTGATCTCACTCATTGGTATATCAAAGAGCTCAAACTAGTGATTTAGACTATAGTCTATCCACCATATTTCATGCCAGTTTTATGAAAAATTTTGCGCGCAACGAGTCGTCTTTTACGACTGTGAAATATTTTTCATTTGTACATATAATTACTGGCTTTACACATTTAAGTATTTTGACTTCAGGTCTTATAACAATAATCCCTACATTGGGATTTTATACTTGGCCAAAGTATTATAATTTCACCAACCTCATTTTCATAAGAGGGTTGTTTATGTATGTAGTCGACTTATTTATCGATTTCATTTCATCTCAATATAACATAGAGAGATCTCTGTATATGTTCTATCATCAGGCCTGAATCTCTTATCGTTTAACTATGTCCCTTTTACTCACTATGAGTATTTAGCCTTAAAGGGATCATTTCAATCATTTAAGAGATATTTATTTTTGGAATCGATAGTCATTATGCTTCAGGCATAATTACGCTTTAAGCTTGATTACGCTTCATGCGTGTTATTGTTTAATTTCCCCATAATATTCAAGAATCTTGTATTATATCAGTCGGCTAACAATGCCGCAACACATGTCATTCATAATTATGGATATAATCACAATATTATATCTAAGTGCGTTTTGTTGGAGTGTATATAGATATCACACTTTTTAGAAATCATAGAGCTTTACAAGCTAATCTTTATTTCATCTTATTGACATGTTTGTATGTAAAATATTGCTGTATAAGAAATATTTATATTCAAATTGTTCTCATAGCAAATAACTTGAGGCTTTTAATCTGCTAAATCATTAGCAATATAATATTCTATTATCTCAACTAATTCGTAAAATCATTGATGACTTTAAGATATATTCATGCATGCATTTCTCACTTTGCTCGTAATATCATTACTTGAGCAAATAATCATTTTCTTAGTGAGATAATTAATTTGCTTTTCAGAACAAGCAGCAATGACAACTTGTTAACCTGAACAATCTTTTGGTCCTTCAATGAATGCCATTTTGCATTCTCAATAAATCTCATTATTGAATTGGAATCTAACTAATCATTATAGAACTTCTGGTTCAGCAAGACATTTCACTCGTACATATGTATGAACTTCTGGTTCAATACAATATTCATTTCATCAATACGTATTTCTGTATGGTACAAATCTGTATACCTTTAGTATACCGAAAAAATCAGGTACAATATCCAAGGAAATATCTCATGATCTCAATCTTTTCGCCAAATCTTCCCTTATTTCGAAAAAGGTAATGACGCATTATCTCATTGTTCCCACATTTTCAATAATTTATTCCATTATTTCTTAATGGAATCGATATCACGCGAAGTACTCCTTTACGCGTTTTAATAATGCATTTAAATAGATCATTTGGGAAGAGATTAGATCCATAAAAAATGGATGTTATATTATCAAATATTCGCAAATATTATTCTAATCTTCCAGTAAATGTTTTGAAAAAGATTTACCGAGTTCGACTTGAAAGATTGAGGCTGCTGATGGATCAAGGCATTCCAGAAGATGTTCGTTGGTTGATCGAAGCAAAAGTTCGATTAGCTGGTGAATTACCAGATTCATTTTCTAAACACATGTCTGATTTAGGTAAGAGTACTTTTGCAAAGAAACGAAGAGAAAAAAGGTTGTACGGTTGTTACAAATGTGCTCGTTGGACATGTGATACTCGTTGCAAATCAGTAGGATATTCTTCTAGAAATCGGGATGATAAAATCGATTTCATTAAGGGTGGACTGAGTAAGGAATCATTGGATGATATCCGATTGACTCTTGAGACGTACCCAAGTGGGTATGTGCAACGTGAACTCCTTTCCTTATATGCTCAATTTAACGAGGATAAAAATCGTTATAGTCTTGAAAATATAGTAGCAAAAGATCCTGTTTGCCAGGCTGTTATAAACAATGATGTTTTGGCTATTCAGCATTGATACAAGGTAAATCAGTATATTGTGTGTATATATTTTTGCACATATATTTATAAAATATTTTCATGTTTCATTTCTCGATCATTGATAAAGTGTTTTGAAAAATCACCGAAAGGTAAGCTTTATCAAAAGTAGTGTAATTTAGTCAGAATTAGGTTTTCACTTTTTCAAAAGATGAGCAGTAAATAGTGAAGTTTTTCAAGTTTAAAAAGCCAATGATTTTCACAATTTCATGCATCCCAAAATATCATTTTCTCATAAGTTTTTTTCTTCCTTATATACTCTCAAAGATGGAAGGACCAAAACTTCGACAGATCAAAACTATCTGTGTATTTTGTGGATCAAAAGTAGGAAAATGTTTTGGGTATCTAGAAGCAGCCGTGGATTTAGGAAAGAAGTTGGGAGAGAAAGGTATCAATCTAGTATATGGAGGAGGTAGCAGTGGATTGATGGGTTGTGTTTCCCAATCTGCTCAAGCAGAGAAATCAAGAGTGATAGGTGTTATACCCGTTCCTTTAGTTGATATCGCAGGAAAAACACGAGGGCATGAAGTACAGACTTTATCTATTCATGAACGCATAACTTGCATGTTATATGGTTCTGATGCCTTCATAGCCCTACCCGGAGGTTTTGGTACTGATAAGTGTGTTTTTACACACTTATTTAATTCCTAAATTCGTACTTTAATTGAAGAACTGCGAAAATATCTACGTATTTATTTCTTTTATCGTGTGCAATTTAATAAAAATGCATTTTTAAATAAATTGTAACTACTTGATGAAATGTGTGATATATATATATATATATATATATATATATATATATATATATATATATACACACACGTACACACACAAAACAGGAGAGTAGGGGAAAGTAAACAAAAGAAAGCTGGAAACATGGGGAGAAGACACAAAAGCTGGAAACATGGAGAGAAGACACAAAAGCTGGAAACATGGGGAAGCATGATGGGGAACAAGGCATGGTGGCTGGTGGAAAGTGAGAAAATAAATATGGGCTGAAGAAAGTTGGATGGGCAGAACGTGGGAGGTGCTGCAGGCTGATAGGAGGATACATTTTACATATATACATACAAGCAGCAGAGGAGAAGGAAGGAGAGAAACCGAGGGGTTGAATGCAATTGCTGGTGACAGCATCAATTGTGACCACCGGAGCTGCTCTTGCTGCTAGCCTGCGAAGTAAACCAGAGGCTGGAGTAGAAGAAATTCTTACTGGTTTGTTGAAGTTCTGTTGCTGCATTGAGGACTCTGCTGGTGACTGCAAGCTGGTAACATTAAGGTGCTGAGAAGGTTGCTGGTGACAGGAGCAACTGAAAACGACCAGAGAGGAAGAAGAAGGACTGTAGAGTGAAACCGGGGGTGAAGTTCAGTAGCTGGTGACAGTGGCTATTGATAACCACCGGTGATTGAAAGGCAGCCAAGGGAGAAACCGGTGGGAAATTGGGCTGGTGACAGCAGCCTAGTTACTGGTTTTATTTGGTAGATAGATTGGTACATAAACAGATTGATAGAAGGAAGAAGGGAGGTGCACTGCTGGTGACAGCAGCAGTGGGAATTATTGTCCAGTTGCTGGGTTTATTTATTAGGAAAAAAACCAGACGCAAGGCTGGTGACAGCAGCTAAATTGTTACTGGCTACTGTAAATGCAAGGAGACTGCTATTGCTGAAGCTGGAGACTGCTGCCAACAGGGGGAGGAAAGTGAGTTACTGGAGGAACCGGAAGAAGGAGATCAGCATTAGGCTGCTAGCTTGCTGGTGGCAGTAGTGGTTGTTGGTTCTGCTAAGAGGGGCTGGACTGCAAGACGCTAATACTGCTGGACTGCAAGGGAGACGCTGCTGCTGGGACAGCCTGCCGCTGAAACGAATTGCTGCTGCTGCGTAGGAGTGCAGTTGCTGAGAAGCTGGCACACTGCTGGTGAAGGCTGCTGGAACCCATATTGCTGGAGGAGAGCTGCTAGAGCGAGACAGAAACAGGCTGCCTGTATTGCTGGTGAACAAATGTTGCTGCTGATAACCAACATTGCTGAGGACGCTGCTGATGCTGGTGCAACTGGAACTGCTTAACACTGCTGGAATGCTGCTGTGGGGACTGAAGGCTGCTGTTGCTGATTCCAGATAGCCTGCTGCTGCTGGTTGAAGATGACATTGTTGCTGAATTGCTGAATTTCTGTGCTGCTGGTGCTGATTTGCTGGATTTGCTGAATTGCTGGTTTGATGCTGGTGCCTGCTGCCATGGCTGGAATTGGAATGGAAGGAATCTGGTTCTAGTTGGGGCTCACTGCAGGATGATTCAAACTAAAGTTCAGGGACTGATTTGCACATAGTTTGATAGTTGGAGGACCTTGATGCAAATTTCAACAACCTTCTAATTCCGGGTTTTATTTTACTGCTTCATGTTATTTTTAATTTTCGAACGCATGTTTAGCTAAATTTAAAGTGTTGGGATTATTGATGAAGCTTGACCTAACTTGATTGATTTTAATGCTTGTATTAAGAATTTAAGCTTTTTATTATCTTGTGCATTTATTGTTGTATTTATTGACTAGCATTTATTGTGGCCACATTTATGCTTAGGTTTCATGGGATGTGCAATTATTGAGAAATTGTTGTGTATTCTAGATCAATACAATATTTGCTCTAGGTTCTTGTTTAGGATAGAGATATACCTAAAACCCTAGATGATCCATTGAGCTATTTTCACAAAGGTTTAATGCAATTGGTGTGTTTTTAATCGACATAGAGATATAGTAGGTTAATGCCACTAATTAGGGTTGATTTCACTCGAGAGAGGTAATTGGCTAAGCTTGGAAAATCGGGTCTAACATGATTAATGAATTGCGTTTCTATGTGCTTGTTGATAATTCAATTAGGTAATGGTCAAGTGGAATCAAGAATCCCAACACTCCTTTATCATCTTTTCATCACTATTTTTCTAGTTATTTATTTATAATTGCAACTTTAATTTTAGTACGAAAACTTTCCCCAAACAAACTTTTATTGTGTGTGTTTCTTGTTAAAATTAATTATAGTAAAGTGTAGTTGAAATAGACAATCCTTGTGGGATCGATAAACCGGACTCAATTAGTCCACTATCACTTGTATGCGACTCGTGCACTTGCGGTGTGTTTGTAGCGAACAAGTTTTTGGCGCCGTTGCCGGGGATTGTTTCTATTTAAATTACATTTTAGTTGAAATTAGTCTTAACTATTGGTTACTTTTATTTCTTGTATAAATTTTATTTTGTGTAAGAAATCTTCTAATCTCTTGTGTTGTTCTAGGTTATTAATTGTGCATGCGTCGAAGTAGAAGTCTTGATCTAGTTGAAATAGATCCGGATATCGAAGGGACTTTTCGACGAAGGTTAAGGGAACAACGGGAAGCTAGGAGACAACTTCTTACTGGGATGGAAGGAGAAAGAGTTAACATCGAGCTTAATGCTCCAGCTGCAATTCCTCCAAGGGGTGGAATCCCACCCGGTTTTGTTCCTCAAGCAGCTCGAGCTCAAGTGCCCGTTGTTAATGAAGAAGACATGCTTTTTGGGGATTTCATGAATCCTCCTATTGTCGAGAATCAATCAAGCATTGTCTATCCCTCCTACAATCACCCAAATTTCCAACTTCGGCCGGATGTCATCAATTTATTCTCCAACACCATCTCATTCTATGGGAGGACCGATGAAAATCCACATGCTCATGTGGTACGGTTCCTAGAGATTTGTAGCAACTTCAACTATGAGGGTGTGAATGTGGAGGCAATCCGGATGAGATTATTTGTACATACTTTGAAGGATAAAGCAAGAGAATGGCTTGACACTTTGCCTCCGGGGAGTATCACGACTTGGGTGGAGTTTGTCCAAAGGTTCACTACAAAATTTTTCCCACCATCTAGAGTTGCTAAACTCAAGCATGATATTACTACATTTCAACAATTCGAGATGGAGAGCTTTCATGAAGCATGGGAGAGATTCAAGGATATGCTTAGGAAGTGCCCAAATCATGGAATTATATTGGGGCAACAAGTCAACCACTTCTATGCCGGGCTGACTCCTCCTTGCCGTTCAAATGTGGACTCATCCTCTAATGGGTCCATCAAAACAAAGAGCATTCGGGAAGCTTATGATTTGTTTGAAATCATGAGTGAACAAAGTGCAATGTGGCCGGATAGAAGTGCACCAAGGAATTCTGGTGGTGCACGTGGAGGTGATGATTATGCACTTGTCTTGTCAAAAATTGAATCCTTAGCCAAGAAAGTGGAAGGGTTATCTACTTCAACCTCTAGGCCCGTCAATATGGTTCAAGCCCCTCCGGTATGTGATATATGTGGGGCTAATCATCAAAGCTCTATGTGTCCATTGGTGGCAAGTGGTTCTTCATCTACCGAGCAAGTTGCTTATGCTCAAAATTTCCAACGCCAAGGATTCAATCCATATGCTCCTACATACAATCCCGGTTGGAGAAATCATCCTAATCTATCTTATGGCAACAATCACAATGTGTTGAATCCAAAGCCACAAGAGAAGAAAGAAGGATGGGAAGAGGCTATCACCAAGCTAGCAAATCATCAATTGCAATATCAAGAACGCAATGATGCCTCTTTGAAAAATTTGGAGAAGCAAGTGGGCCAAATAGCTAAACTTCTCTCGGAAAGGCAACAAGGAGCTTTGCCTAGCAACACCGAAACAAATCCTAGGGAAAATGTTCAAGCTATTACAACAAGGAGCGGGGTGCAATTTCCCGAGATCACGGCCCCACAACCAACAACTCAATCAAACAAGGCTCCCATTGAAGAAAATGAGCATATTCAAGCATCCGAACCAATTGTTGAGTTGCCAAAGGAAAGTGAGCCGGAAGCATCCACACCAAAGGCTCCAACACCGATCAAGGCTTATGTGCCTCCTATTCCATTTCCTCAAAGGTTGCAAAAGCAAAAGCTTGATAGTCAATTTGCCAAATTTTTGGAAGTATTCAAGAAGCTACACATCAACATTCCTTTCGCCGATGCATTATCTCAAATGCCAAGCTATGCCAAGTTCATGAAGGATATTCTATCCAACAAAAGAAGGCTTGAAGAGCATGAGACGGTGATGCTAACTGAGGAATGTAGTGCCATCATTCAAAACAAGCTTCCTCCAAAAATTAAAGACCCAGGGAGTTTTACTATTCCATGCACTATTGGTGATGTTAATTTTAGTAAAGCTTTATGTGATCTTGGTGCTAGCATTAATTTGATGCCTTTGTCCATTTTCAGGAAATTGGAATTGGGGGAAGCTAAAGCAACCACTGTGTCTTTACAATTGGCGGATAGGTCTATCAAATATCCTCGGGGGATCATTGAGGATGTTCTTGTGAAGGTGGATAAATTCATCTTTCCGGCGGACTTCATTATTCTAGACATGGAGGAAGATCATGACATTCCAATCATATTGGGAAGGCCATTTCTAGCAACCGGGAGAGCGCTCATTGATGTGCAAGAAGGGCAATTGATTTTGAGGGTGCAAGATGAGCAAGTCACTTTCAATGTGTTGAAGGCCATTAAATACCCCTCGGAGTCCAACTCATGCTTTCGGGTGGATGTAATTGATCATCTAGTGGTAAATTCCTTCAACCGTGAGATTTCTAAAGATCCATTGAGGTCTTGCATTGCCCACTCTTTGACTATTGAGGATGATGATCATGAAGTTAAACAAATGGCTCATTACTTGGAGGCATCACCACAGTATCAACACAAGAGGACCCCCTACTTTGAGGAGTTGAAAAAGAGTTCTTCACCACCCCTACCATCTCTCGAGAAGGCACCTACCCTCGAGCAAAAGCCTCTTCCTTCTCATTTGAGATATGCTTATTTGGGGGAATCTTCTACCCTTCCGGTCATTATTTCTAATTTATTGAATGAGGTGGAGGAAGACAAATTGCTTCGGGTATTAAGGGAGCACAAGGAGGCTATTGGATGGACCATCTCGGATATTCGAGGTATTTGCCCTTCATTATGCATGCACAAAATTCTTATGGAAGATGATTTTAAACCTTCGGTGGAGCATCAACGTCGGTTAAATCCGAACATGAAGGAAGTGGTGAGAACCGAAGTGGTGAAGTGGCTTGATGCGGGTATTATCTATCCAATCTCGGATAGTGCATGGGTGAGCCCGGTGCAAGTAGTGCCGAAGAAAGGAGGTGTCACGGTGGTGGAGAATGAGAATAATGAGCTTATTCCAACAAGGCCAGTGACGGGGTGGAGAGTTTGCATTGATTATCGCAAGCTCAACAATGCTACTAGGAAGGATCATTTTCCCCTTCCATTCATTGATCAAATGCTTGAGAGATTGGCGGGTCACTCTCATTATTGCTTCCTAGATGGGTATTCGGGCTATAATCAAATTTCTATAGCCCCGGAGGATCAAGAAAAGACAACATTCACATGCCCATATGGAACTTTTGCATATAGGAGGATGCCCTTCGGTCTCTGCAATGCCCCCGCTACTTTCCAAAGGTGCATGATGGCTATTTTCTCCGACATGGTGGAGAAATTTATGGAGGTATTTATGGATGACTTCTCAGTTTTTGGTACTTCATTTGATGATTGTTTGAATAATTTGAGGATGGTGCTAAAAAGATGTGAGGACACCAACTTGGTTTTAAATTGGGAAAAATGCCATTTCATGGTTCGTGAGGGGATAGTTCTTGGACACCGGATTTCAAGTGAGGGGATTGAGGTTGATAAGGCAAAAATTCAAGTTATCGAAAAATTACCTCCCCCAACCTCGGTAAAAGGTATAAGAAGCTTCTTGGGGCATGCGGGATTTTATAGGAGGTTTATCAAAGACTTCTCAAAAATCACGAAGCCACTGTGTTCATTGCTTGAGAAGAGTACCACATATGATTTCTCTAAAGAGTGTCTTCAAGCTTTTAACACTCTTAAAGAGAAACTCATCACGGCACCAATTATTGTGGCTCCGAATTGGAGTTTGCCCTTTGAGCTTATGTGTGATGCAAGTGATTATGCCGTGGGGGCTGTATTGGGGCAAAGGAAGGACAAACTCTTGCATGTCATCTACTACGCTAGTAAGACCTTGACCGATGCTCAATTGAATTATGCTACTACCGAGAAGGAAATGCTAGCTGTGGTCTTTGCTTTTGATAAGTTTCGGTCATATCTTATTGGCTCCAAGGTGATTGTGTATACCGACCACTCGGCCCTCAAGTATTTATTGGCAAAGAAGGATGCCAAGCCGCGGTTAATTAGATGGGTTCTTCTCCTCCAAGAGTTTGATTTGGAGATTCGTGACAAGAAGGGAACGGAGAATCTTGTAGCCGATCACTTATCTAGACTTGAGCAAACCGAGGAAATTTTGGATGAAGAAATAAGTGAGGTATTCCCGGATGAGCAAATTTTCCAAATCATGGATCTTTTGCAAGCTGCTAGTGTGCCATGGTATGCGGACCATGTGAATTTTCTTGCAAGTGGCATCACTCCCCCGGACCGCTCTTATCAACAAAGGAAGAAGTTCTTTGCGGATATCAAGCATTATTTTTGGGATGACCCGTTGTTGTTCAAAAGGGGTCCAGATCAAATCATGAGAAGGTGTGTGCCCGAGGAGGAGATGGAGAAGATTCTTGAACAATGTCACTCATCGCCTTATGGAGGCCATTTTGGTGCCGTAAAAACTGCATCAAAGGTTCTTCAATCGGGATTTCATTGGCCCACTTTATTCAAAGATGCTCACACACTTGTGTCCAAATGTGACCGATGCCAACGATTAGGTAATATCTCTAACCGAAATGAAATGCCCTTAAATTCTATTTTAGAGGTGGAGATATTCGATGTTTGGGGTATTGATTTTATGGGACCTTTTCCATCGTCCTTTTCTAATCAATACATTCTAGTTGCAGTAGACTATGTGTCGAAGTGGGTAGAAGCGGTGGCACTCCCCACAAATGATGCTCGAGTGGTCGTGAAATTTTTAAAGAAGAATATTTTTACTCGTTATGGTACCCCTCGAGCTATCATTAGTGATGGAGGAAAACACTTTTGTAACCGCCTCTTCGACTCACTTTTGACCAAGTATGGAGTCAAACATCGAATATCCACTCCTTATCATCCGCAAACAAGTGGGCAGGTTGAAATTTCAAATAGAGAATTGAAAAAGATCCTTGAAGTGACGGTGAATGCCTCGAGGAAAGACTGGTCCAAGAAATTGGATGATGCATTATGGGCATACCGCACCGCTTTCAAGACCCCCATTGGTATGTCTCCATTTCGACTACTATTTGGTAAAGCATGTCATCTTCCGGTTGAGCTTGAGCACCGTGCATATTGGGCAACAAAAGTCTTGAATTTTGATATGGAGTTGGCCGGTGAGAAAAGATTACTCCAACTCAATGAGCTTGATGAATTCCGCCTTGAATCATATGAAAATGCTCGGATTTACAAAGAGAAGACAAAGAGGTGGCATGACAAGAACATTGTGAAGCGGGACTTCCAAGTTGGGCAACAAGTACTTCTCTACAACTCAAGACTTCGATTGTTCCCCGGTAAACTCCGCTCTAGATGGTCGGGACCTTTCACCATTGCTCAAATCTTCCCACATGGAGCGGTCGAACTTTATCATGGAAGTAAAGGGAACTTCAAAGTAAATGGGCAACGCTTGAAGCCATACTTGGGGGGTCATTATGAAAATGAGAAGTCATCCATCCCTCTTGCGAACCCGGAGTAATTGTATCAAAAAGTCGAGCTTACGACTTTAACCAAGCGCTTTTTGGGAGGCAACCCAAATTTCTACTCTTTTAATTATTTGTTGATATTTACTTATTGCATTTTTATTATGTTTAACTTGGTTAATCACCATCTTTTGTAGGGTCGAAATTTTTTTTTCCTAAGCAACCTTGTCCTCAACAAGTTTGGGGGAGATTTGCATATCAAGAGAATCAAAGCTTAGGTCAACTTGGAACATCATACACGCATCAATCCGGGGAAGTTTCATCACCCATTCCTCTCTTGTTATAATGCCATTGTCAACATTGAGGACAATGTTTGATTTAAGTTTGGGGGTGTTAGGATCATGTTGCTTTTTGAACATTTTACATTGCCTTGCCAGCCCTTGATGTCTTGATGTTTGAAATTGTTTATTTTGTTGAGAATATTGACATGCTAGATAGCCTTGCCGGCTTATAAGACTTTGATGTTTGAAATTGTTGTTAATTCATGAGTTATGACCAAATGTGCTACTTGTGCTACTTTCTTTAAATGCTTATCCATGTAAGATCATATGTACATTGAGCACAAGAGTCATGTTTAATTGTCGGTGAGTTTGGGAATTGTTGAAGGGTGAAGAGGTTAAAGGAGTAGATGAACTAGGTTGTGAGATAGTATTGTTTATTTTTATCAACCTATCTAATGTTTTCCAAATCTCTTGATCTGAATATAAGATAAGTTTGGGGGTGGTCGACCCGGTGAAGGAGACGGTCTAGACGTGTGGTGATTCCATGCATGTTGGAAATAAATTTTGTGTGGAGTGTATTTCGCCAAGTATAAGCTAAGTAATGACTGTATGCTAAAGTTCTAAGCCCTTTTTAATTTTTTGCATTACATTGCCCTATCTCGAAGCCTTTTTGACTCGAGTAATTAAGCCCGTAGGAGTATCTTGAAACTTGGTGCCTTAAGTTTGAAACTTGGGAGTCATCGGCCGAAAGCTCGCTACATGGGTCAATTAGAAAGCTTAATGAGCAGGGTACTCACACACACACTTTAAAAAAAAAAAAAAAAAAAAAAAAAAAAAAAAAAAAAAAAGCACATTATCATTGCATTTGCTTAATAAGTCTACCCCACTTCGTAGCCTTTTTGACTCGAGTTAATAAGTCCGTAGGGGTATTTTGAAACCTGGTACCCTTTGATCTAAAAAATCAGGGAGCTGCCGACCTAAAGCTCGCTACATGGGTCAATTAGAAAGCTTAAGGGAGTGGGGAAGACACGAGCATTCATCACGTTAGTTGTTAGAAATCATGCATTTGTACTTGCATAAGGGTTTTTAGATGAATAGTAGGTTTGAATTGCTTAGTATAAACTTGAATGTCGAAGCACTCATTAGTGGAGAGTCACCGCATTTCTAGGTTGTTGAGATTGTCGGTAAAACACGCCCAAACTAGAGTGGAAAAAGAAAAGAGTGATTTGAGAGCACCCTCTAGAATTGCATCCCGGGAGAAGAAAAAAAAAATATGTATTGGGGGATGAATGTCACGAGTGGGAAAAAAAAAAACATTGACCACTAATGGTGGGTAGTTTTGATTTGAAACCTCTTTACTCATCAACATTCTCGAAACTTAATTGACAATTGAAAGTGACTTTGCACACACACACACCAATCGAACATCGGATAAGCTAAACTTCTTTTTGGTAGCATTATTTGGAATCATACTTTTTAATTGATTATACAATTTTGCACTCATTAGTAATTTGCAAGTCTTCTAACATTGTTGATCTATTTTCCATGTTACGTGATTGCACTAGTAGATAATTTTGCTCGAGACGAGCAACAGCTCAAGTTTGGGGGTGTGATAAGTGTGTTTTTACACACTTATTTAATTCCTAAATTCGTACTTTAATTGAAGAACTGCGAAAATATCTACGTATTTATTTCTTTTATCGTGTGCAATTTAATAAAAATGCATTTTTAAATAAATTGTAACTACTTGATGAAATGTGTGATATATATATATATATATATATATATATATATATATATATATATACACACACGTACACACACAAAACAGGAGAGTAGGGGAAAGTAAACAAAAGAAAGCTGGAAACATGGGGAGAAGACACAAAAGCTGGAAACATGGAGAGAAGACACAAAAGCTGGAAACATGGGGAAGCATGATGGGGAACAAGGCATGGTGGCTGGTGGAAAGTGAGAAAATAAATATGGGCTGAAGAAAGTTGGATGGGCAGAACGTGGGAGGTGCTGCAGGCTGATAGGAGGATACATTTTACATATATACATACAAGCAGCAGAGGAGAAGGAAGGAGAGAAACCGAGGGGTTGAATGCAATTGCTGGTGACAGCATCAATTGTGACCACCGGAGCTGCTCTTGCTGCTAGCCTGCGAAGTAAACCAGAGGCTGGAGTAGAAGAAATTCTTACTGGTTTGTTGAAGTTCTGTTGCTGCATTGAGGACTCTGCTGGTGACTGCAAGCTGGTAACATTAAGGTGCTGAGAAGGTTGCTGGTGACAGGAGCAACTGAAAACGACCAGAGAGGAAGAAGAAGGACTGTAGAGTGAAACCGGGGGTGAAGTTCAGTAGCTGGTGACAGTGGCTATTGATAACCACCGGTGATTGAAAGGCAGCCAAGGGAGAAACCGGTGGGAAATTGGGCTGGTGACAGCAGCCTAGTTACTGGTTTTATTTGGTAGATAGATTGGTACATAAACAGATTGATAGAAGGAAGAAGGGAGGTGCACTGCTGGTGACAGCAGCAGTGGGAATTATTGTCCAGTTGCTGGGTTTATTTATTAGGAAAAAAACCAGACGCAAGGCTGGTGACAGCAGCTAAATTGTTACTGGCTACTGTAAATGCAAGGAGACTGCTATTGCTGAAGCTGGAGACTGCTGCCAACAGGGGGAGGAAAGTGAGTTACTGGAGGAACCGGAAGAAGGAGATCAGCATTAGGCTGCTAGCTTGCTGGTGGCAGTAGTGGTTGTTGGTTCTGCTAAGAGGGGCTGGACTGCAAGACGCTAATACTGCTGGACTGCAAGGGAGACGCTGCTGCTGGGACAGCCTGCCGCTGAAACGAATTGCTGCTGCTGCGTAGGAGTGCAGTTGCTGAGAAGCTGGCACACTGCTGGTGAAGGCTGCTGGAACCCATATTGCTGGAGGAGAGCTGCTAGAGCGAGACAGAAACAGGCTGCCTGTATTGCTGGTGAACAAATGTTGCTGCTGATAACCAACATTGCTGAGGACGCTGCTGATGCTGGTGCAACTGGAACTGCTTAACACTGCTGGAATGCTGCTGTGGGGACTGAAGGCTGCTGTTGCTGATTCCAGATAGCCTGCTGCTGCTGGTTGAAGATGACATTGTTGCTGAATTGCTGAATTTCTGTGCTGCTGGTGCTGATTTGCTGGATTTGCTGAATTGCTGGTTTGATGCTGGTGCCTGCTGCCATGGCTGGAATTGGAATGGAAGGAATCTGGTTCTAGTTGGGGCTCACTGCAGGATGATTCAAACTAAAGTTCAGGGACTGATTTGCACATAGTTTGATAGTTGGAGGACCTTGATGCAAATTTCAACAACCTTCTAATTCCGGGTTTTATTTTACTGCTTCATGTTATTTTTAATTTTCGAACGCATGTTTAGCTAAATTTAAAGTGTTGGGATTATTGATGAAGCTTGACCTAACTTGATTGATTTTAATGCTTGTATTAAGAATTTAAGCTTTTTATTATCTTGTGCATTTATTGTTGTATTTATTGACTAGCATTTATTGTGGCCACATTTATGCTTAGGTTTCATGGGATGTGCAATTATTGAGAAATTGTTGTGTATTCTAGATCAATACAATATTTGCTCTAGGTTCTTGTTTAGGATAGAGATATACCTAAAACCCTAGATGATCCATTGAGCTATTTTCACAAAGGTTTAATGCAATTGGTGTGTTTTTAATCGACATAGAGATATAGTAGGTTAATGCCACTAATTAGGGTTGATTTCACTCGAGAGAGGTAATTGGCTAAGCTTGGAAAATCGGGTCTAACATGATTAATGAATTGCGTTTCTATGTGCTTGTTGATAATTCAATTAGGTAATGGTCAAGTGGAATCAAGAATCCCAACACTCCTTTATCATCTTTTCATCACTATTTTTCTAGTTATTTATTTATAATTGCAACTTTAATTTTAGTACGAAAACTTTCCCCAAACAAACTTTTATTGTGTGTGTTTCTTGTTAAAATTAATTATAGTAAAGTGTAGTTGAAATAGACAATCCTTGTGGGATCGATAAACCGGACTCAATTAGTCCACTATCACTTGTATGCGACTCGTGCACTTGCGGTGTGTTTGTAGCGAACAGGTACTTTAGAAGAAATCTTTAATATTACCTCATGGGCTCATTTAGATCTTCATACCAAGCCTATTGGGCTTTTAAATGTTAACAATTTCTTTGATGGTTTGTTAACATTTCTTGATTATGCTGTGGAACAGGGATTCATCTCTCCATTTTCTAGGAGAATCCTTATTTCTGCTCCTACTATCGAGGAACTGCTGCATAAGTTGCAATCATATGTCCCCATACAAGATCCAGCAGGAGTTAAGATAGATTGGTCGCAAGGAAGGGGAATCAAGCGAAAATGGAGTCCGGTTAATGTAAACTTAACTTTGTGAATCCTAGAATAGATGGTGGTAGAGTATGGAGTATTTTCACTCTTCAGACACCTTAAATTTCTAGGATTTTATCAATGTTTAATCTTGTGTACCTCAAAGATAGATGGTAGAGTACAGAGTATCCTTACTCTTGAAACACACCTCTTTGAGTGTTTCTTTATGTCCTCAAAAGTTCAGAGGTGGTAGGATACGGCTACTCCCGAAACACATCTCTCACTTTGAGGATTATAAATGTTTCCCCCTTTTATGTATGACTTGTTTTATGCTTCTTCAGGAGCAATAATAATATCATTTCAGCATGTTTAGATGATAATTTTTACTTCTTCTGGTATAAATATGTACTTCTTCTGGAATACATAATTGCTCGTGTAAGAACTTTTTCAGATACTTATCATCTAATATTCATCTCATAATACTGATGAGATTATTTTCACATTAGCTATGTCCGTGCTATCATGTGATATTATCTTATCATACATCAACATTTTTCTTGTTGGATAATCCATTTTTATCTATCTTTTCAATATAAATAATGGTAACTTCTGGTACCGTTTGATAAAATATTTTTATTAACATCTATCAACTTCTTATCAATATTTACCAACTTTTGGTAATGATAACTTCTGGTATCATTTGATAAAATATTTTCTAACTTTAGTATTGATAACTTCTGGTATAATTTAATGAAATATTTAATAACAATAATATCAATAATAATACTGGGGTTATACCACCACGTATATATGTTGACAACAACCTCTAATATGTTAGAATTAACCAACAACTGAGGTGTTTCTGAAATAATATAAAACTTGAATATATGTAAAGTATTCCGTAAACCGACCATATAGGCGGTGTCAACATAATGAAATAATTACCTTTCATGAGTGAGCGAGTCATATCCTCCAGTCAAGGTATTCATAATGGTGATCAAGTCATATCGTCAAATTCAGTCAATGTATAGTGATCGAGTCATATCGTCAAATTCAGTCAATGTATAGTGATCGAGTCATATCGTCAAATCCAGTCAATGTACTCATAATAGTCCAATCCGTTGCGGTATAAATTCAGTCCATAATAACTCAATCCATCACGGTATGACAATGATTATTTTAATTATACTTTGTTTAAAATCTTTAATTTATCTTGTTGATTACATATTAATCGTTAATTTTCGATCAATTTACTTTTATGTATTAACAAGGGTAAAACTGTCCATATTTTAATATGTTGCTGATATGGATAAATCAAAACCGTCAATAGGTTTGAAATTTAATTTAGAACAAACTTACTTTTGGTCCGAAGTTTAAAATCCCGTCGGAAGTGCTTCAAAAACGATTTTTAAGAAAACCGCCACGTTCGATCGCCAGAAAATTTCAGAACTGCACAAAACAGAAAAGTAAAATCATAGAAAAATCAAGAACGTCGATACGAACAAACTGCCTGTTGACGTCGTCGCCTGATTCCGACGCACGCGCCCCCTCGACGTCTGCGCGTGGGCTTCACGCGCGTCACGCGCCTCCGCCGGTGCCGTCGATACGCGCCGGTTCGGAAGAATCGTCCAGTCGCCGTGGTCATGGATCCGGTCTCCGATCACCATTTGGATATACGGTTTGGCATGAATTTGGTTTGGAAGTTTCGGATTACACAATTTCTTCAATTTTTCTATATATTTGGAATTGATCTTCTAATCTATGATGTATAAATGATGATTAATAATAATCTGGTTTCTGATACAGAGGTTCATCATTTAGATGCAACTGTAGAGCATACTCCTGTCATATTACTCAATAGGCTAGAGGCTCGTGCTGATAACGTGTTGTGAAACTATCAAAATTTTAACATACTAATAACAAGAATTAGAGAGAGAGAGCTTAGAGAGAAGGAGGAGAATTCTCTCATTCATGAGAATTTGGTGTAATAAACATGAAAATGGATACCTCTATTTATAGGCAATTCTATAGTTGCAATATATTCATTAATATATTAAATATATTATAAGTTAGGTAAAGAAATTTTATAACATAAAATAGCATTTTAACCCAATTTTAATTTTAAAAATACAATCAAGTCCTCCAATTTCATAAATTGCATGACAACCCCTAACTTTAATATTTCATTGTAGCCCATATATTAAATTGCAGGTAGGGGCTCGAAAATTCTAAAATTTCAGAGAAGCCCCCGCCTACACTCCTCTCCCTTTCTGGTATGGGTAGCGCCGGAGTGAGCGTCGCGTTTCACATCAATGGCGAGAACCGTCGCTATTGAGCGGCGGCTTCCCGCTGTCGCATCAGCACGAAGGCCCTGCCTATGCTGCAGTAGCGCGACCTTCGCGCTACTGCTATAATTGCAGCGATAGTAGCAACCCGTTGGCGCCCTGAGGTTGCCGCTGTGAAGCGGCGCTTCGCTCTCTGTAGAGCTGCGACCATGGCTGCTACTGCTGGACCCGTTCCGGCAGCGGCGTGTGCGCGCTACGGCCACCACTTCCGGCAACTATTGCCGGCTGCAGTTTCCAATCCGATTTTTGATCCAATTTTTAACCCAAAATTATTTTTCTTCTCCAAATCAAATTTAGAAAAAGAAAATCAATTTTCTCAAAAATTAGAAAACTAAAAATTAATTCAATCATATTGAATTCATCAAAGAATTAACAAACTCTAATAAGTAATAAGGTAGGCTCTGATACCACCGTAAGTTTCGGGTCATATATGCACAACGTAAATTAAACAGACTAGAAACCATAGCCCATATCAACCTTGCACTTAGATAGATTTGAAATAAAGATGATACTTTTGATGAACGCCATAAATCTGAAATCTGAAACAGGAGGTACAATCTTATCGCCACTAGCTGTCCAATTGTCCAGCCTCTAATAGAAATCCACACAGTGAGTTGAATCTGGAACTTCATCAATCTCCAACTATTGGAATGAATTTGAGAGAATTCATTTTTCTCTTTGTGCTAGCAAGAGAAAAACCTAATGTTAGAAAAACGACTCTCTCTTGATTCTCTTACAACTAAACTTAGTTCTTGTAGGTTTAAGTAATACCCTAATTAGGGTTAAAATAGCGAGCTTGGACAATTCTTGTCCAACAAGTAACCCAAGTTCGGCCCAACCAATTGAACTTGTACATTAATTCTAACATGGCCGACTTCGATAATTACCGTGGCACTAGTTTTTGTGAGGGGTAGGAACATCGAATTGGAAAAGCATCAAATGGAAACTCTTGTTAGAGAATACAAATACCAATTATTATGTGTTGGACAATTACAATTACGATACATAAAAGATAAGGACTAACTCTTAACAAAGCAATGGTAGATATTGGTGTGAATAAAAGCCTATGTCTAACATTTGTCGTACTATCACGAACAAGAATGTTACAAGTTCCAGTTTTTAACTCAGTGTTTACATATGAAATACTACAAAAATTGGTAAGTGCTACGGTTTGGAAGGGTGAAGACAAGAGGAGGAACGCTTACACTTTATAGAAAACTTCGGTAACTAATTATAACTCAGTAGGTACATACAAAATTACAATCGATGTCTACCGTTTTGACATTATGTTAAATACTCAATATTGATATTTATATATTTTTTTACAGTAGATTGAATTATGACAAGCTATCGATTACTCTATTAAATGTAAGTATCTTTTATATGAAAGTTAACATGTCCTTAACTTTTCTTAATAGCTTTTATCCCTCGGTAGAGCTTTATATGAAAGTTAACATGTCCTTAACTTTTCTTAATAACATTTATCTCTCAGCAGAGCTTTGTCAGAATTTCATACTCAGACAGTATAAAGTTAAGATTCACTTGGAATACATATCCGTCTGCATAATGTATTTGATATTTTTCTAGTTTAGCTAAAAGTTTAATTTCGTGTTATCATTTTTTGAATTCTGTAACTTGCATACTATATAAAGTTTATGTTCATTCGTTTTTTCTCGATTTTTCGTTGATAACCTTTTCATTGTGGTGTTTTTATGCATAATAAATTGAAGTTATGTTGTTGAATTTCAAATATATTCTACGGTCTATACCTCCACAGGCAAGCGGTAAACTAGTAATACCCAATGCTCTAAAAAAAGAGGCATATGCCTAGGCGAGCTTAGAGTGAAGCTCGTCCTTCACGCTTCACCCGCTTTTCACTCACGCATTGTAGGGCATGTTCGACCTCGTCGATTCGTCCCTTCAAGGAAAAGAACTTTGAATCAGTTCTTCCTTATCATTTCTGACCTTAGGAACCGGAAAGAATACTAGAGCAGGAAGACGGAGGCTAGTAAATTAGAAAGTTCCTTTGGATATTAAATTGGATCAACCTACTCTACTGTGACATCATCCAGAATAAGGAATTTTAGAATAGAAAACCCGAATGAAATGTGATTTTCCTATCAGTTGGGCACAGGACAAGCAAGTGCTGACCGGGATGCCCGGTCCAACGAGTTTTTGTACCATAATTCAATCCGAATTTATCTGAGAGAGTGAGAGTTACTCTAATCTGTAAAGTGCGGGTCGGAACTTTTCGCTACAGGACCATATCTCGTTTCAGGCTTAGTAGAAAATTTCTCGGAACAGTACCCTGTAATCGCCGAGACATGGCGTTCTTCACCAGGTGCATCACGCGCTACGCTCCTCTTAATATTCATCGTCCAGACAAGATAATTCTACATCAATCATCATCAGATTACGCCAATTATGCTGCTTCTTTCCTCAATTTTCTTCTCTACCCTTATCCGAATTTCACTAGGAAGCGGTGGCTCGGCACTAACGCTGAGTCGTCCATTCAGTCTGAGTTCACTGGGTCAAACGCGTATGATCTTTTAGGGGTATCACA
Organism: Ligustrum vulgare; assembly: GCA_963555705.1. Taxonomy (NCBI): domain Eukaryota; kingdom Viridiplantae; phylum Streptophyta; class Magnoliopsida; order Lamiales; family Oleaceae; genus Ligustrum; species Ligustrum vulgare. The sequence continues at coordinate 22,019,443 of OY743177.1, read as the reverse complement.
GACCAGCTCATTCGCAGAAATCAAAGCCTCTTTCCGGAAATTGGCAAAGGAAACTCATCCAGACCTAGCTCACTCCCACACCGATTCCTCTGACGCTTCCAAGAAATTCGTTCAAATTCTCGCTGCTTATGAGGTACTTTGTTTCTTCCTGGATACTAGGCTATCATAACGCATTAGATGTGAAAATTTTGAATTTTTTCCCGCTTATTTATTTTCTGATTTCAAAAGTAATGGTGAAGAGAAATTATGTTTGGAAGTGGAGCGGCGAGGTTGAAAACTAATGAATTTGGGGTTTTGCATCAGAATTTGAATAATTAAATTGGTTTTCCAGTGTAATTCTTTATCTGTGGCGGTAACAATTGGAGCATCAAATTTTTGTGCTTGGTGAATAAAGAAGAATCACAAGTACTTGTTTGGGACGTTCTCTCTTGTGCACGCAGACATAATCACACATATTGTCTACAGTATTTGTTGGCTTCTCTTTCCAATTCTTGTGTAATTTGGCTTTGGCAACTTACAATTTGAGCATAATATTAGTTCTGAAGTTTTGCAAATAATTTTATTTTATCTAAGCACAATTGGCATGCGCAATATCATCCACATATGCCCATTTACCAGATTTAAAGCTGTCACGTGCAAAATTATGTGTAATAATCACCATTGGATTACAGATACTCTCAGATTCTGAGAAGAGAGCTCATTATGATCGGTATCTCTTATCTCAAAGAGAATTTGTTCAAAGACATTCCAGAAATGATCCCATTATGTACAACTATGCATTACATAGAAATCCAGAGATGGAAATGGAAGTCGTTGAATGGTTGAAATCGTATAGATATACAATCAAAGACATTTTGGCAGAAAGAAGGGTGACATCTGGATCAGGTTATTTTGATGTCCTGGAAGGGGACTTCTATTCGGCCATACATGTAGCATACTATGGACCTGAGATTGAGTCCAGGGATCTCCTTCCTGACCGTTTTGAAGCTGAGGAGAGGTCCATAGATTCAACTCCTGAGGTGCTGCATTTGGTTTCGGGCAGGGACCTTTTTGGGATGGTATGTTTGGCCGACGAGGTTCCTGAATTATCACAATCTTACAATGAAAAGCTGACATCTTTTGCGTCGGGTTTGCATAAATCTGTTGTGGATTTCAGCCAAAAAATGAATTCTGATGGATATGATGGTGTAATTTCTGAAAAGCAAGCCTCAAGTAGTGATTACCACGCATCTGATGCATATAAAGACTTGGAATTGCATGTGTCAGGGAGATGTATCGCCATGGCCACAAGAGTCCTGCCAACTTGTTCTAGTAGGATACAAGATGAGGATTCTGAAGACCAGATACACATTTACCTCACTGTGCACGAAGACACAAATAGTGCAAGTCAGGTTTTTTCTGGAGATAACCTTGCAGGTTTGTCAGTTGGATCGAGGATCCCTCTGGGAATTATAACTGGTCTGGGAACCAGCCCTGAAGAAGGAAGCTGCTATGTCTACAATAGTAGTGGCATGAAAACACATGTGATCATGAAGCATAGAACACTGCTGGTGTGTGTACTCCGTCCTTCCAATTCTCTCTCTGTCTCTCAGATAGCTTACACTTTGTGACACTAATTTTTAAGAAGGCATTGTGAGTACAACAAACTTTTCAACACGTGCTCATCCTTTTAAGTGTTTTTAATTATTATTATTATTACTACTACTACTTTTTATTTATTTATTTTTATTGGTAGGCCCAATGATGCCCGAGTAGAAATCAACCTTATCATACTCAACTGAACTATATTAATACTTGACCCTTGAATTGAGCATAAGTTAGCAAGCAGCTTCCCGTTGAACCAGCCATACCGTGGAACAACACGTTCTCTCCCCTCTTCACCTGGGATATTGAACATCTTCCTTTCACAAGTAAACCTTCAAACTAGGCCTTGACTCCACCAGCTATAAACCTGTCACTTTCAAAGCCATCCACAAATTATCCAAGAAGTTCCTTTGAGTGGAAAGCCATTCTATGAGCTTGAACTAGCCATCCATCACGACTTGATATCCACTAATTATATAGCTCCTCTTTCTCCAGTTTGATAGTTCATTTCCAAACCTAGGAGATTCAACTTGACTAAGGAATTCGACAATCTTATTTTTGCAGAGTCCAAAATATCCTAACTTGAGTCAGTTGGGAGATAGGAGTAAGATTTGGAGGAATGTCCATTTTAATTTAGCCCTTGTTTGAGCCCCATTATAATTTAACGCATTTTTCTACACAACCTCCAATATATTTTTATGTCTCTTAATCTTTAACCACACATTCTTCAAAAAAAATCATTATTCCAAAATACATTTCCTCAAAAAATCTAATTATAATGGGTCTCAAACGAGGGCTTAATTAATTTTCCAAATTCCAGAAACCAAGGACTCTTATTTTCCCAATTCTTATTGGTGGAGCATCTTCAAATGAAAATAGCAGCGCTTTCTCTTTCAAATTATGGATTATAAAGAATAATAAGGAGACTGTGATGTGGCTTAGCTTAAAATTGTCGCTAGGAAGAATTGGGTTAAGTTTAAAACTGTCAGGGAGGACTTTTACTAGGATGGCTTTTGCATGCCTGATCCTCGACTTCAAGAACATGCGAAAGCCTTGAGTTCAATTACTTGTTCGATATGGCTTTGAGCATCACTACTTACAGGCAGGGGGGAGAGATCTACAAGTTCTAACACTGTAGGACATATGGGTAAACTTAGGTAGTCAAAGAGCTGTTACTTAATTATGTTTGAGATTGTTTATTCCACGGGCTTCCATTTTCTTGCATACAACATGGATAGTTGACATGAGTTTCCACACCATCTGCTCATTCACTGCATGTTGGGTGAGCCCATGGAGTTGGCCAGAGTAAGCATAGAACCAAACCTTGACACAAAAGTGAGTTAGCTTAGAATCCAATCTTGACTCAAAAGCTTCAGCCATTATATCTTGGGCTACACATTTATATTATAATAATTCTCCCTCTTTGTTAATTTTCCTATGTGCAACTAACACTTACTCCCTCTCATTGAATTGAGATACCTAACATCACATCATCCTTTTTTTTTGTTTCTGTATGTATGGTGGGGGTAATTTAGGGACATACTTTATTTTTCATATGTAGGATTGATTTTATGCATTAATTTTAAATAGTGATTCACATGCAAATGAGGAAGTATGTCAGCGCATTATATTTATTTTGATTATCGAATTTGGTCATTGGAAAACCTATGAACTATGATTGGCTTTTGGCTATGCTTTTTAACTCGTTCTATGTTTCCTTGCAAAATTCAGGGGATACTAGAGACTTGGATTATCATCTCTTGTAGTATTATTGATATATGAAATTTCGCACATTATTTTTTTATCATAGCCAGTTCCCTGGGAAGCTTTGACCAATGCATAGTGGTCCATAGTCCTAATTAAGCTGTTTCTTCTTCTGCATCCTGGTCCTATGAAGGATAGCTATGTTTCTGACTTCACCAAATGTGAACTTCAAGAACATATTTTCTTTGGCCCTCATAAGATGTAATTTGTTGCTTTATCAGCTAATTTTCAGAATGATTAAGAAAAAATTATAATTACGTATTTTAACAGACACTTGATCCTCGTATAGTTGTATTCATGTGGAAATTTCTTTCAGGTTAAACACATGCACTGGTATGAAGTTGGAGATAAAGTTTCAGTTTGTGAATGCAGATGCAGTAGAGCACGTTTGCCCTCAAGCAGGTAAAAACTTTCCTTAAATTTCAGTTGACTGAAGCTTCTGAAATACACGTGTATCCTTCCAAATGAGCATGAGACCCTGGATGAATTTTTTTGGTTATTTTAGTATTGTTTCATTCATGTAGCTAACTCCAAATTTATTAGGAAAAAGGCTTAGTTTCTCGTTGGTAAAAGATGATTTGAAGTTGACGACATAAACTTTTCATTGACATTGCATTTGACATTCTTATCTGATATGCTTAATCCAGCATGGTTTTGTTGTGCTACTATGCGTTTCGTGATGGTAAAGTATCTTTTTAGGGGAGTAAAAGATTGTTGGATAAAAAGATTTTTTTTCCTTGTTCTTTCCATCTGATATTACTCCTTCTTTTACTCCCTTTAACATTTTTTTTCTTCTTCTTACTGTACTGGAGACACTATTTGATCCTCACTGTTCCTTCCATTCTAGAAGGTAGAACACAAGAATATATATTCTTTTTTCGACTGAACATCATCAGTCTCTTCCCCTAGTGACTCTCTCTCTCTCTCTCTCTCTCCCCCCTACCTCATGCATGTATAAATACATACACGCATGCATGCATATATATATATAGTATCAGTTGTGCAGTCATATATATGCACTCGCGCGTGTGTACACGTGCGTCTACTATATGTATGTTTTTGCTTTTGGTTGCTCAATTTGCTTCTCATCAGTTTGTCTTGGATTCCTGGTTTTTTTTTTTTTTTTTTTTTTTATGGTTTCCTTTGGCAGCTTCAACATAATTCTTTCAAATAAACATCTGAAATCATCTGGCAAATTCCTAGGTGTACCTGCAACCTCCAGGCTCCAACCATTAAGTATAGGATGTAGCAGTGGAATTTATTGGCTTGCTGTGATGTAAATGTTATTGTTTTTGCCTTTTTGGTGAAACATAGATTGCAACTACTCTTGTTTCAAAATCTTTTGGTTATGGTGCTACTTGAATCAATGTTTCTTGTACAATACTTTTTCTGCTTCTGCAACAGGTTTTGGTTGTTTGAGCCTCGCAGTGCTGTGCATGATATAGGAGGTTGGTATGTTGAGACATTTGGAAGGGATAAGAAGGGGCGGACTGTCCCATCTCAGAGGTACTGGGACGGTTTGGACACTAATGAACAATTGGACAAGTAAGTATTTCATGTGTAGCCCTATTAAATATATAAAAAGAATTAAAGAACTTGTCATCTCATTTTTATCTAGGTAAAGGACGCAAATTTCATGTACTGGGAATTGAACTCCCTTGAATTTGAGCTCTTAATAGTTTTCAAAGGGCTTAAATATTAATAGAATCTCACACTTGAGAGTAAATGTTGCAAATTTGCCAAAGTTATAGGCTGTATTTCATACGCTTGTCCTGAAAGTTCTGTTGTATTTGGTCTTTTTATGCATGAATAGAATAATAAAGTTTGTCATTGATGACGTATCATGTGCAGACTGGATAATTATTTGTTTATCGCAATCTTTCAATTTTCGATCAATAACTGAAAAAAAGAAGAGCAACGACTGTCATTTTTTCGAGGATTTTATATCATGTCCTTGAAAATGGAAATTCGTTTTAATTCTATTTCAATGTAACATGCAGGAGAGTCCATCCGGCTATGTACTTGCTTGCTCTTGCTTATAGATCTCTGGATATTGAAAATGCAATGAGAAGGAAACAGACAGTTAAGGGTATAGTTCAGGCCAAAATGTTTAGAGTTCTCAGTTGGTGTAAGAGATTTGTATAGAAAATATTGGCGCTCCATTGGGTGATAAATGCTGATCTCCTATCAGTGATAAATGCTGAATTGCTATCATGGTGACATCATCTTTAGTACCAGGTTCCCACAAGCGACTTTCTTTAGTATTCTCTGATTGAAATTCATTGAAATTGTCTCTGACATCAATCAATTTCACTCTAGATCCTTCAGTGAATATTGATAATGACGAAAAGATATAAAAGATGCTGTTTCCAGATGATGACGTGACATGAAATCTTTGTCATCACAGCTTGCAGATGACCCTCCATAGAAGCCCTGTCTGGTTCTGAAGTGATTTCTAAATAATAGTTCTCAAGTATCTGAAAGGAGATTACTAACCATTGGAGCTTATTGCGCACGAGAAAGGGACAAGTATAGAACAAAGCTCTCCTGATGACCGGAGGCAGTCTGTAGTGTAAGGGTAAAGCCTGCAGTCTTGTGGCTCCTCATCCCACCAGCTCAGATCCCATCTTATAAGAATTACCAGAAAAACCCTCGTTGAAGTTTGAAATAACACCAAAAATAAATCGAAATGCAGATGCCTTTACACGAGGAGCAACTCCCGGTTCATTAATCACCACAAAAACCCTCATTGAAGTTTGAAATAACACCAAAATAAATTGAAATGGGGATGTCAGGCATCCTACAACCTTCATTGTTCTTGATAGTGGCTTGAATGAATTGAAAGAACTTGGATTCAGCTAGTATTTCAGGTATTTCTGACATCAGGTTTGATCTATCTAATTTCACATCTTAAATATTGACAATCTCCACTGAACGAAATAGCAGGTACTTTTTGGACCTCTGATTGTTCCTGAAGCCTTTTAAATCACCATAACACAAATACACAGCGTCCTTGAAAATTGCAAAATATTTTGTTTTGAAGCTTTATAGTATCCTACATCTTCTTTGCATGTGGTTTTGATCTTGAGACGAGCTGTATTTTTTTCCAAAATAATGGCTTAAATGATTCGTGACTCTTATTTAGTCAACTTTTTCTCTCAAATTCAGTTTCAACCACACATTTCTATGAGACTCATTACTTTTCACATTTTTCAATAACTTACACATTCTCCCAAAAACACAAAATTCTTCAAAATTTTTCCAAAAACTACTTACACCCGGCACTTAATATAGATCACATAACTTGTACATGATTTGAAAATTGAAGTGGCCATCATGCTTTTGTACTTTCCCATTTGCAGTACTGACATTGTGCTTGTGCACAATAATACCCATTCCTGTAGTAGATGGGTCTTTCATCAGCAGCATCTACAGCAATTGCTACTGGATTGTAATCAGACACCACTTTGCTGGCAATGTTAACAGCTCCTTCCTACAGTAATTTTCCATAAAAAATTGTGCTGCATAGGCTTGAAGTTTCCACTTTTTCTCCTGGTACCTTATATTGAGCTTTATCCTCATCTATGTGGATGAAACAATGGATATATTATCCTGTGTCAGCTTACATTGAAATTGTGCTATGTCTAGTGTGCACGCACATATTGTCACAACCATTTGTTGTGGGGAATATTATTTTTGTAGCAATCCTGCTCTAGTGCCCTTGAAGGGCACCGGATCATTTTTACTTTGAGAATTCTACAAAAGACTGGCACCTTGCAGATCTCCAGTAATGAGTCACGAGCCAGGATCTGGAAGACAAGATTGGCATAACAAGCAATTGATGAAGAAAGTTCTCATTAATATTTAGAAAGTAATGGAAGAACTTGATGCGATATCATATTTGGAAGTCTAATTTGCTGAACACGAAGATGATGATGTTATCTTGTTGCTCTGTGCTTGTAGTCACTGATTGTTCCTTAATTTAAAGAATTGCTTATTTTTGTTTTGACTTGCTCGCTGTTTAGTATCTAGCAGATAGAACTTGGATCAGTTCTGAAGGCCAGGCTTTTAAGTTTGCATCTGTATGCCAATTTGTTTATTCTCAAGTAATAAACACAGCACCTAAGCTGCAAAATATGAACTTTTAACGTTGAGATTTGAAGGACGAGCAATGCAAATGACGTGGACGAGTTCCAATTGCACATCACATTCAAGTAATTTTTTATTTTATTTTTTTAAAACAGTAATATATATATATTTATTTATATATATAAAATAAGAAAGGATCGTCTGCTTATAGTTATAGTGAGAATTGTGAAGTGACCGACAACTAGATAAAGAATTGGAGGAAGTGGACTCCATCTGGATCATATAGATGGTACCTATCGATGCTCGTAATCTCTCATTGCCAAAATCTGCACCCCGCGTGCACTACATGTCACCTCTTCAATAAAAAACACCTACCTACAATTATTATTGTTATATAATTATCAGTTAATAATTCCGCCATTGATCCTCAAATATTCCAATGGTAATTAGTTTATAAACCAATTTTTAAACTATACAATATCACAATCCAATTTTCAATCGCACATATTTTCTCTCTTCAATTTTTAACCAAATATTTTACATCGGAAAAAAAAAAAAAAAAAAAGTTTCTTTGAGCTGCCGAAAAATCCACATTTGGTTTAGCAAAAAATCAAACCTTTTGTTAGTTTTGATAAAATTAGATTAAATCTATTGTTAAAAAAATTGATAAAGGTTGTAAATCCGTCCTCAGGGCACATCTCCAAATGGTAAAATGGAAAGGTGGAAAGTCTCCAACTTAACTTGCAGGTGCCGTGGCGATGGTTCAAATCCTGAAATATGGATAAGGCTTTTGGTAAGTGAAGTCAAAAAGCAAGTCTCCCATCTTACACCCTGAAGACATATCCTGCAATTTACCTCATTCACCAAGGTTCAGGGCAGGTCAGGCGGAAGCTCCTAAATTGTGGGCTACACCTTTTAATAAAAGTTGTAAATCCTATATGAAAGGGTTCTTAACAAAAATACTCTACTTTTAGAAATCAAACTGAAATTTACTTCAATTTTATAAAATTTGAATTTACTTCTCAAATAGATTAGTATCACAGTATGATACTTTTCAATTTTTTTTAGTATCACAATATGATACTTATGATACTTTTTCAATTTTTTTAGCATCACAGTGTGATACTTATGAAACTTTCCAATTTTTTCTAGTATCACAATGTGATACTTATGATATTTTTTCAATTTTTTTTAGTTTCACAATATGATACTTATGATATTTTTCAATTTTTTCTAGTATCACAATGTGATACTTATAATACTTTTTCAGTTTTTTTAGCATCACAATGTGATACTTTTTTCTACTGTCACAAATGAACTAGGGGAAAATCGCCATGGAGCCGCATCCACTTCTCCCACCGGACCGCCTTCATTACCGCTGGAAAATACCTCTCTTGCTAGTGGTTTACCTTCTACAATCTACCTCCACCAACAACTCAACCACACATCTACGAAATCACGATCAATTGAACCCTCATCAATTCGATATTCACACCAATCGAACCCAAACATTGCCATTTTCGATGCCATCGCTGAATGACATTGTCGGGGATCCTCCTTATCATCGTTGGACCACCATGCCGCTTCCATACAACCAATGAGCCACCTCCAATTGGCTGCGAATCAGCCACAACAGGTGACCGCGACCAAGGTTTATGGCACCCCATCGTTGCCAGAAAATGTCTCCCTAGCTGGTGGTTTACCAACTACAATCCAATCACATCACCAACTCAACCAAACATCTACCAAAACACTATCTATTGAGCCTTCTTCTGTTCAGATTTCACACCAACCGAACCAAACCTTGAAATTTTCGAATCAAGTCTTGGAAGCACACATGCCGCTGGTTGTGGTGGTGGTCGATGCGGTGGTGACGATTCGATAGTGGTGGTCGATGCGATGGTGGCGTGGAGAGTTTGTGGTTGTGCACTTGTGCGGGCAAGGAGCACAGAACGAAGTATTTTTTTTATTTAAAAAAAAAGGTAGTAAAAATCAATTTTGTCATCTAAAGTGAGTAATTTGTGCAATTAATATGAAATGTATAATTGAGAAAGAGTACGAAAAAAAAATCTAAAATGGGGGCAATTTTCTTAAATATTTAAAAATATGTATTTTGTTGCTTTTGAGTAAACAGGATGAAAAATATCTCAACTTTCAACAATGTTTCATTTAGTCACTTGACTTTTCTTGTACCAAACATACAACACTATTCATTTTTTTGTAGATTTGTCACCAATAATGATACTTTCACAAACTCCAACATCTTTTATACGTAACAAACGGATTTCTTACGTAGACAATATGATCATCAATGTCATCCAATTGTTCATCCTTCCATTTGTAATATCTAAACATATGATTTTGTTAAAATCTTGGCAAACTAATATCATGAGTGGAGTCCAATCAAGTTTTCTTACATTGTAAGTGGGAATGACAATAATATTCACAAACTCGATACGTTTTGAAGACTCGAAATAAATAGATGGAGATTACTCAACTAAATGAATTCGGGGGTATGATATGGAGGTAAACTTTAAAATTCGACATGAATATGAGTCGGGAGTGGATTTTACTACAATATTCACACCACTTTCATACCCATTAATTTTTTAAAAAAATTATAGAATTTAAAAATAAAAGTGATTGTGTAAAAATAATAATAAAAAATAGAACCCAAATATTTATTGACATTGTTAACGTCTAAACCTTAATATTTTTAAACTATTGACTTTGTTAACGTCTAAAAAAATAGTTCAAATTCGCTTGTTTAGTTTCAACCTAGAAAAAGTTTTTTTTTTAAGCCAAATTCAAGTGAAACTCAATATTTAACTGATTAAAGTTAATCCGGTGCACCTATAACCTATATACAGCCCTAAAAAAATAATAATAAAAATAAATAATTAATAATGGTTTCAAATAGGTATAGAAGCATACTCGCGTCGGACACGGACCCGCGTCGTCATTCTTAGATGGATATATGGGTACAGGGGCGGACCTAAGGTGGGTCATAGTGGGGGCACGTGGCCCACTAAAAAATCTGATTTTTTTCCTTTTTTTTTTTTTTGTGAAAGAAACTAAAATTTGAGATTTTAGTTTGTTAAAAATTTGTGTTTAAAAATATTTTTTTATATTTTCAATGTAAAATATGTGGTTGAAAAGTATACAGCGAAAATTAGTGATGTTAAAAAGTGGTTTGAAAAATTGTATTGTTTAAAAACATATTATTTTTTTTTTATAATTTGTCAAATAGAGGTTAAATTATATACTTTTGTTTTGAGTTTATACTTTCAAATTAATATTTTGTGCTATTGATCTCTTTTGAAATTTACATTTGGGGATTGAATATATTTATACAATTGTTTATTTCTTTGTTTGTATCAGTAATTGATAAATAAAATTGTAATAACATTTCAAGTGTCTCTTCATTTTTCGCAACATTTATACAACTTTGATCGTGGTGATTGGTATTCGTTGAATATCTGTTTACAATTGTTTATTTGATTGTTTGTATTAGTTATGAATAGATATTTGAAACATAAATCTGCATTTTCTAAAGAATCTTTCTAAAAAAAAAAAATTCGGGGGCACTGCCCCCGAATCCCCGTAAACTTCGTCGCGAATAACAAAAATTCATTTTTACCCAGAAAGGACTTGTAAATTTTCTGATAGAATGGTTCTTGGTAATTAAACCGAAACTTGAGTGATAAGTTTTAAATAATGATAGAAAGTTGAGGGACCTCCTTTGTTATTTTACCCAAATATCCCTTCCCGCCGCGTACGGAAGACAAGTCGTACAGAAGTCATGATCGATTTGATTGCTACATTTGAAAAGTTGAGACACAGTATAGAACTTTGAATCCTCGAAAGCATCAAAAGAAGAGAAAAGGACAAATGAAAACTGGATTTACTATCGTTGCTGTTGAAAGAAAGAGAGTAGTCGCCATTGATTTTCTTATCTTATTTTTATCAAAACCAAATGAAGAACAAAGGAAGTAAACTGGGAGGAGCAAAATGGATGATTTCAGGGCTGCCATCCATTTTCTTGCTATGCATATTCTTTTTTCTTGCCGGGTTCTTTGGTTCCAGTCTCTTCTCTAACCAGGTCAGGTCCAGTATCCCTTTCCCTTGAGTTTATTATTTTGTAAATGTCAATCTTGGAATCTCGTTTCAGCTTTCAGATAGATTGAAATACCCATTTGATGCTAGGCTTAGAGGCTACTATGTTGATTACAGTTGATTATATGTGCGACAGGAAGTGTCTTCAAGGCATTGGTCTCGGGGACTGCAGGAAGAGAAGAAGAAAGAGTTTGATGCTATGTCGCGGGGACAGACTGGAGAGGATACTCTCACTTCGATTCCTTTTCAGGTGAGTTTTGATTTTTGAATTGTAAATGTATATATCCTACCACACTTGTAATAAAGTGTATATCGTTCCATGGGGTTGTAAGAAATTATTTTCAAGTTTCTAGCATCAAGATTGATTTTGTGAAATAAAATTAAACAATAAATTGCTATAAAGAAAAGTAGAATAATTGTAAATTATTTTTTGAGTGATTGTTTTGCTTATATATGTGAATGTATAGATAAAACCTAGAATTCACTTTTATTTATCTTATTCATTCCGAGTTATTTGATTTACAACAATTACTCCATAATGAATATCAATATTCTTAATTTAATCTCTCTCGAGTAAATTTATTCATATATTTGACCTGTCTATATCTCTTTGACAAACGTGAACATATAATAAAGCATTAATAGATCCATAAACAATTAAAAATTACATAAAGTATAGCGGTATATTAATTACTCAACTAAATCAAGAAATTGTCATAATGTCAAACAAAAACCATAAATCAATAGTCTAAATAAAAGCTTCATTTTGATCCTAACACAATTGAGAAATTAGCCTAACATCATGATTGGAATAAAACAACAAAAATTTATTGAATTCATCAACAGGAGCTGGAAATAAAAATTTGAATCTTCGTTGGATGAAATCTTGATGCAAATTGTGATGTTATCTTGTTTTTCAATCCCAAAGTAGGCTCTTCTATGTTATATCCCTCTGATTTTCGTACCCTGGTATTATAATGTCATGAAAATCAAGTCCGGACCAAGAAACCTAAACCTAGTAGAAGTTGAGTAAAAATGGAAACAAAATACTGGCATCGTTTGTGCCAAGGCTAACACTTGGTTAAATTGTATGTGGTTTCGCCTAGATTCAATGCCCTTAGGCGATCGCTTGGCATTGGTTGAGCGATCACTTGGGGCACTTTCAGATCTTCCCTTTGGTCCTCCAACTTTATTGCATGGTGAGCCCTTCATTTTCTGATTGAATGTAATTTAGTCCCTCAACTTTTGATTTTATTCAATTTAAATCTTGATGATTGATTTTCAACTCTCGTCCTTAACTTCCATATTTTGCAATTGAGTTGATAATGCAATAAATTGATCCTAATTTACTCCAATTGAACAAATATTTCCAGTTCGAATTGGTAACTGAAATGAAAAAAATTTGTAACGAGTTAAATAGAAAATGTATAAAATGACAAATCAATTGCTTAGTTTTATAGACTAAATAAGTGCACAAAATGCACTAATCGTATGGTGTTTCTAAATTCTAAATTTTTGGGAATGTCTTATCAAATTGTTGGGAATCGAATCAAATTTCCTTTGGGCCCTCTTTGATGAAGATTCAAATCAAATTTTTAGTGAATTTTGATAAAAATTGATAAAATGTGGAGTTAAAAAGTTGTGGGACCCATGAAATTTGTGATTATGATAAATTGTTAATTTTGACTTTGGTAAAAATTTAGATTAAAATCTAGATCAAACAAGGACTTAATTTACCAGGAGATTCTTTTTGTTAAAAAAATATAAAGATATAACGAAAAATTTATTGATCGTCAAAGTTTTCTACTATATAAAAAATTCTTACAATCATAGAATTTCACTCACCAAACCCCCCAAGTATTGTAGGAAAATTAATCAAACTTGACCATATCCATCAATTTGTACTTCTTTGTATAGCATACAAAGATAACAAGAAAAACAAGATATTAAGCTACAATTTTTCCTCACAAAACTCTATCTATCCCATCTAAAATAATGACTAACATCATCTATTATAGGAGCAACTACTACATAAAAGAGGCCAATTTCAATTCATTCAAGCAAAAGAAATTATGTTCTAATATTAAAAGGAAACCATCATATTTGTTGTTAATCCTAATTGAGATAAATTTCAAACGCATGACATAAACATTCAATTAGAATTAGAACTTATTTGATGCAATTTTCACCTTGCTGAAAACAAGTCAAATTTTTTATCATCTCTTTTGTTCACAATATTGAAAAATAATGTTAAGCATTTGATACACTTTGATTGTCTCAATTCTCAAAACAGAGGATTAACATACTCATATGAGTATAACCACTTAGAATTAACAACAAATTCTAAGAATTTCATCGGCTCATGTCAAAACAAATTTGTTGAAAAATTATGCTTCAATCCTCATTTTAGCTTTCTGTGGAAGCTCATTAGCTATTGACATTAATTCCACCAACGCCCTGCATTATCCTTGTGTGCAAATATATAGATTCGCTAGTAAGAACACATTATCTATCATGGCGACTAGTAACATGTCATGAGAATGTAACTATCTTAATCAAAGTACATCTTCACCGTCCCCCACCAAGAAAGATGCATTGACCGACTTCATGCAGATTGCCAGTCTACTCTACCTTTTGGACAATTCCTTCTCACGTGACCAGGTCTTCATATTGGTTTTCCTTTTAAAGCTTTGTGTGGTCCAGCATAACCAATACATCCTTGACTTAACACGTCACAAGTCAAAATTTATTCTCCCATCAAATTTCTCCATGTTATATTGACAGACATATTTTTCTTTTACTCCAACTCTTCGAACCACCTGGCGCTTTAATACTACTCGTTGGGAATCGAATCAAATTTCCTTTAATTTATCTGTAGGATCTCTTTTTGTTGTTCAAAGAAAAATGACAAACAAAAAATATAAAGATATCTAGAAAAAGTTACTGGCCATCAAAGCTATATATGAAAATTCTTTCAATGAATTTCACTCTCCAAACCCCCAAATATTGTGGGAAAAATATCCAAACTTTTACATATTAACCAATTTCTACTTTGTACAACCCACAAAAAAAACAAGAAAAACCAAGATGTCAGGCTATAATTTTTCCTCACAAAACTTTCTAAGTACCTCATCTAAAATAATGAATAATATCGTCTATTTATATGAGCAACTAATACATATAAGAGCATGGAATAAAAAAACGTAATTGAGGCGTGCCCTCAGCTTGAGGCGTGCTTCTGGCGCCTCGAGGCGCTGGGAAAAACTATTTTTTTGTGAGGCGAGCGCCTCGTTGATTGAGGCGTGCACCTCAAGCCTCACGCCTCGTGAGCCTCAATTGTATTTTTAAATTTTTAAAACTTGGGCCCAAAAACGATAATATATATACTTGGGCCTAAAGAATATATAAATATGGGCTTATTTTTTAACCTAATAATATTAGAAAACGTGAGCCCAAGCCCTAAACATTTTAAATAAACAAACAAGTACCTAAATATGTTCCCAAGCCCTAAACATTTTAAATAATGATCAGAGCAAAGTCTTCTAAACTTTTTTAGTTTAACCTTTTTTTCAATTGCAAAATGAGTGAAAACATGTTCCCAAACATAATATTTTTGATAGTCCAGTCATGCTTTTTTGTTATAATTTTCTCACCATGTGGCATGTTTCGGAACTTTCAAATATTAAACTACTAATTTTGGGCAATATATGTAAATGCTACATCAAATATGAATATGAAGTAGTTTATTTTTATTGGTGAAATAGACTTTATGATATTATTTTAAATTTTTGTCTAATTTTTTTGGTTTGTGGTGAGGCTTACGCCTCAAAGCGCCTCGAGGCTTACGCCTTATCTCATGAACGAAAAAAGTATCAGTACCTATTTCCGCCTTTTTAAACATTGTATAAGAGTTCAATTTCAATTCAATCAAGGCAAAATAAACTATGTTCTAATGCTAAAAGGGAATCATCGGATTTATTCCAAAAAGAACTCAACATTTATTTTCATTTCTTTTTGCAGTAGAAGTCCTCAAAACTCAAAACTCATTGAAATCTTTTTCAAACACATGGAACTTGTTTGAAGCAGCAATTATCCTGATGCAAATGAAATTGTAACTGTCCCTCCTGTGTCGATGTTGCTTGAAATCCAATAGATTTCCAATGCTTGTTGGTTTACACTGAAATGGAATTTGGTAGAAGAGTTGAAATTTTCAAGAAGAAGCTAAAAACAAAAGGAAATAAGCACATTTGGAACCAAATTCTCGTTAGTGTGTTTAGACACAAAAATTGGAGTTTATCATCCGCAGAATCTGATGGCTTTGTTTTCCTTTGAATAATAATAATCTTGTTATTGCTTTGATACAGATTTTGAGCTGGAACCCACGAGCATTATACTTTCCAAATTTTGCTAGTGCAGAACAATGTAAAAGCATAATCGAAACTGCCAAGACACACCTTGAACCATCTTCCTTAGCTTTACGCAAGGGAGAAACAGCCGAAAATACCAAAGGAATTAGGACAAGGTAATTCTTACTATTTCCAACTGGTGTGGTGCACGTGTGTTATTTTATGGTAATATGGTACTTTTTAAAATTCTGTTATTCCTTCGTTACTGGCCATTCTGTTACCAGCAAGTTTATTTAAATTGTGATTTTGTTTGCCGTCAGCTCTGGCATGTTTATAAGTGCATCTGAAGACAAAACGGGAATCCTGCATCAGATTGAGGCAAAAATTGCAAAAGTAACAATGATACCCAGTAGCCATGGAGAGGTAATGTTAGTTTTTCTCACTGTATTTTTTATTTTATTTTAGATATAATAATGCACGTACCATTTTCCAGGCCTTCAACGTCTTGCGTTATGAGGTTGGTCAGAGATACCATTCTCATTATGATGCGTTCAATCCTGCTGAATATGGTCCACAGAAGAGCCAAAGGGTAATGCAACCAACATATTATTAATTTTTAGATTTCCGAGAGAGAGAGAGATGTTCCTAAGCTAACTAGCTAATTCGATAGGTTTCTTGTTCAAGATTTTATGCACATACGTACTGTTAAATTTGTCTAATCATTACTTAGTGTTCAGATAGCTTCTTTCTTGTTGTATTTGTCTGATGTTGAAGAAGGTGGTGAAACCATGTTCCCTTTAGAGGTAATAAGATCAATCAATTTTCTTTTCCTTGTATTTTATTCCTACTCTCTTCAATGCTGTGATTTGCAGTCAATGATTTAATCTACAGAACGGGCTAAACATGGACGCTACAGCTACTTACGATTATCGTAAATGTATGGGTATGAAAGTAAAGCCGCGCCAAGGAGATGGACTTCTGTTCTACTCACTGTTCCCAAATGATACGATTGACCCGGTGAGTTTTATTTGTTTTACTTCTTTTATATCAATTCCTGCTTGTTTTCCATGATTGTGTTGAGTTTTGACTGTACACATTGCTTTGCTGCTACTGCAGACATCTCTTCATGGGAGCTGTCCGGTGATCAATGGAGAAAAATGGGTAGCCACAAAGTGGATCAGGGATCAAGATCAGGAAGAAGACTAAATGTGTTCAAGAATTATCCCAAGTTTTTGAGCCTTTAGAAATCCGACATCCATTTTTGTTGAAGCTCGAGTTCTCAATAAATTTGTAGCTTATAGAAATAAATACTAGCAAAATCTAGCTTTTTCCTAAACATTTTGCTATGTACTTCTGAATAGTGGGCAGCTTTACTCTTTTTTCTAAATTTTGACAAGAGTAAAGGGCTCAATATGGAACTTGTGGAGGAGAATTTTATCCAGATTGTTGTAACGATATTCAAATAAGGTAAAATTTGACAAGAATGATGGGCTCAACGGGGAAATTGTGTGAGTTTTCTCCCCTTCCAGAACTTTATCTGATTTGTCATAACACTAATCAAATAAGGTAAATCAATTGTGACAGCTGAACAAATTGATGGTGCTGAAGATGTGTCCCTTCAATTGAAGAAGCTGAAAACAGAAATTGTTAAAATAAGTTGCTCTCGAAAGAATGAACCATTCATCTCTACTGTACAACGTGCTTCCAACGTTCAACTATTCAACAGTTAGATAAGCAGAAGTCCAAGGACATTGAATACTAGATCACGCTGCTAAAATGTTCTTCAAAACTGAAATTTGTCTCTCAATGCTGGCATACCCGTTTCTTTATTGTAGTCCAGATGCAATTGACTGAAATGAATAATGTAAAATTGACGACTTGACCTTTCTTACCCTCTCGTTGGATTCTCTTGTTTGCAGCAAGCTGTGTAACATTCCCCAGTTTCTTGCTTTCTTTTCATATTTACAGGTGTTGTGAGATGGTCAAGTTGCAAAAGAGACATCTCCACAAATCAGAGATCCATCATGATCTGCCAAAATCACAAGTCACGCCTGTTCTGATGGAGTTGCTTTCCCCATCTTTTCAATAAATGCATGCAAAAAGCTGCAGAGAATAGACCAAGAGCGGCAAATGCTATGATAGTTGAGTTCCAAATGCTCTTGTAATAACCTCCCTGCAACATCATCATGATAGCAACTTACACCAATTCGTGACAGAGCATTTTGATAGAAAACTAGAAAATCAAAAAAGAGAGAATGAATTAATGCTTGCATTAAATATGTAGCACTGTTGGACATGTTGGAGAGTAATGCTCTTTAGCTAACTTCATGGGGCATTCATGGACGAGTCCTATTGTTAATTAAGGTGTTAATGAAATGATGAACCATATTTGACATGAGGTGATTAATGTTGAAATGCACCTGCACAGGGTGCATTTTGCATTGTTCCTAACTAGACGCAAACTGAAGGAAGTGACTTGCTGGAGAAACAGTTTGAGTGGTTTCTAGATAAAATAAACAAGAAAACAGATACGTCCTTAAGTCAAGCTTGCAGGACGTCTTTCGGATAACTGTTAGTTTTAGTTGATTAGATCGTATTTTTCAGTTGCTGTAGTTTGTAGTAGCAATAAAACACTACTGTATTTTATTAAAAAGACTAGATGAAGTGAGCTAGGTACCGTGGAAAGCTTGTTCAAAGGGGTGAAAGAGAGACGGGACTCCCCCAAGAGATGCATGGGCATTCATTGGAGAGTTGTGAACCGCTGCAAAAGGGTACAGTTTGAGCTGCACTTCTTGTCTAATTTTAAGTAGTGAGATCTAACAGTTCAGATTAATCACTGTTTTAAGATTTGTCAATTTACAAGAGACACGTAGAGGCCTATAAATAAACCCTCATCTCAATTTTGGAGTTCCCATATCAGTTCAGAAATTGCTCTCTCCTTCCATTCACTAGAAAAATGAAGCTTCTTATATGATTTTTCAATTATTTTCAAACATGCAAGTATTAATGGTCATTCTAGTCTTGGTGCGTAAGACCAAACTTGAGTTGCCTCTAAAGGTCATCACCAGTGCAATGGTGATTTTTGTCTGAAAGAGAATATCAAACAAGCCTCATTAAGCAATACTACAATTGAACAGATTATAGAACTTCACTACGCCTTTGGAAGAAACAAATTCAAGGATGAACTACTCTTCTGATTTCTATCATGCGTTTCCTAGTTGCATTTTCAATCTGAAAGTTGATAGATAAAAGAAGACAAGAAAAGCCATACCAAAATGATCCTAAATAGCCTCATAATCAATCAAGAGGAAGTTGCAGAAGACACAGTGTAATTTATTAATTATTACTTGACTCTATAGCAACGTGGTTACAGCAACACAGACCTGTAATAGAAGAAACGGAGATATTGCATGTGCAGGCACAAGCGATAGACTCATCATTCCTCCACGAACTTCATTTGGCACATACCTGTGCACATAGTAGCAAGATGAAATATGTCAGAAATAGTTCTTCATAATGAAAGAGGCAATTGATATTTCCAGCCTCAATAGCCTCTTGCACTCTATCCAAAAGATCAAGGATGTAGTGGAAGAGGATACTTTATGGAGTTGATATCATGCCCTGACAAAAGAATGAAAGATGTAGTGCCCTCATAAAAATATTCAAAAGTGCCAGAGAAGAGGATCTTTTTCATTTTTTTTTATTTTTTTTTTAGGAAAAGTAAAGTAAAAAAAAAGAAAGAAGGAAATTACATTGATCTTAATTGGGCAAGTGAAGGAAAAACCATGCCCACGCAAGCATGAAAGAATATGAATAGCATCACAAGAACTCCAATTTCCTGTGCATAAAATTACAAAATCAAAAGCTAGTAACACCAAGCTAGGAATTTTAATGAAAAAGATCAAACAAATGTTCTCCAAGCAACCAATGACCTAAAAGTGTGCACCTGATAATCATACGCAACTATGGAGAAAACAAGGCCCATCCCAATAAGCAAATATACTAAGCATTCCTCCATTCGAATCGATAAGGCTCCATTGAACAACCATGGAAATCCAGTGCTGCCAAGCATCCTAGCGCCAAGGAAACAAGGATATATCAATCCCAATGATACATCTCTCCCATCAGCCTACAACCAAGACACAGATCAAACAAATTTCTCATATATCACAAAATTTCGAACAAGAAATATATAAAAAAGCATTTTGAGAACAAATCAGATTACTATTTATAGTCTAGTTAAACCTTTCCAGCAGATGGTGTTCAGTTTATAAAACCATAAAGGAATGCTGACAAACAAAAATAGAACCGCCAGATAAAAAGAAAGTAAAGAACTAATGAAAGAAAGAACAAATCAGAACAAATTTATTTTGAGATCAGAAAAAAAAAACATAACAAGTTTATTTCAAGATTAAGCCCTTGTTTGATCCCCCATTAAAATGAGATTTTTTGGGAAAATGTATTTTAGAATAGTGATTTTTTGAAAAATGTGTGGTAACAAATTAAGAGAGAGAAAAATGTGTTAAATTATAATGGAGGTCAAACAAGGGCTAAGCATAGCTAAAAGAACTAAATCACTGTGTTAAGAAAGGCAAGTTATGTATAGTTCATAATATATTAGTGAGCTCAAACTATTAGAATCGATCACTACAGTTGACAGATATTGAAGTGTGTTCTAAACAATATTTATAGAATTAATCAGTTCTAGCATATGGCCCCTATTTGGTGCAAATTAAAATCAGATTTTTAGTAGATTTTGATAAAAGTGGTTGAAATGTGTGAATGAAAAGTTTTGAATCCCATGAAATATGTGGGTAAATTGAATTATCGACTTTGGCTTGGGATTTTTAGCAACTTTTAATCCACACCAAACAGGGGCATGATATGTTCTGTCCTTATCTCATTCATTCTCAGTTTATTTTCCTTTACAAATCTGTCCAAATTTAATTGAGAGGGCTCTGAGCAGAAGTGATGAGAATCAAGGGAGTCAATCAAGTCAAAGTCAAACAAGTCAACCCTCGATAAGAATACCGGTGGGGCCTATGACAAGATCCAAGGCCAAAGATGATGCGAACCCCTTCGGTATATTGACCGAAAATTCCCACAACAATTTAATACAAAACCCAAGAAAGCTAAAGTGGTAAAATAAAGGATAAACACCTTAACCCAAGTTTAAATCTAACCCAAAATTCAAGGATTAACAAACCCTAGCCCAATGGGTATCAATCAAACAAATTCCAAGGTGGCGGAAATCGACAACAAACACAAGAATAATAATACCCTACATTTACTTGAAGAAATTCCAAGAAAATACAAGATCAAAGAGGTTTAACCTTATCTCAAGAAGGGTCTCTCAAGAGAGCATTTCACATTGAACATCCAAAGTCCCTTTACAAATGAAAAGGAAATGTGTATTTAATGTACAAAATGGGTAAAAAGTGTAATTTCGGAAATTGCAAGAAAAACCCCGTTTTTGCAAAACGGAGTGTTTCGATCGATCACAGGGTCGACCGAAATGGGACTTTCGGTCGAATGCCACTCAGCCGAAAGCGACTGAGGCTGAATCAGAAATTCCTCTGCAGAAGATCGGTCTACCGGAAAAAAGTTCGGTCGACCGAAATTGGCTGAAACCCCAAACTTCTCATTTTGGCTCCAACTTGACTCTTGGCTTCTTTTCTTGACTTCATTCACTTGTTTTGGCCTCGAATCTTCTTCATTGTCGCCGTCTTTCAAAAGCATGTTCAAAATTGTTCGGCTCGAAATAGTTGATTTCCCGGTCGAGTCGCCCCATGATCTCATCAAAAGAGGTCCAAGAGTTGATGGCGGGACTCATTTTCAAGCTCTGAAATCAAGTCCACATGGAAGAGAGCAAGATTGAGGTCAATTGCCTAATTATGGAAGCTCAGAACATTTCGGTCGACCGAAAGTCACTCCGGTCGACTGAAACTTTGCAGGGATTTTAGAGGTAGCCTCAGTTGGGTTCGGCTAAGCGGTGTACGACTGAAAGTTCAATTTCGATCGACCGGTTCGGTCGACCGAAAGTCCCCGAATTCAAAACACGGGGTTTTTTTGTGCAATTTCTCAAACTTTTTGTTTTGAACTTTGTGTACATTTTGTAAAGCTCTAAAACCCTAACTTAGTTTTTGGTAGATCAAGACACTCCTTGGAAGCTCAGAACATTTCGGTCGACCGAAAGTCACTCCGGTCGACTGAAACTTTGCAGGGATTTTAGAGGTAGCCTCAGTTGGGTTCGGCTAAGCGGTGTACGACTGAAAGTTCAATTTCGGTCGACCGGTTCGGTCGACCGAAAGTCCCCGAATTCAAAACGCAGGGTTTTTTTGTGCAATTTCTCAAACTTTTTGTTTTGAACTTTGTGTACATTTTGTAAAGCTCTAAAACCCTAACTTAGTTTTTGGTAGATCAAGACACTCCTTGGAGAGCTTAGAGAAGTAAATTCCTTTCTTTCCTTTGTAACTATTTTTAAAATTTTCTTCAACTTATATATTGAGAATTTATCTTGTGTATTTGTTGTTGTTCATTCCACACAATCTTGGTATTTGTCTTAATTTTTCCATTGGGCTAAGGTTCACTTTCCTTAGAATTTTGGTTGGGTTAAACTTGGGTCAAGATTCTTCATTTATTATCATTTTTAGCTTTCTTGGGTTGATATAAAATTGTTGTGGGAATTTTTGATTCAAACACCAAAGGGGTTCGCATCATTTGGTATCAGAGCTTGACTCTAAAAATTGGTAGTTCTATCTTTACATTTCTTATTGTTGTTCTTGTTATTAAAAAAGAAAAACGAAAATTGAAAAAAAAAATTGGAAATTGTGTATGCCCATGAGTATTTCATGATTCCTACATATTGGACATTGTTGTTATTATCAATTTGAAAAGTTGTTGGGGTTACATTTGAACAAACACTTGAAAATCCTAAACTATTCAAGTTTGCATCCTAAGTGTTTGACAAAATGTTTCAAAGAGTGTTTTCATATTGAATCCTACCTTTCATTTAACAAACACATTCCTAGTTGAATTCCTTATATCTTACGTCAAGTTTATTGTGACTATACCCTTGAAAATCTTGTTGATCAAGTTCAATTCCTTACTTCCTTGTATAATAGCAAGCAACTAAATTCTACTTGCTATTGTGTCAATCATTCCTTTGCTTCCTTTTTTGTTTGTGGAATTCTCAATTTAGTTGAATTACGTTCCTTGAAAAGTTTGGGTAAGAAAGTGAGGAGTGGTAAAAGGCAAGAGTGGTGAGCTCATTAGAGGGAAAAAACCTAATTGAGTGAAACAAGAGCAAAAATATTTTGTAAGGACACTTGCACACTCACACTCCAAGGTTAATACACATACTTCAAGTGGACAAGATTCTAATGTACAAACTCAAGAGTTGAGGGATATGATACAAGCTCTCACGGTTACCATGGCGGATATGGGGGGAAGATTGGAGGGGAGATTAGCGAGGTTGGAGACTAGGAGGGAAGCTCCACCCCCAAGGGATGATAATGTTAGGAGGGGTGATAGGAGAAGGCCTAGAGATGAGTATGAGGATGATGATGTTGATGATGACGATGATGAATTGGAGAGTGAAGGGTGTAATGACCAAAATTGGAACATGAGTAGGAATAGAGGAGGTAGGAATGTGAGGGGAATTGGTCGAGGTCATGGGAGGAACCCTAGGGGTAGGGATGGAGTGGATGGTAATCTTGGAAGCATAAAGATGAAAATTCCATCTTTCCATGGGAAGAGTGATTCGGATGCCTACTTAGAATGGGAAAGGAAAATGTAATTGATTTTTGAATGTCATAGGTACTTCGAGAATAAAAATGTTAAGTTAGCGGTAGTGAAGTTTACCGACTACGCCTTAGCTTGGTGGGATAATTTATTGCTCACTATGAGAAGGAATCTAGAAGGTAGTGTGGATACTTGGGATGAATTGAAGAGTCTCATGAGGAAAATATTTGTACCAAGTCACTACTATAGGGGGCTCTATCAAAGACTACAAACTTACTCAAGTAACTAAAGGGGTTGAAGATTATTACAAGGAGTTGGAGAAGGCCTTGATGAGGGCCAACCTAGAGGAGGATAGAAAAGCCACTATGGCTCGATTTATGAGTGGATTGAATAGGGAGATAGCCAACGTGGTGTAATTACACCATTATGTGGAGATGGAGGAGTTGGTACACATGGCTATTAAAGTGGAGGCTCAATTGAAAAAGAAGGAACAATTTAAAAAGAAGGGACAAGAAATTTTTTTTGGGGGTCCTAGTTCCAATTGGAAGTCTAAGTGGGGGAGTGAAAAGGTTGATAAAATACCACTTAAAGACAATATTGAAACCTCCAAGGGAAAGGAAGTTGGTTTCATCAAGGATAAACCAAAAGTTGTTCCTACCGCTTCTAGGAGTCGGGATATTGAATGCTTCAAATGTAGAGGACGGGGACATTATGCCCGAGAGTGCCCTAACAATAGGGTGATGTTTATTAAAAATGGGGAGTGATACTCGGAAGATGAAGAGGACGAAGAGAGAGTGCAATGTGGAGGAGATAGTGATGGCGAGGAAGAAGAGGTGGAGGGAGTTGTTAGTCCGCCCAAGTCTTTAGTCACCATTAGATCTCTCAACACCCAAACCAAGGTGGATGAGGCGGCTAAGCAAATGGAGAATATTTTCCACACTAGGTGTCTTGTGAGGGACAAAGCTTGTAGTCTCATCATTGATAGGGAAAGTTGCACCAATGTGGCTAGCACTAGTATGGTAGAGATGTTGGGATTACCTTTAATGTCACACCCTAGTCCTCATAAATTATAATGGTTGAGTGATTATGATGAGTTGAAGGTAAGCAAGCAAGTACTACTTACTTTCAACATTGGGACATATGAAGATTAAATACTTTGTGATGTGGTTCCCATGCAAGCTACACATATATTACTGGGTAGGCCATGGCAATATGATAGGAGAGTATTGCATGATGGTAGGAAAAATAGGTATAGCTTCCAAATGAATGGGAAGCCCGTACCACTCCTACCTTTGAGTCCGGAAGAAGTTTATAAAGACCAGTTGAAACTCAAGAGTGAGGAGGAGGAAAAAAAAAGAAAAAAAAAAGATGGAGTTGAGTGGGGCACAAAAAGAAAGTGAAAAAAAAAAAGAGGGAAGAAAAGTAATGAAAAAAATGAGGGGGTGAAAGAAAAAAGAAAGAGGGCAAAGGATGTTGAAAAAAATGAATTTTTATGCTAGTAAAGATAATGTAGAGAGAGCATTAAAAGAAAATCATTCCATTCTTTTGATGGTGTATAAGGAGTCTCTCCTTACACTTGATGAACCTCACACTTCCCTCCCCACTTTAGCTACTTCTTTGTTACCAGAGCCGTCATTCCAAATAGACCGGCGTACCGAAGCAATCCGGAAGAGACCAAGGAACTCCAAAAACAAGTCGAGGAGTTGATGAGCAAAGAATATGTTCGTGAGAGCATGAGTCCTTGTACCGTTCTCGTGCTACTAGTGCCCAAGAAGGATGGAACCTTTAGAATGTGCGTCGATTGCTGAGCCATTAACAATATAACGGTAAAGTATCGACACCCCATTCCTAGGTTAGATGATATGCTAGAAGAATTGCATGGTTCTTGCATTTTTAGCAAAATTGACTTGAGGAGTGGATACCACCAAATTAGGATGAGAGAAGGAGATGAATGGAAAACCGCTAAATATGGTTTATATGAGTGGTTGGTTATGCCCTTCAGTCTCACTAATGCACCAAGCACTTTTATGAGATTAATGAACTATGTTTTGCGTGCATTCATTGAGAAATTTGTGGTAGTTTACTTCGATGATATTTTGATTTATAGCAAGAATTTGAATGAGCATATTGAGCACTTGAGAAGTGTACTTTTGGTTTTAAAAGAAGAAAAATTGTATACTAACCTCAAAAAGTGTAATTTTTGCATGAAGAGTGTGGTCTTTCTTGGATTTGTAGTTAGTACTAAGGGGATAGAGGTCGATGAGGAGAAGATCAAAACCATTAAGGAATGACCCACTCCCACAAGTGTCACCGAGGTAAGAAGCTTTCACGGGTTAACTAGTTTTTACCGTCGTTTTGTCAAGAATTTTAGCACACTAGCTTCACCACTTACCGAGATTGTCAAAAAACATGTTGAGTTTAAATGGGGAGAGGTACAAGAAAATGCATTTAATGAAATAAAGAACAAATTGTGCATTGTCCCGATTTTATCCTTGCCTAATTTTGACAAAACTTTTGAGATTGAATGTGATGCTTAAGGCACAGGTATTGGAGCAGTTTTGATGCAGGAAAAAAGGCCGATTGCCTACTTTAGCGAGAAGCCCAGTGGAGCCGCCCCTGAACTACCCCACCTATGACAAGAAGCTCAATGCGTTGGTGAGAGCATTAGAGACATGGCACCACTACTTGTGGCCTAGAGAGTTCGTCATCCACACCGACCATGAGTCATTGAAATACTTGAAGGGGCAAGGGAAGTTGAGCAAGAGGCATGCCAAATGGGTGGAATACGTGGAAACTTTTCCCTATGTCATCAAATACAAACAAGGTAAGGAGAATGTGGTAGTCGATGCCTTTTCTCGAAGGTATGCTCTTATTACTACCTTGAGTGCTAAGTTGTTGGGTTTTGAGGGTATTAAGGACTTGTATGCGCATGATGTGGATTTTGCTAGTATATTTGTGTCATGTGAGAGGGTTGCATTTGATAAATATTATAGGCATGGGGTTTTTATTTCGTGAAGGTAAACTTTGTGTGCCAAATTGCTTACTGAGGGAGTTGATGGTAAGGGAGACCCATGGAGGGGGATTCATGGGTCACTTTGGGGTGAGGAGGACCTTGGAAATCTTGCAAGAACATTTCTTTTGGCCTAAAATGAGGAGGGATATTGGGAGAATTTGTTCTAGGTGCATAACTTGTGGGAAGGCCAAGTCCAAGGTAGAACCACATGGATTATATACGCCCCTACCCGTTCCTAGTGAATCGTGGACCGACATTTCTATGGATTTTATCTTAGGTCTACCTAGGTCCAAGAAGGGGAGTGATTCCATCTTTGTGATAGTTGACCGATTTAGTAAAATGGCACACTTCCTTACTTGTCATAAAACCGATGATGTCACTCACATAGCCGACCTATTCTTTAAAGTAGTGAGACTCCACGGGATTCCTAGGAGCATTGTGTCGGATAGAGATGTCAAATTTCTTAGCCACTTTTGGAAGGTTTTGTGGGGAAAATTGGGGACTAAACTTTTATTTTCCACGACGTGTCACCCTCAAACTGATGGTCAAACCGAAGTGGTTAATAGAATTTTAACACAACTTCTTCGCACTATCCTTAAGGGCAGTCTGAAGAATTGGGAAGAGTGTTTACCTTTTGTTGAATTTGCATATAATCGAAGTGTTCATTCTACTACTTCTTTTTCTCCATTCGAGATTGTTATGGTTTTAACCCTTTAACTCCTTTGGATTTGATTCCGTTACCTTGTGATGAAAGAGGTAGTTTAGATGGGAAGAGAAAGGCGGAATTAGTAAAATCTCTCCACAAGAAGGTCAAA
Organism: Ligustrum vulgare; assembly: GCA_963555705.1. Lineage (NCBI taxonomy): Eukaryota > Viridiplantae > Streptophyta > Magnoliopsida > Lamiales > Oleaceae > Ligustrum > Ligustrum vulgare. The sequence goes on along the minus strand of OY743177.1, from coordinate 21,991,973 downwards.
CTCCAAATCGAGAAAAAGAATGAACAACATGCATCCAGTGCCAACAAAGGTAGAAGGCGATTGTCATTCGAGGTCGGTGATTGGGTATGGTTACATTTGAGGAATGAGCGATTCCCGAATCAAAGAAAATCAAAATTGCAACCACGTGATGATGGCCCATTTCAAATCCTCGAGAAAATTAATGACAATGCTTACAAGCTTGACCTCCCTGGTGAGTACAATGTACCGGCTTCTTTTAATATCTCTGACTTATCCCCTTTTGATGCAGGTGAAGATTCAAGGTCGAATCCTTTTCATGAGGGAGGGGATGATGAGAATCAAGGGAGTCAATCAAGTCAAAGTCAAACAAGTCAACCGTCGATAAGAATACCGGTAGGGCCTATGACAAGATCCAAGGCCAAAGAGGTCCAAGAGTCGATGGCGAGACTCATTTTCAAGCTCCGAAAGCAAGTCCACATGGAAGAGAGCAAGATTGAGGTCAATTACCTAATTATGGAAGCTCAGAAAATTTCGGTCGACCGAAAGTCACTCCGGTCGACCGAAACTCTGCAGGGATTTTAGAGGTAGCCTCAGTCGGGTTCGACTGAGCGGTGTACGACCAAAAGTTCAATTTCGGTCGACCAAAAGTCCCCGAATTCAAAACACGTGATTTTTTTGTGCAATTTCTCAAACTTTTTGTTTTGAACTTTGTATACATATTGTAAAGCTCTAAAACCCTAGCTTAGTTTTTGGTAGATCAAGACACTCCTTGGAGAGCTGAGAGGTAAATTCCTTTCTTTTCTTTGTAACTATTCTTGGAATTTTCTTCAACTTATATATTGAGAATTTATCTTATGTATTTGTTATTGTTCATTCCACACAATCTTGGTATTTGTCTTAATCTTTCCATTGGGTTAGGGTTTACTTTCCTTAGAATTTTGGTTGGGTTAAACTTGGGTCAAGATTCTTCATTTATTATCATTTTTAGCTTTCTTGGGTTGATATAAAATTGTTGTGGAAATTTTTGGTTCAAACACCAAAGGGGTTCGCATCAAGAAGCATACAGATCGGTCTTAGCTAACCATTAAATACACACGCACAATCATAAAGCAAATCAGGAACCAGATTGACCCGTTTTAGATACAGTGCTGCAATGAGTATTCATGAACCATCGTGGTCACGGAGATACTGAAATGGCCAGATGAGACATCATACATGTCCATTCCACCAAAATGAAATACGGTCTTTACTTCCATATTCAGAAATCAAAAAGAAAGAAATTTGGTTAGTATAAGCTTTTACCCCTTGTCATACATTTTATGAACATGATGGTATTCTTCCAGCCTAAGAAAATATGTGCTGATAAAATAAAAACTTAGGTTCTTTAAAATGCAGATATAGCTTAATTCAGACCAAGAGTCAAGGACGAAAATAAGGCATAGTTTCATTTAGTTCCTAGAGTATGCCCCTGTTTGGCGCCTATCATAAACAAAACACATTTTTTTCTTTCTTTTCAACCACATATTTATCAACAAAATAATATTACACATAAATCCATAGAAGATTCCCTACTTTTTAACCACATATTCTCCTAATATGGGCTATATAAGAGTCTGAAGAGCTTCAATATAAAAATACAATAGTCACGGAAAATTTTGAAGTATTGTATTAAATGGTTAATTATTTCACGATTAAATTATTAAATAATCAATATTGTATCAAAAACTAAAAGGTTTATAATTTCAAATAAGTTAGAACACACTCCTAGGTTTTCCAGATCTTTAAAATTCACCAACACTTCTTCATGTTCAAAAGCAGAGGCGGAAAAACATAACATGGATTGCACTAAAATTAGCCAAAACAACTAAAACATGCTTTTTAAAGAACTGCCCAGCTCTCATACATGCTAAGGGGGAAAATATCAAGGAATTCAAATGCAGTTGAAATCTTACAACTATAGTAGGAGCCCAAAGAATCCAGAAGGCAACAACAGAGAAATGGACGCAGGCTTGCACCCATGATAACAACCATATCCTTTTATCTGAAAAAGAAATATTATATCTTTCTGAAGATGTTGTCATATACTTTATCAACCAATAGAAGAAAATCAAATCTATTGATTCCCAAGCAGATAACCATTTTACAGTTTTCATATGAGGCTTGCCCAATAATTTGACCAAATTCACAACACAAAAAATAAAATAAAATAAAATAAAAATAAGTTGACAACACGATATATGATTCAATGGGTGCAAGATGCATACCACTGATGACATTTTTGTAAAACAAAATCCGGTAATCCTTGAAAGATGCTGCTTGTGGAGCTTCTTTCCATCCACGTGTGACATAAGTGATAGCGATAACTGTTATAAGAATAGCTGCATTGCAAATAGAAGCTATATTTTTTTTCACATTACTATCAATCAGCCAATTAACAAGCACCTGGCTGCACATTAAAGATGCAGACTCAACGAAATTCATTAACCAAAACATGTCATTCACTGCATCTTGCCTCTGGCCCAGCTGCAAAAATATACATAAAGATACTTGTAATTGCTCAATGGATTAGACCACCATTAACTGTGCTGCTTATAGCTATATAATACGAACCTTGTCATTCTCAACTACCATCCATGTTTCGAAACTGAAGGAAAATACTGAAGAGGCCAGTGAGAGACAGATGCTTGCAACCCACATAGCAGGATCTGCAGTAATTCTCTTCCATATGCCAACAAATAGGTGAAGCATGTAAAACAACAAACATAACTTCTTATGACCACTGCAGACACAAGGGAAAAATATTAAATTCCCATCTAAAAAAGTGTGATAAAAAACATATACCTAGCATAAAGACAACTCAAACTGAAAATTCAAAACATTATCGTGTTCAATGTACCAAAAACAGTACTAACTTTGCATATGAACGCTTACAAGAACAATCATGAACTTAACAGAGAGCAATGAAAGCAGTAGTTTGTTAAAGAACGTGCTTAGTATATAATTAGATATTAAACTGCAATGCGTCATACCAAAAATCTATGGAAGTTGTTCACTTACATTAGATCAGAGAGCATTCCAAGAAAACTTCCAATAAATAGAGAGATCCCATATCCAACACATAATGACATCACCATTTGCTCTTTACTCACACCATAATATGCCCATTCGTACTCCCCAAACACTGTCCATAACCCTTCAATCACTGCATACATAATCGAAAAGAAAAAGAATCCCAGTTAGATTAATAAATTAACGATATTTAAGATACTAATTAATAAAAAATAGGATACAAAAATGAATAAGGAAAGAAGAAGAATGAGTGACCTGAGGATAGTGAATAGAAGAGAAGAAAGGTTCGTTGGAAGCGAAGGAGAGAAGAGGAAGGCGCGTGATCAAACACATTTGGGATGCTTTTGTTGGGCAAACAAAAGATGGAAAGGAAGCAACATATGAACATGAATATGTACAGTGCTCGGTTTGGTTCCCATACTTCAGTTTCGATAACAACTCCCATTATTGAACAGAGGAGAATTCAGCATAGATGTTAATGGTTTAGATCTCAATAACCCAGATTGAAAGCATAGTAAAAAGTTACAAAATCAAATTTATTTCGAATTTAGAAAAGATCTGTTATCGTTATCGATCTCTTTTGATTGATGAGTTGAGGTTTCCCGGAGGACCCAGGCAGAATTGATAATTGAATTGAATGCTTGGCAGAATTTGGGGCTGAACAAATTGGGCCGATGCCACCTAACCAAACCATAAAATGGAAAATACCAACCCCCTTTTTTTTATTTGATAAATGCGAAGATGTATAAAATAATTTGCAAAAATGCCTAGTTAACAAAATATATGAGGAAAAAGAGGATATAATGGAATATCAGTTACGATAAAAATTCATGTAAACGATACCTCAATGCAGTTAAGAAGAAAGAGTAAAATTCGGTTGAGACAATTAACATCAATTTCTGCAACTCATTATCTTCAGTATACTCACTATATCTCACGTAATTTAGGAAGAAGAGGAAAATTCGGTTGAGACAATTAATGAAAATTTCTGTAAAGTGAAAATCTAAATCATAGGTATCGTGATTAACCATAAACATTGCCACTTCTATTTATCTTGTTCTAAGAATAATATCTCGGTTCCTATTGTGAAGACTGGATTTTATAACATCAGATATCTGAAACTCATATCACACCAAACAATTCTGAGTGCTGCATCCAGGTTATTCTACATTTGTTTTATTAGTTGGTATTATTCCGTTCCTTCAAAGTTTTATATTTTTGTTGATTCTGTGCATTAAAATTGACAGTAAGTAATTCTGAAATCGAATAAAGAACGTTTGCCAAAATATTCATTGAATACTGAAGAATAGTTTTGGAATTAGGAATCTACTGCTACCATTTTATACACTGAAACCATGAATGATATTTCATCAATGAAAATCCCATTTGTTGTATTAGGAATGTGAGTTTAAAATGAATTAATACCATCACAGCAGTAATCAAGAATGTAGCTCAAAATAATTTAAAGTCATACATGTTTACGTTTCAATTACTTCCTTAACCAATACAAAGTGTATTACATTTTCTGTTGACGTCAATGATTAAACTCTGTAACTAGACTTCTACATTACCAATTTCTTACTGGTATGAATGTAACCAAAATAATTTATATTTCTATGGTTAGTCTAGGTTTTATTATTGTCTCTGGGAATAATTTAAAATTACTACCTACTTGCTGATATTTATTGGAAATCAGTGCAGCATAAAAAGATGTTGTCACTTCATGTATTTGTCCACTTCGGGGGTGTGTGGGATGAATACAACAACTATAATGGTTATTCGGTATGCGGTGTGATAGTTCCAATTGATTCTTCATATGATGAACTTATCGGTTTGATTGCTAAGGAGCTTGATAAATCGCCTGGCACACATTAGTTCGTACTGCATTACCAAGCGATTATAAATGGCCCCAGGATTCGAATAGCAACGAACAGTTCGGTGGCTTTCTACTTGGGTATAAAGATGGATGAGCCTGACAAACGGAACTACCCACTATGTGTGGACATCTCTTCTATAACCACATTAGGGGGAGAAACTGATTTGGACTCACAGCTTGAAGGGGTATCTGTTCAAAACAACTCAATGGTAACCTGTCATCCATATTCGGCTGAAGACATATCTCAAAATATGGATTTGATTCAAGAGTACCCAACCATAGAGGATATGGGTAAGGAACTCTCAGATTATGTCCATGACGTAAATCACACTAGTGTGGATGCATCGTTTCTCGTCGTCACCCAGCCAAACATAGATTGCATTGCAGTAGGAACTATCTTTATGAGCAAGGATCTATTAGTGACGTCTATCAGTCTATTTGCAATAAAAAAAAATGTTTCAATTCAAGGTATTGAAGTCTGACCAAGTTTCATATTCACTAAAATGTTTTGAAGAAAATTGTAACTGGACCTTTCGGGCATCTAGGACTAGAAATGTGGGAAACTTTAAGATTAGAAGGCTGAATAACACTCATACATGCTCATATGATAGTATTTTGGGGAATCATCGACAGGCTAGTAGTCTAGTGATTGCCAATTGTATAAAATATAGGTTTCTAAGTGGAAGGAGAATTTATACACCCGGGGATGTTGTAGAAGACATGCAAGAGACATATGGTGTAAAAGTTAGTTATGATAAAGCGTGGAGATCATGAGAACTTGCGATAAAAATGATTAGGGGCTATCCAGGCGTATCATATGGAAATTTACCTTCTTACATGTATATGTTGGAAGTAGCTAACCCCGGAACTTACATGAGGATTGAAACCGATGAAGAGGACAGATTTTTATTTAGTTTCGTTGCCCTGGGGGCATCAATAGAGGGTTGGAAGCACTGCAAACGAGTGATTGTGGCTGACGGAACTTTCCTGACAGGTAGGGGTGGACAAAATGACCGGACCGAACCGAACCGAACCAAACCGAGCGGTTCGGTTCGGTTTTACAAAAAAAAAAAAAATTAATGGTTTGGTTCTTAGTATGGAGAACCAAACAGTTTTGGTTCCGGTTTCGGTTCTTGTTCTAGAACCGAGAACCGAACCAAGAACTGAAGCCCAAGCCCACTTTTAGATCAATTTTTTTTAATTAGTCTTAAAAGTTAAAAAATTAACTTTATCTAATCTTTTGGTAATCTAGGTCTTAGCTTGTTTATGCCGTCAGAAATCTAAATTTATTTTTCTTTAATCCTCTCTTATTTTTCCTTTTCCATTTTTGGTATGTAACTTGCAAGAGGTTTTGCTTACTGTGTAACTGAAAATATTTCAATGTGGCTCTCACATCTCCTTTTACTCGGTGGAAGATTTCATGCATTACATATCCCTTACCTTTTTGATGAAATCTGGACATTTGTTAACTTGTCCTAAAATATGATGCTTGTAGTTCAAAGAGGTATTATGAGATTATAGGCATCATCTTGTGTTTTGTGTATTAATTTTGTTTGCTTTATGCTAATAGTTTCTATGTAAGCATGAAAACGTAGTCATGTAGCTTGATATAATTAATCTCTATCAATGACTCATTCGTCTACATTTTTAAATCATTGTTATTAGACAATATTTTGTATGGAGATGTAACTTGATATTTGTGTATTTTTTTAGACTTTGGTAAATGAATTTCGTTAATCATTACTAAGTACTAACTTATGTTCGTGGATATGGTATGTGATGATAATTTGCTTTTATATTTTAAAATTCAAGTAATGTACTAGGAACCAAACCAAACCAGAACCGAGCGGTTTGGTTTTGATTTGGTTCCATATCTTTATAAAAATCGATTGGTTCCATTGGTAAAAAAACCATCGGTTCATGGTTCGGTTTGGTTCCAAAGGAACCAGAACCAAACCGAACCATGTCCACCCCTACTGACAGGTAGGTACGGTGGCACATTATTCACTGCGTGCACTCAGGACGCTAACAAAACATATTCATATTGGCATTCGGGGTTGGCGATGGTGAAAATAATATTTGGGAATGGTTCCTAAAGAGGTTATGAGAAGCCTATGGCGATCGAGAAGGTTTATGTATCATGTGTGACCGCCATGGTAGCATAAAGCACGCCGTTGAGATGGTATACCCGAATGCTTTGCATGGAGCCTGTACTTATAATTTGCTACAAAATTTGTAGAAAGAATTTCCTAAAAATGGAGAAGGAATGAGAGTACATTTTAATGCTGCATCAAGAGCTTACACGGTAATGGAATTTGAATCCCACATGAGAAGACTTGATTCATTTGATAAAGGTATTCGCAAGTACTTGGTAAGTATCAATATCCCAGTCAGTTAGTTTAAACTATATTTGTTAGGAATCAAATATAATAGCAATGCATTACTCGAATGCAGAAGAAGGTTGGTTTCGAGAGGTGGCACGATCACATATGACGACAGATAGGTACTCTACTATGACATCTAATATTGTAGAGTCAGTGAACTCAGCCATTAAACATGCCAAAAAATATCCAATTGAAGCCTTATTCGAGTTCTTGAGGTGCACGATCCAAAAGTGGTTCTTCCAGAATCCAAGTGATGCAAGGGCAACTTTCACGCGTCTAGAAACTCGACACAATACTATGTTGAATGAGAGGGTGAACTTGTCTATGCGGTTAAGGGTGAATTCTCTGAACTTTATTGGCTTTTTAGTTCATATCATTATATATAATTTCAAATGTAAAATGGACTTTAATGTTCAATAGGTGCGTCCCTTAAGTGACATTATTTATCAAGTTAACGACAAGACAACTCCATACATCGTAAACATGGAGAGAAAGACGTGTTCATGTAGAATGTTTGATCTAGATCATTTTCCATGTCCACATGCAACCGCAATAATATCCAACCGAAACTACTCATTAGCGAATTATTGTTCAAATTACTTCTCGAAAGAGAAATACATTGAGGCTTATCGTGGTACTATATATCTGCTGGGAAATAAAAATGAATGGCATATACCAGAACAGGTGAGAGAAAGGGTAGTGCTCCCTCCACAATCAAAGAGGGGGCCTGGCAGACCAAGGGAAAGCGGGTTCAAGTAGTATATGGAGTACAAGAAGACATCTCAATGTGGTAGCTATGGCCACAATAGTAGAACTTGCCGTAATCTAGATGTGGTTAGTTATAATCCAAAAAAGAAGCGGGAAATATCCAAAACTAGAACTATTGAGGTACATTGGATTTACCCTTTTTTATATGTTTTATACAACTAAATTGCACTATTTCTAATCTTTTACGAATTTAATAGGATGATCATGCAGCATCAACAGAACTTCCGGATGTTACTATCATCTGATATCCTTCCACCTTAAAGCATCCACCACAGTCATCGGATGCTCCCTACATTCAATCCAGCCTACCAGTCATTAGATGTTCTTCTAGAATTAAATAATTGTTTCTATTTTACATAACATTCAAGTAATAATTACCCGACCTCCAAAAATATGTCATTATGCGTTAAATAATAAATTTTCCCCAATGCATTTATTTTCATTCTAGCATTTACTTCATGAAAAATGGTTTGAATCTGGTGAATTCTTTATTATATTATATTGTTCTGTGATTGCCATCCCTTACAGAAATTAATGCTTCTGTATATTCGAACTTAGCCGATGTCAAAAGAACATTAGTAATTATCATTTCTACAGATACATGAAAATTATGGTGTTTTCACTGAGGTGGTACTTAATTCATGTCCTAGTTAACATGGTATACGTTATCCAATAATTGATGAAACTGGAATGTTGAAAAGGCAACATAATGAACATTCTGCTGCATATAAAAACAAGCATAGGCACTGAACTATGAAAACCGGTGAAGAATAAGTATCTAACATGTCTAGTTTATACACAGATGATCTCAAAGACAGAGTCATGTTAAGGTAGAATATTTAATGTTGTGTTCAGTGTATGTATCATCTGGTTCACATTAATTGAAAAATTAGTTGTTGGTATCAAGGATACATGCACAGGAATTGAAAAGATTGTACATCATACTTCCTTCTAAAAACAACCATTCTTATACATCATTTTGCAAATTACCATTATTTTATGAGCTGTGATAGTGACAATATAGTACTTGAAATCTGGATGGGGAGTAAAACCTGTGGATCCAACAATAAGATTATCTGTGTTTATACCGAGTAATTGATATCGTAACTTGGAATCCATATGATCAATTTGATCTTGTGAATTAAAAAGAACTATATATATAAAAAAATATTAGCAGTAACATGCCTATATTTGGACTGGCAGGTTTCATCCATATCCTATCTAGGAAGCATCGTGGATTGTATTAGACACAATCCATTCCTCAGAATTCGGTGAATCTCCACGTCTAATTCGTTCTATTAAAGCTGGTTATTCATAGAACTCCCAACTCTATTACACGAGGAGTGATACTTTTAAGCATGCAGGCATATGGAACCAATAATTAATTTTTTATTATTTCAATGGTTGTGTTAATGTAATTAGATAAAATAGATGAATTGAGGTGTGAAATAAACATATTGAAATGAAAATGTGGAATCCCCAATCGCCGCATAGTGTGAATGATAACATTCAGCTTTTGACTAGCTAATATGAACTAACAAGTTATAACCTGTATACTCAGTTTCTTGTTAAAAATAAATTGCCACACTTTAGGTCACATGGTATTAGTTCCATGATAGCTTGAGGTGCTAAAAAAAGGTCTCTAAATCAATTACACAACAACACAGGATCTGATATGATGAAATAGTAAACATATTATTAAAATATAAAATGGAGAAACAATTATTCATGTATGATGGTTCCACCATGGATTAATGTATCATAAAATTAGACAACTTTCTGGGAACTAGATACTGCAGGACAAAACATTGGCCTATGGTGCATAAGAACTAAATGCTAATGATGTTCGCTACACATCCCAAAGACCACAAAATCAATTCTCTTGGCTGCTAATGGAATATGTGAAGTCAGCTAGTCCCTGAGTTACAAAGAGCCAGGATCATTACACCATACTTTGTCAGATTCCTCGCACATGTATTTGTATAGCTGAGTAGCAATATATGATCGAGCTCTAGCAATATCGAACCGATTTGGCATTTCTTGCATCCGGCCCTCTATAATGTACTATGCGTATTTAATTACGCATATTCCACAGTCCCCACTGAAATTATTCAATAAAATGAATTAACGGACAATAATATAATTGCAAAGTACACTGATTCCATGTAAAAAATTAATTTAAAACGATAGGAGCTCACCCATTACTTTGTTGTGGGCAATCATCAATCAATCGGCATTCAATCTGATCAATGCGTGGATATTGCTCATCAATCAATCGCTATGAAGTATTTTAATTATATCATATAAATTACCCTTTGATATTAATATGCGAAGTTCGGTAGAAATTTTCAAATTTCTCGATATCCAATGTCGATGGCTGGTCCATACATGTCTTGTAAGTGAACACATATCCACCGGATGTAGACGGCATTTTTTTCACAGACTTCGAGTGGGTGTTTGATCTCTGAATGATGATTCTTTCATTGTCTGGTGAACTATCATCATCTAAATTTATTGGGATGGGTGATACCTGTCCATGAAACGAAATAATGGGTGAATGTATGAACATTGAATTGCAGGGTTAAATGTGGACTACGTAGTACAACATCGATTACATCTGCAACAATATGATGTGATGGCCTCATTTTTTTTGGAAGGAGTGCTTTTAGGAACTAGCATTGCATTAGTATCAATCAATGTGCATGGAGTATTCATATCTTTAGTTGCATCCAAGGAGCTCGATGTCTTCAGCTTTGATGGACTGTTGCCTTTGGCAGGGTTGGGAATCTTTGCATTTGATTTTTGAAGACTTCCACTTCTAGAATGTTATCCATTGAGTGCAAGAGAATGTAATTTAGTTGGAAAATAAATTCTCCAGATTCTAAATAGACCGGTGCATATCGATTTTGCTGTGAGCGCATCAACATCATCTAGATACTTCTTTGTTAGCACGAGACCATCGTCTAGAACAATGCAATCGTCATTGTCATCTTTGAAAACACCTAGATCAAATGAAGGGATAAAATCATCTGACAAGTATTGGTTGACAGAGGCATCAAAATCATTACGATGTATTCCCTTTTCCAACATTTTGGCCCCAATTCCCTGCGCATAATATCAAATATTAGACACTATCGAAAATAAATTTAAATTTCAATGTATGAAGAACCATAAGTTTAGTAAATATGGAATACATAGTCAAGTATGGATAATGAACCTTGTTGCTGCACGGCGTTGAGTATGAGCTAGGTACTACCCTCATACCAATCGTAGATGAATCATCTGGAGAGTATATTCCCCTGTTACTTTGAGTGGATACCCTCTGTGTGATCTTCAGTTGTCAGTAGCAGATTAATTGCAAAAATTGGATATTCTAAATTACATTAGTTAAAAATTATTACCATACAAGGGCTTCGAATGTTTGGTGAGTGGCTCCCATGTTTGCTTGATAATGGTTTGGAACATATGTCTGTTGAACCAATAAATGATGCCTAGGTCTGCTGATGTGTAGTTCCTTTAATATGATACTGTATGGATTGATGATCATGCTTCACCTACTGTACATTGTTGTTATTTAAATTAGCACTACTAGTTGGAAGATCATTTATGATGGATATCGCTTGCACAATTAAATAAAATATTGGAGAAAAAATTCACTGAAGATATGGAAATAATTGGTCGCATGAAAATGTTCATTACCAATTCGCTAGGTAGGTGATGATACGCAATTACATTAAGTAAAAAAAATAATACCATGCCTGGGCTTCGAAAGTTAGGTGAGCTACTCCCATTTTTGCTTGATATTCGTTTGGAACACATGTTGGTTGGACTTTGAAATGATGACTTTGTCTGCTGATGTGCAAAACATTTTTCAGGATATTGATTAGACTGATGGCCTTGGCTAACCTGTTGAGCGTCGATGATATTTAAATTATCATTGCTACTTGCAAGAAATTTTGTGGTGGACCCAGCGTGCACCTTTAAAGAAAGTAATCAGGTGAATTTCAGTGAAGCCATGGGAGTTTCTGGTCACATAATAATCAATTGTTTCACACACTTAGTCCAAATATTTTTATGTTGAAATTTTATAATTCTTTTGGTCATGCCTGATGGTATGTTACTGGAGTTAAAAAAAAAATCATCTAATACTCACCCTGCACAGTGTAACCAAATTACATTGAACCTGGATCCATTCATTTGCAGAAACGTGAACAAGTTTAAGGTTCACAACCACCAGTCATCTAAAAAAGAACTCTTCAACCCACAAGTCATCTAAACCAACATTATGATACTACTGCATACACTCTCCTGCTCATTGATTTTTTACTATTTTCCTATTTGTAATACCTAATAAATTGTTGATCTCATTCGGACAATTTTACAAACCAGATGACTAGATTAAGAATACCCCTAGCGGGCAAAAAATTAATGCTCAATATCATATGGAAAATTTTCAATGATTTTCAATCCCTGTTCTTACCATGTTTGTTGCTGATGGTGAGGGCTGACGGGTGACCACACGTGACAATGATGGACGCCCTTGAAGGAATCAAGGAAATATCAATATAAGAAATCAGTAGTTGTCCATAACATGACCGCACAATCCAGGTTGTTTTGTAGATAATTTTCATACCACAGAGGGAGTTGATCGTGATGAATGACATTTATCACCTGATGACATTGATTTAACTCCCTGGAAAGGTTATCATGAGAATTCATGGTTTGATAAAAACATCATTTAAAGATAAAACTGAGAATTTCACTACTGATACTGATTTGTAATTCTTTCCAAGTGTAACTATCAAAAAACAAATATGATACAGAGTTAATACCAGTTGTGGAGGAGTTGAGGGTGATTTATTCTTGGTGCCAGGTGACCTTGGTGCAACTACCTAAGATACAATTACAAAATACAAACATCGAAAAAAGATATACCATATCATTTCAAATAACATAATCTTATGGGCACTAAAATGATGAAAGTATCATATCATTATACAGAAGGTATTAGATCAACCTTGTCAAAATCTGACTGACTAATACTATTTGATGAGCCACAAGAAAAAAAAATTTAACAGAACACGAACATTTCATGGTAAGACTGAAATTAATTCTTGAATTCATTCAGATTCATAATGTGATATTATTTTATGTGAATCAGGAAAAATGTAATGCATTTGTGCACTAGGAATTTGACCAATAAGTGCTGTGGTATGAAGAAGGTTTAATTTAGATGGGATCAAATGATTAAAATGTTTGAAATCTACCTACTTAACTGCATATATATAGGAGTCATCATCAAAAGATGACATTGACTAAATACAACCTTCGAAATAACATTAAATGTCTCTCGTACCGGTTTGGTGGCTAAAACATGAGGGCTCTTAGGCATTAAATCTGTTCCACCAGACCTCACACGGATGCTGCGGAACCCCTCCTCGATCTTGTTGTAAATAAATTTGGTTAATTCCTGGAATTCCAACTTCAGCACGTAGAAATCCTCTGCTAGTTTTGCATGCTCTCCGAAAATTTTATCTAGTTTGTCTTCGTACCTATGGAATAAGCATCTCTGAAACACACAAAAATAAATAAATAAAAATCAGATCAGTTAGCAAGGAAAAAATAACTGAAAATTCATCACTTTGCAACACTAAAGGAACAAATTCTTCCCTATGCAAATGTGTCCAGAGTAAATTTCAAACCTTAAGTCCTGCAGTTTGATTAATCACTGGTTTCAGTGTGGCACAATCTGTATTTTCCAGAATTGGCGCCTGGCAACTGATATTTATGTTCATTGGTTGACTTTCACCATTCACATGTCTCTCATTTGCCCCACTCTCATGCTTCCCAATATTTAACCTGACAGCACTCAATATCATTCCTTCACGAAGCAAATCCACATCTGTTGTTGTTGTCGCCTTGGTATTCAGTTCACCTTGTTTGGAAGTTTCACCTAGGAATTGTTGGTATCGTGGTTGAAATGAATCCTAATTCACTATTTCGATTTCATCGTCGATTTCGAAAACATCACACATAATTTGTTTTCCTTTCCTATCACTCAGGCAGCTACCAGTTACTAAATCTTCAATGTTGTCAGATAGCAACAATGGATCTTCAGTGGTGGCATCAATGTGCTCTGGTACTTGAAACCCGGATGGTTTATCACATGCTATTTTCTGTGTTGTGGAGGAAGGGAATGACCGGATTACACAAGCTGGTGGTGGTAAGACGAAGTCATCATCATCACAAGAATTGATTTTAGGGCCAGGAATATGACTCGACTGATGATATGACCTGACTGTCCTCTTCAGATCTACATAACTGGGGTCAAGAGGTTCCGCCACTTGCGGGGCGATCCTCTCGGCCCTTATCTATGAACATAAGAAACAAAAATATATATAACTAAAATTTAATAATATATGCCATCACTGTGGTGGGATGATGGAGGTATATGTATGAAACTAGTATATTTTACATAACTCACATCAGGCCGTGCAAAGACATTAGTGGATATATTTAGTGCCGGTACACCCTCTTCAACGTCTGATGTCCAATTTAGGATCCTCGGTCGTTTGTGAACAACTCTTGAGAAAATTTTATTTTCTAGTATAGGTAAGAGCTCATAAACCCACACTTGAAATGCAACGATGAAACCATTTAACCTATAATTCATAGTAGGCTTCCTTTTACCCTCAACAGTCGTTCGCTTGTTCCTTAAAGCCCCCTTCAAGGATGAGAGGGTGATCTGAAATATATCTTTGCCCCAGGGGTATAAATTCATTTCTGGCGAGTCGACAAGAATCATTAGTGATTCATCTACGTACCTTTCATAGGCTGTGTTGTACATCAATTGCGTTAAGAGGAAGAGAATGCCCATGATAACAACATCACGATTATTGCGGTTGGACGTGCTCATGAACACGTTGAATATATCTTCATTTGTTATACGAGGTATGTGATTGAAATATTCATTTTTCAATCTAGAATACTTCGAATCATACTTTGCGCGGTTCACATCACCAATGCAAACGAAGACTAGTAATCAATTGGAACTCTTCTATACCAAACTTCACAGTATCATTGCCAATCAAAAACCACATCTCGTGTTCATTCGGTTGATTTACTTCCCTCAAAAGAATTTGGGGCCACGGAAATCTCGTGCATGTCAAGGAAGCGGCCAAAGCATGTTGACCTAAAAAAATTATTTTGCTCATCCGTTAGACGCTGCTTGAGAGTAGCTACAACAAGATCCGACGGCTTCACATTCACCTTGGCCAGAAACCAGTCATCTGGTAACAACTTTAGTTCCCATTGCTGCATGTATCGAGATAACAAAGATTTAAAAAAAAAAAAAAAAATTAGTTTCTGGACTTGGAATACTTAATGCATATGAACTGGAAAATTCCATTACAAAATCTGGTCACATTAAACATAAAAATAATTATATATATTGGAATTAAGATCCAATAGTTGGATCTATAAGAAAGTGTGATATCTGTAATGAAAATGGAGATCAGGAACAATGCACAAAAATATTGAACCATGTATGTAAGCATGTGATCCCAGTTACCTTGCTTTGTATTGTAACGTCTCTTATGATCTTCGATTTCCTTTTACTACGCACACCTTTGCAAGTTTTGTTTTTTAAAATGTTGAAGGCTGGTCCGTTAGTTGTGATTTTGCGACTGGTGCCATTTTTTTTTTGGCCGATTGATATTTTCCCATTTTGATCACCTCTGCAATAGCAATTTATGTCCACCAAAATTTGCTACTTTTAACTATGATAATACTGATATTCTTTGATATATAGATAACCAGTAATCAATTTTCAGCTTCAATCTCTATCAGATTTTCTCTCTTTGCAATGCTCATACACCGAGTACCAAATGAAACTTGTTGCGATGTTAAAACACATTCCAGAATATGAAAACTTTCAGAATTTAACTCTTGCAGCTGGAATCGAAATGCACTAGTCTAAGAAACATCAAGATTGTCTCTGTAATTTTTTTTCCCAACATCAATTGATATGGTTCTGGAGGGTTATCTAATGAAATTTGAATTTGAATAATTTTTATCATTATTGTTGGGAAACAAATTAGGAACCGTTAGGATCTGCTATTGTGAGAGATTTCAAGTTAAAATTTAGTTTCCGCCGTTTGAATTGACGATCTACTATTGGGAGAGATTTCATGCTGAATTTTAGTTTCCGGCTTTTGAATTGAATTTATGATTTGTTATTTGAATTGGGTTGTAAATTAGTTATTATTTGTTAAAAAGTGGTATTTTTGCTTTTTTTAAAATGACGATGGTATATATCAATTTTAAAAGTAGTGGGATGGTATATGGGCTAATATTCACAGGCTGAAATCTGTATCAAATCATATTCATATGGGGCAGAAGTGGGCTTGGTAGAATTTGTTGGGCTACATATAGGTCCACGTAAATGACTGGTGTATATGGGCTGAAAATAAGGAAAATCGCCTCAAACCCTACTCTAAAAGTACTACAATGATGTGTTAAAAGGTTTGTCATTGTCGTATGTTAACTAACAGTCAATTTTATATCTACATTAGATATATTAATTTATTTGCTAAATTAATCTTTTCAAATATATTGTTAACTTGTTTGTTATAGTTAACAAACATTTTAACAGCATTTGTATCGAAAACAGGAGGACATCAAAATATTTACTTATTAGTAAATTTAGCACATTCAATATGACACTCAAATAATAGTTAAAATTAACATGTAGATATGAATATATACTTTATTGTCCATGTAACAGTGCTTAATTAATAAAGGAAAATGCTATTTGAACCCCACCCTTGCCCTCAAGCTTGCCCCCTACTCACATGGGGGGCGGGGCCCGCTCAGGTAAGGGTGGGGTTCCTGTAGCATAACCCATTAATAAAAGTTAATTCATCGATTGTGGATGCTCTACAATTTTAAGAGAAAAATAGGTTAATTTTATTTTACTTACAAAAAGAAATAAATTATATTAAGAGGAAATTACGCTAAATACTTAGAAAAAAAGTAAATAATTACATTAATACACTTACTAAAGAATTACTACGGATTGATGAGAGGGCCCCGCCCCCCATGTGAGTAGGGGGCAAGCTTGGGGGCAAGGGTGGGGTTCCTGTAGCATAACCCATTAATAAAAGTTAATCCATCGATTGTGGATACTCTACAGTTTTAAGAGAAAAATAGGTTAATTTTATTTTACTTACAAAAAGGAATAAATTATATTAAGAGGAAATTACTCTAAATACTTAGGAAAAAAGTAAATAATTACATTAATACACTTACTAAAGAATTACTACGGTGAATTTTGAAGTTAAGCCTCTCTGCCAATTTGCATGTTTTCACTTTATAATTTTTTTATTGAAAAGTTTTTGTCTAATTCAATATTTTACACTACGTTTATCTGCTTTAACAAATCTGCTCTTAGGAACTTATCTTTCCCGCCCCTCACAAAATCCATCCGCTCCCCTCCTCCTCGTGATGGGGAGGAGGGTAGTGGATACCATATGATGATGTGTTCTAAAAAAGCGTAAGGTGTGACAAAGGGATTGAGAATCGCGTTTTAAGAGCACCTAAGTGTATATCTAAGCACGCTTTTTAGAACAGTTGATGATGGTGATTGATGGATTTGCAAAATGTTAAAAAAAAAAAAAAATTGTAGATTTTGTGAAGGTAAAATATTTACATTGATGGATATGAAAAAATTAATTAATATGTTATTCCACATGTTAAAAATGAGACATCAAGTCCTATTATCTTAATTATGATCAAAATCTATTAGGTTTAAATGAAGATACCATCTTATGGAGAATATTGAAGATAAACAAATAATCATACTTTTAATAAGGTTAATATTTTAAAAAATAATCTCAAAATTTAATAATAATTTATAAATTATAAGATTTGTAATAAACTGTTACGATGATAAAATACTGATAACAATGTGGTTTTTACTTTGCACTCCATGAATCTTTATCTTTATCTTTATATATTATATTATTTATTATACATATAATAACAAGAAAGTTTGCTTAAAACGTTTTCCCTCCAAAACTGTGAACG
Organism: Ligustrum vulgare; assembly: GCA_963555705.1. Taxonomy (NCBI): domain Eukaryota; kingdom Viridiplantae; phylum Streptophyta; class Magnoliopsida; order Lamiales; family Oleaceae; genus Ligustrum; species Ligustrum vulgare. Next base: position 21,973,811 of record OY743177.1, on the reverse strand, counting down.
AATTCTAATGTTTTTTTCCTGTTATATTTAATCCTTTTTTTTTAATTATTATTTTCATGTACTAGTATTCGGACCCGTGCGTTGCACGAAACAAAAAAAAATTATAATTATTAATTAATGAATAACTAACTAAATATATTCAATAATTAATGAAAATGTGAGAAATATATAACAAAAACAATTAAATTCATATATTATGGGAAAGAATATGAAGAAACAAAAAAGTATTCAATAGCAAAATTCAATGTAAATTCAAAAAACTTCTTTAAAAATAATAATTGTGGTTCATAATTTTTAAACAATTACGATTCATGGTCATTGCATACAATACTATTAAAAAGAAATGTATATTATAGGAGAATATATGGTTAAAAAGTAGAGATTTTTTTATATCATGTATAAAATACCTCATTAATAAAATATAGTTAAAAACGAATTTTAAAAAATGAGATGTGAATTAATGAATGACAAACATAATTCAAAGAATGATCACAGAAAAAAATATTTTCCCAAAGAATGAATGACATAATTTCTTTATTGGACTTTATTATATCAATCCTTAAAATTTAGAATATTAAAACTTTCCAATTAGATCATGCAGAACATCAATCAATACATGAAAATGAATTGCACGTGTATTAAATTTATTTATGGAAAATAACAATATTTTTTATTTCTTGCGTTAATGTTGCTCAACGTTACAAATAATATTTTTGTAGATATTTTTAGTAATGTCAAAATATAATAATGATAAAAAAAAATCTATTTCACAAAAGGAAATTGTTTTTTTTTTTTTTAAATTCTTGAATGTTACATAATTTGTTCTTGAAATCCATATAAAAATTATCCAACTAATGAATCAATGTATTATAGAATTGATTAAACAATTTGTTAGTACCAATGCACTGATTCTCGTGTAGTGGGGGAATGAGTGTCAATGCAATGGTGCTGATATAATTGATATTTAATGATCTTAAGTCAAACAAATAAATGCCATATTTTGACCCAAAAAAATTATGTCAGCAGTTTTGGCAGGAAAACTTGAGTCAACTATCTTGTTATTATATATACTAGTTCTTACTCGTGCGATGCACGACAACTGTAATTTCTATGAATGATTCCAAAAGAAAACATCATGACGTGCCAATGTTCACATAATAAAATAAATAATTCATAGATAATTTCATACAATATTAATAATGTCTATTTGGAATCATTCAGGGCGATGCACGGGAATATGTGTGTTAGCGATTTCTATCAAAAATTATGTAAATATGCTAATTATACAATCAAATCAAATCAAATCAAAGTACAATAATATTTTAATACAAAATATTAGAGATTTCAAAAGTTTTTTTCTAGACGGGAGAGAATTCAAAACTTTAAAAAGGACTAAAAAAATCAAAATAGAAAATGCAATATGTATAAAACTAATCAAAATTAAAAAATCGTGATCTTTATAGGATTTTTTCTTTTTAAAATTCTTTCTTTTTTCAAAAAATATATCTTTATTTATTTAATTGATATATTATGAAGTAAAACTTCAATGATTATTTAGTTATCTTCATAATATACTAATCCATTTTTTTCATTTCTAATGTAACACATTAACATATAATATATTTATTTCAACTCTTATTGAAATAAATAAAAAACCATAAAAAAAGTCAAAGTCTAAATAAAACGACCAAAAAAAATTAAATAATGCAACTATCAGAGGACAGTCGCATATTTTGAACAACTAATTTTTACATTAAACTCATAAAATGCACAAAATCAATTACTGTGTTTCCCACCGCCACACCTAAAATGCACAAAATCAACATGCACAATCACCAAATGCCACATACTGGTTCACTTTCACAGAACCATTAGTTGAAATAGCTAAAACTAAACCATATAATTCGTGGACCTGTATATGAGAAAATGGGGAAGAAGGTATAAACTTGTGCTCTGAAAATCCGAATTTTTTAAAAGTTTAATCCGTGGATTATAGAAACAAAACTAAAAAAAATGATGCAAGAAACTAATTGAAAATTATAGGCTCGTGACAAACAAAGAGCCTACCTTGACTACCTTTGCTCTCATCTTAACTACTATTTTCATAATAATCAAAATCATCATCTTGTTTCGGTAGTTGGAAGTTAATCAGAGGATAAGAAGCAACAAAAAGTTAAAATATTAAAATAAAAATAACCATAACCTCAAAAGAACAATTAAGAAAACTCAGAAATGCATCACTATATGAAAACAAAAATAGATGTGCTTTTGGGAAGGAGTAGTGATCACTATTTCCCAAACATGCTAATGAGACTGTACTGGCTGACTGTGTATCATGGCTTCAGGATTATTCCACTCCGCATCATGCAGTTCACATTATCTTGTTAGAAAGTACCTCCAAATCAATTAAATGAGACTTGATTAATAGAGATTTAGAGAGTGATGCCAGACAAACTTGACCAATACTAAATGATAAAACCAAGATGTCTGATCATAAACCAAGGAAATCTTCATTTAGAAATAAAAAAAATGATAAAAAAATAGAACTTACAGAATCAATTAAAAAAAAAAAATCAAGGGTCGGATCGTAACCATCAATAAATAATAACAACAAAGAACACCTAAAATTAAACTAATTTTTCCAACAAAATCAATAATTCTTTTCTCGAATTCCACCTCCATTACATCAAATTCTACAAAATCCTATCCTCTAATTCCGACCCAGTTATATCAAATATTTTTTATTTCAAAAAATTCAACAGAGAATGTGTACTGCAGAAGGTAATCGTTTAGTTTCTCGATGCCAGAATCATGATTTGCACTGCAGAACGTGTCAATGGCTACCGTTGCATATGGAAAAAACATAATAAAGTAAACATCAGAAACTATTCTATTCCCTTAATATGGTAAAGAAATTAGTTTTAGAACTTACTGTCTAAAAGGCCCGTCGTACTGACGTCGGGAAGCAGCCGAAGTTACTGTCGGAAAATCAAGGGAAACAAAATTTCATCAAATCCAAGAGAACTCTCAAATAATGAAAATTTCCTCAAATTCATACGTAAAATTCAAAATGCCAAAATAAAATTATAACACCAAGCAAAGAGAGAAAATAACATTTAGAGTTCAGAATAACGACCTTTCACTCCTGATAACTGATACGAACAGTCAACAACTTTGATCAATTTCTTCAGTTCGAACCCCTTCGTTGACGGATGATCCCACCAGGTTTTTATGCACTTTCATTCGGAGTTCCTCTTCCATATTCGAAGTTTTAAAATTTTTCTACAGAATAGTCCATGAATTTCTCATTTTTGGAGATGACAGGGATTTTTTTTCGAGGAGGGGAGTTTAGAGAGAGGGGTTAAAGTCAGAGAGAGGGAGGGAGCGGTAAATGGGTAGGGTTTTTTCTCATGTGCAGTTTAAATTTCAAATTTCAATCAAATCTGAATTTTTGAGTGGGGCCTACATTATGGGCTGGTTTTTTGGGTTTGAGCGGAAATTTTTGGTCTGATCTTCAGCGAATTGGTCTTTTCGGCGGGAATCTGGAAAAAACTTGGGTAGGATATTTTTTGCCAACTTTCTTACTTTTATATAGAAAATAGATATAAGTTGATACCAAACATAAATGGGAAAACATACCTGAATTCCCCACATATAGGGGTGTGCCTGAGGTCTGGATGCCAAGAATCCATGTGGAGGCATAGGAGACTACGCCTGCACAACCATAGCCAACACCCTATAATAATGTTGAGAAAGGGGACAGAAAGACCAAGTGGCTATCTTTTAGAAACTTTAACCTGAAAGTCAGGCAAGTTCCCAGTAACTGTGCCTGTGCCTGTAACTGAAGGCTGCTCCTAGAAATTCCCATCAAAAAGTAACAATAAGTAATTGGAGATTTTCATTTTCTACAACTCACATGCATGAAAAAATAGTCCGAGTATCATACTACCTGAGAAATAGGAGTTTTGGGCGCCTTTGCTTCCTTCCCCTCAAAGGATTTGTCCATCTCACTACTCCCATGATTTCAACTATGCTACCTCCTCAAATATCAAAATCATGCTATTACAGACATATTACGTCATTATTTTCAGAAGGTTGAATAGACTCACTAACTTAAAGTCGAAATAAACATACACAGATTTACATGTATTAGTACTTGGGGGAAAAAGACAACCTTAATTAAAAAGTTCTACTTGAAAATTGATCCATTAAAGATAGGGTTCAAATACAAAAATATCCGATAATTCAATTACACAAACTCTTGATCAAATCCATAGTCATCTGAAAAATCATAATCACAAATCAATTAGCATTCCTAATAGGCTAATAGATAGTTCAAAGAAACTCTTATTTTTCTTTATCAGATAGGGACATAATTAGAAATATGCATAAACAGGACACAAAAGGAAAGGGGAGGAAACATGGAAAACCTTCAGAATGGGAGATATATAGGAAATGAAGAGTTTCATAGAAAATTTTTCAGATCAAAAAATAAAATAAAATGAAAATTTTCATTTCCTAGTACTTCGCACCGAAATGTTTCCGACAGCATCCCCCCTGACGTCGCTCCGCAAGTGTACGGGTCGCGCAAGTAATAAAGTGGATTTTAAGTCCGAATATCGTTCCCACAGAGATTGTTTTTTAGACTACTACCTTAACCGGAACTAGAAATTGTTTGAGTTTGAAAATTTTGATTTTGAAAATTAAAATGAAGATTAAACTAAAAAATTGACAAATTTGATTTTAAACGAATGAAAATAAATGCGTTAGAATTATGAATCCATTTTGACTCTATCATCCATATCTTAACCAATTATTTAAATACAATTCACGGGTTTTGAAAATCCATATTCCTAATATTGTCAAGACTCCCTTTCGGACAAGAATCAACACCTATTTCTATACACAATCCGACTATATTTCTATGACGAATCTAAATGTATAGAAAAGCATTACAAGTTTTGTGAATACTATAGCAGATAACACAAAGCATAGGGGTATATTTCTATCCCCTATCGGACTTTGTGGCAATTGACACAAGTCTAATGAAATCTCAATCTTTCGAACTTAAGAAATCATTACCTAAAATCATACAACTAGTGATCAAGTAATTGCATGATAAAGAAAAGTATAAATCAATTGCTCAAAATCATGAATTGCATAAATTAAATAATAGATTAAAATATGGAATTAAGAAATCAAAACTTCATCACAATTCCAACACAATTAACCTAGCCTAGAAACATAATAGAAAATAAATAACAAGAGATATGAAAAGATGTAACCTAATTCATCTCCTTGCAATTGTATCTTCAATTTTGATCTTGGTGTGGTTTGGATCCCTCGGCACTTCGACAGCGTTTTGGCATGAATTATGAAGATTGGGAACCCCTAATTTCGTGCCTTAGGTCTGGTATTTATAGATTTCCCCGAGATTTAGGTTAAGTGGGGAGAAAACTGCTGAATTTCGCGTAAAAAGCCTAGCTGAGGCCCAGTCGGGACTACCGTGCGGCCGCACGGTTCAGTAATGCGCGATCGCATGACTCTGCAGGTAAACTTCAGTCACTGATTTTTTTGACCGTGCGACCGCACGCTTTTTCAACCATGCGGCCGCACGGTTATACCGGCAGCTACATTTTTCTTCTTTAAATTTCAGCAATTTGGTCATCATCCTTTTATTGCACAGCATTTAGTATTTTGATCATATCTTTCTATTCCATTATCCGATTGAGGTTCTTCAAAGTTCGTTAGAAATATAACTTAAAGGGCTACAATTCTTCCTGAAATAGGATTTTCCAAATTCGAACGTATATTGCCCCAAAATTAGGTTTCAAAGTCTGACTAAAAATCTGTCCGAAGACCTTGCTTGATTTAAATGAATTTATGGTAATATTCTTACCAGATTTCATTCCTTTTTGCCATCTAATTGCATCCAATTGACTGCTAAAAGTCCTCAAGTATCTTATCTTGATCTGAATCAACTATCGAATATTTGCAATTTGGTCCTTCTTCTTTTGATTTGTATACTTTAGTCCTTGAACTCCCAATTTCTTCCAATTTGGTTCTTTCTTTGTCTTTTCTTCCAATTGACCCTTGATCTACTTCATCCATTCTTGATCTGCATACTTTGGTTCTTTTGTCATCCAATTTGCTTGTTTTTGCTCCAATTCCTTTGTTTTCTCGACTTTGGATTATTTCTGAAATGTAAACAAATAACGCAAAATAAATAGCAAATATTCAAAAAAAAAACATATAAAATCCTACTTTAAGGATAGAAATAAGTGTATAAAATACACTTATCAACACCCCCAAACTAGAACTATTGTTCGTCCTCGAACAAAAAATTAAAAATAAACTATAAAATTAAAAATGCAAATTAAAAAATGTTTTTGCTTTTGTCAACTTATTTACCATGCGCTTCAACAATCCAAATTGACGATTCACTTTAGAAAAAGAAATATGAACAACATAAAATATTTTCATTCATCCGATGCTTAACTTCATTGTGTGTGTGTGAATAGCCAAAATCAGATCCAAACTTATGCAAAAAATAAACTTGACAATGTGTGACTTTTTATGCAAGAGTAAGCCTGAATCCCATATGGTCAACAATGATATTCTTTTGATTTTCCTTACCCTCTCATGGATGATCACAACCTTACTGCTTTTCTTTCATATCCCGAGGTCTTTCCTATTGATGTGGTTTCTAAACATGTATACATTGCATTTTTCCACACAAGGCAGTTAGGACTAGACAAGTATGCACGACAGACCAAGAACAATTAAAAAAAAGTGTTAGGAATTTCAACCAACAAAGCTTATACCATTTTATTCAATTTTTCTTTCATATGGACGACTTTTTCTTTTAATGTCCTTGTCTTTTACCATATTTGTGCAATACTTTTCATACTTACTTTCTAAATGACCCCTGTAGCGAGCTTTAGGTCGGCAGCTCCCAACTTAGTTGAGCTTAGGGTACCAGGTTCAAAGAACCCCTCAGACTTAATTACCCGAGTCATAAAGGCTTAAACAGAAAAGTTAAAGATGTTTTTGTGTCTTTTGTGTAAGTCCACTCTCCGTACTTGCTTTCTAGTTGACCCCTGTAGCGAGCTTTAGGTCGGCAGCTCCCAACTCAGTTGAGTTTAGGGTACCAGATTCAGAGAATCCCTCAGACTTATTTGCTCGAGTCAAAAAGGCATTTGAAGAGTAGAATAAGACCTTCAGCATTTTTCTGTTTTTATGCTGATTATTATGGTTTATACCCGTTGATCGAAATCCCTTACACTAAAGATGTACAATTAAAAATTCCAAATCTTAAATCCATCAATGCATACTCATACTAACCTTCCCACCCCAAACTGTTCTTGAGCAGTTTGGTTCTACATTTCAGGTCGGGATCTAAATTACTTAAGGTTTGGGATTTTTCAATCAATACTATGTTCAAAGTGCACAAGTTTACCCCACAAGTATCAAGCATCTCCCTACACAAGTTTTTACTTGAAATTGGCTATGTGCTTCAATTTGATTAAAGTCTTACATGGATTGGATGAATGTTAAGAAAAATTAGTTCACATGTTGCCCAATATTCTAACTAAAGCACAAAAGTCAATTCAAATCATGTCATAAGCAATAAATAAATTAACAAAATTTTTCAAAATTTTCACTTTTTATGATTTTTTCACATTTTTCAATATATTTGAATTTTCTACCCAAAATCGAATGAATGTGTGCATGAAGCACATAAATGAGATTCCCACCCCCAAACTAGAATCATACATTGTCCTCAATGTATTCCAAACACATAAAGAAAATAAACACAGAAATAACAAAGAGGGTTAATGTACTTCCCGGGTTTGGAGAGTTGGTATTCACATTTTTGAAGCTTTGACTTGAATGTTTGTTGGATGAAATGACCCCTTACTTCATTTTCCATGTTTGGCGTGAATTGCCCCATGATGACATGTTCCTTGCAAATAAACATTAATGATCATTAGAAATATAATTATTACATAGGAACTAAAGAAAATCAAAACAACACACCCAAATTAGGACTTAGAAACTTTTTTGAAATTTTTGAAAAGTGGTCGAACACTGATTTTCAACCCTTGACATCGCCTCGAAAAAGTGAAAATTCCCCAAGACATGTCCCGGGCATATGAAAGTACATAATTTGGTCTATAACATATCAAAAATTCAGTAAGTTTGAAGTTCATTTGGGACATGAAAAGATGTGACAAAGTAGGTGCAGTGAAGCTGAAAACAGGTGCACTGGTGCAGTGGTGCCTGCAATGGCCTTGCAATGAGGTGCCATGTAGTGCAATGATGTTCAAGTTGAGTTTCATGCTTTAAATCAGTGTAAACATGGATTGAACTATGCACAAATGATGTTTAACATGTAGTGAGGGTGATCATCCAAAAAGATTTGCCAAAACTCAACAAAAACCTCATTGAAACATTTAATCAAACACCTTACATGCATATTAAGAAATCAAGAAATTCATAAAATTGGAGACTTGAATTAAGCCAAAAGTTTTCACCTAATAAGCACAATTCAATACTCCAAGTTCTAGCCTAAACCCATCACCATCAAGTCACAATATTCAATTTTCACAAAGAATTTGAAGAACACAAAAATTATGCATAATCTTGGAAATTGGTGAAAACTTCTTACCTTTGGATGATTTTAATGCAATGCAAGGTATGATTTTGAGTTATAATGGTGTGCAAACTTAGGGGAACAGTTGGAGATTCAATGTTGGGCGATTTGGGGGAGGAAAAACGGGTTTGAAGTGGTTAAAATGAAAGGTTTGGCAATATATATCAAACTGCCGGTTCTGTCCAATTTATAACCGTGCGACCGCACGGTAGCTTTTGGCAGAGGCCTGTGAATTTTCAAAATTTGAGTTTTGGACCCCGTTTTCGACCCCTAAATGCTTTCAAATGCATGCAACCAACTTCTAAACTATATACACATGTTCTAAGCTAGTTGATCAAGTGGAAGATTGTGATGATTAACAATAAAACAAATAGAAAGCAAGTAGATCCTAAAAATGCTAAAACATGCAAAATAGGTGCAATGAAATTTTTAATGCCACTATCATGTCAAAATGTGAATTCTAAACATGCTAATGATCATATAATGCAATGTAAAGCATCAAAACAAATAGTATTGCAATGAAAACTAAAGATGCTAAAACAATCACCCTAGAATACTAGAAGTACTTAGAACACATCACAACTAAATGCATGCATTCTAAATATCCTAATGCTCCTAAATGAAATGTCTAGTAACTAAAAAAAACTAATAAGCAAATAAACAACTCAAAAGCAAATAAACAAAATAACTAAAGAAAAGGGTTTGAAAAATAAAAAATTGGGTTGCCTCCCAACAAGCGCTTAATTTATAGTCTAGAGCTAGACTTTTTGTAAATTGCGTTGGTCGTTCAACGAACTTTAAACAATGCTTTTGATGACCTTCCCTGCTTGTATCGGTTGAACTTGTACCAATTTTCATTCCTCCTCCAAAAGCTCACTTTGCCTATGTCGTGTATCTTGATGTCACAAATTGATTCAAACTTCAACACATAAACTTCAATCATCTCGTCTGTGCCAATGACGAAATCAATTATTGCGCAGTCAATGGAGTTGGAGGATTGCATGGTACAGTCTGCATCTTTCAATGTCTCTGTTTTTGTTTCCCTTATTGTGATCAACTCCTTTATTTCCATATGATTTTCTTCTTTGATTGAGGTTTCATTGAGCTTGATCTCCAGATCCTGAATTGTTGACAATGAGACAGTGGCATCTTCATGACAATTATTTTCCTCTTGCTCTGTTTGTTGAAAGCCTGGTAGAGGTGATTCCCTTAATTGATGTTCATTTACGCTTGGTAAAAGAAATACCTCACATGGCAAATCAAGCACATCAAATTTAGTTGAGAGTGAGACAAATAATGAAGCAAGTAATGTATCCAGGATAGCTTCATTAACTTCATATTTGGCTTTTAAATCTCGTAGTCACTCTCCTATGATAAAATCTGCTACTAGCATATCATCCTCTTCAACTCCTTGAGCTATCAATAGTTGTTCCCTTATGAGGAAATCACGTACAGACATTGCGTTGAAGTCAACCACAGCCATCTCGAATGTTGAGTATCAAGACCTAAGAAGAAAACATGACAAATAGTGAACGATCTAAAAAGAAACTAAAAATAACAGAAATAAACTAAAAATAAAAATAAAGCGATAAAAAATCCGAATTAGTGAAAGTAATCTAAGAATAAATTTAAACTACAATCCCCGGCAACGGCGCCAAAAACTTGACGACGCTCCGCAAGTGTACGGGTCGCGCAAGTAATAAAGTGGATTTTAAGTCCGAATATCGTTCCCACAGAGATTGTTTTTTAGACTACTACCTTAACCGGAACTAGAAATTGTTTGAGTTTGAAAATTTTGATTTTGAAAATTAAAATGAAGATTAAACTAAAAAATTGACAAATTTGATTTTAAACGAATGAAAATAAATGCGTTAGAATTATGAATCCATTTTGACTCTATCATCCATATCTTAACCAATTATTTAAATACAATTCACGGGTTTTGAAAATCCATATTCCTAATATTGTCAAGACTCCCTTTCGGACAAGAATCAACACCTATTTCTATACACAATCCGACTATATTTCTATGACGAATCTAAATGTATAGAAAAGCATTACAAGTTTTGTGAATACTATAGCAGATAACACAAAGCATAGGGGTATATTTCTATCCCCTATCGGACTTTGTGGCAATTGACACAAGTCTAATGAAAGCTCAATCTTTCGAACTTAAGAAATCATTACCTAAAATCATACAACTAGTGATCAAGTAATTGCATGATAAAGAAAAGTATAAATCAATTGCTCAAAATCATGAATTGCATAAATTAAATAATAGATTAAAATATGGAATTAAGAAATCAAAACTTCATCACAATTCCAACACAATTAACCTAGCCTAGAAACATAATAGAAAATAAATAACAAGAGATATGAAAAGATGTAACCTAATTCATCTCCTTGCAATTGTATCTTCAATTTTGATCTTGGTGTGGTTTGGATCCCTCGGCACTTCGACAGCGTTTTGGCATGAATTATGAAGATTGGGAACCCCTAATTTCGTGCCTTAGGTCTGGTATTTATAGATTTCCCCGAGATTTAGGTTAAGTGGGGAGAAAACTGCTGAATTTCGCGTAAAAAGCCTAGCTGAGGCCCAGTCGGGACTACCGTGCGGCCGCACGGTTCAGTAATGCGCGATCGCATGACTCTGCAGGTAAACTTCAGTCACTGATTTTTTTGACCGTGCGGCCGCACGGTTATACCGGCAGCTACATTTTTCTTCTTTAAATTTCAGCAATTTGGTCATCATCCTTTTATTGCACAGCATTTAGTATTTTGATCATATCTTTCTATTCCATTATCCGATTGAGGTTCTTCAAAGTCCGTTAGAAATATAACGTAAAGGGCTACAATTCTTCCTGAAATAGGATTTTCCCAATTCGAACGTTTATTGCCCCAAAATTAGGTTTCAAAGTCTGACTAAAAATCTGCCCGAAGACCTTGCTTGATTTAAATGAATTTACGGTAATATTCTTACCATATTTCATTCCTTTTTGCCATCTAATTGCATCCAATTGACTCCTAAAAGTCCTCAAGTATCTTATCTTGATCCGAATCAACTATCGAATATTTGCAATTTGGTCCTTCTTCTTTTGATTTGTATACTTTAGTCCTTGAACTCCCAATTTCTTCCAATTTGGTTCTTTCTTTGTCTTTTCTTCCAATTGACCATTGATCTACTTCATCCATTCTTGATTTGCATACTTTGGTTCTTTTGTCATCCAATTTGCTTGTTTTTGCTCCAATTCCTTTGTTTTCTCGACTTTGGATTATTTCTGAAATGTAAACAAATAACGCAAAATAAATAGCAAATATTCCAAAAAAAACATATAAAATCCTACTTTTAGGATAGAAATAAGTGTATAAAATATACTTATCACCCCCCCCTCTCTCTCTCTCTCCCTTCCCCTCCACATTGACTGTCATCAAAGCCTCCACTCTTATGGAAAGAAACTATTTGAGATAGGTATATACAGACACCAATGCGGGGGAAAGCAGCTTTTAAGATAAGAGTTTGAAGGTTTCTTCAATGCATTAAGCGTGTGAGGAACATCGCATGTTATGGTAGGCATCAAAGGGCTCAAACCCAACGTGTAAAAGGCTATCCCCCTTATGGATGTGAGTACTGATAAAATGATAGTAACATAATCTGGAAAAAAATCAAATCCATGTTTGTTTCAATGAAATTAAAAAAAAAAAAAATGAAATGTAATAGCAATAGTAAATCATTGTTCCTTAAAACAATGCAGTACCAATGTTTATAACATCACTTGAGATCTACTCTCCGAGTCCAAGTGCTGGAAATTAAAAATATTGTTTCATCCTCATCATTCAATTCAACTTAGAATCTATTCTAAAAAACAAAAAATAATTAGAGAATTTAACTATTTTTTAGCAAAAAATATAAAATTTATTTTCAAAGGAAGAATATGAATTGGGGATATTCAGATTACTCAGTGGAAAATTTAAGTTTTAGGTTCGATTTTGCCAGCAAAGCGTCCTCAAATTGGAATTCAGAAGAGGGAGCTTTTTATCCTCATCGTAAATTTCATCTTCCCCAAAAAATCTTAAAATGCAAAATCAAAATATGAATTAATTAATCAAACTAAAAATACAAAATAGTAAACAAACGTATAGATAGAGATACATATACGTATTGAGTATGGGTTAGAGAGAGAGAGAGAGAGAGAGGAAGGAGAAGAACGCTCGGTTTAGCGAGGTTATCGACATGCAAGTAATCATCTCTAGAAAGAGCGACCTGCAATCCTGCAAGCATGAAACGAATTATTAATAATAACTCTGAAAACAGATCAACCCTGCAAGCATGAAACAAATTATTAAACAGAAACATCATCTATTAATAAAGTAGCCAACGATAGTAGCTTTACTTAATTTTCGAAGAAGGATAACAATAAAAATGACCGAATAATTTAACAGCACGAGAGAAAAGAGAAAAATAAACATTAACTGAGACATAGAGTTCATAGTAAATGTAATCCTAGATAAAATGATAACAACTAAAATTAATATAAAATGAAGGAAACATCAATAAAGCAAATTATACAACAGCCCTTATGAAGCAAAAGATACAAATATAAGTCAAACATGTTGATCATCCACTGTCATAAAATACAATAATAAGTTCCAAGATTTAAACATTTATACACTGATCTCAATTATGTTAAATATTTACACACGGATAGGATCAAAATCTTACCTTCAGTTCTTTAATCTTTCCCAGCAAACCTTTGTTTCACTCCTTAAAGGATAGTCAGTCTTTTCCTGCAAACTATAAGTGAACTAAGAAACTCTCACATTCAAGCAAAACATGCTTTAGATCTTTTCCAACAAAAAATTTAGACACAGATCTTTACCTGCAAGCTCACACCTTCAAGGACATACCACATTTCAAGGAACCTTCACCAAATTTTAAGTGAACTATGAAAATCAGATGATACTCTATGAGCAACTTGTTGAAAGAAACATCAAGAAAACTTCATCCAGAACATTAGAATTGGTTTTCCTTACCCGGTCAAGTTCCAATTCAAAACCCACTTTAGAATCCAGCTTCAAATATGTCCCATGAATGAAACCTGAATCATACTCGAGCACTAAACTTTACAGGTACCAGCTCTTAAATCAGGGTACCATATACAGATGACCCAGTTGCCATCACCACCTGTTCACTAACATTTTACAAAATTTTGACCGAGCTTCCGATTGCTGAAAAAATGGTGAAGGGACCGACTTCTACAGGCGGTTTCTCCTTCTTATGAGCAAGGTCGATCCTAGTAAAAAGAAAAGGAAAAAGAAATTAGTGAAAATGTTAAAACTGAAATTAGTGGGAAAATTTAGGGATTTCGTTGAAGAATCAAAGAATCGGAGAGGAAAACAGAGAACACGGCTAGGTTTGAAAATGGAAGATTTGGTAGCAGCCAGAGCTGGTGGTTGTGACTGTAGAGGAGGTGGCGGAAGAGATGGATACATTGCAGCAGCCTCTCACCATCGTCACTTTTGTCTCTCTCGCTCTCTACCTCATTTTACCCAACTCAATTTCGTTGAAGAATCGAGGAAATGCCGGTCAATGTTGCTGGTGCAGATCCCGACGCCGGTAACGGAGCCTCTCCTAAAAGCTCAGTTGGAAGAAAACAAAACTACAACACGGCTGGGGTTAGGTTTCGTGAGAGATGAAAAGATGAAGTTGAAATCTTTGTGGTATTTGAAATTTGAAATTGTTTTTGCATCAAAACAGATTTGAGTTAGAGAGGGAGGAGAGGGATAGGGTTTCGGTGGTTCAGGCAAATTCAAATTGGTTTTGAACTTCAAAAATCGTGTGGGTCCAACGATGTGAAATCAAATGAGCAGAACTTTTGTACAGACACTTTTTGTGTACTGTTTGCAGGGAATAAGTGGGGCCAGGGGCTGGATAATTTGTTACAGGTATATTTTTATCAATTTTTTTTAATTATTGGTAGATGGGCGGGAAACTTTGAGCGGGAATCTTTTGCTGGACTTAGCTCCTTTTATATAATATATAGATTAAGATTAAGATTTGGTGTTTCTTTTCTAACACGTCTGATCGGTCAATATGAAATTCCTATGAAAAGTGCACTTGATACCAGCTGTCATTACAAGTGCATAAGTGCATTGAGAACTGTAAAAATTGTTTTTTCATCTTCGGCCTACAAAGTGATTTGTGTGCATGTCTTCACGTCCAGCGAACACATTTCCCTGTGCAATTAATGCGTAGGCTGAATTGGAATACGAAGTGTTAGAAAATTTATCACAGATAATTATTTATCTATGATCCAAAATAAATTATCATGCTGAATTATCAAGAATTAAATAACTGAAGCGGAAGCGTACCTTAATCAAACATGATTCACGATGAACGATTTGGTTGGTTGGATCTTCCAAATCAATACGTAGCCCTAATTTTCTCTCTGATGATGGGATGTCAAACAGGATGAACAGTACGTCTGATTCAGGGACCATAACCGACTTTATATACTGTATTGCCAGTTAACCTAATCCGGCCCATCATGAATTAGGTAATGACCTGGTATCTACACATAAAAGCCCATACATTAATTAGATGGATTAAAGCCCGATATATATAAAATTCTTATTAGATCACTTTAAATGGGCTTAACCAAATTTGATAGTCTTTTACTCAATACACAATAATTCACATATAAGCCCACACGATTGATTAAAATCCTTATAATCTCCCACTTGGGCTATATGTGTAACCTTACAATTGTGTATCAATCATAACCTTATGAGTACTCAGAATTTTGCTATCATTACTGAATGCATCCCCAAACAATCCGGTCAATCAATTATATCAACATATGATCAAAGCGACTTTCGCTACATTAATCGTAACTAAACCTATCAATGGTCACGTATATCGACATAACTGAATGACATGGATCAAGTATGGATGTGTAGCATGGAAATTACATGTAATGTGATCTTCAACATGCCTATTTCCAACTGGTCCAACTTTAGTGAGATCATCCTCAAACAATCTCAGAGATAATAAACCTGAAACCTTACAGCTGTAAATAACTTTAACTTTAAACTGTATCCAAAAGGACAGTAAATGTGTCTAATGCACCCAAAATACAAACTCCCACTGAAACCGAATATCCTTAAGAAATACAACACTTATATGAGTAATGTACTCATGAAAGACCTTGGATTGTAATACTTTAGTAAGCGGATCGCAATTATGGAGTTTGTCCCAATGTGCTCTTATTGACACATGTCCACTCTGAACTGTATCCTTCACAACCAGGAACTTATGTCAATGTATTTTGACTTAGTTGAGCTCCTGTTGTTACTGGAATATAAATCTGCTGAGTTATTGTCACAATATAACTTTAGTGGTCTTTCTTTACCGTACAGAATACGCAGCCCAGTGACAAAATTTCGCAGCTATATTCCATAATTAGATGCCCCCAAAATTGCTACAACTGTGTTGCCAAGTGAAAGAAGCTAAAGTGTCTGTTAAGCACTCCATCCGGAAATAGCTCCTCCAACTAGCAGATAGATGTAGCCTGATGTGGATCTTTTACTGTTTTGGCATCTAGCAAAAATCGGAATCATAATACCATATGATCTCCAATTGATCCGATTTTCTGTATGTGAGTATGTAATCTTTTGTTCTCTTTAAATACTTTATAAACCATGTTTGGCTACTTTCCAAATGATCCATACCAGAGTTACTTAAATATCTCATTAGTATCCCAATAATATATACAATATCCGAACGCATACAAATTTGAGCATACATCAGATTTTCTATAGCTTAACTATATGGGATCCTCTGCATTTCTTTAACTTCAAGATAACTTTTCGGTCATTAGTTGAGACTAAATTGTCTCCCTTAGCGATAGGGCCGTCCCCTGATTTACTGTCTTTTATGCCAAACCTTTTAAGTACTTTATCGATATAGCCCTTTTGTGACAATTCAAGAATATCCCGAGAGCAATCCCGGTGTATCTGAATTCCTAATACAAAAGAGATGTCACAAAGATTTTTAATCTCAAAATTCCTTGACAAAAATCTCATAATTTTATGTGACATGCCTATATCATTGGTGACAAGCAATATGTTATCAACATACAAAATCAGGAAAATACACTTACTCCCACTGAACTTGTAATACACACAACCATCAACAACATTAATCTCAAGACCAAATGAGATAATTACTTGATGAAATTTGTATTACCCTTAACGGGAAGCTGGCTTGAGTACACAATGGATTTCTTTAATTTGCAAACCGTCTCATCAATGTCTCCATTGAGAAACGTCGTCTTAACATCCATTTGATGGGACTCGAGGTCAAAATGTGCAACAACCTAACTTTCCTGAGAGAGTTTTTCATCGAAACAGAAAAGAAAGTCTCCTTATAGTCAATGTCATCATTCTGTGTAAAGCCTTTAGATACAAGACGAACCTTATATCTTTCCACATTACCTTTCGAATCCCTCTTGGTTTAAAAATCCATTTAAGCCCAGTGGGCTTCGCACCTTTTGGTAATGGGACAAGATCCCAAACTTTATTGTCTTGCATATGCTTATACTCCTTATTTATGACATCAATCCAATTCTAAGAGTTAGAACCCTGCATGGCCTGATGGAATTGATTGGACCATTTTCCACCATTCCATTATTTCCTTATGTTCTTGGAAAAATACTATTTAAATTATCCGGATTAGTATTTTTCCCTTTCTTTTGTGGATCTCCTTAATGGCTTTAGTTATTGAGGTTGTTGAATTTGTACTTATGAAATTTACCTTATTTTGGATGGGAGGTTCTTCAATATTGTCGAATTGAGGTTTCGGATATGCTTTTTGATCAATGACATGCATATAAAACTTGCACATTGTGAAAAGCAACAATAGGAATCGAAACCGAACCTTCCTCAACTTCTTCCTTAAAGACAATATCTTAATCTTATTTCTCCCCCAAACTCAACATCCTCAAAAATGTTGTATTTCCCGTTTCAAAAGTTGACTTAAGTGTGGGATCATAAAATTAATAGCCCCTTAAACGCTCAGAATAACCAATAAAGTAGCTGCTGACTGTTTTGGAGTCCAATTTCTTTATGTGGCCTATAAAGCCTAGCCTTAGCTGGACATCCCCAAATGTGAAAATATTTTAGACTAAGCTTTAAGCCTGTTAAAAGCTCATAAGGTGTTTTAGTAGCTGCTTTAGTTGGTATTATGTACTATCTTTCTTTAAATGTCCAGATTTCTGGCAAAAGAAACAACCATTAATGTGTTTATGTGGTTTCTCTTGTTCTGAACCCTTAACAACTTTATTTTCTTTATTTTTTTTCTTGCCCTTATCTTTAGATGTGTTTGCCAAGTGAACACTTTTAGTTCTGTCCTGCTTCAACTTTTCTTCCTCTTGCACACTAAATAGAATGAGCTCATTTAGAGTTCATTTCTCCATTTGATAGTTACAACTGACCTTAAATTGACTGAATTGTGCAAGAAGCTTGCACACTATGAAATGAGCTCATTGAGAGTCAATTTCTACTTTGACAGTTATAACTAACCTTAAATTAATTATATTTTGCAGGAAGCGATATCAATACCAAATACACGAGCAAGTTATTAGACAAGTCGAGTTTTAGTTCCTTAAGTTTTGAAGCAGTGTGAGACATCTACTTGATGTACTCCCTTATTTTCCCATTGCCTTTATACTTTATTGAAATCAAGCTTTGCATAAGCGTGCTTGTTTCAGCCTTATCGTTTTTCGCAAAACGTTTCTTAATTTCGGCAAGGAATTCATTGACATCATTTACCTCCTCAGATACTATGCCACTAAAGGCTTCCGGAATGCCGCACTTGATGATCATGAGACTCACGTAATTTAAGAAATCCCACTTCTCAAAGTTCCTCATTTGATTAGATGAACTTTCATCCGTAAGAGGAGCAGGTTGCTCAATCCTTAGTACACGGTCTAGATCCATGCAGCCAACGAAAAGTTAATGTTCTTGTTTTGATCCTTGAAGTTTGTTCCATAAATACAGGGATTAAATTTGAGCTTGTAGATATACTACTAGCAGAATTTGAAACCGAATAGAGAACACTTAAACAAAATAGCTCACATAAATACCTTATTATGCAAATCATACTTTCAAATAATGGTAGGGCCATCACAAGATACCTAGCACAACATCAATATTTAGTCTTTGGACAGAAATATTGACTTGTAAGTGGTACTCTTGGTGTAGTGATCAAACACTGACAGTAAGACATGTCAACCAACAAACCTTTCTTTGGATCGATTTATTGATCACACGTAAAACCAAATAACCGTCACGTATTTATCACCACAAGTTCATGTGAAATTCGGGCCAAATATTGACCTTCATTTGGGCCGATCAATATCCGCATGAAATAACACACAAACACCTAATTTTCCCTTGGTGTAGTGATCAAACACTGACAATAAGACATGTTAACCAATAAACCTTTCTTTGGACCGATTTATTGATCACACGTTAAACCAAATAATTTCCACGTGTTTATCACCACAAGTGCATGTGAAATTCGAGCCAAATATTGACCTTCCTTTGGACCGATCAATATCCGCAATTAATAACACACACAAAAATACCTTCTAATATTCAAAGTTAATTAATATCCACAAGAGAGGTTGCTTGGCAACATGTTGCTTCAACTAACTTACTTTCGAATATTATATCTCTCAAAAGAGTCCGATGTACCAAGATTTGAAATTGAAATCTACTGATTTGCATATATATATGACTTTAGGATTTGAATTATAGAATTCAAAACTTTAGAATAAAGCAATCCTTAAGTTTAGAGAGTCAATTGCAATATTCTTAAACTTTTGGTGGCCAATTTAGAAAAATTTTAAGCTTGAAGGACTTAAATTACAATTTTCCCAAAACTTTATTGGCCGATTTAGAGAAATTCCAAGCATTAGGTCCCAATTTGAAAGAAAAACAAACTTTAGAGGACCAAAATAGGAAATTTTCAATCTTTAAAGGTTGATTTTGAAATTTTTCAAACTTTAGGAGCCAATTTAGCAAATTCCCAAACTTTAGGGACTTAATTTAAAAAAAAAATTCAAACGTTAAGGACCAATTTTGAAAATTTCCAAAATTTAGTGACTGAATTAGAAAATTTTCAAACTTTAAGGACCAAATTATAGAATTTCAGAACTTTAGGTGCTTTATTAGAAAATTTTCAAACCTTAGGGACTGAAAATGAAAATTGTCAAACTTTAAGGGACCAAATTAGAGAATTTTCAAGCTTTAGGGACCAGTTTTTGAAAATTCTCAAACATTAGAGGCTGAAATATTATACCTTTAACCTTAAAGGTACCAATTTTGAAAATTTTCAGACTTTAGGGACTGTTTTAGAAAATTTTCAAACTTTAGAGGCTGAATTATAAAACCCTTAACTTTAGAGGCCCAATTTTAATAATTTATAACTTGAGGGGCTTAATTATAAATTTCATAGCCTTTAGGGTTTAAACTTTATTTCATACTAACCTTGGAGAACCTGATGTTCAAATAAAGCCAATTTCGTAATTGCAGAAAAGTCCCTCAAGACTTCAAATTTACAAGTGAAACCCCTGCCTAAAATCTGATTTTCAAACTAGACATTAGGGTTTTCAACCCTAGCTCGCCGTCGCTTCCAAACCCGGCAGAAGCGGAGCCCACTACCAAGGAGGTTTCACCCTGCTGTAACACCTTCTCCGGTGCTTCTCTCCTGCAGCTGCGTCGCGCACAGCCACTACTGGCGCTGCGCCTCTGCACGTACAAGGTGAAGTAGCGCCTGCGCGGCGCTACTCTCCTGTGACGCCGCACGCAGTTCAAACCCCGCCGCTACGTGACTCTTATCTCTGACCCAATCGATCTCAAAACTGTTCAAAATCCAACTCCAAAACCAAATTCAAAACCCAATTCAGCCATATACAAATCCCCAAATTAAAACCTAAAATCCCAAAATCGAATCTGAATCCATGTTCAAATGCCCAAAAACGATTTCAATCGTACACAAATTCAAAATATGTTTCGAAAATATACCAACCGGCCATGTACATACACATGAAAATCCAAACCTTAATTTCGAAAATCCATATATAATGGACAACTGATTTCAACATAAATATATACATACAAATTCACACGTATAGAAACCGAATCAAGATCCAATTTCAACAGATTTTATATATACATGATATACACTTTAATCCAATTTGAATGCATATATTATGTCCGGGTGATACTTAATCAGATATTCAACTTAAAATTGAATTAAAACTTAGATCTGATAATTCAACGCGATGACTGGCTCTGATACCACTTGTTAGAAAATTTATCACAGATAATTATTTATCTATGATCCAAAATAAATCATCATGCTGAATTATCAAGAATTAAATAACTGAAGCGGAAGCGTACCTTAATCAAACATGATTCACGATGAACGATTCGGTTGGTTGGATCTTCCAAATCAATACGTAGTCCTAATTTTCTCTCTGATGATGGGATGTCAGACAGAATGAACAGTACGTCTGATTCAGGGACCATAAATGACTTTATATACTGTATTTCCAGTTAACCTAATCCGGCCCATCATGAATTAGGTAATGACCTGGTATCTACACATAAAAGTCCATACATTAATTAGATGCATTAAAGCCCGATATATATAAAATCCTTATTAGATCACTTTAAATGGGCTTAACCAAATTTAATAGCTTTTTATTCAATACACAATAATTCACATATAAGCCCACACGATTGATTAAAATCTTTACATGAAGTGCCTTCATCTTATCTTATCCCTTTAAAATCTTGTGTGTCAATTATTACTCAATTTCTGCTTCTGCAATACGTCCATGTCATAAATTTGTTGGTTTGTATTTTTATTTTCCACCATTGTTTTCTTGGTTTTTTACATGCTCTAATGTCGAAATACAGATCCTTTACATTCACTCGTTTTTTTTATGAATTGAACAGTGTTTGAAAATAATGGCACCAGTGTTCAGTCTGCTTGAAGCTGTTGACGCATCCACTACCAGATGGGGGTTCAAGGTTCGTATTGTTCGCTTATGGGAGCATAGAAACAGCAACAATGAATTGGTCAGTCTCAATATGATATTCGCCGACAGCCGTGTAAGTAGATACTTATGTATAAAAAAATTTGTGATGTGTGTTCATACATCATTTTATAGCAAATCTGAGTATTAAAATGATAGTGGATAACGTAAATATCTGTTTATTTTATGCTTACATTAATCAAGTTATTAGTTTTCTATAATTGTTTTGTAACTAATGTCTGCCCTAATCCATTCTAGCCGTCGAACATAATTTTTTGTAACTTGTTCTATTCACACATTAGATTCTAGGAAATCAGATTTTGAAATCACATTTGTTCGATTGCATTTAACTGGCTTTGTCCTTTTTTCCGTTTGTGAACTTTGCATGTTGAAATTGGTATGGATTGAGAATTAAAAACACATCTTATATTTATTCGAAGCATTCTAGCGTAAAAACCTTACACATTTCTATCTTATGGGGTTGATTTTTGTCGGGTGGAATTCGTGAATAGTTACCCCAAATAAGAAAATGATGGTTTTGTAAATCCAAGCCGAAAATTGGACAGAGTAACGGTAAGGAAACACAAACAAAAAGAAGAAGAAGAATAAGGACAAAATCGAGACAAGAGTTGGACTCTTTGTCCTTAAGTCGAATTTGTCCCGCAACGGTGCCTACGGATTTCGGCAATCGACTCCCAAGATACAAGGGCTCCACTTGTATTTGTAACACTCCAAAACACAAGTACAACGAACAAATTATAGGCTTACGTACTCCAAGGATGCAATGAAGAAAATCAAAACAAATGAAATGATTTGATTTTGGAGAGAAGTGAGGATGTTGAGATGTTTTGCATATTAAATTGTGAGGAATAGGACACCCAAAGGGTCCTATATATAGACCATGAAAGGGTGTGGACGAAGTGGTTGAGGCCCAAACCATGCACCATTTCCAAACAATGCACCTTTTTGAAAATGTGTCATTTGGCCGGACAACCGTGCGGCCGCACGGTTATAGACCGTTTGTGCGCCCCGAAGTGGCGAAGTGACAAACAACTTTGCCTAAACGAATTGAGCCGAGCTTTTGAGTATTTGGCCGAAGTCGACAAGAAATCATTTTAATCGATTTTCAATTCTCGATTTATTAACCAATATCCAACAATTTTTATATTTTCCTGTTCTATATAATTTTGTTAGCAATGTTTATAAGTCATCGGGTTATTAAAAAAAGCTTTATTTTCCCTTCATTGCTCGTGTTACGTAATTTATTTTTTTACACTGTTTATACATATTATTAAAATGTTGAATTTTTTTAATTAGCAATTTCTGTAATTTTACACAGTCGTAATAAGTTTCAGAATTGTGTCATTTGTATTTAGTTTTCTAATGCCGTAAAATTAGTTTTGTTAAAATAATAAATTTATATTCCATGTTGAATTTTTGTAATTAGCAGTTTATGTAAAAAAAAAAAAAAAAAATTATTTCCTTACCGGCCACTATTTAGAAATCATATGGTGTGTTCGTAGGGTTGTCGGATTCAAACTGAAGGTAAGAAATCGTTGATAAGAGTTTTTTTTCCTAAGTTGATTGAGGGACGGTTGTACATAATGTGTCACTTCTCCGTTGTCCACAACTACTCAAAGTAAATGACATGTAGACATGTGTATTTATTGAACTTCATGCCAGTGACGCAAGTGATCGAGGTTGAAGACTTGACTTTTCCAAGCAACATGTATGTGCTTTGTCCTTTTGCTGAGATCTTGGTGTCTCAATAGATAGATGAAACAGAGTTGTTTGGTAATTTTTGTACATTTTTATGTTTTTATTATTCCTCAATTACATTTAACTATTTTATTTACATTATAATTTTTTTTGCGTGTTTGTAAAGATGTTGTTGGAGAGGTCGTTGCAAAAGACAGGATTACGAGTGATCCGAGAGTGGAAAAAAACATGGACATAATAATTGAAAATTTGGAGTAACGTCATTTACATTTTTAAAAAATTAATATTTTAAAATTTCCTATTTATATTATTTAATATTCTGCTGGTATTTCCGTGAGTAGAAAAAAATATTCTATCCGTGACATTATGGACTGAGTATGCGGAAAAGAAGAATGAATATTTAATAAGCAATAACTCGGAACCTGTCATCATTCTATTACAACTTTGTCGGGCAAAGAAATATAGAGGTTTGAAAGAGAAAAAAAAACTGAGTTAGATTTATTTGATCTTAAAATTTTTATATCATATACTTTTTGTCCACCTTTGATTTCAAAATAATATAGCAGAGAAATGCGTATGAAACCATTATGCGTGCAGTAATATCTGGAGATGGTGGTCTTTTTTTTTTTTGTATGGATACGGGGGTACTGGAAAAACATTTGTTTGGAAAACTTTATCAGCTGGACTGAGGTCAAAAGGAGAAATTATGCTTAATGTGGCATCAAGTGGCATTGCATCGCTACTTCTAGATGGTGGACGAACCACACACTCTAGATTTGCGATTCCTCTTAATCCAAATGAAGATTCGACTTGCAATATCAAACAAGGAAGTGCACCAGCTGAGTTGATTTTGAAGACTAAACTCATTATTTGGGATGAGGCACATATGATGAATGGATACTACTTTGAGGCATTGGATAGGAGCATGAGGGATATTTTGATATTTGAAAACCGTTTGAGTATGGAACAATATTTTGGAGGAAAGACTACATACAGATATTACCAGTTGTTCCAAAAGGAAGCAGATAAGATATTTTGCATGCAACTATAAATTCATCACATCTTTGGAGACATTTTCAGGTTTTGAGATTGAAAAAGAATATGCGCCTTCAAAATATTGGTAACCAACATCAGTGTGATGAGCTTCAACAATTTTCTGAATGGATTTCATGCATAAGAGATGGACTTGTTGGGGGTCCAAATGACGGAATTGCAGAAATTGATATACCAGATGATATTTTGATAAAGGGAGCTGGCAATCCAATTGCAGCAATTGTGGATTCCACGTATCCTAATTTGTTAAGTGTGTTGGACGACATGTCTTATCTGCAGGGTCAGGCTATTCTTGCACCAATCCTTGACATTGTAGATTTAGTTAATGAATCTATATATTTATAATAACAACTGAGATTCTGGCCAATTAATTTTGAACAGAATCTCAATTCAACAGATTCTCTATTTCAATTGAATCTTTAATCTTTAATCACCACAAAAGAAATTGCGTTTAGACGGTTTTTATCCCCATTTTCCTGTTTTTCCGCTGTAACTGAATTCGAAGTGCTAAAAATGGTGGCCAATTTTCTATCCCACGTTCCTATTATCCTTTCACATTCAAAGTCAATTCCTGAATTTTCAAAATTACGCTGGCAGACTTGAAAAATTAAAGCCAATTGATTATTTTTTCTTTATTCATATGGGAAAATTTCCACGCCTCGGGAAAGGACAGCACGAATCGAAGAACGAAAGCAGCGAGAAAAAAGAGGAAGAGGCTGAAGATGGAGGATGATGAAGAAATTAGTGACGAAGAGGCCGTGAAACAGCCGGGGTTACCGTTGTTGTAGGTGGTTTTAGACTGCATAAAGCGGCGATTCTTTCATACACGCAAGGAGGCAAAGAATGGTGATATCAAGGTGCTCATCGGCCAGATGTATTACAGTGGTTGCATCTCCAGAGATGTCCAAAAGGTTTTACTACTTTTATCTAGATTTTTTATCTTCTTAAAAATAGTTTCTTTATGGTTTCTTTTATTTAATTACTATTTCTCATTATAGTCGACTGATTATTGCTCGAATAAAAAAAATGATTGTATTTTGGTAGATTTTTGTTATTTGAATCCATCATGGCTCCAACATTTAGTCTTGTGAATGAAGTGAATGCAATGAAGAAACACTGGGCTTTGAATATGTTTAAAGTGACCCAAGCAGTCATCCATACATGAACAAATTCTTTGAGATTCCTAATGCTAAGGTACTTAAAAAATTATTTTTTCGTACACTCGACCATGCAGAATTATGATTTTGGTTTACATTCATGGAGTCTTTCCAATTTATGTCCTTGAGCAGGACACCAAATGAATTATTATATTTATCCGGCTACCCTTTGTATGATATGTAACATCATCTGATATATCATCAGGGAACAAACTTTATGCGATTTTGTGATATTTGTAGCAATGCAAACTTTTCTCTCCTGTTTATATTTCAGATTTTCACAGTTGTAGCTCTGTTAAATCAGTGTTAATTGGTAATGGAATGTTATTATCATCTTTGATTCGTAAATATTAAATCATTTCGTGAATCATTGCACCAGTGTCAACATCTTAATTCAAGAATCAAAGTTTTTAATGGTTAAATATTAGGTTTCAATTTGGAATTAGACAATTTTAATAAATTTTGTTCCTTTTTGTGCTGGGAAGATGAGTCTTCTACTATTTTTTCTATAGTTATTTATTTAAGATAGAAAACTTTCAATTATTTTATGATTTTTTTAAAGGTGGATTTGTATCCTCTTTAGATGAAATTATGCGAATAATGACTTGATTTATTGTAGATTTTATATTCTTGATGATGGATAATATAAGCTTGGGCCAAATCTCGAGCCCCTCAAGTAACAAATGTTTTGAACTATAACATTACTCTTTTGGCATTTGTTTGTTATATTATGGGAATGTCACATTCATTGTATTTTTTGCATTCTTTCCGATGGCCTATCGTTTTCTTTATCGTCACTGGCTTATTGTTGATTATTTTCAGTAGTTGCAAGGCATACAATTTTCTTTATTTTTGTAATGTAGAATCTTCCTTGAAAATTTGACGGTAATATCTTATATATGTTTACCAAATCCACCAATTATTTGTTCTTGTGGAAGTTTTTTGATTCTTTAGGTCTCAACTACTGTCTTTCTTATTTCTCAGAATCTTTTCTCAACTTACAATTGGATCTTAAAACCACCATGTTTTCTTCCTTGGTATTGATTAAACTGAATATCATTCCTCTTTTTCAGTTTTCCCCCCTCTTTCTATTTGTTAATGAGTATCATGTTGCTGAACATCTATGGTGTATGGGTTGAACTTTGAACTCATCTAAAGTGAAAAATTAAGGTGCTGCTTCGCAATAGTGAAACCAGGTGTATTGACATTGATATAGATCACATTTGGTTGGTGAGCTTAAAGGTAAAGAGTGATCCATCTATGTCTCCATTCGGGTAAAAAAATTAGTTATGTTTGAGTCCATAGTCACCATAGTTATGTTTTGCATTTCCTATGGTGATTGTTAAAAATTATATTTTAATGAATATTTGTTTAATTTCATTTATGGTGCCTCCTTTTGTGTAACTAACAATGTTACTACCTCAAGAATCTAGAATTTTATTTTGAAAAATAGCGACTCTAAAGTTAACTTTTTTAGGAAAAATTTATGGAATCATCTTTGAAGAATAATATATCTTCAGCATCACTGATAAACACGGGTCCACATTCTCTATTTATAAACCATCAGTAATAGGGTGACTGCATGCCTTTTGAAGGTTTGTCACAATTGTTATTTAATGTTAAAACCCCATCTTTCCCTTCCAGAGATTTACTTTATGCATTCTAAAAAGTTTGTCTTAAGGTTCCCTTTCTCCATTGTATACTTTCTTGCTTTGATTTGTTAAACTTCTATGTTTCAATAAGGTGTATATACTATATAGTTTTTTTTTTTTTTTTATGTCTGACATATGAAGAAGCTCAGCTAATCAAGAAACATGTGTTGAGAATATTTTGGTTAGGATTTTAAAGTGATTTGTCAAAGCAAGAGTAAAATAATTTTGTACCTGTGTCAAATCTGCTTTATGGGTTGTATTTTCTGGGTCTTCTATGCATATGTTCCTTATTATAGAGCAATGATAAATTGTTCTAGCAAATCCCGTTTTAATATATTTCGGTAACAACTTTTGGAGGCAAATTCTTCCACTCATTGCATTTTTGTAATAGGTTTCTATCCATGTAGACTAATCCTGACAGAGTTTTCTATTACAAGGCTTTTGATCTTCATCCTGACATAACTATTCATAAAAAAATTAACTATAAAACTTACATACAAGTGCTTTGAATTGAAAACAATAACCTTTCTCAACATTTGAGCAGAAAGTGAAAAAAAAAGTGTTATTTTGATTGTTACTTAGAATAATTATTTTTGGAATGATGCTTGTAATGTTGCCTATGTTTAGTTTCAGGAATGGTGTTTCAAGTTCAAAAGAAGGCAATTTAAGTTGATTATGTCGTATGCTATGATCATCAATAAGAATCAAAGTTAATCACTTTCGCGTGTGTAATAGATATTGATACGTGACTACAATGGAAACCCAACTAATGTGACGACTAATGTTGAGTAAAAAGAGATTTTCCAAAATTTGTAATGTTCTTAGTAACAGAATTATTATTTAATTTGAAACTAACCGTTATTAAATTTCATTGATTTTTTTTCCTATTGTTCTGTATTAGTACATTAAACTTTGTCAATGGAATATGTTAGTGCATCGCACGGGTGTGAAACTAGTTTATGGTAATGCGAATAGAGTTTGATACGAGGACATATTTGATCAGTGATGCAACATGCAAATCTGATAGCAGTGTTGATTTAGTTCAAGATCTTCACACCCCAGAGTTTTTGAATGGAATTAGATGTTCAGGTGTTCCTAATCATGTTTTGATGTTGAAGGTTGGAATCCCTGTCGTGCTGCTAAGAAATATCGATCATTCAGTTGACATGTGCAATGGTACTAGACTTCTAATTACAAGACTAGGAAATCATGTGATTGAGACAAAAATTCTGACGGGAAACAATGCTGGAGATAAAGTTTTCATTCCACGTATGACACTCACTCCGTCGGATACAAGGTTGCCATTTAGATTTCAACGAAGACAATATCCGTTAATTGTATTGTACGCAATGACTATAAACAAAAGTCAAGACCAATCATTGTCTCATGCTGGACTATACTTGAAGAAACTAATATCTTGTCATGGATAGCTGTACATTGCAGTTTTGCGGGTTACAAATCGTAATGGTTTGAAAATTATGATTTGATATAAAGATGATGCAGAAACCAAGTCAACTGCAAATGTTGTATTTAAAAAAGTGTTTCGTAATTTACATTGAATTTTGGTATTGATTTTCTATTAGTTTCCTCAGATTATTTCCTATAACATATAAATTTAATTGTTTTCTTTTTTGCTTTTCACATTTTTATTAATTAATGACTATATTTATCGCGTTATTAATTAACTTATAATTTTACATTTTTTTTCGTGCAACGTATGGGTGCGAATACTAGTATTAATAATCCAAGTTTAGATAAGTTGTTTTACGCCTCCCCCAACATCAAGACACCAAAGTTATATAATTACAAAATGTTGAATCGCAATCTTGATGGTCTCCACTGTCCCATTCCTAGAGCCTTGTGGATGAGATAAATCGCGAGATGTGCCTCAATTAGCCAGGATTTGAAGCTTACTAATTTTCACCACAATGAAGTCAAGTCCAAAGTATTTGTCAGGATTCAAACTCTTCATCCTGTGGCTACCATCACAACAAATATTACATCACTTCAGCATTTGCCATCTGAGTAATGTCGGGTGTCCCCTCTCACATGGGTGGGTGTGTGTTCGATTCGCATAATTAGCGGCTCCATCATCCATGTGAGGGGGTGGCACTCAGTATGGTAGAATTAAGTGGGTAAAATAGCATTACTCTCTCTCTCTCTCTCTCTCTCTCTCTCTCTCTCTCTCTCTCTCTATATATATATATATATCCAAATCGGGTTGGCTTGTGTTGATTTTCACAATCTTCTTGATTTGGGTCAGTTCTTGTGTAACCCAAATCTAATTGGGCGGTGGGTCAAGTTGCGGGTTAAACATTCAATTCGAACCCAATATTTATATTTTTATTGAGGATAATTACACTACATACTACATTTTTATCCCTTATTAAAATTTTACTTACACTAATATTTTAGTATTTTAATTAATTTTTACTTTCTTTTCTTTTTCATCTTAAAAAACTTACAATATTCTCACCAACACTACGTCATCACTGTCGTGCCACCTTCCTTTTTCTCAATGAGGTTTGATATGTTGTTGAAAGACGTCACCATTGAATTTTTCACCAAGTTTTCACTAATTTCACAACGTGATTTTTTCACCAAGTTTTCACTAGTTTCACAACGTGATTGATGAAATGTTTGACCAATATGCGCCTGTTTGTTTCACATTATAATAAATTTTTTGTCACATCCTATTGCGGCTGTCGTGGGTCCCATGGACTGAAAATTGTGCAAAGCATAAATTTGGTTCACAGCAAAACTTTTGCAGATTGATGAATAAATGAACTTTCCAAAATTGCCCTGTTACAATTTTGATAATTTGGAAACACATTTTTTGGTAGAGGGTAATATAGTCAACGCGGTTTTCAACGATTTTTGCACAGTACTCTTATGTGACGCAAATGCTGTTCGCAGACATTATTTTAATATATCATCACCGTACAGAAATGTTAAAAACTCATTTTAATGAGTAACAAACATAAGTAAATTATAAAATTTTTATAAAGTATCAATGTGTGATGTTAAGATTTTGTCCAAAGTATCATAAAAATTTGATAGAATTTTAAATTATGATACTAAAAATTTGTAAGTATCATAAGTACTATGCTGTGATACTTTAAAAGTATCATAGTATGATACTTGTGATGAAGAACATATTTCAAAAGAAAAAAAAATGAAGTATTTTTCTTTGATTCTTTAAAATTAAGTAAATTTCAATAATTATTTATAAAGTTTAAGATAAAACAAATAATCATCCTTTTACTAAGGTTAATCTTTAAAAAATAATCTCAAATTTTAATAATAATTTATAAAGTTTAAGATTTGGAAGTGTTACGATGCAAAAATACTTTGATAACAATGTGGTTTTTCCTTTGCACTTCATAAATATTAGACATAAAAGTTAGAAATGTTTTCTTTGAAGTGCCATTTCTAGAAAAATATAAAGTAATCAAACATAATCGTGACACGTAGAGATGGCAAACGGGCCTGCTCGTTGGCTCGGCTCGTCAAATCACGAGCCACGAGCGGCTGGGCTCGTCCAACTTATGGGCTCGTCCACGAGCCAAACAAGCAAATCCTAAAACGAGCCGAACACGGCTCGGCTCGTTTTGCATGGATGGCTCGTGAAACACGAGCCACTTTTTTTTAAAATAAAATATTAATTTTAATGAAAAAAATGAAAAAATAAAATAAAAATATGCACGAGCCACGAGCTCAAGGGTCAAGCCGAGCTTGACCCTTGAGTAATGAGCCGAGCCGAAGCTTGGCTCGTTGCTAAAACGAGCCGAGCAGCGAGCTTAATGGGCCGAGCCGGCTCGGCCCATTACCATCACTAGTGACACGGACACCCCTCAATGGTGGGTGGCATTGGGTGTGACACCCCCAATGGGGGGTGACACGTGCCCCCAATGGGCACCATAAGGTGTCCACTAGAAATACTATATAATTTCAATACAAACTTGAGAATTGCATAGCAAAGTCACAATGGTTCAGAGCGGGGCATTCAATATCAACCCCCCCCCCCCCCTTCCCGTTTATTTAAAAATAAAATAAAATTATTTGAACAATTTTTTCACTTGTTTTATTATTATATTTCATCCCTTCCAATTAAACAACTTTTTTAAACAACACAATATCAAACAACATTTTTTCTAACAAGATCCTACAATATATTTAAATACTCATCATAAACAACAACTAACAAAATATAATATTTTTTCAAACTACATAGTTAAAAAAATTAATAATTTTTTAATACAAGTGGCGGAACAGGGTCAAACAAAACCTGCCCCGCCTCATACCCGTTTCAAATTTTTCATTTTAATCTCATATCCACCCCCATCAACTCGGGAGGTGGAGAGTTTGTTCGCCTCATTAGGATCGATCGGGACAAGTTCTTTTGCCATCCCTAAAAATCGGGATGAGCACAGAATTGACCCACCCTTGGCCCTAGCTACATGCCTACAAAGGTTGTATCAGAAAAACTATGGTACAAGTAATATTGGAATATAAAAAATCACAAAATAATTTATT
This sequence comes from Ligustrum vulgare, assembly GCA_963555705.1. Classification (NCBI taxonomy): domain Eukaryota; kingdom Viridiplantae; phylum Streptophyta; class Magnoliopsida; order Lamiales; family Oleaceae; genus Ligustrum; species Ligustrum vulgare. The sequence continues at coordinate 21,941,932 of OY743177.1, read as the reverse complement.
AAAAAATAATAGTGAGTCCCACGAAATATGTGATAATAAATGTATAGTTCTGTTTGAAATTAAGTTTGACATTAACTCAGTTAATGTGCAAATTGGATTTTTATAAATGGTAGCAAAATAGAGTGTTAATTTGTCTGGCTACTTTTTTATTATGAAGAGAGCGAAACTGTTACCTGAAAAGTTAGTCAATTTGAGCTCGATGAATTCGTAGTGGCATTGCTATAGAAGAAGTAAATATTTTAAAGCTTAGTGAATGAGAAATAAAAAATACAAGGTATTTTGAACCTTACATGACCCCATTTTTCCACATAAAATTTAAACATCAGGGCTGTCCAGTCTGAGGAAATCTGATAACAAATGCATTTCTTTCTAATTTTGATCAATTCAAATAAATAAATAAAATCCCAATTTACGGAGTGTTCAGCAATGGCTCCAAGGTTTTTTTTTTTCCTAAGTTAAATATGTGATTGAAAATTGTAGAGAAAAAATGTGTATGGTTAAAAATTTGTTTGAAAGATTGTGTAAAAAAAAAAAAAATTGGTTTATAACCCATTTTTTTCACTGTTACCTAACGGACAGTTAATTACATTTAAATGTATATTATGTGTGACTAACGTGTATCTACCGTAGAGATAGACTTGAAGCAGATAAATCATATTACAAAAAAAAGAAAAAAAGAAAAAAATTGATTACGTTTGACAATGTACAAGATAAACTAAAGATATTAGTTGAAAGTACAGATTTTGATAGTGATATTTTTTATTAAGTTTGGTGAATAATAAATACCCAATTGACATTTTTTTCATACAATATTTTATACAAAAACATTACCTAATCTCTAATTAAAAAATTGAAAAGATCAATCTACCAATCAGACTTGTTAAGTAAGTTTACCACTACATAATAAAATGGGAACAAAATTTACCTACTTTTATCTCATAAATTCTCTTATTAGGGACTACTTAAATGTTGATATGAATAAAATCAAATTTGGATATTTCAAACATGGTTAAGTAAGCTTTCCAACTCATCTATGCTCGAAATTCAACTTCAATATACATGCATAATTGTTCAAGAGTACGTTTGACACAACTTTTATTTTATGTCTTTTGCTTCCTGTAGAAGAGCTTCCTGAAAAACTATCTTAATATTTGTTTGAAAATTAATTTCTAAAAGCACTTCCTACTTCGAAAGTGCTTAATGAATCAAAAGCTGTTTTTGACTTCTCAAAAATCATCCCAAACAGGCTTAAATGTTTCCTGATGAAACTTTTCATTTTGTGAACGGGGTGGGGGATGTACAAATCACTCATTTCAATTTCAAACCGGTCTGAAATGAATACATTTTTGAGGAGAAAAGAAAAATCTGAATACTATTCTACTCCTAATAGTAATAATATAGAAAATCAATTTTTTTGGAGCATATACATTTACATTCATTATCTTATTAAATTCTACTAGTAGCGAACCTTAAATCTTCGAACAACTGTGTAAAGTCGACAGCAACCGGCATTTTTTTCCAGTCGACACCACCTTTATATTATGCTTTGAGCAATCTGCAAAACAGTGGAATTCACTCTTAACCTCAACTGTACAAAATAATTCCCTCCTTTCACGATGCAGAAATTCGCATCGTATTTTGGCCTTGTTTTGCTTACTTCACATGAACTTGAAGCACAAGAGAAAGTCTTGAAACAATGCCAAAAACTATCTATCTATTTCAAAACAACAGAAAACAGATCAGGAGTGCAAAATCTAGCCATTATTACAACTTTTCCCTTCAATAAATGAATCTCATCTCTAAAATGTATTAGATTGTGTTCAGCAACTTGCTTATAATCAACTGTTATAATCAACACATATTTCTAAACCACTTTTTAACCACACACATTTTTTAAAACCACTTTTTAACCCCAAATTCTACTTAGAAAATACAAATAATAAAAAATAAAAAAAATGTTGATTATATTGGTGGGCGGGGTTTTGTTGAATCGTGCCTACACCATCTATGCAAGAGTACCAGTATTTAGGCAGGTCAAAATTGCAGAAACATTTACCCTGTGTGATACAGAGCGTGACTCTAATATTTACCCATATATGAGAACAAGAGGCACAACTTCTCCCAACACCTACATTATAAACTCGTTAGGGGATCAACTTACTACCTAATTTTGTGCAACAATGCTGATGACTAATCCAGAAGATTTCGCCCCGGTTTGGTATTGATTAAAATCAGATTTTTAGCAGATTTTGATAAAAGTTGATGATATGTGTGGTTGTAAAGCTATGAGTTCCATAAAATGTGCGGTTAAAATTAATTTTTGACTTTGACTTGAGATTAAAATCAAATTTTAATCAATATCAAAAAGGGGCGAAGTCTTGATGTCACAAGTCAAAACAAAAACGAGGGATACTTACTTCTTGTATTCTTCATATTTATTTTTGCCATCGGAAGTTAGATCATCAGAAGTTCCTGCGTCTTGAGAAGCAGCTGTTCCTTCACCCTGTGCCAGCAAACATAATTATAAATTTTCCACAAGGTAGAAATTCTAATATAATTGGGGACAATGTATGTCTAAAATGAAACTAATTACTCTGAGAAAATCTCGTCTACCTTCCAACCAGGAATCGCCCTTGAAAGAAGCATAACGTACTGTTCCATTGCCAACTCCCGGTTCATGTTCCCTAAACTCTGCCAAGCATTCCTGTGACAGTATAACTTATTTACTCCATTAATCACAAAAAAACTATAACTAGTCCAGTTCAATACTAGAGCACATTTCAGGCAAGAATCAGCAGTCACTAACCTTAAATATAAAGGGTTAATGCTACTTGTACAAAAATATTGACAAAAACTACGACTGAAATTGAAAATTGAGATGGCAACTGTGTGTGTTGATTTAGGAGTTTATTTGATTTGTGAATAATAGGATTATGACACGTGCATTTTGTCAACCTTTCTGTTAAAACTACTTGTACAAGTAGCAAAACTACCTTCAAGTAAAACTCCAGTTTTCACAACAATTACATCTATGAAGTCTGGAATTCTACCAAATCTAATTTCTAACGTGCTTCTAAAAGTTACTCTCTCCAATGCACAAAATTAAGCCTGCGTTCGGCAACTGTTAAGCCTGAAGTTGTCGGGTGTTATTTGATTTTTCTAGGTAGAATTTGTGGTTAAAAAGTGATTTTGAAAAATGTGTATTGTTAAAAAGAGTCTTGGGGAACGTTTTGATTATAAATTTATAACATGTAAAATAACAGCAGTTGCCGAACGCAGGGCTTTATTACTTGCACACATGTCTACTCACAATATCAATAACCAAAAAATCAAAACTAATAGCTAAAATCAATAATGAAGATCATAAAGAATTTCAGCGTACCACTTTGCGCGAGCAGAAACCTTCAATGACATTGGCTGCGGTACATGACAAGGCCCTTCAAGAGCAACCTTGTGAAGACCATATAATTGCAACTTCAGATCATAGTCAATTCGACCCGCATTATTCTTAGAACCAACAAAAATCACTGCATCGCCAAATCGCTTCTCCAATTCTGTTCTCTCTACTCCCTCCCAATCATCAAGGAATCCCTCTTCCTCCTCGCCATCATCCCCGTTATTATTCCTCAGAATATTATGGATCTCCTTCCCTGTCACCTTACAGTCTTCAGTAGTAATCTCCGAAACCCTCAATTTCTTTGAACAATCTGATTCTTCGATTTGTAGGGACTTATTCCCCTCAGGATTCTCACTAACTACATGGGTTTCAACCTCACAATCACCACCACCGACAATTCTATTCTTTTGGTTTCGCAATGATTCTGTAACAACCGACCCAACTCTTGTATTGCTTACGGAACCATGAATTTCCATCTCTTTTGTACGATTTTGTCCATTATCAATTTTTTTCACCTTCTCATCGTGTACTTCAACCCAGTGGATAATCGAAACCACAATCGCAGAAAAAACCACAAACCCCAATAGCACAAACTCGACTACTTCCATATTGTAGGTTTCGAGAGAGAAACAGACTAAGATCTCGGAATTATTATGTTACTGGGAAGAGAGACACAGATAAATAGGATTTTGCTGAGCAGAGAAAGGTATATTCGGCCAAGGATTATTAAATGCTGGACCCACTGTACAGGGCAGAACTTGATAAAGGTATAGATGTTTGAAAAGGACTCTTAAACGATCAGTCAGTTATTATACGGTAATGTTTGTGAGTTCTGTCTTACTAGTACTAGGATTAGAATTTAGCGTTTGGCAATTTTTATTTTGAATAATATTAGGGATATATTTTTAATTCACATTGTGATATGATGCACATACATTAAGTGGTGTAAAAACATGTGGTGAAATAATTATTTACATCATCTAATGTATGTTCGACATGTCACTTTAAAATGTCAATTTAAAATATTAACATAGAATTATTGTTTTATTTTTCTCTTTTTCCTTGTTGAGATTTGTCTCATTTGTTTGAGACAATATTGAGAAATTTGATCTTTGTTCAATATTTAAAAAAATATTAATCATGTTTCCTTATTCTAAGGCTCTGTTCGGCGCCCTAGTTGAATTATAATGTATTTTATTTGTATTTTCTAGGTACAATGTTTTATTAAAATGTGATTTGAAAAATTGTGTAATTTAAATTTGAATTTAAATTAGCAATCATTGCCACTTGTCGAATGGACTCTAAATTTGATATCACATAAATTTCTTGATCAGTTATTGAGCCAAGTGCCATTTATCATGAGTTAATATACTTCAAAAATTTCTTTATGAACAAAAAGATAAACTTTTTTAAAAATTAGTTATTATAATTTAATTTGTATCATGTTAAAAATAATTAAAATTATAATCATATAAAATCTACTATAACTTTATTTGAAATGTTGCAATGATTAGTATAATAATATTATATAGCATGATTATTATGTAATAACATTTTTGAAGGTGTATAATGTTTTAATGAATTAGCATATACTTCTGTTTGGCAAAATTTTACTCGAATTGTAAAAAGTACATGTTTATATTTAATATTTTATTATGATTAAATATTATTTTTTATCGATACGTTTGCATTGGTTAATATTTAAATTATGTACACATATACACACACACACATATATACACATGGTTAAATAATAAGTTTAAATAATTTATTATAAAGTTCTTCAACAAAGTCTAAGCCATGCATATTTAAATTGTTTGCATAAGATAAGATCTTTATGTATTAATTAAATAATTGAGCAAACAAATCAAATTGTAAAATAATATTTTTCTTCAAAATGACGTTTTATGTTTATCAATTTCATTTTCATTTTAGATGATATATCTACATTTACAATCTACATCATTAAAAAGAAAAGAAATATACTCACTCTGCCCATAAAGACAGACTTATTTCTATATTCACATAAATTAAGAAAACATATTTAATATACGTCGAAACAATAAATTTGCTTATATTTTACTTAATATACCCTTATATTGAATAATGTGTAGTTCATATTTAATAATACATATTAAATATGATTATATTAGAAAATTAAGATATTAATATATTTTCAATAAAAAAAAGTGACCTATAATTTGAGATAAACAAAAAAGAAAAACGAATCTATCTTTGTGGGATGGAGGGAGTACTATTTTGGATAGAATTTGGGGAAAGAATAGGAAAAAATAATAAATGAGTATTGATTGATACTAGTAATAATAAGTTTAAAGATAAAAATGTTACAGTATTTTAAAAGATTACTCTTTAAATTAATAGGTCTTTTCTAAATCGCAAAATATGTTTTTTAGAAATAGTCTTATGCTCTAAGAGCAAGATTAATGTTTTGTGTGTGTGTGTGGGGGGGGGGGGGGGGGGGGAGGGAGAGAGAGAGAGATGAATCCAAGGGAAAGAAAAATGATTTTCAAATAAAGCAAGAGTACTGGATGCAAAACATGGATAAAGAAGGAGATTAGTTGGAAGAAATTCAAAGATCAAATGAGGAATTGAAGAATCAAAAGAAGAAAAGATGAAATTGAAGAGTTTCAGAAGTATAAGGACCAAATTGCTTCAATCAGAAGATGGGGGACTTGAGGTGAAATAAAAATATGAGGACCAAGTTGCTACCTGCCGTTACAACCATGCGACCGCACAGTTGGTAAAGTGTGCGGTCGCACGACCGTAAATTTTGGCGACTGAAAGGTATAGTTTTGAGCTTGCAATCGCAACAATTTCTACCATGCGGTCGCACGGTAGTCCCAACTGGGCCACTGGTGGGCTTTTTACGTGAATTCTGATAGAGTTCAGCCTTTTCTCGCCTAGGTCTGGTGGATACATATAAATAGAACATGTTGCACGGATTTTGAACTCTCTCTTGACCTAATACACTCAACAACATATACAAGTTTTGAGAAAGGAATTCATTGAAGTTTCTTCATCAAAATCTTGATTTTTTCATATTCTAGGTGATAGAGTTTCTTTATATGTGTAATTTGATATTAACAATGTATCTAGGCTAAGTTTCTATAGTGTTGGGATTATGATGAAGTCTTAGAATCTTATTTTATGCTTTGGTTTGTTTAATTTCATGACAATTGGTATTTTGAGTAATTGATTTGTACTTATTTTCATCTATAATTTTGATGCATGAATTATATGATGTTTGTGGTATCTTTCTATGTTCGAAAGAGTAGAATTTTGCTAGACTTAAATCAATTTCCATAGGATTTCATAGGGGTAGAAATATACCACTATGCCCTATGTGATCTTTTCATGTTCATGATTGTTTAATACTTTTCTAAATATTTGCATTCATCATAGAAATATAGGTGGGTCGTAATTAGAAAAAAGGCTTAATTCTTGTTCGAAAGAGAGTTTTAGGCATTATATAAACATTGATCTTCAATAATATACCTTGTCATGGATTATTCAAACCACAATGTGAAATATCGATACTAAGATGGATTCTAGATCCTAGCACTTCATTCACATATATTTGTTAAACAAATCTTGCATTCCCATTTAGTTTGTTTTAGTTCAATAATTTTAGATTTATTTGATAATTTAGTCTAATCATTTATGTAATTCTATAAAACACTTTGCTTTTACTTGTTTCGGTTAAGTTTAATAATATAAGAAAATAAGTCTACTCAACTCTGTGGGAACGACATTTGGACTCAATTCCATTTTATTACTTGTTCGATACCGTACACTTGCGGTAAGTAAATCACGCAACAATATTTTCACTACTGAAGTAGAGATTTGGAGTTATCCCCCAGAATACCCAACCTTGTATCGCTATGAATATACTCAAGTGACCGAAGAATACTACGATACTCATACTTTGAATTGTTGTATATAGATGAATATGATGTAACAAATACTTAAGTTTGTAGTTGAAATAGGCACGAGACCACATTTTGAACCTCTTGGTATCCATGTCAACCTATGTAATCGTTAACTAAGTTTTATATATGTAAACGAGTGTTTTATACTTTCATAAGTATCATTTTGAGTATATGTATCAATACCTCACAATTAGGTTTTCCTAACGAACTTTGGCGCCAAGTTTTAAATTGTAGGTAGCAACTTTACTCTGATGGTATCGATACGATACACACAAATGCAGTGATCAAAAATCAGGTTTCTAGGGGAAAAACGATAATTCAAAACAACAACTCAACTTGTAGGATAATTAAGGTGTGCAGTCCCAAAAGGTTTCTCTTCATAAAGGAATAAGGTTTGGGTATGAAAAATTGGAAATCCAGGATTACAATTCATACTTAGATTTTAGAAAACCATACATGTATTGATACATACAGATCTAGGAAATTTCGTTTTAGCTTTGGATAGTGCTTTTGAGTTTTCGTTGCACCTTATTTTATAAGAGCGGGTTTCTATCAACAGTTCATTTTTTGTCGTCCAGGGGCATTTTTGCCTCTGTTTGGCAACTTGTTTAAAAACAAGTTTTTTTCAACACAATTTCCCCAAACTATTTTTTAACCGCGCATATTTTCTTTCTCCACTTTTCAACCACATATTTTTAAACACAAAAATTATAACAAACAGACCCTTTGATATTCCATTTTTTCATTCATTTTTTTAAACCTCTCTCTCTCTCTCTCTCTCTCTCTCTCTCTCTCTCTCTCTCTCTCTCAAATTCCAAAAAAACACGCTTCTCCCATACAATTCTCTTTTACCACGTTCATACCTTTCTCTTCTTCCACAAACTACTTTTGCAGAAAAATAGATCTTCAACCACACTCTATTGGAATATTTGATGCTAATCTCCATTGGACTCTCTCCCTCACACACTTTGCTTGTTCTTGCACAATTTTAAATTGAAATTTTTTAGCTTTTCTAAATTTCTTACGAGCTTTGCTTTCATGTAGGATTTAGTTCTAACGAAATGGATTGGTTATTGGAGGATTGACCTTCAGTGGAATCTAGGGTTTGGAATTTGGATTTTTATTTTCTCTTTATAGGATTTACACATCTATGAATAATATCAATTCTATTTGTCTAAATTATGATAATGAATTTTCATTCTCTGATTTCTGTTAAAATCACAAACGCTGCTCTTTGAGCTCTTGAGAAAATTCTCCTTTTCTCTCTAGATTTAGACATCGTAATAGTTCCTATAGGAGCACCTTTATTATTACAATCATTTGGAATGAAGTCTTGTTTGGTCGTGTCAAAGTTCTTCTCGATTTTAGAACTCTATTTTGAGCCCATTAGCGACTACCCTAATTGTTAGGTTGTTTTTCATTATTTATAACCTATTTAATTCATTGTAAGATACAACTTATGATTGGAGACAATTTTGAGATTATTTTGCTTTCAAAACTTTATTCTTCGTTGAATAAAATCCGAACTTGCAAGTTATTCTTGTTCATTCAAACTTGGGTGAGAATTATTATAGTTGTGATCAAGAGGTCAATATATCAATTGATTGTATTGGTTGCTTGATTCAATTTATTTTAATTGAATCCATAAATCATGATTCTTTTGGCGTTCTTGGGTTGAGTCAATCTTTTGTTGGTTGCGTAGCTACAATTGTTACGTTGTTTGCATCAGTTGGTATCAACTGCTTGAATGATGTTAATCCACTTGGTTTCTCGGCTCGACTCCAACATGAGACTTGCTTCTTTCCCTGCCAAGAATGTATTTTCATCCATTGTTGCTTGAAGACTTGTATTCGGGCTCTGAATCACATCATTCCCTCCTTCTTCGGGATGATTCATCTCAAATCATAGTTTGGTTCATGATGTTACAGCGCTCCGCCTGGATCAAATGGAAAATTCTTGCCTCCATGACATAGGATCAACCAATAGTAGTCCATTACTTGGATTGCATGGATGAGTTGAAATATGAACTTCCTTGACCATATGTGGTGTGGCTCAAGCCTCCAAGTATATTCAATCTGTAAGAAATATTTAAGCAAAATAGAGTGGGGAATGTTAGTTTTACCAAGTACAAGATAAGGATCCTTGTACTCATGGTGTATCATCTCCAAATCCTCTTCCCTAACAACGAGGTCCTTCTCTTCACCTCCTTCCTTTGTTTCAACTTCTTGCTCAATCTCTTTCATTTCTTTTCTCTCAAGCCTATCTGCCTCTTCTAACTCCACATTTTCAAGCTCAACTACCTCTTCTAAATTTTTAGCCTCAACCAACTCTTTCATGTTTTCATTCTCTACCCCGTCAACTTTCAATTCATGCATATCCTCATCAATAATTTCAACTTCTTGTTCATCCACCTCCTCATTACCCAATTCCTCATCTCCTACCTTAAATGTTGGATTTTTTTCAACTATTTCTACTTTCAACTATCCCTCCTTCTTCCCAACATTCATATCCTGAGGCTCTTCTTGCAACTAAACTACATTTTTACACCCCTATGCAATCATGTCTTCTTCTAGAAGTTTTAATCGATAATTCAATCTGGATAACGGATTAATCTTTTCCTTCACATTCTTTTGATCTTCAAGTACTTGTGCTAGTGTTAAACTAGCTAGGGTGATTGATTCTCCATCCTTCACAAATTTGTACATGTTTCTATTCTTATCATAAAATGCTTTCCTCTCATGCCTCCATGGCCTACCCAACAACATATGATAAGACTCTAGAGACACCACATCACATAATACTTCATCACTATGCCTCCCAATGGTGAAATTCACTAGGACTTGTTTGGTTACTTTGAACTCCCCGCACTCCTTTAACCATGTCGTCCTATAAGTTCTAAGATGTTGTAGTAAATGCAACTCCAATTTTTCAACCATGTTGATACTAGACAAATTAGAGATGTACTCCCTGTCAATAGCCAAACTACACAGCTTATCACCCACACGACATCTAGTCATGAAAGTAGGATTTAGCTCATAATCCATCCCTTTATGTGGATTTCAAGAAAATTCAAAATAAGAGGATATAGACATCAAATATCATGGACATCAAATATCATGAAGGAATTTTAATTTGGCTCGGAAGGAAATGAATATCAAGAATTTTTAAGAAATTTAAGAAAGCTGGAATTCTAAATTTGATTCGAAAGGAAAAGAATATTAAGAATATTAAAGAAATTCAAGAAAATGGTTCTTGAATTTTCGGAATTATTATTATTATTATTATTATTATTATTATTATTATTATTATTATTATTATTATTATTATTATTATTATTATTATTTGGTTATATAAATCCAAAATTCAAGTACGAGTGTAGTGAAACAAATAGAATTGAATTCGGATAAGAATTGAATAAAATAAATACTTTTGAAATTTTGTTGGAATTTTTTATGGATAAAAAATTGAAACATTTTACTGGCATGAAGAAACAAGAAAACTCAAGAAAAGGACTCAACAACAAATATGGATAATTCTCATGCGGACTCTATGATAAATACATGGAATTAAACAGGATAAAATAAAAAGATACAACCTTGATTTTTCTGGAGTCTAAACTCTGATACCAACTGATGCAAACAACACAGCAATTGTAGCTACGTAACTCACAAAAGATTGACTCAACCCAAGAACGCCAAAAGAATCACGATTTGATTCAATTAAAATAAACTGAATCAAGCAAGCAATACAATCAGTTGATAAATTGATCTCTTGATCACAGCTATAATAATTCTCACCCAAGTTTGAACGAACAAGAATAAACTTGCAAGTTCGGGTTTTATTCGTTTATTCAACGAAAAATAAAGTTTTGAAAGCAAAATAACCTCACAATAATCTCAAAATTGTCTCCAATCATAACTTGTATCTTACAATGAATTAAATAGGTTATAAATAAAGAAAAATAACCTAACAACTAGGGTAGCCACTAATGGGCTCAAAATAGAGTTTTAATTGACCTAAAATAACTAAAACTGAAAAGGAAACAAAATTCGCGACGTAACTTTGTCGATGGATGCAGGACTTAAGTTACGTCCGTGAGTAGCCATATTACAGTCGTAATCCAAGGAACTCTAACTTAAGCCCGGTAGAGCAGAAATCAAATTACGGCTGTGATTCTGTCTCGATTTCAACTGCTTGAATGATGTTAATCTACTTGGTTTCTCGACTCGACTCCAACATGAGACTTGCTTCTTTCCCATCCAAGAATGTGTTTTCATCCATTGTTGTTTGAAGACTTGTATTCGAGCTCTGAATCACATCAAGAAGAAAGCGTACTTTATGCTTTTACGTTTTTATTCAAATATGTATTTCTATTTTTTAGTTGATCACCTGTTTTGCACGTGATAGTCTTCTTCTTTTTCCGGGTTAAATATATAAAGATAGTGTATGTATATTTATTCTGTTGTGAGCATCACATTGATGTGCACTCAACCTTCATTCTATTAGGTTTTCTAGAATATTCTCCTCTTTAGATCAGCTATATATAAATAGGTGCAATCTGTACAACATTATGTAGTTCGATTCAATATAATTCTTTATAATTTTTAGCTCATTTCTTCACTTTGTATCAGAGCTGAGGAAATGGAAACTCACACATAAACTATTGGTTCACAAACTTCCTCTGTTTCTGCAACAACACTATTACGGTATTTTGGTCACCGCTGATGGACCCCGTAACACACGAATTGTTCTCCTTTGAAAGGAATTTTTGTCCCAACGTTCTTGGCGTCACCATGGACTTGAATCCTTGACCTCATGATATGATGATTGTGAGGGCATCCCTGGTAAAAATTCCCTTCAAAAGGGAACAATTCATGTGTTAAGGGTCCACCAACGGTGACCAAAAAATACCGTAACATAACTCTCTCTAGTGGTACCAGGGATGTCATCACAATTCTCATATCATGAGGTCAAGGGTTCAAGTCTATGGGGACGCGCCCAGCACGCTGTGATAAAAATCCCCTTTAAAGGGGAACAATTTGTGTGTTACAGGATCCACCAACGGTGACCAAAAAATACTGTAACAAGCACCATCATCGATAGGAGCAAAGTTGTGGGTGCCATGAAATATGTGATTGACATTGAATGTCTACTTTGACTTAGCATCTGTTTGGTATAAGTTTTTTGATTCCATTGCGTAAAGCAGTTATTACAATTTATAAATCAATTAAAAACAACACAATTTATCAAACTGTTTTTTAAAAATATATATTTTATCTCACCACTTATTTTACCTCATGAACAACAAAAAGCTAATTTAACTGATAAGTGTAATTTATATACTTATTTATATGTCTAAATTAGGATAATATGATTTCGTTTTAGAATAAATTCTATTTGTTCGTTTGTTATTCATTTACATTTCAGAAATTATCCCAAAATCACATGAATGGGGCAATTAATGGAAAAGACGAGCTTTTAGATGATAAATGGAGCTAAAATGGACAAATGGATGATGAAGTTGTCAACGAGGACATGTCACATACAAGAGGTGGAAAGTGTCGATAAATCAGGGTTGGATGGCTCAATTGAAGATGAAAAGAAGTTAAAAGAAAGATTTGAAGAGATTTAGAAGTATGGGGATTGAATTGCAGGAATTAAAAGATGAAGGACTCATGGGAAATTAAAGGTTGAGGACTTACTTAAACACTTTGGAAAGTTGAAAACGCCCTGGAACATTTTTTACTGCATGGCCCCCAGATCCAAGAAGCGTGGCCACGCGACAAATGTAAAATAAGCAGAACCTCTTTTGAGATAACTGCGCGGCCACCAGGTTTTTTCCTACGCGGCCGCACAGCTTTCCGAAGGCCAGCAGAATCAGGCCCATGTGCGATTTCTTGTGCCAAAAGCTTAGGTTTCTTCAAGAGTCTATAAACACCACTTCTCATACACGAATTGGGAGACCTTTGCACAGCCTTTCAACCACATAATTCAACGCTTTATCATCAAAATCTTGGAGGCAAAGATCAAGACAAAGGTTTGGGGATTGAAGATTATCAATAGGGAGCGAAATACTTGGTGCAAGATTTTCTTTTCTTTGTTAATTTGATAAACTAAACATGCGTAGTATAGATTTTTACTATGTTTTTATCTCTTTATTGATGAATTATTAATTTCATAGTTGGAATATTCGATGTATCTTGTTTTACGCTTTTAATTCTGTATCTCTAGTTTTGCACTTTAATTGCATGTGTTGATTTTATTTTGTATTTAATGCATGAATTAATTCGCGACTAATTCATTAATTTCATGAGTGTTTTCATAATCCGAGAGGTGAGATAACACTTAGATCTAGGAATAAAATCCGATAATTGGATGAACGATAGAGATATACGTTCGTTATTATTGCGATCGCTACATGAATTCTTGTTTTCCATGCACTAAGTCATTACGATCAGCTGTTCATTAACACGGTCGACTAATTAGGTATAATTGATTTAAACTCGATAAGGGAATTTCATGTGCATAAGTGAATTCGATCGAGCACTATAATAGAAAGAAAACTAGACAATTGGAATTAAGAGTGTTGACTATGTGAAATCGGATGTCCCTACATTTATAAACATCAATCTAAAATATTATAATGTCTTTTATTTTCTTTTACTATTTATTTTAATATTTTAGTTCAATTCAAGAAATCCAAATTTGATTGTTCAAATAAGGTGAGAATTAACACAAATTTGATACTTAATTACAATCTTCGTGGGAACGATAACTCGGACTCTAAAAATCCACTTTATTACTTGTCATGACCCGTACACTTGCGGTGTTATTTTAGGTGAATATTAACCACATATGTTTTATCTCACCACTTTTTAAAAACGTATTTTTATTTTTTATCTCGTAAAAAAAAATCAATTTATAAATTGCTAGGCTATCCAAAAGAATAATGTGATATTTTCGAGGTAAAATATATGATTAAAAAGTGATTTAGGGAAATGTGTGTGACTAAAGAGTGGTTCTAAAAAAATGTATTTTTTTTAAAAAATTTGTTTATAAATGGTTTATGAAATGAAGATTAGATTAAAATCTAGATATTAATTGGTACCAAATAAACATAGGCTTAAACTTACATACTTCTCAAAATTTTCATTGGAGCGGGCTCTGAATTGGAATATCATTAATATCCATATATAATAATAATAAAAAAACAAGCCAAAAAACTGCACCTCCCCCACCCCACCCCATCCCCACCTCACCCCCAAACTCCCACCCCTCCCAAATTTTTTCATTATATATTGCACAGCAGTTTCGCACCCCAACTTCTTAATATTGCACATCCAATTTCTTTATATTGCACAGCAGCTTCCCACCTCAATTTCTTTATATTGCAAGTAATTTCCCGCCCAAATTTCTTTATATTGCATAGCCAATTTCTTTATATTACACAACATCTTGCCCTTAAGAAATTTCTTATCCTCAAAATGAACAAGTTCAATTTACAAAAACTATGCAAAGAAAGAGGTTGGGCACTGCCGGAATATACAATTGCCCAATCTGGTCTCGATTACCTACCGGAATTCACAACCATCGTATATGTAAATGGGGAATTATTTAACACACCAATTACCTGTAAAACAATTAAGGAGGCACAGAATCTTGTGTCTCAAATTGATTTTAGTAATTTTACTATCCAACACCCTCTTGTTGGAACACAATGCTCCGCTTTGCATCCTGGAGCTAGTAAGTCTTGTCCATTTATTGTGTTTGAGTTTGATTTTTAACTGTGTATATGCATACTTGCAGAAGAATGTTCCTCAATTTTTGTAACTCTTATTTGTACTTTGGGATCTTAATTAGATGAGAAACATTTATTTGCTTTTCACGATTAATATTATTTGATATCTTCTTTTATGTTATGTTATAGAAAATCGATTTCAAGAATATGCCCAAAAGAATGACATGAAGCTTCCATCATATCAGACATCCACATTAGGTGTTCTCCACAGTCTTGTATTTGTGTCGACTGTTGAGATAGGAGGTGAAGCTTACTGAGGGGCTGAAGCCAGAAGTAAGAAAGAGGCAGAGACGAATGCTGCAAAAGTGGCTGTTGCTCATAGTTGAGTAAGAAACTCTTTTTGGATATTATCTTTGTAACAAGAAGATGATTCAATAAGTCCATACTCTATTTTTTCTTTCATCAAGTAGAAGAATAAACTATTTTTGTTCTTGAAATCTCGATAGAGACAGAGTTTTGATAGTCATACAGAATAAAATTGACAAATTCTAGATGGAAGCAAGTAAAGATGATAAACTATAAACGCATGCATATTAGAATTACCATCAAGAAGTGGGGCACATTGAAGATTTGCAGAGATAATTATGGACCCTTCATTTCATCCTCAAATTCATTGGGAGGATAGATTTTCTCTAAAGTATGCTTGGCTTCATTAACCTTATACTGATCGCCTTTGCAAAGGTACAAGCAATAAAGAGAAACTATATGAAGAGAGATTGTTGTCACATAGGTTGGGGCCAGTTCTCTATCATTTGGCTCGCTAAAGACATTCAATCATTCATGCATTTTTCTTCTTCCAACCGAACATTTTTGTTTATTTATATTCATTATGGATCACAACGAGTTTATAAACGGTTTATGAAATGAAAATTAGATTAATATCTAGATGTTAATTGGTACCAAACAAACATAGGCTTAAACTAACACACTTTTCAAAATTCTCATTGGAACGGACTCTGAATTGGAATATCATTAACTATCGATATTTAGATTTTTAATAATAATGATAGTAGTAGTAGTAGTAGTAGTAGTAGTAGTAGTAGTAGTAGTAGTAAAAAACAAGCAAAAAAACTACACCTCCCATACCCCATTCCGACCTCACCCACAAACTCCCACCTTGCTCAAGTTTTTTCGTTATATATTACACAGCAATTTCGCACCCCAACTTCTTAATATTGCACAACCAATTTCTTTATAATGCACAGCAGTTTCCCGCCCCAATTTCTTTATATTGCACATCAGTTTCCTCAAAATGAACAAGTTCATTTACAAAAAAATATGCGAAGAAAGGGGTTGGGCACTGCCCAAATATACAATTGCTCAATCTGGTCCATACCACCTACCAGAATTCATAGCCGTCGTATCTGTAAATGGGGAATGATTTAACACACCAATTGTAAAATAATTAAGGAGGAACATAATCTTGTGTCTCAAATTGATTTCAATAATTTTACTATCCAACACCCTCTTGTTGGAAAACAACCTTCCGCTTCGCATCCTTGAGCTAGTAAGTTTTGTCCATTTAGTATGTTTGGGTCTGGTTTTTAAATGTGCATATACATGGTCACAGAAGAAAGTTCTTCAATTTTCATAACTCTGATTTGGTACTTTGGGATCTTAATTAGACGAGAAACATTTATTTGCTTTTCACGATTAGTATTATTTGATATCTTCTTTTATGTTACGTTATAGAAAATCAATTACAAAATATGCCCAAAAGATTGGCATGAATCTTCCATCATATCAGTCGTCCACATCGGTGCTCTCCACAATCTTGTATTTGTGTCGACTGTTGAGATAGGAGGTGAAACTTACTGAGGGGCTGAAGCTAGAAGTAAGAAAGAGGCAGAGATGAAAATAATAATAATAATAATAATAATAATAATAATAATAATAATAATAATAATAATAAACAAGCAAAAAAAATTGCACAACCTCCACAACATCCCCACCTCACCCCCAAACTCCCACCCCGTCCGAATTTCTTATTCATATATTGTACAGCAGTTTCGCACCCTAACTTCTTAATATTGCACAGCCAATTTCCCACCCAAATTTCTTTATATTGCACAGCCAATTTCTTTATATTTCACAGCAGTTTGCCCGTAAAAAAAAATTTCTTTTCCTCAAAATGAACAAGTTCAATTTACAAAAACTATGCGAAGAAAGGGGTTGGCACCGCCCGAATATACAATTGTTCAATCTGGTCCCGACCACCTACCGGAATCCACAACCATTGTATTTGTAAATGGGGAATGATTTAACACACCAATTACCTGTAAAATAATTAAGGAGGCACAAAATCTTGTGTCTTAAATTGATTTCAATAATTTTACTATCCAACACCCTCTTGTTGGACAACAGCCCTCCACTTCGCATCTTGGAGCTAGTAAGCCTTGTCCATGTAGTGTGTTTAGTTCTTGTTTTTAACTGTGCATGTGCATTCTTTCAGAAGAATGTTCCTCAATTTTTGTAACTCTAATTTGGTTCTTTAGGATATTTATTAGACGAGAAACATTTATTTGCTTTTCACGATTAGTTTTATTCGATATCTTCTTTTATGTTACATAATAGAAAACCGATTGCAAGAATACAATTTTATTCTCCTGCATCCGGAGATCAAAAAGCAAGTCCTTTTTCTGTGTGTCAGCATTTGGGTGACACACAAATCCATTTTTTATTTTTATTTATTTATTTATTTTCTTTATTATAAGGGCTGTCAACGTAGCCCTTAAGTGACAAAATAGGGGCCATAAATTTGTTGACGTTTTTGTTTCACGTTTTTTTGTGTCAGCCTTTGACTCACACTTTGGCCAATTTTAATTTTTTGTTTGACGTTTTTTTTTTTGTTTTGTTTCTTTTGTCATTCAGTTGAAACTATTTCATTTTTTCCTACTGATTTGTCATGTCCATCAGATTTTGCATTTATTTTTTTGACTGAATTGGCTATAAATTCTGTTCTCTAAACGCAACCAATTTATTCTAGTCGCATCTTCTCAACAGAGTAGATTTCAGTCACTATAGGTATAGGTCCAAATTTCTTCTTCAGCAATTAGTTTATTTCAATGAGATATTTACTTGCCTTTGATTTGTCGTGGTGTATTATCTATTTTTAAAGTAAGTACACTAATTTTTTTTTTATCATATTCATAATGAAATGTGATTTTGTTCACATTTAATTTTTTTTTACATGTTGTAGGAATGGAAGGAGATGATAATGTATTTGTACCACAACTTCACATAGGTTCGATTCCAAAAATTGGGCAAGAGTTTGAAACATTAGACGGTGTATACAACTTTTACAATGAGTATGCAAAATTAGCTAGGTTCAATGCACGCATCGGTAGTAGTCGAAAGAACGCACAAACGAACGAAGCTGTCTGGAAATCATATGTTTGTTTCAAACAAGGCCAGAAAGATGAAATCTACCAAATGAAATTTAAAAATTTGGTGGACCGTTCAGGAGAAAGAAATCGTGGAGACTCCCGTTGTAGCTGCACCGCCAAGTAAACAGTGGTAAAAATGCAGACACAAAATTCTTGGGCTGTGAGCCATTTTTTTAGGCGTATAATCACTCACTTTCCACACTGAGCAAGGTTCACCTGCTACGATCGTGTCATGAAGTTTCAGAAACGAAAAAAGCGCTTGCAAAGCAATTTTCACTGGCAAATATTCCTACTTGCCAACAAATCAGACTTATGGAGATAGATGCTGGTGGTCCATCTTCCATTGGTTGCTCTGAGCAGGATATTAGAAACCACCGAAGAGACCTTCAAAGGGAATACATTGGATATGATGTAGAAACATTGATAAAATACTTCGAGCTGGAGAAAAGAAAGAACCCGAGCTTCTACTATGCATACGACACTAATGAGGATGGAGTGTTTGCTCGGTGTTTTTTGGGATTATTTCGATTGAAGGAGCTCATACGTCTACTTCAGAGATGTTATCGTGTTTGACACGACCTATAATACCAACAAATACTCGATGGTTTTCACACCATTTATTGGTGTCAACCACCATCATCAAATTATTGTATTTGGATGTGGCTTACTGAGTGATGAAAAAACTGATTCTTTCATTTAGTTGTTCTCAAAGTTTCTAGAAGCCATGTCAATACGACAACGTCCTGGCGTGATTATCACTGATTAAGATAGTGCCATTTCGAGAGCGGTCGGCCAGGTATTCCCTGATACACTGCATAGATTATGTCTGTAGCACATATTGAATAAATTTCCAGAGAAGATGGGTCCCGTACTTTATAAGGAAATGTACCATAATTTGGTAAACATCAATAATAGAGTCTGAGAGTCCTTACGAGTTCAGAAGTCACTGGTCTGAAGTGCTGGAGACCACTCGCCTAGAGGATAACGAGTGGCTGTGCAATATGTATGAAATACGAACCCGTTGGATACCAGCATAGGTAATACACATCTTTTCTGCAGGGATGTCTAGCAGTCAGCAATCAGAAAGCAACCATTCATTCTTCAAAAGATACGTGGACAAGAAAAATACGTCGATGAATTTATCAAAAAAATTTCCAATGCCCTGGCACACCAATGACATGGAGAATTGGTAGCAAATCACACTGATTTGAACGAGCAGCCTCGGATGACAACGTCATTCGCAATGGAAGTTTAGATGACCAGCATCTATACAAAGACAATTTTCCTATGCTTTCAAATAGAGCTTGTACAGAGTAATTAATATCTTTGTTCGAAGACATCAACATACAAGGGTCACAAAACATATTTCGTCATGTGTTTCGAGAATGGGAAAAACGTATGATCGATAATGTGAGGTTCTCCACTACACGATGACTGGTATTATAACATGCAGTTATCGGACATTTGAGTTTGAATGATATTCGTGTTGTCACATGCTTTCATTAATGATCAAGAAACAGATTATGTTGTTACCAGATCACTATATTATACGTCGATGGACCCATAATGCAAAAGCAATTCCCATTTTTGAACCAATTGTCGATCCATCTACTGGTCATTCTTTAATTTCACGACACGGGATTCTATCGTGCACTGCATCAAAGTTGGTCGACGAGGGAGCCTTGACTGATGCTCTAACCAAATTTCTAATGGATGGGTTTCGTGACTTGAAATTACACGTTAAGGATGTCGACGACGGCGGTGATATGCGAATGAGTAGGATGAAGAATAAGAGTAAAGAAAGTACCCAACATGTGGTTGATCCTACTCCGGTTAGGACGAAAGAGTGCGGAAAGCAATTGAAGTCATCAAAGGAGTTAGCCATGTCCCAATCTCGAAGAAATTGTCGTGGATGTCGTCGAAGTGGACATGATATTTCCAGCTTTACAACCGAGGTGAGTTGATAGATGATATCATGTTTAAGATTTAATTTTTTCCTCAATAATATGTTTAATCTATTTTTTATCCATGTCATCAGGACTTAACTAATGGATAAACCATATGAACCACAATACTCGTGGAATGATAATCAAGATAATATGTACAACAACATTGCTAACAATAACTATGGGGAGTTCCCAGAGTTTGATGACGATGACTATCATTAAGTCGCATTTTTATTGTATTTTTCCTAACTAAGATTGTTTACGTTAAGTCAATTTTAATTTATATTTATCTTCTTGTTCAAACAACTTTTATTAATTTCATAAGTACGAAGATCACAATAATCATCAATTAATGTATAGATAAAAAAATAAAAAAAATAAAACTAATAAACTATTGCCAAAAAAAAAAAGTGGAACAAAAATGACAAAATAATAAAAAATAAAATGTAAGGGCTGCGTTGACAGCCCTTATAATAAAGAAAAAAATGAATAAATAAATAAAAGTTGACTTTGTGTGAAAAAAACTTGCTTTTTGCCTTTTTGGTCTCCTGCGCGCAGCGCGCAGGAGACCAAAATTGTACAAGAATATGCCCAAAAGACCAAAATTGTGCAAGAATATGCCCAAAAGAATGGCATGAATCTTCCATCATGCTCTACACAGTCTTGTATTTGTGTCGACTGTTGAGATAGAATGTGAAACTTATCGAGTGGCGGAAGTCAGAAGTAAGAAAGAGGCAGAGACAAAAATAATAATAATAAACGAGAGAAAAAAAATTGCACCTCCCCTACCCTATCCCAACCTCACCCCCAAACTCCCATCCAGCCAAAAAATTTCTTTATATATTGCACAACAGTTTCGCACCCTAACTCTTAATATTGTACAACCAATTTCTTTATATTGCATAGCCAATTTCTTTATATTGAAAATCAATTTCTTCAAATTGCATAGCAATTTCCCACCCTAATTTCTTTATATTGCATAGCAATTTGCCTTTAAGAAATTTCTTATCATCAAAATGAACAAGTTCAATTTATAAAAACTATGCGAAGAAAGGGGTTGGGGACTGCCCGAATATACAATTGCTCAATCTGGTCCAGACCACCTACCGGAATTCACATTCGTCGTATATGTAAATAGAGAATGATTTAACACACCAATTACCTGTAAAAAAATTAAGGAGGCATAAAATCTTGTGTTTCAAATTTATTTCAATAATTTTATAATCGAACACCCTCTTGTTGGACAACAACCCTCTTCGTCGCATCCTTGAGCTAGTAAGTCTTGCAGAAGAATGTTCCTCAATTTTTGTAGATCAAATTTGGTACTTTGGGATCTTTATTAGACGAGAAACATTTATTTTCTTTTCACGATTAGTTTTATTCGATATCTTCTTTTATTTTATGTTACAAAAAACCGATTGCAAGAATATGCCCAAAAGAAAAGAATGGCATGAATCTTCCATCATATCAGACGTCCACATCAGGTGCTCTACACAGTCTTGTATTTATGTCAACTGTTGAGATAGGAGGTGAAACTTACCGATGGGATGAAGTCAGAAGTAAGAAAGAGGTAGAGGCCAAAATAATAATAATAAACAAACAAAAAAACTGCACATCCCCTACCCCTACCCCTACCCCTACCCCATCTCCACCTCAACCCCAAACTCCTACCCTGCCAAAAAATTTTCTATATATTGCGCAGCCAATTTAATTATATTGTAGAGCAATTTCCAACCCAGATTTCTTTATATATTGCACAGTCATTTCTTTATATTGCGCAGCAATTTTCCCTTCCCATAAGATAAATTCTTATCCTAAAAATGAACAAGTTCAATTTACAAAAACTATGCGAAGAAAGGAGCTAGGCACCTCCCAAATATAAAATTGCTCAATTTGGTCCCGACTGCCTACCGGGATTCACAGCCCTTCGTATCTATAAATGGGATATGATTTAACACACTAATTACCTATAAAATAATTAAGGAGGCACAGAATCTTGTGTCTCAAATTGATTTCAATAATTTTACAATCCAACATCCTCATCTTCGCATTCTGGAGCTAGTAAGTCTTGTCAATTTAGTTTGTTTAGGTCTGGTTTTTAACTGTGCATGTGCATACTTGCAGAAGAATGTTCCTCAATTTTTGTAACTTAAATTTGGTACTTTAGGATCTTTATTATTCGAGAAACATTTATTTACTTTTCACGATTAGTTTTATTCGATATCTTCTTTATGTTACGTTAAAGAAAATCGATTGCCAAAATTTGCCCAAAAGAATAGCTTGAATCTTCCACCATATCAAATGTTCACATCAAGTATTCTACATAGTCTTGTATTTGTTTCGACCGTTCAGATAACAGGGAAAGTTTATCGAGGGGCTGAAAGCAGAAGTAAGCGAAAAAGAGTGAGAGACGATAATAATAATAATAATAATAATAATAATAATAATAATAATAATAATAATAATAATAATAATAATAATAATAATAAACGAGAAAAAAACTGCACCTCCCCTGCCCTATCCCTACCGCACCCCCAAACTCCAACCCAGCCAAAATTTTTCTTTTTATATTGCACAACAATTTCGCACCCCAACTTCTTAATATTGCACAACCAATTTCTTTATATTGCTTAGCCAGTTTCTTTATATTGAAAACCAATTTCTTCAAATTGCATATCAATTTCCCACTCAAATTTCTTTATGTTGCACAGCAATTTTCCCTTAAGAAATTTCTTATCATCAAAATGAACAAGTTCGATTTATGAAAACTATGCGAAATGATAAGTGTATTTTATACACTTATTTATATCCTAAAAGTAGGATTTTATGTGTTCATTTAAGAATATTTGTTATTTATTTAGTTAGTATTTGTTTGTATTTCAGGAAAAACCCCAAAGTCAGGAAAACAATGGAATTGAAGCCAAAATCAAGCAATTAGATGTTAAAAGTGTCAAAGTAAGCAAATCAAGAGTTGATGTAGTTAATCAAAGGGCCAATTAGAATAAAATTGAAAAAAAGAATCAAATTGGGAGAAATCAAAAGTTTGGGGACTCAATTGTACCAATTGAAAGTTGATGGACTAAGGTGCAATAAAGGTTTGAGGACCAAATAGTAGCAAATGAAAAAAAATTGCATGAAAAATTTATAACCGTGCGATCGCATTATGTAAAATCCATGTTGTCGCATGACCTAAAAAAAAAGGAATAGATCCGAAATTGTTATAACCGTGCTGTCGCGCCAATTTGTATCGTGCGGTCGCATGATTGTCCGGCTGGGCCAACTAATGGGCTTTTTGAGCGATTTTCAGCGGATTTCTCTTATTTTTAACTTAGGCTTCGGGAGATTCTATATATACCAGACTTGGGGCACGAAATTAAAGGTTCCCATCTTGCTCAATTCATGCCAAAACGCTATCAAATTTCTGAGGGATCCATTGAAGGTCAAATTCAATATTGAAGAACAAGGATCAAGAAGATGAACGGGGTGACTTCTATTCATTTTTCTTGTGAATTTTCTTTTATCATGTTTCTAGGCTAAATTTCTTGTGTTAGAATTGATGAAGTTTTAATTATTGATTTCATGTTTTGCATTATTATTTAATTTACGCAGTTTATGGAATTGATGCAATTAAATAGTGCTTTTATTATTATGCAATTGTTTGACCAACTTCTGCGTGATTTTCTTGACGTTTTTCTATGTTCGAAAGAGTAGAAATTCATTAGATGTTATTTATTTGTCACAAAGTTCGATAGGGAATATAAATATACCCCCATGCTTTGTATTATCCTTGAGAGTATTCATTGATCCTTTAATGCTTTTCTAATTGTTTAATTGTTATAGAAATATAGTCAATTTGCATTTAGGAAAATGTTTTTACGCATCGCTCGAAAAGGGACTTAAATAATTTTAGGAACACGGATATTCAAAACCCCATGAATTGTATTTAAATAATTTGGTCAAAATATGGATGATTTGATTAGAATGGATTCATAATTCTAATGCATTTGTTTTTATAAGTTTTAAATTCAAATTTTTATTGTTTCTCTAGTTTAATTTTTAATTTAGCGTGTGTTTGGTGTTCATTTTGATGAATTATTTGTCAACATCAATTACTACAATTGTGGGCCACCTTCTTTTGACTATATGTGAAACCAATTATAGGCTTAAAGCCAATCTAAAAAGTTGTCAGTTCATTTTCTTACCTTTACGAATTTGTCCTCAAATGTTTGGCTACAATATTTTAGTGTGCAAACACGTGTACAAATGGAGGATAATTCAGACAAAAATGCTTAAACGGCTACTGCACATCAATAGTGCCTTGTTCTGGTCCTAGTATAGGTAGACAATATTTTAATATAAATATATTGTACAAAAATGAGAAAATCTCATTTTAATGAAAACCAAACACACGCTTAGTTTAAAAATCAAAATTCCCAAATTCAAAACTTTTCTTGTTCCGGTTAAGGATTCGTAATCTAAAATATAATTTACAACAATCCTCATGTGATCGATACTTGGACTCATGTCCACTTTATTACTTGCGCGACCCCTGCACTTGCGGTTTAGCGAACACGAAGAAAGGGTTGGGGACCGCCCGAGTATACAATTGCTCAATCTGGTCCCGACCACCTACGGGAATTCAGAGCTGTCGTATATGTAAATGAAGAACGATTTTAACACACCAATTACCAGAAAACCATTAAGGAAGCATAGAATCTTGTGTCTCAAATTAATTTCAATAATTTTAAAATCGAACACCCTCTTGTTGGACAACAAACCTCCGCTTCGCATCCTTGAGCTAGTATGTCTTGTCTATTTAGTGTGTTTGGGTCTAGTTTTTAAATGTGCATATGCATATTTGCAGAAGATTGTTCCTCAACTTTTGTAGCTCCTATTTGGTACTTTGGGATCTTAATTAGACGAGAAACATTTATTTTCCTTTTCAAGATTAGTATTATTCGATATTTTCTTTTATGTTACGTTACAGATAATCGATTGCAAGAATATGCCCAAAATAATGGCATAAATCTTCAATCATATCAAACGTCTACATCAGGTGCTCTCCACAGTCTTGTATTTGTGTCGACTGTTGAGATAGGAGGTGAAACTTACCGAGGGGCTAAAGCCAAAAGTAATAAAGAGGAAGAGACGAAAATAATAATAATAAAAAAGCAAAAAAACTTCACTTCCACAACACCAACCCCATCCCCACCTCAACCCTAAACTCCCATCCCGCCAAAATTTTATCTTTATATTGCATAGCAATTTCCCGCCCAAATTTCTTTATATTGCACAACCAATTTTTTTTTTTATATTGCACAACACTTTTCCCTTAACAAAATTTCTTATCCCCAAAATGAACAAGTTCAATTTACAAAAACTATGCGAAGAAAGGGGTTGGACACTGCCCGAATGTACAATTGTTCAATCTGGTACCGACCACCTACCAGAATTCACAGCCGTCATATTCGTAAAGGCGGAATGATTTAACACACCAATTACCTATAAAATAATTAAAGAGGTTGTTTCTAAAATTGATTTCAATAATTTTACTGTCCAACACCATCTTGATGGAAAACAACCCTCCGCTTCGCATCTTGAAGCTAGTAAGTCTTGTTCATTTAGTGTGTTTAGGTCTGGTTTTTAACTGTGCATGTGTGTAATTGCAGAAGAATGTTCCTCAATTTTTGTAACACTAATTTGGTACTTTAGGATCCTTATTAGATGAGGAACATATATTTGCTTTTCACGATTAGTTTTATTCAATATCTTCTTTTATGTTACGTTGTAGAAAATCGATTGCAAGAATATGCCCAGAAGTATGGCATGAATCTTCCATCATATCAGACGTCCACACCAAGTGCTCTACACAGTCTTGTATTTGTGTCGACTGTTGAGATAGGAGGTGAAACTTACCGATTGGCTGAAGTGAAGAGTAAGAAAGAGGCAGAGACGAAAATAATAATAATAAACAAACAAAAACACTGCACCTTCCTTAACCCGGCTCCACCTCAACCCCAAACTCCCACCCTGCCAAAACTTTTTCTTTATATTGCATAGCCAATTTAATTATATTGCAGAGCAATTTTCGCCCCAAATTTCTTTATATTGCAAAGTCAAATTTTTTTTTTTTTTTTTATATTGCATAGCAGTTTGCCCATAAAAAAATTTCTTATCCTCAAAATGAACAAGTTCAATTTAAAAAAACTATGCGAAGAAAAGGGTTGGGCGCCGCCCGAATATACAATTTCTCGATCTTGTCCCGACCACCGACCATAATTCACTGCCATCATATCTGTAAATGGGGGATTATTTAACATACCAATTACCCATGAAATATTTAAGGAAGCACAGAATCTTGTTTCTCAAATTGATTTCAATAATTTTACAACCCAACAGCCTCTTGTTGGACAACAGCCCTCCGCTTCGCATCCCGGAGCTAGTAAGTCTTGTCCATTTAGTGTGTTTAGGTCTTGTTTTTAATTGTGCATGTGCATACTTGCAGAAGAATGTTCCTCAATTTTTGTCACTCTAATTTGGTACTTTGGGATCTTTATTACACTAGAAACATTTATTTAGTTTTCCCGAATAGTATTATTCGATATTTTCTTTTATGTTACGTTACAGAAAATCTATTGCAAGAATATGCCAAAAAGAATTGCATGAATCTTCAATCATATCAGACGTCCAAATCAGGTGCTCTCCACAGTCTTGTATTTCTGTCAACTGTTGAGATAGGAGGTGAAACTTACCGAGGGGCTGAAGTCAGAAGTAAGAAAGAGGGAGAGACGAAAATAATAATAATAAACAACCAAAAAAATTGCACATCCCCTACCCCATATCCATCTCCACCTCAACCCTAAACTCCCACCCATCGATTTTTTTTTATTTATATTGCACAGCCAATTTAATTATACTTCAGAGCAATTTCCTACCCAAATTTCTTTATATTGCACAGCCAATTTCTATATATTACACAACAGTTTTCCATAAACAAATTTCTTATCCTAAAAATGAACAAGTTTAATTTACAAAAACTATGCAAAGAAAGGGGTTGGGCACCGCCCGAATATACAATTGCTCAATCTGGTCCTGACCACCTACTGGAATTCACATCCATCGTATCTGTAAATGGGGAATGATTTAACATACCAATTACCTATAAAATAATTAAGAAGGTTTTTTCTCAAATTGATTTCAATAATTTTACTGTCCAACACCCTCTTATTAGAAAACTGCCCTTCGCTTCGCATATTGGAGCTAGAAAGTCCAGTCCATTTAGTGTGTTTAGGTCTGGTTTTTAACTGTGCATGTGCGTACTTGCAGAAGAATGTTTCTCAGTTTTTGTAACCCTAATTTGGTACTTTGGGATCATTATTAGACGAGAAACATTTATTTGATTTTCACGGTTAGTTTTATTCGATATCTTCTTTTAAGTTACGTTACAGAAAACCGATTGCAAGAATATGCCCAAAAGTATGGCATTAATCTTCCATCATATCAGACGTCCACATCAGGTCCTGTACACAGTCTTGTATTTGTGGCGACTGTTGAGATAGGAGGTGAAACTTACTGAGGGGCTCTACACAGTCTACACGGTTATGCAATATAATCTTGTTTTTCATTGATGATGCAGGTATTCCATAGTCGAGATTTATTATGTAATTGGGTTCGTGCGGTTGGGAAGGAGCTTGGGATGGTTATTGTTGTGAGTGAATCATTCTGAGATTGGTAGATGTGGACGCAAGCCTCGAATACAATTTGGATGTGAGCGTAGAGGAAAATATAGAAAGCATAAAAGTAACCCTAACCATGAACCAAAGAAAAAGAAATCCGTAGGCTCACGTAAGCGTGAGTGTCCATTTGATTTGATGATGGGGGCAGCTCGAGATGAGCTTCTTGAAGCGTTCCCAATATTCATACAGCGATTCACCATTGTTTTGACGAACCCCGTAAATTTCCTTCCGGATTGTTCCAGCCCGAGATGCAGGAAAATATTTTTCCAAAAATAGCCTCTTCATGTCATTCCAGGTGGTGACTGATCCGAATGGCAAACAGTATAGCCAATCAGTAGCGGCATCCTTTAACGAGAATGGAAAGGCCCTCATTTTAATTTGTTCCTCGGTAATACCAGTGGGTCTCATACTGTCACAAACCACGTGGAATTCCTTGAGATGCATGTAAGGGTCTTCACCAGCATGTCCTCGAAAAGTTGGCAACAAGTGAATGAGTCCAGATTTGAGTTCAAAAGTTTTTCCCTCCTCCACTGTCGGAAAAGTGATACAGAGTGGCTGTTGAGCGACATCTGGAGTGGCCAATTGTTTAAGTGTCCTGTTGTTGAGGTTATGAGCTGCCATTTGTTCTAGTGCTTCCCTTCTTCGCTGTCGAAAGGTTCGCTCGATTTCTGGATCAAATAAAAAATATTCAGGATTAGTGGATCGAGTTTTATGCATACAAATAAATGAATAAATAAATAAAGTTTTCGGAATTTCAAATTTTTTTTTAACCGAAAATATAAATAAATAAATAAAAATGCAGAAAATAAAATTCTAATTGATTAAACAGAAAATTAGTTAACCATTCCCCGGCAACAGCGCCAAAAACTTGGTGTGCGTCGCGATGCACCAAGAATTAATTAAATTTCCTTACTTGCCAAAACTCAAATTTAAATGTGATAGCGGAAGCAAGGGTCGATCCCACGAGGAACGGGAACTAATTTAATGACATGTCAATTAGAATTATAAGGGGGGTTTTGAGTTGAAAATTGCAATTAATCTAAATAATCAAATAAAGATGTAAAATAGCGGGAATAAAAATCAAATAATAAAGAATCCTAGTTCTCAGGTTCGGTTGTACCCTATCATAATATTGTCATTTCCCAAGCAACGCATGTACTATTTCCTTTGTTTTATTTATCACCCGGAATAATCAAAAAGCTCTAATTAATCCAATTCTTCCTTAATAATAATCAATTAGAATTAGTTCTCCAATCAATTTAGAGTGAATGAACAACCTAGAATAAGCTCCCTAGATTTAATGCATTAACTATGTGAAAACAAGAAGAATTAGGTGAACTAAATTATCAATTACATATGCTCGAATTGATTAATCTAGATTGGATTTTCATATGGAAATATAAAATTACCAATTGCTACTATGATTTGGATAACAAGACAAATACGAATCCAATTACCCAAATTAGCAAACATCAACACAATAATTAAAAGACAAGGCCTTAATCAATTAATAAATTGTCTTGACGAAATTAATGTTCATGAGAAATCCAATAAATAAAATATAAAAAACAAGAACTACGTTACGAGTTTGAGGAATGAATAATAAAATAATATGAACACAACGTCCCCCCTTGAACTAGGTTGAGAAGACTAGCCACGCATTGCCATGAAGAATTCCCCAAAAATATTGTCTTGATTCACCTTGATTTTGCCCAGAATTTCTTCTCTTCAAACCTTGATATTGGTGGCTCTCAAAAATTAATTCTCCTCTTCTTGTCGTGAACTTCCCTATTTATAACATCAATTTTCGTGCCCTAGCTTTGGGAGCAAGAAATCCAAAATTATGGAAAGAATTGAAATAAGGAAATTTTTGACTTGAAGATTTACGGCCGTAACTATTCTTTTACGGCCGTAATTGAGTTACTGCATATTTCTATCTTTTGAGGTTTACGGCCGTAAAGATATTTCTTACGGCCGTAACATATTTTCTGTTGAATTTTGCCCGTTTCACTCATGCACTTATGGCCGTGATGATATTTGTTTGCGGCCGTAAAGATATTTGCACCTAAGTCCCCAAACTTCAGTTTTTAATGCAATTTGGTCCTTTTTTCTTCTTTTCTCCTCTTTTAGGATCCTATACAACATGAAACATAAAATGCATTAATAATACTTAGATAGAATCACATTATGGCATATTCAAGGATATAAGTGTATAAAATAAACGTTAATATAACACTTATCAAATCCCCCCACACTTGAACCATTGTTCGTCCTCGAACAATGATGGAAAAGAACTAAAGCACGACTCGAATGAACATGTTAGACTTTTAAATCTGGAAAGTCAAGGTCACAACCCACTTCTTTTTAGCACGAAAATCAAATTGCATAATCGGAGTGTGTTAGTGTGTGTAAGAGATGCATCACCCAATATTCTCCGAACAAAAAAATGAAAATTGATACCCCAATGTGGATTATATCCTTTCACCTCTCGTGAGTTCTCTCTGAATTTATCAATTCCCCATAAAAATGTAAGTTTTGACTAATTCAAGTAAATGCCAACAGATTAGTGCGGTTTATCTCATGGTAAAAATTTAGTCAATACACAGTTTCAGATCAAAAGGGCACAAAATATAGACCAAGCAATTCAAACCACTCATAAGTACATGTAATGGGAGCCAACACTCTCACCGGATATCTCTCTTCGCACAAAGTGTATATAAAGGTGAGAATTTTACGCTCAACTCACTGCATGAAAAACTTGTTACCACAGATTGCTCAAATGTCAAAACCGGAGCCAACAATAACACAAGTGCGAAGCAAAGGTCTTTGTTGGGTTGTAGCGGGGCTTCGGGTCAGGTGGGATAAAAGGGAAACATTTAGGCTGAATCGAGAAGGAGTTTCACAAGCCGAATCGGTTCAATTATAACATTCCTTCTTTCTTCTTCAACATGAATTTAATAATCTCCCTGCTATCCAACTGGTTTAACACTAGACTTCTATTTTGTGCAGCTTGAGTGTTTATTTTCAATACTAGCAAATGTTCATGACCTCGTAATTTGAGAACTGGCCTGAACTTCTCTTCTTTTTTTTTTTCCAAACATATACTGCAATTTTTTTCTCTTTTGGTCAAATCACCCCACAATCCCCAATGACACAAGATTGAATTTCCACTTTGAAACTTAATCCACCTCATACTTCTCAACCAACACAAGCTTGTGAATCCGTTCTCTATAGGTTCAAGAAAAGGATAACATGAAAGAATGGGTGTTCGTGGCTTGTAGTGTGGTATTAATATTCCAAAGAAAGGCTAAGGCTCAAAGGGTCTTCTATTGGTAAATGTACAATGGTACTCTTATTTAGAAGGCCAAATTTGGTTCATCCTAGTGCCTTTACTATATTTTGCACTCGAGCCAAGAAGCTACTACGGCATGTACACAAAAGCATATCCAAGAACAAATCAACCATGCAGGACACACATTAAAAAAATAAGAGCTTTATGTAAAGAGTAAAAGTAGCTCATAGGCTCAAAAGCTCACAAATTATGGTTCATATGTGTGTCTCCCATCCAATTATGAGTTTTGGTCATTGCTCGGTCTTAGGGTCGAATTGAAAAATGCAAAAAATCTAGTGGCCAAAGGGGTGAATCTCTTTACTCGGGGTAATTATCAGTCATATCAAATTTGGGTTTGAATCTACAAGGTTGCAGAGATATGGCATTTTGTCCCCATTTTCAAACCTATTCGGAAAGTATTGGAAAATTCATCTCTACGTGCTCAATTCATGTCCAATTATGCAATTATATTTCAAAAAAATGAACCAAAAGTGGGGTCGCTTCCTATCAAAGATTAAAATGGATGCTGACTTAAACTGAATTTTAACGTTTCGACTACAGAAAGTAGATAAAAACATTAAGCTCACAATCAATTCAATCCCCCCCACACTTAGACAAAACAATGTCCTCATTGAAAAGCAAAACAAAAAAAAGGGGAGTTATGCGCGAGGGCTACGTGCGATTAAAAATTTGAAAAAAAACAGACTTACGGCCGTGAAGGTATGACTTACGGCCGTAAGTCACATTCTTAAAATTGTTTCAAAGAAACAATTACGGCCGTAAAAATGTAAATATGGCCGTAATAAGGCCTCTGTATAAAAAAAAACTGGAATTGAGTTACGGCCGTAACTAGGCCACTGGAAATTTCATGTTTTTTTTTTTTTTTTTTTTTTTTTTTTTTTTTGAAAAAAATAAAATAAAATAAAATAAACTAAAAATAAGAATACGAAAATAAAGAGTCGAGGAGGTAAAGAAACTCCCCTCTCGGGTTGCCTCCCGAGCAGCGCCGCTGTTTACAGTCGTTGGCTCGACTGAGTCATTTCTCATTCAACCGGGATTATGTGGATTCCCAAAGCTCAATCTCCTTTTCGTGCTCTTCATTAGTGCCTGCAAGACAGGGGGCAAAAGCATGTCATCAGAAGTTGGCAATGTAATACACGAGATTTTACCTGGCTTTTCATCATTTCCACCAAGTTTGAAAGTTTCTTGTACTGAAGAATCAATAACATTAAAAGAATGAACAGGATTATCATCATCAAGGTAGTTCATAGAATCATACATATTAAACTGAATAATCTCATTATCAAATTCCATGGTAAGTGAACCACTACTAACATCTATCTTGGTCTTAGATGTTTTTAGAAATGGTCTACCTAACAAAATAGGAGTAGAGTTGGGGGAATGGTCATCATTCATGTCTAATACATAAAAATCTGCAGGAAATACTAAACCCCCTACTTGTACTAAAACATCTTCAACTACCCCATCCGGATAAGCATTTGAACGGTCGGATAGTTGAACAATCACATTTGTTTCAGTCATATTAGCAAGTTTTAATGCATTGTATGTAGATCTAGGCATTACATTTATAGATGCACCTAAATCTATTAATGCACGATCCAGTTTAGTGTTACCTATTTGGCATGGTATAGTGAACATACCTGGATCCTTGCATTTTGGGGGCAATTTCCTTTGGAAGAGTGCTGACACATTTTCCCCCATTCTTACCATTTCATTTCCTATCAACTTCCGTTTGTTGGTGCACAGCTCCTTTAAGAACTTCGCGTATCGGGGCACTTGCTTGATTGCATCCAACAGTGGAATGTTGATTTCCACTTTCCTGAACATTTCCAGAATTTCCTTCTCCTTGCTTTCCTTAGTCGCCTTCGCTAACCTGCTCGAAAAAGGCGGTGGAGTTAGTTTCGCATTCACAATAGGTTCGGTTCTTACCTGAGAGTTTTGTGGAATGCTGTTTTTCTTTTCGACTTCTTTTTCTTCAACCTCCTCCTCTTCACTCGCAGTTGGATTTGATTGTGGCGCCTCAAATTCTTTTCCACTTCGAAGAGTAATTGCACTTACATTCTTCGGATTCACCTCAGGTTGAGAAGGCAACTTTCCTCCTGTTCGTGCTTCCAGTCTGTTGATAGCTGTGGCCATTTGACTCATTTGATTTTCCAGGTTTTGAATGCTGGATTTGGTATCCTGTTGAAATAGTAGAGTGTTAGTGGCCAAAGTTTTCATCATTTCTTCGAGAGACATACCTGATGATTGTGGCTTTTGCTGATATTGTCCCTGTGGATGGAAATTTCCTTGTTGTTGAAAATTCCCTTGAGGCTTGTTGGAGACGAAACCCGGATGTTTGTTATTTCCATAGCTCAAGTTCGGGTGGTCCCTCCAGCCAGGATTGTAAGTGTTTGAGTACGGATTGTATTGTTGTTCTTGAAATGGGAAGCCTCCAGCAGCGTTCACGTATTCACTGTTTCCCTCTTGGAGCACCGGGCACGCATCCGTTGCATGTCTGAAGTTAGCACATATCCCGCATGCTTTGACTTGTTGTGCACTTCCTACAGAGAGTTGTTTAACGAGATTTGTTAGTTCAAACAGTTGACTTTCTATATTGGAACTACTTACCTCGTTCACGCGGCGAACTTGCATGTCTCGGGTTGGGTTAAATTGCTGAGTGTTTTCAGCCATGTTGGAAATCAAAGCCCGAGCCTGTTCCGATGTTTTATCCATTAAGGCACCTCCACTTGCGGCATCTATCATACTTCTGTCCATTGGTAGCAGTCCTTCGTAGAAATATTGCACCAGTAGTTGTTCGCTGATTTGATGATGGGGGCAGCTCGAGATGAGCTTCTTGAAGCGTTCCCAATATTTATACAGCGATTCACCATTGTTTTGACGAACCCCGCAAATTTCCTTCCGGATTGTTCCAGCCCGAGATGCAGGAAAATATTTTTCCAAAAATAGCCTCTTCATGTCATTCCAGGTGGTGACTGATTCGGATGACAAACAGTATAGCCAATCAGTAGCGGCATCCTTTAACGAGAATGGAAAGGCCCTCATTTTAATTTGTTCCTCGGTAATACCAGTGGGTCTCATACTGTCACAAACCACGTGGAATTCCTTGAGATGCCTGTAAGGGTCTTCACCAGCATGTCCTCGAAAAGTTGGCAACAAGTGAATGAGTCCAAGTTTGAGTTCAAAAGTTTTTCTCTCCTCCACTGTCGGAAAAGTGATACAGAGTGGCTGTTGAGCGACATCTGGAGTGGCCAATTGTTTAAGTGTCCTGTTGTTGAGGTTATGAGCTGCCATTTGTTCTAGTGCTTCCCTTCTTCGCTGTCGAAAGGTTCGCTCGATTTCTGGATCAAATAAAAAATATTCAGGATTAGTGGATCGAGTTTTATGCATACAAATAAATGAATAAATAAATAAAGTTTTCGGAATTTCAATTTTTTTTTTTAACCGAAAATAAAAATAAATAAATAAAAATGCAGAAAATAAAATTCTAATTGATTAAATAGAAAATTGGTTAACCGTTCCCCGGCAACGGCGCCAAAAACTTGGTGCGCGTCGCGATGCACCAAGAATTAATTAAATTTCCTTACTTGCCAAAACTCAAATTTAAATGTGATAGCGGAAGCAAGGGTCGATCCCACGAGGAACGGGAACTAATTTAATGCCATGTCAATTAGAATTATAAGGGGGGTTTTGAGTTGAAAATTGCAATTAATCTAAATAATCAAATAAAGATGTAAAATAGCTGGAATAAAAATCAAATAATAAAGAATCCTAGTTCTCAGGTTCGGTTGTGCCCTATCATAATATTGTCATTCCCCAAGCAACGCATGTACTATTTCCTTTGTTTTATTTATCACCCGGAATAATCAAAAATCTCTAATTAATCCAATTCTTCCTTAATAATAATCAATTAGAATTAGTTCTCCAATCAATTTAGAGTGAATGAACAACCTAGAATAAGCTCCCTAGATTTAATGCATTAACTATGTGAAAACAAGAAGAATTAGGTGAACTAAATTATCAATTACATATGCTCGAATTGATTAATCTAGATTGGATTTTCATATGGAAATATAAAATTACCAATTGCTACTATGATTTGGATAACAAGACAAATACGAATCCAATTACCCAAATTAGCAAACATCAACACAATAATTAAAAGACAAGGCCTTAATCAATTAATAAATTGTCTTGGCGAAATTAATGTTCATGAGAAATCCAATAAATAAAATATAAAAAACAAGAACTACGTTACGAGTTTGAGGAATGAATAATAAAATAATATGAACACAACGTCCCCCCTTGAACTAGGTTGAGAAGACTAGCCACGCATTGCCATGAAGAATTCCCCAAAAATATTGTCTTGATTCACCTTGATTTTGCCCAGAATTTCTTCTCTTCAAACCTTGATATTGGTGGCTCTCAAAAATTAATTCTCCTCTTCTTGTCATGAACTTCCCTATTTATAACTTCAATTTTCGTGCCCTAGCTTTGGGAGCAAGAAATCCAAAATTATGGAAAGAATTGAAATAAGGAAATTTTTGACTTGAAGATTTACGGCCGTAACTATTCTTTTACGGCCGTAATTGAGTTACTGCATATTTCTATCTTTTGAGGTTTACGGCCGTAAAGATATTTCTTACGGCCGTAACATCTTTTCTGTTGAATTTTGCCCGTTTCACTCATGCACTTACGGCCGTGATGATATTTGCTTGCGGCCGTAAAGATATTTGCACCTAAGTCCCCAAACTTCAGTTTTTAATGCAATTTGGTCCTTTTTTCTTCTTTTCTCCTCTTTTAGGATCCTATACAACATGAAACATAAAATGCATTAATAATACTTAGATAGAATCACATTATGGCATATTCAAGGATATAAGTGTATAAAATAAACGTTAATATAACACTTATCAACATCCTTATGTGGGAAGATTAAAAAGTGAAGAGGAGAAGATTTTAGCCGACATGTCAAGAAGCTTGGTAAATCCGAGGAATATATTGATGACTTTAAAAGATAGGGATCTAAACAATGTTAGAACAATGAGGACTATTTAAAATGCTCGTGCAAGACAACGATTAATTGATAAGGCGGGAAAGACTCAAATGCAACAATTAATGAGTAAGTTAAGAGAACATAATTATATCAATTGGCATAAGTATGATACGAAAACCGATGAAGTTAGAGATCTGTTCTTTGCACATCCAACATCCGTAGATATGTTACATGCATTTCCATGTGTACTTGTCATGGATTGTACCTATAAGACAAATAGGTACCGGCATCCTCTTTTTGAGATTGTTGGTGGTTACTTCGAATCAAATGAGTTTTCCGGTTGCTTTTGTTTTCATG
This sequence comes from Ligustrum vulgare, assembly GCA_963555705.1. Classification (NCBI taxonomy): domain Eukaryota; kingdom Viridiplantae; phylum Streptophyta; class Magnoliopsida; order Lamiales; family Oleaceae; genus Ligustrum; species Ligustrum vulgare. The sequence continues at coordinate 21,905,014 of OY743177.1, read as the reverse complement.
GAATCTGAACGAGAAGCAAATTATTTGTGGGCAATGGAAAAGTTGAAAACACTGATGAATCAGAATGCGTTGCTTCATGTCATTGTAACAGACAGGGAGTTGGCACTTATTCAATCAATTGAAAAGATTTTTCTTAATGTCAAACATTTATTGTGCACTTGGCACATATCAAAAAATGTTGTTGTTAATACAAAGAAGTATTTCGAACGAAAAGAAGAGTGGGATACTTTCTGTAGAAGTTGGAGCGAACTTGTTGCCTCCATTTCGAAGATATATATGAAAATTTGACCAAAAATATGTTTCTGAAATTTGGACAATTTTCAAAGGCTTTTGAATATGTTGAAGGATCTTGGTTGAGTAAGTATAAGGAGAAATTCATTGCTGCATGAGCAAATAAAATTATGCACTTTGGTAATTTCATGACAAATAGGTAATGTGTTTACTAATTTAATTATATTTTAGATATTCTTTGCTTAATAGGTTAGATGAATAAAATATTATATATGTATGCAAGCCAAATTAATTACTTGTGTATGCAGGGTTGAGAGTGCACATTCTAAACTAAAGAAACACCTCGGATCATCATAATGTGATTTTGAAACTTCATGGAAAGTTATGCATTATCTTTTGGAATTACTATTCACCGAGATAAGGGCTTCGTTCGAGCAAAGTATGAACTTGGTTCAACATCACTTCAAGTGTAGCATTTATAGAGAATTGCGAGGTTTGGTGTCCAAAAATACAGTGGATTTTATTTCAGTTGAGTCAAAGCATGCAGAACAAATTGGTTTAAACAAAAGTGTTTGCCATTGCACTATTAGATCCACGCGTGGGTTGATATGTGCATATGCATGTGAAATCTCAAAGTACTTATTATCAAGTCAGCCGATTCCTTTGTCAGTTGTTCACACTCACCGGAGGAAATTAGACATTTTGGTTCCATCGTAAGAGGCTTCTTCGAAGTTGAATATTGTGGTTGAGTTGGAGAAAATTCAAATCTATTTTAATGCATGCGATGGTGCTAGTAAATTAATTTTTAAAATGAAGCTATGAGAAATGTATGAACCCTCTACTACTGCTTTAGTGCCTCCAACTGAAAAAATGTAAAACTAAGGGTCGACCGTCATCGAAGGTTGATACTTCAACTAAAAGGAATCCTTCTCATTTTGAAATTGTTGAGTCCAACAATCAAATTCATTCTCCTAGTACTGGTATCTCCATCAAAGTTCCAAAAAAGAGAAAGTATAACGTTCGGTGCACCCAGCTGTATGGTCCTGATCAGTATTTGACTTGTTTCCACGTCAGAGTGAAGGAGTGCATATTTAACATTGTTAATGTTAAGTATGATGGTCATTATGGTTTTAGGACTCTGGCTAGATCACTTGGATGGGGAGAATAAGCGTGGTGTCAGATTTGACGTGACCTTATATCTAAATTGAACTCTAATTGTGATCTCTATGTAAAACTATAAGGCTGCAATGAACGGGTGAAAGAGTTATTATATATTGGTACAAGCACCGAGATGATATTGCGAGTGGGTGGGAGAATCCAAACACATGACGAATAGAGACATTCAAAGATATGGTTGGTATGGATGTTGCTATGCAAGAAACTATTTCTCTAAGCTCTCAATAAGTTGTGTCTCATCTTATGGTGGTGATAGACTAATTCAGACTACATTTAAAAGCCTTTTTTGTGGTATTATCATCAAAATCAGCAACGTCTGTTAACGAAATACTGACCACTGCAAACTATATCTAATACCTGGGATGAGCTTTTTCGCGGATGGTGAAAACCTTTGAATGTGGAAGCAAGTTTAGTCCTTCAAAGGATATTAAAATTAATTACCTCTAACAAATTTTTCCGAACTTCCTTGGATCAGTGACCAAAACCTGGAAGCCATTTGCACTTTAGTCTTCTGAAGATTGAAGTCATGATGAACAATCCGTAAAGGGGCCACTCTCATAGGCATTCCCCTGGTAGCACAGCTCGTGTTGAGAGCATATTCTTAACATATAACTTTCTCTAGCCCTTTTTCCATGGGTTTTAAGAATAGTAATTCCCTGTAGAGAGACGATTAGTACAGATCTAATATTCCAAATCAAAGGATAAGAGGAGCATGATAAGAACATTCATGTACTTCTTTGGAATAAATAACTTTTGTATTAAGCTATCAATTCTAAATGAAATGTGTGACATTTTTACCTATTAATTGGCACCATTGTACAAAAGTATAGTCAATAGGATAACAGAAAAACTCTCTACTAACAAATTTAATATTGGACCATGAGCGATACACCTTGATTGGATATTTAATTTCTCCCCTCGCATTTGTCATCTTCACTGATTGGACAACTTTCTCAGCCTAAAAGAAAAAGTAAGTTGCATGAAGATTCCTCCAGAAATAACTGGCATATCCGCCAACAGGTTCAAACACACAATTACTATAGTGTTTTTCCATTAATCCATCACTCTTGGAGAGACTTCTGCCGTACATTTCCACACCACCAGCTAGAACCGATGCGACAACTTCAGCTGCTTTTCACCATTGCTCGGTGTGAATATGAAGCATCTTCATTTCAGCTTCTAACTCATGTTTCACACTTTTGGTAGTTTCTAGCTTCTCATTTAACTGGAGAAAATTGGTTTGGCTCTTTTCCATTTCTTATTCGGCCCGATTCAACCTAAAAGTCAATTCCTCTTTCTTGGATTGAGTTGAAGAAAGTTCCAACAACTTCTCATTTATATCAATTTTTAAACCTTCATTTTGTTGGAAAAACACTTATAGATCTTTTTCCTTCTTGTCTAGTTTGGCCTTTAATGTACTTATCTCATCGTTCTTCAAGGCACTTCATCAAATGATGGTATGCATACCAATAATTAATGAAATAAATGAGAACATACGTCCTAGATCATTGTTCCAGTAAAAAAAAAAAAAAATTAACTAAAGAAATTGGAAAGGAATCAGATTTTAATATGCAATAAAGAGCTGATTTTGATCTTGTAAAGGTATTACTACCTAAAATAAGACCATGATCGGTAGGCGTGGGAGTGGTTCCAAATGGTTCTGATTCTTATGGAACCGGACCGAACCGAACCAAACCAAGAACCGATGATTCTTTTGAAAAAAGAACCGTTGGTGTAGCGTACCCGGTCTTCAAGGGCTGCCGGCCGTCTACTCATGGTCTTTCCACTCCCCCCTTAGTCGTCCTGGTCCTCAAGGGCTGCCAGCCTCGTTTCCAAGAAGTGGATTTTTGCCTTCCGCAGGGATCGAACCTTGTACCTAGGGGTTAAGTACAAAGATTCTTAAATCCCTGCTACCATTAGACCACAGTTGGTTCTTTTTGCAAGAGAAGAATCGATTTCCTAAACTAAAATTTTCAAACTTAAGTGATGAAACCATTGTAGATTTTGGCTGGTAGGAGTCGTAAGATGAAGGTCATCAACCTTGATCAAAATGCGAATAGAACACTTAAAAATCCTTTGATATCAAAGTATTCACTTCCTTCCAGATAGTAACATATCTCCTTATCCGCGTATATATGCTCCTTCTAAAATTCTTCAATTTCTGCTCGTGATTCTCCACCTTTTGAGGGAACAGTCACACAAGTCCAGCAAATTCTTGAAAATAATATAACAATTAATTGTAAGATGAAGAGTGAAGATTTATTATTTGTTGATTCTTGAAGAACCGACGACTGAAGGCTTGAAGCAAAACTACAGAACCAGTTAAACTAAAATAAATTTGGATTTATGATTTTTTGTTTATTACTTTTTTTGCTTATAGTTATTGTACTGTTGAATGAGTTAATATTGTTGGTAATTGATATTGACTAATGGACCGGATAACATGCATTAAGATTAAGAATTGATGATTTTTTTAAAATTTATATTTTAAAAAAATAAAAAAAACGTGTTTTATTTTGGTTCTTGGTTCTGGTTCTGAACCAAAAATCGGAACAGGAACCGGAACCGATGATTCTTGATTTTTAGAACCATAACCGTTTAAAATTTTGATAGAATCGAGCCGAACCGGAACCAAACCGAACCGAACCAAATCGTTAGTTCCAGTTCTTTTGCCCAGGCCTAATGATCGGCTTCATCGATCCCCATTATGCAAGGCATCGATGCCCATTTTGACAGTGCTGCCTCAGATCCACTCGACCAATTCTTACGACATGCACCTTCATGTTGGAAACAATCAAATTTGCAAAAAAATAGACCTCTCAGAGAAGTTACTGAGCAGAAGACTACCTGGGCTGCTGGTAGAGCAAAAAGGGAAGTAACCAAGCTAAGCTGCTAGAAGTTAGAGAAGAAAATAGAAGCAAGAGTAATCGAATTAAGCTTGGAGCAGCTGGGCGTGAGGAAATGTTAAATCACCAACGAAGATTGGCGAAGATCAGACCAGGGCAGGGGCGAGCAACTGGGCTTGGAAGACGTCGAGTGGAGAGAACCAAATGATCGTCGGTGTTCAATTACAGAGAGAGAAAATTTATTGTTCTTTGGGTGTTTTGTGATGTACTATTTTACTTCCATATCATTTGGTAAATGTTATTTTTGTCAAATTGAATATGGTGTATTATAAAATTTATATTTAAATAGATGTGTATATATAAGTCTCCGTTTGGTAACACTGTTTGATTTATAAACTTGTTTATTTATGATTTTGATATAAAAAGTAATGGTTGAAAATTGGAGAGAGAAAATGTGTTAGGTTAGAAAATGATTTAGAAAATTGTGTTATTTATAAACATATTTATAAACAAAAAAAAAATTAGTTACCAAACGGAGGCTAATTTGATGCGATTTACAAATTTGGTTGTGTGATTATAATTGTCCTTATTATTTATAATCCTTATTTTATTAAGAATAAGAAAGATATATTCCCAGTTTTGTCCTCAATCCACCGCTACTGCTATTCGGAGTCCGCCACAGCTCACAGCTAGGGTTTCTGAAAATTATCTGATCATCAGAAGACAAGGCTAGAGGAAAAACATGGGTGGAGGCAACGGTCAAAAGGCCAAGATGGCTCGTGAAAGGAACTTGGAAAAAATGAAAGGCGCAAAAGGTTACTCGTTTTTTTTATTTTTTTATTTTTTTTTTTAAAATGAGCTTTGATTTGAGTGAATTCGTTTCATTTTTGCGTTATTTTTGTATTTAATTTTCTGAATTTTCCAATCTGCATAGGAAGCCAGCTCGAGACCAACAAAAAAGCTATGAATATTCAGGTACCCTTCATTTGCAAATGTAGAAACACGCTCATACACGTGCAAAAGAGCTTGTAGTTGTACATTAATGTTATTTCTTTTCGTAAGAATCTATTTTCTTATGTTTTTCTTTGATTATAATAGTTATTAGTGCAAGGTAATTAGGTTTTATGGAGTGGTTAACCATTAAAGAAATTGGGTAAATTTTGCCACTTTTATATGGGATGTGAGAGAATTTTCAAGTTTGGGTGGAGAGAATTTCCATGAAGGAGAAGTCAAACCTGATAAAGCTCGAGGGAATTTATCTTCCATTTCAATTTTCTTCAAATGATGAGATTTTCTAATAGAGGCTTCCCTTTATCTTTTTGTGGAAACTCCAAATTCCCACTCCCAGAGCTGCATATTTTTTTATAAAAAAATCAATAGAACTTTTGAGGAATAGAAGGCCCTAGTTGCATTCGAATGTTAATTTGGATTAAGTTTGAATTTTATATTCCCTTTGTTCCATAAAGATAAGTCAGCTTTCCTTTTTCATCCGTACCAACTACCAAGTTATAGACAACTTTCCTTCTTGAGAGGATAGTTGATTTCTTGGTTTTGTAATAGAAGTGTCATATTATCAACAACTAGGGAGTACTCCCTTTAAACAATTATTTAATGTAGGGATTTATTAGGAAAATTGTAAGAAAAACTTATATTTTTCAACTATATTAAATACATTTTCTTAATATGCATGAAAATGAAATCAAGCCTATCTTCTTTATGAGACGGAGAGAGAGTATAATTTTTCTGTAGGCTGGTTCTATTATTTGAAAGACAAAAAGATTTTTATTTATAAGGAATTGTAATTGGTAGGTTGAGAAGCAGTGGTTCCAAATGTCTTAAATGGTTTGTGTTTATCATAATATTAGACTAAGTCCTTGCAAAATCTTGTTGTCAGCTGCTCATTCGTTTTCAAAAGCTTGTATATTTTCAGAGTTTGTCATTTGAAATCCTTTTTTTTCGAAATTCTGTTGATACTATATCGTTCTTTTATGTAATTTTTCAACCAGTCCAATGTGTTCTCTGATATTTAGTTGTGTTTCTCGATCATGGTGCATTATAGTAGTTTTATGCAATCTATGAACATGGTTTTTAATGTCATTCCTGCCAAGTACAAATTTCTTCTTTCAGCCAGTAGAATAAATACAGCTTTGATTTCCTGTGATGCTCTGAACAATTGCTCCCAACTAAACAGATTTCTTGTTGTAAGATATCCCATTGGTCTCGCTCTTAAGTATTATGCATAATGAATGACAAACTTTCATATCTATGTCAATTATTTGATTTGATTGACTTCAGTTGTTACTCGACGCAGTGCAAGGTGTGCATGCAGACATTCATGTGCACCACATCAGAGGTGAAGTGCAAGGAACATGCCGAAGCAAAGCACCCCAAAGCCGATCTAGGAACTTGTTTCCCTCATCTTAAAAAGTGATTATACTTGGTGGTCTAAAGTTCTGCAGAGACGGGTAATACTGTTGGCATTCTGACGTGTCTGATAATTCTTTCCGTAGCTACAAAAGTAGTGATTTGTGTGCTTGTTTGTTGGAATTTCATCTTATGTAAAAAGTTGTTTGTAGTTCTATTTTTTCTGTGTGAAGAATACGTGTTATTTATGAAACGTTACATGATTGTCCATCTTTCTATTTCCGTGAGAACTTAAAAAAGGTTAGAACAACATATTCTTCAGTTATGTTGATAAATAGCAGAATACCTTTGGAGAAGAGTCTTGATGAACTTTTCTGGGTAAGATTCCACGGCATATTCTCATTTCTTTTTTCTCGGATTGGTCCATGATCAATCCATAACAGCAGAAATTGTTTGTCCAAAAGAGTCGGATATTGATTTACACTTCAAGTAGTTAATTGAAACTTGAATGTCAGATTAATCGACTAAGGATACACCTCTCCATAAGTTCGTTGGATTGAATATAGAGATACAAATTCTCCAGTTTTCTCTGTTTGTTAAAAGTTGTATGTTTAAAAATGTTTTTTTTATATTTTCGAGGTAGAATATGTGGTTAAAAAGTGGAGAGAGAAAATATGTATAGTTAAAAAGTGATTTGGAGAATTGTGTTGTCTAAAAACATAAAAAAAAAAAAAAAAAAACAGTTTGCCAAACATAGGCTAAAAAATGTGCTGTTGGGGTGTCGATTTACTTGATTGTCCTATCATTGTTTTTTCATCAAAGACTTTCAATCAAAGAATTACTGTGACTCTCCTAGCTATTCTCCATATACTTTTCTTATCGTCAGAGCCACGTGGCATATCTACTTAGACATGGCATTTTAATCATTTCTTTTGAATAATTATATCTGACACAAGTCTATGTATCATAAGAATTAAAAATAAGAGAAATGATAAAGGGACAGCCTTGTCTTGACAGGATGTTTCACCTAGTTCAAAAGACGTGAGAGAAGTTTAGACTTCCCGCGACACTGAGTGTCTTGTTTGGATAGGGCTCTGTCCGTGTAGTATGATCCTTAAAATAAAGAAGAAATTAGATGATTCATTTAATAACACTTACGTCACCTAGACTAATGTTATAATACTAGTGGTGTTAAATAATATGTTAAATAAATAGCATTACTCATTTCTTTTAGCTACTAATTAAAGCTTACAGTTTATTGAAATTGAAAATGTGTTGATGTCACTCTTTTATGATTCATTGAATAGGTATGATTTTTAAAGTGAAGCACTAAGAAAAGGTACAAGTGTGAGATGGAGTCTTTATAAGATACTTTTAATTAATTCAGAGATGAGATGATTTCTTGGACATATTTAATTCAATTCAAATTTTCGTTAGTTTTTAATTGGGTATTGGAATCTAATGTTGATTTGGTGGCAGACACATCAAAATATTTCAAGACATAGTTTAATTGGAATAATTCCCATGTGGTAGGTCTAAAATGTACATCATAAACAAAGAGAAGGAAGCCTCCATTCGAACATCATAAGGATATAATTAATTTATCAATCAAGTTTATCTAGATCAGATTCCTTCCATATCTTTAAATAAATCTGTACTTATATTGTTATTATTATAATGCAGGACTATTGGAATGGTTTAAAACAGTCGCACCATGGCCCTAAATAATAAAGAATTAACATCACATTTGGCCATGGGATTTCTTTGCCAATTGTGTGGTTGGTTTTCATTGAGCATACACATTTAAGCTCATGTTTGGTGGAGATTAAAATCAAATTTTTAGTAGATTTTGATAAAAATTGATGAGATGTGTGGTTGAAAACTCGTGGGTTCCATGGAACATGTGGTTAAAGACGTGTATGGTTGAAAACTTGTGAATTTCATAAAATATGTGATTGATGTTGAATATTGACTTTGACTTAGATTAAAATCTTAATTTTAATTAAAACCAAATTGGGGCTAAAATTTTAAAGTAAAATATTCAAAAACGCTAAGCCCTTGTTTGATTCACATCAATTTTTTAAAAAAGTTGAATTTTTGGAGAATGTGGAAGTGTAGATTGAGTTGAAAAGTAAAGAATTGTAGGTCAAAAGCAAGATGTGCAGTATAGATTGAGTTCTATAGAAAAATGAGATAAAAAGATGGGAACCAAACATAAATGTCATTTCTAACCCTAAGGGGTTGCTCAAGCGGTAAGGGCGGTGTTGGGATCTCACCAATCCCAGGTTCGATTCCCCGTTAGAGCAAAAAAATTTCTTGGGGCCACTGGGGCGTCTCCCGGTCGAAAGCGCCAAGGCCTCGTGGGATTAGTGGGGGTGGGCCCCCCGATACCCTCAGTTATCAAAAAAAAAAACATAAATGTCATTTCTATGGGAGTAATGAAAGTTCACAAATTTTGTAGATGAACCTAAGCCCTTGTTCTCTTTACTGTTTTGAGGTCGTTTTCTGTTTTTATTTTCGAAAACGTTAAAAACGCGTTCTCTTTACCATTTTCGAAAACGCATTTTGAAAAACAAAAAAAAAAATTTGTACACAAAACGGAAAACGCCCGAAACATCATTTTGGGCGTTTTGTGTGTATTTCGACAAAAAATATCCAAAACGCGGAAAACGCGTTTTGGGAAATTATTATTATTTTTTATTTTTATTTTTTTATAGAATTATTTTAACTTAGAATTAAGCTTAATATAAAGTTTTTTTTTTTTTTTTTATTTTTTATTTTTTTAGAATTATCCTAGCTTGGAAATAAGCCTAAATAAAGATTTTTTTTTTTTTTTTTGAGAATTATCCTAACTTGAAACTTAGTTTAAATAAAGTTTTATTGAATTCAATATCAACATTACAAAAAAAATTAAATGAGAATTTTTGTTGTTATATTTCAAAAAATGTAATGATAAATGGACTCTGGTGGTTTTGAAAGAACTTGCATTTTTTGGATTTTAATAGAAGTAGAGATTTCTCAAGTCCCGAACCTGATCAATGTGTGTTAATATAGACTCTTAATGCTCACATTAGTGTGTTGCATGTAACCATATTTTTAGTGTATTGTGAAAGGAAATTTGAGTTGGAGTTAGTAGTATTCTGCAAGCAAATTAATTAAAAATAGTTTAAATAGTGTTTTGCAAAATTTCAAACAGAACGTGTTTTCCAGCTTTTTATTTTCAAAAACAGTTTTCAGAAATGACAAACCAAACACGTTTTCAGCAAATTTGAAAACAAAAATGAAAACACAAAACACAAAACATTTTCTAAAAGATTTTTTTTCTATTTGAAAGTTCTTCCTCGAGTTTTAAAAAAGAATAATAGAATGTAATTTGTTGGTTTCTCAAGGGTCAAGTACTCTCATAAACATGCCAGAAATCTATTATAGTAAAAAATAGACTGTGTTTGGTATTATTTAAAATTGGGGGGGGGGGGGTTTAAAATGAATAATGATTTTTAGGAGAAATAAGGATTTGATTGAAAAGTTAAATATTGTGAGGCTTGACTTTTAATGGATGATTGAGATTAAGTATTGTAGAAAAATGAGAAAATTTTAATGAAAATCAAACAAGGTCTAGAAAAAATATTGAAAATTAAAATTCAAACAGTTTAAAAAATGAATAATGATTTTTAGGAGAAATAAGGATTTGATTGAAAAGTTAAATATTGTGAGGCTTGACTTTTAATGGATGATTGAGATTAAGTATTGTAGAAAAATGAGAAAATTTTAATGAAAATCAAACAAGGTCTAGAAAAAATATTGAAAATTAAAATTCAAACAGTTGGAACTCTCGGAATCATCAGTCTAAAAAAACTATCATACGACTGAATGGGATTTTTTTCTCAAGTCATATTCAGGCTTAAATTAAACCTGCATAAGCCAAGGAGGATAATTTAATATATCTTGCCTCAATTTCTCTTCAACTTCAGAACCATTTTTCCTTCCAGTAAGAAAATTAGGATTTAAGAATTCTTCTCTTGTGGTAAACTTTACACGGCTGGAACCAGTTGAAGAAGAAGAAAAGCAATCTGATAGTAATGGAGTTTCACCATCTTTCTTCTTCTGGTAATAGCTTTTCGGGCCTAATGTCAGCTCAAGTTCGCCCTCGTCTTCGTCTTCATCTTCATCTTCGAACTTTTCAGCAGTCTGTTCCGAGTCGAGACATTGTCGTGCCTTCTTACGTAAATCCCCATGATCGTTCATTTGCTCGGAAGTAGATGCAAAATCTTGCATATTTTGCCTCTCTTTGGTTATATCCTTCATTAGTACCTTCTGCATGTGATACAAACGATGAAGTTCGCAAACCTGCCAAAAAAAAATAAAATAAATACAATTTCGAGCTAAAGATGATGAGTTTATTAAGCTTTTAAACGTTGTGTGGCTCGACTGAAGTGAGTGAAATCTCAGCTAATTGTGTTAATCTTCAGAAATTTCCATAATTAATTGTAGAGAAATCAGTATTATACCTGCTCCCTAAACGTTTCCTCATGCTTTAACATGGCCATCCTCATGTATTCCTTGTCATATGGATTCAGAAACTTCTCCATTGAAACTTGTGCACTAGTTTTATTTGGCTGATAAATAAAGCCAATAATCATATGAACACTGCTTTCTTCAAAGTTCTTATGCTCCAAACGATCTGTATATGGATGGTATAGCCAATTTGTGAATTTGAATGAAAATCAGCACTATGCATGCATGCATTTGAAAATTTTAAATTTCTTTCTTACATTAATGGACAACAAACTGAGAAAAGATAGATCATAAACAGTATATTAATCTGGCTTCTGATCTTTTGAATCACCAAAAATTTCTATACTTAGAAAAAACAGTACTGCAATCAGTGTTCTTAAATCTCATGATAATCATCTTTGATATTTGCTAATGGCACCCAGAGAAGGAGAAAAGGAAAACTGTAGAGAAAAGGGTTTATATGTGTGTGTGTGTGTGTGAATCTATTTACCTTAAAAAGTATATGATGAACTGTATAGATCACTGATTTTTGCTGTGCAAAAGAAGGAAAGAAAATACTTTTTTCAAAAAAGGTAAAGGAAACAGCTCTCTCTTTCTGGGAACAACTCGAACTTCAGCTTTATGATCAGCGTGTCTGAATTTTGATAAAATAACTAAAACTTTCCTCCTTGAATTCCCTTTAGTATATACAGCTGAAGAACAATCAATCCCTTTACACAATGAAACCAAAGAGGATTTTGGCGTGCCAAACAAATCCCAGTGCCTTAGCCAATGTGATTTAGGTTTGTGAAAGAGATGCCCCTAGACTTGTCCAGCGGACCAGCTGTGCAAATATATTAAACTCCCAAGGCCAGCCCGCCACCCTTTAGACAAATCATCAAAATACCAGTGGAGCTCTGCCAAACTCAATCACATGCATTCAATATAATAATTGTTTTGGATGTACATTAAGAGCATGTTTGGTAATGTGGAAAGTTTTGATTTTTGTAATTTTTTTTTTTTTTTTTTATGGATGTGTGATTTAAAAATGTTTGAAAAGTAAAAAATGGTAGACTTCTCTAAGAATGGATGATTGAGATTGAGTTTGAAAAATTGTGGTAAAATTTTAACCTTTAGTAAACAAGCTCTAACATGGAAAAAAGTTATCAAAATAAATGCCGGGAACACCCTGGATCAAAATAACCGCCCAAGAAAATAATTGGGTGACTGCCTGGCTGCCTCCAGCCGTGGCTAGGGACTTTTGTGTTCAACAGGGCGGCCGCAAGATTTTTGTACTAGGCAGTCGTTTGGTTAAAAAATGTAGTCGTTATGTTTGAATTTTTTGGTACCTTTTGAAGAGTTTAACACCTTTTAACTTTGATTAATTTTGCACTCATTCTTGCATGAGACTTGCAAACCTATAAATAAGGACGACGTTGAAGAGAAACATATTCATAACATCTCGTCAATTCAAAACAAAGATCAATGTTCTTCAAAGTTCTTTTATCAAGTTTCAACTTATTACTTCGTTTGAACTTAATTCAAATGTTTGAGCACTCCCTCACCAAGTTTTCCTAAGGACTCAAGTACTCACCCTAATGACGATAAATATTATTTGAAGACAACAAATTTATATTATGTTTGAACCTTCTCATTTTAGTAGATTTACAAAGTTTTACTTATGAATCTTAAAGTTATCCTCCTGTTGTTTTGTTTTTCATCTCTTTCAATCTTACTTAATATTAAAAGAGGAGAATTTTCAGTCAATTTGACACAACTTTTTGTGATTTTTTTATACAATATTATATATTATATATTTCATTTATTTTCACACTCAACTTTTATTGCTTTCACACTTTAAAGACCAAAACTCAATTTTTATTGTGTTCACAATGCTACTTCCACTTAAAAATTTTTATGGAGATTTTTTTTTACTTATTTATATTTGATTATTTGTGTTTAAACCTTTCTTTTCATAATTTTTTTTTTTATTTATCTTTTAATGTTTTGAATTTTGCAAATAAGTATTTGTGTGCAGTCATACAAATTCAATGCAAAATTTTCAGTTCAAAATTATATCGAAATTGTATCACGCATCTAATACTAAATAAATCTTATTGTATAAAACTTTTTATAAATAATCTTATTTTTTTAGTTATTTAGTACATCTAAAAATTTGAGCTCCTTTGTATTGTGTTCTATTAACTTAATTAGTATTTTTATAGAAAGTTACATTTAATACGTAAATAATTTTTTTCAATAATTGTGATATTTTATTGGTATCAATTTTATGAATGAATGATTTCGTTCTGTCATACAAATCTAATATCGAATTTTCATTTATATTTATATCGAATATTTAATCAATTTGTATTAAATTTTGTTTTAAATAATCATACTTTTAATTCAATATTTATGATTCTTAAATTTTTATAACAATAAGTAAATTGTCTCCCAATTTACTTAACTGATAATTGAGATGATCAATATTATATTATAATTTTCATCAAAAAATAATTACGTTGTGTAAAAATTGCAAAAATTTATAATACCATGAATTTGATATATCTTTGTCAATCACAATTTTAGTTTTTTTTTTCTTTTTTTATGATTATCGAATTCGTTTCTTATACGTGTTGTTTTTCATTGTCAATTGTCAAAACAATAAATCTTATCTTTTATAGCATGATCTATATTATTGACTTTTTCATCTATTGTTTGATTGTTCAGAGTACATGGACATTGGAGATCGTACATTTAAATATTTATTTTGCAAAGGAAATTTTTTGTGCGAGGAGAGAGTGAATAAGCATTATAAAACATGTCGTAATTCAAAGTTCTCATTTTGTTATGGGGTGAACACGATTTTTAATAATATTTCAAACCAAACCATTTAAAACGGTTTGGGATTTTTTCAAGTCAAACTAAACCATTTCATTTTTTAAACAAAATAAAATCAAACTATTTTTTGCGATTTGGTGGGGTTTGAAACCACGGATTGCCGATGAATAAATTAGTATATTTTAAAGCGAGCTCAAAAACACATATTCATCTAAAATTTCGAGTTGAAACTAGCTCAAAAATAGTATTAAGTTTTTAATTGAGTACTTTGTTGTGAATCAATCCACGTTGACAAACAAACTAATTATATAGAAGTAAACTAACGTTAGCTCTTATATTAAAAATTTTATTTTAAGAAAATATCTTGGATGATGATAATGAATTATAGGAGGAAAAATTATTTCCAAATGATTGTGGATTGAAACAAATTAATCTTTGTCTCCTCAATTTTGATTTGTTGACAATAAAAAGTATATTGCTTTTTTTTTTTTTTCTTTTTTTTCTTTTTTTTTTTTAAATTGAACATTTGTATTTATTTTTATTTTTTAAAATTTGGCGGGTTGGCTGTTTGAAATCGCGATTTTGACAATTGAAACCTAAACCAAATTGTTTAAGGTGGTTTGGAATTTTTACAAACCAAACCATTTGTTACAGTTTAATTCGATTTTGCGGTTTATTTGTTCACCCCTACTTTGTTGTATACAAGAGAAAGTGAATATTTCTCTTATGAAAGATTATCATCCAATTTTGAAAGATTTGTTATATGACAAGGAGACATGATTAAAAATTCCATTGAGAACATTCGGACATATAATATGATGTTTTCATTCACTTCTATGGGGGAATAGATAATGAGCTAAATGATGGTAGAGGGCCTCCCCTATTCAGATTACACGATCAAAATTGTCATAAGATTGAGAGTCTATTGCCTGATGACAGTTCAGCTCTGCAATTTGCTCGCTTTACATTATTGACAATGTGAATGAGGTTGAAAGCAGAAAAAAGGTCGTGAGGAACGTATTATGTATTTATTGCTTTTATATTTATATTGTTTACGGATAATTTTGTTGTGATATTCTAAAATTTAATTTATGTCTTTTAATATCCCCGGGTAGGAGTGAATCATGCGATTCTATGTTGCATGATTTAATAGTTTCTGATTCGAAGGATATGCTAAATAAATACAACAAATTGTTAAGGCAATTTAGGTCGGTTTGAGAAAAGACGATTGAGGAAACACTTCAAATTTAAGACTTATACTTATTGGTTGGTGGGCGACCAATGATGGCCAATATGATTTTTCTATTGTAGATGAAATTGCCGAATTGATTTTCGGTGGATGTTGACACACTACATGGACACAGGGATATCACTATTGCGCCACGTGGTGGACCTTTGCAACAGATAAGTGAGGACACAAGTTCTTTCTGAGAAATATTGATCATACACATGGATTGAGTAATGGAACAAGGTTGATAGTTACAAAACTTGGCGATAATGTTCTAGAACGTCAAATTTTTTCTGGCATCAATGCAAGACACAAGTTCTTTATTCCAATGTTATCGTTGAACCCTTCTGATTCTAGGATACTTATTAGATTTCAAAGAAGACAATTTCTATTGATGGTGTCATATGCCATGACTATCAATAAGAGTCAGAGACAATCATTCTTGCATGCGGAACTTCTTCTTAAACGGCTGGTGCTTACACATGGATAACTTTATGTTACGATTTCTAAGGTGACAAATCGTTCCAGATTAAAGATATTGATTTGTGATAAGAAAGGAAGAACAACAAAATCAACAAATAACGTTATTTACAAAGAAGTATTCTAGAATTTGTAGTCATATGAAATCAATAAATGATGATATTATCTCTTATTTGCGAAATTTATTTATTTTATGAAAAAGATTTATCTAATTTCATATTGAATTATCTTTATCTAAACGTTTCTTCATGTGCATCGCACGAGTGATTAATTAGTTTCTATAACAAAAGGTAGCCTGAACTAGCACCATTGGATCATGACGTATTATGTGGGTATTTCCTGAACCATTAAATCAAGTTCAGGCTGTCACAGGATCTCAATTAATGGTACAGGTTGAACTATTGCACGGACAAGTACAAGCATATATAAATATATTTATAGGATAATGAATTTTGTATACATAAAAGTAGTTTTTTTTTGGATCGTACATAAAAGTAGTTAATATATATGGGTTGATTGATCTGTTTCGTGCAAAATTAAACATTCACTAACAATTAAAAAGATTTAGACGATGTGTAAAAAATAACAATCGTTTGAGACAAAGTCCTAACAAAGTGTGTTTTATTTAGAAAAATTACAATTTCAAATAAAAGGCCTCGAAGAGGCACAAGCACACGAAAATGCAAAGTAAACGAGTCTTACAAGAAAATTAAAAGAAATGAAATTACATATTTCTCTGATTTGAGAGTGATTTTTCGGGTCCTAATCTCTACGTTTTCTTTTCTGTTTTATACCTCATTGATGGTTTCCTTTGTTCTCGCTCAACGACTATTTTTCGCCCAGGATGATTTATCAAAAAATGGCTAATAATGATGCTATTATCTTCATTTCCCAACTGCTTGTAACCAATATTTTTGGATCATGTGATGTGATAAGACTACCCAATAAGTATCTAATAACTGTCACTCTAAGTTATAATTGACCGATCCATTCGCCCAGGCTTTGGGCGTCGCTTGGGTGTTCAAAGTTTGAGCAACGTTGGGCTTTCCCTCAATATTTCCGCTTTAGGCCTTTACGTGGGCCCTTTTGGACCTATTCCTTGAACTCCTACATTGGACATCATTTATATATGTCACAATTACCCATCAATATGGTCAAATTAATATTAGTTATTAATCTTGTACCATATTCATTATTTTATACTTTCCCGCGACTATTGGAGTCCAAAAAAAGTAAAAAATTCCAATCATTCTTTCTATTTGACGGCAACTCTCCCTCTTCCAAAAGGTGTATCGTCACGTATCACCATAACATTGGAACCACGTTCTCCTTCCGTCACGTTGCCCACTTCTCATTCCTCTATAAAGCACATTGTTCATCTCTTTTCTTCCTTACTCAAACCTTCATATATCAGATATCTTTGAAAAATTTACATCTTGTGAAGAATGAGTACTTCAAAAATTCCTCCACACAATTTCATAAGCTTTGAAGACCTTCAACTTCTTTTATCTAAACCCTACGTAGATCTAGCTTGTGTTTTACTAACCAAACCTCAACTTCATGAATTTTATCTGGCCGCTCCGTCTCGTGAAACACGCTCGAGCGGACTTCGAGCGAAAATCAATCAATACTTGAAAACCGCTCGAGCGTTCGTCGAATGGTGTTTAGCCTGTAACAGTCATGACATGTTGATTTTTAGGGCATTTCTTTTCAGCCACACCATTTCAACATCTATAAATTGAACTCCCTAGGCTTGTTTTATTCATTCCATTTTCATTTTACATTGCTAAACACTTTGAAAATATCATTGCATTCTTCAAAAGTCATTTTCAATTAAGAGAGTACAAAACACTTTGGGTTCATTGTTCCTTCTTGTTTGTATTGCTACTACCGAAGGAAGTTAATCGTTGTATATTGGAAGATGCTTGCTATAACACCGTTAGCATCGAAAGATGACAATTACGTCTTGAGAAAAGAGAGTTGAACTGTCACCTTGATCTTTCATTTCGCATTCACTTTCCTTGTTTCAATTTCAAGTAAGTAGTCCATGTGATTTTAATTTTCATTTATTTTAATCTACTTGCACATTAATCACATTCGAACCACGGTTCCAGCAGTGGGATATCTGCACATTCCCACCAACCATATGAAACTTTTCCTTGTTGAGGAGGTAAAGAAAGAATCATACCAAATCCTACTGCGTAAAAATAAACCACTTTGTTTATCGCAAGATTTATCAAATATGATTAACCCAATCAAAATTTAGAATCAACTTTTAATATTATATTATATTTTAATATAAATTTACCTTTTGTGGCCTGATTTATTAAAAAAATTAAATAAAGTACAATTTAGGTAGGGGTTGCATCTAAGTTCCACTAAGCTTACATAGGATCATAAATGATAAAAAAAAAAAAAAAAAAAGTACTAAAGTTCGGGTATTTGAGTTATGTTTCATGTCATCATGCAGTTAGTTAAATACATGATAGGCTCATTGTTGCTGTCTGAATTAGCTTTTGATGATCTCAGCACTAGTCCATATCTCAAAAGATCGATCAAGTCTGTTTGGTAATACTGTTTGATTTATAAAATGAATTTATTTATATATTTTAGGTAAAAATTAGTGATTGAAAATTAGAGAGAAAATAAAATGTGTATGGTTAAAAAACTATTTGAAAATTGTATAATTTATAAACTAATTTATAAACTAGTTTATTTGTTTTACCAAACGGATGCTTATCATCTATATTGAAAAGCATCATTTGTGATGCATGGAAAATTGATTCCAATTTTAGCCCAAGTTTGGTACATATTCTTTAAAACTCATTTTCAATTGCATTCTCCTATTAAATATTTTGTACTTGGGCCATTAGTAATGTCGTACTAATTTTAACCATGTTCTCAAAAAATATCACTCTTAATAAAATCTACCAAAAATAAAAGAAAATACACCAAACATGCCTTTTACTTGAATACAAAATATTTGAGACTCCAAATTAAATATGCTCAACTTATACGTATCATATATAGAATTCATATCTTAAAAAGAACAATTTTGTGTAACATTATTAGAAAAGTCGAGGTTAATTGACTTTTTATTCAGGTCTTTAATTAAAGAATATAACTAGTTTCACACTATTATACCATGTGCACTTACATACACAAATGTATCATAGAAATCCATTTTAATAATATTAATTTTTTTGGTTTATGTGTGTATTTTATGGCTGTACAGACAGAATAAGGACAAAAATCTGGAATTGATCACGACAAACATTAGAAAAACGAGAGACAAATGGAATAAATATTTAGTAAAAAGAAAGAAAAGGAAATTAGAGTCTAAAAGAGATAGTGTGCAACATGCATTTTGTGGATAATCTCTCTCTTGTTCTTTTGGATAAAACCAAAATGTGTTACATCATGTCTCACGTTTATCTTAAAAAAAAAAGGTTAACTGTGAATTTTAGGCGCCCCCAACATCCCTGTCCTAGGAATTGATGAAGGATGTAAATCGCATGTTATATCTCAAACTGATCGGGATTTGAGTATCACCACTGTACTGATAAAGTATATAACAAATTTGAATACGTGAAGATTTGAACTTGTGACTTCTGCGCTTTCAACGTTTGTGAATCTTCAACATTTATCAGTTAGGAAATGAGCCCTGGGGACATTGATTATCTTTATTCTTCATTCGTGTGTTTATGAACATTATCTACGGGATCATGGGTGTCAATTCTTTGTAGAAAGCTATATTACAAAAATTATAAATTATTATTTAAAAAGCATGTGCAATAAAAATAAAATATAAACATCAATCATATAACTCATTATAACATTGAAATAATTTATTGACACTGTGTCGATTTCTAGTTTCTATTACTAGTACAAATTAGACTAAAAAATTAAGTAATTTACGTCGTTTTTTGCAAAAATTGACGACAAATAAAATTGCGGTGGCATTTTTTTAAATATAGTGGGACCACACATATACTATGATTTTATCATTTGCGTAACGCATAAGGTTGTAGTACATGCGTCGATTCCTAAGCAGGAACCGACGCATTTTCCTCTGCCTTCTTAGGCACCTGCCCGACGCCGCTACCACCGTCCCACATTTTTGTAAGGCATATGTATTTATGTGTGTATTTATATGTTTTGTGTGTATATATATATATAGCGCGCGCGCGCGCGCACACACACACATTTATTATATATATGATTGAATTTATGTGTTAATTGGTTTAAATGAACTTTTTATTAGTTTAGTTTGAATGTTAATTTTAGATTGTTGATTTTGAGTTAGTAGATTGATGATATATTGCAAATTTTGAATTGTTGTAATTTTCTTGAAATTTTAGAATGTTATTTTTTTTTATAGAATATACAATGATTATAGACTTTTGATGTGGAACAGTTGAGAATTGATGTCAGATTAATTTTGGAGCAGTTGATGATGTTGGAGTCTGACTGTAGTTGTGGTTGAGTTTTGGATATGTTGAGGTTGAATGATTCGATTTTATTGCGATATTTTGATTCCCGTTACAGGTTGGCTAAGTCCAATATATAGGGGAGATTCTGTCGAAATTTTCTTAGAATTTTATAAATAAAAAATGAAATTTATAGTTTAAGGTGATTTCATTTGTTTTAATACATTTTGAATATCTTGATATATAGGTCGTTAGATATGGATCGAAGTTGGATGTATGGGAAACGTAATACACTAGAATATGTGAAAGAAGTTGAAGAATTTATAAAATGAGTTGAGGAAAACAAAATAAAGAAAGGGGAAGACATGATTTTATGTCCCTGTTGTGATTGTAAGAATTTGAGAAAGTTTTCTGTAAAGATGGCAATGAGTCAGGTATGAGTCGGGTTTGCCAAACTCATACCCTACTCACTAAAAATTTACAACCTCCATACCCTATGCATATACCCATTTAAGAACGGCGGGTCAGGGGTGGGTCGGAGGCAGGTATGCTTCCATACCCATTACTAATTATTTATTTTTTATTATTTTCTTAGGGCTGTAAATAGGTTAGATGTGTTTCGGATTAACTTGAATTAGTTAAATGTTGAGCTTCACTTGAATTTGGCTTGAAAAAAGTTTGTTCTAGGTTGAGAATAAACAAGCGAATTTGAACAATTTTTTAGACGTTAACAAAATCAATAGTTTATACACATTAAGATTTAGAGGTTAACAATGTCAATAGATATTTGAGTTCTATTATTATTATTTTTTTACACAATCACTTTTATTTTAAATTGTATATTTTTCTAAGAAAATTAATGGGTATGTGAGTCGGGTATGGGCATATTGTAGTAAAACCCACACTCGATCTGACGTGATCCCAATCGGGGAATCTCGACAAAACATAGAATAACGAAAGTAAAATGTAGGAAAGATCCAGATTCAGCCAAACAAACACAAGAACACAAGAATTAAAATACTAGAATGATAAAATTGATAAATAAATGACAGAATTGACGATAGGACCTGGACCCAATAATCATGATGCAATGAATGACGATGCGGATTGAAGAACCGAGGTTTTCGAAACACCACAAGGACTTGTAAAAATCCTTGATAAGATTCTAATTCGAAACGCCACAACTATTCTGGCGAATATTTGATAAGTTCAATGTCACAAATATTTCACAATATTTGATAAGTTGGATTTGTTCTCGAAGAACACAAAAGGAACTCCTCAATCTTTCAATTGGAGAATACTCTCTCAACTTAAATTTAATAATCTCAAAAAAATTGTCTTACAATAATGAAATTGTCAATAATATAATGAAAACAACCTAGCCCTAACCCTAGCCGCATTAGGGTTCAAAAAAAAAAATAGATTAATAATTAATAAAACATAAACCAATTTAGAAATCACGAAAATTAGCCTCCGTTACAACCGCATGATTGCGTAGTTGAATGTCGCGCGATTGATCACTGTAGCTTTTGTCTTGATTTTGATACGATGGCGCGATCGCGACCTAGGCTTTACCACGCTGTCGCGTGGGTGATCCGGCAGCAATAATTTCCGTCCCCTTGAAGCAACTCGATCCGATTTGATCCTTGACTCAAGCCCAACATGGAACTTGCTCCGTTTTGCACGTAGATCACTGTCATATTGCCGATGGCTAGACTTGGTCCTTGGTCTCCTGTTTTGGATCACATCATTCCCCCTCTCTTGAAAAGGATTCTACCTCGAATCTAGAACTGGTCCAATCCTCCTGCAACTCCTGGTTTTGTTTGCTCTTGGTTCATACCTACGCTTGGTTCGGCGGGATTGATGATCATGCTTGTGCTTTGTGCATTCCTTGGACTTTCGAGGCTCTTTCTTCTTACTATTACATTCAGGACCAACTCTAAATTTGGAACTTGTTTTGGGTACCTGCAAAACATATTTAGTAGAACTGGGGAGGGATTTGTTTGAGCGCAAATAAACTCAATTTTGTGGTAGTCTCTCTTTTCTCTTGCTTTCTGCACTCAATCTCTCATTTTTCTGAGGTTTGGAACTCAACTTTTTTTTTTTTAATTTCCACTTTCTCTCCTTTTTCTGATGTCGTGACCTCAACTCTCTTTATTTCAATTTTCTCTTCCTCTCCTTTTTCTGAGGTCGTGACCTCAACTCTCTTATTTTTTTCCCTCAAACTCACTTTTTACTTTCAATTGATCTTTCAGGGCTTCAGTTGGAGATAGTGGTATTAGAGTAAACTTTCCCCCCTTTTACCAGGCTATATCTATTCGTATACCCATATGTAGTACAACCCTTTCATGTTGCCAAGGTCTTCCCAACAATATGTGACTAATTTTCATAGGAACCACATCACAAATTACCTCATCCAAATATCCACCAAAAGAAAATGACACCAAGGCTTGTCTCTTCACCTTAACTTCCCCTGACTCAGTCAATCATTGTAATTTATAAGGTGTTGGATGTTTCATTAAATGTAAGCCTAATTTTTTCACCAACATTGTACTAACTACATTAGTACAACTTCTCCCGTCAATCACCATGCTACACACTTTATCATTCACTATGCATCTAGTGTGAAAAATATTATCCTTCTGTCTTTCCACATTATCCAAAACATTCACCTTACGCCTAACGCTAAGAGCATGCATATCAATAATTGACTCATCCACCACAACACTTTTCCCCCCTTCACTGTCATACCTAACCTTTTTATGTGGACAATCAAGTGCAATGTGACCCCATTCCAAACATTTAAAGCACTTAACATTTTTATCCTTAAGAGGCTTGGACACAGAATGATATTTACCTTTCGGTGTTGGTTCCTCCCTCCTTTTTGGAGCATAATCACTACTCTCCCACTTTGATCGATGTGACTTTGCTTCTTCCTTTCCCCTCAATGACCTGTCATCCACCCCATCTCCAAACCTAGCATGACATTCATGTCTTCTATCCCTCTTAGCTTTAGAATCCGTCCTAGATTGCTCCTTTGTAGTTGGGCAATAATTGCTTCCCTCCTATCCATCTTAGCCATTAACTTCTCAACTTGTTCCTGCATGACCTCCAACAACCCTAGATTCTTTTTGACACCTGATGAGGAAGATGATGAAGATTTCTCCCTGCGAGACATTGTTAGTTCTCAAAAGAATCAAATATTCCTCACCTGTTTATCCTCACTCGTGTATCACACTCAATCCCCTTCCAAGAACTTCAAGAAACAATTCAAGAACTCAATCAAGGGTTGGAAAATGGTAAGACACGAACAAGAACAAGGAAATTTGGAAATTGAGAAAATTCGGAATATTTGGAAAATATTTGGGAATTTTCGGATTTTTTTTAATTTGCCAGAGAATTGGACTACGAGTATGACAGAAAAAAGGAATCTGGATTTGAACAAAAAACGAACAAGAAAAACTTTTGAATTTTTGGGACTGACTCTTGTGGATCAAACTGAAGAAAATTATGACGACACGAAGAACATGAAAAAAAATCAAGAAAACACCAAAACTGAATATAGATGTAACCTCTGATACCAGATGACGCGATCCCAATCGGGGAATCACGACAAAACGCGGAATAATGAAAATAAAACATAGGAAAGATCCAGATTCAACCAAACAAACACAAGAACACAAGAATTAAAATACTCGAATGATAAAATTGATAAATAAATGACAGAATTGACGATAGGACCTGGACCCAACAATCATGACGCAATGAATGATGATGCGGATTGAAGAACCAAGGTTTTCGAAACACCACAAGGACTTGTCAATTTCCTTGATAAGATTCTAATTCGAAACGCCACAAATATTCTGGTGAATATTTGATAAGTTCAATGCCACAAATATTTCACAATATTTGATAAGTTGGATTCGTTCTCGAAGAACACAAAATGGACTCCTCAACTTTTTAATTGGAGAAAACTCTCTCAATTTAAATTCAATAATCTCAAAAAAACTGTCTTACAATAATGAAATTGTCAATAATATAATGAAAACGACCTAGCCCTAAACCTAGCCGCATTAGGGTTAAAAAAAAGATTAATAATTAATAAAACAGAAACTAATTTAGAAATCGTAAAAATCAGCCTCCGTTACAACCGCGCGATTGCGTGGTTTAATGTAGCGCTATCGCGTGGTTGATCACTGTAGCTTCTGCCTCGATTTTGATGCGATGGCGCGATGGAGACCCAGGATTTACCACGCGGTCGCGTGGGTGATTTGGCAGCAACAATGTCCGTCCCCTTGAAGCAACTCGATCCGATTTGATCCTCGACTCAAGCTCAACATGGAATTTGCTCCGTTTTGCATGTAGATCACCGTCGTATTTCCGATGGCTAGACTTGGTCCTTGGTCTCCTGTTTTGGATCACATCACGATCCATACTCACGATTTTAAAGTTTACCTCCATACCCTACCCACGAATCCATTTAGTCAGGTAATCCCCTCCCATTTATGTCCGGTCTCCAACGGGTATCGGGTCCGTGGATATTATGACATCCCTAGTTTCGTGGCTTTGAACAAGTGAAGAGCCATTTGATTCGTTGTGGGTTTAAGGAAGGTTATACACGGTGGATATGACATGGTGAGATTATACTTCCTAGGACGAGCACCGGTGACAATGAGAGTTTGAACAATAATGATGAGATTAATGTGGAGAATGACGAGAATAATGTGAATAATGATTGGATAGATGAAATGATGCGTAATATACAACAAGATTTCATTGTACAACCTCATATATTCGATAACCTATTCAATGATTCTGAAAAACTTTTGTTTGCTAGTTGTAATAAATTTACAAAATTGTTTGCTGAGTTCAAATTGTATAACTTGAAAGCAAAGAATAGGTGGAGTGATAGGAGTTTCACGAATTTGTTGGAACTTTTATGAGAGATGCTTCCGGAGGATAACGAGCTTCCTAGTTCAATTTATGAGGCAAAGAAAATGTTGTGCTCGATGGGTATGGAGATCGAGAGAATACATGCATGTCCAAATGATTGTATATTGTATCGGAATGAGTATAAGGACATGCATCTGTGCCTCAACATTTGGTTATGTTAGGAGAGGTTATAATTTTTTGTTATATAAAAGTTTCTTTCAAAATTGTTTACTTCGATATTAATATGAGGGGAGTTATGATGATAACAACGTCTGTGTGATGATTGCAAAAGGTTATACAATGTGATCATTAGGAAACCTGTTAGTATTGACTTCTTCACTATGCCTTTAGATGCAAATATGTTTCATCATACGGACGACACAGCACAGGTATTTACGTTACGATCAACGACATAGACGACTTACTTAAAATGGAGTGGTTGAATATATCTATCCTACAAATACGCACGATGTAAGACTGCTTAACACAAATTTATAAATTTCATTTAAATTTTCATCATTCATTCATTTATTGGTTTAATTATTTTTGGTTACCTACATGAGTTGTGTGAGGAATTCGATGCCAAGTCAGTTGGATTTATGTGTCCGTCACAAATAGCGTCAATTAAGGTAAAAAATAATTTTGACAGCATCAATACGATATGACAGAAACCATGTAGAGCTTGCAATCCAAGCAATACATTCTCATACCGTACTTTTAAGAGTAAGACTATTAATATTCATTCTTTCTTAGTTAGTTTGAATCATTTGACATTTAAAGTTGTATTTATACGTTCATAATACGTAGGAATCATTGGATGTTGCTTGTGATTTGTTCTCAATCCAATATTATGTACTGCTTGGATTCAACGTGGTCAAATAAACGTAAAATACAAATCAGACCATCATTGAATACGTAAGTATTTATATATTTCCTTGATCATGTTTCTTTATTTAGTACGTGATGAATAAGTTTTGATAGTTTTCATAGAATAATTGTTATCGAGTTTGAGGTGAAATTGATGTGTTTGTGTTATGGTTACTAATAAGTTAAGATAGTTTTTAATGCCAGTGTCTCTCTATAGGTTGGTTATGTTAAATTTATAGGGGAGATTCTACCAAAATTTCTGTATAAATGTTATAATCATTTATATTTATTGAAATTTTAGGGCTCTTAAAACATTCTGGATATATGGTGGCAAGAGGAGTATAAGCAATGTAAATTGGAAACAAATTGCGGTATGTCGATTTAGAAGTTACTACAAACTCCTGAATAATTAGCTCTCTCTCTCTCTCTCTCTCTCTCTCTCTCTCTCTATATATATATATATATATATATATATATATATATATATATATATATATATATGTGTGTGTGTGTGTGTGTGTGTGTGTGTGTGTGTGTGTGTGTGTGAATTTCAGTATCCTCAGAAATCCGGTGATTCTGAATGTGGCTATTATGTTATGAGAAACGTTTATGAGATAGTCACACAATATTTTCAATTGACTTCTTTAGATAAAGTATTATAAATATTGAATACTATGAATTGTTTAATAATAGATTTATTAGTTATTAACAAATAACTAATAATTTATCTTAACTGTTTGTAGGCATTTATCAAGAACCTTACTCAATGGAGGAGATAGACGAGATTAGAAATTTATGGGCCAAATACTTCTATGAATCTTGTATGTCAATTTTCATTTTTTATGTTAATATATATGTGAACATTTGTAATAACTATCATTAATATTAATGTAAATTGACTTATATAATTTTAATATGCATTTGTGTTGATTATTTGTTGGTTGTTGATAGTTACATTTGACGATGAGATCGAATGTAAAATAATAAACTGGATTTTTTGATTAAAAAAAAAATAGAATATGCATCGGCTGTACAGCACAACCGACGCATATTCTTATTTTTTTTTAATTTCTTTTTTCACAATTTGCGTCGAAAAAAACTGCCGCATATTCCCTTTATCTTGTACGTCTATGCCAAATGCGTCACTTCCACAACCGACGCATATTTTCTTTTACAACTGACGCAAATGACTAAAACTATACTAGTGTATGATTAGATTTTCTTGTCTGTAATGAAGGTTATGTCGAGAGAATAGATGATGCAAGCTGATTGTGAAAAAAAAAAAGAAAAAAAAAAAGATGAAGTCCTCACCTTAGGGGCCCCCATCTGCCCTACCCTGTCCTAAGTCTTGATGGAGGATGTAAATCGCGGGATGAGCCTCAACTGGCCAAGGTGTCAAGGACCGCATCTATTACTTAGCCCCTTGACCCACTCGCAGTCGCAGTTTGCCCAACTTTGGTCGCACTTTGTAAATATTATTGTAATTATTGTAATTCCCTTTTAATTGTAAAAGTTTATTATGATTTTTCAGCTTTTTTATGTCTACTCATGTCGCTAGGGTTTTTTCTTAGAAGTCTATTATAGGGGGTATTAGAATTTAAAAATTTCAAGCTTTTGGTGTCCACCCCCTGCACCAACATTTGTAATTTACTGTTTTCATCAATCAATGTAATTTACTGCTTTCTACAATCAATGAACAATCAAGTTTCAATGCATTCAAGTTTTCTCTTGTAAAGTTTATTTCAATTTGTAATCAAATCTTCTTTCATCTAGAGAAAAGAGAGAAAAGGCGGAAGGTAGTCTAGTGGAGCAGACTATTGCCACACGGTGCCCCTTTCTGTGCTAAGAAGAAAGGTGCCCCGTGAAAGTTGGTATCAGAGCCTTCACTCACGTCCCTCGATAAGAAATCAATGGATCTGAAGGCTTTGGATCCGAATGCATCACAGACCACTGACGTAGCTGATGCTAAGAAGAGTACTAAACAGGGTGTGGATGCGCTTGATGGGCAAACCATAAGGTTATGCTATGCCGTGGATACCCTTGAGGAAAAGTTTGAAATGACGGAATCGTATATTCAGGATATACACATCCAACTGGATTAAAGCCGAGCGGCTTGCACAGTAATGACTGAAGCTGTTGCAATCATTCTTGGTCTGCAGGAAGAGATGGAAACAACGAGAGTTTAGCTACGAATTCTCCAATGTGCATTGGGCAATGGGAAAACTCCTGCACAAGAAGAGTATGTGCCTAGGGTCAGAATCCCTGAACCGTGTACGTATGAAGGGGCACGCGATGTAAAGGAAGTTAACAATTTCCTGTTTGACATGGAACAATACTTTATTGCTACTGGCATTAGTGATGACGAAAGAAAGGTGAATATAGCTACCATGTTTCTGGGTGGAGATGCAAAATTGTGGTGGCGATCAAAATATGTTGATATTTAGGTCAACAGGGTCAGGATAGATTCTTAGGATCTTCTGAAAGAAGCAATTCACACCCAGTTGTTCCCATAGAATGTGGAATATGAAGCCCGTCGAGCATTGCGAGAATTGAAACATACGGGCTCCGTCAGGGAGTACGTTAAAGCCTTTTCTGGGCATATGCTAAATATTCGAGACATGTCAGAAAATGACAAGCTTTTCACCTTCATGGAGAGCTTGAAACAGTGGACACATACGGAACTCCAGATGCAGAAGGTTTCAGATTTAAGCACGACAATTGGAGCTATTGAATGCTTAATAAATTATCATACTTGAACCAAGAAAGATCGACCACCCATGAGTAATCAATCTAACGGTGGAGGATATAAGCAATTCAGAGTTGGCTCGAGCTCAAATGGGGGAGAACGGTACTCCAACCAAAGGGGAGGTAGATATCAAGGTTCTTGTCAGAACAACTCTCATGGTTATCATCAGGGTGGTCGTCAAGGAAACTATCGTGGTAGTAACCAAAGCAATTGGAATAAAAGAAAGATAGCAGAGGGTAGATCTGATACAGCTAATAAAATTGTATGCTTTCTATGTGAAGGTCCTCATCGAGTGTCTGATTGTCCCAAAAAACGAATGGTAAATGCCTATTGTCAACTAGAAAGTGCAGTATCAACTTCAAAGCAAGATGCCCCACTTGCTAGTAATAATGGCGAGACTGACTGTAGCGTACCCGGTCCTCAAGGGATGCCGACCATCTACTCATGGACTTTCCACTCCCCCCAGATCGTCCTGGTCCTCAAAGGCTACCAGCCTCGTTTTCAGGAAGTGTATTTTTGCCTTCCATGGGTTTCGAACCTTGTACCTAGGGGTTAAGTACAAAGATTCTTAGAAACCTATGGAAGGCAAAAATCCACTTCCTGGAAACGAGGCTGGCAGCCCTTGAGAGCCAAGACGAACAGGGGGGAGTGGAAAGACCATGAGTAGACGGCCGGCAACCCTTGAGGACCGGGTACGCTACAAAAAAAGCGTACCCAGTCCTCAAGGGCTGCCGGCCGTCTATCATGGTCTTTCCACTCCCCCCTGGTTGTCCTGCTCCTCAAGGGTTGGTAGCCTCGTTTCCAGGAAGTGGATTTTTGTCTCAGTGCTTGAGATGACTTAGCTCCAATCTGTGCAATGGCTGCTCTTTCAAGAAGTGAAGTCACTACAGATGTAAGAGACCGAATAAAGGCACTTTTGGAGAAGGATCCGGCTACACAATATTTGGTCAACCTCATCAAACAGGACAAGACTCGTCAGTTCTGGTTGGACGAGGGTCTAGTGAAGACTAAAGGGGATCGCATGTATGTCATGAAGGGCGGAGATTTACAAAAATCCCTGATAACGGAATGCCACGACACGCTTTGGGCCGGACATCCAGGGGAAGAATGCACTTGTGCACTATTACAAAGAGCATTCTATAGGCCACAAATGCGGGACAACATTGCAACTTATGTGAAAACTTGTCTTGTTTGTCAATAGGACAATGCAGATCACCAGAAGAAGGTGGGCTTGCTTGAATCTCTTTCCGTCCCTTCCAGGCCATTTGAAAATGTATCGGTGGATTATATAATTGGATTGCCAAAAGTTGAGGATTTTGGCACCATTATCATGGTGGTTGACTGTTTATCAAAATATATAACTTTCATCGCAACACTTAATTATGTTTCCGCTGAAGAGACAGCTCATCTCTTCTTCAAGCATATTGTCAAATACTGGGGGTTGCCTAAAGACATCGTTAGTGATCGAGAACCTCGGTTTACTGGCATATTTTGGACCGAATTGTTCAAACTTTTTTGTTCAACCTGAGCATGAGTTCTAGTTTTCACCCACAAACTGACGGACAAACGGAACAGTTCAACTCTATGCTGGAGGAATATCTTCAGCACTTCATCTCTACTTCGCAAAAGAATTGGATGAAACTCTTGGATGCTGCTCAGGTATGCTTCAAAGCCCAAAAGAGATCTTCTACCAATTAGAGTCCTTTTGAGATTGTTACGGGCTAGCAACCATTACTTCCTCATACTGTAGATCTGAACTCAAATATCAAGTCCCCTCAACCAAGGAACTTCTCTCAAGAATGAAAACGAAATATTGAAATTTCCCAAAGCTATCTTGAGAAAGCTCAGAAACGATACAAGAAGTCTGTTGATCTGAAGTGCCGTTTTATTGAATTCAAAGTAGGAGATTTGGTGATGGTTAAACTTCTCGGCAGAAACTATTACAAGCTCACTAGAGGGAAATACTCAAGGTTGGTTCCAAAATACATAGTGCCATTACCTATCGTGAAGAGAATTGGAAATGTTGCTTACAGAGTAGATCTCCCTTCTTGGTGCAAAATTCATAACGTCCTTCATTTCGGTGTTCTTAAGCCATACTTTGCAGACAAAGAGAACACATCCAGAAATAAGCTGAAGCAATCTGTGTTTGAATTGAAGAGAATTGGAAAGAGAGTTTTTGAAGCTATTCTGGATCACCGAGTTACCCGAGCTTCTAGAAAAGATCATCAAGAGTATTTGGTCAAATGGAGCGAATGCAACAGTGATGAGAATATTCCGGAAAGAGAAAAAGACCTTGGAGCCTTCAAGCCTCTTATTGAAGAATATCATGAACTGATGGCACCAAGGACGTCACCAAAACAGATGGGGGAAAATGTCAAGGACCGCAGCTATTACTTAGCCACTTGACCTACTCGCAGCCACAGTTTGCCCAACTTTAGTCTCACTTTGTAAATATTGTTGTAATTATTGTAATTCCCTTTTAATTCTAAACGTTTATTATGATTCTTCAGCTTTTTTTATGTCTAATCCTGTTACTAGGGTTTTTTTTTCTCAGAAGTTTATTAAAGGGGGTATTAGAATTTAAAACTTTCAAACTTTTGGCATCCACCCCTGCACCAACATTTGTAATATACTGTTTTCATCAATCAATATAATTTACTGTTTTTTGCAATCAATGAAAAATCAAGTTTCAATGCATTCAATTTTTCTCGTGTAAGGTTTATTTCAATTTGTAATCAAATCTTCTTTCGTACAGAGAAAAGCGAGAAAAGGCAGAATGTAGTCTAGCGGAGCAGACTACTGCTGCACGGTGCCCTTTCTGTGCTAAGAAGATAGGCGCCCTATGAAACAGGGACTAAGAGTTTGGTTACTGATCAAATCCACAAGGAAGCCAAATTTAAAGCGTTGCTGTCAGGACTCGAACTCATCATCCTGTGGATTGCCAGCGGAATTTACATTATGTCCCCTCAGCCTTTGCCAATTGAGCGTACCGAGATGGATGCAAGCTGATTGTGAATCTCAACCAAAGAGATTGGATATTGCGAAGAGAGTAGCAAAAGGTTTAAGGTTATAATCAAATATATCATATCGGATTATGCTATTTGGAAAACTTTTCATTGACAATTATTTTTAATGACTTACTAAAATACAATATTTTATTATTTACTTTATTCTCTTTTTCTTTTCTTTTTTTATAATTTAGATAATTTTAATTTTCTGATGTGTTTTTTTAGATCTATAAAATATAATTTGTTACATTAAATGATTAAAATGAATAGAATTTACTATTAAATGTTAAAGTTTTTTCTTCTATGATTATATCTTATTTTTCAATTTTTCTTTCTAAATTACTAATAAGTCTTTGCCTATCATTTATGAATCTAGTAAATATTAAAGGATCTATAAATGATTGTTGTTTTATTGCTAGATCTAACTGATTTTAATGTCTTTCTGAATCTTCTTTTATATATTTCATTTGTATACATGCTTCTTTTCTCAGATCTATAAAATCTTCTATAATTCTTGGGAGTAAAGTAATCAAAGGTTTTGAATTAATAAAATAATTTATCTAAAATAGTATAATTAAACAAGACGATATAATTTAAACAAGATAATTAATTCAAATAACAAATTCAATAATAAAGACGATGTATAATTCTTCATGAATAGGTACAAATACTTTTTCTATCTATGGTAGATTTAGGATCGACTTTAGGATCAATTGGAGCCACCATGGCAGATTGATAGAGTGGGAAACGTTAGAGATTCAAGGTTTAGAGAGCAAGAATTTGCTTTGATACAATGTTAAGACTAGAATAAATGAACAAAGTTTCTACATGTTATCATCTTTACAATGTACATATTGATATATAGTAGGAATATACAAGAGCTTACTTATGAAATATAGTGAGTATGGGAAGCCAAATATTGCTTATTTGGATAGCTTATAATTTTCATCTAATAAAACCAGTTCCCTTTGATTGACGAGCTTATTCGAGAAGTTAGAGTATATCTCAAAAATTTCTTTTACAAGCTTTTCAAATAAACTTTATAAGTTTTTCATTTTTTATTCCATTGTATCTTTATTTTTAAAAAAAAAAAAAATTACACAAAATAAATTTTCCTTTTATGTCATTTTATATTTCTGAGCTAACTTTTCAGTTAATTTTGTCAAACACTTCTATTTCAATCAACTAGCTTATCAGCTATTAGCTCTCAATTAACTTTTCAGCTAGCTTATTAGTTTAGTCTGCCAAACATAGATTCTATCCTACAATCAAGGGAAATATAATGGCGAAAATATGGGGAAACAAGGAATGGAAAATATACATCCATCACTAGGGATGACAATGAGTAGCGTATGAGTCAGATTTGCCAAATTCACATTCTATCTATTAGAGATTTACAATTTTCATACCCTACCTATATACCCATTTAAGAATGACGGGTCGGTATCGAATCGGAAGCAAGTATGCTTCTATATCCATTTGAAACTCATTATCTATTTTTCAGG
The DNA here is from genome assembly GCA_963555705.1 of Ligustrum vulgare. NCBI lineage: Eukaryota > Viridiplantae > Streptophyta > Magnoliopsida > Lamiales > Oleaceae > Ligustrum > Ligustrum vulgare. The sequence continues at coordinate 21,871,866 of OY743177.1, read as the reverse complement.
GGGGACTGGGGGGCCGGGGGGGGGGGGGTTGTAAATATGTTATAGGTTAGACGTTCTCCGAATTAATTTGAATCAGTTAAATGTTGGGCTTTTGAATTTGATTTTTTTTTAAAAATAAATTCTAGTTCTAGGCTGATCTAAACAAACTAAACAAGCGAATTTGGAGTTCTATTTTTTTTCTTTGACACAATCACTTTTGTTTTAAATTCTATAATTTTTAAAGGAAATTAATGGATACGCGGGTCGGGTATGAGTCTTGTTGTAAAATTTATACCCGACCCACAAACTCATTTAGTTGGGTAATCCTCGCCTGTTTTTGTCGGGTCTCCAACGAGTATCGAGTTCGTTGGTATTGTTGTCATCCCCAGTGGCGGATCTACCTCATGGTGAGGTAAGTCCACCATCCGTGCTGGATTCGTCGAGAAAAAAATTTGATTAGATTTTTTGGCTTTTTTGAATCTCGACTTGAAAAATATATTTATTTGACTGAAGTTCGTCCTAGCTGAAAAAATTACTGGACGATCATCTTAGATGAACAATGTTCCCCGAATTCGATCCTGGCCATCCCTACCCATCACTGGATGTAATCACGAGATTTGTTCCAACATCTTTAAATGATCAAAATTCATAAAAATTATGTTTCAGCAATACGTCACAATTTTTCTCCGAGTTTTCGTTCCTATTCCACTGGAACACCCAAGCAACAGCTCCGTGGATGAGCGGGATTTTTGCTTAAACATAAGGAACAGTAGGCCAGGCCATATCTTCTTTAGTCCTCCTTAAGCTAGCCCATTACTTGGTGTCTGCTTCACTATAAGTCTGGGCTGAGGTAGGCCTGGCCCATAACCTTGTGAACCCGTTAAAAGTTCAATAACCCTTTATTTGATATAGATTAAAATCAAAATTTTAATATATTTTGATAAAAATTGATGAAATATGTTGTTCAAAAATTGTGAATTTCATGAAATATGTAATTAAAATGAATTATTGACCTTGACTTAAATTAAATCTGAATTTTTATTTGTATCAAACAGGTGCTAAATACTTTCCATTAACCTTTTTGTATAGTCTTCATATTAGTTGCAAGTCATACTTTGTAAATAAAATTAAAGTTTCGATTTGTCTAACTTGTTGGAAAGCTTATCAATTATTTTCTTTCTTTATTTTATTGAACATTTAAATATTCTGTATGTATCAGTTTTTTAACTTTTTCAGTAAACATTCATAGTGAAACTATGTTGGATAGTACAAGAATAGACATGATTAAAAAATTATCAATTTTCCTTTGCTAATACGCAATTCATTTTATCAAATATACCACAAACTTAAGTATGCATTTGATTGTTAGGGTGGAAAATGGGGAGAGCCTGAAAATTATTTTCGTGAAAAATATCAATTTAAAGTGTTTGATTTGTTTAATTTTCTAGGTGAAAAAAATAGAGAATTTTTCAAGTTTTGTCGATTGACATTATTTTTCATAGCAAATAAAGTAAAATTTTGTTATTTTAATTTTTTTAACATATTTGCACTTGATAATAATAATGTTATTTTTTGGAATAAAAATAAGTCAATTAACAACAATAAAATTGATCAAATGTGACAAAAAGGTAACTTTTGCTACCAAGAAAATGTTTTCTCTTACTTTCTATTCAAGGCAAATATGGTGCGGATGCTTACCAAGAAAATATGTTGCCATCCAAATTTGGTTTGTCAAACACAAGAAAGTAATAAGAGATGAAAAATATTTGCATTTTCCATGACAAATTTGAGTGATTTTCAATTAAATCACTACAAATTTAAATTGTGATATGCTACTCACGACGAGTATTAATAGTGATAAAGGCACCACCAGACTACATAGCTTTATGGTTAATTTTTATTGAAATAAGTATGATAGATAAATGAGTACCTAAAAATGGTTGTCAACTAAGGGTTAGAAACCTAATAATTCAATGTGATGAATTAACCTCGCAAAATATTAAAACAAAGTTAAACAATATAGATTGACAATATAATTTGAATCAAAGCAATAGCAATTAAACGAAGTAAATGAAACTCTCTTAATTGCACAAATAGTTGTCTGGAAAGTGTAAAACGAGAGCTCAGATTTCACCAAATCCCCACAATGGTGACAACACAATTCAGGATAGAGAACACTCATTCAACAACCCAAATACCCATCGCCTTCAACACCCAAGAGGACCAATCGAAAGAGGCTCCACAAATGTGAAAGCAGGAAAGACCACATGACATTGTCACAAGTCACGAGAGATTCATGATCACAAGCCACGAAGGAAGACAGAACCGAGGCAACACAACCACCCACCCTATAAAGTCATAGTTAGTCACAATTCGATCACAATAAAAAACCACCCACCCACCCCACCCCATCCCACCCCACCACTAAAGTAACAGTTGGTCACACTAAGACACAGTTTGATTACAATTACAAATTTAGTCACAAAGTTCACCTCACCCCACCTTACCTCACCTCACTTCACATCACCCACCTCGTAAAGTCATAGTTCGGTCAAAATTAAAATTTTAGTCACAAATTTCACCCCACCCAACCCCACCACATCATCAAAGTCGCACTTGGTCACACAAAGTTATAGTTCGGTCACAATTACAAATTTAGTTGCAAAATTCATCCCCAAAGTCACAGTTGTCACAATTTGGTCACATAAGGTCACAAATATTCGCAGTTCGATTACACAAGGTCACAGTTCAGCCATACAAAGTCACAGAACGATCACACATAGTCACAGTTCGCTCATATAATGTTGCAACTCGGTCACACATATTCATATTTGACACAACTATATGTCATTTCACGTCATCATCCAATGGTCACACAAAGTCACTGTTGGTCACAATTTCTAATATAATTGGTCACAATCATTCATAATTGATCACATATCATTTATTCATTGGTCACAATTAGTCAATATTTTTTGCACAATTATCTAATAATTTATCACAGTCATCTATAATTGATCATATATTATTTATTTATTGATCACATCCCGCACTTAACAAAAGTTGCACAATGTCACAATTAGTTAATATTTTGATCAAATGTACCTAATAATTGATTACATTTCGTTCTCGTCATAAGTCGCACAAAATCATAAACAATCAATATTTTGATCACAATTATCTAATAATTGGTCACAATTATTTAATAATGGGTCATATATTTCCAAATCCCAACCACATCCCACCCCATCCTAACCCACCACCTTCCAAACTAATTAATTTTTTCCACGACCACCATCTAGACGAAGAAGCTCCTTAGCCTTGCGAGCCCAAATACGGTGGCTGTTTGTCGAATCGAGTTTTGATTTGCCGGAATTTTGGATTGAAGCTCCGGTCATAAATCGCTACAGTAATTTTATACGTAGCCAAACATACAAGATCCTAATGCCATTTTCTGATTAGCAGATAAGCTAGCTAGCTAGCTCTCTCTCTCTCTCTCTCTCTCTCTCTCTCTCTCTCTCTCTCTCTCTCTCTCTCTCTCTCTCTCTCTCTCTCTCTCTCTCTCTCTCTCCAAGCATCAAATATCAATGGCCACTAGTTTGCTCCGACGAGCAATAACTAGAGTGTTGGAATAATTTGTCAATTATTTATAGTATGAATTGGAAAAGTCTCTAATTAGTGTAATGGTTGGTCACAACTTTTGAAATATAAAGATTTGAAATATGAAAAGTCATCACTTTATGAATAAGTGCAATCTAGACCTTTAAAAATGAAAATGCATGATCTAATGGTTTAAATTAGTTTTTGTAAAAAGATGCAACCATTTGAAGTGACACTTGAAAATCTATAAATAGGGACCCCATTTTCCATATTTCCTATTTCAAATCAATTCCATATAATTGATTTCTAATTCTTTCTTTCTCTGTCAAAATAATTTCCAAATTATTTTGAGTTTCATATTTCATATCTATTACTCGATGTCTATTTCCTTCTTGAAGAGTATAGTCAAGTGTTGGTTCGTCGGACAAAATTAACACCGTGCTATATTTATTTTGGAAGAAGAGTTGTATCTTGAGAGATGGACGTCCTTTTGATCCTGTTAGCACCAGTGCAAGGAGCGAAATCCTTCTTAAGGAGATTTGCATTTGCATACCTCGCTTTATGTTATCTCCTTCTAATTTCTCCATGTTAGTATGTCAAAAATGTATGTGCATATCATGATTTCGTTAAGTCAAATTTATTCGATATTTTACTAGTATAAGTCGTTATTTAATCATCTTTGCATGCACGTATTTTTTTTGTTAAAAGAATATAATTATGCACTAATTTTATCCAACAATCTTAAGACGGATTTTGGTATTGTGTAGATTTATAGAGAGACTTGTGAAATCCCAAGTTTGGGATTGTGTTAAGTTTTTGCACGTCTGAAATTGGAAAGTATATAAGTTTTTTTTGCTCATGTTATGTACATTGATACAATTTTGTTGTATCCTAATTATGTAGCATCGTTTATCTTGTTAAAGATTATGTTACTATTTGTTGGTATAATTATTATTTATCTTATATGATAATTTGAAAAGGACAATAGTCTATTTCATGGAAAACTTCACTTAATTTGATAAAATTGTGAGATGGTATTGTGCTAATTAGAATATTATATTATATTATATTATCAAGTTACATAAAATTGCAAAAATATTATTTTTATTTATTATGAGGTTTGCCTCTATAAAATGAAGAATGTGAATAGTGTTGATGAATATTAAGATTGGCTTGACCTAGGTATCGTAGGGGTCGAACAATTCATTCTCAACATAAACCTTTGATCTATCCAAGTCTTTATGGGGATAGCAAGTTCTATAAGTTGCATTCTTAAATTACATTTGTGGAAAGATGAAAATGTTGAAAGCCCTTTTATACAAAAGAATACTATAGAAATTATAATGGACGGTAAACAAAAGTGGTTAGTATTGGAAGTCCTAAATATGAAAGTGCGTGAGCATTCATTGATGTTTCTAGTCATTTATATGTTGACTAGAAGTGAAATAATATTTTTTATTCAGCAAATAAACATATGATCGAATTTTAATATAATTATATGAATATTTTATTACTAAATAAGCTTTACCCAGAATTGTGGGGGTATGGATTTTGTTTGAAAAAATATTCTAAATTAAAGTTCGAATGCAACCCAAGATTTTTGGGGGGATGTCGTTACTTTTTTTCAAATTAAAATATTATGATATTCAAAAATATTTGAAATGATAAAATGCATTGCATTTAATGCCTTGTTAAAATTAATATACGAATGATATTGAAAATTGGATATCCAATGCAAGGATTCAAAATCTACTAGTAAATATATTTTACTATTGATGGTGTAGATATTTTGTGGAAAACCTTAATACAACTTAAGAATTGAAAGAAATTAGTGCTTTCAATAAAGTTAGAACGAAGTATGATGGCTTCAAACGTTTTCTAAGGATTTTGAAATTGGTGACATTTGTGTCTGTTATATCATTTGATTGAGATTGCTAGCTACAAATCACATAGTACAAAGGGTCATGTATAGTGGTAAGCCTCGATATATATCATTGGAAGATTGCTCTCATTTTAAACAATAATGATTGTTTTATCAAAGGATAACCTATCGAATTTGTTTATAAATGGGTTATTTTGAGAGTAAATTGCGCATCGAAGGAAATGGGTGTAAAGCCTGAACTAATGGGTCAACTTAATGGAAATCTAATCTGGCGACTGGAGAGTGGAGATCCCACAGACTAGGTTCAATAGGAAAACTAGTTATGATTGACTCGATGAGAAGCACTTCGGAGTTTAGACTCCTTCCCATTTCTATGATGCAAAAGTGTTGCTTACAAAGAATGTTAAGGATAAGCTTTGTTTTCAATGATAACTATATCTTGTAATTAGTATAAGTGGGGTATTGTAGGATATTCTTTATAGAAAATCACCTATGTTAGTGCGAAGGTTGTCGATTCTTTAAGAATTTTACTCAGGTGAATTCTCTAAAAGCACTCGCAGAACTCAAGTTGTTCAGGGCCGAAATAATGAACACAATAGATGACCAAGTTTGATATGAGAGATGATGTGTTTGGTCTATTGTCTGGGCTCACAATAACAGCTGACAGTTCAAAACGTTGCGTTCACTGATTAGCCAAGTGAGTCCGATAGATTCTTATTATGGAAGGTTCAAAGCGAAAGCTACCTATTTTGATGCATTATCTTTCAAATTGTATTCTTCTTCATCTTCCTTGTTCTGAGTCGACTTCTTCCATTCATGTAGGGGATTGTTGGAATAATTGGTCAATTATTTATAGTATGAATTGGAGAAGTCTCAAATTGGTGTAATGGTTGGTCACAACTTTTGAAATATAAAGATTTAAAATATGAAAAGTTATCAACTTATGAATAGGTGCAATCTAGACCATTAAAAATGAAAATGCATGAGAGATGACAATGAGTAGGGTATGGGTCGGGTTTGGCAAACCATACCCTACCCACTAGAGATACCCATATCCTACCCATATACCCACTTAAGATTGCGGGTCGAGTGTGGATAGGGTACAAGTAGGATGCGGATATTCTTTTATACCTATTTAAAACCCGTTACATATTTTAATTTTAATATATATATTTTTTTTTTTTTTTTTTTTTTTTTTTTTTTTTTTTGGCATTGGTGGCGGCAAAATTGGTAGTGTGTGTGTATATATTTATATAAAATACTTGTTCAACAATAATATAAGTATCTAATGGTAATTTTTTCATGAACTTCACATGTAATAATATACTAATTAACAATCACTGCGCAGTATAAAAATATCAAAATGAAGTAAAACTATAACAATGAAGTATAAGTAGATTCCAATTGTCCAAAAATAAGCAAATATCAAAGAGTCTACTTGTCCAAAATTATATATTATTAAAATTTAAATACAATAATTTTTTTTAAAAAAAAATTAATGGGTATATGGGTCAGGTATGAGTTTTTCTACAATACTCATACCCTACCCATACCCATACCCACGTCGAGTTTCTAAATTTACACACATACCCTACACACAAACATATTGGGTCGGGTAATTTCCACCAATTTGTGTCGGGTACCCAACGGGTTTGTGGATATTATTGTCAAAAGATGCAACCATTTGAAGAGAAACTTGAAAATCTATAAATAGGGACCCCATTTTCTATATTTCCTACTCCAAATCAATTCCATATAATTGATTTTTAATTCTTTCCAAATCAATTTCGTATAATTGATTTTTAATTCTTTCTTTCTCCAAATTCTGTCAAATTATTTTGAGTTTCATATTTGATATCTAATAATCGATGTATATTCCGTTCTTGAAGAGTATAGTCAAGCGTTGGTTCGTCGGACAAAATTAATACTGTGCTATATTAATTTTGAAAGAAGTATTGTATCTTGGGAGATGGACGTCCATTTGATCCTATTAGCACCAGTGCAGGGGCGAAATCCGTCTTAAGGATATTTGCATTCGCATACCTCGCTTTATTATATCTCCTTCTAATTTCTCCATGTTAGTAAGTCGAAATTATATGTGCACATCATGATTTTGGTAAGTCAAATTTATTCGATATTTTGCAAGTGTAAGTCGTTATTTAATCGTCTTTGCATGCACGTATTTTTTCGTTGAAAGAATATAATTATGTACTAATTTTATCCAACATAGAGTTCTAGTGACGATGCCAACGACTAGACTAATCCTGAACCGTACCCACGTGTCGGAAGCCCAAGCTCAGCAGGTGGACCCGAAGCCGAATTCTACTAGCTACCCGAAAACTTTCCAAATCTACCGGTGGAACCCAGATAGCCCGCAGAAACTTGAGCTGCAAAATTTTGAGATTGATCTCAAGGAGTGCGGCCCATGATTCTGGATGTCCTATTCAAGATCAAGAATGAGATCGTCCTACCCTGACCTTCCGTCATCCTATCATGAGGGAATATGTGGTTCGTGAGCTATGAACATCGAACATGTTTCCTTTGATTAAAAGAAAAGGGAAAAAATCATTTATTCCTAACAATTTTGGTTCCCCCGTTATCTACCTGCACGTCGATGTTAGCACTGCCCGAAGTCCTCGACCACGCCGACCTGCATCACGAGAACTTCCAACGTAACTTCAAAGCTATCGAAGAGCTCTTCAAATATCCACTCACTCCTCCTCTCCAGAAGTTGGGGGTAATGAGATGAGAAGGGTGTAAAGCGTTGTGGATTTATTTTAATTTTAATTACGTTTAATTAGTTAATTATACTAATTAACACTTGAAAACTAGAAAAAACATGTTTACCGCATTAGATTTTTGAAGTGCATCTTTAAAAAGCAAATTCCCATATAATTTTTCCGTTTGAAAATCCAACATTTTAAGCGATTATAAATCCATGTTCTGCTTATTATCAATATTACTAATTAATTTCTTGGAGCAGTGAGGCGTCACATGGTCGTTTGACTAATTAATTGTCACTTAATCTCGAATACGTTGCCAAATAATGTTTAGGGATATTTTATTTAAATAAATTACAGGCGTACTTCTTTCATTTTTCCGTAGATATACGTTTCCAATTGCTACAAGAAAAAGTTAGTCAGATGATATGAAACCAATGCTAAGGATATGGTTGACTTCAATTTGCTTTATTTTGTTATTAAAAATTTTCAAAACGTTCCTTGATTTAAATCTTGCTAAATAAATAGCTTTTCCTAAAAAAGTTTTTATTATTATTTCTAATGCAATATGATGGGGGACTATGTGAAACCCGAAAAAAGGGGTTCTTTACAAAAATACCCTACTTTTAGGGATCAAACTGAAATTTATTTTAATTTTATTTATAAAATTTAAAAATTACTTATAATAAAATTGTAAAATTTGAAAAATACTTATGATACTTCTCAAATAGGTCAGTATCACAGTATGATACTTATGATTACGTTAGTATCATAGTATAATACTTGAGATACTTTTCAATTTTTTTAGTATCACAATATGATACTTATGATACTTTTTCAATTTTTTTTAGTATCAAAGTGTGACACTTATGATACTTTTCAATTTTTTCTAGTATCACAATGTGATACTTATGATATTTTTTCAATTTTTTCTAGTATCATAATATGATATTTATGATACTTTTCAATTTTTTTCTAGTATTACAATGTGATATTTTACAAATTTTTATGATGTCTTGTCCCTAACATAAAATAAAACATTTTCATGGATTGTGAGGTGCGACAGTGCCTGCTGTAGCTGTTGGGAGAAAACCATAACCTTAAAGCTATTGGGAGAGTTAATTAGAAATTGAGGGCTCACTTAAACTTTTGGCAAAACTCTAGGATTTAAGAGTGAAATATCATATTTTATAATAAAGCTAACATCCCAAATACATCATTACGTCCTTTTTTCTGAGAGTGGTGCTTGGATGCGATTTGAAATTGAGTTTCTACATTTAATAGAGTTCCGGCCAAAATTTAGGTCGACGGTTAGAGGCTAATGACAAAGGTGGTTTGCAAAACAGCTACGCATGAGAATAGAGTAGGGAAATGGGTTTTTGGGTGGATTTGGTGCAAACCGAAAGTAAAACCGAGACTTGAATGCTCACGGTTTTTGGTGTTTCCTCCGGCGTATATGGACCGAAGGTCGAGGTAAGACATTGGGTCACCTCTATTTTCTTGGTTTCTTGTGTTTTTGGTTTTATTTTCTGATTGTTGCGGTTCTATGGTGGTGGAGTGTGTAGTGGTGGTCTGCGGTGTTTATGCAGCATTTTGGAGAGGTGCGGGGGGGGGGGGGGGGGTTAGCGGTTGTTTTGACGGAATGGGATGATTGCTTTAAAGTGGTGGTGGTTTGGTGGTGTCACGGCCTGATGGTTTGGTAGGTTTAGGTGGTGGTGGTTCAGTGCTTTACGACAATGATGGTGGTGGTGTTTTGGTGGTGTCACGGCCTGATGGTTTGGTAGGTTTTGGTGGTGGTGGTTCAGTGCTGTACGACAATGATGGTGGTGGCCTACCGGCGTTGTTTGACCCTAATTTTAGGTGGTGATGGTTCGATTGTGTATGGCGGTAATGGTGGTGACCTACTGGCGGTGGAGGCAGTGGATGTAGCAGCACTGCAGCTAGTTGGAAGAAGACTATGTATTTTTCAGATTTTTTCTTTTGGGTAATAAAAATAGGTTTTGTTACTTAAACACGGTAATCTGCACAATTAATCAAAAAAAAAAAAAAAAAACAGCATTATTGAGTTGTAGATAAAAGTTACTGGAGATTAATCTTGAACATGAATGGCTATTCATTATTCTGGAATTATTGGCTTAGACCCAAACAAACAAGCCCTTAGAAATGCTAAATTATTTAACATAAACTTGTGTGGCATTTCGAGGATTACTTAAAGTAATCGGGGGTAAAAATAAATAAAGGGTTTACGACCGTTAAAATCGATTGGGAACTAATTTTTTAGTAGTTGCATAAATTTGTTAAATGTCTTTACAAGTTAATATGGACTTGGGTATTTTACAAAAAGGGGTCAAGTTTTTATAAAAGGGTGCAACAAATTTTTCTTGAAGTGGTGCATTTCTCTTGAAAAGGGGGTTCTAGTTTCTCTCTTCAAAATAGAAATTGGGTTTTTCTTCAATATACAAAAAGAAAGTTAATCTTATTGATTTTATTGAGAGTGCATTTTTAGTTTCCCAATTTCATGGTTGTAAGCCTAATCTCGGTCAATATTCGAATTCATTATTTTTGGCATTCTTGAGGGATTGTTCTTGGTATTCTTTATTGTAAATCAAGGTAAATATCCTACAGTGGTATCAGAGCTTGGTGGAGGAATTTCCAAGGGAATAATTGCCAAGAAACGATATGAGGAGCAGAGGCTATGACCGAAGGTAGAAAAGTCAGTGGGAGAGTGAAAACTGACTTGTGAAGAAGGCGGAGACCGAGGTGAAGTCAAGCAGACTTGTACCGACTGGAAATCTGAAAAACCGTGAGTGGTGCAGCACCGACCAAAAGCAAGAAAGGGAAGAAGAAGCTTCTGCCATTTTTTCAAAATCTGACTTCCGGCCATCCAACCGGTGATCTAAAGGCACTGGAAGGACCGCAGAATAGTGGGGAACACTCGCCTGAAGTGTGGGCAGAAAACGGTGGCCAGCGGTGGCGGAATCAATCGGAAAAGGAAGTGAAAATCGAAACTTAAAACTCAAATCCCTGTCGGTAGGGAGCTCCGATCGAGAAACGGTTTGCACCATTGGACTTACAACATCAAGGAGAATCTTCCAGTGTGTCGGGCATATTTTCGGTGGCGACGGTAGTGGCGGTTTCCGGCGGTGGTGGTGTTTTCCGGCGGTGGCTCTGGCGACGAATTTCAGACAAATTGTTCTACAGGACCTGCAAAGTCCATATTCGAAGTCTGTTTCACCAAATTCAATTCAGATCTTGAGTTGAGGTTTGCAAATGAAATTTTGCATGAATTTTAGTTTGATTTTTTGAAATTAAACTGGTACATTGAAAACTCCCATTATAGTTCTACGTACATTTAGGATAATATCTGAGCTCGGGGTTTTGTAAACAAATCGAGGAAGGGCTAGAAGTTGGGATTCCTTGAGGTTCAGGTTTGACAAGATTATGTTTTAATCTTGGGTGTTATTCAATTTTACAAGATTAGGTATTAATCTTGGGTTTGATAGGAAGTCTTCTTACTGACTTGACGTGAGAATAAGATTCACGGGGATATTTTTACAAGATTATGTGTTAATCTTGGGGCTATGCAAGGTTATAAGATTATGTATTAATCTTGAGTATTAAATTGTGCATTGTATACTTGTTTTGTTGTTGTGGTTATTTTACATGCTGGAATTTGCAAGGGGGTGTGATTAGTATCATTCGGTGAGCAACGATGTTTTTTAAAACAATGGTTTCAAGGATGAGAATTAGGGTCTAACTGGAGAAGTTCGATGGTAAAGGGGATTTCTCCCTTTGGGAACAGAAAATGAAAACAAAGGGTTACAAAGGCATTGGAGGAACAATCCAAATGACCCGAGGCATTATTAGCCAAAGTTGATGATGTAGCTGAAATTCAAGAAGTGGCATATAGCACTCAGATTCTTCATCTCTCAAATAATGTTCTGAGACAGGTAAATGATTCTAAAACTGCTTTAGAAATCTAGAATAAACTAGATGAAATTTATGCTGCTAAAAGTGTTCCTAATAAGATTTTTCTCTTGGAAAGAATTTTTGGTTTCAAAATGGACCCCTCCAAAGACCTTGAAACAAATTTAAATGTGTTTACAGCAATGACTTTAGATCTAACAAATAGTGGACAAAAAATCGAAGATGATCAATTAGCTATAATTTTGGTAAATTCCCTTCCAGAATCTTTCAAAGAACTTAAAAATGTGATTAAATATGGAAGGGATACCATCACTTTTGCAAATGTCACTGCTTCGATTAGGTCTAAAGCATTTGAAATCAAATTGGAGGAGAAAGCTTTCCATAATGAAACGACTTATTTTGTTAAAGGTAAATTTGGTAAAAATGAGTCAAATGATATGAACTTTAACAAGAATAAGGTTAAGAGTAAGGAATAGTGGAAGGGCAAGGGTAGTGGTAGAGATGGAGATAAGTGCTATCATTGTGGAAAAACGGGACACTTTAAGAAAGATTGCTACGAGTGGCTAAGGAAGAAAGAGTGGCTTCGAGATGTAGCTCAAACTAATGCTACTTTTGGGGCTTTTGGGAATGATGATGATCAATTGAGGGTGTTAAATGTGACATTAGATGAGCGGAATCAAGAGTGGATTCATGACTTGGTGTGTTCCTATCATATGACCTCCCATAAGGCTTGGTTTAAGACCTATATGGAGATAGATGGGGAGAATGTGTATTTAGGGAATGGTGAGTCTTGTACTGTGATGGAAATAGGTGAAGTTGTGGTCAAGATGTATAATGGAGTGGTTAGGGTTCTAACTGGGGTGAGGCATATACTTGCTTTATCCAAAAATCTTATTTCTTTGATCACATTGCAAATATCTGATTTTCATTATGAAACAAATGATACTATGTTAGTATGTAAGGTAATGACATTGTGATTAAAGGAATATTGAGAAATAGACTTTATTACATGCTTGGCACAATGGTAGTACAAGATCATTCATGCTCACACATAATTCAAAAGGATAACACTCAATTGAGGGACAAAATGTTAGCCCATGAAGGAAATAAATTTCCTTGTATTTCTGTTGCTACTAACAATGTTGCAGGTTTAGCTCCAAATTCATTTGAAAATGATTTTTGGAGGGTAAGGAGTTTGAAATAAACTCAAGTGACCAAGGAATAAGTGGTGAAAGATGTGGAGTTCAAAATCAGTTACAAAATAGTGATTTTGAATCAGTTGTTGAGGAAATTCAACAAGAAAATGATAGAAAAGTCGCTGAAAATGATGGAGTTCAACAAGAAGCTACTCAACAAAGCTTGTATGATTATCTATTAGTCATGGATGGTGAAAGGAAACAGGTAAACTCTAATCCTAGTTTTAATTCCATTAGTATGAAAGAGTGTTCTCTTTTGACAGGTATTAAGGAATCTACAAGTTATGGAGTAGCTAGGAAGATTCATAGCGCAATGCAAGAGAAGATATTTTCTTTGCACAAACCAAAACCATCAAATCTAAAGGCTTGGAAAGATGAAAGCTTCCAAGAGGACTTTCGGCTTAGGTAAATGTATTTTTAGATTAGGTGAATGTTTGGTTTAAGCCAAGGTGAAGGAATGTGAGATTATTGGCTTAGAACCAAACAAACAAGTCTTTAAAAATGCTATCTTGTTTAACATAAATTTGTGTGGTATCTCGAGGATTATTTAAAGTAATCGGAGGCAAAAATAAATAAAGGGCTTACGACCGTTAAAACCGATTGTGAACTAATTTTTTAGTAGTTGCATAAATTTGTTAAATATTTTTACAAGTTAATTTGGACTTGAGTATTTTACAAAAGGGGGTCAAGTTTTTATAAAAGGGTGCAACAAGTTTTTTTTGAGGTGGTGCATTTATCTTGAAAAATGGGTTCTAATTTCTCTCTTCAAAATAGAAATCGGGTTTTTCTTTAATATACAAAAAGAAAGTTAATCTTCTTGATTTTATTAAGAGTGCATTTTTGGTTTCCCAATTGCATGATTGCAAGTTTACATCTCGATCAATATTCGAATTCATTATTTTTGACATTCTTGAGGGATTGTTCTTGATGTTTTTTATTGTAAATTAAGGTAAAGATACTACAATTATACTTCAATCTCACGTAGACAAGTACAACAAGTCTTTTAACCTATTAGATAGTAATTTATAAAATGCATTGCAGATGCTTTTTGATTTTGAGTGAAAATGTTATTTTTTTTAGAACACGTGGTCGATTAAAACGGTGCCAAATACATGTGTCGCCCTCGTATTTGTGCACAAAGCCAATGAATATTAGAGTAAAATAAGCACTTTTAGCATAGAAGATGGTAATGCAACAGACAAAATTCTAAAGAATTGACACAAAGTAATAACCTTTTGAATGGATAAACGAATCATTTCCCATGATACCCATGTGTTAGCATGAATGATGAAAGAACGGTCGGCATTTTTCTATACAAAAAGTTTCACTAAATCTGTTTAATTAAATAATATAAAAAAAAAAAAAAAAAAAAACAATTTTCTTCCCCCATTAAAACCTCAATTGCCATAATCCTTGTAAAAATACAATGTTTCTCATCAATGCATTCAATTCTCACCTATAGTGTTCAAAGTTTACAGTTTTTTGTCTATTTCCTTGGACCATTTCTTTAAAAAGTTGAACGCCAAACTAAAGTGCCCCACCATAGGGATTGACGAATGAGATAAATCGCATGTTATGTCTTAAGTTGGTCATGGTCTGGATATCTCGCACTGAATTGACAAAATATCTAACAAATTCGAATCCTACGAGAATTTAAACCCGTGACATCTGTGCTGCCAGCGTTTGTGAAGCCTCAACCTTTACCGATGTGTCCTAGCGGCCCTTGGACCATTTCTTGCAAACACACTAGTGTGCAGCATATGAATCTAATTATCTCCTACATAAAAATCTGTCATAACGTGAATGCTACGATCTTATTGTCTCTATATAAATCTAGGCATAAAATATTTGATTATGCGATGAGGAGAGCAGTTGACAATTGATATAAAAATACAAAGCCACGCCAGCCTCCTGTAGAAAGATTCTAAGCCAACTGGCATATGACTGTTATACTTGTGTAATTTTGTCTATTTATAATGCTTTAAACCAAACAATACAAATACAAATTAAAACAATTTTGAACAGATGGGTCGATTCAATCTTGTAATAGCTGTATTGACACTTTCTTTGAGTGTTTGTTTCTTCCCCGATCTGGCTTCCGCGCAACTAAGACAGAATTACTATGCAAATATCTGTCCAAACGTCGAATCCATTGTTCGAAATGTGGTTAACCAAAAATTTCGACAAACTTTTGTTACTGTTCCAGCCACGCTTCGTATGTTCTTCCATGATTGCTTTGTCCAGGTATCATCATTTTTCTCATTAATTACCACAAACAGATAATATAAATGGCTATTTTTTATTTTTTATTTTTTAATTTTAAAATAGGGGTGTGATGCTTCAGTAATAGTAGCATCAAGTGGAAGAAATACAGCAGAGAAGGATCATCCAGATAATCTCTCACTGGCTGGAGATGGATTTGACACAGTAATTAAAGCTAAAGCAGCTGTTGATGCAATTCCCAGGTGCAGGAATAAGGTTTCTTGTGCTGATATTCTTGCAATGGCTACACGGGACGTCGTTTCACTGGTCCGTAAAAATTTCTTCAGTTTATTGGTAGACAAATTACGGGTTGAACAATCTATTCGTGCTTAATTAATGTTGACAGTTGAGTCTGTGGTGGTAAAATGAAATTGCAGGCAGGTGGACCTTCATATGCTGTGGAGTTGGGGAGACTTGATGGGCTAAGCTCAACGTCTGCAAGTGTCAATGGAAATCTGCCGAACCCAAACTTCAACTTAAACCAGCTTAATGCTATGTTTGCTTCTAAAGGCCTAACTCAGACAGATATGATTGCTCTTTCAGGTTAATAAAATTTCTACAATTTCTACTTTAGAACATAAAACTATACAAGCATGTCAAATAGTACTTGATTGGTCAGGACTCGAACAAAATTTGACACTTTCTTTCCTTATTTAATATTGTTGAGTCGAGTAAAATATTTCAGTTCGCACTTGTCATTTTAAAATAGGCAACTCGAATAACCACTTGTCGCGTTTGATTATGTAAACTTAACAGACATTTTCTAAAAGAAATGGCTTGTTTGAAATTATTTTTGCAAAGTCAAAATCTGTTTTTGACTCATTTCATAAATTTTTTAAAACGTTTTTCATTGGGAAATGCTACATTGCCCGCGTGGTGTACTGCTCCCTCCAAGTGGTCCCCACCCTCTCGTGTGAGGGTGCGGTAACCCCCGTGGTACACTGCGTGAGGGGTTTAACATTTTCCATTTTTATTAGTTACAAAAACTTTTATATAAAATTTATAGTGTGACTTTCTTTAAAAACACTTTCAGAACAGAAGGTCCTATAAATTAGTTTTCACACAAAAAAATCAAGGTAGTTTTTTGAGAAAACTTTTCTATAGTGCCAAGCAGGTGCAAAGTCTACCACACAACTTACACAAGGTCATATTAGAAACCCACTTTTAAAATAAATTCCCAGATAACTTCTTCAAATAAAATTTAGACTATTTATTATAATTTACTAAACATGACAGAGCAATTTTATCCACATCAAATAAAAGTAAATGAGCATTTACACATTATTAATTAGAATAGTGGCATGAACCCAGACCCAGTCTCAATTGTTTACACATTTCTGTGCAGCTGCTCACACCTTAGGATTTTCTCACTGTGATAAGTTCGCAAACCGTATATACAACTTCAGTCGTCAAAATCCGGTGGACCCGACCTTAAACCGGCAATATGCGACCCAATTGCAGGGAATGTGCCCAAGAAATGTGGACCCCAGGATAGCCATTGACATGGACCCAAACACACCCAGAACCTTTGACAATGTCTTTTTCCGAAATCTCCAGCAAGGCAAAGGCTTATTCACGTCAGACCAAGTCCTCTGGACAGACACAAGATCCAGGCCCACTGTTGACGCATGGGCCAGAGACTCACAGGCCTTTCAGAGGGCCTTCATCCAAGCCATGACCAAATTGGGCCGGGTCGGAGTCAAAACTGGCAGGAATGGGAATATCCGTTTTGACTGTGGAAGATTTAATTGAGAATTATATTTTTGATATTTTAATGGGTACATAAATTGTTAACACATGTTGTATTTGTTCGGTTAGAGTCTAGCTTCGACAACAGAAATTATTTTTTATTCGTGTTTATAAAAGTTTATTGTTTCTAAAATAAGAGACGTGAAAGTGTAAGCGTTTCACAAAATTTCAGTTTTTTCCTTCACTTTTGTGCAATAAAATTCAGATTGTTATAATTTTTTGTTTTCTTTAGCATCGTGGAAGCACGGAAGCCTATTTAGCACACGGTACTAAATAAGAATATGGAGTAATAAGTAAAGAAAATAAATTATTTTTATTTATTTATTTTTTATGTTAGGCTTAACTTAAAAGAATTTAAAAAGTGCCATTTTTTTGGCTTATTTGCTGTAGAATAGTAGAAGTACGTGAATTACACGTACGGTGCTTATAAAGACGCATATGTTATTACATTTTTTATATAAAAATAAAAATTTAATAACATTATGAGAATAATTCATAACAAATAGAGGGGAACAAGGTTGCGGATTGGATTGCTAATAACGGCCACAAAGAGA
This sequence comes from Ligustrum vulgare, assembly GCA_963555705.1. NCBI lineage: Eukaryota > Viridiplantae > Streptophyta > Magnoliopsida > Lamiales > Oleaceae > Ligustrum > Ligustrum vulgare. The sequence goes on along the minus strand of OY743177.1, from coordinate 21,853,997 downwards.
AGACATTCCATGTCTATGCGGCTAAGGACATCACAGGAGAAGGTAAGGCTGAAGCAAGATTGGACAAGGAAGGAGTGGCTAACAATTACTCATGTAATATTAGCTCCAAGAACCGCACCAGTACTTTCTATTTTTTCTGTCTTGTGGCTCCAGTTTGTTTTTCATTGCTTATTGTAAGTGGAATTGTAATTCTCAGTTAGACGGTCGCAGTAGCATGTAAGTGGTCTTGGTATGTTGGTTTTGTCCTCTTCGTGATTCTAATCCCTTTTTATTTTAATAAAATTGTACCTCAAGCATGGATTTTCAAGTTGAGGTCATTCCCTTAAAAAAATAAATAAATAAATAAATAAAAAAATTCAATTGCAACTATATATAAGTAACCAAAAATAGGAGTTGTTCACACTTTTTGAAGGAGTTGAAGGAAGAAAAAATAAATACTGATGGTGGCCACACCTTATGCCGATATGTGGAAATAAGAATAGTATCAATTTAATCACTTTTATCATTGGCTAGATGGTGTCTGTATGAGTACATATGTTATTGTATTTTAGTTTTTATTAATAATTTATAAACTTTTAATACCATTTAAATTTATGAATACAATTCATAGCAAATACCTTGAAAAAGTGGTGATTTTGAACTCAAATGTGTTAGCCCAAGAGTAAACTAACAAAGAGAGGGGTGAATTGGTTTATAAAACTTTTTCGATAAATAATCTCGAACTTAAAACCAATGGGTACAACTATGAGCACTTAGTGTTACAAGTAACTAAACTATCAATGTAGTGTGCTATATATGTGTAAACTTAATTGATCAACCAAGTATAGCACTTAGATATAGTGTTGCACAATATGAATTGATAGAATAGAGTAAGTGCAATGTAAGTAAGTAAAAGGGATGAGAGAATGAAAACTCGATTGATTGGTTTCGAGAGCCGTGTGAAAACTCGATTGTTGGTTTCGAGAGCCGTGTGAAAACTCGATTGTAAAGGATAGGCGCTCCTTGTTGTAAGTCGCCTAAGGATTTGGTACTCCTTGTTGTAAGTTACCAAAATAGTGGATTTGGCCTTGCTCGTGACGGAGAGCTCGGTAACGGGGGACGTAGATCACGTTGGTTGATTGAACCTCCATAAATCGCGTTTGCATTCTCTCATCCCTTTTACTTACTTACATTGCACTTACTCTATTCTATCAATTCATATTGTGCAACACTATATCTAAGTGCTATACTTGCTTGATCAATTAAGTTTACACATATATAGCACACTACATTGATAGTTTAGTTACTTGTAACACTAAGTGCTCATAGTTGTACCCATTTGTTTTAAGTTTGAGATTATTTATCGAAAAAGTTTTATAAACCAATTCACCCCCCTCTTGGTTAGTTTACTCTTGGGCTAACAATTGGTATCAGAGCTCGTTGAATTTCATCGATAAAGATTGAGAGTGTTATACCTTTACATATGTTAAATCAACTCTAATCTTGTATACTTGAATTCTTGATCTTTATGTCATGCTTTTCATCCTCAATTTTGATCTTTGAATATCTTCAATTCTTTCATGATCTTCTTTGCGTCTCATGTGCTCGATCACATAATTTTGATTTATATCTTTGAGAGACGATTTGAACATAGAGTGCTTTGAATATTTCACTTGTTAGCAACACAATAAATTCTTGTTTGTTATGATCAAAACAATAAGGTCAAATTGACCATAGGTCAACAAAATGGAGATTGATTCGAGCATTTGAAGATCATTCGAGGTTACAATCCTTAATTAGAAGAAGTGTTCAAATAGTTTGTATGAAATTTATGAGTTTAAGGAAGCAAAATATAATAATTGAAAAGTTCGTGGACTAAAAATATAAATTTTAGAAACTTACAAAAGATCGAGGCTTCATGAATTTAAAGGAATATATGCCCAAATTGTACCTTGTAAAAGTGAAATGACGAGAAAGAAATGAAATTGAAAATTTCAAGATCAAATTGAAAGTTTCTAGAAGCTAGATGAAGAAAGAATAAAAAAATTGAGGGTGACAAAGGTAGTGCTGACACATGATGACATGAAAAGTGTCAATACATTGACTCTTTATTATTATTATTATTATTATTATTATTATAGGAGATACACATAGAGTAGTGTTGAACAATTGCATAAATTCATAGTTTAGTGAGTTAAAATTTGACAATTAGAACGTTCGAGAATTAAAACCTAAAATTTAGGAACAATCTATGGATCAAGGCGTCATGGATTCAAAAAGAAAATGATCAAATTGTAACTTGCATTAGTGAAAGGGTGAAAGAATAAAAATAGAAAATTTTGGTGATCATAATCGAAGTTTTAAGAAGTTGGAGGCAAAAAATAAATAAATATGGATGACAATGAGACACATGACCGTATGAATACCGATTTTAGCCACATATGTTATATGTAGATAATTATAATTAGAAGAAGCGTTTGAGTAATGATGTGATATTCATTAGTTCAGGGGTCATGTAGAATTGACAATTGAAAAGTTATAGGATTAAATCGCAGATTTTAGGAACTCACAAAGAATCAAGACGTCATGAATTTGGGAGGACATTGATCAAATTGTACATTGTAATAGTATTATGACGAAAGAAAAAATCCAATGGAAAAATTCGACTACCAAAATTCATGAGTTTAGGGAAGTAAAATTTGACCATTGAAAATTTCGATGATTAAATCGTAAATTTTATGAACTCTCGAAGAATTGAGATGTCATGAATTTGGAAGGATAATAATTAAAATGTACCTTGCTACAGTGGAAGGACTAAAGAAAAATGAAAAACAAAAATTCATGTATCAAAATTCATGAGTTTGAGGTAAAAATTGACAATTTAAAAGTTTGAGAGTTAAATCGTAAATTCATAAACTCACAAAGAATCAAGATGACATGAATTAAGAAGGACAGTAAACAAACTGTACTTTGCAATAGTAGAAGGAAATAAGAAAAATGAAATAGGAAAATTCGATGACCAAAAATAAAGTTTTGAAAAGTCGGAGGAAGAAAATAATAATAATATTTTATTACAATAATTATTAAAATTTAAAAGACGTCATAACTAATCCAAATGATTAAAAACTTATTTGGATAGTAAATATCAATTTATATATTTAAATAATAAATGACCGTAAATTTCAATAATTTTTATTCGTAATCGTTGACTTCATCGAAAATGCAAATTTACATAATTTTTGCATTTACCTTTTGTATTTAACTTTTTTTTTCATTTATCCTCAAAAAACAAAGCATTTTATAATGTCAATATTATTTACACGGATTTAAATACGACATTAGTTTAACTAAATTTTTATTTATTTTATTTTATTTACTTTAATTTTTTATTTCCAAAAATTACAAATGCATTTTATATATATATATATATATATATATATATATATATATATGAGTAATTATATTGACACCACAATATTTGTTAATTATACCACGTTTTATTTTTAATGAATATTCCTAAGCTTTTCTTATTTTTACACTTATGCTCCCAAGTTTTTTATATAAATCTTTTATTATCAACCATCTATTAATTTTCATATCTTGTCCATAAAGATGATTTTTGTCCAAAATATTTCTTATGAGGACGAAAATACTTATTTATCTCTCGTATTTTTAAATAATTGAAGTAAATAACTAATACAAAAGTAAAAAAAAAAAAAAATATTTTTCCCTCTTTTCAATGGACAATTAAAAGAATATTTGGATATAAAATTGTGATTAAAAAAAATATTTTAATTAATTGAAAGTTTAGAATAATAATTCTTTAGGGAAAAAAATGAGGATATAAAAGCAAAAATAAACAAATATTAAAAATCATTCATGTAATTAAAATGTGGTGCAGATAAAAAAAATTGTAGTGTGAATATAATTACCTTAAAGATATAGATAGGAAATATGACATTATTTAAAAAAGGAAGAAGAGCCATACACGTTCTTATAATAAGTCCATTCGCACGGGGGAATAAAATCCAAATCTACCTTTTTAAATAGATGATTATAAATAATGATTAGTGATAATCCTATTTATTCTGGGATGACTCATTGTTTTATTAGTATTAAATTCTTTAGGTTTTATTCCTTGGAATTACTTTGGAGTTGAATAGAACAATTCATGTTCCACAAAAAATAGAACAATTCATAGAGTTGAAATTCTTTACAAAGACAGTTGAATAACTTTTAGTTAATTGCCAGTAGAGAAAGCTGATTACGTGACATAATTTGCAACAATTTGTAAGAAAAAGATATATTTTTTTTTTTCACATGTGCTCAAATCTTATGGATAATTATAATAGGTAAAACCTTTTGTATATTTTAGAAATATATAGAAATTATTACATTTATTTCTGAACGAAAATACAGCTTCACAACTACTTTTGACAAACTTTAGAATGAGAATATTTTTCTCTAGATTTTATCTCATATCCCTTCATGATTGATAAGTGGGTTTTGAAAGGGAAACAAACGAAACATTTGACCTTGGAGGACGGACTTAGTTGTGGATTGATAAAAAAGTTGTCATCAGGGACCATGGTGATAAAAAAGGTTGAGCTGCAATCTTGACGGCCCCTATCTGCCCTACTCTTGTCTTGGTGAAAAAAGTAAATCGCAGATTCTACTTCTAAGAGTATATTGTGGAAGGATACTTGTACACTTGCACTTATCCAATGATCAAATCCATATTTTAGGATTCGAACCTTTGACGTGGCAGCCTCAAGTAAAGTTGGGGTTTTTCTACCTTCCCCCTTTACCACCTGGAGATATGTCCTGGATCAAGGACCACGATGATAAATTAGAGGCTAAGATGGTCAACCAAGAATGTATAAGGTCTGAAGGTGGTTTTATGACATTGTTGGAGCTGGTTGGTCCTCAACTTGGTCTTAGAGAAAGGGCATAAAAATTGGTTCAATGGTCAATTGAAGCGTCTCCTTCTTTGATCCTCAACCAAAATTGTTCCATTCAGGAATGACAACAGGGAATATTCAGGGGGATTACCCCGATCCATATCCGCCTTATCAAGTGATGGACCAAATATGATCTGCCATTTTCAGGGCCGGGCGGATCATGTATAGATCCGCTTGCCATGACACCAATTGAGCTCGCAATAATCATTAAGGATAGGATAGCTGTTGGGATGCGTCAAGGTTCACACCTAATACACCATTCACCCTTGAAGTTCTATCCTATTTGTCATTGAACAGGTTCAAATATTCGAGCATTTAGGAGTATGATGGAACAAGAGACCCCAACGTATATGTCGACGTCATGAATTTATAGGTTTCTCCAAATCAGGTATACAATCTTCAACTCTTCAAAAAATTCGTCTCGAATCAAGGTGACACTAAAAACGAGATTGTCAATAATAAATATATTGTACCATAATACTGTGCAATTTATTGACGAATCAATATCTGCTATCAAATTAAGTATATGCTCTAGATATCGTATGTATGATATAATATTATGTCCGACATTTTTCTGAATTGCGTTTGAAGCTAACCGACTCGAACCAAAATTTGTTTCTACATGAACGTTTTCTATTAGTTAACAAATTGTTAACTCGAAAAAAATAAAAAGTTTAACGAAAATGGAAATTTATATAATAAATTCCATTTTATATATATTAAGATTAAAATATAGATAAAGGCACCATTTAACTTCCTAATAGAAATACTTTTTTCTTTCTTTCTTTCTTTTGAGAACATTATCAATTTTAAATTAAAATGGTATTCGACATTAATTATTTGCAAGACTTAATCACGGTGCGCGGTTCTTCATCTGGAATTGAAATTAGAATATGAATATATTAGGCATTTCTTTGGTATAGATAAAAATCATATTTTTAGTAGATTTTGATAGAAGTTATAAAATGTGTAGTTGAAAAGTTGTTAGTTCCATAAAATGTATGGTTAAAATCAAATGTTGACTTTGACTTAGATTATAATCTAAAATTTTAATTGCACCAAACAAGGGCTAAAAATGAAAATGGACTAGAAAGCAAGGAAATTTTATTTAACAACAAGAAAATTATTCAAAGTTATTTTGATGTTAATCACTTTCCTTTACAATCCGTTTCTTCTTTAAAGTTATTTTAACATTTACAACTTTCCTTTACAATTTGTTTCTTCTTAATAGATGATCGAGTCTAAAATTTTGTATTGGGTGATCCTCCAAATAATTTTTAGCATAAATCTTCTTTAAAAATTATTTATTTATGCTTTAGCTCATTTTTATTTTTGTTCAAATATATTAATCCAATATTTTCATTTTTAATGTAACACATTTATATAGAATATATTTATTACAAACTCTTACTAAATATGTAATAAATATTAAATTTTTTACAAAACATTATTTAGAATATAGAAAGTGCATTATTGCGAGAATATATGTGAGTGTTTTTGTAATGACTCTTCTATTATAATATAGATATATATAGAGCCTGCTTGGTAATGAAATTTTTTGTTTACCTCAACTTTTCAAATATAATCTCAATCATCCATTTTTAGTCAAGCTAACTGTTTTTGACTTTTCAAACTCTTTTTAAATTACATATTCATCAAAAAATAACAAAAAATCACAAAAATTTCTAAAAATCACATTACCAAATATGCTCATAAATAAATTAATGAATGAAATATTGCTTTATTTATTAAAAAGGATTCTTACCAATTTAATGATATGAAACTTGAAATACTTTAGTAACACTTCGTATAAATAATCATAGTTGATGTTTTGTTTCAAAACCTAATAAAACTTTCTCCTCGTGTACCTAATCCAACAAACAGTACTTTAGTTTCCATGGTGTGAACAAAAGAGAGAATAAACGGCCTTGAAAGGCCCAAGTATGTATCTCTTTTGTACAGACAAAAACAAACCGCCCTTCTATTCATGACCATGGAAATTTAAAAAATAATATTAACCAGGCAAACATAGCTAATCTCAAAAACCATCGTACATTCGTACGTATCATGTGCAGATGGCAAAATGTGACCACTTAGTTGCAACTTGCAACACAAAATAATTAATGTCACCCCCCAAGCTTGAAATTTGTTGTGGTTGGCTCAATCAATAATTCTATTTATACTAACAAATCCTATAAATTAGTATACAAACATAAATTAATTCTTATTTTACCCTTTAATAGCTAGAAATATGACTTATCAAACCAACACCTCATTCCACATATTATTATATTAAGTTTAACACATAATAAATTCTAAAAATATAATCACTTTAAATAATAATTTTTTTACTAATTATTTCACAATTAAAAAATATTGTGCTTGTTTATAACCCTCATTTACTTCACGAAAAAAGAAAAGATTTAATTAAAAATTTACATAGTGAGTATTTAGAATTAGAAAGAACTGGAAGAGGTTTAAGTACAAGAGTTATAAGAATAAATGATGAAATTAGAAGATTAATAAAACAATATAACGAATATCTCAGATTAATAGAAATAATTGAAATTAGGCAGGAAGAAAATAGAAGTATAAATGAATTTAGATAAAGAGCCTTAAGAAGAGTAAGAAGAAGACTACAATATAATTCTGCAAAATTAAATTTCACGATCCATTCCCAAGTGGTATCAAAGCTAGCAGTTACACTAAGAAATTTATTTAGAAAAATGTCTAAAAAATCACCATTAATTGAACCTAAAATATATAATTATAAATCTAAAGATCTACCTGAGGCCATTAATAACTGAAACATATGAAAAATTTATACCATTTATACTATTAAGAGAATGAGGATTTGGAGAACATGAACCATTAAATTGGACAAATTTATTTTTATTAAATAAACTAGGAATAAGTTTAGATAAAATTACTAAACAAAATTTAGAACAAATTCAAGAAATTATTAAAAATTTATAATTAGAAATAAGACAAGTGATAAAAATAACCAATGATTATAAAGATATAAACAAAAGCATACCAACACAATTATTAGAAATAAAACAAAGTGTAAATAACATATCAAAATATTTAATAACCTTAGAAAATCAAATTAAACAAATAACTGATAAAATAAATAAAATAGAAAATATGGTAGGAGTATATGAAAACCCAATAGAAATTACAGAACCAAAAACCATTATAGAACAAATAAATATGATAAGAACAATTAAAGAAGAAGAAATAGGGAAAAATGATCTACACAAAAGATTAGATAATATACAACAAAATATTGAGATTATAAATAAAAATGTAACAAAAATTTATGATGAAATGGAAAAAAGAAAACCTAAAAGAATAATAACTGACAAAGAATTTAAAGCTATCAATAGATTAAGAATAAATACGATTACTGAACAAATAGAAAAAATTATGGAAAATCCTAAAGAAGAAGACGAAGAACAGAAGAAGATTATATAGAGAAATTTAGAAATCTTCAAATAAAAATAATAATATGAATGAACAACAACAAACTTTAGTACCCGCAGAACAAAATCCACCAGAATATATACAACAACCAGGAACTAACCGAGTTAAAAGAGAAACTACAAGTAATACTAATCCACAAGATACACCAGAAATTTATATGAGTCAAAGGCAAAACCAAAATTTTAGAACTAATTATTTTATACCACAACAAAAATATTATACAAAGCCAAGTAAAAATTATCCTATAGAATATAAGCCATGGAGAAGTATGGAAACACAAATTAGTTCAGAAGGAAGATAGTTAGATTTAGGATGTGTGCAAGAAGTAGACCATGAATTAGAATTATGGATGAAATCTATGGCTATGATGGCCTATACTAGAGAATTAACAGGAAAATAATTACAATTAATATTAGAAAATACTGTTAACTTATTTGTTATTGGCATTTTCTATTTTTCTACAAGTTATGATTTCAGTAAATTTAACTTAATTAATATATACGTGTGTTTAGTAATTCATTGAGTTTAATTAAATTACTCGATTTTTTCTTGAACCATTAAGTATAATTATCTCCTATATTTTTGGAATAATTATCTCTTGATAATTGATAATGTTTGGAGACTTATCTTGTTTGATAAGAATTGCAATAATTATATTCTTGGGCTAGAATTCTATCACTTATCACTCTTGATGATGATTCAAAATTTAAGAATATTTTGATTGGCCGAAAATATTGGTCATATTCTTGGTGTCCAAGTTTGATTCTATAATTTATGGTAAGATTCTTGAATTTATGATTATCTTACCTTATCGTCACTTATGGTAAGATTGTTGAATTCATGAATATCTTACCTTGTCGTCACTTATGGAAAGATTCTTGAATTTATGATTATCTTACCTCATCTCTAATTATTCTTGATTTAATTTCAGGTAATAGAGATTTTGTGCAATTAGGATTCTTGATGGACAAGCAATTCGATTGCACTTAAATAAGGAAGACTAGGACAGTTTTCCGTGTGCCGTGGAAGCCAAAAATTCATGTGGAGCACTAAAAAAAAATACAACTTCTACATTGGTTTTTAAAAAGGATAATCAATCACTAAGAGAAGAAAAGACTTTCAGTCTGAAGATCAAACGAGAGGTTTGGATCAAGATTGAACGGGAGTTCGAGTTTGCTGAAGATCATTGCAATTTCAAAGAAAGCTACTGAAGAGTGGTGGGACGCCGCTCATAGTACACGCCATAGAAAAATCAGGGAGTAATTTATTTCTTGGGTGTTTGATAAGCCTATGCGTAGATTTATCTTGTAACTTAGATTGATCTGTTAAAAACTTTTCTTATATAGTGATTGATTTTTGTCCCCAGGGTGCGGGCACATAGGTTTTCCCTATTAGGCTTTTTCCTACGTAAAGCTCAAATATTGCATTCTTGTCTATTTAAATTTCTGCATCGTTTATACTAGTCTGTTTACTTTTTATAATTCAGACGAATCTGTGTCAGCAAGATTCATCTGGTCTTGCGCTAAAACAAAACTTCACGTTTCACTGAAAATTAGTAACTGTCCAGACAAATCTGTGACAGTCAGTTGTGTCTTAGTTAAAATTAGACAACTTTAATTTTTCAATTGGTATTAGAGCGAGATCACTTCTAGAAAGTGAGATCCGATTGTCTAACATAGAAAATTCTGCATCTCTTAGGCCACCATTATTAACGGGTAATAACTATGCATATTGAAAAATTCACATGGAAATTTTTATTTAGTCAATTGATGAACGTTGTTGGACATCTGTTCTTGAGGGTTATATAGCACCCATTGTCACTACTGGAGGTGTTGTTACAGCTGTACCTAGAAGTTCTTATACTGCAGATGAATTAGCTAATGTAATTTGGAATTCAAAAGCACTTAACGCTATTGTTTCTTTGGTTGATCCAGGTCAATTCAAGCTGATCTCTTCCTTAAGAACCTCCATGGAAGCATAGGATGCTTTGAGGGTAGCAAATGAAGGAACCAATGCTTTCAAAACCTCCAAGCTGCAGATGATCATTCTTGAGTTTGAACAATTATCTATGGATGAGCAAGAAGACTTCAAAAGCTTCTATGCCAGATTGAGTGATCTCACAAACTCAGCTAAAGCTCTTGGGAAAACCTACTCAAATGAGCAAATTGTACAAAAAATTCTTAGATCTTTACCAGACAGGTTCCATGCAAAGGTGACAGCTATTGAAGAAAGTAAGGATCTTTCAACCATGGGAGTTGAGGAACTTATAGAGTCATTAATGACCTATGAGTTAAATCTGACCCGAAGAAAGTAATATAAGAAACCATGGATTGCTATCAAAGCAAGCAGTGAAGAACCAGACGAATCTGGGGAGACAGATGAAGATGAAAGCTTCGCACTTCTCACCTGACAATTTAAAAAATTCCTCAAGGGGAAAGAAAAAGAAAGATCCACAATTCTTCAAGGCCAGAATAAAAAACAACAAAAACAATGGAGGAAAAGCAATTTTTATCCCAAGAATAATGCTAACTCGTCTGAAGGAAAGCTCAAGAATCGTATTCAATGCAGAGAATGTGAAGGATATGGACACATCGCAGTAGATTGTCCTAATACTCAAAAGAAGACCAAAAGAAGGAATTCCATGAATGTTACATGGAGTGATGGATACATGGATGAATCTGAATAAGAATCAGATAGCAGCAATTCTAAAAAAACAGGTAACTAAACTTACTGCTTTACAGTTATCTGGTACTAAATCTGGTAACTCATCTTATGCAGGCACTAGTCCAGATGAATCAGGATCAAACATTGAAAATTTGAAAAAGGAACTTAAAAATGCAGAAGAAAAGATACAACTGTTGCAAGCCTTGTCTGAACACAACAGGGAAAGACATCCAGGTGTATCTGCATTCTCAGATGACGAACAAAATGAGGTAAGTAGGTTGAGCTCAGAACTTGATAAAGCATAAGAGAATATCAAGAAACTGGTACTTGGATCTGTCCAGCTTGATGAAATTCTGAACATTGGCAGACCTGTTATCTTGAAAACTGGTCTTGGATATGAAGGTAAAAGTAAAAATCATGACAATAAAATGAACTTTGTAAGAGAATTTGGATACGGATACAAGGAGCAAAGTATAAACTACACAGATACATCTACCTCCTATCATCATCAATTCAATGCTGTTGGAACTCAAAACTCACATCTAGCCAGGAACTATACATGAAGAAAATTTCAACTGAATCTGTACAAGCGAGATGAGTCTATCCGTCAGGCCGACAGAAAATTTCAACCTCTTCAGAGTTGGTAGGATACATCTGTCTTCCAGGTATTCTGTAATTTTTGTGCTAAATCTGGTCATGATGTATTTAGGTGTCATGAGTACTTGAAATTAACAATTCACACAAAAGAAGACTTGTTTCTAGGAAAGAAAAGAAAATTAGAACTAACGCTTATGTAGTTCAGTTATCTTTAAGTGCTCTGATTCCTAACACATGGTACTTTGATAGTGGATGTTCGAGACACATGACAGGTGATATCGCTTTGTTGTTACACTTTGAAAAAGGCGAGACATGTGTTGTTAACTTTGGTGATGGCCAAAAGGGTAAGATAGATGGATCTGGTATCATCAACATCAAGAGACTGCCTACATTAACCAATGTTTTATATGTTATAGGACTTAAGGAAAATTTGATCAGTGTAAGACAATTGTTTGATGGTAACCTGTTTTTCATGTTTTCCAAAGATTTTGGCAAGGTAGTTGTGACAAGAATTCAAATATTTTAAAAAGTGTTTTGTTTAAGGGAGTTAGATTCAAAGAAAAATGTTATACATTTGAAAGTCACATAACTTGCAATTCTGTAAGGAACAAAACCGAGAAATTGTGGCATAACAGATTAGGGCATCTAAACTACCATGAAGCTGACCAGACTATAGGCTGTGAGAGGCTTGCCAGCATAAAAAATATTCTAGATGAAATCTCCAGTGACTGACAAAAGGGTAAGCAAATCAAAAGTCAACACAAATCAGGTACATCTATTAATACCTCTCATATACTTGAACTAATTCACATGGATCTGATGGGTCCTATTCAAAAAGAAAGTATTGGTGGCAAGAGGTATATTTATGTATGTGTTGATGATTTCTCCAGATACACCTGGGTCCTGTTTATTCGTGAAAAATCTGATGCCTTTGACAATTTTGCTAAAGTGTTTTAAAAATTAAGTAATGAAAAGGCTCACGAATAGGTAAGAGTCAAAAGGATCAGAAGCGATCATGGAAGAGAGTTTGAAAACTGACTTTGCTGATTTTTGTATCCAATATGGAATCAAGCATGAGTTCTCATCCCCGAAGACTCCTCAACAGAATGGAGTGGTGGAAAGGAAAAACAGAACTCTACAAGAGATAGATCATGTCATGCTAAACAGCAACAAATTGCCTACAAAATTTTGGGCAGAAGTCATAAATACTGCTTGTTACATTATCAATAAAGTCATGCTTAGAATAGGAACTAATCAAACTCCCTATGAAATCTGGAAGGGGAGAAAACCTAGGGTTGATTACTTTTATACTTTTGGAAGTAAATGTTACATTTTAGAAGATAGGAAACATGTAACGCCCTGAGTTTCGTGAAACCCGGAACGCCACTTCTTTCTTTTGAAACTAATTTTCAATATAAAATTTATTGCGGAAAAATAATTAATTCTCAAAACAATCATGTTTATTGACTTTCAATTTGTAACGAATAATAAAATATATCATTTAGCAAATTTCAAAACAAATTCTCTCTTCCAAACAATTTTAAAATAAAGGAGTTCATTAAAAAAACACAACGTTAAAATATTTTCTATTAAATGGTTTTCCATTCTTGCCCATCATTCGCCACCGTCTCCGAAATCTGCAAAATTTGTTAAAACAACAGGGTGAACATTTCAAAAAGAAATACTCAGTAGACTCATCTCCAATAATTAATCTACAGAATAATTGAACACGTAATCATGCAAATATTACAGTGATATTTCTCAAATTCTCGTCATAAGCATCACATAAGGAGTGCAAATGAACATATTATCTTCTCATGCAATAAAGCATATAAGCTATGACAAGTATAACAAAATTCTCAATTTATCTCATAAGAGATATTCTCGTCTATTCTCATGCAATTAAGCATATAATCACGTAAATCCACATAAAGACATGTAATTATAATCTAAACTAATTAGTGGGGACGAGTCTACCTCAAGCTTAACGAGTTCACAAAAGTGGAGCGGGAAAGTACGTCAATCTCTTAATTCTTCAAATGATTCGTCTAGCCAAGAAAAAATAATTTAATTAGTATTTTCGAAATAATAAAAATTAAAGTGTCGAAGGAAAATAAAATATAGGGATTTAAATGAAAATTTAAGGAAGACTGAAATTTAAAAGTTTAGGGACTGAATTAGGCCTTTCGAAAATAATAGGGCTGATTGTAAGAGTTAAGAACTGCAGGGACCAATTTGTTACATATTGAAATCTTTGAAACTGAAATAAAAATATTTTGAATTACAAAGTGCTGAAATAACAATTTTTAAAAAAAGTGAGGACCAAAACCAACGAATTTGAAAGACGGGGACTAAAAGGTCAATTTTCAAGTCACGAGATTAAAATCCCATTTCATTCCCTAATCTGGTTCATCAGAGGCGAAACAGGGAGAGAGTCGCGATGGAAGCTCTCTCCCTCACCCGGCCCATTTCCGGCGAGGCGCTGCCGTCGAGTGGCGGGGAATAGAGTGGTCGTGCAGAGGATGGTTTTGGGTGATTTTGGTACGTGTTTGGGTGCGAAATAGGAGCAAACCGAGGCTTGGAGGTTCAATCCTTTGGTGATTTTTCTGGCAATACCCCGAATGGAATGGGTTGGGAGTGGAGTTAAGTATATAGGTTATGTTTATTCTTGAATTTTTTGGATTTGATTTGGGGAGAAAATGGCTTGGATTTGAGAGTTGGGCAGGGGCGGCTTCGAGGGGTGGTTTCTTGGTGGTTGGCGCCGAAAGGGTTGTGGAAATTTTAGTTGGCTATAAATTTGTTGTGGTTGAATTGGAGGTGATTTGAATTGATTTGGTGGTGGCTTGATGAGGCGGTAGTGGGTGGTTGCCGATTTGAGAGGTTGTGAAATTGGGTTCGGCTGGGTGTTGTGACCTTGCAGTCGACCATGGGGCTCGATGTTGGTCCGAGGTTCTGCAGAGGAATCACAATGGAGGTTTGGTGGTTGAGCAATGGAGGTGGTTGGATTTTGAAATTGTGGAATTTGTGTGTTGGACGAAGGCTCTGGTTTTGCAAATTCTGGTTCAATTGATGATGGTGGTTTGAGGAGTCCGGCTATGGGAGGTTTGGTTTGACGTATTGGTTGGGTGCCAGCAGTTGAATTGGTGTTAATGGTGATGGGTGCAGATAACAAACTTTAGCTATGGTGGGAGGAATTTTTACCTTTGCTGGAGGTGTTGATTGCGTGGGTTTGGATGGTGGGGGTGAGGGGTTTAATTAATGGATGAATTAGGTGTTAAACATGGTAGTTTAGGTTAAAAATCCGTTATTAGGAAAAATTGTGAGAATTTTTGGAAATGAATATGGTTGGAATAGAATATTGAAATCTTGGATATGGGAAATATTGTAGTTGGAATAGAATTTTGAATATGGAAATGTTTGATTTAAAATAGGATTATGAAAACTTGGACTCAATTAAGATACCAAATAATTTATGACTTCTAACGGGACAATAATTGTATTAAGAATATAATTTTGAATAATATCACAAATAAATTAAAATTTGATTTAAAAATAATTTTGGGAATTAAAATAATTAAATTTTTGGAAATTAAAAATGATTTTGGATTTATATAATTTTAGAAATTCGAAATTGGTTTAAAATCGATTTGGACTCGATTTCATATATTGGCTCGAAATACAAGGCTAGATGAATATTCTTTTAAAAAAATAAATGGGATAAATCATAGCGACACGATCTTTATTTTATTTCAAGTAACGAAAAATTCCCGGTCGCTACAAAACATCTAGGAAGATTTGACTCAAAATCTGATGAAAGAATATTTTTGGGTTATACTGAAAATAGTAGGGCCTATAGAATTTACAATCTTAGAACTCAAACCGTTCTTGAGTTAGTTAATGTGAAAGTTGACATGCCCCACCCCGAGTAACACTAGTGGACCCGAAACGTGACGTGTGTCGATAATGGATACCAACTGAAAGTAGGACCTACCATCAAGGCTTCTAAAAACTGCAACTTTAGTTAACTTATATTTAAGAAAATTTTTGGCATTATCTCCTCTATAATATGGACTAACCAACCTGTAATCAATACAAAAAATCCCAACAAACTCATTATAATTTCCATCACAATAGAGATAAGCCAATTTCTGAAACTTTCATTATGAAACCAACATAACTGTACATATGGACGCAAAATACGAAGTGAGCCCCATATCTATCTACATGTGATGCACAAGTGTAATCCAAAAATAAACATGCGTCCCAAAATAATGACCACATGCTCTATAAAATGAGCCACACTAACTAACAATGTCGTGTGGCTCGGACTCCAAAATCAAAGGCTCACTCCAAAAGCTGCCCAGAAACTCAACTGCTACCTGATAAGAAAATCGTGGGAAAATATATGAGTTGATAGCTCGGTGAGTGGAGAATTTCGAAAATAATTATACTTTCTCATTTTTATTGAAAATCAGTTTTATAGCATTTAATGATTCACCTAATAACATAGAATCAAATTCGAAATGTAGGACATTCTCTTAATGCTGATAAATATCAATCTCTAGTCAAAACAATGGCATAGAAATCATCATATCAATAAAATACTGTCATCACAGTTTGTAATCTCTAGCTATGGCCAAACCCTAACAAATCTCAGCAAAATGTACCCACTGAATATAATCTGTAATCTGGTCATATGCTAGCAGACTGCCTCTCGGGCTAGTCTCAAAATATCTGATAATCAATTCTAGAATACGGTTAAGACCCCTCAGTGAACTATATCATACATGGTCAGATCGCCTCATGGTAATCTCATACCCGGTCAAGACCCCTCAGTACAGTATCGAATACGGTCAAAGCCCCTCAGTGAACTAGAAGAAATATATAATCGTGGGTACTTTTTTATGGATTTCAATATCACATCACTTTTCACAATTAATCATTTCACAATCTTTGTAATTCCACAATTTAATATTCTCATTATATTCACAATAATCACGTAATTGGATAATTAAATCACATAATCACGTTTAACGTAATTATATAAGCTATTATCAATAATAGAAAATAATTACGTTTTTTCACTCACAGTTTATGTACGTGTAAACTAATTCGGCTGGTAAGCTGTCCCAACCGATTCATTACCGCCTAAAAATGAAATAATATATAAATCAATGACTAACCATATCAACTACCTCAATAATTGAAAAAAAACAATAATAAAATATAATCTTTTCATTTTTAGGCAAATTCCCTTTTGATAAAAATTAAATTTAAACTAATAATCTACCAACTCTAAATTTGACAAAACTTTGAAATAGATAAATATCACTTACCTTTCAAAATCAACTAACAAAAGTTTAATAGTATAAATCACTTGTCGACAACACCTTTCTTTTCTTTTTTCTTTTTCTTCCTTCTTCTTTTTTTTTTCCCTTTCTTCCCCCTTTTTTTTCTCTCGGTTCTTCTCTCTGTTGTTGTAAATGTGTGAACGTGTGTGTAATGAAAAGGAAAGTATTGGATATATATGTATAAAGTCCATCACCTGATTCTTTACAATTTGTCCTATTTTCATTTTTTTTATAAGTTTGACATCTTTGACCAAGAATATTGTGGAATGACCAAGTATTACAAAACTTACCCCCTTCAAAGAATTCGTCCTCGAAATTCAATCTGCTAATAATCAAAGAGATGAGGATATTGAGAATGCATCTGATCTTCACTTTCTCATGTTGCCTCTTCTATCGCATGATTCCTCCAAAGAACTTTCACTAATGGAATTGTCTTACTGTGCAACACTTGTTCTTTTCTATCCAATATCTGAATTGGTTCTTCTTCATAAGTAAGACTCTCTTTTAATTCCACTGGTTGTGATTCCAAAACATGAGATGGATCTGGAATATACTTACGAAGCATAGAAACGTGAAACACATCATGAATTCTGGACAACTTGGCAGGTAAAGCTAATTGATAAGCAACTGGACCAATACGATCAAGAATCTCATAAGGGCCAATATATCGAGGACTCAATATCCCCTCGTCTGTCAAATCTGATAACACCCTTCCAGGGCGATAATCGCAAGAACACTCTATCCCCAACTTCAAATTCAAGATTTCTTCTTCATCTATCAGCATAGTTCTTCTGCCTGTCTTTAGTTGTCTTCAGATTTTCTTTGATTATCTTTACTTTTTCAGAAGTAATCTTAATAAATTCTGGACCCAACAATTTTCTCTCCCCAACTTCATCCCAACAAACTGGAGTTCTGCATCTTCTAACGTACAATGCTTCAAAAGGAGCCATTTCTATACTCGAGTGATAACTGTTATTATAAGAAAACTCCATTAAAGATAAATTAGTATCCCAGTTCCCTTTAAACTGTAGCACGCAAGCTCTCAACATATCTTCCAAAGTTTGTATAGTTCTTTATGATTGACCATCTGTATGGGGATGAAAAGTTGTACTGAAATGTAGCTTAGTACCCATAGCTTTTTGCAAACTTGGCCAAAATTTAGAAGTAAAACGAGAATCTCTATCTGAAACAATAGATACTGGTGTTCCATATAAGCTTACAATCTCATCAACATATATTTTCGCCAATTTATCTAGTGAGTAAGTAACTTTGTTAGGAAAAAATCTAGCAATCTTCATTAATCTGTCAACAATGATTCAAATACCATCATGACCACTCTGTGTACGAGGAAGTCCAAATAAGAAATCCATAGTGATATGTTACCAGCTGTTCTCTGACGATCTGGCTTTACCTGTTGACGAATAAGACATCTGGATACAAACTCAGCTATTTCTCTTTTCATTCCATGTCACCAATAATGTTCTTTAAGTACACGATACATTTTAGTACTACCAGGATGCATTGCATAAGCTGAACTATGTGCTTCTTCTAGGATTTCTTTGTTCAACTTTGAATTATCAGGAACACATAATCTTTTTCCAATAACCAAAGCTCCATCACCTCGAATGGTATAATATGCATGCTTACCATTACTAACTTCTTCCTTCAATTTATTTAATACTGAATCTTGAGTCTGAGCTTCGATAACTGTGTCAATCAAGGAAGGTCTTACTTGGAAATTAGAAAACAGTGCTCACAACCTGGTCACTGACAACTGAACATGTGAATTTCTGAACTCACCAAACAAAGAAGAACAAACTGCATTGGTCTGTGTCATAGAACTAGATGTCTTTCTACTGAGAGCATCAGCAACTATATTGGCTTTCCCTGAATGATAATCAATCTTGCAGTCGTAATCTTTTATCAACTCTAACCATCTTCTTTGCCTTAAGTTCAATTCCTTTTGATAAAAAATGTATTTCAAGCTCTTATGATCTGTAAATATCTGACATCTCTCTCCATATAAGTAATGCCTCCAAATCTTCAATGCTAAAACAACTGCGGCAAGCTCTAAGTCATGTGTAGGATAATTCAATTCATGCTTCTTCAACTTTCTAGAAGCATAGGCTATAACCTTACCATTTTGCATCAAAACACAACCAAAGCCTTGATGTGAAGCATAACTATATATCACAAATTCTTCACCTGGAGATGGAAGAGTGAGAATTGGGGTTGAAACTAATCGATTCTTCAATTCTAGAAAACTTTTTCACATTCTTCCATCCACATAAATTTAGCATTCTTTCTTGTCAAACTAGTCAAAGGAAGATCAAGTTTAGAAAATCCCTTCATAAAACAACGGTAATAACCTGCTAATCCGAGAAAACTCCGTATTTCTGTCACACTGGTATGTCTTTCCCATTTCACGTCTGCTTCGATTTTCTGTGGGTCTACATATATTCCCTCAGCTGATATGACATGTCCCAAAAATACCACTCTATCGAGCCAAAATTCACATTTACTGAATTTAGCATATAACTATTTGTCCCGCAAGGTTTGCAAAATGACTCTGAGGTGTTCTATGTGCTCATCATGATCTCGAGAATACACCAATATGTCATCAATGAATACAATCACAAATCTGTCTAAGTATGGGCGAAACACTCTGTTCATCATAGCCATGAATGCTGCTGGAGCATTGGTCAACCCAAATGGCATCACAAGAAATTCATAATGGCCATATCTTGCTCTAAAAGCAGTCTTTGGTACATTACTATCTTTGATTTTTAGTTAGTGATATCCAGAACACAAATAAATCTTTGATAATATTGTAGCACCCTGAAGCTGATCAAATAGATCATCAATACGTGGCAAAGGATATTTATTGCAGATTGTCACCTTGTTCAACTGTCTATAATCAATACATAACCGCATAGTACCATATTTCTTCTTCACGAATAAAACTGGTGCTCCCTACGGAGATACACAAGGTCTGATAAAACCCTTGTTGACCAATTCCTGCAATTGAGCTTTCAATTCTTTTAGTTTTTCTGGAGCCATTATGTATGGTGCCCGTGAAATAGGTGTAGTTCCAGGAATCAAATCCATAGTAAATTCAATATCTCTGTCTAGTGGTAAACCTGGCAATTCTTCTGGAAATACATCAGGAAGTTCTCGAACCACTGGAATGTCTTCAAGTTTTACTTTGCTAACACTTGTATCAATAACATGAACTAAATATGCATAACAACCTTTGTTGAGCAATCTTCTAGCGTCAATAGCAGAAATGACACAAGATGGTAAAATTCTGCGTTGTCCACTAAATATAACTTTAGGCTGTCTTGGTTGTCTAAACACAACTTCTTTTCGGAAGCAATCAACTGAAGCATGATTTGCAGATAAAAAGTCCATGACCAGAATAATATCAAAATCATGTATGCCAAGAGGTATCAAATTTTCCTTCGACTCATGATCATTCACTTTAATCCCACAATCTCGATATACTCTATTAGCCAAAAGTGATTCTCCTACTGGGGTAGCAACTACCAAACAACTATTTAAAAATTCTGGCTTCTGGTTCGCATATATAGCAAGTGAAAATGAAATAAAAGAATGAGTAGATCCAGGATCAATCAATAAACGAGCATCTCTATCAAAGATAAATAACATACTCATAATAACATCTGGTGAGTCCTCTGCTGCCTGCTGAGTCATAGCTAAAACTTTTCCCTGGGTCTTTTGTCTTCCGGCTGGCCTTTTTGTTTAACACCGCTACTACCAGCAATATTAGACTGGACGCCACTATTCATGCCAGCTTAATTGTCAAAGCTACTTCTTTGGATCTGACTCTGTCTTGTGTCACCAACACTCTGTTGTGGAAACATCCTCTGTGACATGCCACTTTCTTGTAATAAGACTGGACAATTCTTCCTAATGTGTCCTCCTTGGCCACAACGATAACAAAC
Organism: Ligustrum vulgare; assembly: GCA_963555705.1. Classification (NCBI taxonomy): domain Eukaryota; kingdom Viridiplantae; phylum Streptophyta; class Magnoliopsida; order Lamiales; family Oleaceae; genus Ligustrum; species Ligustrum vulgare. Next base: position 21,832,994 of record OY743177.1, on the reverse strand, counting down.
ACCAACTCCCTGGAATTTTAAACACTCACCAAGATGAGATCTTCCACATAGTTGGCATTGAGGAAATCTAACATTGTTGGGACTCTCATCTTATTTGAAAGTGAATGGTCTCTAGGAAAAACCCTGAGTATGAGGACAACTGGAGATAGGTTGTTGTACAGTACTAAGACTGAATCTGGAACCTTGACTTCCTCTTGATTTGGGTTTGAATTGACCTGAAGTGAACACACCTAGCAAAAATCCTCTTCTATCCCTCTGAGGTGCTCTATAGCTAAAAGTGACTGGCTATGCCTGTCTGCTACTTGTTCTAAAATGTGTTTGCTCCTTTCCAGTTGATCTCTCTGAAATGCTCTTCTCTACTCTCAAGGCTGATTCTAATAATTTCCCAAATTCATTCCAATCAAAGGCTGTCACTGCTGATCTGATCTCTTCTTTTAAACCATTTTCAAATCTTCTGCATTTGTCAATTTCATTGCTAACCAGAACTTTTGCATACTTTGAAATTTCAATAAATTTCACCTGATATTCAACAACAGTCATGTGTCCCTGTACTAACTTCAAGAATTCTTCCTGCTTTGCATCTTTAAAAGCACGGGGATAATAAGCATCATAGAAGACACGTTTGAAATCTGCCCAAGTGATAATAGAAGGATCCCGATATGTGTTGCGTACTGACTGCCACCAATCATAAGCCCCCTCTTCTAACAAGAAAGTAGCGAGGCACAATTTTCGATCATCTAGACAACCCATAACATCGAAAACTCTTTCCACTTTGATCATCCATGCCTGAGCAATTGCAGGATCAGCTGTGCCTGTAAACACTTTAGTCCCTAATTTTGTTGCTCTGTCAATACTAAATTTTTTGTCTGTACCACGCATAACTGTAACAACAGCAGTAACAATCCTTTCAACATCAATAGGTTCATTTCCCGCTACATTTCCTTGTCCCAAATGTTCAGATGGCTGATGAACAAATTTTTCTATCCTTTCAGGCACTCTAGGGTCATCTCTTGGCTGATGAATAGATTCTTCTACCCTTTCAACAACAATAGGATCATTTTCAACTACATTCTGTCCTTGACAAATAGGGGGTGGATGTTCTGATGGCGGATGGACTAACTCTTCTACTCTCTCAACCTCTCCAATATTACCTCTATCAAGAGCATTGTGAGTCTGGGGCAATATATCTTGGAGCCTTCGAGTTCTGCCACCACGAACCACGACTCACCTATATGCATGTTATGCAAAACATTAGAAATGTGTGAACCATGCAAGCATATGGACTCAAAACCATGCTCTGATACCAAACTAACACGACCCACCCCGAGTAACACCAGTGGACCCGAAACGTGACGTGCGCCAATAATGGATACCAACTGAAAGTAGGACCTACCATCAAGGCTTTTAGAAACTGCAACTTTAGTTAACTTATATTTAAGAAAACTTTTGGCATTATCTCCTCTATAATATGGACTAACTAACCTGTAATAAATACACAAAATCCCAACAAATTCATTATAATTTCCATCACAACAAAGATAAGCCAATTTCTCAAACTTTCATTATGAAACCAATATAACTGTACATATGGACGCAAAATATGAAGTGAGCCCCATATCTATCTACATGTGATGCACAAATGCAATCCAAAAATGAACATGCGTCCCAAAATAATGACTACATGCTCTATAAAATGAGTCATACTAGCTAACAATGTCGTGTGGCTCTGACTCCAAAATCAAAGGCTCACTCCAAAAGCTGCCCAAAAACACAACTGTTACTTGATAAGAAAATCGTGGAAAAATATATGAGTTGATAGTTCAGTGAGTGGAGAATTTCAAAAATAATTATACTTTCTCATTTATGCATTTTTATCGAAAATCAACTTTATAGCATTTAATGATTCACCTAATAACATAGAATCAAAGTCGAAATGTAGGACATTCTCTTAATGCTAATAAATATCAAACTCTAGTCAAAACAATGGCATAGAAATCATCATATCAATAAAATACTGTTATCACAGTCTGTAATCTCTAGGTATGGCCACACCCTAACAAATCTCACCAAAATGTACCCACTGAATATAATCTGTAATCTGGTCATATGCTAGCAGACTGTCTCTCTGGCTAGTCTCAAAATATCCGATAATCAATTCTAGAAAACGGTTAAGACCCCTCAGTGAACTATATCATACACGGTCAGACCGCCTCAGGGTAATCTCATACTCGGTCAAGACCCCTCGGTGCAGTATAAAACATGGTCAAAGCCCCTCAGTGAACTAGAAGAAATATATAATCGTGGGTACTTTTTTATGGATTTCAATATCACATCACTTTTCACAATTAATCATTTCACAATCTTTGTAATTCCACAATTTATTATTCTCATAATATTTCACAATAATCACGTAATTGGACAATTAAATCACATAATCACGTTTAACGTAATTATATAAGCTATTATCAATAATAGAAAATAATTAAGTTTTTTCACTCACAGTTTATGTACGTGTAAACTAATTCGGCTGGTATGCTGTCTCAACCGATTCATTACCGCCTAAAAATGATATAATATCTAAATCAATGACTAACCATATCAACTACCTCAATAATTGAAAAAAAAACAATAATAAAATATAATCTTTTCATTTTTAGGCAAATTCCTGTTTGATAAAAATTAAATTTAAACTAATAATCTACCAACTCTAAATTTGACAAAACTTTGAAATAAATAAATATCACTTACCTTTCAAAATCAACTAACAAAAGTTTAATAGTATAAACCACGTTGTCGACAACACCTCTCTAATCAATTGGAGATTCCACCAAAAGAGCAAGCCGAAACTGAAAAGTCAATAGAGAAACAACACTAAGCATAAAGTCTTAATGGTACTGAAGAATGCATCTGCATATCCAGACACATCTAACTAACCAGATATACCTGATACTACAGAACCAGAAGTGTCGAAAAAACCACTTGACACCAAAATGTTTATCCACTTGACAACATTCTCACTGATTCGTCTAAAAGGAATGCAACCAGAAGAAAATTTGCTACTGATTTGGGAAACGTCTGTCATATGTCATAGATTGAACCAAAAAATGTCAAGGAAGCCTTGACGGATGAAAACTGGGTACAGACAATGCAGGAGGAACTAAATTAATTTGAAAGAAACAACGTCTGGGAGTTGGTACCACATCCTAAAGAAGGAAATGTAATTGGAACCAAATGAATCTTCAAGAACAAATCAGATGAACAAGGAAATGTTGTTAGAAATAAAGCCAGACTTGTTGCTCAAGGCTATACCCAGATTGAAGGAATAGACTTTGACGAAACATTTGCTCCAATTGCCAGATTGGAATCCATCAGACTGTTGCTAGCTGTGTCCTGCTACATCAATTTCAGACTATACTAGATGGATGTCAAAAGTGTGTTCCTAAATGGTGTACTAATGAGGAAGCTTATGTGGAGTAGCCCCAAAGATTCACAGATTCATCTCACTCGAGCTAAGTCTTTAGACCTCAAAAAGACTTTATATGGGTTGAAACAAGCCCCCAGAGCTTGGTATGAAAGGCTTACATCATTCTTGCTAAGCAAATGATACAAAATGGGAGGAACTACTAAAACTCTTTTTATTAAGCATCTGAATCCTGGACTAACTGTAGCTCAAATATATGTTGATGACATTGTATTTGGGTTTACCTCGAAGTCCAAAATTGATGAATTTATAAATACAATGAAAAGAAAATTTGAAATGAGTATGGTCGATGAACTAACGTTTTTCCTTGGTTTGCATGTACAACAGGATGAATCTGGTATATTCATATCTCAAGCAAAGTATGCTAAAAATCTGGTGAAGAAATTTGGGCTTGAAGATGCAAAGGCTATGAGAACTCCCACGGCTACAACTCTAAAACTTTCAAAGGATGACAGTGGCAAGGATGTAAATCCATCCCTAGGGATGGCAAAAAAACCCGAAACAACCCGCCTCGAAAATGACCGACCCCATCGGGGTCCGCGGGGCGGGTTTTTCTCCCCGCGGAGCATTTCGAGGCAAGTTCGGGGTGGACCCACCCCGTGACCTGGAATTTTTTTTTTTAAATTTAAATATTATTGGAATGAGAAACTAAAAAAAAAAACTTAATGAGGTCTAGAAGAATTCAACCTTGGTGGGATTTAAGGGTATGAGAATACATAACCACCATATCATTATGTTGTTTATTGATTTTTTTTCCTTCAAATATATACATATTATCTTTAAAGTTCAAATTTAAAAACTCTAACTAGTTCAACTCCTAAGTTTTTCACCTAAAATTTCATTACCAATTTAAAAATAAATAAATAAAAATAATAATTTCGGGTCATGGCGGGGCGGGTAGGTCGCCTCGCCCCGACCCGCAACCCGCCCCGCGAACAGTCATCGGGTGGGTCGGGGCGGTGAGGGATATAGAATTTTAGGGTTCGGGGTGAGGCGGCCCCGAACCCGACCCATTGTCATCACTATCCATCCCTCTATAAAAGCATGATTGGAAGTTTTCTGTACCTTACTGCCAGTAGGCCAGACATATCCTTCAGTGTTGGAGTGTGTGCAAGATATCAGGCCAAACCAAAGAATTCTCATGTTGCTGCTGTAAAAAGGATCATTAGATACGTAAGTGGTACATTGAGTTATGGAATCTGGTTTACTAGAGACACCACTGCCCATCTTGCAGGCTATTCAGATGCAGAATAGGCTGGGAATGTGGATGATCGAAAGAGTACATCTGGAGGATGTTTTTACATTGGAAACAATTTGGTAGCATGGCTAAGTAGAAAACAAAATTTAGTGTCCCTTTCCACAGCTGAAGCAGAGTATATTGCAGCCGGTAGTTGCTGTGCACAACTTCTTTGGATGAAACAAATGTTGGAAGATTATGAGATATCTACAGAACAATCCACTATGTACTGTGATAACACCAGTGCGATCAACATCTCAAAAAACCATGTCCAGCACTCCAGAACAAAACACATTGACATCAAATTTGAGTATCCCCTCCTCCTGAATAGGAACATGTATATTTTTAAAAAAAATCATTTTTAATTGCATGCATTTAGGTTGACTTATTCTTTTCTTATACTAAGTGTAGTTCATGTTTTTGCTTGCAGATATATCTGAGTGCTTGAGGCTGATAAAGAGACAGATACTTCTGGCTGATGGAAATTAACATATCTCCAAATGAATTTAACTAGCACTCAAATCTGGACAATCCAAAGGATAAGTCACTACTGTCAAAGCCATATGGTTTGTTACTAGATGAGGTTTCATATTTTGTATGGAGACCTATGATCTGAATCTTGCTTATAGCATTGCACTCATTTTCTTATTGTCCAAGGGCAAGGCTATTGGAAAAGAAGGCTGCCTATCCAAGCCAAGTTTATACCCTTTAGTCTCAAAAATAAAAATAATATGAGGAAAAAATGAAAATATCAAAGAAAAATGGGAAAACCTAGTAAGATAACTTCTGGGGATTGTGTGAATCTACCAATCCAAGTCAAATTCATACCCTTCTTCTAATCTAAAGGGGAATATCTTGTAAGATAACTTCTAGAGATTGTGTGAAGTTGTTTCCACCTCCAAAAGACATTGCCACAATATTGAAAAAGTCGACAAGCCAAATTTGAGAAAATGCACTTTATATAGATATTGATCGGTCTTATTGTGCACTACGATGACAAATCAATAAGTCAGGGTAATCATATGATTTTTGACATTATGTGAATGACCAAGCATTACTCAGATCACGTAGGCACTTTAATCAAAGGGTGATGCATACGGGTCCAAATGGACCTAGGTACGACACTTCTTCATTTATCTGCAGCCATATGCAAACAGCCAGAGGTATGTTTACCCCTTTAATTTTAAATTTTGGTCGTTTGGAGCATAAGTTGATTTTCAAAAACATATTTTGGGGAAACGAATGCGCTATGAATCGAGGGTGTCTGTAGAAGAATTTGATGATTTCGGGGTTGATGATATAGTGTCCCACTTTGGTTTGAAGAAACTATCTGAATGTAAGGGGGAGTTAAATGAAACTTTGGTAAAAGAGTTTTACGCCAATATTCCTATCGACTTTATGTAACAACCCGGCTCCCTTGATGATGCCTTCTCCATGTCGTACTCATGGTCTTTCCACTCCCCCATGGTCGTCCTGGTCCTCAAGGGCTGTCAGCCTCGTTTCTAGGAAGTGGATTTTTACCTTCCATGTGTTTCTAACCTTGTACCTAGGAGTTAAGTACAAAGATTCTTGGAATCCCACTACCATTAGACATGGAGAAGGCCCCAGCGAGAGAGCCGGGTCATTACAAAAAAGGCGCCTTTTTTGTAACGACTCGACTCCCTCGCTGGGGCCTTCTCTGTATCGTACTCATGGTCTTTCCACTCCCCCTGGTCATCCTGGTCCTCAAGGGATGCTAGCCTCGTTTCCAGGAAGTGAATTTTTGCCTTCCATGAGTTTCGAACCTTGTACTTAGGGGTTAAGTACAAAGATTCTTGGAAACCCACTACCAAATATCTACAAAAGATCTTAGGAGGTGGTTGGGATTGAATGAAGATGTGTCTGATGAGGATGATTCAATGGAATCCACAAATGATGAAATTGCTATGGAGTTGTCGGGGGGAAAAGTTACGTGGCCTGCGAAAGGATTAAAAAAATTACCAAGGTCTGAGATGTCTAAGAAATATCAAATTCTACATAAAATTGTTAAGGCTAATTTTGATCAGCAGCTTATTCATGATTCAAGCTTTAAAAGGAGTCTGCTAGAACACTGTTTCTTCTAGGGACTAAAAGTAATATTGATCTTGATAATCGAATTTGGAACTCCAATGTTGAACTGGTCCTGGAAGTGGTCCCCATCAGGGTAATACGTATTTTTTGGTTTACCTATGGATTATTTCACAATACTTGCTTGATCAGGGTGTTTGGACATTGGAAGATAATCTGGTGATCTCTCCCAAATTATTAAACAGGGTGAAGTACAGAAAAACTCTGGAGGTGCAGACTTCCAATCGAAAACTGAATCTGGATGACACTGGTGTATCTGAGAAACATGATACATCTAGCCAGGATGCCAGAATTGGACGGCTCGAAGAAGAAATAGTTTGTTTGAAGGCAAAGGTGTGTGACCTCAAGATTAGTGTCAGAAGACTCGAAGATATGTTGGATCAGATGCTTGGTGGATCTTCAAAAGATATGGTTCCAGAGGTCGCTAAAGAAAAGAGGAAGGTAGCAGCCAAAAAGCTCACTAGATCGAAGAAGCAAAGGAAGAACTGAGACCCATCTCATTAATGCAGCACCTGCCAGATTTCCAGATGCACCTGCTTCTTCTTATTGTATTTGATACTATTTTACTATTTTGTTCTAAAGAATTTTTGTTTGGTCTGTAAGCGGATATTGCCAGTGGTTAGTATTTTGTGTTTTTTTTTCTGGCAAGTTACAAGGAGTTGAAGGCTCCCTCTATTTATTCCAAAAAGGGGGAGTAGTAGGGGTGTTTTTAAAATCTCTTGTCATCTTTCTAGGTTTATGGACTAATGAAGTAACTCTTTTGATTCTCCTTTATGTGCTTATTATTTTTCTCTCGTTACATGCATGAATTTGTTGAAGTGAGCTTATTATGATGCATGACTTGAGGGAGAGAATTTTGATAGGGGGCTTGATAATTGCATGTTACTTCTATCTATGGTTGAGAAAAGATGAATAGGTTTTGGAAAAATAGAAAGTTCCAAATTGGGAGATTGTTAACTTATTTGTTATTGGCATTCTCTATTTTTCTACATGTTGTAATTTAAGTAAATTTAATTTAATTACTATACACGTGTGTTTAGTAATTCATTGAGTTTAATTAAATTACTCGATTATTTCTTGGACAATTAAGTATAATTATCTCCAATATTTTTTGAATAATTATCTCTTGATAAATGATAATGTTTGGAGACTTATCTTGTTTGATAAGAATTGTGATAATTATATTCTTGGGCTAGAATTCTATCACTTATCACTCTTGATAAGGATTCAAGATTTAAGAAAATTTTGATTGGCCGAAAATCTTGGTCCTATTCTTGATGTCCAAGTTTGATTCTATAACTTATGGTAAGATTCTTGAATTTATGATTATCTTACTTTATCGTCACTTATTGTAAGATTCTTGAATTCATGATTATCTTACCTTATCGTCACTTATGGCAAGATTCTTGAATTTATGATTATCTTACCTTATCTCTAATTATTCTTGATTTAATTGCAGGTAATAGAGATTTTGTGTAATCAGAATTCTTGATGGACAAGCAATTCGATTGCACTTAAATAAGGAAGACAAGGACAGTTTTTCGTGTGCCGTGGAAGCCAAAAATTCATGTGGAGCACTAAAAAAAAATCCGGCTTCTGCATTGGTTCTTAGAAAGGATTAATCAATCACTAAAAGAAGAAAAGACTTTCAGCCTGAAGATCAAAATTGGAGGTTTGGATCAAGATCAAACGGGAGTTCGAGTTTGCCGAAGATCGTTGCAGTTTAAATGAAAGCTACTGAAGAGCGGTGGGACGCCAGCTCATAGTACATGCCATAGAAGAATCAGGGAGTGATTTATTTCTTGGGTGTTTGATAAGTCTATGCGTAGATTTATCTTGTAGCTTGGATTGATCTATCAAAAAAATTTCTTATATAGTAATTGATTTTTGTCCACGTGGGACGGGCACGTGGGTTTTCCCAATTAGGGATTTTCCTACGTAAAGCTCAAATATTGCGTTCTTGTCTATTTACATTTTTGCATCGTTTATATTGGTCTGTTTACTTTTTATAATCCTGACGAATCCGCGTCAGCAAGATTCATCTGGTCTTGCGCTAAAACAAAACTTCACGTTTCACTAACAATTCGTAACTGTCCAGACAAATCTGTGACAGTCAGTTGTGTCTTAGTTAAAATTAGAGAACTTTAATTTTTTAAATACATTTATAGAAACCACTGCAAGATGGTGGAGAAATTTAACAGAAACTTATTTAGAACAAGTTAGAGGAAATGATCAAGATCAAATAGAAACTATACTGAGCAGATATGAAGATGCATTAAAAAAAGAATACACATTAGTATTAAACAGATATACTAAAATTAGCTCAAAATTAAGAAATAGATATCTATTAGAAAATTTATCAGTATGGGACATGTGTTACTTTAAACAATTTGCATGTGAATTTAGAGAATATTTTGAAAAGACAGAATATAATTAGGAAATATATGGTATAGAAATTATGAACCAAACATTCTTTAAACTACCAAACCCAAGGAATTTAGAATTATTTAAAGAATGAGAAAAATTAGAAATACCATTGAGTAATAATAGTCTAGGAGCAAGAATACGATTTATAGAAATCCAATAGAAAGAAAAATGTATGCAAGCAAATAATATAATAAAATTTCACAAAGCAAGTAAAAAATCATTATGCTGTGATAAATTACAATATAAACCAACCCAATGAGGATGCCATCTACAAAGAAAATATAATTAGAAAAAGAAATATTATAGAAAAGATAAATTTAGAGACAAATTTATAAAATTTAATAAATATAAAAAATCATATAATAAAACATTTAAAAGGTATATAGTACCATATAAAAGGTATCTAAGACAAAAACAAAACAAAACAAAACTAGAACATACCCTAAAAATCCTAAAAATGTAAATATTATTCATGTGGAGAAGTATGATATATATCTCCAGAATGTCCCAAAAAAGATAAAAAGAAAAATATGATGTATATTTCATTAATAGAAAAAGAAAATTACAAACTATTACCTATTGAACAAGAAGAAGAATGGGAAGAAATTCCTGAAGATGAAGAAATTTATGAATTAGAAGAGTATTAGTGATAAATTCTATTATGGCTTTAGAATCTTCAGAAAATGAAGAAAACGAATCTACCGAATCTAGTTAAGAAGAATATTTATACATAAATATGAGCAGACAAATAAGTGAAGAAGGTACATCTAAATAATATGAATACCAATTAGGAGAAAATGAAGAACAACTAAATGAAAGATTAATATTTAATCCTAAAATGTATGAAAAGATCTTAAAATAAAAATTAGATGTAGAACCAAAAGAAATATTTAATTTACCATTTTGACAAAAAAATAAAGAAATAGCATATGTAGCAAGAACCATAGTCACCCTATAGATAAAATGGATACTACAGGAAATACATTAATACCTATAATAAATGAAGAAATTATAAGACAAGAAATAAACTTATTGAATCCTGAATTAAAAGGAAAAATAAAAAACATATATTTAGGAGCCGTACAAATTATTGCAAAAGCCTATTTTAGAGAAGGAATTGATACACCTATAGAATTTTATATTATGGATGATAGAATTGTAAACTCAGTACAAGATTCTTTAATAGGAATTGTAACAGGAAATTTAATATACCAAAAAGTAAAATTTACAATAAGAACAAACTTTAGTATAAGTATGGGAGAACAAAATAAAAACAAAGCATTAACATTATATTATAAATTAAGAGGAATAGATATGAAACCATGAAGTAAAACTATAAATTTAATTATTAGAACAATATATGCATTTATTAGCAAACACGAAGTAAAAATTAAGAATGCTAGAAAAACACATAATAAAACCCATATTTAAAAATCTCTTAGAATACAAACTAGCTAAAGAAAATCCAAGAATGACTATACCAGAAGATATAGAAATGGATTTTAACCAAGCTAGACAATTAATAAATAAGGATAAACCGCAAATAGAATTTGGAAGAAGATCAATTAACCTAAGAAGAAATAATAGTACAAGATCATTACCTAAAATAGAAAATAGAAATGATTCAGAAAAACAAATAATGACAAAAATACACAGAAAAATACCTAGAATGAACCTATCTAAAGGGAATGATAAAAAACAATTTGAAGTTATGATGGAAATCAAAATAAATGGAGAATGAAAAGAACAGAAAGTATTAATAGATACTGGAGCAACTGTATCCCATATAAAATAAAACATAATTGGAGATTTAGAACTTAAAATAACAAATAATCCAATCCAAATACAAGATTATTTTGGAAATATTCATCCCATGGATACCTATGTAGAATTACCAATTAGGATAAATAAAAGGAATGAAATAATCATAAATAATTATGCAGAACGTACAGGAAAGGTAAACACAAAATTATTATTAGGAACAGATTTCTTAGAACAAGTAAAACTATATTATATAAAGGATGTCTTATTAACAATACAAAATGAGAATCTAGTTATATCAAGGTTATTATGAATAAAATACAAGGAGGAAGAAAGCATGTTTACATATTAACTAAAATGAATTACAATGGATATCTCAGTAGAAATTATCATACCTTCTTTGATACAGGAGCATCATCTTGTTTATTTAAAGAAAATATATTACCCCCAGAAATGTGGAGTAATGAAAAAGTCATACTATCAGGATTTGATGGGAGCACAAATCTAATAACTAAAGTAGCAACGAATGTTAAAATAAAAATAGGAAAATATGAACTACAAATACTTTATGTATATCAGTTTGACGATATGCCAGGGGATATATTATTAGGAAATAACTTCATAAAACAATATTATTCAATAACTATTGATGAAAAAGTTATACTTTTATCTACCCCTTGTCACCATATAGCAATAACAATTAGAATTAATGATCCTTATTGTAGAGAAAAAATGTCTCATATAGCTCAGCGTGGTGAGGATAGATAAAAATTAACACAAACAACACAATTTATTCCTAATAAAAATAGGATAAATCTAGTACAAGAACATTTTGATCAAATAGAAATAAAAAATATTACAGCGGAATTATTAAAATTATCATGAGATAACCCTTTAGAAAAATGGCACATAAATAAACATATGACAGAAATTATTTTAGAAGATGACATTAAGATTATTAGTGTAAAACAAATTAAACAAACACCAAAAGAATTACTTGAATTTGAAATGCACATAAAATAAATGTTAGAAAAGAAATTTATTAGAGAATCTAATAGTAAACATAGTAGTCCAGCCTTCATTGTGATAAAACATTCAGAACAAAAAAGAGAAAAATCTAGGATGATAATTAACTATAAAAGATTAAATACATATACAAAAGAATTAAGTTATCCAATACCAAATCAACAAGTATTATTTAACCAAATTAGAGGAAAGAAATATTTCTCTAAACTTGATCTAAAATCAGGATTTTATCATATTATGTTAACTGAAGAATCTAGATATTTAACAACTTTTACAATACCACAAAAAATTTATGAATTGAATGTGTAACCATTTGGATTTAAAAATAGTCTAGGAGAATTCCAAAGATACATGGATAAAATATTTAAATATCTTTATCATTTTATTACAGTATATATTGATGATATTCTTATTTACTTAGAAACTAGAAAAGATCATATAAAACATTTTAATATTTTTATAGATATTGTAAGAAATAATGAAATTATTTTATCAGCTACAAAAATGGAAATAGCTAAAGAAAAGGTAGAATTTTTATGATCTATAATTAGCCAAGAAGGAATTAAACTACAGAGACATATTGGTATAAAAATACAAGAATTTGACAATTATATAAAACATAAAACACAATTACAAAGTTTTTTAGGACTTGTAAATCAAACTAGAAAGTATGTGCTTAACTTAGCAAAACATTTAATACCGTTACAAAAAAGGCTAAAAGGAAAAACTAGATAGATACCATGGTCCAAGGATGATGAAGAAGAAGTACAAAAAATTAAAGATCTTTGTAAAAATTTATCAGAACTAGAATTACTCAAAAAAGAATGTGAGTGGATAGTAGAAACCAATGCATGTGAAACAACATGGGGAGCAGTACTTAAATATATTATCCAAAAGAGGATGAGGAAATTATTGCACAATATACTAGTGGTAGTTTTATTCAAACTCAAACCAATTATCATATTAACGAAAAAGAACTATTAGCTATAAAATTTGCTATTAAAAATTTTGAATTATTTATTGTAACTACAAAATTCAAAATTAGAACCGATAATACACAAGTCAAATACTGGTTAACTAAAGAAATTGATCTAACTATTGCAAATAAAAGGTTAATTAGATGGCAAGTAGAACTCAACCATTATGATTTTGAAATTATTCATCTTAAGGGTACTGATAATGTTATTGTAAATTATTTATCCAAACATGGAAGAACTACTTAAGAAAGTAGAAGAAATTAATTTGGCCATGGGTTAGATGAATATCAACTATTCAAATCTATTCAACCATGTAAACACTTGCATGGCGCAGATAGTATAAATTAAAAGCGAATTAGCTTTTTACAAATCAAGGGCTAATTTTCTTGAGGATATGTACAAAGGAGGATCTCAATCCTCTCCAGTGAAGAAGTTATCTGTAGAACTTCCTATTGAGGAAGAAGTATCTAATGTATCAATTATTGGAAGTTCATCTTCCAAAGCCATTGGCAAAACTATTGAACCATCTAAAGAAACTTTTTCAGAAGCTACGAAGAAACCAGAAGTTGTGATGAGAATCAAGGGAGTCAACCAAGTCAACCCTCGATAAGAATACCGGTGGGGCCTATGACGAGATCCAAGGCCAAAGAGGTTCAAGAGTCGATGGCGGGACTCATTTATAAACTCCAAAATTAAGTCCACATGGAAGATAGAAAGATCGAGGTCAATTGCCTATTTTTGGAAATTCAGGCCATTTCGGTAGTCTGAAATTAACCTCGGTTGATCGAAACTCTGTAGGGATTTTAGAGGCAGCCTTAGTCGGGTTCGGCCGATCCTCGTAAGACCGAAAGTACCATTTCAGTTGACCCTGTGATCGATTGAAAGTACCATTTCGATCGACCGAATCGGTCGACCGAAAGTCTCCAGATTCAAAAAACGGGGGTTTTTGTGCAATTTTTCAAACTTCTTACTTTTCACCTTTTGTATTACAAATAGCAGTTGTCTTGGAACCCTAGATATTTTTTGGCATTAAGATTACTCCTTGGAGAGCATTTTGAAAGGTAAACATCCTTTCTTCACTTGTAATTATCATTGGAATTTTCTTCAACTTATATATTGAGAATTTGTCTTGTGTATTTGTTATTGTTTATTCCAAAATATCTTGATATTTGTTTAATCTCTCCATTGGTCTAGGGTTCATCTTCCTTAGAATTTTGGTTGGGTTAAACTTGGATCAAGATTATCAATTTATTACCATTTTTAGCTTTCTTGGGTTGATACAAAATTGTTGTGACAATTTTCGGTTTAAACATCAAGGGGGTTCGCATCATTTGGTATCAGAGCTTGGCTCTAAACTTGGTAATCCTATATTTAAATTTCTTGTTGTTCTTGTTATTCTCCATATCCAAAAAAAAAAAAAAAAAAAACAATTGGAGAAAATTCGAAGCCCATGAATATTTCTTGATTTCTACATATTGGGTATTATTGTTGTTATCAATTTGAAAATTGTTGGAGGTTACATTTGAACAAACACTTGAAAATCATAAACTATTCAAGTTTGCATCATAAATGTTAGACAAAATGTCTCATAGAGTGTTTTCATGTTGAATTCTACCTTTCATTTACCAAACACATTCCTAGTTGATTCCTTGTGACTTTTATCAAGCTTATTGTGACTATACTCTAGATAAACTTGTTGATCAAATTCAATTTCTTACTTTCGTGTATAATCGTAAGCAAATAAATTCTACTTGCTATTGTATCAATCCTTTCTTTGCTTCCTTGTTGTTTGTGGAAATTGTGCTACACAAGAATTGAATTCTCAATTTAATTGAATTACGTTCCTTGGTGAGTTTGGGTAAGAAAGCTTGGAGTGGTAAAAGGCAAGAGTGGTGAGCTCATTAGAGGGTAAAAGCCTAATTGAGTGAAACACGAGCGAAAATATTTTGTGGGGACACTTGCACACTTGCAATCCATGGCTAATACACATACTTCAAGTGGACAAGATTCCAATACACAAACTCAAGAGTTGAGGGATATGATACAAGCTCTCACGGTTACCATGGCGGATATGGGAGGAAGGTTGGAGGGGAGGTTAGCAAGGTTGGAGACTAGGAGGGAAATTCCACCCCCAATGGATGATAATGTTAGGAGGGTGATAGGAGAAAGGCTAGATGATGATGAATTGGAGAGTGAAGGGGGTAGTGACCAAAATTGGAATATGGGTAGGAATAGAGGAGGTAGGAATGTGAGGGGAGTTGTTCGAGATCATGGGAGGATCCCTAGAGGTAGAGATGGAATGGATGGTAATCTTGGAAGCATAAAGATGAAAATTCCTTCTTTCCATGGGAAAAGTGATCCGAATGCTTACTTAGAATTGGAAAGGAAAATGGAATTGATTTTTGAATGCCATAGGTACTCCGAAGATAAGAAAGTTAAGTTAGCGGTAGTGAAATTTGCCGACTATACCTTAGCTTGGTGGGATAATTTATTGCTCACTAGGAGAAGGAATCTAGAGGGTAGTGTGGATACATGGGATGAGTTGAAGAGTCTTATGAGGAGAAGATTTGTACCTAGTCACTACTATAGGGGGCTCTATTAAAGATTACAAACTCTTACTCAATGATCTAGAGGGGTTGAAGATTATTACAAGGAGTTGGAAAAGGCCTTGATGAGGGCTAATTTAGAGGAGGATAGAGAGGCCACCGTGGCTCAATTTATGAGTGGGTTGAATAGGTAGATAGCCAATGTGGTGGAGTTACACCATTATGTGGAGATGGAGGAGTTGGTGCACGTGGCTATCAAAGTGGAGGTTCAATTGAAAACGAATGAGCAATTTAAAAAAGAAGGGACAAGAAATTTTTTTGGGGGGTCCTAGTTCCACTTGGAAGCTTAAGTGGGGGAGTGATAAGGTTGATAAAATGTCATTTAAGGACAAAATTTAAACATTCAATGGGAAGGAAGTTGGCTTCGTTAAGGATAAGCCCAAGGTTGTTCCTACCGCTTCTAGGAGTCGGGATATTGATTGCTTCAAATATAGGGGTCGGGGGCATTATTCTCGAGAGTGCCCTAATAATAGAGTGATGTTCATTAAGAATGGGGAGTGGTACTCGGAAGATGAAGGGGACGAAGAGAGAGTGCAAGGTGGGGATGATAGTGATGGTGAGGAAGAAGAGGTGGAGGGAATTGTTAGTCCACCCAAGTCCTTGGTCACCATTAGGTCTCTCAACACCCAAGCTAAGGTAGATGATATGGCTAAGCAAAGAGAAAATATTTTCCACACTAGGTATCTTGTGAGGGACAAAGCTTGTAGTCTCATTATTGATGGAGGAAGTTGCACCAATGTGGCTAGTATTAGTATGGTGGAGAAGTTGGGATAACCTTTAATGCCACATCCTAGTCCTTATAAGTTACAATGGTTGAGTGATTATGGTGAGTTGAAGGTAAGTAAGCATCTTACTTTCAACATTGGGACATATGAAGATCAAGTCCTTTGTGATGTGGTTCCCATGCAAGCTACACATATATTATTGGGTAGGACATGGCAATATGATAGGACACTATTGCATGATGGAAGGAAAAATAGGTATATCTTCCAAATGAATGGGAAGCCCGTAACACTACTTCCTTTGAGTCCGAAAGAAGTTTATAAAGACCAATTGAAACTCAAAAGGAAGGAGGAAGAGGAAAAAGAAAGGAGGAAAAAAAGATGGAGTTGAGTGGGACACAAAAAGGGAATGAAAAAATAAAGGGGAGAAAAGTAGTGAAAAAAATGAGGGGTGAAAGAGAAAAGAAAGAGAGCAAAAGATGTTGAAAAAAAAATGAATTTTTATTCTAGTAAGGGTGATGTGAAGAGAGCGTTAAAAGAAAAGTATCACATCCTTTTGATGGTGTATAAGGAGTCTCTCCTTACACTTGATGAACCTCACACTTGCCTCCCCAATTTAGCCACTTCTTTGTTGCAGGAGTTTGGAGATGTCTTCTTGGAGGAGATGCCTAGTGGGCTTCCACCCATTAGGAGCATCGAGCATCAAATTGACTTCATTCCCGAAGCCGTCATCCCAAATAGATCGGCATACCGAAGCAACCCGAAAGAGACCAAGGAACTCCAAGAGCAAGTTGAGGAGTTGATGAGCAAATGATATGTTCGTGAAAGCATGAGTCTTTGTGCCATTCTCGTGCTACTAGTGCCCAAGAAGGATGGAACCTATAGAATATGCATTAATTTCCGAGCCATCAACAACATAACGGTAAAGTATTGACACCCCATTCCTAGGTTAGATGATATGCTAGATGAATTGCATGGATCTTGCATTTTTAGCAAAATTGATTTGAGGAGTGAATACCATCAAATTAGGATGAGAGAAGGAGATGAATGAAAAACCACTTTTAAAATTAAATATGGGTTATATGAGTGGTTGGTTATGCCCTTCGGTCTCATTGAGGGAGTTGATGGTGAGAGAGGCCCATGAGGGAGGTTTAATGGGTCGCTTTGGGGGTGAGAAGGACCTTGGGAATCCTATAAAAACACTTCTTTTGGCCTAAAATGAGGAGGAATGTTGGGAGAATTTGTTCTAGGTGCATAACTTGTAGGAAAGCCAAGTCCAAGGTAGCATTGTATGGGTTATTTACACCCCTATCCGTTCCTAATGAACCGTGGACCGATATCTCTATGGAGTATATTTGAGGTCTACCTAGGTCTAAGAAGGGGAGCGATTCCATCTTTGTGACAGTTGATCGATTTAGTAAAATGACACACTTCCTTGCTTGTCATAAAATCAATGATGCCACTCACATAGCCGACCTGTTCTTTAAGGAGGTAGTGAGACTCCATGGGGTCCCTATGAGCATTGCGTCGGATAGGGATGTCAAGTTTCTTAGCCACTTTTGGAAGGTTTTGTGGGGAAAATTGGGGACTAAACTTTTATTTTCCACAACTTGTCACCCCCAAACCAATGGCCAAGCCGAAGTGGTTAATAGAACATTAACACAACTCCTTCGTGCTATCCGTAAAGGCAATCTAAAGAATTGGGAAGAGTGTCTACCTTTTGTTGAATTTACGTATAATCGGAGTGTTCATTCTACTACTTTATTTTCTCCATTTGAGATTGTTTATGGCTTTAACCCATTAACTCATTTGGATTTGATTCCTTTGCCTATTGATGAAAGAGGTAGTTTAGATGGAAAGAGAAAGGCGGAGCTAGTCAAATCTCTCCACGAGAAGGTCAAACTCCAAATTGAGAAGAAGAATGAATAATATGCCTCCAGTGCCAACAAAGGTAGAAAGCGAGTGTCATTCGAACCTGGTGATTGGGTGTGGCTACATTTGAGGAAGGAGCGGTTTCCAAATCAAAGAAAGTCAAAATTGCAACCACGTGGTGATGACCCCTTTCAAATCATCGAGAAGATTAATGAAAATGCCTACAAGCTTGACCTTCCAGGTGAGTACAATGTATCAGCTTCTTTTAATGTCTCTGACTTATCCCTTTTTTATGCAGGTGAAGATTCGAGGTCGAATCCTTTTTAAGAGGGAAGGGATGATGAGAATCAAGGGAGTCAACCAATTCAAAGTTAACCAAGTCAACCCTCGATAAGAATATCGATGGGGCCTATGACGAGATCCAAGGCCAAAGAGGTCCAAGAGTCGATGGCGGGACTCATTTACAAGCTCCAAGATCAAGTTCATGTGGAAGAGAACAAGATCGAGGTCAATTGCCTATTTTTGGAAGTTTAGGCCATTTCGGTCGATCGAAATTCACCTCGATCGACCGAAACTCTACAGGAATTTTAGAGGCAGCCTCAATCGGGTTCGGCTAATCCTCGTACGATCGAAAGTACCATTTTGGTCGACCCTGTGATCGACCAAAATGGTTTCGGTCGATCGAAAGTCTCCGGATTCAAGAAAGGGGATTTTTTTTGCAATTTCCCAAACTTCTTAATTTCACCTTTTGTATTACAAATAGCAATTGTCTTGGAACCCTATATAGTTTTTGGCATTAAGATTACTCCTTGGAGAGCATTTTGAAAGGTAAACATCCTTTCTTCACTTGTAATTATCCTTGAAATTTTCTTCAACTTATATATTGAGAATTTGTCTTGTGTATTTGTTGTTGTTTATTCCACAACATCTTTGTATTTGTTTTAATCTCTCTATTGGGCTAGGGTTCATCTTCCTTAAAATTTTGGTTGGGTTAAATTTGGGTCAAGATTATCCATTTTTAGCTTTCTTAGGTTGATACAAAATTGTTGTGGGTGTTTTTGGTTTAAACACCAAGGGGTTCGCATCAACTTGTAACAAAGGAAATATCAGAAAAAGGAGAAAGTCATGAAGAAACTAGAGACTTTCTTGAAGTATGTGGAGTATCTAAATAAGAGGACAAAAGAAGGAGAATGGCTAAGGACAATTAGTCATCAAAAAATCAATAAAGCAATTATTTTTCCAGGATCAAAACCTAAAACAATTAGGGGGCTGTTTGATCAAAGACTTATTCAGTGTATCCACCCTAGCAAAGATATGAAGGAAATATTATTCTTACATAATTCTATCAAATTATTCTTACATAATTCTATCAAAGCAGCAGTTAAAACATACTTTGGGATAACCAAAGCTGAGAAGATCTATGTCAGATTTACTCGGTCATTCCAGAATTTATTGATGAGGACTTTCTAAGGATAGAACATATTGTAAAACTTGGAGTAACTAGCAAAGCTATCCTTTCAGAGCCAGAAATTAAGTCATTTAACAAAGAAGAACAGATACAAGCTATTTTAGGGAAAAAAAAAAAAAAGCATTGGGATTTAGAGTCATGTACACAGAATTAAGAAATACCCTTTCACAAACTAATGTTTGGGTATATGAATCTAATGATGACAAATTATTAATCTACAGCATTGCAAGAATATTTAATCAAGTTAATTGTCAATTATGGAAATTAAGAGAATATGCTGAGAATATTCTTGTCAGCAATTTGGATCTTAGCAGAATAGCCTATGAATATCTAAATCAACTAATGGAGGTAGAAACGGGTCACAAGTGTAATAATTGTGGGGACCTACTCAACTACAATGAGGATGAAATTTATCTTGTCTGAACATGAATTATTCAAGGCATGAGGGTCCAGACCCATGTAGAAATTTAGAAAAGTAGTAAAAATTATTGTAATTTCATTTTTACTTTATCTACTTTAATTCTTAGCCAAGTATGTAAAAGATAGGGAATTTTATCTTGTCTCTCAACTTTGCTTTTTCAACTATAAAAAAAGGAGTCTCTCCTCATTATAAGCATTCGAAAATCATATTGGTTTTCAGCAATAAAATTATATTATCTATCTATTGTCTTTCTTTTCATTCCAAGTTAAAAAATTTCTTTCATCAAACCAATCCAGAAACAATTAGCAGAAGGTATGAGTAACTAAACTCCACATAGATATGTATGAAGCCATAAAATAGTTAGTAATGCTCTATTTATTTATGAGTCCATAAGTTTATTCTTTATAAAACTTTTGTTAAAAGAGTACATCCAGATGTAGGAAACGAAACTGAATTGTGCTGAACCTCTTTGAAATGTTTGTTTAAGTGTTAACCAGAAAGTATTTGAGTAAGTCTTTTGAGTATCCATTAATGCACGAGTCTTTCGAGCAGCAACGATCTCCTATAAAATTGTGTTTAATACTTAGATAAATAACTAAAGAGAATTTGGTCAAAAAAATTTTAAAATCATATTTTCAAAGAAGCATGATGGGTCTATAGGTTGAAAGAAGTATTGTTAATTATTTATGGTGGATTATATAACGTCTTTATCATTGTTATTGTTCAAATCTTGTTATCATAATTTTAAATTTATCATTTTGTTTATAATATTCCTAACATGTTTTTGCATATGTTGAAATTTTATTTTTACTATTCTAGGATTAATTATTAGAAGAAAATTTGAATTAATAACTTAAATTTAAATATTTAGTTTTATGATTTATGAATTCGGAACCTTTAATAGAATTAAATCCTTCAGAAGTAAACGACTTTAAATATTTAAGAGAAGAAACAATTAAGCAATTAGAAATTATAAAAGAAGATTTAGGAAGATATTATAATTTATTAGATTACGCAATAAAAGAACCCTCATTTACAGATTTTTCACAATATACTAGAATTATAGTAAATAAGTGAAGAATAATTAGTGATTTAGACAAAAAAAATTGAAGAATTAAATATAATTATTGAAGAAGAAATTTTAACGTATAATAGTATATATTACGTATTTTATGTTAACAATAAATTTAGAGAAATAGACATAATTACATCATAAAACAAAAGGAATTATAACTGGAAGAATAACATAGTGATTATACAATTATAGTTTTTTATTTTTTAACTATTAGTACAATTGTTAGTACAACTTATTAGTACGTATATTAAAGTCCCGGCTCAATAACAAATATATGGTCCCTCAAATTACAAATATTCCATGTCACATCTACGTTCTATATATTGCCTTTACACTTTTGATCCATATCTTCCACCAAATCTAAATTTTGGGGAACATAATAAAAATGTATTGAAATTAATGCACCAATAAAACAAGTATGGAAAAAGACAACAATTAATTTGTTTTGATTCATTAAAACTACCAATCGTTGTATTGTCATTAGCTTATGTCACTGTGCTTCTTTGGAGCCTTGATTGGTTGCGTGAAGTCCTCTTTTGATGAAGATTAAAATTAGATTTTTAATAAAATTTGATGAAATATGTGATTGAAAAGTTGTGAGTTTCATTAAATATGTGATTGTGATTGATTGTTGACTTTGACTAAAATCTAGGTTTTAATTATTATATCAAATAGGGGCATAACGTGTAGATAGATACTCCCAAATCAAGATAGACGTCGACCTCGATTTTATTCTGATATCGCTTCAACATTGATATGCACTTCATATATATACATACATGGTATTTTTAATTAGTGGAACTAATTTTGTTGTCGTCGGCTAAGTCGACCCAATCCAACCCAAAAATTAGGGAAGGTGGTCCCACGCACGCGGCTTTTACAAATGGGGCGAGGCGAGATGCGGCTTGGGTTAATTTGGTTAATAGAGACAGAAATCATATTCATGAACCTAAAATGTTGTGGAACCCATCAAACAGATGCCTCAAAGTGGAGTCCTCTCAATAATTTACACAAAATGACATCCAAAAATGATGCCCAGACCGAACCCAATTAAGCATTTAGATAAAAAACAAGTTGATAAAAATTTAACACTTAATTTTCATCAACTTTTTGACAACATATTTTTACGAAGTTTATCAAAACATATTAAATTTTTGATTTTTAACAAAATTATAATAGGCAAAATCTAATAAATATATACTTGTTTGGTATTGATTAAAATCAAAATCTTATTAGATTTTGATAAAAGTTAATAACAAATGTGTTTGAAAAGTTGTGAGTCTCATATAATATGACGTGATTGAGATTAATTGTTAACTTTGATTTAAATTAAAATATAAAAAATTTAATTTATACGTACCAATTAAATAGGGGCATAATGTCTTTTAACACTGTGTTCTAGTACGTCCATCTCTGACAAAATATAAGTCGCAAAATGAATATATATATATATATATATAACACAAGTGGAAGACACTCTGTCTAAAAAATAAATAATAAAAACTCTTTGCACCCTCCAAAAGCCACCTCTTTGTTTATTGGTAGTAAAGGCCAAGTGAACTGGGGAAGCCAAGCAGCTTCCCAATCTCATTATCTCAACAGTGTGTTTTCAATTAGTTCTGCGCCTACTCTTCGGATTAATTACTATGAATTGCTGAGTAATGCTTGGACCATTCTGAGGTGTAGCCAGGTCAAAGTTTGACCCCCTTCCAATTCTATTGGATTTTTGAGGTGTACCCGAATGTACAAGTACCATAAAAATTTTCATGAAAAATGCCAATGAAGTTATTGTGGAAAATGACATTGGTTGTGACTTTTGCACATTTGAGTCCAAATCCTCATCTTATATTTATCGATCTAGGAAAATATATAGCCTTGGCTATAATCAAGAAGAGAAATAGGGAAGTCTTGTGTCAATTGTTTTCAAAAACTCGCCGGAATTCTATTCCGGCAGCGAAACCACCCTTCAAACTAAAAATATATAATAATTCTGAAAAAGAAAAATATAAAAGACAAGGATTTCAGCTAATCCTAATAACAAGAACTTTACAGCTTAATTTCCTTGACCTAATTAAATAAATTAAGAAGCTTTGGTAGCTCATTTTCACATGTAGTTGTCCCAGATTCTTCAGAATTCATTGAAGGGCTCCCTGGTCTCCGCTTCTCAGAAAAAGGGCTGGGGATTTTACACTCAAACCCAGTTTTTAAACTGAGATCAAGATCAGCTACTTGCATTAATTTTCCAACTTCATCTGGTAAACGACGGCGCTTGTGCGCCTTGTGCCTTGAATTTAGGTTAGGATTTTGGAGCTTCTGCATATCAGCCGTGCATTCCAAAGCATCATCAAGAGAGATCGGCCGCAATGAGCCGCCTTGGAGGACGGTCTCCACCGCCGCCTGGCAAACATGCCAGTTTCCGGTTGATAAAAGCCCAACCGCGCCATTTACAGGGTTCACTGTTCTTCCAGCAGCTTCATACAACAAGGACTGGAAAACAGCTGCACATTTACATATATATAACAATTATATTTTCTCTTCATCGTCAGTGATAACAAAATAAAGAAATTGCAGACATTTACCAGGCCTCTGGTTAACTGGGACCGCGGAAATGAAGGACATGAGACCCGCACGGCCAAAGAACTTGGCTACAAAGACGGTGGCATAACCCTTGGCTGTAGAGCTTTCAATCCATTGTAAACAAGGCCTAAGAATACAATTGTCACTGCATCCTTTTCGAAGAACTCGGCATCCATTGCAACTCATCTCCTTTTCTGATCAATCAATAAATCAAACTTTTAGTTTATAATTAATGGGTGAAAATGAGGACGGAAGGGGAGATATACAAGAAACAGTCCTAGAGACAGAGACAGAGAAAGAGAGAATAACAATTAGGTTTGGAAAGAAAGAAGGGTGCATATATTTGTATAAATAAAGAGAAGAACTAGGGTTGAAATTAACTAGAGTAGGGTTCGTTGGCGCCTGGCGGTTGTAATGGGGCGTGTTACATTCCCAAGTATTGGCTAATGGCAGCTACGAGTTTCCGCGGATGGCTGTTCCTCAACCGTTGGATTCTTCATGGCTTTCTAGGTATTGTGTTTTCTTTAAAAAAAAAAAATGTTGAACCGCAATCCCGACAACCCTTACCAGCCTTGTCCTGAGCCTTGGTGAAGGATGTAAATCGCAAGATGTGCCTCAAGTGATGCAAGATTGATGACTTACCCATTAAGTTCACTTGTCAAGGGCTTCTTTCATTTTTCAGAAATCGAACCCTTACCCGATAGCTTCGAAGAAAGCTGGATTTTTCTACCCTCACTTTTCACCACTTGAGTTATGCCTTGGGGCAGGTATTGTGTTTTCTTGATGGCCTATCACTTTGTTTATCCCAATTTCTAGCAATTAGATTTTTATTTAGATTAATGAACATATTCTAATAGACATTGCTAAATTGTGTTAATGAAAAGTTATGTATTCCATGAAATGTATGATTAAAATTAATAATTGATTTTAACAATTATAATCTAAAACAAATAGGGCTTAGTGTAATACAACTTGGTGAAAATAATACGATTATTAAGCCCGGCCCATTGATGGTGGTAATTTGATAAAAAAAAAAAAAACTTGTGTCATTTCTCATTAGACAATAATTTTATAAAAAAAAAAAGAAAAATCAAGAAATTCGCCACGTCTCCCGAAAAAGTTACATGTCTTCGCTAACATAACAATATAAATATATATATATATATATATATATATATATTGAAATTGTTATTCGCAAAATATTTTTGTGGAAATCAATTTCTCAAGAACATAAACATAATGAATGTTAAAGATGCACATTTGCAATTTTCTCGAATAATTAAAATCGACATGATTCAACGTATTCTTTATTTGAGTCATTAGACATTAGCACTCATTCAATTCTTCTGTAAGTGACCTTTCTCAAAAGCAATTCACAATGATTTTTTTTAAAAATAAAATAAAATAAAATAAATAAATAAATAAAAATTAGGAACCCCTCCATGAACGTGTTACAAATTGTGCGTCCCACATTGTATGAACAAGAAAATTCAATGAATGACTTCCAATTTTAGTCAATGTTTTTCCCCACTTGCAATCACCAATTGAACCCACCTGCATGCTGACATGCATTGTCCCACCCCAGTTGGCTATATGGCTTTCCAGATATAGTAAGCATTGGACCCGTTGCCAATGAAGACGGCATTATTTATTTATTTATTTATGTATTTATAATCAAAATTGACATGCCATAGCAAATGCATAAATGAAGGGCCACCCTCCTTTTCCTAAGCAAATACAGAAATAATTTATCTATCTGAATGATGATGATATTAAGGCATTTTCATCCAAAAATGAATTTGTGGGCCGGGGAACTCTATAACTATTAGATTGTCATCAAATTAAGTTCCTCAACCAAAATGATGACACAATCTGAAACACAAATGTTGTTCGCATTGGGTATCAATTACCATTATAAATAATTATAATATCTAGCACCAGTTGTGCTAAAACACAAGTCTATGTGGCGATAATTTATAAACTCAGTGAAATGCATAGTTAAGTAATTTATTTAATTATGTCACTCATTTAATGTCAAGTTAGCTAGTGCCATCTAAACTGGCGTTTTAACGTACTAAATAGCATTACTCTTCAAGTATACCCATTAATTCATGCCTCCAATGAGTAGGTTGCCATGCTTTTGCTACACCTTAGAAGTAAGCCATGGAGAGGGTTATTGATTGAAATAAGAAGCTAACGTAGTGAATTAAAGTCAAATTTGAATTTGAGAGCAACAATAAACAAACAACAATAGAAATGCTCAATTGCGCACGCACAATATATTCTTCATTCTCAATATGAGTGTTACTTCTACTCATTGGATGTCAACTTTTTTGCTATAAATATAAACGATTTAAACAGGAGATCTGTGCCTCTATTTTTCTCATATACAATTAGAAACGACTCACCCTAGAATCAAATTAATCAATTTAACTCCTGCTCTGTGGTGGAAAGAAAGTCCTAGGCCCTACAAAGTCCAAATATTAGGTGGCGTTCTGTTTGTATTTTATTTTGTATTTTCATTTTCGAAAATGTTTTGTATTTTGTGTTTTCATTTTTGTTTTCAAATTTGCTGAAAACGCGTTTGGTTTGTCATTTCTAAAAACTGTTTTTGAAAATGGAAAAGCTGAAAAACACGTTCTGTTTGAAATTTTGCAAAACACTATTTAAACTATTTTTAATTAATTTGTTTGCAGAATGCTACTAACTCCAACTGAAATTTCCTTTCACAATACACTAAAAATATGGTTACATGCAACACATTAATGTGAGCATTAAGAGTCTATATTAACACAGCTTGGTCAGGTTCGGGACTTGAGAAAACTCTACTTCTATTAAAATCCAGAAAATGCAAGTTCTTTCAAAATCATCAGAGTCCATTTATCATTGCATTTTTTGAAATATAACAACAAGAATTCTCATTTAATTTTTTTTTGTAATGTTGATATTGAATTCAATAAAACTTTATTTAAACTAAGTTCCAAGTTAGGATAATTCTCAAAAAAAAAAAAATCTTTATCTAGGCTTAGTTCCAAGTTAGGATAATTCTAAAAAAAATAATAAAAAAATAAAAACTTTATATTAAGCTTAGTTCTAAGTTAAGATAATTCTTAAAAAAAAAAAAAAAAAAAAAAAAAATTTCCAAAACGCGTTTTGACATTTTTTGTCGAAATACACACAAAACGTCCAAAACGATGTTTCGGGCGTTTTTCATTTTGTGTACAAATTTTTTTTTTGTTTTTCAAAATGCATTTTCGAAAATGGTAAAGAGAACGCGTTTTTAACGTTTTCGAAAATAAAAACAGAAAACGACCTCAAAACAGCAAAGAGAACAGGGGCTTATGTTGGGAAAGTAACTCATCTATGCCAATTTTTATTTTTTGTTGGAATATGACACACGATGGAAAGATAAATAATAATAATTGAGTGTTGTTCGTGATACACGAACGAATCTTACTCGAATTTCATTCGAATGGACATAATAATTTATTTAAATACACCAATAAACAGGAAGACTAAAATAATTCCGTTCGATTATGTATGCAACAGCAACATTATACTTTGCATTGGAGGTGTGAGATTATTGGCTTAAAATCAAACAAAAAGGTCCTTAAAAATGTTATCTTATTTAATATAAACTTGTGTGGCATTTCGAAGATTATTTAAAGTGATGGAGGGCAAAAATAAATAAAAAGCTTACAATCATAAAACCAATTGAAATCATATTTTTATTAGTTGCGTAAATTTGTTAAAACGATTTTTTATAAGTTATTTTGGATTTGAGGTATTTTACAAAAGGAGTTAGCTTTTGGGTAAAAGGGTGCAACATTTTTTCATGGAAAGGATCTCGGCTAGACACTCCCTCTCTTTAAATAGAAAAGTTCTCTCTCATTTTGGGGTTTTCATCTTCATCTTCTTGATTTTTTTATTGAAAGTGCATTTTTTGGTTCCAATTATATGATTATAAGTCTACACCATTCATGAAATTGGAGTTTAGATCCCACATGGGACTTCCAACTTTTTCTTCACTTGTTCAATCACTTCTATATTTTGTTCAAGTAATTATTCGGTTGCGACACTCCTTTTCATAAAGTTTGGAAGCTTGACCAAGTCCACTGCTTGTGCACGAACCTCCTATATAAATAGCAAAATGTGATTTACCCATCAGCGAATGAATTGCACTATTATATACAATTCTTCTTGTGCCAACGTAATATCCCAATATTTTTTCATCTCACCATACATACATACATTAATTGTAACAGATTTTCTTAGGTTTCATTAACCACTTAGTTTGACCATCGATTTGAGGGTATATATCACTAATAGAATACAGGTTTTAGGGACGGGTGTTTTCCGATGACGGTCGGGACGGAATGTAGATGCCGTCGAAAATTTCTGACGGACGACATTTTTCGTCGGAAATTTTCATTATTCATTTCCTCCTATTTTATAACCCTATTGATATATAAATAAATATGGTAAAATATAGAGATATTGATTTCTATTATTTTTTATGGTGTTATAATTTAGGACAATTAAATACCTGGCAACCCAGTTAATTGCAAAAAAATAAAATAAAAAATGAGTAGCGTATTTTACAAATTCTAACATAAATTTAGATTTTATTTCATAAAGTTGTATTTTGTTTCAAATATAATTGCCCAGCTAGTTGGAAAAAAAAATGAATAGCGTATTTTTACAAATTATAACTATATTACTTTTAAGCAATATAGTAGTATTTTTATAAATTATAACTATCATTTTTTAAAATGTAATTAATTTAAAACAATTGAGTTCAATTAACTAACATAAATAACTAATATATATTTATGAAAACAAACTCACTCACAAAAACTTAATAGTCCAATGGTTGGGTTGCTTCCTCCTTGGTCAAGGGTTTGAATCCCCCCAATTACACAATTTTGCATAAAACAATTAAAGTCCAAGATGGGCTTCGCGGATCGGGTCAGCCTGGTCTTGGATTAGCGGGTGGGCAGGCGGGTCGGGTCGAGGCTTACCAATACATATATTTTTTAATTTTCTGTAAATTTTCGACGGCTTCTAAATGTCGTCGGAAAAATCCGACGGATATAATTTTTTCGTCGGAAAAGTATTACCGACCTATGCTTCTCTGACGAATTTTCGACGAGTTGAAGTCTGTCGGAAAAAGGCATTTTCGACGGAAATTGGTCTTTTACTGATGGAATTTTTCGTCGAAAAAAGCTCTTTTTTGTAGTGTATGTTGTACAGCTGGGTCTCAATTCTGTTCCAAATTTCTAACATAACGTCAATCAATAATAAGCTAAGAACTTCGGATCTCGATCGGAAGTGATAGATCGAGGAACCTAATGTAATCGAACAATCTCTTGGAAAAATTTTTTGCTACATGGGGTACCTTACTGGTGTTACGACAAGGAATAAGATATGCAATTTTTGTAGAACTTGTCCACCACAACAAAAATAGAATCTGAACCTCATTGTGTACAACGAGGTAATCTCGGCACAAAATTCATAGAAAGATCCTCCCAGAGCTACTCCGAAACAGGCAAAAGCATATACAACCCAATATTCTGGTCATGTCCCCTCTGCGTTTAGCAAATTGGACACTTTCTCACAAATTTTCCAGCATCCAACTTAAACTGAGGGAAAATAGTAACGCTGATCGAGACAGCTAATCGTCATGTCTAGACCTAAATGACAACTCAATATCCCACCATGCAACTCTCTTATCACATGGATGTGCACAGGATACACAACTTATTTCCTTTAAACAAAGATCCATCATGTACCAAAAAATCGTACATTGACTATTTCGCCACATGTTTTGCCCACAACGACCCAAAGTCTTCTTCTCCATCAAGAAGCTCCTATAGAAACTCAAACACAACCACCTCATCACTTACGGTAACTAGCAAAGCATCAACAACTAGATTGGTGTCCCATATATGTGTTTTATCACATTATTAAATTTTCCAAAATATGCAGAACATGCTTCTTATTCTTCAAATCTATTTGCTTTTTAAAGTAAATAAATGACTTGTGATCTAAATAAATAACAAATTCGGGTGGCAGCATTTAATGTTCTCGATTCTTCAATACTTGAAATACTACATACAACTCACACTCATAGGTTGACCACTTCCGTTTGACCTCATTGAATTTCACATTGAAATATGCTACCGGTTAACCCCTTGAGAAAGTACTCCTCCAATTCCAATCCCAAAAGCATTGCATTCAATCTAAAAAACCTTCTCAAAATCTATTAATGCCGAGACATGAGCAAAAGTCAAGTTTTGCTTTATCTCCTTGAATCTCTTGAAAGTTGCCTCGGTACATTGAAATATCTCCACCTTATTCTTCTTCAAAGAGTATTATAGGAGCCATGATACTGCTAAAATTTTGAATAAAATTCTTATAGAATCTAGCAAGTCCATGAAAGCTTCGTACCTCGATAAATGAACTCGATGTTTGCCAATATCTTATTGCCTGAATCTTCTGCTCATCAACATGTATTCCCTTTGAACTCACAACACATCCTAGAAATAATATTTTATTCATAATAAAGATGCATATTTTCAAATTGACATATAATTGATTATCTTGCAACAGTACCAAAAATTTCCTTGAGTGTTCCTCTTGATCCTCTCCAATATGACAATAAATCAAAATAACTAACAAAAATTTGCCCAAAAAAGGTTTCAAAACCCGGTTCATTAGTCGCATAAAAGTACTTAGCACATTTGAAAGGCCAAAAAGGTATAAACAACCACTCATACAATCCCTCATTCATTTTGAATATTGTTTCCCACTCATCTCTAAGCTTAATCAGAACATGATCATTATCGCTCTTCAAATCAATCATCGAAACCACAACTGATCCATCCAAATGATCCAACATATCATCCAACCTGAGTGTAGAAAATGTGTACAACACATTAATTTTGTTGATACCTTGACTATCAACACATGTCCATCATGAACCATCTTTTTTTGTACTAGTAGAGCTGGTCTTGCACACATACTGATACTCTCTCTGGTGTGACAATTTTACATCAACTCTTCAGCATTCTCTTGTAAATTCTGACTTTCTTTTGGATTTATCCAATAATGGTGTAGATTTGGTATACGTGCTCCTGGGAAAAAATCAATCTAATGCTAAATATACTGCACATGAGGTAATTCTTTTGATTCCATAGCCACACTCTGAAACTCCTCTAATAACTTTTTAACAGATTTGGAAACTTCCTCAGCTTTGGCAACTAAAGTAAAATCATCGGTTGAATTTTCAATAGCTAGGAAAGATTTACGTTCAATTTTAGAAGCTTTCAATATACTTCTTGTATGCGCAACCATAATTTATTTATTCCTTCCACTAGAACATGTAGGTGTTCTCTCTATCCTAACGTATAGTAACCACATTAAACTACCATGTCTATCTAATAGTATATGACATGCATCCAACTCAACATTATCACAAAGAGCTTACAGATTTTTAAAAGTTTCCCCCAGACAAAGGAACCTTACAAATTTGAGTCAATTGAATAGATGGGTTATTCTTAATCCAACCAATATGATAAGAGGCTCGATGTGGTTCAATTGGAAACTTCAGATGATCCACAAACTTTTTTAGCAATCAAATTCTCACAAGTGTAACAGACTGCAAACAAAATCATTTACTCGACACTTATCTTGAAGATCTTTCTACGCTAAGTCAATGCTTCCTTCTTGGGCGAGCATGTGAGTTTCTGCACGATACACATAAAATCTCCTTGTTCTTCTCCACATTTTTCATCAGTGAATTATGCATCTTCGATATATTTCTTATCATTTTCTTCTACACCAACTATATCTACCACATGTGATGATCTTCATTCAAAACCCTCATTTGATCTATGTTCACATTTTCTGCACCTGTACACTTTCCAATAGATGGTTTTGGGGTTTTTTACTACCTTAAAATTCTATTTTTATCAAGTTGCCACTTCACTTACTTATGGGATTTGAATTTGAATAAGTGGGGGGAAACTCTTCTTGATTCATTAGACTTTGGAAAAGGTTAGTGGGAGGTGACCAATATCTCTGGCGAAATCTTACTACCTCCGATGAGCCTAGATTCGATTTCCATTTCTCAAGGAAGGGGGTGCCATGTTTCGGTGTGTTTAAGTGGTCATAAAATTGAGCTCAAACAAGGAACAACAATATTAAGTACTAAGCTGCTGGAAGGGCTTCAAGCTTGTTGGGATTTCTTCTTACTGCTGGAACTAGACATTCAAACAAGCTGGGAATGAGCTTTGGATCTCAAAAAATGGTATCAAAGCTATGGGGAAGTAGCTGGGTTAAGGAAAGCTGTTGAAGAAGAAACTGTTCAAAAAAAATCTGTAAGAAGAAAGTGTTGACCAGTGAATGCCAGAAGCAAAAACGTGCATATTCTTAAAGGCTGGGAATAAGCCGACCGGTGGGAGGGAGGTCTAGTGAACGCATCATCCAAATGAGACCAAAGAAGCACTGAACAGAGACTCAAAAATCTGGAGAAGACTGTCCAGGAACTGACCGAAAGAGAGAGAGGCAGAGAGCACCGACCGAAGCAAGAGGATGTTATGACCATTTTCTGAAAATCGGTGCTCCGGCCATCCATCTAGTGAACCATTGCCACCAGGAGCTCCGCGCCTAGAGGTGAAGACTCGACCAGAAGGCAAAGTTGGTCTAGCGACTGTACGGTGGCGAACGATGAAAAAAAGGAAGTGAAATCAGAGGTTCAAACTCCTATTCCGACCAAATTAAAACTCCAATCATGAAACGGTCACCACCATTGGGTTCGTGACGTCAAGGAGTAGCTCGTGGTGCTTTCAGCAATTTTTCGACAGGCGGCTCCGGTGGAAGTTTCCGACGACGTCGGCGATCCAGCAAGGCAATTCCGGACAGAATTTTCTCCTCGTCCTGCTCATTCCATTTTCGAAGTCCATTTTACAAAATCAAAACTCGATTATACGGACACAGAAATGTCCGCTCAATTTTCATTGACTATCCCTTGTTTTAATTTCAGTATTTCAAATTCTAGAGGCTATTGTGAAGTAGCCATTTAGTGTTGGGGGTTACCTTTTCGGGAACTATTGCTTGTTGGTAGGACTCACATATTATTGGAATTTGACTCGTGCTTAATTTCTTGAAATTTTCGTATGTTACTTGTTACTATATAGTTTGTGTGGTCATCTTGAAGAGTAATCTCGATAAAATTGATTTGATCTTGCATTTGAGTGTGGGTAATTTCTTTGTGTTAACTTGTTTGAATTTTCATTATTTGCATTATGGGTTTTCGTGTTGAGTTGTCACAATTCAACGGTAAGGGAGATTGTTCCATATGGAAGCAAAAATTAAAGTTATTTTAATTCAACAAAGAGCTTCTAAACACTTGATGACCCTAGTACTTATTCAAAAGTATTACTAGATAAACCTGATGAAATTTCTGAGATAAATGAAATTGCAGATAATTGTATCATATATCATTTATCTGATGATATAGTGTGGCAAGTTGAAAAGCATACGACTGCTAAAGAATTGTAGGAAGCACTTGACAAATTTTGTTTGACAAAATCTTTAACAAAAAAAATTCACTTAATTCAAAAACTTCTCAATTTTAGATTGGATCAAGGAAATGATATTGAATCTAATTTGAGTGAGTTCAATAGTCTTGTCAAGTGTTTGGCTCACAATGGAAAGAAATTTGACGACGAATATCTAGCTACCATTAAGTTAAATGCCATGCATGAATCTTATAGAGATGTTAGGAATGCTATCACATATGCTAGGGATACCGTGACCTTAGATATTGTGGTCGGGGCTTTAAGGGCTAGGGAGCTAGAAATGAAGAGGAAGTCATGGGGTAGCAGGTCGAGGAAAGAGAGTTTGTTCAATGGTTTTAGAGGGAGAAATGAGTCAAGAAAGTCAAGGGAAAACCATTTCCAAACTAAGCAGGGTAGAGGAAAATCAAAGGGTAGGTCTAAGTCTTGGGATAAGAGAGTTAAGAAATGCTACCATTGTGGTAAAATAATATTTCAAAAGAGACTGTGATGACTTTAAGAAGAAACATGGACCTCAGCAGCGTGATGATCAGAACCTAGTTGGTGTAGGTGATGCTTTTGATAGTCTTCATATAATGACTGTGACATGTGATGATGATAATGTCGATAATACCCTTATAGACCACAAGCGATGAATTTGTCTAAAATTGATTTTGACAGTGAGTGGGTTTTAGACTCAAGTGCCACTATCCATATGAGTCTTGTTAAATCTTGATTTTATAACTATAGAGAAGTTAAGCCTTGGAAAGTGTACTTGGGGAACAACTATACACAGAATGTGGAAGGAGTAGGTAATATTGCTATTAGGATGCATGATGGCATGATCAGATCTCTTTTGAATGTTAGATATGTCCCGGGCCTTGCAAGGAACCTTATTTCCTTGGGCATCTTGGAAGA
Organism: Ligustrum vulgare; assembly: GCA_963555705.1. Taxonomy (NCBI): domain Eukaryota; kingdom Viridiplantae; phylum Streptophyta; class Magnoliopsida; order Lamiales; family Oleaceae; genus Ligustrum; species Ligustrum vulgare. The sequence continues at coordinate 21,798,760 of OY743177.1, read as the reverse complement.
TGAGGGTCATAAGCACATATCTAATTTTGATACTATAAAAATTAGTACAAGCTCTCTAGTTGTTATGAAAGGTTCCAAGTGGAATGGATTGTATATCCTTCAAGGTAAAGCCTTAGAGGCCTATGAGACTGCATTATCTACATTTTATGAAGATAGATCAGATATTTAGCATAAGAGGATGGGATATATAGGGAACAAGGGGTTGAAGTGTCTTAGTGACCAGAGTTTACTAGGAAAGGATAGTGTTACACCTTTAAGCTTTTGTGAGACGTGTGTTCTAGGAAAGTCATACAGGGTTAACTTTGGGATAGATGAATACAGCGCTAACAGACCCTTAGACTACATTAATGCTGATTTGTGGGGACCAGAAAAACATCCCATAAATGGAGGTAGTAAATTTTTTCAATCGATTGTTGATGACTACTCGAGAAAAGTTTGGGTGTATCCCCTTAAATCCAAATCTGACACTTTTGGTAAGATCAAGACCTGGATTACCTTAGTTGAGAACCAGGTGGGGAAAAGTGTAAGAACTCTTAGGACGGAAATGGTCTAGAGTTTTGAAACTTTGAGTTCGATACCTTCTGTAAGGATAGAAGTATTAGGAAGCATAAGATTGTGAGATTTACCCCCCAGCAGAATGGGGTAGCTGAGAGGATGAATCGGACTTTAATGAATAAAGTAAGATGCGTGTTGATTAGTTCAGGGTTAGCTAAAGGCTTTTGGGGTGACGCTGTTTGTACCGCTGCCTATTTGATAAATAGGTCGCCTTCTAGTACTGTTGACTTTAAGACTCCCCAAGAATTTTGGATTGGTAAACCTCCAGATTTGTCACACCTTAGAGTATTTGGTTGATCGGACTATGCACATCAGGTTGAGGGTAAGTTAGACCCTAGGGCTACTAGGTGTGTCATGTTAGGTTATCCTGAGGTAGTGAAAGGTTACAAATTATAGGTTTTAAATGGTGAGGCATTAAAGTTATTAACAGTCGAAATGTGAAGTTTAATGAACTTGATATGCCTTGTCTTATCTTGAGACCATAGATAGACAGATTGAGAAGGAGATTGATTTTTAGGTGAAGAGGTTAGGTGAAGATAATCCAGAGGGTAGTGAAACCCAACCTCAGGTAGAAGTGGACCAAGAAGTTATGGTAAAGCAACCTGAACTAGAAATTCCTTAAACAGACATCCCTGGTCAAGAAACATACGCAGGTACTAATTTGGAAGACTACCAATTAGTGAGAGATAGGGAGAGGAGACAAGTTAGACCAAATATGAAGTACATCTCTTCTTATTTGATTGACTATGTCTTAGTTTCAGGTGAAGTCTTAGATTCAGTTGAACCTGCTTAATTTGAAAAGATCAAATGTGAAAAGTCTAGAAATTGGATAAAGGCTATGAAAAAGGAGATCCAGTCTCTGATAAAAAATGAGACTTGGAAGTTGGTTGAAAAATCAAGGAATCAAAAGGTATTCTATTGTAAATGAATCTACAAGTTGAATGAAGGAGTAGAAGCTAATGACCCTTTAAGATACAAAGCTAGATTGATAGCTATAGGATTTACTCAAAGAGATGGGATAGACTACAATGAGGTGTTTTCACCTGTCATTAAGTATAAAACTATCAGGTTAGTCTTAGCTTTAGTTGTCCAATATTATTGGGAGTTAGAGCAACTAGATATTAAGACTGCTTTTCATGAGATGAGTAATGTTCCTTGTGCTAATGTCATTGGTTCTTTGATGTATTCTATGATTATCACTAAACAGGACCTTGCATATGCAGTTAGTTTCTTAAGTGAGTTTATGTCTAAACCAGGTAAATCTCATTGGGCTGAATTAAAATGGCAATTAGGATCGAGATTTGTTGAAAAGGGGTTAGTGTTTGATATGAGAAGTGATAAGCTAGAGCTTATGGGATATGTAGATTTTCACTTTGCTGGTGATAAAGATCGTAGGAAATCTATCACTTCTTACTTCTTCTGTTTGGGTGATAATTGTATCACATGGAAATCACAGTTGCAATCTATTGTTACACTCTTCAGCATTGAAGCTGAATATGTTGCACTCACTGAAGTTGTAAAAGAATGCATGTGATTTAAAGGCCTATTGTGTGAACTGAACTTTTTGAATGGAACTGCTATGATATTTACTGATAGTCAAAGTACTTTAATTTTATGTAAAAATCTCGTTTATCATGAAAGGTCTAAGCACGTTGAGGTAAAGTATCATTTCATTAGGGAGAAGTTAGCTTCAGGTGAGTTTAAATTGCTTAAAATTTCAACTGATGATAATCCTGCAAATGTTGGGACAAAAGTACTTGCAGCAGGTAAATTCAACAAGTGTTTATCAATTCTTGCAATTATAATGGTTAGTTGTTTTGCAGGTATTTGGGTGGAGTGAGTGATGATGATTTATAAGACTACACACATATGGATAACACTTATAATTGGGGAAATTGGTAATAGATTAAGGTGACCCAAGGTGAAGATTTGTGAAATATAGTGGTGGTTCACTTAATCCACTTGGTATCTTATGATTGACACTTCACTTACGTATTGGATTTGAATTTGAATAAGAGGGGGAAACTCTTCTTGATTCATTAGACTTTGGAAAAGGTAAGGTGGAGACGTAGAAGGAGACGACCAATATCTCAAACGAAATCTTGCTACCTCTGGCGAGCCTAGATCCGGTTGCCATTTCTCGAGGACGACAGTGCCATGTTCTAGTGTGTTTAAGTAGTCATAAAACCGAGCTTAAACAAGGAACAAGAACACAAGAACTAGCTGCTGGAAGGGCTTCAAGCTTGCTGGGATTTCTTCTTACTGCTGGAACCAGACATTCAAACAAGCTAGAAATGAGCTTTGGAGCTCAATACTACTAAATTAATAAATGGGTTGAACCCCTATCTTATCATGTATCTCATACTTCAAAATCCTCACAAATCGCGCTATCTGATAATCATTAGCCTCCATTACATCACAATGAGATTGTTACATCCAGAACTCATCGGTAAAGCAACCACCTAACGACTTCCTTGAGTATAATTTGAAAATTATTGAAACAAAGCCTGAACATAGTCCCTAGGAGGAAATCACTGTTGTAACAATTCTTTCATTATAATCTAGTCTCTTATAGATGGTTGTCTCGATTTGTAATGTTCATCAAGTATACTCTACACAAGACTCTTGCTCCTCCCTAAAGTTGTAAACAACAATTGCAACTTCACATTCTTTGCTAACCTCCTTGATTTCGAAAAACGTTTCTGCTTTATTTAACCAGTCAAGGAATGACACTACATCTAGACTCCCATTGAAAACAAGAATTTACGCCTTAATTTTGTAACCATCATAGAGATCTCGACCATGATAACGAAATGGAACCGCAACTGGGGTCGGATTTATAAGGGCAGCGACCTGAATCGGGTCAATGGATGGTTGTTCTACATTATCATTTCCCCCATGATTTAAAGCAGTCAATACGTCCCTGAGTTGATTGCAGTTAAAGATCTAAGCATTATAAATGATGGGGACTCAACTGGTGACAAACATAGTTCAAGGACTGAAGCGCCATTCTCCAAAGATTCAATCATTTAATATAGTGTAAAAGAACAAAGTGCTACCTTATCTGTGGAATATGAAATACGACTTCACTGTACTTCTTCCTCAACCTCTTTCTCTACTGTTAGCAACAACAATTCCAGCTGGCTGCATCTCCGCATCATCGGGATAGAGAATATAGAATAGATGATTCTAGAATCAGGTTTTTTTTTTTTTTGCTGTGTACTGATCATTGTGTATATAGAGCTCGTATGTATTTATTTAGCAGCAGTAAGTTTTCTTGAGGATATATAGAATTGTTCTTCTTCTCCAGTGTTCCTTTTAAGTTGCTCTCTTATCATTAAATCTCAACTTGGTATCAGAGCTATGGCAAACAATACCGCCAGAACTGGTTCAGCCTCAGAAATTCAAAGCTCCACCTCAAATACACTCATCAGCCCATTTGGAATGACGTTAACACAGACTCCAAGCATCAAGCTGGACAGAAACAATTACCTAATGTGGAAGAATGTTGTTATGCCCGTTGTCAAAGGCCATAACCTTGAAGGTTATCTTCTTGGGACAAAGTTGTGTCCTAAAGAGTTCATCAGTAACCAGCAAACCACACAGGAAGATGCTACTGCTGAGTTGGTACCAAATCCAGAGTATAGTAAGTGGGTATCAGTGGACCAGCTACTCATGGGTTGGCTTTATTCGTCCATGACACCGGAGATACTAATGAGAGTGATGGGATGCAGCTCATCCAGTATGCTGTGGAAAGCTATTGCAGAAAACTTTGGTGTTCTTAACAAGTCGAGAATAACTTTTCTCACAGCTGAAATGCAAAGAACTAGGAAAGGAGGCATGACAATGGATGAATATCTGAACACAATCAAGCAATTGGCAGACAATCTTGAAATTGCTGGAAAGAAGCTGGAGCTTAATGACCTAGTCACACAAGTTCTTGCTGGACTTGATGATGAGTACACTCCCATTGTTGTTCAAATCAATGGAAGAGAATCAATCAGTTGGCAAGAGCTCACTTCCGTGTTGCTGACATATGAGAGCAGGCAAGAATATCTGAATCAGGTGAGAAGTGGCTTCAACTCAATTAATCTGAGTGTTGGAGGTCCAAATAGAGGAACTGGCTATTTTAGTAGAGGAAACAGAGGAGGAAATAGATTTTCTCAGTACAGAGGCAGATCAAGAGGAAGGGGGAGATCAGGTAGAAACACTGAATACAAAGCTCCTTGTCAAATCTGTGGTATGAATAACCATCAAGCTGGGTGGTGCTTCAATAGGTATGATGAAAAGTTTGGGCCAAACAGATATGGAAACTACAACCAGCAGACAGGAAACGCTAAGGGAGCAGCCTACATAGCAACTCCTAGCACACTCCAAGATGAATCTTGGTTTGCTGATTCAGGAGCAAGTAGTCATGTGACAGCAAACAAAAATCATCTCGACTCAGCAAAGTCATATGCAGGTAAGCAAACTATACTTGTGGGAAATGGTGAGCAACTACCAATTACTCACACAGGTTCTAAATCCTTTCCTCTTAGAAAAGATAGAACTCTGCACTTGAAAATCTTATTACATGTTCCTTACATAAGCAAGAATCTGGTCAGTGTATCTAGATTTACATCTGATAATTCAGTATCTATGGAATTCTATCCTAACTCTTGTGTTGTAAAGGATCTACAAACGAGGGAGAATCTACTACAAGGGAAGCTTAAGGATGGTCTATACCAGCTCATGTTTCCCAATTCAAACAGCCACTCAATCCACATCCAAGAGCCAGATAAACCAGTACTTTCCATCAGCGTCAGTGAAGAACAGCTTAAAAAGGAGTCCTCATCCATGTCACAATTTGAATTATGGCATAGAAGATTAGGTCACCCCTCTATGTCAGTCTTGAGCCATTTACTTAAATCTTTTAATGAAAATTTCAATTTCAGTACTAATAAAGTTGAAACATTTTGTGAGGCGTGTCAGTTTGGAAAATCTCATGCACTTCCGTTTAAATTGTCTACTTCTATCTCTCAAAAGCCCTTGGATCTTGTGTTTACTGATGTTTGGGGACCAGCACCAGTTGCTTCCACCTCTGGTTTTAGATTTTATATCATTTTTGTTGATGACTTCAGCAGGTATACTTGGATATACCCTATGAAGCACAAATCTGAGGCTCTTGCTCACTTCATCATATTTAAAAATTTTGTTGAAAATAAACTTGAAAGAAAGATTAAAATACTTCAATCTGACTGGGGTGGGGAGTATAGATGTTTTGGAAAAACAGCACAAAATTTTGGTATCGAACTAAGATACACATGCCCCTACACCTCTATAAAAAATGGGAGAGCTGAGCGCAAACACAGGCATTTAACTGAGACTGGTCTTACCTTGTTAGCTCAAGCCTATATGCCATTACATTATTGGTGGGAGGCTTTCTCTACCTCAGTGTCTCTCATCAATAATCTGCCAACACCGGTTCTTGGAAACAAATCACCGTCTGAACTTTTGTATAAAATCAAAATAGAGCTTTCAAACTTCAAAGTCTTTGGGTGTGCCTGCTACCCTTGTCTTAGACCCTATCAAAAACACAAAATGGCCTTCCATTCACAAAGATGTGTATATCTTGGGCCAAGCAATCAACATAAAGGATATAAATGCTTGAGTGTCACTGGTAGAATATATACATCTAGACATGTAGTCTTTCATGAGTCACACTTCCCATTTCAAACAGGTTTTCTCCACAAAACTCCCACAACATCAAATCTCAGTCTTATATTACCTCCCCTACCATTTGACTCAAGTACAGAAACTCCTATTTCACTTTCTCACCCTGCTGGTATAGATCAGACTGCTGCTGAACCTGCATCAGATTCAATCTCAAATTATTCACAACAGGGAGTTATGGATGAAGAGGAGAATCATGAACAAAGTGCTGAACAATTGGCTAATGAGGAACATGTACACTTCTCACCAGTGAATTCAGGAGAGTGTATTGAAACAGAAATGTCTGATCAGGAACTACACATCGAGGCTGATAGAGAACATCCTATGATCACAAGAGGCAGGGCAGGTATCTTCAAGCCTAAAGCTTTTTATGCTAATCTTGAAAATGAATCTGAACCAACCACGGTTAGAGAAGCATTAGAAAGCAAAAATTGGAAGAAAGCTATGGTTGAAGAATTTGAAGCACTTACACGGAACAAGACCTGGAAACTAGTACCACCTGATTCCACTAAGAAGGTAATTGGATGCAAATGGATATTCGAGACAAAGCATGATCCTGGTGGGGCTGTACAAAGATACAAGGCACGTCTAGTAGCAAAGGGGTTTCTTCAAACTGAAGGAGTAGATTTTCATGAGACGTTTAGTCCAGTTGTAAAGTCCTCAACATTAAGGATTATACTCTCTTTAGCAATTGGGAAAGACTGGGTGATAAGACAAGTAGACGTCAATAATGCTTTTCTAAATGGAACATTGGAAGAGGAAGTTTTTATGAGACAACCGGAAGGGTTTGAAGACAAAAGAAAACCATACCATATATGTAAACTGGAAAAGGCATTATATGGTTTGAAGCAAGCTCCAAGAGCGTGGCATAATCAGTTGAAAAATACTCTTATCAGTTGGGGACTGAAGCAGTCCAAAGCTGATAACTCCTTGTTTTTCATAGAAGAAGAAAACTATTCTACTTACATTCTTGTCTATGTTGATGATATCATCTTAACTGGAAGTTGCAGCAACAAATTAGAAGAGCTTGTGAAGAAACTCAATAATACTTTTGCCTTAAAGGATCTTGGATCACTCAATAAGTTCCTTGGAATAGAGGTTAGTAGAAATGCTTCCGGACTTCTTCTAACTCAGAAAAGTTATATTATTGATTTGCTAAAGAGATTTGGATATGATAAGTTGAATCCATCTATAACACCAATGGTGAGTGGGAAGTTGATTTCAAAATATGAAGGTGAACCACTTGAAAATCCACTCATGTACAGAAGTGCAGTTGGAGCCCTTCAATACTTGGGGTACACAAGGCCAGACATATCATTCTCAGTCAACAAAATGAGCCAGTTCCTACAGAATCCCACAGAAGTTCATTGGAATGCACTCAAGAGAATCTTCAGATATCTGAGAGGAACACTGGACTATGGCATATTCTTACAAAGGGGACAGAAAATGTATAGTGTCACAGCCTATGCAGATGCAGATTGGGCTTCTTGCCCTGATGATCGTAGATCAACTGTTGGATATTGCATCTATCTTGGACAAAATCTGGTGTCCTGGTGTTCTAAGAAACAGCATGTAGTCGCCCGTTCAAGCACAGAGGCTGAGTATAGAAGTTTGGCTCATACAGCCGCTGAGATAACTTGGTTGCAATCCTTGCTGAAAGAACTAAAGGTTGAAGTAAAAGGTGTACCAAAGATTTTCTGTGACAATCTTGGAGCTAATGCACTTGCATCAAATCCTGTTTTGCATGCTCGAATGAAGCATATCGAATTGGATGCTCATTTTGTTCGAGACAAAGTTCTGAACAAAGAAATTGAAGTTGAATATGTGTGCTCCATGGAACAGACAGCTGATATACTAACTAAACCGTTACCTCCAGCAAGATTTGAGTACATCAGGAGCAAACTAGGAATTGAATTGAGGAATTCCAGTTTGAAGGGGGGAGTTAAAGATCTAAGCATTATAAATGATGGGGACTCAACTGGTGACAAACATAGTTCAAGGACTGAAGCGCCATTCTCCAAAGATTCAATCATTTAATATAGTGTAAAAGAACAAAGTGCTACCTTATCTGTGGAATATGAAATACGACTTCACTGTACTTCTTCCTCAACCTCTTTCTCTACTGTTAGCAACAACAATTCCAGCTGGCTGCATCTCCGCATCATCGGGATAGAGAATATAGAATAGATGATTCTAGAATCAGGTTTTTTTTTTTTACTGTGTACTGATCATTGTGTATATAGAGCTCGTATGTATTTATTTAGCAGCAGTAAGTTTTCTTGAGGATATATAGAATTGTTCTTCTTCTCCAGTGTTCCTTTTAAGTTGCTCTCTTATCATTAAATCTCAACTATTGCTTATTCTTACCATTTAGTTTCAATCGACTCAACCATTGCCTCGATAACTGTAATTTGATCATATGCCATCGACCTGATACCACTTTGAATTAGGACGCCATAAATAATAATAATAATAATAATAATAATAATAATAATAATAATAATTGGATCATGTTCGTAACACATGAATGACTGTTGCTTGAACACGAGATAATTTACTGAAAGCCACCTATAAAATAAAATATATTGAAATCCACCAATAAAATTAAAAATTGGAATATTAATAATCAATAAAACTGTTTGTTTGTTTTCAAACCCTTAACACTCATTTATAGGCTTGAAACAAATCTTAGTTCAAACAAAAATATAACTAAAATAAAATAAGTCCAAATAAACTAGAAAATTATAAATTAAAACTCACTAGGGAGATATAAAACAAACTTGAACAAAAACTAAAATGATATTAAAATCGCAAAATTGCCCTTAAACTGTCCTAAAATATAAAAGGATAAAACGATGCCCTAAACGATGAAATTTTCCCTATAAAATTGGACAAGGTTATCCAACAAAATTGTGCAAAATTAAACAATCTTCCAATTTGGACACCCGAGAGGCCGAGCTCAAAGTTATACACATTTTTTGTAGATCTTTTTAATTTTTCCTCTTTTCCAATTGATTTAGGATTTTTCTCTTCTAGTCATCCCATCGGAATAAAATAGAGGTGGGATTCGACTATTCGAGGGTTGTCCTAAGTGGTCAGGATGTTCGAGTGCCCTTACCATGTTCAGGGTTAGAATCTCATTCTCCTCTACTATTTTCCCTCCCCTCCCCTAAGCTCCCCCATCTATATCTATAGGAGAAGAGTCATCAGAAAAAATACAAACATATATTCCCGCAAAAAGCACTTTCTATATTCTAAATAAATCTTTTCTAGAAAATTTAATATTTATTACATATTTAGTAAAAGTTTTAATTGATATATTTATGTAAATATATTGGATTTATATATTTAAATATATATAAATGTGATATTCTACGTAAATGTTTTATATTGAAAATGAAAATTTGGATTAATATATTTGAATATAATAACTATGCTAGAATTTGTGCAAATAAATCTTAAAAAATATGCTAAAATTATTTCGATGATCACCCAATTAGGGACGACAATAATACCCACAAACCTGATACTCGTTGGAGACCCAACATAAACGGGCGGAGATTACCCGACTAAATGAGTTTGTTGGTCGGATATAGAGGTAAATTTTAAAACCCGGCATTGGTATAGATCGGGTGTGAGTTTTACTATAATGCTCATACCTGACCCGCATACTCATTAATTTCCTTAAAAATTTTATAGAATTTAAAACAAAAGTAATTGTGTAAGAAAAATAATAGAACACAAATATCTATTGACATTATTAACGTCTAAGCCTTAATATATTTAAACTATTGACATTATTAATGTCTACAAAAATGGTTGAAATTCGCTTGTTTAGTTTCATCATACAACTAGATCAAGCTTTTTTTTTTTTTTAAGTCAAATTTAAGTGAAGCCCGACATTTAACTGATTCAAGTTAATCCGAAGACCTTCCCGAACAGGCGGGGAATCCCCGACAATAACGGGTGTGGGGCGAGAACGGGGATGAAAAAGTATACCTAACCGAGAATGGAAATTATTATCAAATCTCCATCCTCACCCCGAAACCAATCCCGATTAATAAGTTCAGTTAAAAAAATTCTAAACAAATTAAAAGTATCATAAATCACCCGACTCCAAAATATATAATTTCAAAACCAAGCTCTATATTTCAACTCTATACAACTCTTCATCTCTCACTCTTAAGTCTCATTTCATTCTTTCTAAACATACTTTTTAACATAATTAAATTTGTACTACTCTATAAAAACTATTATGAGTTTTTTTTTATTAATATTAATCATTCTTTAGAGCTATTAAATGGAAATTTTGTAAAATAATCATGTTTTAAGAAAAGAATTTGTAAATGGGCATCCTTATCCTTACCCTGTCCCATGTAAATGGAGATTATGGGCATCCTCGCCCCGCCCCCACTCCCTCCCATACCGTTCCCGTTTGGGACAGGGCGGGGACGGAGATGATAAATCATCGACGAGGCGGGGACGGGGATTGACATTCACGCCCCAAACTCATCTCGTTGTCATTCCTACACAGCACCTTTAATCTATAACTTATTTACTACTCTCAAAATAAATAAATAAATAAATAATTGATAATAAGTTTCAAATGGGTATAGAAATATACCCGCACCTGACCCGTCATTCTTAAATGGGTATATGAGTAAGATATGGAGGTTGTAAATTTCTAGTATGTAGGATATGAGTTTGGAAAAATCGACCAATTGCCATCCCTATACCCAATACAAAGATTTCAGACTCGGTCATCTATTATGAAAAAACAATTTGTAAAAGAAAGAGGTCAATGTTAAAATAACTTTGAAGTATATTCTTGTTGCTAAATCCAATTTTGTTGTTTTTTGGCTCATTTTCAAATTTAATATTCATGTTCTGATTTCAATTCCAGATGAGGAGTCGTTCCTCGTATATAATTATGTCAAATACCATTTTAATTTAAAATTTATGTTACTCTCAAAAGAAAAAAATTATTGCTATTGAAAAATTAAATGGTGTATTCATTTATATCTTAATATCTTCTTCTTCTACTATACAAAAGGAGGATAGTGGTCAAAATTTTTCCCTTCAAGATTTTCCCCACAAAAAATATTTTGCCATGTAACGGAGCGTTCGGTTGGCTTTTTTTTTTTTTTTTTAGTAATCATTACATGTTTTAAATTAAGCAATTTCTCGTATCACTTTTTAACCACAAATATTTTTTCTTTCCAATTTTTAACCACACATTTTACCTTAAAAAAATCAAAAAGTCAAATAAATCAAAAAAAATTACCACTACATACCGCCGAACAGATTGTAAAAAAAAAAAGAAGGTGATCCCACATCTAAAAGTTCCATCACAATGAAAATTTTGAAATTACACATTTTCCAATACAAGAATTGAATTATGCTGACAATTCCCACTTATCTTATTATTTAGATTTTCTAAATTATTAAAACACTATATTTAAAATAAATCAAAAATTCAATTTTTAACAGTGAAAAATCTCAATACAGGGCTGTCATTGCACGATATTGACAGGCCCCTAATTTGAAAAGTGTGGTTGAGAAAATGTGTTGTTAAAAAATGATATTTTTCCTTATAAATAATGATAGTATAACTAATTTGAAAAAAAATGTTATTAAATTCTTTTTTTAGAAATATAAATAAAGCTTGTGTTTGGCGGCTTAACAGTCATTGTTATTTTTTATTATTTACGATTTTTAGGCAGAATACGTGGTTAAAAATGATTTCAAAATATGTGTGCGATTAAAAAGTGGTATTAAAAATTGTAATATTTATAAATATTATTATAAACATTTTACCGAATACACAAGTATATTATAAAATGTATTGAAAAATAACTAACACGAAAAATGTTTTATCTAAATAACTTAAGAATATTCTTTATATTGGGTATTTTCATAAGTTTTCCACTTAGATTATTAAAAAAAAAAAAGGATTAAGTGACTAATCCAAAAATTTTCTTTCAAAACAAATAATTTCTTACTTGATTGATTATTTTATATTTTTATTAGAATAAAATGTTCATTTATATTATTCTTGATTTTTTGTTTTTTTTTTTTTCATGTAACTATTTTGAAATAATGTGGTTTACAATAGTAAATTTAGAGAATATGTGATTGAATAATATAAAATCTTTTTAAGTTTATGTGTGTATTATTTTATTAATAGAATGTGTGATTGAAAATGAATTTTTAAAAAAATGAGGCTTAAAATAATGGATAACAAACATGTGCTTTAAAAGGTATCAAACACAGGCGAAATAAAGTAGTAATAATATACTTTTATTGTTATTTTTATATTTAAATTATAACAGAATATGTATAATTTCTTGCTGCGGAGCCCGTAATGGGGTTGTGGATACTATTTTTTATTATTATTATTATTAACAACAATATTGAATGAATTAGGTCAATATTTATAGCTATCAGTATTAAAATTATAATTTAATTAGGTATTTTACATATTTGTTGTTCTTATTATTATAAATCATATGAGTAACTATCAGTATTAAAATTATGTTTTGATTATTATCATTTGTTATCTTTAATATTACAAATCATATTTTCTAAATTATACATATTATTATTGTGATTGATGTTTTTGAATGAAAGTTGATAATGAGAAATATATTGATATCTTCCGCATGCATCAATATTTGTACATATATAATATTACATCAAACATGATATACTATAATGAGACCCCTTACGAATAATGGGTTTGTAATAGTAAATTTTTAGAGAATATGTGATTAAAAAATAGAAAATCTTTCTAAATTTATGTGTATTAATTTGTATTGATAGAATGTGTGGTTGAAAATGAGTTTAAAAAAATCAGGTTTTGAATAATAGCTATCGATATTAAAATTGCGTTTTGATTATTAGCATTTTGTATTTGTGCTAATTATGTATAAACATTAAAATTTTAAAAATACTTATCGAAATCATTATCATAGATAAAAATATTGTGCATCGTACAAGAGAGAAAATTATACTATCTCCTACTATATAAAAAGAGGATAGTGCAAAATCCCACCCCCACCCCCAAATTTTTTTTTTCTGCCCTAAGTTAAAAACACTTGGGCTGCCAAGGCTGGCAGCCAATTCAGCTTGTATTCGAGAACTGTTATAATAGGTAATGATTTGTGTTATTTTTATTTTTTAAGTAAGATGTGTGGTTAATGAATAAAGCTTAAGTGATTAATCCAAAAAAAATTACTTCTGAATGAATAATTTCATACTTCATTGATGTTAATGTGTTACGTTAGAAATGAAAAAAAATTGATTAATATATTATGAAAATAAATAAATAATCATTGAAGTTTTACTTCCTAATATGTCAATTAAATAAATAAAGATATTATTTTTTTAAAAGGGAAAAAAAATTAAAAATAAAAAGAAAAAAATCATATAAATATATGATTTTTTAATTTTGATTAATTTTATACATATTGCGTTTCATATTTTGATTATTTTTGTCTTTTTTATAGTTTTGCAATAATATTTTGTATTATTGTACATATTGTATTTCCTATTTTGATTATTTTTTTCTTTTTAAAGTTTTGAATTCAATAATATTTTGTATTAAAATATTATTGTACAATAATTTTATTTGATATAATTGTATAATTAACATATTTTCATAATTTTCAATCGAAATCACTATCACAAACATACAAGGGTGGAAAAACTAGTTAATATATATATATAAAAGTTGAGTTTATAAACCAGTTTTTTTGCAATTTCAAGATAAGATGTGTGGTTAAAAATTGAAAAGAGAAAAGATGTGTGGTTAAAAAGTAATATAAAAAATTAAGTAGATTATAAATTGGTTTATAAACCTTAATCATTACACTTACCGAACATAGGCATAAATTGATATGTATTAGATTTTCATTTTCTTTCAATTTTTTAATTTTTATTATGTTGAGTTAAAATATGTTAACTAATATACAATGATCATGTAGAAGCAACGTTTGATTCGAGTTGGTTAGCCTCAAGCGCGGTCAAGAAAAATGCCAGATATAATATTATGTCGTACAAACGATATGTAAAACATGAACCTAATTTAACATCATATATTGATTTAAAGATATGAGAGAAAAATAAGTTTTTTCGCCATCATAACAAATAATTTGGACAAAAATCATCTCTATTGAAAAAAGTGAATATCAATAGAGAATTGATGATTAAAAAAAAAAAAAAAAAATTGGCAACATAAATATAGAAAACTATAAAAGCTTAGAGATATTTATTGTAATTAAAATGTGGTGTAGCTAATAAAAATTGTTATTTACCCATTAATTCTTCATATTAAGTATATTTACCCAATAATTCTTCATTTTTATGTATATTTTCTTTTCTTTATTCTTCTCCGAACAAGGCTCACAAATTAAAGGGAATTGAGTATATTCCCGACAATTTCACTTGGAAACAAATTAATTGAGTTTCGACTCCCCTAAATCTTCTCAAAACTAGAGGAAAACGTCATCCCGTTGTCATGATTAGTACTATATCCAACCTAAGTAGAAGGTTTAACCTAAGCTAAATGCAACCGTTCAAACTTAGGAGCATCTGTTGCATCTTGATCACAGAATGCACTTTAATATCGCCGAGCCAATACGGTAATGAAAGCTGAAGTCGACTCCTCTAGCAAGCTGTTAAGTTGTTGAACTCAAGATGTTCGAGCTCAAGCCAAGAAACAAAAGATGAGTTAACAGTTAACACCAAGAGGCCTATCTCGAGAACTCTCAATTTGGTCAAGTAGGTGCTTAGATAGGCAATAGAGTATGGCATTCCAGTGGCGCAACAGCTACCATGAACCTAGGAACTTTACAAGCATGATAAACAAAACAAAATCGGAATCCCACATCGAGTTCTTTGAATTTGACTACCTACTTGCACAAGAAATGTCAGTATTTTCCGGTGTTTAGAAAATCGAAAATCAGTTCGAACCGAAAAAGGCAACTGGTCAATGGTCAAAAGGTTCAACCGAATTGAACCGATTTCAATTAAAACATAAAAAATTATTCCAAAAATCACAAAAATTTCTAAAAAACAAGTTATTTTACAAATAAACTAATATTCACTTATTTAGAAAATAAAATTTTACACAAAAGTAACTAAAAACAACTAGAGAAAAAAAAATAAAAAAATAAAAACATGAAAACCAAGTTTTAAAAACTGGCCAGTTCACGGTTGAACCGGCCGGTTTTTTACCAACCGGTTTTCAAGGCGAACCGGATAGATTTTGCAGTCAAATCGGCCGGCCTAATCCGATTTTCTAAACATTGGTATTTTCCCAATATACACCCCCATCGATCCATTCTAGGTAAGAGATATCTTTCACTTCTTGAGAAGAATGTGACTCGTTATGGTATCCTCGTTGCTCTACTGTGTTTCTTTCGTTTGGAAATAGCAGGAATCCACCCTCCCAAGCACGGAAAAAGAATGTGAATCCAGTCATGGAAGTGTTTGGAGCTTTACCGTTACTTAAGGGTGGCAATCTTTGAATATGGACAACACTACACGGATGAGAAACTATCATACCCTGGACTAACTTGATTGTCGGAGAACAATCGACCGCCAGCATCACTTCTAATGGCTAAGCTCATTAAATAGCTTTTTATGGATATATTATAGCGCATTTTCAAGTTCACAATGTCAATAAAAGACGATAATTTTCGATGGAAACAGACTAACATAGGTTCATTGCAGTTTTCATCGCCCACATAAAAAGACTACAAAGTTTGAAAAATAGATCATTTTCTAATTTTCCAAATGTAAGGGCAAGAAGGAAATGACAAGCAACAAAATATTATACTCTCGTACATTGCCAGAAGATATGAACCTAGTTTGGTTATCAGGTTATTTGATGAAAATCCTAGTGCAGGCTGAAATTAGGTAAATGAAAGCTATTCAAGCAATTGACAGCAAGAACTGCTCTTCATAACAACAGAATTAGAAACTATATCATGCATATCGTCTGCTCAAATGTTTAAAGAGAAGTTTTTACTTCCCTCTAGGCTCTAGGATGGAACAGCATGTAGTCCACTCAATAATATATAGAGAGTGTTCGATGGTGTTGAAGAGATGGGCTATGGATACCAAAAGCCCATAACCAAAGATCCAATTCCACACTCAAAACCTGGATGAAAAGAAAAATGCCTTAAATTTAGTAAAAAGAAAATGTATAGGCAAAGTGCAGGGATCTGAGAAAATCCAAAATGGGAAAAACTAGCACAATTAAATCAAGCAATAAGTTTTCGTACATAAAACAACATCTTAATGGAAAACAAGTTTTAAACAAAACAAGAGTCTCAAATTCTTAAATTCCAATAGTTAATTGTGAACACAAAACTGAACTTTTATAGATGGGAGTTTTTCATATTGTTAGTTCTAGCTTCTGATCAACTATAAATATGCAGTAGCAATCAGACTAATACACTTCAATTGCAAACAATCTCAACCTATCCTAACCATATCAAAATTCGAGTAATAAAATATGCTGAAGTCCTCCTGATAAAGATAAAGATTTACAATGTAGAGTGAAAAAATGAAAACTTTCAGCAGAATTCTGCTTCTAGCAACTACCATTTAGAATGGCGATTGTAAATAAAACAGTTAGTTTCCAGAAATAGCCATCCTTGTCCCCTCTGTCAATCACCACAAACCTCTTAATCATTTTCATTAAAATACGTATAATTAATTGCTCAAATTACTTGGAAGGATTTCACGTGATGAAGGACAGGGACACGTATTCACAGTGGCAAAGGGAAAAAGGGACGAGGCTGTTGTAAAGATGTCCAAGAGAAAGCTTCAACAGCATTCACAGGGATGCATAAAAAGAATCGAGTTTGTTTTGAAATGATGAGAGTCTGAAGTTCAATCAGGCTTGGGACTGGATAGCATGACCAAATGAGAGATCTGGAGCCGTGATTTCATTAACAATATGTAAACTTCATTATTTTCTTTCAATTGAATCTGTGACCTTCAGACTTTATTTGCAGATCTGAACTTGTCAAATTAGTATTACATACCATGTCAGAAGATTCTCTAACAAGAGGTAAAGTATAAGGTTTTGTCCAACGTCCAATATGGTACACATCTCTAGTCCACGTCATGAAGCATAACTTAACAGGCTTTAAAATCCCAGGAAACAATTGTTCGTCAAAGTCCTTGTGTCTTTCACGCAGAAAAAAGAGTGGAAACTGGAACAAAACTTGTTCTGTCAAGAATTTTTATCTATTATGTGCAGCAACAAGATAGCTATGTTCACAAAACCTATGATCATTGCCTCTTAACAAACTACCCATCTTCCTAGTCGAAAAGTTTCTATAGATCATTTATTTTTCAAACTATCCTATTTCTAAAGAATATTTAGAAAATCAAAGGATTACATACTCTGTCAAGACTGAAGACTTTCACCGAAGAATTTCCACTCGTTCGATCAATTATTGTGTTAGATCTCAGAACGTGTATTTTAGATGTCTCCATAGAATTGCCTTTGAATTTTGTTAAAAAGAAGTACGGGAAAGTAGATAACAGAGACTAACCTGCTTTCCAGACTTCCTATAAATCAAGTCCCTGATTTCCTCTACAGCATATACAGAGCATGCTCGGAGTTCTACTTCCTCTTCACTTCCTGAACAAATTTCGCTACAAGATTCAATAAGGTTGGACAGCGACGAACTATATCTCAGTACTCCAAGCTGCTGAAGCACTGCTGGGACAATATAATCAGCAAACATTGTTATCGATTCTACATCGTTGAATTCGCCATAGCCTCGACCCTTAAATGCACCCCATAAATCAGCAGCAAAAATCTGAGCTCTTTTGTACAAGAAAATTTGGTGACCTTTGTATACCGTGTGATCACGAAACCCTGAGAATAATAATGAATTAAATAATTTGAATATTAATGAATTAAACAAATTTATTTCAAGAGCACACCATATTGGCATACCTGGAAAGTGGCATGTGATGAGAGAAACCAGCTTTGAAGCTGATTTTTCACAAGACTCAACAAGTTTGGATGCCTTCCCCTCAAATGATCGCTCTAGCTCAAAGCCAACCTAAATCATCACATGAAGCTAAAGGAGTTAATAGAGATGAATAAATTGATGCAAAAGAAAAATCAAGCAGAGAACAAGCACAAAATTTTGAAATCTGTACCTCGTGCATTAAGCGCACTCGTTCATCCTCCAAGGGAAGTGGCCTTGGCCATTTCAAAATTTTACGGAGTTCAGGACCTGTTAACATGATCTTCACAATTATTATCTCTTAAAGGATGACAATTTTAATAAAGCAATAAATATCTTTTATGCAGATGTAAGTCCTCATTAAAGTTTCAACTTCAACTTTTACCCTTTTCCAGTAAATATCAATATAGTTATGTAATATTGAGATAGGGCTCGGACAAATATGCAAGAGAACGCTGCACAATGAGGCTGATAAATGGAAAACGAAGCTTCAAATCAGATTACCAGTGTACTTTTGTAAACGATCTGCATCAAATGCAGACTTGTCATTTTGAAGAGCTTCCTTCAATCCTGAAGCCAAACTATCATAAGATAGTTCCTTATCTGCCATTATAGAAATAGAAAGGTATAAAGGCACAAATTTCAGCGATAAAAAGTCAGCAATCAATCATAAACACAAAAGACCACACACACACAGAGCAAACTGAAGACGGCCATCCAGTTAAGCAACGTGAGGTGGTATAACTTTTTAAAAAGGAATACTATGGAATGCATATATAATGGGGCAAAGTCACCATTTTTCCATCATAGCCAACCAGAACATCCAACGATTTACACCACCTCTAGCATGAGAGGGGGCCAACAAGTGATATTGGAGCATTGTGCTTTAAGAACCTGTGCCTTAGACTTAATGTTAGAAGAACTCCTTGGCAGGACTACTGCTTTTGTCGTTTAAAAAAATAAAATAAAAAATAAAGACTATCCCACAAAACCAGGAGGTGAAGATTTGGGACAGCAACCAAAAACAAAAAAGGAGTGGAAGAAGGTAAAATAACCTTAATGCTGCCTGACACTTTAAAGGGCATCTTGCAGCAAACTCAATATTATAAATACAGCAAGAAAACCAACGACGACTCCGAATAATACATACAAGTACAAACTGAATAAATTAAGTTATTGCAAATATAATAGACAGATTACCTGGCCAGAAACAAAAATTGAGTGCATCCAACACAAACAAATACTGGACAGACAGAGGGCCGTTGTCAAAATAGTGAATCCCTTCAAAATCCCACTCCACCTTTGGAATCGAATATTTCATCATTTCCGCCACTTTCTCAACACCTAACATATAACCCCAATTACTCCCATTTTTCTAATAATCGAAATCCCACAAACAGTTTAAAATACAGCAAACTTAACAAAAACACAAGAATATCTAGCAAAACTAAACTTTCAAAAACACAAACACAATGTGAATTCAAAAATCACAAAAACGCGAGTTAATGGAAAGAAACCTGAGGAATCAACGGTAACATGGGAGGAATGAGAGGCGACCCAAGCAGAAGTAGCCCTAACCTCTTCCATAGGGAATCTCTGAATGAATATTCTGAGGAATGTGTGGATGCTGTGTACAGGATGTAACCCTAGGATTTGGTTATTGGTATATGGTTATTTGTTACTGGCTTTATGGTTCGAAGTTTCCCGCTTTTGTATGTTTCTGGCTTGTAATTGTTTTTCCAAAAGGTTGACCAGTCATATGTCACGCCTCCCACGTGGACTGCTATAAATATGAGTTGTTTAATTGACCGTGCCACGTTTCCACATTTGGTAAACGAAGAATAATCAAGCCCCGATTTGATAACTCTAAAATCTTCCATTATAAAATTTAAGCCTTTGTTTGGCAAAATATGTTTTTTTATGTTTTTAAATAACACAATTCTCCAAATCACTTTTTAATCACAAATATTTTCTCTTTTCATTTTTCAACCACATATTCTACCTCGAAAACATAAAAAAACATATTTTTAAACATATAACTTTTAATAAATAGAGGCTAAATCAATATTAATAATTAATTTTAACAATACATTTCGTAAGTCTCATAACTTTTCAATCACATTTTATCAACTCTTATCAAAATCAAAATTTAATAAAAATTAAATTTTAATCCCTACTAAACAGGGGTCAAGTCAATCATTACCAAAAATTAGGTACTATGAATTTCATAAAAATCTTTAATTGTAAATGAACTAGTATTTCTCCCGTGCGATGCACGCAAGTTTCTATTCAACAATATCAATTTTGATAAGTATCTGTAAAATTTTGAAGCTTATGCATATTTTTTTTCCTGCATACAAAATGCATAAAAAATAATATTATATTAAAATAATTATTAAAATTTTACAAACAATTAAACTATTTCAAATTATAATAGATTTTTTGAATAATAAAGTCAATTTATCTATTTAAATAATAAA
Organism: Ligustrum vulgare; assembly: GCA_963555705.1. Lineage (NCBI taxonomy): Eukaryota > Viridiplantae > Streptophyta > Magnoliopsida > Lamiales > Oleaceae > Ligustrum > Ligustrum vulgare. The sequence goes on along the minus strand of OY743177.1, from coordinate 21,778,014 downwards.
TGAATATTAATTTGTTCACAATAAAATTAAGTTATTTGTAAAAAAAAAATGATATTGTTTTTATCGAAAATAACAGATATTTGCACGCGGTTTGGAATTGCTTCGTTTTTAAAAAATAATTGATATTAAACAATTATTAATCAACAACAATAAATGTAAACACCTTTTTAATAGAAATTTTGGAGGCAAAACATGTCATCAATATCATTGAAAATTACTTAATTATCGTTACTTTTAATTTTTTTTTATTATTGTTTTTTGAACATATATACAAAATGATTCAAATCTAAACTCAACCCACTTATAGACTCGAACTCAAGTGTTCTATTTGATAAGGGGTGTCTCGGGTTAACCTACATTGGCCTTACTTTCAATCTTTAATTATCATTTTTTTTTTCACGAAATTCAAAATTTTGTTAAAAAGACAATTGCTAAGTAATAAAATTAATCATCCTTAATAATTTCAATTTCATTTCTCATTGCACTAAACACGTCATCAAATGTAATCAACGCATCATCCATAACAATAATGTATTTAACTATTTTGTATGAAATTTATAAAATATATTATGTTATTTTCTTAAAATCTCACAACATGCATTTTAATTTAATAAGTTAAGAACATAATAGAATATGTAAAAAAAAAAAAAAACATCATTTGAATATTTCAACGTTATAAAGACAGATATAAATTCATTTTTATTATATGCTAATTAATATATTTTTTCAATAAAAAAATAAATTATATAAAATAATTAATATTAGTTAATAGATTTTTAGCTAAAATCTTTGTTAATTTTAAGTTGGGATCAAAATTTAACTTAAAAAATTGTCAAGAATATACACATAATTTCTTCCGAAGTGTTTTTCTTTATATATTAAAGGGGTGAGAAAAATTTTATATATCCTTATTTACATTCACACTTACAAACCAACTTCATTTATTTTGCATTCACATTTGTCAAATCAGTTTCAGAAATTTTGCATTCATACTTACCAACTATCCTCCCTTTATAGTATAGATATAAGAAAAATTTGAAAATAAATAATCAAGCGGACCCATGATTCTACACTGGTGGCTATATTGCCACCACAAAACTTATTTTTTACACCACATTTTTTAAAATATTTTTTATTTACAAAAATAGACATTAATAAAATTACATAAGCAACCTTTTAACTTAATCTCACTAATTATTATTTTTAGAAAAACTCTCATTAATTTTTACCTACACCACAACCCCCTACTCCACCTCCACCACCACCGTGTCATCATTTTCGCCGTAAAAAAATGTTTCTTGAAAATAATTAACGACTACAAAAAAAAGTGACAAATCTAAATTCTTAAATTAAAAATCATAAATTCTTTGTTAAGATCCATAAAAATCGTAAATTTCAGAAATGGGCTATGGGAAAAAAAAAATTATAACCGATTTGGCATATTTTTTGCAGTCATTAATTATTAATTATTGAATGAATTGAGGGTAGATTGAATATTCAACAGTAACTAAATGATGAAAATAGATTTAACCAAATTTCTCACTTTGGTTACTTTAACAGTAACGAAATGAGTTGGGGGTAGATTGAATCTTCTTGAATGTATATTCTTGATTCTCGTTTCCTTTTAATTTCTCACTGTAATTCCAAAATCTGTGGATATAATTAACCTATTACTCTTTCCCATTGTCTTCGCTCAACCTCATCTACAAGGAAGGTAAAATCTGGCACTTTTTTCACCTTATTCCTATGACAGGGATTGCAGATAGTGAAGAGACGTAAGGGGAGCATGAAGAGATGATGAATGTTGTGTGGTGTATTGTTTATTTTAGTTTTACACTTAATTAGGGTTAAATTTGTAAATTAATAGTGGTGTATTTATAAAAAAATGTATTTTAAATGAGATGTATTTATAATATGGTTTGAAAAATAAAAATTGTGGTGGCAATATATTTTTCCTTCTACCATGTTATGAAACTCCGTGTATAAACCAATGTTTAGAAAATCGGACCGAATCAGCCGATTCAACCGAGAGAATTGGTCTGGTTGACTTAAAAAATCGACTAGTAAAAAATCGAAAAATCGGTCGATTCAACAGGGAACCGGCTGGGTTTTCAAAACCCGATTTTCATTTTTTTTCTTTTTTCTAATTGTTTTAAGTTATTTTTGTGTATAATTTATTTTCTGAATGAGTAAATGTTGGTTTATTTGTAAAATAACACGTTTTTTAGAAATTTTTGTGATTTTTGAAATAATTTTTTATGTTTTAATTGAAACCGGTTCGACTCGATTAGACCTTTTGACTCTTGATCTGTTTCATTTTTCGATTCGAATCCATTTTCAATTTTCTGAACACAGGTATAAACACAAATATATACATGTCATCATTTCAACCACAAAAGTCACGTCTATCAATTACATGCCTTATTATAGCGTGTCAGAATTGGGACACATATTTTGCACACTTTCCATGGAAAATGACTCATCTGCCCTTACCTCTCATTCCCCTTTCCTTTTCCCCTTGTTTCCATTGTGTCACTCACTGACCACAGACCACCACCGTCCCATAAGAAACTCACAACACACAGCCTAACATCGGCGACATCAAGCACAACAAGAAGTCCGGAAATTCCCGCATTTGAAAGTGTTTCGCGCGGAGGTCACCTCGCTAACAATTATCGAAGGGGGATAGAAATGGTAATGGGTCGGGGCCGACCCGCCCCGAACCCGAAATGGGCAACCCCAACCCCGCCCCACCACTGTTCGCGGGTCGGGGCGGGGCGGGGAGACATCCCGCCCCGCCAACCGACCCGAAATTTTAATTTTTTTTTTCTTTTTTTTTTTTTGTAATGAAATTTTAGATGAAAAATTTAGGAGTCGAACTAGTTAGAGTTTTTAAGTTTGAACATTAAACATAATATGTATATTTGAAGGGAAAAAAAATCAATGAACAACATAATGGTATAGTGATTATGTATTCTCATACCCTTAAATTCCACCAAGGTTCAATTCTTCTAGACCTCATTAAATTTATTTTTAATTTCTCATTAAAAAAAAAAAAATTTCTCGGGTCTGCGGGGCGGGGCGGGGCGGGTCTGCCCTGAACCCGCCCCGAAATGCTGTTTGGGGCGGAAAACTAGCCCCGCGAACCCGATGGGGCGGGGCGTTTCGGGTCCTCCGGGTTTCGGGTCGTTCGGGTTTTTTTGCCATCCCTACTCAGACGAATGTGTAAGGAACAAACCTCTCGAGACAAAATCTCAACGAGGGGTACTATATTTATGAAGATTATGGTGATGACAAAACACCTCCAAGGGGCGCAAGCACACAAATTACACTAAGAGTTTGACGATAAAAGTAAAGATAAAGAAAATTACATATTCTCTTATTGAGATTTGATTGATTGGTCTCTCTAAATGACTAAGTTTTTACAATATATACAAATGCACGAACTTCCTTCAATCGTTGCCAATATTTGAATCTTTAGTTTGCCGCCTTGATTTGTAACCTGCATGGATTAATTTGCTTCCTCCACGTCGCATAACCGTCGCCGACGTCCTTGTAACATCCGCTTGCCACGTCGCTCTAACTAACTCCAGAATTCTTCATTTCAACTGCCACCTTCGTCAACAACTGGCTATGTGATCGTAAGACAAGTGTCAAAATCGCTTCTACCTGCTTAGTCGCCCAACTGTTTCATCGCTCGCCCTGTCGCCCAAATATCTTAGCTGCCACACACTCGCCCCGTCATCCAATTTCTTGCCTATAATGAGCCCTTAATGCTGGGCCAATTTTGGTTTGCGCCAAGGCTTAGCCTCTTGCATTTTTGGGTGTTTTTTGGGCGTCAACAGCTACCCCCCAATATGGCGGAATTAATATCAATTTTATTAATTCTAAGCCATATTCTGATATTAGGCGCCGCGCCTTTTTCTTTCCCTATTACTTTTCTCAACGGCGTCCCTCCGCATTCTACAAAAGTTGTGACGCTTCATATGCCTAGTTTTTCAAAGGGTGCGCTACTTCATCACGTCGCTTCACCCACGCTCGCACTTTCTCCCACTTTCGTCCACGTTTACTATTGCCGCTCTATTCTTCGTCTTATAAAGGTTACTGTTCACCGTCTACCATTTCACTTCAACCTTTATACTTCCCACGCATTCTGCTAACAATCTCATCTTCAGGGAAGCAATCCGAAAATTTCCCTTCCTTTGACAACTTCAAGACATTCCTTACTAAACCATACGTGAACCCAGCCCCTCTTTCTCAGGTGATTCTTGACAAGAATTAATTTTTCTTGGGCCCATCCTTTAATGATGCTGACTCAGTTGGGCGAGTGGCTGTGGGTCAATTATTTCCTTGTACTCAAGACCCACCCTTCTTAAACCCTTTTCTGCTAAAGCCAATCCGTGAGAAAGGTATACGTACTTGGCTGAAGGCTGACACTACATTTCACCGGTGACACGCGCGTATGGTGGGCCATGGCCCCACAAAGGAGATTTTTGATCAGGCTAAAATTTTTGATTTGTTGGAGATCACTTTACGTCCTCCTATTTATAACCCCATCATTTTTCCCATAGCTCTGAGTTTTTGGTCCTCTGAATATAACACCTTCATTTTTCCCTTAGTCCAATGTCTGTCACCTTAAGAGATGTTGGTGCTTTAGTGAACCTCCCGCCTCTGGGTGATACGATTTTCCCTGCTATTTCAGTATCTGCCATTGCCCCAAAATTTGACAAGAAATTTTCTGATTCTTACTCGGGTATGCAGGAGATTTACAACAATAATCCTCTGGTAGAACCCACTCATACTGAGCGCGTGGCCTTCCTCCAGGTATGGCTGTGCAAGTATGTCCTTTGTGTCCCTAGTCTCAAGTCCTCCATGTCATATCTGCCTATAGCGAATGAACTAGCACGCGGTAGGTCCTTAAACCTTTGCTCTTTCTTCCCGACCGCCTTTTATAGAGGTATGGCTTCCCTCCAACACCAACTGAGGAATGGAGCGTCTCCCACTGGGAGTGGGCCCCTTTGGCTCGCTCAATTGTGGCTGAAAGGGTACTTCCCACAATTCCATACTTCATCAATTTCTCCTCTTTCTGCTTCTTGCTACGGGCTAATTATCCACCAGTTGGATGTTATAAAATCATCCAATAGGGATGTATTCACTTTCATTTATAATTTGCATTCGGTTCCTACTTTCTTTCCTTTCTCTGCCCATCAGGTCCCTCCTTATGTGCAACCCCCTGCCACACTTGACGATGTACGTACTTCCTTGCCTATTTGGGTCCAATATCTGACTGGTAGAGATTTGTTTCATGACATCGTTATCAGTACTAATGCTAAGGCGGGGATTGAACTCTACGCTCCCCAATTCTTTACCCGCCAACTTGGCTTTGGGCAGGCATGGCCCGTACCTCCCTGCTTTTCCAGGAGTCTATTAGAGCGATTCCACACCATCAGCAAAACAAAGGTTGGAGCTATCGAGAGCCAGAATAATCTCTTAGCCGATGGCTTCGCTTTAGCACCCTTCAATCCTTCTTCAGTTACGCATCCTCTTTTTGACCAATTTTGGCCATCCGTCAAACGCAGGCTCTTCGCGAACGACGTTCATCATGCTTTTCATTCGTTAGAGAATTCGGGCGTTCTCTCTTATGGCCCCCCAATCGCAGTTGCTCCCCTATCTATCAGGCCGCCATCTCCGTCCACTCGCAGGAAGCAATCAACGTTGACAGATGCTTCTAGCCGTAAACGATCTGCCGCCATACTTGTAAGTTTGTCCGAGGATGAAGATGATGAGGACGTCCCCTTTAGCAGAAAGGTAAACTCTGACCTTATTTGCCTTCATTTACACATAAGGTAACTTCTTTGTACTTATAGTTCCACTTGGAATCTCAAAAAGGCAAGGCCAGTGAGGGAACTTCATCAGAGAAGGGGTCAAAAAATCAAAGACCCTTGGCTACCCATCTCGCTCAAGAAATTCCTACCCTCCAGGGTGTTGATCCTCCACGCGTGGTGCCAGAAGGTAATTATTGTACATTAACATTTCCCATATGCCATGTTGTTGCATTTTTTTTACCGTTCATCATTCTTTATAGGGACACCCGCGGATTTGCCTCCTGCCATGGGCATTAATCGTCCAACCAAGGGTAAAGCCTCCACCACTGTTGGGTCCCTTGAGGACGCACCTCCTTCTTCCTCCCCCCAAAATGACGGATGAGGTAATTCCCAATTCGCACTATTTTCTTTTCATCATCCATAAAAGAAATGTTCAATGATACATCTTTCTTTTACAGGGCACTGATGCTGTCTTGCACTCCATTCAGGACTTATTTGCCGCTTGGGAACGGTATTGCGCAAGTAGTTCTTCCCGTGCGCCCATACCTCATTCTCCTCCCATGTCCGTCACGCCTTCAGAAGAAAACAGAAAGATTTTTAAGTAGTCAATCCTCAATTTTACCTCTTTCTTGGATTTGGACATTACTGCGGCTGGAGCTTCTAATCAACGGGACAGATTTGAGCAATTGAGTGTGCGAATGACCCAAGAATTTGCTCTCCTATCACTTGATATCCCGCATGATATAAAACTGGCCCTGAAGATTGTTCGGTCTGAGGTGAACTCCTTGTTGGCCAGGAACGCATAGCTGAAGGAGCAGAATATTCAATTCATTCGTGCGTTGGATGAGAAGCAGTCCCTCAGTACTGAATTCGAGAAAAGTAAAGGCGTCCTTGATGAAGTTTCTTTCGAATTCGTCCTGGAAGATTCTTTGATGGCATCTCTAACTGCAGAGCTGAAGGAAATCCAGGCAAAAATGGACGATTGCAGGGCTCGGCTGTCCGCTAAAAAGAGGAATGCTTCTTCGGAGCTAGAACGAGGCAAGTCGGTCCTTGAACGTCTCTCAAACATCACTGTTGATGAAGGACGCATTGGCCGAGTTAGTCGCTGCTTTGAAGGGCCAGGGTGAGGAGTGGCAAGCACTTAGAGAGTAGACACGTTCTCTTTGGGGAAAGCTATAACTAGACTCTCTACGGAACAATATTGCCTCTTCCCTTCCTAGTCATAGTATTGTATTGGCACTCTATTTTATCAATGAAATATGATTGGCCTTCTTTCCTGCACATGTTCATGGCATCTGTTTAGGCACATTTTTATCTCCATATCTTCTTGTTTGTACGAAAACTACGCGCCTTCCACTGTGAATTATAGTACATTTACAATTGTTCACCTTCCTATGTGGAGGGAACATATCTCTTCAATTACTTGCCGTTGTATATTTGTTCATCTATGAGGACATAATTCAATGCTCGCAGCTTCATTTTCCTGTAGTTTCTTCTACCAGGTTCTTCCAATTTTATTTTTTTTCAATCCATCGTGTCCCCGGTTTGTATACAATGAATGCTTCTTTCCTTTATCCTCCTTTGTATGGTGGGTAGGATTATTCCGTACTCACAAGTTATTGTTGCATTCACCACCTTTGAATAACCCGAAGCGACTTGGGCTAATTTGTTCGCTACATCGTTGTAAATCCTACTTATGTATTGAAGCTCCACTTGATCAAATTCCTCCACAAGCTCTTGGGCGAGCTCATATAGCTTTATCACATAATCGATCTGGCACTTGAAATCGCCCGTTAATTGGTATATTACCAACTGAGAATCTCCCCGGATAATCACATTCTTCACTTTCAGCTCTACTAACAGTTCTAGCCCCATGATCAATGCTTCGTACTCGGCTTGATTGTTAGTACATGCTCTTTCCAAGGTGAGAGCATACTTGTAACAGACTCCCATGGGATTTATTAAAACTATACCAACCTCCGCGCCTTGGTAAGTTTCTAATGCATCAAAATATAAAACCCAGGGCTTCGTTTCGAGCGAATCCACTTCTAAATTAACCTCTTTAGGCATGTCCAAAAATGGATGATCAGCCAAAAAGTTGGCTAAAGCTTGATTTTTAATTGCCTTTTGAGGTACGTGTTGTATTTCAAATTCAGAAAGGGCCAATGTCCAAAGGCCAATTCTTTGATGTAAAACAGGGCGAGAAAACAAATACTTGACTATATTTACCTTAGATATCAAATACACGGTTACAGGCCATAAATAGGCCCTTAGTTTTGTACACGTGAAATATAGAGCGAGACAGAGTTTTTCTATAGCTGAATAATTACATTCACATTTCGTCAACTGTCTGCTTAAGTAGTAAATCACTCTCTCCTCGCCCAGTTGGTCTTCTTGCGCAACCATTCCTGGCTATAGATCCTTGCTCCGCCGATATATAGACTTTCATTGGATTCCCATGAATTGGTGACACCAGTACATGCGGATTTGATAAGTATATCTTTAGGCTGTCGAAAGCCCTTTGGTGTTTTTCCCGTCAGACAAATTTGTCTTGATTTTTCAACTTTAAAAGAGGCGAAAAAACTTTCGTTCGCCCTGCACAATTAGAAATAAAACGCCTTAAGAAATTTATTTGACCTAGGAACCTTTGCAATTCCTTTTTATTAGCAGGCGGTTTTGCTTCAAGAATGACTCTTGCTTTATTTTTGTCAAGTTGGATGATTATTGTCCAATTTTACGTATTTTAAAGAAATAAATAAATGAAAATATACAATTTTGGGATATAAATTTTGTCATTTAGAGTAAGATTTATTAAAGATTCAATTTTATTTGTTTAACTCTAAATTAACTTTAATTGCTAAAAATTTTCATTTATTTGATTTCAGGTATATTTTGGACAAATTTAACCCAAAGATCCATAATTTAATGGACCGAAAAAGCCCATAAAGCCATCTTATACTCCAAGTCCAACACATCTACAAAAACCTACACGCCATACCACTATCTATCTATCTCCATTCTCTGTAATTTTGTTCACAGCAAAAAAACCTACTACTCACTGTCTTCACCATCTTCAGAAAAGAACCTTAGCATCTGCCGTTCCTCTCAATTCTCTATCTTGGATCAACTTCACCTATCCATCCTCTGTCTTCTCCTCTCAAACGCCTTCTCTTCCTGTGTCTTCTCAGCCTTCTTCTAAACCCGCCAGCCACAATTCTCTCAACTTCCCTCTATAAACCAGCCGCAGCCAACAAATCTCTCAACTCCCACAGCTGCCAGCCTCTTCTCCCTCACGGAACTCACACAGCAGCAGCCGGAACTCCCCACCAGCAGCCTTTTTCCACCTTAACCTCACGCCTCTGTCTTCCTTCTTCCAGCAGCAGCATCCCCTCAGCCATCAGTCCCAGCCGCAACCTTCTCTTTCTTCACTCTTTCCTCACGCAGTCTGTTTCCTCTCCCTTCTTGTTCTCTGCCAGCCTTCTTCCTCAGCCTCCTTCCCTCACAAAAAAACCACAGCCGCCCAGCTCATCTCCCTCTCAACTCCCTTGAACCGCACATCAATAACCAGCAGGAGACCTCCCTGTTCTTCCCTCTCCATCTGTCTTCTTTCAGCAGGTCTCTCTGTCTGTCTTCTCTCTCAGCAGCCTCGCCAGCAGCAACCTACCTCCATCAGCAGCTATAGCTCTCGGCCAGCAGCATCCTCTTCTCTAATCTCACGTATTGCACCAGATTGTGGAAGTGCCTTGCGTGGAATACAAGAGGCAGCCGAGTGAGGAGCGTTGCAATTGGCGTTTTGAGTGACTTGTTCCATTTTTTTATTGCTCTTTTACTTAGAATTTTTTTTATTGTTTCAATTATTAAGTTTTATAAATTCAGATTATTGGCATTGATTTAGTTTTTTTTGATATTTTTAGTTATTGAATTTTCATTTTCAAATTTGAATTTCGTTTTCTAGTAATGATATTTTTTTGGTTGAATTTTATTTCGATTAATTTAATTATGTCCGGCTAAGTTATTTTTGAGGGGAGTTATTCTTAGCGTCAATGAGCGTGTTTTAATTTCTTATGGGTGAATTCTTGTTATTGATAAGCGTTTACAAATTGTTTTAAATTTTCAAATTATTTTACTTTTATTGATGTCGTTGATGTAGTATTTATTAAATATGCACACAACATACTCGACTAAATGCCGTAAAATAAATTGACTAATTTTTGTACGAATATGTTTACCTCTTATCGATCTCAAGAAATTCATATTAATCTTATTTGCAAAACCCAATTGATAGCGAAAGAATAACTCCACTCAAATTTCCCTTTCATTGCAATTTAATTATATTCTCTTTTTATTCATTTAAACACAATTGAAATCATAGTTTAGGTTTCGAATTTAGCAAATATTACGATACCAATAAAATCCCTAGGAAGAATGACCCTGGATTATTGCTAGGCTATAACTTGACCCCTTTATACTTGAAGGGTAGATTTAACATCGAGTCATTGGATCCCCCTCTTGTGTACCAGAATACCAAGGAAGTTTCCTGAATTAATATCAAACGTACATTTCAAAGGGTTTAACTTCAACTTGTACTGCCTCATTCATTTAAATGAACATCTTAGTCGTTGAAAATGGTCTTTTTCTTTTATTGAATTTACCACAATATCATCTACATATACTTCAATAAATTCCCCAATCATGTCATGAAAGATTAAATTCATTGCCCTTTGACAAGTGGCCCCAGCATTTTTTAGGCCGAAGGGCATGACTACCCACTCAAAACATCCCAAGGCCCCTGGGCATCTAAAGGCATTTTTATGCACGTCTTCGTCAACTATGTAAATTTTGTTGTATCCAGAATACCCATCCATGAAAGAATACATGACATGCCCTGCAGTTGAATCTACTAAAGAATCTACCGTTGGCATTGGATACTCATCTTTGGGCATGGCTAAGTTTAGATTCCTGAAATCTATGCACACCCAATGCTACCGTTCTTTTTAGACACGGACACAATATTAGATAACCATTCTACATACCTGGCCGTCCTAATAAAACCAGCCTTTAAAAGACTTTCTATTTCCTTTTTACTTCAGGTAATACATTAGGGGCAAAACGCCTAAGTGGCTGCTTATGTGACTTAAAATTATGCTTAGTTGGCAGTCTGTGTTCCACCAAATTCCTATCTAAACCAGGCATGTGTTCATATCCCCAAGTAAAATAATCTCTGTATTCTTTTAATAAGGCAATCAATTCATCACTTACCAAAGGTAACAAAACAAAACATAAAACAAAAATAATTACAAATTGTTAAAACTAAAATCAACTAAAGTAATAATCAAAGTAAAAACATTCCCCGGCAACGGCGCCAAAAACTTGTTCGCTCAAAATAGTGTACCGCAAGCGCACGGGTAGCGTACAAGTAATAAAGTGAACTTTTTAAGTCCGGATTGTCGATCCTACGAGAAATGTTTACTTTAGATTATATAACTTTAATTAATATAATTCTAACAACAAAGAGAAACACACAATTAATAAGATGAATTTTTGACAATTCTAAATTAAAGAAAATAATTTTAAACCAAATTAAAATTAGGAAAATAGAAGATAAAATAGTTGGGATTCATGATTTCACTTAACTCTCGATTAAGTAATTTCTCAACACATGCAAATTAATAAATTACTCATTCACAATGTTAGACCCGATTTTTCAAGTTTAGCTAATTACCTCTCTTGAGTGAAATTAACCATAATCAATTGGTTTAACTTACTATATCTCTATGTCGATTGAAGCCCAATCAATTGCATTAACTCTTTGTGAAAATAGCTTAATGGATCATCTAGGGTTTAAGATATATCTCTATCCTTAACAAGAATCTAGAGTATTTGTTATTTGGTCTAAAATGCACAATATCTCTCGATTGTCATACACTTCACAAAACATATATTTGGTGATCAATCAAACATATGGAATAATCTCAATAACAAACACACATGAAATAAGCTCAAAATTAATAAACAAAAATTAAAATTACTTAAACTAAGTTAAGCTACATCAATCATCCCAACATAAAACAACTAGCCCATTATATAAATATTTCACAAAAGATAAGGTTTATGAAAATACATCACAAAATATAGAAATTAAAGATAAAAATACAAGAAAAATGAAATACAACACTTCCCTTGATTTTTACTCCAAGAATCTTTGAACTTTGTTTTGTATTTCCACTTTACTTCTTGCTTCTTTGATCCAATGAGTGCTAGCAACTTGAAAATTAAACCAAATAACAAACTAAATTACAAACTAAATCAAAAACAAAGAAAAGAAAAGAAAAGAAAAGAGAGAAAGGAGTTAGGGTTTGGTAAAGAAAATTGGGGATCCTTTGAAGTGAAGAAATGAGAGTATTTATAGTCCCCAAAATCTGACCTAAAATATCCTCAAAAAGGCGTCCAAATAAAGTCAAACACGCCCTTAAATTAAAATAATAAAAACAGAAATTTAAAATCGAAATTGGGTTGAAAATTGCCCACGCGATCGCGTGGGCAGTTGAAAAATCAACTGCCAAGAATGAGGCGAGCGCCCATCAAACCAATTGTGTATATATAATATATATTATATTTTATTGTTTTTTTGTCATTTTGCTACTTTGTCATTTTTTTTTCTTTTTCTTTAAACTATTTGCAACCAAAGTCCCTCGTCTTCTAACCTTCTTCAATTTAGTCCTCGAATTTTGACATATTTAGTCCTCCAACTATTTGAGATGTTGCAATTGAGTCCCCAAACTTTTGATTTCTTTCAATTAGGTCATTGGACATCGAAATTGCTCCTCTTTTCGCTCAATTGCTCTCCAATCTTGTCAATTTTCTTTCCAATTGAGATTTTACCTAATTGTACAAGATAAACACAATTTATAAGTAGAAATTTGCTCAATTTTTTAATTAAATTGTCGATTTAAAAGCAAAATAAGTGTGTAAAACACACTTATCACCAATGACTGGTTTCTCAATGGCCATTATATTTGGTCTCATCTAGTTGAACATCTCCGGTAGGGTGTCAACCGAGAATGGTTCTTCCCTTAGTGCGACGACTTAAGTTTCTTCTCCCTCTTGCACTACTCTAACAGGCCCATAATTCCCCTCGTAGATGAATCTTTTTATAGAGTTCACTTCTGCCATGAATGGTCTATGATCTTCCTATATCACTTCTGCTTCTCCTTTATCATTCCAGAATACTAAACACTGGTAGAGAGATGAAGGTATGCACAGGCTCCCATGGATCCAATCTCTCCCTAGAAGTACGTTATAGCTAGTAGGACTATCTATCACGAATAAAATTGTGGTCCTTGTGGTAGTTCCCACAGCGACGTCTAATGGCATCACTCCTTTGGCCGACGTTACCCCTCCGTTGAAGCTTGTGAGGATAACTTATGTTGGGATCATATCATCCTCCTTTTTTGCTAGTCTTCTCATCATTCTGGATGGGATGGTATTTATAGCGGCCCCGTTGTCTATAAGAACCTTTGACACTGGAATTCCATTAATTTGGGTCTTCACATACAGTGGCCTCAGATGCTTGGTTAGTTTCGTGGAAGGTTTCCTAAAGATAACCTTTTCCGCTGCATCAATCTCTACCTCCTGGCCGTCTCCCTTTATTTCGACTCTTTTCGTCACTTCGGCGTGCAATACCTCTTGTCTCCCACTTTGATCTCTCGACTCTTCATTTGTAAACCTTCCAGTAGGAGGAGGAAGTATCCTGGGAGGCGACCCATACATATCAACCCGTGGTACTCTCATTTTCCTTTTGGACGTTCCGTGGAGTATGTAAAAATCGAACGCTTGCCCAGAGGGCTCGCCCAATAGATCCACTTCACGCACTCCTTCTTGATACAACTGATTTAGCAACACATTGCGCGACACCCCTATTTTCCTACCTTCCACCTCCAAGTCAATCTCTTCTTCGATGTCTGTCATGCCATCATCCTCTTCTTCATAATCTACCTCTTACGTTTTGGCCCTCCTCACATATCAACTTGCAGGCCGCTCCTTCATTTTCTCCACCTCTTCTTCTACATCCTCTTTGGTTCTAAACTCATTGGCCAGTAGATAGTTGTTGGCCATGACTGGGGGTAATGTCCCGAACTGAATGGTGGTAGCTTGCTCTGGATCCTCTTCGTCTCCTTCTTTTTTTTCTGCGCTCGAACTTCGATTTCCCAGTGGAACTTCCAGATGCTTTCTTCACTGATCCCTCTGTGTTGTTCCCTTTGTCACCATCAAATTCATTTTGGTTAGCTTCCCGAGGCAGCCTTGGCGTGTCTAGGGGAAACACTCCCTGTTGTCGCCTCATCATTCTGCCGTAGTTCCTTTGAAAATGCCTTTCCTGAGTCCTTGTCATCTCATTGAAGGGCATGACTCGTCTTGCATTTTACTGGAATGAATTCCAAACATTTGATTGGCGTGGCTGTGGCCTAAATGTTTTCCTATGATTTGTTGGCCATAGTTACCTTTCTTGAGACGGTTTTCCATATGTATCTGGGCCTCGTCCTCTATCGGGCTGGAAACTTGACTCAACTCTGGGATGAGTGTGAAAACCTTGCACTTTGGTTCCTTCCACAGACTTACTCACTTCTTCTTTGCATCTATCACATAAGACACTCCTGTCTCCTTGGTATTTTTTTTCCTTGAGTCGTTTAAACACTTTGGGACGTTGTTGTTCATCTCCTACTCCATCATCAATTACCAATTTGAACTTTGGCAATTTTTGGGAAAAATCAGTTGCCTTCATGTTTACTCCAAGTGGTTGTGGGAAGGGGTTCTCGTCCACCTCCATCTTTTTCTTAGGCTCAAGCATGATCCTCCCCGACTCAATGGCTTCCGCAACACATACTGTAAAACCAAACAATTGTTAGTCGTATGAGACCATGCATTATGCCATTTACAGTATTTTTTGCCCTTAGTTTGTTCAGGGTTGGCAACTTATGTTTATCGCTCAACTTAATTTGCTTATCCTTATATAACTTGTTGAATATAAGGTCCGCCCTACTAACGTCGAATGAAAAATATTTTAGCCTTCTTATTTTTCTCTTCTACAGGCTCATCTTATATTATCGCCCCAGATTTTGCTGCCAGGGGATAAGCATATGGGTCCCCTTTGACTAGCTCGGCCAAGCATACTTAGGCTTGGTCAACATATCTGTCACCTACTGTGTGTATGTCAAAATTTGTGTCTCTATAAAAAGTCATTTTACTAGAATTTTTCATTTTCTCTTCTTCTCTTAGCAAACGCTCATATCTTATTACATTAGCGCTCAATTGAAATAGGTCAGGGAACTCCCTATCCTGGAATTTTTTCTTGAGGTCAAAAATCAGGCAACTCTGAGCGATTCTAACGAATTCTTTTTCCGACAGGGGTACAAAGCATTTACTCCTGGCCGTTTTGAACTGTTGGAGAAAGCTTTCAGCCCACTCAGTGGGCATTTGCCTTAGATTGTCCAAATCGGCCATAGTCACCTCGGATTCCATTTTATAGAACTGGGCGTAGAACAGTTGTTCTAATTGTTGCCACGTTTGCACAGAATTCGCTGGCAGGTTAATGAACCAAGAGAAAGCCATCCCTATTAAGGAACTTGGGAAAAGTCTCATCTTATGATAATCGGTCACCTCACCACACTGCAACGTGTATCGCCCTATGTGTTCTAGCGTGGAGACCTCCCCCAAACCAGTGAATAAAGAGAATCTTAGCACCTTGTAACCCCTAGGCCATGGATAAGCTTAATCCACCCAATCTGGGTATGGCTTAGTGTAAGTCGGCCTAACATAAGGATGCATCCCCACTGCCATTTGGTCTCGCACCATCTCAGCGACTTGATCCCTTAACAAGGCATTGGGATCATAAGGAAATCCTATAGGTTAATTTCCCACTGGTGGTGCTTGTGGTCTGACGTTTGGCAAAGGATTTGGAGCGCAATTACCATTGGCGAAGTTGCCATTATTCGGCCTAATGTTGTTATTGTTCCCTCCATCATTAAGATGTGGAACATTTTGTCCATTATTCAGGACACTATTCCGAGGTACTGGGTTACTCCCCAAGTTCGGAATTAGGTCACCCCCCAAATTCGAAGTTGGGATTCCCTCCAAGTTCGGCACTGGGTCACCCCCCAAATTCGAAGTTGGGTCACCCCCCAAGTTTGACATTGGATTATTCCCCAAGTTTGAAGTTGGGTTACCCCCCAAGTTTGACACTGGATTACTCCCCAAGTTTGCAGTTGACGGGCCAAAAGGCCATTCTATCTCCTGATTTGGATTTGAGGTTGGGGAACTATGTCCTACAATCGTCCTGGATTGAAAATGATGTCCTATATTTGGGAAGGTTGATTGAACAACTTGGCCTGTCAACTTATTCATATTATTATGCAACATTTTTAGTTGTTTAGGACTTTGTTCCTCCTCATATCTTTCAATTATAGACGGGAGATGATGGCTTGCTGTTTCCTTGTCGGAATTCTTGTGAGGGATGATGGTTCACTCCGTATCTTCAAAAACACACCAAATTGTCCCACTGGGCGTGCCAAACTGTTTCGCACGGAGGTCACCTTGCTAACAATTACCGAAGGGGGATCAGACGAATGTGTAAGGAACAAACCTCTCGAGACAAAGTCTCAACGAGGGGTGCTATATTTATGAAGATTACGGTGAAGACAAAACACCTCCAAGGGGCGCAAGCACACAAATTACACTAAGAGTTTGACGATAAAAGTAAAGATAAAGAAAATTACATATTCTCTTATTGAGATTTGATTGATTGGTCTCTCTAAATGACTTAAGTTTTTACAATATATACAAATGCATGAACTTCCTTCAACCACTACCAATATTTGAATCTTTGGTTTGCCGCCTTGATTTGTAACCTGCATGGATTAATTTGCTTCCTCCATGTCGCATAACCGTCCCCCACGTCCTTGTAACATCCGCTTGCAACGTTGCTCTAAGTAACTTCCATAATTCGTCATTTCAACTGCCACCTTCGTCAACAACTGGCTATGTGATCGTAAGACAAGTGTCAAAACCGCTTCTACCTGCTTAGTCGCCCAACTGCTCAATCGCTCGCCCTATCATCCAAATATCCTAGCTGCCACACACTTGCCCAGTCATCCAATTTCTTGCCTATAATGAGCCCTTAACACTGGGCCTCTTTTGGTTTGGGCCAAGACTTAGGCCTCTTGCATTTTTAAGTATTTTTTGGGAGTCAACAGAAAGGTATCCCTTTGCAGATGTACAATTTTCGTTAATGGTTGTATTTCTTAGAATTAAATCTATATAGCCCAAGATCTATCATCTCAAACTAATAAGAATAATAAACGGTAAACATACATAGATCCATTGAATCTGATTGAAAGGGGGTTTGATCTTCCACAACCAAATTCCTTATTGTTCAACATGTTTTCCTCTCGCGATGAATACAAGAAGGATGGGAACAGTTATAATTTGACTCGGGGACCATAACCACAATTCTTTTCCTTTAATAATAGCTAATTAGGTTTCCATTAACCCTAATTAGACTATTGGGTATCTACACATTGCAAAGCATATACCAATAGATGTTTCTAAGACCCAAATATTCAGATCATTTAATTGGCCCTACAAATTTAGATAGCCCATATAATTGTAATTAACTATGTAGCCCACATAAACGATTAAACCGAACAGTTTTTTCAATTTCTAACTTCGATTCTTGCTAAGTTCGGCTACGAGATTCATTATTTATTTGATTGTCTCCTAACAAGAAATACAATTTAAGACGTGCATAAGCTACAACTGGGACAACCGAAGGAGGGCCCTATCCTTCCATCTCTGCATTGAGAAACTGGAGGGCAAATGTGTCGACGCGATTAGCCTAAAACTAGAGACGTTGACGAATGTAGTTACTGAAATCCAGAAAACTTTCGATGAAGACTATACAATATCCTAAGTTCGTAAATTTTAGAATCAACATTGTAGAATGAAGTAGTTTTTCACAAGTAACACCATAAGAGCATCACGAATAGTATTTATTTTGTGAAATTATTGGTGTAACCCACACCTTGGGGGGTCGAACCAACCCTACCCTGGATAATTGGTTCGAGAGGTAAATCGCAGGTTATGTCTCCCAGAACCAGGGTGAATGGCACTCAGTAACGCCTCATGGAGCAAGATAACCCCCGCTTGCTACAAGGAACGAATCCATTATTCAGCCGATACGTGACTTGTGATGAAGAAGTTCTTTTAATTTGTAGGCGGTCGCAAAAGCTGTACAAATTTCATCATATATAATCGAATTATTTTCCGCGTCCTCATTTATCAGATTCAACCTCGTGTTCATCTAAACACCATGAAGAAAATTATTTTTCTAACCACATGGCTGACACACAAGGGAATGGCAATTTGGACCAAATAAACATTTGTAAACGTGCTACTATTTTAAATATGGAGTTTTTTTTTTAATCAATTCATGGGGAATATACTGTAATAATAATGGAGTGAAAAAAAAGTGACGAAAAATGCATGGTTTTCTCAGATGCAATTAGACCTGGGCAAAAGAATCGAAATCAGCGGTTCGATTCGATTTGGTTCGATTCTATCAAAAATTTTAAACGGTTCTGATTCTAAAAATCAAGAACCATCGATTCCGGTTCTGGTTCCGGTTCTTGGTTCAGAACCAGAACCAGAACCAAGAATAAAACACGAATTTTATAATTTTTTAAATATAAATTTAAAAAAAAAAAATCATCAATTCCTAATCTTAATGCATGTAATCCGGTCCATTAATCAATATCAATTATCCAACAACTATTAACTCATTAAACATTACAATAAATATAAGCAAAACAAGTAATAAACAAAAAATCATAGATCAAAAATCATTTTTCTTTAACTGGTTTTGCCGTTTAGCTTTAAACCTTCAGCCGTCAGTACTTCAAGAATCAACAAATGATAAATCTTCACTCTTCATCTTACAATTAATTGTTATTTTGTTTTCAAGGATTTGCTGAATTTGTGCGAATGTTCCCTGAAAATATGGAGAATTACGAGCAGAAATTGAAGAATTTTTAGAATGAGTACATACACACGAATGAGAAGATACGTTACTGTCTAAAAGGAAGTGAATATTTTGATGTCAAGGATTTTGAGTGGTTGTCTTCGCATTTTGATCAAAGTCGATAACCTTACCGTCTTACGACTCTTACCAACCGAAATCTACCATGGCTTCATCGCTTAAATTTGAAAAATTTTAGTTTAGGAAATCGAAACCAGAACCAGAACTAGAACCAAAAGAACATAACGGTTCGGTTCCAGTTCGGTTCTTCTCTTGCAAAAAGAACCATCGGTTCTTGGTCCGGTTCGATTCCCTAAAAATCAGAACCATATGGAACCACGCCTACGCCTAGATGTAATTGTCACCTTCAAGAAGGCTTTTGTCAATAAACCGTAAAAGAAAATGGAAAAATCCGAGATTGGATTATTTCCATAACACTATAGCAATTATAAATTTATTTATTTATATATTTGAAGTAATATGTATGATAAAAAAGTGAAGAGAGAAAATGTGAACATTTAAAAAGTGATTTTAAAAAATTACGTTGTTTATAAATTGATTTATAAATTGTAATGGTTGTGTTATATAAAATTGTTGAAATTTCAAATTTCTCTAGTATCACTCATTTTATTCCTCTTTATAAATTATATAAGAAATTTCGGAGTGACAACAATCTATAGCAATTTAGCAAATCGCGGTATTTTAGCCCACACGCCTCAATAGGCTCAACAAAGGGCCTGACTTTTGGACTTGTTGTAAATCACCATAACTTCAGACGGATCAATAGTCAGTAAAGATTTTTCTGATACAGAGGATCACCTTGAAAGTGCAACTGCAGAGCATATGAATTTTTACTCAGATCTTACTTCATATCATTCAAACTTATGTTACTTAGAACCTTTGGAAACTAAGGAAGAACTAAAGGAATTTAGAAGAACATGATATTTATAAAACATACTAAATTTTATTAGCTGAACTTCGTATATCTTACAATGAGAAAGAGCTTTCCCTTATATAGAGGGAGAAGCGCATAAAGGACAAATAAAGACTCATGTTGTTCTGACAAAATGGACACGCATCATTATTTTTGGGATATAGTACAGACACAATGACTCAGACAAAACTCATTCTTATCTTTCTTTATAAAAGAGAGATTTTTCAAATATTACAAAAATAAACCAATAATTATACAAATTGACAAACAACTTTTAAAAAGAAAAGATTCATACTTTAATAAAGTAATACTTTAATAAAGTAAATATAAGTGTTGTCTTGTCTTGTCATAGTTTATCGAGATTCATGGAGTCTTCTTGTTCTTTTGAGTCTTCTGAATTTTTTAGGATTAGAGGTAATCCGTGCTGATTCAACTCTCCAATGTTATTGTTTTGATGACTTTTGTTTTCTTGGCCTATATCCTTGCAACGTTCTATCATTTTAAGTATGTTTGTACCAACAACCAATTCGGGATTCATTTGGGTCCATGGATTTTGCGAATTTTGGAAAAGACTATCTCATTGTGTATTTAGCTGGGTTCTTGGCTTGATTTACTTGATTCTGCTTTTCCTTTTCCATTTTCTTTTTGCAAGAGGTTTTTATATAAAGGCGAAAAATCACTGTCACCAATTTTTCTTTCAGAAAATGCCATTCTCTTTTGTATACTGCGTTGCGGCTGTTAAGCAATTTGTCTATAATTTCAATTTGTTTTCTTTTTAGCTGATGTCCATCTGGAATTTTTTCTAGAAAATCTCGATGGTTCACTAAGGTTTTATGTAGGCCTTCCCTGGTATATTTGTCCAGATTGTCAATCAAATGCATAGTTATAATTTGGAGCATATGTGTTGGGATATCTTTGTCAATGAGTTTCTTGGTACACTTGGATATCTTGCCAATCTTTTGAGTGTATTCTATTGGAAAAGCTTCTCATGGAGCATCATTTGAATAGTCTAGCCATATTTGAGGTGAAATTGTTTGATTGATTTCTTCCATATGCCTTTGGAATTCACGAAACACCTTTGGATAATGTTCCCAATTTTGATACATTTTGAAAGGTTGAACTGCATATTCCTTGAAACTAATAAAATGAGTATAGACATGTGCTTCGGTTTAATAACCTTGTCTTTGGAAAATTAAGATCACATAAACATTCTGTGCAGAAGTCCTAAGATCTTTAAATTTTAAAGAAAAGCTTTAAACATTTTTATCAAGTGTGACATTGGATAGAACCATTCAAAAACCATTTTTGTGTAATGATTCACTATTCTAAATATAAAGTCTAATTGCATTTGACTAAAAGACTCAAGTGCACTTTAGAAATTGAATGAAATTCCAATTGCCAAATTTCCAAAATATACCATAAAAAGGAAAGAGTTTCTTCTGGAAATTTTAGTGTTAAGTGTCTTGGATCAAAATGAAATAGTGTGAAAAATGGGTAATCTGGATGAAATCGTAAACAACTAAGTGTTTCAATTCTAGTTTGTCGTATCACAATAGATTGTTATTTGAGCATGAGTTCTTTGGATCTGGATTTGAGAGTTTTGGATCTTATGAGTTCATAGAGTTCAGGAGGAAAGATACTGGTTTGAGTCCATCTTTGTGTTCATCATATATATGATTGGGATGGTTGGAAGAGGGAGTATGAGATAAATTTTTGTCAAGATGCCGACGTAGCACGCTCAATCCTAAATCTTGCCATTCTTCCTGGTCATATGTGGAAAAACCATCTACAAATTTTCCAAGCAGCAAATGGAGATAATTTCTCGATTGAGTTTATCAACAAACCTATCACAATTTAGTTTTTTTCCTGAACTTGGTATTTCTCACAAATTGTTAGGTTCTTCTTTACCCGATAAGGATATTATCATTGCATGGGATATTATCAAATAATTGTGGGAAAAGAATGTTATTCGTAGCCTAAATGGCCTCAGATATAAGCAAGGTTCTAAAATGAGTAATGCGTTGCGATGCGTCGAGATCGAGAATCAAAAATCACAAGTTTAGACGTGTCAATGAGAAGAATAGTCGTCATAATGCGTTTTTTATTTTTAATAATATTTTAATTAATTTTAAGACATTAAATAAATTTTTATATGAAAAAATAGATTTTATTACATAAAAACTAAATACAAAAATAATATAAAATATATAAATAATTTTCTTTAACTTTAGAATTACTAACTCAAAAAATAGAGATTTATGGTTGATAATTTTATTTATATTATACAATTTGTTTCAAAATGTCAAAATATTTTAATACTTATAAAATAAGAAAAATAATATTTAAATAATAGTTTGGAGAGAAAAGTCAAACAAATAATGGTAAGTTCACTAATCTTGTCAAGCATTATGGTATTATGCTCTCCAAAATAAAATGGTGATTGGTGTCAATGAAGTAGATTTGTTAGGGATGCATATTAAAGATGGACAATATTCGCTCCAGACTCATGTTTGCCAGGAACATCTTAAATTTCTAGGTGAAAATTTGTCAAAAAAGGAAGTCAAACAATTTCTTGGAGTCGTTAGTTACATGGCAGATTTCATCAATCATCTTTCATCCATTATAAGACCATTACAACTTATGCTTAAAAAGGATCCTCCTCCTTGTTCATCCGCTCAAACTCGGGCAATCAAAGCTATCAAACAAAAGGTCAAGGTCCCTACAGATGGAAAACATGTCCTTCAAATAGATGCAAGTGATTGTTTTTAGAAAATTGTCTTGCTTAAAGAAAAAAAGGAAAGAGACAAGTATGTTGATACAAAAGTGGATCATTCACTAAACCAGAAAAACACTACCATTCTACTTTCAAAGAAATTCTTGCGGTCAAAAGAGGAATTGAAAGATTCCAATTTCATCTCATTGGTCATAAATTTCTAGTGGAAATGGATATGTCAGCTTTTTAAAAAATGCTCGCATTTAAAAGGAAGCAAATCTCGAACTCCCAATTACTCAGATGGGCATAATGGTTTTGAAACTTTGAGTTTGATGTCAAGCATTTCAAAGGAAAACACAACTTATTGCCGGACCTTCTTTTCAAACCAAAAATTTCTCTCATACTTCCTCTTCCAACCGTCCCAATCATATATATGATGAACACAAAAATGGATTCAAACCAGTATCCTCTAAGTGATTCATTCATTTTCCCTCCTGAATTCTATAAACTTATAAGATCCAAAACTCTCAAATCCAGATCCACGGAACTCATGCTCAAATACCAATCGATTGTGATACGAAAAACTGGAATTGAAACACTTGGTGGTCTTGGATTTCATCCAGATTACCCATTTTTCACATTATTTCATTTTGATCCAAGTCACTTAACACTAAAATTTTCAAAAGAAATATTTTCCTTTTTTCTTTTGGAAATTTAGCAAATTTGAATTTCATTCAATGTTCAAAGTGCAGTTGAGTCTTTTTGCAAAAGACAATTAGACTTTCCTTTTAGAATAGTGGAACATTATGTGAAAGGGTTTTTTGAATGGTTCTATACAATCTCACACTTGATAAAAATGTTTAAAGCATTTTCTTTAAAATTTAGTTTATGTGATCTTAATTTTCTAAAGACAAAGTTATTTCACCGAAGTACATGTCTACTCATTTTAGTTTTATCAAGGAATATGCAGTTCAATCTTTCAACATGCATCAAAATTGGGAACATTATCCAAAGGAGTTTCGTGAAGTCCAAAGGCATACAACAAAAATCAATCAAACAATTCCACCTCAAATATGGCCAGACTATTCAGACGATGCTCCATGGAAGCTTTACTAATAGAATACACTCAGAAGATTCGGCAAGATACCCAAGTGTACCAAGAAACACATTGACAAAGATATCCCAGCAAATATGCTCCAGATTATGACTATACATTTGATTGACAATATGGACAGATATACCAGGGCAGGCCTACACAAAGTCTTGGTGAAACATCGAGATTTTCAGAAAAAATACCATAAGGACATCAGCTAAAAGAAAACAAATGGAAATTATAGACAAACTGCTTAACAACCTGCAACGCATTATACAAAAGAAAATGGCATTTTCTGAAAGAAAAATTGGTGACAGTGATTTTTCGCCCTCGTATAAAAACCTCTTGCAAAAAGAAAAAGAAAAAGCAAAAGCAAAAGCAAAATCAAGTAAATCAAGCCAAGAACCCAGCCAAATACACTATGAAGATAGCCTTTTCCAAGACTTAAAAAATCCATGGACCCAAATGAATCCTGAATCGATTGTTGGTACAGACATGCTTAAAATGATAGAACGTTTCAATGACATAGACCAAGAAAATAAAATCGTCAAAAAAATAACACTGGATGGTTGAATCAGCACGAATTACCTCTAATCCCAAAAAAAATCAGAAGACTCAAAAGAACAAGAAAAGACTCCATGAATCTTGATGAACCATGACAAGAAACACTTACATCTACTTTATTAAAGTATTATTACTTTATTAAAGTATGAATCTTTTCTTTTTAAAAGTTGTTTGTCTATTTGTATAATTATTGGTTTATTTTTGTACTATTTGAAAAATCTCTCTTTTCTAAAGAAAGATAAGAACGAGTCATGTCTGAGTCATCATGTATGTACTATATCCATAAAATAATGATGCGTGTCCATTGTGTCAGAATAGAATTAGTCTTGTATTTGTATTTTATGCTCTTCTCCCTCTATATAAGGGAAAGCTCTTTCTCAATGTAAGATAAATGAAGTTCAGCTACTAAATTCAGTATGTTTTATAAACATCATGTTCTTCTAAATTCCTTTAGTTCTTCCTTATTTTTCAAAGGTTCTAAGTAACATTAAGTTTGAATGATATGAAGTAAGATATGAGTAGAAATCAGTATGCTCGTTGCACCTTCAGGGTGATTCTCTACATCAGAAATTTTTTTACCGACTAATGATCCGTCCGAAATTATGGTGATTTACAGCAAGTCCAAAAGTAAGGCCCTTTGTTGAGCCTATTGAGGCATTGTGTGGGATAGAACACCACAATTTATTGTAGATTGTTGTCACTCTGCTCGTTTAATCAGTAAGCTCTGCAATTACACCTTCAAGGTGATCATTTGCACCCAAAATTTTTTTACCAACTATTGATCGATCTTGAGTTATGGTGATTTACAGCATGTCCAAAAGTCAGACCCTTTATTGAGCCTATTGAGGCGTTGTTTGGACTAAAATACCGCAATTTGCTGTAGATTGCTATCACTCCGTACAAGAATGAGGATGCAAGAAGGTAAAATTAATTATAAAAAAATGAAATAGTTATATCCTCCAATGAAGATAAATTATGCACTGTTCGAAAACATTATAACAATTTATAATTTAGTTTATTTATATATTTTAGGTAAAATGTGTGGTTAAAAAGTAGAGAGAAAATGTGTGATTAAAAAATGATTTGAAAATTTGTGTTGTTTATAAATTAGTTTATAAACTGTAATGTTGCGTTAAAGAATGAAGTGTTACTTTCTATGTCTCGTGAAGATATGGTCGTTTTTCTTTTTTTGTATGTCTCAAATTATATATTAGTTTTTCTTGTTAAGAGTATAGTTAGTTTGTTAGTATACCACTGTTTTCTGTGCCTTGATATTAATTAATAAATATGAATTACTCTTATTTAGATAATAACAATATAGGGTATTAGAAAAAAAAATGCATTAAAAAATTATATTTTCAATTATATTTATTTTATTTACTTAATTTGTATGAAAATTAAATCAAATCTATCTTTATGAGATGGAGAGGACATTGAAAAAATTAATAGAAAAAAAAATTTAAGCGAAGAATGTTTATATACACTTTCCACATGTGAGTGGTGTGCTAGACATATTTAATCTATTTCCATGTCATTAAAGTTTGGGGTGACATTATACATTTTTGTGCAATCCAAAGCTCGCTTAAGTTCTAAATCTGCATCCCTCAGTTTGGTAAATTTCATTTTCAACCACAAATTTCAATAATTCCAAAATTTATTTGACTTGTTCAGTACTCATTTTTATTAATTTATAATTATACCATTTACACTTCGTTCATAACACAATCATTACAATTTATAAATCAATTTATAAACAACAAACACATTTTCTCTCTCCATTTTTAACCACACATTTTACCTTAAAAATAGTACAAAAAATCAATTGATAAATGTGAACAATGTTACCAAACAGAGCATAATATAAATTCTTTCTAAACGGGAGGTTATATTTTTAGGTATGTTTGTTCAATTTATAATAACGTGAAATATATTTTTAAAAATTATTTATTTTAGACATAATTGGTAATTGTTATCAAAATATTGACTAATTGTTAATTTGTGTGATTTCTATCGAGCACATGATGTTACCAGTTTACTAGGTGATTTGGTGATTTGTGCCTTTCAGTAGCGTAGGATCACTGGGGAAAGATCCCTAGCGTATTCCTCTACTGCTTAGGAGCTTAGGTCGAACTTTGGGATTGGCATTCGAACGTGTTTTTCGACCCCTTAGATACGCTCGAATGATTGAATGAAACCCCAGACTAGTAACAAGCGATGGAAGCCTTGGGTAATAACTTCGTTGTAGTAGCTCTTTTGATTGGCATATTCTCAATCGCTGAAGCCTTAGTCCCACGTCTGGACAAGAAGAGTAACGGAGATAAAGAACGTTTTCTCTCGAGTAAATCTTTCTCTTAATAGATCTCTTCTTGTTTCTCAATCTTTGGAGAATGTGATGCTATATTATTTTGACTTCTCTGCTTCTAGAAGAGGTAAGCAAACTCACTTCTATTTATTGCACTAACGAGGGACGAGATTAGGAGACTTGGATACCTAGATAGAAGGAGGGGCTCGCTGTTAGCTCAGTAAGTGGTATTTGGAGTTTTATATTTAAAATTATATTAGTTTTAGTTTAAATTATTAAGAGATAATTATTTTTATACTATATATAATATTATATTTATTTACTATTATTAAACACTTGATTTTAAAGAAAAGAAATCTTAAGTTTGTTAGTTTTAAAAGGTGATATTTGAAGTGTTGTAATTGTTTATTTTTCTCTATGTTGTTTTAAATGGCCATTCCGTTTTGGGATCACTTAGATGGTTATAATGGTTTTGGTCCCTCTTGTTACTTCCATGGTTATACTTCAGTAAACGCTCAGGTCCATATTGGAAGTCAGATTCGACCTTTCTTCTTAAGCCTCTCTACGTTGTTGCACAAAGCAAGCCACTTGTGTTGAATTTATCGATTCGATTCCTATTAAAAAAAAAATTACAGGCACACTTGTTTTATAAGAAATAAATTCAAATATACAAAACTTATATATCTTCCAATCTCAGGTGGTTATTATAAATTTTAATTTTTAAAATTAAATTCATTTATTATAAACCTAATATCCCTGCCCCACTCAGCCATTCAATCACAAGTCATTTCCCATCCTATGAATCAACTTCCTCCATCTATCATTTTCCGTGATCGAAAGTGACATCGGTGAAGAAAGGGTGGTGAAGAAGGCTCATGGTGGCTGCCAGTTGATAAGTGTGCATTGCACACTTATTTTGGCATTTAAACTCACATTTAAATTTACAAATTGAGCAAGTTTCTACTTATAAATTGTATTAATATTATACATTTAGGTACAATCTCAATTGTAAAGAAAATGGACAAGATTGAAGAGAATTGAGTTAAAAAGAAGTGCAATTTTGATGTTCAATGGTCTAATTGACAAAAATCAAAAGTTTGAGGACTGAGTTGTAACATCCTAAAAAGTTGGGGACTACCTTGTAAATACTTTAAGGGCATTTCTGTAATAAAAGTCAAAATGTGGTGAGTAAATTGAAGACGATCACAATATGGAGGATCTGAATTCTAATTTGCGCCACCTTTTATTGAAAAAATGGGTTTGAGACTATTTTGCTCACCTTCCAAAATTCAGGGACCAAGGTTGCAATTTTAAATGTTAAAAAACCTGATTTTGATTTTTGAGAGGAATTTGTCTTATGAAGTTTTTTTTTTCTTCTGGCCTAGTTCTTTCTGGGACGTTTCCTTCTTATTTTTGTTTCTTTTCTTTTGTATTCCTTTTCAACTTCTTGATAATTGTAAGGAACAAATCAAGAGTACAAGGAGAATTCATCTAAGATGAAGAAATATTTGAAAAAATCATAGTCAAACTTCAAAAAGGATTTTATCTATAACTCTATATTTTCTCAATTATTTTGTCATGTTTGTAATGTATATAAATATTATTTTTTGTATCATTTATATAACATGGCCTAAGTTATTGTGCTGAGATTTATGATAGTAATTTATCTTAACTTCAATATTTGCTCTTTGATGATAAAATAATTATTTTCATGTGTTTTTACTATTCTTATTCATGCATTTTCAATTTTTGTGTCCAATGAATGATTGTGTTTAGTGATTTGTACATCATTGAGAAAATATTGTGCATTTTAATCCAAATAGTAGAAATCATAGGTTTGTGTAGGGGATAGAGATATACCCCTAACCCTAACTGACTTGAATGAGCTATTTTAACAAAGATTTAATTCGGTTGTTTGGTTTTAGTCGACATAAAGGCGTAATAGGTTAAATAAATTAATTAGGGTTAGTTTTGCTCGAGAGAGATAATTAGCTAAAACTGAAAAATCGGGTCTAACATCGTAAACGAGTAATTTATTAATTTGCTTGTAGAGAAATTAATTAGGCGACTATTAATTGAAACCATGAATCCGGACCACGTTTTCCTCCAAGATTATAAAGTATTTTTATATTTCTTTATTTATTTTGTAGATTTTTAGTTATTTTTCAAAACCAAATTTTAATTATGTGCTTTTTTTTTATTGTTAGAATTAAATTAATTAAAGTTGTGTGATCTAAAGTAAATAATCCTTGAGGGATCGAAAATTCGGGCTCTTCAAGTCCACTTTATTACCAGTGTGCTTGCGATACACATTTTTAGTGAACACCAGCAACTGCAGCACCACTTCTTAGCGGCGACATCCACCTTCACCCGGTGACACGATTCTTTGATCTGCAGGCAGCAGGAAAGAGATGAAGGTGTTGGAGAGAGAATCAAAGTTATGTGAGGAGAGGTTGAAGGAGAGGGACAGAGTGTGGAGGTGGAGGTGTTTGGTTTTCCCATTTCGAACTAGAATTGGTAAGGATTGATTCTGCTTTGATATACCTTAAACATATTAAAAGTCTCATCTTTATTTTCATCAAATAAGATATAAAAATCTAGAATAATCATCAATGTAGGTTATGACATATTTGTTACCACCTCTAGTTAACATGCCATTGAGTTCACAAATATTAGTATGAACTTAAGTCAAGTATATGAGATTATCGTTCTACACTTTGAAAATGTTTTTTAATCATTTTGACTTGGTGTAAATTTCACATTTTCTATTCTAAGTAAATTCACAAGATAGCATGTCACTTTTTATCATTCTCTCTAAAGTGAAATAACCAATGTGCCCTAATATATCACCCAATCTATCAAAAGTACAAATAAAGCATGAAGAACTCATAATAACTTTATTGTTAACATTGTCAATAGTATATAACATGACCATTTCGTTAGTGGGATAGCATTTTCCAATAAATGAACTATTACTGGATAATACAAATTTTTCCAACTCAAAAATAGATTTTAATACCCGATTTTCCCAACAAATGCCCACTTATAAGGTTTCTATTCATATCCAGTAAATGTAAAACATTGATGAGAGTTACAACTTTTTCGGATGTGAATTGTAATTCAACATTCCCTTTACCTATGATTTTAGAGCAATGTTCATTCCATATTTGTATTTGTTGACCATCATCAATTTTTTGAAATGTCTTGTAAAGAGATTTGTCATAGCAAACATGAATGATAGCCCATGTGCCATGCTACCATCGCAGAATCTTTCATTTTACAGATAGTAGCAACGATTTCTTTCTAGTCAATAGAATTAACCTCGCCTTCAAATTTGTTTTGTTTTCTATGTCAGCAATCTTTCGCAAAGTAGTCGGATTTTCCACATATAAAGCATTCTCTGTTGGGCTTGTTTTTGAATTTGTTGTTGATTTAAGTAAACTTTCCCTTGTTTACTTTGATCATCTTGTTGTTTTTCTCCACGGTATTGACTTTAGAAGCACCAACGTGAGAATTTTCATTCTCATCTTTTACCCTAGACTCTTCCTCAATCCGGAAATGTTTTTGAATTTGCTCCAATGAAAAGTCTTCAGAGTTATGAATCTTCCTATATCCTCTCAAAGTAGAAGGTAATTGGAATGATTTCTCCTACTCAGAATGATTCCCGAATTTCTATCTTCGTCGTTTTAAATTTATTGACAATGATTTGTAATTCATGCACTTGGGGTAATAGGAGAATATTATCCAAAAACATAAAATCAAAATACCTCTAAATTAGGAACTTTTTTTTGGAGACATTTTTAATTGACATTGTGACATATCATATATTCATTGGGTGGTAAAAAACTATCCCACCAGTTATTTTTCATCGCTCAATGAATATGCGACATGTCCCAATGTCATTTAAAAATATTTTTTAAAAAGTCTCATTAGAATTATTGTATTTCTTTTGCATAAGTTGTATTTGTATACAAATCATAGAGAAGATCCATTAATGCATTTAAAATGTGATCATGATATATTAATTCATCTTTTTCTCGCTTTCTCCGTTCAGCCCTTGTTTGGTCGGTGCCTTCATCGATTGGTTCGGGTAGAGCCTCCAAGTTTGGATCAAGTATGTAGAAGATTTTGAGCGCTATCAAAAGAAACTTGATCTTGTCTTGCCATCTCGTAAAGTTTGAACCATCAAACTGGTCCAATCTCACCAAGTCTTGGTTCATAAGTTTGATTGTGGCCATGGTTGTGTCTACTTCAATTTGGTACAATGAACACGAGAACATAGATAAACTAAAAAATGAATGAAGACTTGAAGTGCAATTAATGCTAACCTAAAAGCTTAATTTGTGCCTTCTCGCTAAGAAGAGAATGTTAAAAGGCCAACACACAAATTGCTTTACAGAATTTGAAATCTGGAATCGAGTTGCAAATAACATGGCTAAAACTCAGGAAGTAGGAACATAGTAGAGTATTGAAGATAACTCTAAGTTTGAATTAAAGAGAGTTTTGAGGATAAATCTCAATTGATATATATGATTCAAGTATATTAAAACTATGAATTTTATCTCTATTTATAGAGTTTTGTTGACGGCTGAAATATAAGTATTCCAAGTCAGTAAGGAAATAGATGAATATCAGTTATCCAACTGAAAATTGTATGGGGAAGAGGTAGATCTCAGGTCTGAATGGATAACCTGGACTCCACGTATGATTTTGGAGCTCAGGTCGAAATGGATAACCTGGACTCCACATATGATTTTGTATATATATTGTTGGCCTTCAATAGTCAAAGTTGAGATCCTTTTGTGGGCTACCCTCCCTATATTTATAGGGAGAAAGGGTGAACTGGCTTATTATAAAACCTGGCTGCCTGACATTAAGACATCACTAAACTTCTTGAACTCTTAGATAGTACAAAGTCGTTGACTTTTATCTATTCTAACTACTTTCATGTCTGAATAACCACCTTAACTGCCATGTAAGAAGGTAATTATTACCTTGTCCAATCTTCACAAGTCAACGTCCGGCCTGACACTTCCACCTCGGAACGACATAGTTTGGACCTTATCCTTCACTTCAGGGGATGGTTAGGGTTTGTCCAACTTGACATATCTAAGTTAGAAATCCATCCAAGGAGGTGATTTAATTATCGTCCGACCTTGTGGTGTCAGCCAGGACATATCAGTTCTCACACGTGATCCGACCTGACTAACCCAGAAGTGTCATCAAACGTCGTCGTCTCTTCATCCAAGTAGGATTGCCCATCAAAAATTTCCCCTAGGCGTTGAGTTGAAATAATTTCAGGTCTACTCCTATAGTTACTATTTCAGAATTGATTTTGTTGTCTACACAATGATGGCACTTTCACATGTCATTTGCTTATTGCTGCCAGGTCTGAATCTGTCAATGATGTGCAAGAAGCTGTCATTTCCCTCTGTTGGGCTCGAGATGCCCCTTCGAATTCTATACTGTTAGTTAATTTTGATCTTATATAAGGAACACTTCGCCATTTTTCCTTCGATTTGTTTTAGCGTCTTAGAAAGAGATAAAAAAACTCTCTACTTCTTCATCCGGTGTGAACTTCTGGTTGGACATATCGATTGATCTCAGCTTCAGGTCTGCTTTACAGTCCAGGTATTCCTTTATTACTTAGATTAGTCATGAGTAATTTTGGTAGTGATAGTGAAACCACTAGGAATGAGTCATGGGGGATGGGTAATGAAAATTCCAGTCCTCTGTAAAGTCCTTCCAAAAGTGGGGCTAGCGATCCTGATTGAGCTTCCTTGGTGGCTATGGACACCTTCCTGAGTACCAAGCTTCCAACATGGATCTTTCGGCCTCTTACTTTGGAATTATAATACCTGGTGCTTCTTTGCTTGTAGGATGCATTCTTGAGATCCGAGTCAAGTCGCTTTTCTTCAATTAAGTCCAGAATGGATTGAAGCATTTTCGTGTTCATTCCTTCCTCAAAATGTTGCGTTCTGTTTGAGGGGATGCAAATTTCGATAGAGATCATAGCTTCAGATCCAAAAGTCAGGGCAAAAGGAGTTTCTCCTGTTGTTGTCCAACAAAGACCATAATACTGTGGGTAGTTCATCAGCCTAAGCGCCCTTCAGTTTATCAAGTTTAGTCTTCAGTGTATGCTTGATGATCTTGTTGACCGCTTCCACTTATCTGTTCGCTTGTGGGTGACATGGGGTAGAATAGTATTTCTTGATTTTCAACTCTTCACAGAATGACCTGAATTTGACGTTGTCAAATTGTTTTCCATTGTCTGTTACTATAGAATGAGGAATGCCAAATTCACAAATGATGGACTTTCAGATGAAGTCTGTGGTCTTCTGTTCGATAATTTTTTCCAGGGGTTCAGCCTCATCCTATTTTTTGAAATAATCCACTGCAACTATTACATACTTGGTTGATCCTCTCCCTGTTGGTAGTGATCCAATTAAGTCAATGCCCCCCCCCCCATTTTGCAAATGTCCATGGTGCCATGATAGATGTTACGTCTTCTGGGGGAGATCTGATCATTGGGGGCGAACCTCTGACACTTTTCACATTTTCTTACGAACTCCAGGGCATCTTTCTTCATAGATGGCCAGAAGTATCCTTGTCTTTAGATCTCGAATGCTAGAGACTAACCTCCAGTATGGTTGCCACATACACCTTTATGTATCTCCCTCATAGTATATAGGGCTTCTTCTTCGTTCAGGCACCTGAGTAGTGGGAGGAAAAAACCTCGTTTGTATAACACATCATCTATCAGAGTGTATCTGGCAGATTTGACTTTTACCTTCCGAGTGTCATCTTTACTCGGGGGCACCGCTCCTTCAAGTGCTGGATGATTTCGTCCATCCAGCTCTTTCTTGTGTCGATTGCCATAGTTGATATTTCTGCTTCTGCAAGGGCTGAACTTTGGACCTTTCAGATAGGGACACTGTCCAAAGTATCGGCTCCTACACTGGTAGCTAGTCTGGCGAGAGCATCAGCTTGACTGTTTTGAGTTCTTGGTATCTATTTCACGTCTACATAGATGAACCTCACTAATTATTTCTTGGCCACCTTGTGATAAGATGTCATTTTCTCCTCTTTCGTGTTTAGGTTCCTTGGATTTGGTTCACGACTAGTTGGGAATCGCTATGCATGGCCACTCTGGTTATTCCCATGTCTCTTTCCATTTTTAGACATTTAATGAGAGCTTCATATTCCGCCTCGTTGTTGGTTGCTAGGAATTCAAAGCAGACTGACAGTACAGTGAGTTTTCGGGTTTCTGTAAGGTTTGATGAAGTGGATAGTTGGTTAGTACCTCTAGCGAGTGCTCAAGGAAGTAAGGTCTCAACTTTCTCAAACTCATAACCAATGCCAATGCTAGCTTCTCCATCGGTGGATACCTTAGTTCTACATCTTTCAGTGCCTGGCTGACATAATATACTGAGTGCTGAATATCGTTCTCTGTTTTGATCAAGACTGAACTGACTGACCTCTCTGAAACTGCTAAGTACATTTCTAGCACTTCTCGCGGTACTGGTTTGGAGAGCAAGGGTGGTGAAGCGAGCTGATCTTTCAGATCTTCAAAAGCTCTTTAACATTGTTCCGTCCAATGGAAGTTATTTCCCATTTTTAGGGCTTCAAAGAAAGGTCTGCATTTGTCGGTTGATTTCAAGACAAGCCTGTTTAGGGCTGCTATTCTCCCGGTTAGGCTTTGTATTTATTTTATGTTGCTTGGGTGCTTCATGCCAATCAAATCTTTAATCTTCTCTAGGTTGGCTTCAATTCCTCTCTGGAGTACCATGTATCCTAAGAACTTGCCAGATCCGACACCGAAGGAACATTTATGGGGATTCAATTTCATCTTGTACTATCTAAGGATGGGTAACATTTCATCCAAATGTTGGATGTGATCTGAGGACCTGATGCTCTTCACAAGCATGTCATCTACATATACTTCCATGGTCTTTCCAATTTTCTTAGGAAACATCGAATTGACCAATCTTTGGTATGTTACCCCTACATTTTTCAGACCAAATGACGTCATCTTGTAACAATACAGGCCCCTATCAGTTATGAATGAAGTGTGTTCTTCATCTGGTCCATACATAGGAATCCAATTCTATCCTGAGTACTCGTCCATGAAGTTCAACATTTCATGTCTTGCGGTGGCATCCACCATTTAGTCTATGAGTGGGAGTGGGAAGCTGTCTTTGGGGAAGGCCCTGTTTAAGTCTGTGAAATCTATGCATAACCACCAGGTTTTGTTGTTCTTACGCACAAGAACTGGATTGGCCACCCATTCTGGATACCTTGTCTCACGTATGAATCCATTCCCCAACAATTTAACAATCTCGTTTACGAGAGGTTCATACCTTTCTCCATTTAATGGGTGGCGCTTCTGCCTTTTTAGTCTTGCTCCACGATCAATATTGAGCTCGTGACAGGTCAGGTGTGCAGGTATTCCCTCCATGTCAACATGGGTCCATGCGAAAACATCTATGTCATTTTTTTAGGAAGTCAAAAAGTTTAGACCTTACTGGCTCTTTTAGGTATTTCCCGATCTTCAACATTAACTCAAGCTTTTCTGGATCTAAATTAGAAATCGTGAGGTCCTCTACTAGTCCAGTCCTTGTTTCATTCTGGTCCAAGCGTGGGTCTAATGTTTGGATTTCTTCAATTAGATCTTCTGTTTTAACACCTTTCACTTGATGTACCTGGACGAGGCAAAAACTCAAATTACATTCTCGGGCTATCCTCTAGTCTCCCCTAACTATGCTCACCCATGAGAGGTAGGAAACTTCATCACATAATGATATATTAAGGTGGCCGCTTTCAGTTCATGCATAATTGGCCAACCAAGAATGGCATTATGATTGGATGGTATCTTTGTTATGACAAAATCCGCTATTAACCGCCTGGTGCATGGAGGATCCCCAAGTTCCACCATCAGCGCAATTTGACCTATGGGTGTAACATAGTCGCCCATGAAACCTTGAAACTTCGTGGAGTAAGGGCAGAGATGCTGTTCTTCTAATCCCTTTTAGATGTAGGTCTTCCAGTACAAGATGTTTACAACACTCCCATTGTCTACCAGAGTATGGTGAATTTTCACCCCCGAGATGAGCATGGTTATGATCAAAGCAACCGTGTGTGGTTGGAGGACTCCCTCTGCATCTCTTTCATCAAAATCCAAAGACTCATCCTCCTTCACAAGAACTGGAGCTCTTGCTGATAGGATCTGGTAACTATTCTGAGCCTCCCTAATGTGCTAATGACTTTGTCTCTTCGAACCTTTCAGACTTTGACTTTCGCTTAATAGCATCCGAATTTCAGCGGGGGGTATGCCTCCAATTTGTACTTGGTCTCTCTTGTCTTGATTCACTTTCGGTTCTTCTACATACTCTTTCAAGTGACCTTTGCTAATCAACTTCTCAAGTTCCACTTTTAGGTCCTTGCAATGATCTATGTCACGCCCGCTAATCTGGGGTATCTGCAATACCTTGACTGATTGAGCTCGGATGAACCCATCCTCATTGGTCGGGGCCTAGGTAATAACTTCTTATCTTTTATATACATGAATACAATTTCAGGTCTGGCATTCAGGAGATTAATCGGTAAGGAAGTTGGTTGATGAGGTCGGAATTGCTCAAGTCCTCGAAAATAACGTCTCTTTTTGGGGTTGATCTTATCGTTCTTCACCAGTTCCTTCTCCTATCCTTTAAGCTTTTCTTGGTCTTTCACTACTCCCCCATCTTCTGCTCTATTGGATTTCGCCTCTTCAGCTCCTATTGCCCTGTCCGCTCTTGTTAGGAATTCTCGAAAAATTTTTAGTCCTTCCTCATGTATTGTCCAACAAAATTTGGATTTCAGCTACAGACCTGACGTTACTGCCATGAGAAGCGCATCATCCGACACCTTATCCATGTCCATAATTTTCCGATTGAATCGGTCTAAGTAGCTCTTGAATGACTATGTTCTCCCTTGCTTGATGGTGACAAGTTGTTCTATGGGGGTCGTCCTAGTCTTTGCAACCATGAAGTTGTAGAGGAACTGAGAGAATAGATCTCTCCAAATTGTTATGGAGTGGTCTAGTAACGTATGCAACCACCTCTGAGCCCTATCCTCTAGAGTTAAGGGAAAGGTCCTACACATGATGGCATCACTGACTCCTTATAACTCCATCCAAGAGATATACCTATCTATATGTGCCACTGGATCTGTAATTCCATCATAACTAGGTACTTGTGGCATCTTGATCTTGCTAGGAAAGGTTTCTTTCAGAATTTCCTTCAAGAATGGGGAGGATTTAGATAGTGTAGTTATCAGTCGAGATGTCCCTTTTTTGTTTACCTTCCAGATCACTTAGTTGTTTCTTTAGTACGTTGAGTCCCTCCACGTTTCCTTTTCCATCAAGGATCGCTGAGGTCCAAGGTCGGCGCATCCTTGACTACTGCCTTGTAAGTTCCGCCTCGGGTTCGTGGTATGGACTACGCGTAGATCTTTTTCGAATAATGTTATGTAGTAGGTCTTCTGTTCATTCCTGATGCTTGGCCTTTCTTTGCTGGAGCTGTTGGATCTGGGCCTAACCTGCTAAATACATCGTGTGTCCTTTTGGGCGACCTCCTATGGGGAGAACGAGAATTGCTCTCTCTAGTAGAACTTTCAGACTTATCGTGCACATAGTTGAGCTTTCGGTACACTCGTTGTCTGTGTTCAGGGAGATGGTAAGAAGGCTCTGCCCCATGATGAGGGGTGATAAGCGTATTTTATACACTTATTTGTATGTCTAAATTAGGATTAATTATTGTCGTGTGGGTATATTTTCTATTTAATTTATGTTTATTTGTTTACTTTTCAGAAAATGTCCCAATTGAAGAAGAATGAAGCAATTAATGGAAAAATGACACGATTGGATGTTAATTGGAGCTAAATTGGACAAGTGAGGAGTTTGTGACAACAACCGGGAAACATGCTTGGTGCCAAAGTGACTAAATCAGAGGTTGGAGGACCTAATTGAATGAATTAAGAGCTTGAATGGTCAAACCAAGAAGAAGATAAAGTTTGTGGACTAAATTGCAACAATTGAAAGTTGATGACTGAAGGTGCAATTAAAAGTCAGGGACTAAATTGTACAGCCGAGAAAAGAGGAAGTCGCGATCCCTGGTTGCATACCAAGCGATCGCGATAAGGTGTTAAATCATAACCCGAGGCTAAAACAGCATTACCACGCGATCGCGCGGTTGTCCGACTGGGTTGCAGATCCGATTTTTCTCGCGATTTTTAACAGGCTTTGGGCTTTTTGACCTAGGTTTTCTCCAAAACCTACATATACAACATAAGAGGCACGAAAATCAGACCTCTGCCTCTCCATAGAACGAGCCACAATTGAGATTTCAACATTAAATTCTTGGAGATTCAAGCATCGCAGAGGGGCGTGAATTGAAAACAGTTGAAGAATTGATAATTGGTGCAATCTTTCCATTCTTTATATTGTTTTTCAATGAACGTTAATTTTCACTGTTTTTGTTATTTCATGATCATGTGTAACTAATTTTAACGTTGGGATGAACGATGTAGCCTAGTTAATTATTTTAATGTCATATTCCTTGTTTTAACGCTTTAATGCATGTGTTGATTTATTGTTGCATTTAATGCGTGAATGAACTGGCCACTTATTCATGATTTCATGTGTTATTTCCATAATCCGAGAGGTGAGTTAATAACATAGATCTAGGTAATAAATCCGGTAATTGAACGAGAGATAGAGATATACTCTTGTAATTATTGCCGTCGTGTGTGAATTCTTGTGTGTAATGCATCTAGTTAAGGAATATTCGGACCCGCTGTAGACATACAAGGTTGACTTATTTAGGTAGGATTGATTTAAACTCGAGAGAGGAATCTCAATTTAAATTAGTGAAATCGACCGAACACACAAATAGGAAATAAAACTGGAATTGGAATTGATTTAATTAGCTAGGTGAATTCGTGAATCCCAACTACTTTACAATCTTATTTTACTATCGATACCCATTAGTTCTGTTTTTATATTAATATCGATACCCATTAGTTCTTATTTTACTTTGAACTTTATTTTGCTTATTTTTATCTTTATTTTCAGTTTTTGTTTTTAATTAGTGTTTTCTTTAATTTATGTTAAGAAGGACTAAGTCATTTGATTTGTTTCCTTTTGATACAGAAATTGAACGCACTTTTCGACAGAGGCGTAGACAACAGTTGGAAGCGAATCAACAAACAGACTTAGCCATGGCAGATGATAGAATTCAAGATAATCAGGGAAATCAACAAAATCTGCCAGCAGCTGTAAACGGACAGCAACCAAATCATGGAAGGCGTATTTTGCGAGACTACATGGTTCCCCCTGTGGGGAACATTGGAACCTGCATCGTACCTCCTACAATCCGAGCTAATAATTTTGAGATCAAGACTTCCTTGATATCCTTGATCCAAAATTCGTGCGTTTTTCATGGATTGCCATCTGAAGATCCTCATGCGCACCTTAGGACATTTTTGGAACTATGTGATATGCAACGCATGAATGAAGTTTCAGAGGATGCCGTGAAATTAAAGCTATTCTCATTCTCTTTGGCGGACAAAGCAAAAGCCTGGTTTTACTCTTTGCCCCTACACACAATCACCACCTTTGAAGTTATGAGCCAGAAATTTGTAGATAAATTTTTCCCACCTGGCCGCATGTCAAAGCTAAGGCGTGAAATTCTGTCCTTTAGTCAACAGCCAGGGGAATCCATTTTTGAAGCTTGGGAAATGTTCAATGAGCTTATCAGACAGTGTCCTACCCATGGAATCACAGATTGGATCTTAGTCCAGACATTCTACAATGGGT
The DNA here is from genome assembly GCA_963555705.1 of Ligustrum vulgare. Classification (NCBI taxonomy): domain Eukaryota; kingdom Viridiplantae; phylum Streptophyta; class Magnoliopsida; order Lamiales; family Oleaceae; genus Ligustrum; species Ligustrum vulgare. The sequence continues at coordinate 21,738,664 of OY743177.1, read as the reverse complement.
TGACGAATGAGAACAAAAAGTACGCTGACTCAGCAGCTGGAGGATCAGTAATGGATATGACATATGAAGAAGCATCTGAGATTTTTGAGAAGATGGCTGCGAACAGTTACCAGTGGTACTCAGATAGATCTACACCAAAGTCTGGAGGAATTGTTGCAGTTAATGAGATTACAACATTAAATGTTAAGCTGGATGCTTTAACGAAGAAAATCGACAGTATGGGTGTGCAGCCAGTAAATTCAGTTCATACAACTTTCTGTGATTTTTGTTTCGAAAATCACGCGATAAATTTCTGCCCACTTCAACAAAATCAATCAAACCCAGAACATGTCAACTTCGTAGGAAACAGGCAGCAGTGTGGTCCTTATTCACAAACTTACAACCCAGAATGGAAGAATCACCCAAACTTTTCATGGTCTTACAATCAGAATGTTCAGCGGCCGCCTGGATTTCAGCAACAACAACAGCAACAATCTCAGAAAAACATATCCGAGAACATAGAAGAGTTAATTTAGCCGGTCAAGAGTCAGAATGGTGAGATAATGAATCAAGCTGTTGAAATAAAAAATCTGAAGAAACAAATGGGAGAGCTGGCAGCTAGCAGCTCAATAAGACAGCCAGGACAGTTTCCAAGCAACACTGAAATAAACCCTCGTGAGCATGTTAATGCATTAACAACGAGAAGCGGGGTTCAGCTAACTGAAGTGACTACAGAAGAATATGAAAAGTAGAGGAACCAGAAGAAAGATGTGGTGGAAGAACAGGAAAGTGAGAAAGAACAGAGGTCGATTCCTGAAGTTCATGAAAAAGTTGAAGAAGAAGTTCGAGTTCGACCACCAGTAAAAGCTTATGTACCCCCAATCCCTTATCCACAAAGATTGATAAAGCATCGGTTGGAGCAGCAGTTTGGAAAATTTTTGGAAATATTCAAGAAACTGCACATTAATATTCCTTTTGCTGAAGCATTGGCTCAAATGCCGCTCTACTTGAAATTCATGAAAGAGATGCTGTCAAATAAAAGGAAATTAGTTGATAATGAAACAGTAGCTCTTAGTGAAGAATGCAGTGCCATTATCCAAAAGAAATTGCCACAGAAACTAACAGATCCAGGGAGTTTCTCGATCCCTTGTACTATTGGTAAATTTAATTTTGATAATGTATTGTGTGATCTTGGTGCCAGTGTCAATTTAATGCCCTTGTCTGTGTACAGGAAACTTGGTTTGGGGGAGCCTAAACCAACCAATATCACACTGAAACTGGCCAATAGATCCATTCAGTACCCGTACGGTATTGTTGAGAATGTGATAGTAAAAGTAAACAAATTTTTCTTCCCAATCGACTTTGTGATTTTAGACATGGAAGAGGACACTCAAATGCCCCTCATTCTTGGAAGGCCTTTCCTGGCTACTGGAAGAGCCTTAATCGAGATTGAAAAGGGAGAAATCATTTTTAGGGTCGAAAAAGAGCAAGTCACCTTCAGTATCAAGCCAAGGCAAGACCTTGAATTTCTAAAAGAAAGTTGCTTCAAGGTGGAGGGAGTGATCCAGAAACCCGAAGAAAATGTGGAGCAAGGGATAAAACTTGTGAATGCTTCGATGTTACAACGAGGGATTTTAGAAGATAAGAAGGATAGGAATAACTTGAAGAAGGAGAAAAAACCAAATTTCAGTCAACAAAAAGTGGAAAATGAGGTTTTAGACTTCAAGAAAGTGAGGAAACGGATCGAGAAGTGCAAGGCAGGTAATTGCAAGTTGTGCAAGGGGTCAAGAGGATCATTCAAACCTCCATGATAAAGAAGTGCAAAAATTCGAGCTTTAGACTTAAAACGGAGCGTTTGTTGGGAGGCAACCCAACTTTTTCTTCCCTTTTACTTATTATGCTTTTATTATTTATTTTAGAATTAAAATTTTTAGATATATGCATGGTAGGAAATGTGTTTGAGTGTTTTGCATTTTCATGTTAAGAGCACTTGTGCATAATAGTCTATTATTGCATATTTAAGTATGTTTTTGATTTTTCATGTTTACATTAGGCTAGGTTTTTATCGTCATTCCAAACTCACACACACACTAGTTTGAATCATGAAGTTAATGTTTGGACAATCATTGCATCGATTATGAAGTGAGTAGGGGGAGAAAAATGATTTTGAAAATAAAAAAATAGGAAAAATTTTCAGTATTGCTGTGTACTACGCGATCGCTTGCCAATAGGAAATGGCGATCGCGAATCTGCATTAAAAAATCAACAGATTCTTTAACCTTGAACCACGCGATCGCTGGCACTCCAGCCAAGCGATCGCGTGGCTGTACTGAGACCAAATTCGGCAGTTTAAGTTCTTTTCCTCATTCTTTTAACTTTAAACATTATAAACTCGTTTTATCTCCCCAAAATCACTCAAAAGTATGATCTTTCATCATCATGCATGCAATCAACACTTCATTGCACAAAATTCATTGCTATTTTCAAATCCAAATTCTTCACTTAAATCCATGTTTACTCAAAATTTTGAAATTTTCTTTGAGTTCTTGGATTTTGAAATTGTGAATGGTGAAGAGTGGGCTTAGGTTAGTGGTTGGAGATTGTGATTTGTGGTTTAGTAGACAAAAATTTTGGGTTCATTCATCCCTCCAACCCTATGCATATCCATTGATTTTTTGCAATGCCCATTAAGTGTTTGATGAAATACTACAAAGACGTTCTTGTGCTAATTTTAGAAATTCATTCCGGCATTTATCTTCATGACATGTTCATCATTGATTGTGTGTATTTAGTTCAAGAATTAGTTCACTACATTGCATGAAAATCATGAAAACCAACATTGCACCATGGCAGCCCCATTGCAAGGCCACTGCAGGCCAAGGCACCTAAAAATCCACTCACGTCACCTACTTCTCTACATTGTTTCATGACCCTATTGATCTTCAAATGAGCTGATTTTTTTTAATATACTGTCGATCATGCGGTGAACTTCAATATATCAAAGGATGGCTCGGGAAAATTTATGTTTTTCTAGGCGATGTCAAGGCTTGAATAAGTGTGGTTGACCAATTTTGAAAATTCAAAAATGTGCTTTAACTTTAGTTTGGGGGTGTGGTCCTGAACTTCCATTATTTCTTGTTGGTGTTTATGACTTCTAATGTTACTTATCTCTTATTTGCTAGGAAAACACCGATCAAAACACCCCAACCAAATTTCGACATTACAAACAAATGGTCGATTCATCCAATGCAGTGCAACAGGGAGCTTCAAAGAAATACATCCTCTACACTTGGGAAGTTCTCGTTCTCTTTTCTTTGTCTTGTTTTACATTATTGAATCTTTTTGACAAACATTGAGGACAATGTTCATTTCAAGTTTGGGGGTGAAAATTCATTGCATTCTTCATTCATTTTATATTCATTCGATTTTATTGGGAATAAAAATAAATAAATAAATAAATAAATTTTGAAAACTTTGTTGACATGTTTATTGCCTAGGATATAGTATGAATCAATTTGTGCTTAGGTTTGAAAATTGGACAACATGAAAGCATTAACTTATTTTTGAACTAGTTATGTTTTGCTAGATTCATATTTATTGCGCACATAGCCAGTGTTGGATAATTGCTTGTGTAAGGAATTTTGTTTAATACATGTGGGGCAAATTTATGCAATTTGAACTTAGGAATGACTTAAAAATTCCTGAACTTAGATCATAAGTTATCCCACCTCTAAATTAGAACCAATCATGCTCAAATGCAAGTTTGGGGGTAAAATTGTTGGAATTTGTATGTATTGACGGGTTGGAGGTCTGTGGTTCTTGATTTTGCACTTTAGTCATTGCAGTTTGGTTAACTAGTATAAACCATTTCCAGCATAAAAACAGAAAAATGCTGAAGGTCTTATTCCGCTCTTCAAATGTCTTTTTGATTCGAGTAAGTAAGTCCGAGGGGTCCTTAAAACCTGGCACCCTAAAGCCAACTGGCTTGGGAGTCATCGACCTAAAGCTCGCTACAAGGGTCAATTAGAAAGCAAGTACGGAGAGTGGACTTACACATAAGACATTATAACATCTTTAACTTTTCTGTTTAAGCCTTTATGACTCGGGCAAGTACGTCTGAGGGGTTCTTTGAACCTGGTACCCTAAAGCCAACTGGTTTGGGAGTTGCCGATCTGAAAGCCTGCTACAGGGGTCATATAGAAAGCCCGTATCAAAGTTCTGCACAAAGATGGTAAAAGATAGGGACAATTAAAAGAAAAAGTCGTCCATAACAAAAATATATATATTATTGCATGGTATAAGCTTTGTTGACTGAGCTCTGGTGGTTGAGGTGTTAGAATTGGGGACTACTTTCTTTTGATTAGTTGTGCATACATATTTCTGATTTTGACTGCCTTGTGTGGAAAAAGCTAAGAATATTTTTAGAACCCACATAGATAAAAACCTGGGATGCGAGAGAAAAAGCAGAAAGTGGTGATCATCCATGAGCGTTGAAAGGAATTTTATTAGAAATCATAGATTGACCACATGGGATTCGGGCTGGATTATGCATAATGAGCCACACAGTGTTGAGTATATCTTTTGCATAAGTATGCCTTTGACATTGGCTATTCACACACACACTTGAAACTCTGGCAGGATATAACTAGAAAATATTTTGCATTGTTGTTCATGACGCTTACTGAAGCTTAAATTGGTTTGGACTGTAGAGGCATATGGTAAACATGTTGACACAACAAAAATATTTGTTCTCTTATTTCTTTGATTTTTGTAGTTTAGTTTACATTGTTCGAGGACGAACAATAATTCTAGTTTGGGGGTATTTGATAAGCGTATTTTATACACTTATTTGTATGTCTAAATTAGGATTAATTATTGTCGTGTGGGTATATTTTCTATTTAATTTATGTTTATTTGTTTACTTTTCAGAAAATGTCCCAATTGAAGAAGAATGAAGCAATTAATGGAAAAATGACACGATTGGATGTTAATTGGAGCTAAATTGGACAAGTGAGGAATTTGTGACAACAACCGGGAAACATGCTTGGTGCCAAAGTGACTAAATCAGAGGTTGGAGGACCTAATTGAATGAATTAAGAGCTTGAATGGTCAAACCGAGAAGAAGATAAAGTTTGTGGACTAAATTGCAACAATTGAAAGTTGAGGACTGAAGGTGCAATTAAAAGTCAGGGACTAAATTGTACAGCCGAGAAAAGAGGAAGTCGCGATCCCTGGTTGCATACCAAGCGATCGCGATAAGGTGTTAAATCATAACCCGAGGCTAAAACAGCATTACCACGCGATCGCGGGAAATATGCCTGCGCGATCGCGCGGTTGTCCGACTGGGCCGCAGATCAGATTTTTCTCGCGATTTTTAACAGGCTTTGGGCTTTTTGACCTAGGTTTTCTCCAAAACCTATATATACAACATAAGAGGCACGAAAATCAGACCTCTGCCTCTCCATAAAACGAGCCACAATTAAGATTTCAACATTAAATTCTTGGAGATTCAAGCATCGCAGAGGGGCGTGAATTGAAAACAGTTGAAGAATTGATAATTGGTGCAATCTTTCCATTCTTTATATTGTTTTTCAATGAACGTTAATTTTCACTGTTTTTGTTATTTCATGATCATGTGTAACTAATTTTAACGTTGAGATGAACGATGTAGCCTAGTTAATTATTTTAATGTTATATTCCTTGTTTTAACGCTTTAATGCATGTGTTGATTTATTATTGCGTTTAATGCGTGAATGAACTGGCCACTTATTCATGATTTCATGTGTTATTTCCATAATTCGAGAGGTGAGTTAATAACATAGATCTAGGTAATAAATCTGGTAATTGAACGAGAGATAGAGATATACTCTTGTAATTATTGCGGTCGTGTGTGAATTCTTGTGTGTAATGCATCTAATTAAGGAATATTTGGACCCGCTGTAGAGATACAAGATTGACTTATTTAGGTAGGATTGATTTAAACTCGAGAGAGGAATCTCAATTTAAATTAGTGAATTCGACCGAACACACAAATAGGAAATAAAACTGGAATTGGAATTGATTTAATTAGTTAGGTGAATTCGTGAATCCCAACTACTTTAAAATCTTATTTGAAAACAAAACAATTTAACAATTCTTTTTAATTCATTAGTTCCATTTCTTAATTCTAGATTTTTATTCTTAAAACGATTTTCATTTGTTCAAATAAAGTTAAGAACTGAAATATTTCGGTAATTAATAGCAGTCCTCGTGGGAACGATAATCCGAACTCTAAGGTCCACTTTATTACTTGATTACGATATCGTACACTTGCGATCTCAAATTGCACAACAAGGGGCCTGCAGGTTTCCGAAGGTCTGATGTTGTTGCATCTTTCCGCCCACCTGTGTTAGCTCTTGCAACTGACACATTCAGGTCGTCCTCCTTCCTTGTACGACCTTGTGCCTCCCCTTGGTTCCCTTTGTTCCCATGGTTGCTCTCGAAACCGTGGTCATCCACGTTATCTGAAGATTGTTAAGAACTATATGGTTTGAATGAACTTGTTGAACGGGCTATTTTATATCAAGTCCACTCCTTCTAGTGCCAATTGTTGACGGTTGAAATATAAGTATTCAAAGTCAGTAAGGAAATAGATGAATGTCAGTTATGCAACGGAAAATTATATGAGGAAGAGATGGATCTCAAGTCGGAATGGATAACCTGGACTCAACGTATGATTTTGTAATGTATTGTTGACCTTAATAGCCAAAGTTGGAATCCTTTTGTGGGTTACCCTCTCCTATATTTATAGGGAGAAAGGGTGAGCTGGCTTATTAAAAAACCTAACAACCTGACATTAAGACATAACTAAAATTCTTGAACTCTTATATAGTAGAAAGTCGTTGACTTTTATCTATTCTAACTGTTTTCATGTCTGAACAACCACCTTAACTGCCATGTAAGAAGGTAGTTATTACCTTGTCCAATCTTCACAAGTCAACGTCCGACCTGACACTTCCACCTCGGAACGACATAGTTTGGACCTTATCCTTCACTTCAGGGGATGTTTAGGGTTAGTCCGACCTGACATATCCAGGTCGGAAATTCGTCCAAGGAGGTGATTTAATTATTGTCCGACCTGGTGGTGTCAGCCAGGACATATCAGTTCTCACACGTGATCCGACCTGACTAACCCATAAGTGTCATCAAACGATGTCATCTCTTCATCCAAGTAGGATTGCCCATCAACAAGTTTCAACATACCTATTCGTATGTATTACAATGTTTCGCAAAAGAGTGAAATTTGTTAATGAAAATGTGCGAAACAAATTCTGGAAAAATCTACCAAAGGTCAAAAATTTGTACCTTGCGATATGGGTAAGTAATAAAGTATTATGTTTTATGGGTTAAACAACCGCGCCGCTTTTATGAATCGAGATGCATAGATGATTTCTTAGTATAAAAAGTTAAATGTATTTTCAATATACATTCGTTAAAATTTAATCAAAACTAACATTTCATGTTACATAATTTGCTACATGTATATTAATTTGTAATGTTAAAGTAAATATAAAATGAAATGTTTGTTTAATAAATTTAGATATCAAATATTGTAATAAGATAGTTAGTACCAATTCCAACAGGAATATTTGGATAGTGATAAATTATTTGTGATAATATAGAAATTATATTTTGAAAAGATTAATTATATCAATAATCAGTAAAATTGAATAGTTATGCAAATGAGTTATGTAAAGGTCATTGAAGTATTTTTTTTTTTTTTTTAAGTAGTAAGTTATTTAAGTTCCTAACTATTACAATTGTGGCAATTTAGTAAAAAAAAAAAAAAAAAAAAATTGGCCCCTATTAAGTTCACTTTATTCAAACCCTCATTTTTTTAAAAATAATTTTCAACTAACATCTTATTAAAAAAATCTACATATATATTTAAAAAAAAAAAAAAACTCATACTTTTTAACAGCTCATTGTACCAAAATTTACAGTTACGAACTAAAGCATCTGAAATAATGAGTCTCAAACAGGTGCTTAATTATATATTTCCATAAAATCATTATTATTAAACTCATTTTATAGATAATGAGGGCTCAAATAAATATTAAATATGCTCACGAGAGAAAAACATAATATATAAATGGAGAGCACTTCTCAAAAACAAGTATTGACTCATTTTCCTATCTAAAACACATTTCCTAAAATGGAAATTAGTAGTATTAATTCACTATTTATTATTCAATTTGAACAAAATTCAAATTTAAAATGATCCAATTGAATGCAAATTTTTAAATAGCTGCATTTTTTAGGTCCGTCTTCCCCTCTTGAAAATCAATTATAATTTTTTTTTTAAATTCATAAGAATAAAAAAAAAAAAAAAAAAAACTTTGTCAATATTACATAAATATTTTTATATTAAAATAGAAAATGAAAGATGATGAAATAAGAATGTTCATCAATCTAATTTTCTTTTCGTTTTAATAAAATTCCGAGCGTATATCACAGATATATCTATTTTTTTTACTTATTACAAATTCTATTTAAATATATTTTTTCTTTTCCATTTTAATTTTTAAGTCAATTCAAATTACAATATTTAAAGAAATTCCTGGAACAATAAACATATGAATTGTAAAAAAATTAAGGTATGTGTAACGTACCTTTATAATTAATTGTATTCCTTCGTTTCTTATTTTAAATTAAATATTCATTTTATATGTTAACATATAAATTCAATATATGTGAATAACAAATGATCGTGCATCGCACGGGTGTAACACTAGTATTTAATTAAATGACTTCTTTTAGTTATCCTGGTTCCCCGTGTAAAGCCTGTGGTCCTCTAGCAATCTTTAGGATACTGATTCCGATTTTTATGCCCATAACTCAAAAAGTAAATTACCTCTGTTTTATAATACTGTTTGGATTATAAACTGATTTATTTATGAGGTAAAAAGTAGTGGTTTAAAATTAGAGAGAGAAAATATGTGTGGTTAAAAAGTGATTTGATAAATTGTGTAAATTATAATTTGGTTTATAATCTAAAAAAAGCATGTTAACGAACACATAATTCTTATGAAGCTGGCACGTATGGGACATCATATTACATTGCAGACAGGTTGAAGACATAAGAATCAACCTATTCCACAATATTTACAAATTTGGCATGCAGTCCAAATGACAATAAAGGACCATTTCAACAAATGGTTCACTTTGGTTGGAGACAAGATTCAGAATTGAAGTGATCACTTTTGACAAAGATAGGTCATTGTGGATGCCTGCATATCCTAAGAAAGAAAAGCAATTGAAAAAGAAAAAAGAGCTTGCTAATTTGGTTTGCTTATTGACAAAATAAAATTTGTCTTATTTTTAATACAACCAACCATTTATCGTGGGCCCTTGGTCTTGAAATAAGACCACTTTCAAAAACATTATCACTATAATCACAATCCAAATCCATTAAAATTAAGCCATCCAAATTTTCCTTACGGTTATCGCTACAACCAAGTGTTTGTGAGCAAGATAATAATGTAATTATGTAAGAAGTGTCATCTATGCAACAATAACAAAATTTTAAATGTTTCTGAAGTACTACTATCTAATATTACTCTATGTGCCTTAGAATGTGGTATGCAGACAGTTCCATATTTCCCGTGAGGGAAGTGCATTGCTGAATTTCAAGCAAATAATCAGGGTAGAATCTCGATGAACTGATGCTCATTCAATCACGTGAAGTTAGAGAGAAATTGTTAGATCAATTTTGCTGACTTAGCCTCCATTCTTTTCTTTATTTGGACCAGCATTGAAGCCCAAATCTTCAGTGCGGATTATTGAGCCCATTTACTTGAATTCTGATCTTTGAACCATATGTTGGAAACGGGTCATAAGCCCATTTATCTTCACCGCCTTATCAGAAGCCGTTGGATCAGTTTGGTTCAATACCAGCCATCCACCTGTGGACATAACGATGCTGAATCTATCTAGTGTCATTCCAGACTCTTCGATACACAAAAAAAAAACCCTACTTTTCTCTATGAAAAGGCGATTCATTGCCTCATCTTGTTCTTCGTATTTTCTTTCGGAAATTCAGATTTTTTGCCTTGTTGTTTCTTAGTGGTTGTTAGATATTGATATATTGTGTAAATCAATATACATTTATTTAAGTTTGGCAAAGTTTTCTGTAACTCATTTGATCTTTGTGGTCTATGTTGTGCGATTCTGAGTTTTCTGAGAAGTTTGTATAGTCTTGAGTTTGAATACTGATTTCTGTACTTATACGTTTATTCTATAAAAGATTTGTTTCTTTTGTGTTTAAACGTTGGTTTATGTTCTTTGTGGTGCGATCTTGAGCCTTTAATCCTAACAGTAGTATCAGAGCCTTAGGGTTCTTCGAAAAATTTGTGGATTAGACTCAGATCTGTTATCTCCAGATCTTTTCTTGTTGGATCTAGGATTTTCTGGAAACGGATGTGTTTTTAAAAAAATTATTTTTTAGGGTTTACTGAATCTGTGTAAAACTTTTAAGAAATACTTTTCTTTCTTAAGTTGTTTTCAACCCTAACTATAAATCGTTTTGTTTTTCTGAAAATATTTTTTTTTTTGAAATTTTTCAGACTCGAAATTTTATTTTTTTTTGGAGATTTTTTTTTAATCCCTTTGATATTAACTATGTGGATAATTATTCTTTTGAAACCTATTTTAAATTAGGGTTTCTGAATTTTTTGAGTATCTGGATCTCTAATTCTGAGTCCATGTTTTGGGGGATCTTGAAATTCGGAATATTTTCTATAAAATATTCTGATTCATGATAAGGATCCTACATTGTTCTTGGTGGTTGTTCTTCGTGGTGGATACTGGTACTGTTACTTGGTGGCCCTGAACTTTTAGGAATCTGATTCTTTGTGGAAGCTTCTGTAACTTATTAAAATTGCAATCAGGTGATATCTTTTAATTACTGCAATTAGGGGTGAACGCGGTCCGGTTTGGGCGGTTTTTGACATATTTTCAAACCAAACCATTTCAAGCGGTTTGACATTTTCTCAAACCAAACCAAACCATTTCATTTTACAAACCAAACCATTTTTTGCCGTTTGGTTCGGTTTTAATCCGCGGTTTTTACCTATCGACATAATATAATATATTTTAGACGTTAAATTAACTCATATATTTTAATATAAAGATAAAATAAGTTAATATATAAGCAAATACGAGAATTAATAATGTTAGATGTTAAATTCATTCGAATTTGTTTTCAATTCAAAATAAAAACATGAAGATAAAAAACAATTGTAAATTTGTAATTGCATTTTATTTGTTCTCTAACTTCTTTCCGAACAAACATGATAGGTCATCGTCATCAAAATTCTTACAAAAATCACTATTCTAAGACATACCATAGCTAGTAATTCTTTTTTGCTTTTTATTTGAAACCATATACGGATACTTTTCTTGCATAAATGTGTGATATGATTTGATAAAGTACAAGTACAAGTACCGCAATTATTAGTATGATGCTTATACAATTTTTCACAGTAATAATTTTTTGTCTTGGCTCTCTTCTTGCTAGCTTATCTTTGTTGTCCAGATTCTGAAATTTAACAAGGAGTAAATTCTAAGAAAATAAATAAAATAATCGAATGATTTTGCTTGCAAAGAAAGTTAAACAAGTGATATTCAAATTCTTACCCTGATTCGAACATTCTGATATAGATCGAAACATCTTCCACGACTCTTTAAAATAAAATCAAATGCAGGAAGAAATTGAAAGTACACCTATCACCTCTGTCTATTATTATAAGAATCTAATTGATATTAGTGAAGAGGAACTTGGAAGTTGGAAGGAAACAAGGAAGACGAATGAAAACAGAAAATTAATGATTGAATTAAGAAGTGGGAACGTTTTTTGTTTGAATATCTATTAAACGAGCTTTTGAGGTTGGAGTATGTGATTTAAGGATGGTGTGGGTTATATGTTAATGGGATTTTAGGATTGGAGTATGTTGTTAAAAGGTGGTATGAGTTAAAGGTTAATCAGATTTTGTGGTTGGACATTAGACAATAACTTTTTATTTTTTATTTTTAAAAGAAAAAGACAAGAACTTTTATTCATTAGATAAATTTGAAATTTTTTGAGAAAAAACTCTAAATTTAAATGAATAAAAATTAATTTTTTAATTAAAAAAATTAGCGGTTTGGTTTGGTTTAAGTGGTTTTTAAAAATTGAAACCTAAACCAAACCATTTTGAAACGGTTTAGTTTGGTTTGGTTTGAAAATATTGGCGGGTCCACGTGGAACCGAACCAACGATTTAAAACCAACGGTTTCGATTCGGTTTGCAGTTTGACGATTTTTTTGTGCAGCCCTAACTGCAATCTTATACTGTAAATTTGTTTTCAAATTTTCTGTTCTCTCCCAAATCTCTCCGTTGAAGCCTATATTTTGGACCCCATTTCTTTCCTTTGTCCGGGATTTCATTTAGAATCCGGGAATCTGAGGGAGTTTGGGAATATCCAGTATAGATTGAGGGATATACTGGAAGAACAGTTTTTTCTGTATACTGTTCTGTGTGATTTCTTGATTGAGTAATTAATTATGTTGATTAGTGATCACCTTGATTACTTTGTTTCTTATTACTGTGTTCTGAATCTTTGTGAACTTTCTTGAACATAAGTTCTTGCCTCTGTTTAACTGTTTTACTTAGTGTTTGTGACCTACACTATTGTCTTCTGCTTGATTCTTTGTTTCTTGAACTATTAAAGCTCCATTACTTATATTTTTTTAAAAAAATCTTGGTCATTATTTTAATGGCTACTGTTAAAGTGGATGTTGAAATATGGAATGGCAAAGGGGATTTCAACCTCTGAAGCAAGAAAATGCGAGCTTTACTACTTCAAATGAAATGTGCTAAGGCAATAGATAAGTCATAGCCCCTTGATACCCCTTAGGACAGACAACTTGAAATTGATGAAATTGCATGGAGTACTTTGTTTTTACACTTATCTGATAATGTCATTAGACAAGTAGGCAAGACTAAAACTACTATGGAATTGTGGGAGAAATTGGAAGAAATTTATGATACTGTGTCTCTGCCTGATAAGTGTTTTCTGTGGAAACAATACTTCTCTTTTAAATTTGATCCATCTAAGGATGTTGATGAAAATATGAGTAGGTTTACTAAGATCACACAGAGTCTATCAAACTGTGATGAAAAACTTACTGATGAACAAAAGGTTGGTTGTTTGTTTACTGAATGTCATGGGGGATAAATTTAAGGATTTAAGGAATGCCTTAGAGTATGGGGGCAGAAGTTGACCACTGAAATTGTTCATACATCCCTTAAGAATAAAGAGTTAGAGTTTAAAAATAATCCTAAGGAAGCCTATAATGTTGTAGGAACCTCTAGGAAGAAGAACTCTTTTAGGCAGAATAAGTCTCGAACTAATTTCAATAAAAATTGGAATACTTCTAGTAATAATAGGGATTGGAATAATAAGCATGTAAAGGGTAATTTTCAAAATAACAGGAAATCAACATCTTCTTACTTTTTTACTTTAAACTCTTCCTGTATTAGCTGGAAATCCCAGCTGCAAAAATTGGTTGCCTTATCATCAACTGAGACAGAATACATTGCTGCCACAGATGCTGTTAAGGAATGCATGTGGTTAAATGGTTTATTATCTGAAATTTGCTGAATTAATGATTCTGAAGTTGAATTATGTACTGATAGTTTAAGTGCTTTACATTTGTGTAAAAATCCTGCTTTTCACAATAGGTCTAAACACATTGATGTTAAATTCCATTTCATAAGAGACATTATTGAAAAAGGCATTGTGAAACTTGTTATGATTCCTACACAGGTTAATCCTGCAGATGCAGGAACTAAGATCATTCCTATCAATAAGTTTAAAGATGCTTTGAGATTTTTAAACTTGGTTGAATTTTGATACTTCTTTGTTTTGTTTTGTTTTGCGGGTGCTGGAAGCAGCTAAATTGAGGTGGAGATTGTTAGACCAATTTTAATGACTCAGCCTGCATTCTTTTCTTTATTTGGACCAGCATTGAAGCCCAAATCTTCAGTGCGGATTATTGAGCCCATTTACTTGAAATCTGATCTTTGAACCATATGTTGGAACCGGGTCATAAGCCCATTTATCTTCACCGCCTTATCAGAAGCCGTTGGATCAATTTGGTTCAATCCCAGCCATCCACCTGTGGACATAAGGATGCTGAATCTATCTAGAGTCATTCCAGACTCTTCGATACACCAAAAAAAAACCCTACTTTTCTCTCTGAAAATGCGATTCATCGCCTACATCCTGTTCTTCGTATTTTCTTTCAAAAATTCAGATTTTTCGCCTTGTTGTTTCTTAGTGGTTGTTAGATACTGATATATTGTGTAAATCAGTATACATTTATTTGAGTTTGGCAGGGTTTTCTGTAACTCATTTGATCTTTGTGGTTTATGTTGTGCGATTCTGAGTTTTCTGAGAAGTTTGTATAATCTTGAGTTTGAATACTGATTTCTGTACTTATACGTTTATTCTATAAAAGATTTGTTTCTTTTGTATTTAAACGTTGGTTTATGTTCTTTGTGGCGCGATCTTGAGCCTTTAATCATAACAGAAACTTGTAGGATTGCTTCTAATGGATGGCTTGCAAATGCCATATGGGTGGTATAAGTTGGGATTTTGATTATACCACTGTTTGACATCCATTTTATTTCAAAACTCATTTTTAATTATACGTTCTCATATAAAGTTCTTGTTTGGTGGAGATTAAAATTAAGTTTTTAGTAGATTTTGATAAAAAAATGTTGAGATGTGTTGTTGAAAAATTGTGAATCTCATTGAATATGTGGTTAAGATTAATTGTTGACTTTTGATTTAAATTAAAATCAAATTTTAATTCGTACCAAAGAGGGACAACATAATATTACCCTATGTAACAAGTATCTAGTTAGAGGTGTCAATCCGGGTGGTCTAGGTCGGGTCGGCCCGCCAACATAAAAGCTCGGTAACGGCCCGCTTGAAAAAAAAGCCCGCCCGCTGCGGGTTACGGGTCAGCCCACAAATTTTGAACTACAATCCAAGCCCGCCCGCTGGCCCATTCGGGTCGAGCTCATGCGGGTCGCGGTTCATTCTGATTTGATTTGTATGAATAAAAATATAGATTTTTTCATATTTATAGCAAATTTTTTGTTAAGTTTCTAAATACAAAAATTTAAATAAAACATAAACAAATAACAATTAAATTTTAAATGTATTTCTAATTACTATTATCAAAGAACATTACGTTTTTTAGCTATTAGGGAAAAAAATAAGATTTTGCTTTAAAAGTTGTATTAGAGTTTGTAGAAGTAGAGAGATTTTTAATGTTACTATATTTAATAAAAATAGTTTTTTTTTTTACCGACCAGCGGGTTAACCGCGGCCCGCGAAGGTTTAACCCGCAAAACCCGCGGTTCATAACTTCTTGACTCGTGAACCATCCGCACGGGTCGGCCCGCGATCTCGGATCGATCCGGGCCTGTTTTCACGAGTCTGATCGGTCTGTCCGTTTTGACACCTCTATATCTAGTTAAAAAATGGAGTTTAGGATAATCATTTTTGGTTTGTTGCTAAACAACTTTAAAGGATAATGATGTACGCTTTGTTCAGATAAAACATTTGGATTATAAATCAATTTATTTGACTTTTCGAGGTGAGATGTGTGGTTAAAAATTAGAGAGAAAATATATGATTAAAAATAATTTGAAAGATTGTATTAATTATAAATTAGTTTATAATCACTTTACCAAACGGAGGCGTAATTGTAGTAAACTTCGTGGACTTGGCCCGTAAATGAAGAGACGTTTTAGAAGGCAATTCAACATT
Organism: Ligustrum vulgare; assembly: GCA_963555705.1. Lineage (NCBI taxonomy): Eukaryota > Viridiplantae > Streptophyta > Magnoliopsida > Lamiales > Oleaceae > Ligustrum > Ligustrum vulgare. Next base: position 21,722,822 of record OY743177.1, on the reverse strand, counting down.
AAATTGGTTCATTGACGGGCCCAAAAAGCTAGATGGATGAATCTTGACCCTTGGATCATCTTTTCGTAGTACTGTCGTGTTCTCTATTTGAAAACGCTCTCGACTGTTTTTTTTTTTTTTTTTTGGGAAGTGGTCGACTGCCCTTTGAGTACTAAAATACTAGTGTTGCACTCGTGCGATGCACGATTATTTGTTACTCATATATATCAAATTTATATTTTAATATATGAAATGAATATTTAATTAAAAATAAGAAACGAAAGAAGACAATTAATCACAAAAAAGTACAAATTACACGACCTTAATTATTTTTACTGTTTGTATGTTTACCGTTTCAGGAAATTTCTTTAAATTTTGTAATTTAAATTTATTTAAAGATTAAAATAAGAAAATAAAATTACATTTAAACATAATTTCTAATAGGTAAAAAAAATAAATAAATATATGATATACGCTCATAATTTTATTAAAAAGAAAAAGGAAATAAAAATAGATTGATAAACGTTCCTATTTCATCCATTTCATTTTCTATTTTTAAAGAAAAATATTTATGTGATATTGACAAAGTTTATTTATTTATTTATTTTTACGAATTTAAAAAAAAAAATTGTAATTGATTTTCAAGAAGGAAAGGCATACCAAGAGACTTAGGGATTTGGAAAAACGGCTGTTTAAAAATTTGCATTTAATTGGATTATTTTAAATCTGAAATTTATCCAAAATGAATAATATATAGACAATTATTACTACTTACCAATTTAGGAAATATATTTTGACGAAAAAATGAGTTAATATCTATTCGTGCTCTCCCTTTATGTATTTCTTTTTATCTTGTGAACATATTTATTCCTTATTTAAGCCCTCATTATATACAAAATGAGTTTTTTAATAGTGATATTTTGGAGAATATGTACTTATGCCCATGTTTGAGACCCATTATTTCAAATAATGTAGTTTGTAACAGTAAATTTTGGAATAATAAGTTTTTAAAAAATAAGAATTTTTTTGAAGTTATATGTAGATTATCTTTGAAATTGAGTTTTAGAAAAATGAGGTTTTTAATAAAGGGTACCTAATAGGGGGCCAAATTTTTTACTAAATGGCTACAATCTTAATAGTTTGGAATTTGAATGACTTACTATTAAAAAAAATAAAAATGAATGACCATTTGTATAACTATTCAATTTTAATGATTATTGACGTAATTAATCTTTCCAAAATATAATTTCTAGATTATCAAAAATAAATTTATCTATACCAGAATAACAGAATAGTACTATTTGAATTGATACTAACTATCGTAATATAATATTTGATATTTAAATATATTAAATAAATATTTCACTTCATTTACTTTAACATTACAAATTAAATACACGTTGTCCTATTTTTAAATTAATGTAACAAATTAAGCAACCTAAATTAATCGAAATATGAAGTTACAAAAATTATTCGAACTTAATTAAATTACATAAAAATAGTTCGGATATTTATTATTTCTTTTAATTTGATTAGAAAAACAATTTGAATTGAAATTAATTATATACGACCAAATTAAATCTAGTTAAGAAATTATAAATATAATTATAGGACTTAAATAAAACAATTTTGAAATAAAGAGATATTGAGAAAAAGTAAAAGGTGTAAAATTAATTTTTTACCTTTAATCTTTGATGTGATTTTAAGGACGACATGTTTACAGTTGACTATAACTTGTGAGTTTGTATTAAAGTTCTCATTGAGATCTTTGATTTGATACCCATATTGCATATTTTTCGATTTCAAAATAATAATATAATTACCAAAAGTATTCTCATTCATTGAAATACTTATATTTTTGGAAAGGCAATTTAGGCGGGAAAAGTTCCAAACATGTTGTTGGAAAGTGTCTTACTTTTATATGTAGTATGATTTCACCCCTGCGATACACGAAAGTTATTATCCGCAATATCAATTTCTATAAGGCACTTTCGTGCGATACACGAAAGTTATTCTCATTCATTGAAATACTTATATTTTGAAAAGACAATTTATGCGGGAAAAGTTTCAAAACATGTTTTTGGAAAGTGCCTTACTTTTATATATAGTATGATTTCACCCGTGTGATACACGAAAGTTATTATCCGCAATATCGATTTCTATAAGTATTTGTAAAATTTTAGTACTTATTACATAATCAACACATATAAATGCATATAAAAGGATTTTCTATTACAACAATTATTAGGATTTAAAAAAATAACATAAGTAACTCAAATTATTAAAAAATTCTTTGAATAGTAAACGTCAATTTATATATTTAAATAATAAATTATTATTGATTTCAATCATTTTAATTAATTATTAATAACTTCATTGAAAATGTAAATTTAGTAGTTTTTAAGGGTATATCACATTTGACGTAATATTATGTGCACGAGTATTGATGCATGTGAAATGTATTAGCATATTTCTTATAACTTTTACATTTGCCTCTTGTATTTAACGTACTTTTTAATTTTCATTCAAAAACATAAATCATAATAATTAAAAAAGAAAGAGTCAAAATATTTGAATTTAACCAATAAAACTTTAATTGCAAAAATAAGTAGTCAAAATAATAATTTTGGAAATCTAGTGATTATAATGATACGACAACCAAGTAAAGTTGGAAATTACAAAATTATAGCAAAAATTATACCCTATAATCTTTAAAAATTATTAAAATTAAGAATGATTAAAAAATATTACTCATTCTATTAATATTATTAACTAAAAAAAATCAAAGCATAAACTCTTCAATATTAACATTCGTTAAATAACTTTTTCTATATATTATTTATAAGCAGCACATTTTTTAACCCACTTTTTAACCTCATGTTTTTTCAAAACTATTTTTTAACCACACATTTTACCTCGAAACAAAAATATAGTTACTGAACAGAGGGTTAATTTATTAAAATATTTAATAATAATATATAATATATATTTTAGAAAATTTGATTTGTAATATTAAAGATAATAAATGATCTGATCATTAATAATTAAAACAAAATTTAATTATTGATGGCTACATATATGATTTATAATATTAAAAACAACAAATAAATTAAAAATCAATGATTAAATAATAATTTTAATACTGATAATTAAAAATATTGATTGAACTCATTCAATATTAATATTAATAATAAAAATAATAATAATTATAACCAAAATATATACATAACAATAACATCATATTAATTATTTACTATAATACTAAAAGATAAAAAAAATTAAGAATTAAATTTTGTCAAACTATCCTACTTTTATATATAGTATAGATTTTCACCATTGCGATGAACTGAAATTATTATTCGCAATATAGATAAGCATTCATAAAATTTAATGATTGTACATAATTAACAAAAAATACAAAACTAAATTTTTAGCACAACAATTATTAAAATTTAAAAACAATATAAATAATCCAAATTATCGAAAACTTTATTGAATGATAAATGAAAATTTTATAGTTTTTTAGCTGCGCATCATGTTAGATGTAATATTATGAGTACAAATATTGATGTTTGTTTCAAGATATAAATATATTTATTATAATTTCTGCATTTGTCTTACATATTTAACATTTTTCTCAATTTTCGTTCAAAAATCACAATAAATTATAAATATGTGTTTAATCTTAACTCATCAAATATACGATAATTGAACAGCATTGAAGATCAAGAAATTATTCTACCATATAATTTTTGCACAATTATTAAAATAAAAAATTATTAACCATTATTTGGTATTTACCATAAAATAATATTTGCACTTTTATATATATAAAGCAATAAATACATTCACACCAATTCACCTTGTATTCACATTAATCCAATATTTTCCTTGTATATATAGTAAGTATAGTATATATAAAAATCATAATCATACATTCATACTACTTAATTTCTAGATTCATTTCTTGGAAAATGCTACTTAGACATTGTTGTCCAAGTACAATATCCAAGTAGCATTTTCCTCATTTCTTTTAGGGTGCGTTTGATACGCTTTAAATTTTATGGAAAATTATATTTTTCATGTGATTTTCCAACTTTGCGCTGTTTGGTTGCCTAAGTTTTTCATGGAATTCATTTTTTCACTTGTCTCGAAATTCGGTATTTTCCTTGTTTTGAATGAATTCATTTTCCAAGGGGGGAGGAGGTTTTATTTTCCATGGAAAATCTTATACAATTTTCGTTACGTTTGATTATTTTTGTTGTTGTTAATTAATTTATTTTTTTTTCTAAAAATTAATATTATTATTAACAAGTACAAATGTGTGAAAAATAAAAATAAAATTTTTTTTATTAAAATAGATCAATTTTACTTTATTTTTCATGGAAAATAATGTCAATCAAACAACAAAAGTTGAAAAATTTCCTACTTTTTTCACCTGGAAAATTAAATCAATCAAACACATTAAATTTCTAATTCTCAGGAATTCAATTCCCTAGAATTCATTTTCTTTCCACCCAAATTTCACCATCGCTATCAAACACAGCCTTACTATCAAATTGAGAAATTAATTAGACCTACATGTGTACGTTGATTATGATTGTACAACAGACATGATTTAGAATAAAACGTACTATTATAGAGTATGGGGACAACTGCATGAGAATGCGCGTACATAAATATCATTCATGTGTTATGTACATGAAATGAACGAATATTGCTTTCAAAATATTTTTTTATTAAATTTGACAAAAGATAGAACAATAATACATACTTTACCTCCTCGTGGGGTTGATCAAGTTGGAAGAATAGGTGAGCGCGGAAGCCTTTGATCACGAGTTCGATTTCCTTATCAACTCTTTCTCGATTGTGTCTGTCTCATCGGACTTGCCTAATGTAATTTACCTGACTGACGTGATTTGCATACTATTACATCAATCTGAGGATTTATTGCATATCAAGTAAGTAGAGATTGTGGTTCCCGCATAAATAAAAAATAAAAAATACACACTTTACCACTGAGCCGTCACAGCCGCCATTTCTTCATCTTTCCCTTTAATTTAATGAATAATCATTAGTAGTAATTACCAATTATTAAGAGCTCAAAGAGAGAGAGAAGACAAAATTAGAAAAACCATAAGATAGAGACTTGTAAAAAGCTTTAGAAATAAACAAATCTTGATAAAGAGTAGTGGGGTGGGAGAATATAGGGCCCAGAAATTAGCCTATATAAATCTTCTTGAGTGTGAAGTGTGACACACCAGAAGTTAGAGCATTAGTACGTAGTTAGCTGTTTATAATAAATCAAGAAAAAAAAATGGTGGTTGTGAGAGAATTTGATGCTAAAAAGGATCTGAGAGCAGTAGAAGAAGTAGAGAGAAACTGTGAGATAGGCCCAAGTCAAAGTGGCAAAATATCCCTCTTCACTGATCTCCTGGGTGATCCTATTTGCAGGGTTCGTCATTTCCCGGCCTATCTCATGCTGGTAGCCACTATTAACTTTCTCCTACAACAAATTTCATTTCATTTCATTGCTCATGAGTAATAATTTCATCATCATCATCAAAAAGGGTAATTTTGGATTGTTGATTCAGGTGGCGGAAATGGTGGTGAGCAAAAGTCAAGAAAGTGAAAGGACAGAAATTGTTGGAATGATAAGGGGTTGCGTGAAAACCGTTACATGTGGCAAAAAGCTATCTAGAAATGGCAAAAACTTCAAACCCCTTCCTTTCTACACCAAACTTGCCTATATCTTAGGCCTCCGTGTCGCTCCTCCTTATAGGTACACCCATATTTTCTTTTATGAATAAAGAAAAAAAGAATTTGAACGAGTCTGTGGTTTGAGAAAATGTGTTGTTTATAAATTTCTTGTTCTGGGTTTGCAGGAGAATCGGAATTGGTTTGAAATTGGTGAATTCCATGGAGGAGTGGTTTAGAGCTAATGGTGCCGAGTATTCATACATAGCCACTGAAAAGGACAACCTGCCATCTGTTAAGCTCTTCACTCAAAAATGTGGCTATTCCAAGTTTCGTACCCCGTCTATCTTGGTCCAGCCAGTTTTCGCGCACAAAGTTCGAGTCACTAGGCGAGTCTCGATCATCAAACTCAGTCCATCCGATGCTGGAGCTCTTTACAGGTGTTGTTTCTCCACCACCGAGTTCTTCCCACGAGACATTGACTCGGTTTTAAACAATAAGCTCAATCTGGGCACTTTTCTTGCTGTACCGAATGGGTGGTGTGATGTCGAGTCATGGCCGGGAACCAAAAAATTCTTGGCGACTCAACCCGAGTCATGGGCTGTACTCAGCATATGGAACTGCAAGGACGTTTTTAAACTCGAGCTACAAGGAGCGTCGTGGGCATGCAAAGTTTTTGCTAAGACGACCCGGTTAGTGGACCGGGCTTTGCCATGGCTAAAACTGCCATCAGTTCCTAAGGTTTTCGGGCCCTTTGGGCTTCATTTCTTGTATGGGCTTCACGGGAAAGGACCGAATACGGTGAAGTCCGTGAGGGCCCTATGTCGATTTGCGCACAACTTGGGAGAAGAGCGTGGGTGTAGTGTGGTGGCAACAGAAGTGGCAAGTTGCGAACCGCTCAAGTTAGGAATTCCGTATTGGAAGAGGCTATCGTGTACGGAAGATTTTTGGTGTATCAAACGGTTAGGAGAGAACTATAGTGACGACTCTATTGGCGATTGGACAAAGTCGCGACCGGGCCTTTCAATTTTTGTTGATCCCAGAGAGTTCTAGTATCTTTATCTCAAATTAATTAATTATCTTAGCTATATGGATGCCAGGGGAAAAAAAAATTAGAAGGAATGAGAAGATATGGTTCAACTTTTGTTGTTCTTGTAAAGGGAATATCCTTTCCTTTAGCCTTTTTTGTAAATGGATTAGCTTTTTATATCCTTAGCCAAATAAATCCTGGTTTTGTTTTTATGTGGGGTTTGCTATATTTATGGTATTCGTTTTCATCATCTATTCTCAAGAGGATGCACTTGAGCTATATGAAAGCCACGTGCTTGGTGAATATCTCTTGAAGATGTGGACATGCAACCTTGTGAATTGTTAAGGGCTTATTTTGGAAATGGATAAAATAAAATTAAGTAAAAATCTTGTGATTTTATGCCCTTGTTTGATATTATTTTTTTTTAGAAGCCATACTGTTTTTAGGTTAATCCTGAGTGACCCAGAAAGATAGGATTGTTGGCCGGAGTGAGCCTGTTTGGATCCTTAAGTACTGGGGAAATGGTTAGTTAACCTAGGAATCTTGTAAGGGAGTGCCAGTGGTAACCTTATAAGAAAATGTCAGGTTCAAGTTGATATGTCTTAGATGGTGAAAAAAAAAAAGGAGATTTGTTAGAATACTTTAAGAGAAATACAAAGAAACTAAGGAGAGTACCAAGTAGGATAAAAGTACAATTTGAAAAAACAAAAGAATTTTATGAACCCTTCATCTTCAAACCCTTCAACCTCAAACTCAAACGAAATTAATATAGAAAGATAATTTCCAAAAATTATTAAAGAATTTGAGTACATATTATCATTACACGAAACCCAAGTATTTGTCATAGATAAGACTTTAAAAGAAGACTATAAAATTCTAGATACAGTTATAGACGCCAGAGGATATAGTAATACTTTTAATCCTTTTAAAAATTATATAAATAGAAATAGCAAAAGAAGTTTTGAATTACAATTTAAAATAAAAGAACTTGAAGAAATTTTAGAAACAAAAATTATAAAAACAGACAGTGAATTTTATCCATTCTATCTAGAACAATATAGAATAGAAACAGGATACTATAAACAAGATTGTGAAAGTCTTTTAGACTAATAAATTTCGCATACAAGCCGATCTCTGCATCCAACCTTAAGATAAACCCTTCTACGCCAGTGGCTGTGTTTATTTTAAGCATATACCCCCCTCTTTTTGGTATCAGAGTCATAGCTAATAAAAGATACATAGAATACTTAGACTTAGAACTTTCGAGTCAAGGTAAAAAGTTCAAGACAATAGAAAACAATATTTTAAGTTGTAATTTAGAATCAGCACATAAATTACACAGTTTGTTTTCAGAAGATCCAAGTTAGAATCTTTTAATAGACTTAGTTATAAATTTTGCAAAAAAATTAGACCAAGCTAATAAAAAATTCAATAAAACTTTAGAAGAAGTTTTAGATCATCTTAAAACAAGAAACTTAGATTTTTTTTTTTTCACCACCTAAGACATATCAACTTGAACCTGACCTTTTCCTACAAGGTTACCACTGGCACTCCCTTAGAAGATTCCTAGGTTAACTAACCCTTTCCCCAATACTTAAGGATCCAAACAGGCTCACTCCGGCCAACAATCCTATCTTTCTGGGTCACTCAGGATTAACCTAAAAACAGTATGGCTTCTAAAAATCAAGTTATGCTTTTATGATATGCATAGGATGAAATGATTTATATCTATCAACAAATTTACAGCATATGAACTTCTAGAATTAAAAACATGAATACAAAATGTAAAACACAAAGATAAATTTTTTGAAGATTTATTAAAACATTTTAAAGATAATACAACTAAGGATTTCCCTTTCGGAAAATCCCCAAAAAGATTAAATAAAACTTTGGGAAAGAAACAATACCTCAAGGATATTTACAGGTTTCTATACACAGGTTTTTGGATTGAGAATTTTTCTGATATAAGGAGGTTTTTTGGTGAAGGCAAGGAGATCACAAGTTGAAAACTCTTGCCGTTTCCAAATGAAACAAAGTCCTTATATAGAGAAATTCTTGGGAGCAAGATTACAAGTCTGTCCTAACACGCGTCTTTCTTTTTACAGCTGTCTCCAATTCTTTTCTGCTTTTCTAAAAGTTGTCTTATGCTTTTTTGACATGCGTTTCTCCGAGCAACTCTGGTCAAAAAAGTTTGGACAATCTTATCCTAAAAGCAAAGTTCTTCTGTCGGCAGCATCTTCTTTCTAAAAGTTTTTTGTCTTGTTGCGTCGGCAGCATCTTTTTTCTTTTATTCTTTTCTATGTGTTCAAATTATGTTCTGCAGTAGATGAAAATGACATCCCACTATCTGAATTATTGTAGCCTTCTCCTTCTTGAACTTCGAATCCACTATTTCCTTGGCTAGATCCGTCTTCGTTGTCTTCTGTAATTAGTTCTTTTTTATTCTGCGGACATTCTGGAATTTCTTTTTTATTTTCTGTTTTAGAAGATTTGTCCACAATTTGTCTCAAAAACTTATTTTACTATTTGGTCTTAACATGGGTTAGACCTCTCAATTTAACATGGGTTAGACCTCTCAATTTAAAAGAAACAGATTTTATTATAGGTCCAAGATTTTTATTAAAAGACAATGGTAGTGTTACAATAACAAAAGACTTTATACATTTCCAAAAACATAAATTATTTACACCAGCCCAAACAATACATTATCCATCAGAGTGCGCTGAGAAGCGTGGTGGGAACCCTAAAGAAAAAATTTGTCCCTGTAATCAAGAAAGAGAATGTCAGTTGTTGGAAGAAAAAGAAGAAGATCTAGATAAAGAAGAATTTGAAATAGATCATGAATCTTTAGAATTTTTAGATAATGAAAAAATTTATGACATGCTAATTACAGAACAAGATATAGAAAATCTAATCAATAGATTAGAAAAAATGGAAATATTAGGAGAAAATGTTTTAAAATATTGGGAAAAATATAAGATTTTTTGTGAAATAAAGATAATGAATAGTGATTTCGTTCACTGTTCATCATGAATAGCACGTCGTTTTACTGTTCACGTGAATAGTAATGTAATTTGAATAGTAATGTAAAATTATTCAAAAGAATAATTAGAATCCCATAATTTTATTTGTGAATAAAAATAGAACATAATTTTCTTACATAATTATCTCATCAATCTTAACCACTTTTGTCACTTCCATGTTGACCGCCTCGAACCTTCAATTATCTGAAAATGGTAAATATCGTGGAGTGAGATTTATAAAATCCCAGTAAGTATACCAAGCATAAATTTTCTTTTGAAAGCATATGGATCATTTTCATCATAACATAGGATAGGATCGAAATACTCATAAACATAGGGAGACACAAGAATTTTACCGAACTTAAATGGCAAGAATTCTTATGTGTAGCGCTACTAAACTCCGGTCCCCTTAGCATAATCATAAACATATCATATGGAACCCATAACAATCTTGTGAGATTGATTTCATAGCAATGATCCAAACATTTTCATAAAAACATAAGATATACTTACTTGTCATAAAAACATACTTACTTTTCATAAAAACATAAGGTGTATTTACCTTTCATAAAAACATACTTACTTTTCATAAAAACATAAGATATACTTACTTGTCATAAAAACATACTTACTTTTCATAAAAACATAAGGTGTATTTACCTTTCATAAAAACATACTTACTTTTCATAAAAACATAAGATATACTTACTTGTCATAAAAACATACTTACTTTTCATAAAAACATAAGGTGTATTTACCTTTCATAAAAACATACTTACTTTTCATAAAAACATAAGATATACTTACTTGTCATAAAAACATACTTACTTTTCATAAAAACATAAGGTGTATTTACCTTTCATAAAAACATACTTACTTTTCATAAAAACATAAGATATACTTACTTGTCATAAAAACATACTTACTTTTCATAAAAATATAAGATATACTTACTTATCATAAAAACATACTTACTTTTCATAAAAACTTAAAATATATTTACATTTCATAACAACATACTTAATTTTCATAAAAACATAAGATATACTTACTTATTTAAAAGATTAAAATGAAGTGTAGTAGTAAATGGACCAAAACTTTCTTGACCACCTTGAATTTCTCTTACTTGTGGATTTTGTCAAGAGATTGGAAATAAGTGTATATGTGTAGAGTTGTGTGTAAAAGAGATGGGTTTAAATAGATGTATAAAGTTGGCATATTGTAAACATAATCATTCAATTCTATTAATTTTAACACATCCTTTTCTTAAAGTAAAGCACCATTCATATACTTTTCCATATTTATACAAATATTATGCTCTTCATGATTACATATAATGGAGTCTTATCAACCATTCATATACTTTTCCATATTTATACAAATATTATGCTCTTCATGATTACATATAATGGAGTCTTATCAACCATTCATATACTTTTCCATATTTATACAAATATTATGCTCTTCATGATTACATATAATGGAATCTTATCAACCATTCATATACTTTTCCATATTTATACAAATATTATGCTCTTCATGATTACATATAATGGAGTCTATAATTCATTCATATACTTTTCCATATTTATACAAATATTATGTTCTTCATGATTACATATAATGGAGTATATAATTCATTCATATACTTTTCCATATTTATTAAATTAAGATTCTCATAATTATTATATATAATGGAACCTCTCATGCTTGCATATATTTTCTTAATTTCAATAATAAAAATAATTTTTGTATAAATAAATATTGGGATAACATTGAATTAAGTACTTGGACTTAATATACTTTAAATCAAGAGAATGGAGATATTTTTAGAAATTCGGAATTTAATTTAAAATCGAACGATCTCGATTATTTCTTGACTTGGCTATACGAATACGTCGTGGCGTTAACTTAATAAAAATGGGTGAAATAGTAGCGACACGATTTTCTATTAAAATAATTATTAATCGCGTAAAAATTCTTGGTCGCTACAAACTTACCCCCTTAAAATAATTTCGTCCTCGAAATTAAACTTACTTGATCTTATGATTTCTGAACACTTAATCAGAATCTCTTCTTCTTCTTCTTATGTAGCATCATCGCTACCATATTTAACCCAACCATATTTAACCCACTGGACTTTGACTAAATGCATCAATTTGTTTTCTTAAGACATGAACTTTTCTATCAATAATAGACATATGTCTACTCATAAATTCTTCTGAATCAAAATGAAAATTCCCAATCGTATGTGATATTTCATCATATCTTGTAGTATTCATGTAACTTGTCACTTATCATCGTATCATGTGACCTCAGATATTAGTATATATCTCTAAAATTTCAACAAATCTTTACTGATATATCATATCATAATAATTTTTCCTTTCTTCTTATCATCGAATATTCTCAAAATAATCAAAACAATTCCCTGAATAATCTCTCTATGTAATATACCCAATAACATATCAACATAATATCATCAACTTATCTTTCCAATATTTGTAACCCAAAATTCAGTAAACAAATATCTCCCAAACTAAGATTCTTTACTTAAATATCACCACATTTCCTGCAAAGTATTTCTTTCACTTGTATATACGTATGAATTCTGATTCAATACGGTCCTTATTTCTCTTTCACGTATTCCCGTATTATTTCTATACCTTGATTATTATATCAGAATATCAGTACCCAAAATCCAAGAAAAATATTTCATATCTCAAATCTTATCATCAAATCTTCCTTAATCGATAAAATTTAACAGTACATTACTTCTTGTCTCCTCTTTTCATTAAAATAATCCTGCGCTTTCTTGCTGGAATCAATATCACGCGGATTTCCTCCGATCCTTAATGCTTTTAAATAGTTCATGCTGGGAAGAGGTTAGATCCATCAAAAACATGGATATCATTCTTACAAACATTCGCAAGTATTATTCCAGTCTTCCAATGAATGATCTGAGGAAAATTTATCGAATAAGACTCGAAAGATTGAGGTTGCTGATGGCTCATGGTGTTTCAGAAGATGTTCGCTGGTTGATCGAAGCAAAGGTTCGACTATCTGGTGAATTACCTATGACATTTCCAAAGCACATGCCTGGTTTAGGCAAAAGCACCTTCGCAAAGAAACGAAGAGCAAAAAGGCTGAATGGTTGCTACAAATGTGCTCGTTGGAACTGTGATACTCGTTGCAAAACAGTAGGATATTCTTCTACTAATCGGGATGATAAAATCAAATTCATAAAGGGTGGACTGAGTAAGGAGTCTTTGGATGATATTCGACTGACTCTTGAGACGCACCCAAGTGGTTATGTGCAACGTGAACTTCTCTTCTTATACGCTCAGTTTAACGAGGACAAAAATCGTTATAGTCTCCAAAATATAATAGCAAAAGATCCTGTTTGCCAGTCTGTTTTACAAAATGAGGCTTCTGGCAGTTCAACAATGATATAAGGTAAATCTCTTGATACACATTTAAAATATTTTGCTGTTTTCTTTTACGCGTTTTGGAAATAAAATATATTTTCCTTTCTCGAGTTTTGATAAAGCTGGAAATAAATCACCGAAAGGTGATATCTTTGGTAAAACAGTCAAGAGTTGGCCGATTTTGTCAAAAGTAAATCTTTACTTTTTCATAATCAATCAAAAACAGTAAATTTTTCCGGCTTTAAATAGCCAAACATATTTCATAGTTCAGGCATCCCAAAATCACATCTTCTTCGTAAGTTTTCTCTTCTATACTATCAAAGATGGAAGCACCAAAACTTCGACAGATCAAAACTATTTGTGTATTTTGTGGATCAAAAGTGGGGAAAGGCTTCAGTTATCTAGAAGCGGCCGTAGATCTTGGAAAGAAATTGGGGGAAAAAGGTATCACTCTTGTGTATGGGGGTGGTAGCAGTGGTCTAATGGGTTGTGTTTCCCAATCTGCTCTTGCAGAGAAATCAAAAGTAATCGGTGTCATACCTGTCCCTTTGGTAGATGTTGCAGGCAAAACACGAGGGCATGAAGTTCAAACCTTATCCATCCATGAACGCATAACTTGTATGCTATATGGTTCTGATGCCTTTATAGCCCTGCCCGGAGGTTTTGGTACCTTAGAAGAAATCTTTAACATTACCTCGTGGGCTCAACTAGATCTCCATACTAAGCCTATTGGGCTTCTGAATGTTAACAATTTCTTTGATGGTTTGTTAACCTTTCTTGATTATGCTGTGGAACAGGGATTCATCTCTCCATTTTCCAGAAGGCTCCTTATTTCTGCTCCTACTATTGATGAACTACTGGATAAGCTGCAGTCATATATCTCAATACAAGATCCAGCAGGGGTTAAGATAGATTGGTCGCAAGGAAGGGGAATCAAGCGAAAATGGAGTCCGGTTAATGTAAACTTAACTTTATGAATCTTAGAATAGGTGGGGGTAGAGTACGGAGTATTCTTACTCTCGAGACACCCCTCTAATTTCCTAGGATTTCCTTAATGTTTAAATCTTGTGTGTACCTCAAAGGTTCCAGGTGGTAGATTACGGAGTATTCTTACTCTCGAAACACACCTCTTTGAAGGTTTCTTTATTTCCTCAAAAGGTCAGAGGTGGTAGGATACGGCTACTCCGGAAACACATCTCTCAATTTGAGGAATTTCCCATGTTGCTTTCTTTTGCTTTTGCGTGTTTCATGTATTTCTTTCCAGTGTGACTCTTGTGTGTTCTCCTTACGAGAAAATAATAATATCTCTGTTATCATCTACTAAATCTCGTTTGTGATGTAAATGAATTTGCATGTCTAACCTCAATTCTCTTAGTGATTGCATACCATACTATGCTCTTAATTCCAAACGATAAAATTCTAGGCAGAGTTTCCTTTGAAATTTGGACTTATTCAAACCGTAAGCATACTTCATAACTCACAATAATAAATAATTCCACATTTGATCACAACGATCTAAAAATTGACCACAATTTCATCAAACTTCAATATCATAAAAAAAATATTCCAGAAAATCAATTCATAATTCCTCAACATAGAAATTTCAAATCATAGTCGTCAATATCACAATATCACTTCCTTCAATACCTTAATTGGCTCAAAAGATTACTCATACTTATATTTATAAGTCATAAATCATATTCCCAAAATTTAATCACAAGGCCAAAGTTCATAATAAATTTCTCTTCAATATAGAGGCATAATTCACTTACTCAACATAATATCCATTACTTAATTCCCAATAACCAAATCTTTAAATCTCTAACTTCATAATGCTTCTCATAAAAGTCTCATTAAAATCATATCACTTATAATCTTAACATCTCATAAAAATTCATAAAATTGGCTCGCTATTTCTCATTAAATCTAAATGATAGATAATCTGAACATATTTCTAATCATTTCTGTTGACTTCTCATACTTAATGCCATGTCTAAAATCAATTATGCAAAGTCCACTTAAGGTTTATCATTTCTAAACTCGAGGACAACAATTATTTTGAAAATCATTCTTAAGTCATATTATTCCCATTATGCTCAACACCCGTTCTCTTTCTTTCTTTTCTTTCTGAATTTTTTTTTTTTCAGAATTGAAACTTGAAGAGTGGTACCAATAATCATCCACAGTTTTTCCTTGCTTTTAAGCAAAGGTAGTGATAAAGGGATAAATTATTGAACCGAAAATTGAAACTTGAAGAGGAAGTACTAATAACCATCCACAGTTTTTCCCTTGTTTTTACACAAAGGTAGTGATAAAGGGATAAATTATTGTACGAATTCATTATCAATTTTGTTTGTTTAATATATTATTCCATATATTTTGGGCAAAAGTTACAACCCAACTTAATTTCTAATTGAGTCAATCTTACTAAGCTTAATATGCACCAAAATTCATATAAATATCCTCTCTGTCTCATGATTCTACATTGAAAAGAATAAAAAAATTGAGTCTTCTATCAATTTATATCATACTTGACATGTATATTATGTGTAACACATAAAGATTCATAACATATGAAGATTTCATACTTAACATGTCTTAATAAAATCGTAAATGACTTGCAAAGCATATAACATACCTGGTTCGAAATACTCATAAACATAGGGAGACACAAGAATTTTACCGAACTTAAATGGCAAGAATTCTTATGTGTAGCGCTACTAAACTCCGGTCCCCTTAGCATAATCATAAACATATCATATGGAACCCATAACAATCTTGTGAGATTGATTTCATAGCAATGATCCAAACATTTTCATAAAAACATAAGATATACTTACTTGTCATAAAAACATACTTACTTTTCATAAAAACATAAGGTGTATTTACCTTTCATAAAAACATACTTACTTTTCATAAAAACATAAGATATACTTACTTGTCATAAAAACATACTTACTTTTCATAAAAACATAAGGTGTATTTACCTTTCATAAAAACATACTTACTTTTCATAAAAACATAAGATATACTTACTTGTCATAAAAACATACTTACTTTTCATAAAAACATAAGGTGTATTTACCTTTCATAAAAACATACTTACTTTTCATAAAAACATAAGATATACTTACTTGTCATAAAAACATACTTACTTTTCATAAAAACATAAGGTGTATTTACCTTTCATAAAAACATACTTACTTTTCATAAAAACATAAGATATACTTACTTGTCATAAAAACATACTTACTTTTCATAAAAATATAAGATATACTTACTTATCATAAAAACATACTTACTTTTCATAAAAACTTAAAATATATTTACATTTCATAACAACATACTTAATTTTCATAAAAACATAAGATATACTTACTTATTTAAAAGATTAAAATGAAGTGTAGTAGTAAATGGACCAAAACTTTCTTGACCACCTTGAATTTCTCTTACTTGTGGATTTTGTCAAGAGATTGGAAATAAGTGTATATGTGTAGAGTTGTGTGTAAAAGAGATGGGTTTAAATAGATGTATAAAGTTGGCATATTGTAAACATAATCATTCAATTCTATTAATTTTAACACATCCTTTTCTTAAAGTAAAGCACCATTCATATACTTTTCCATATTTATACAAATATTATGCTCTTCATGATTACATATAATGGAGTCTTATCAACCATTCATATACTTTTCCATATTTATACAAATATTATGCTCTTCATGATTACATATAATGGAGTCTTATCAACCATTCATATACTTTTCCATATTTATACAAATATTATGCTCTTCATGATTACATATAATGGAGTCTATAATTCATTCATATACTTTTCCATATTTATACAAATATTATGCTCTTCATGATTACATATAATGGAGTATATAATTCATTCATATACTTTTCCATATTTATTAAATTAAGATTCTCATAATTATTATATATAATGGAACCTCTCATGCTTGCATATATTTTCTTAATTTCAATAATAAAAATAATTTTTGTATAAATAAATATTGGGATAACATTGAATTAAGTACTTGGACTTAATATACTTTAAATCAAGAGAATGGAGATATTTTTAGAAATTCGGAATTTAATTTAAAATCGAACGATATCGATTATTTCTTGACTTGGCTATACGAATACGTCGTGGCGTTAACTTAATAAAAATGGGTGAAATAGTAGCGACACGATTTTCTATTAAAATAATTATTAATCGCGTAAAAATTCTTGGTCGCTACATATTAGGATGGGGAGCCATTCTATTATGCAAACCAAATAGGTATGCAGATAAAAATACAGAAAGAATTTGTAGATATAATAGTGGCAACTATAAAGAAAAAGGAAATATGAGTAGCATAAATGCAGAACTTTTAGCTGTTAATTATGCTTTAGATAGTTTTGAACTATTTATTATTTCAAAGAAAGAAATCATAATAAGAACAGATTGTGTTGCCATAGTTTCTTTTTATAACAAATTAAAATTAGATTCTAAGAAAATTAGTAGAAGAAGATGGTTAAATTTTGTAGATAGAATTACAAATACAGGAATAGATATAGAGTTTGAACATATCAAAGGAGTAGATAATAAAGCAGCAGACATCCTTAGTAGAATGATAGAAAATAAAGGAAATTTTTAACTCATTCTAAATTTGTTTTCTACAGATGTCTAGACCTCCTCCAAGACCAGGAATTCCTCCAGGAAATTCCTTTGCATCATTTCAGACTCCATCTACACAGAACAGACCATATTACTCAGAACGATTAAGATTCGGTAACCAAGAACTCATTTGTTTTCCTAGTAGTAATATTTCTTTCAAAGCACTTGCACACGTCTCACTTTCAAAAGAAGAGAAATGCGTTTTAGACAATTTATGGATTTCATACAATAAGAATCCAAAAGATCAGAAATATTTTCTTGCATGCATGAATGCATTGTCAGAACACTTTAATCAGAACAGAACTAGGTTTAAATTTTATGTTGTCATTAAAGGCCATAAGTTAGGTGTTTTTCATACATGGTTAGAAGTTCTAGAAAGCATCAGCAATTTTTTTACAAAGGTTTTACAAGTTTGAAAGAAGCTTTAGATTCAGCCAGACAACTCATAGGAATTAACTTCTTTGTTTCCCCTTCCCTAAAAAACTACCAAGATCCTCCTCTAGACTTTTCTCCCAGTAGGGATGAGAATATTTTTTGTAACCATTGCGAATGTTTGAAGAACAATTTCAGAGTTATTAATGAATCCAACCAGAACCTCACTTCAGAAAGAACCCTTTTACAAAAGAAGATCACAGAGTTGGAGAAAGAAATTATCAGTTTAAAGCTTAGTTTAGGAAAAGGTACTACTGAGCCCAAGAAGTCAGTAGCTAGTCCAGCTCAAACGGTAGCTGGTAAAGACTTTTCAAACCCGTTGATGGCTGTGGACTTGCCAAAAGCCCAACAGACTCAGGGAACTGTTGATTTCCCTACTACACAAGCCCATTTAAATTTTGAAAAGACTCAACAATTTTCACAGACCAAAGAAATTTGGGATACATTGGACCAGCCCAGTGGAAAGTTTGATTATCTAGTCAAATATTCCCAAGAACCTTCTTTTAGCCCAGTTCAGAATTCCAGCCCAATACAAATTACCCAAGAAGAATCCAGTAGCCAGAATACCAAAGGAAAAGAAATTTTTCAAGAAGCTCAAGACCCGGAAGACGACATTGTTTCCATTAATCATTTACTTTCACAAATTCAGAAACTCCAGAAGAGTTCAAGCCAAGAAGAGTCTTCTAAAAGAAAGAAAAAATTAGTGATAAAAAAGAAAAAAGGCAAAGAAATTCAAGAAAAAATGAACGAAGCCATAGAAAAAGTCTTTGAAATTTTTTTTTCTAAGAATAAAACAGAAAATAAAAAAGAAATTCCAGAATGTCCGCAGAATAAAAAAGAACTAATTACAGAAGACAACGAAGACGGATCTAGCCAAGGAAATAGTGGATTCGAAGTTCAAGAAGGAGAAGGCTACAATAATTCAGATAGTGAGATGTCATTTTCATCTACTGCAGAATATAATTTGAACACATAGAAAAGAATAAAAGAAAAAAGATGCTGCCGACGCAACAAGACAAAAAACTTTTAGAAAGAAGATGCTGCCGACAGAAGATTTTTGCTTTTAGGATAAGATTGTCCAAACTTTTTTGACCAGAGTTGCTCGGAGAAATGCGTGTCAAAAAAGCATAAGACAACTTTTAGAAAAGCAGAAAAGAATTGGAGACAGCTGTAAAAAGAAAGACGCGTGTTAGGACAGACTTGTAATCTTGCTCCCAAGAATTTCTCTATATAAGGACTTTGTTTCATTTGGAAACGGTAAGAGTTTTCAACTTGTGATCTCATTGCCTTCACCAAAAAACCTCCTTATATCAGAAAAATTCTTAATCCAAAAACCTGTGTATAGAAACCTGTAAATATCCTTGAGGTATTGTTTCTTTCCCAAAGTTTTATTTAATCTTTTTGGGGATTTTCCGAAAGGGAAATCCTTAGTTGTATTATCTTTAAGATGTTTTAATAAATCTCCAAAAAATTTATCTTTGTGTTTTACATTTTGTATTCATGTTTTTAATTCTAGAAGTTCATATGCTGTAAATTTGTTGATAGATATAAATCATTTCATTCTATGCATATCATAAAAGCATAACTTGATTTTTAGAAGCCATACTGTTTTTAGGTTAATCCTGAGTGACCCAGAAAGATAGGATTGTTGGCCGGAGTGAGCCTGTTTGGATCCTTAAGTACTGGGGAAAGGGTTAGTTAACCTAGGAATCTTGTAAGGGAGTGCCAGTGGTAACCTTATAGGAAAAGGTCAGGTTTAAGTTGATATGTCTTAGGTGGTTAAATCATTTCATATCTTTTGTTGATATGTCTTAGGAAAATGTCAGGTTCAAGTTGATTTATATCTTCATTAAAAATCAAGCTCACAATATTTGATTTTTCACAAGATTTCAACTATTTATTCTCCTACAAATTACTAATCATTTCAAAAAACTCTGTCCAAACAATATCAAATATTGAAAAATTGGCATTAAAAATTAAAAACACTTTAAAAAGATGCGTGGAATTGGAATTATTTTGTTTTGCTAGAAGATTCTCATTTTGAGATTCATGGCTTCTTCTCCAACATAAACTATATACCCTAGGTGATTATTTAGAGATTCATGGCTTCTTCTCCAACATAAACTATATACCCTAGGTGATTATTTAGCACCACGGGTAAGTAAATAAAAATTAAACTTATTTTCAGTTTACCTATAGAGAACATGTTTAATAGATTTTAATAAAAACGATGAAATACGTAATTGAAAAATTTATAAAAATTATCAATTTAATGAAATGTATAGTTTAAGATGAATTTAAGAAGAAAAAAAAAAAAAAAGCACACCACGCACCAATATTCAATACTCAATCAATCAACAATTTTCGAAAAAAAAAAAAAAAAATTGTCAATCAATCAACAATATACAAAAGGTGTAGATTAAAGAGAAACTTTTTATTGTACTTTTACCCTCATATTTTATTCTCTTCGTCAATAATATAACCTTATTCTTTAATGCAAACGTTTATATTCATATAATAATAATGAAATGTTAAAACTAATTTAAATGAAATTCAAAATACTTACCATTCGATTCATATCCTTAAATTAAGTGAGTCGCTATCTTTCACAATCTCTCACTAAAATAAATCATAAAATTTACCATATGAACTTTTTGAGATGGCATAAAAAACTTCGTCGGAACTTTTAGTGGTCCGTTGATGGACATGCTTGGTGAATTCTTGCACTGCTCTTACATTCTTTTAAGTTTCATGCGTTGGTTAATTTTCATAGTATTTTGATATAGATGGTGAATTTTTCTAATCATTTGATTTTTAAGTTTTTGTTTGATCCACGTTATTTTTAACTCATTTATCTAGAGCATTCAATTTTAAACACACATTTTAAAAATAAAATATTTTACACATAAATTAAAAACTTTTCATACATTTTTAACCACACAATATTTTATCAATCACTAAAAATTCATTTTTGTTAAATAATGAAAATCAAATAGAGGCTAAATGTCAATAATGTATTTATTTATGTCATATTGAACAATATTTTTCCTTGTGTTTCACTAGCAGTATGGATTTCGTAGATAGCACAAATAATTTATGGATGTAATGTTCCGATATGATAAAAGCATTATCTATTTCTTTCGGTATTGTGTAAATGTATTGTTACAAAATGATCACATTATACTAGTCATTCATTTATGAGTATGTGTCATATTTGACAATTAAATAATGTTGATAGTCATGATTATACATACAAATAATTAAGCTCACGTATTATAGAAAATTAGAAATTACGTTACTCAAATTGTGCACTAACTAAAATCTTTATTTGGACAATAAATTTTTGAGATTTATATAAAATATTAAAATTGAAGTTATGAATAGTATGATTAATGAATTGTTCTAGAATACAAAAAATCAAATTTTAGTTAATTATTTAATATGCAAAAATTTCGTTTTATTTTGACCATATTAAATATCAAATAACAGACTTTTACAAAACTAAGGCCCCGTTCTCTTTGCAGTATATTGCATGAATCGTGATATATTCCATCATGCATTTTTTTTTATCAATGCAACTGTTTGGGAGAAACTGTCAATATTTTTGTGGTTTGAATAGTTGGCACATATATACTACATAATCTAAAGTATCAAAAATAAATTTTTTCTTATTTCCGATATTTTTACCTCAAGATCAGCTTAGATTTTTCTCAATAATGAAGTAATTGCATTTCAAATATTTTCAGCGCTGGGAAGACTTTTTTTTTTTACATCATTAGCAATTTGTGAATTTACTTAAAAAAGAAAATTGTATGACTTATATTTTACTTATAGAAATTGTTGACGCCACCAGCCTCTGAGGTACTTACGGCTCGGCCAATACACGGATTGTCCACCGCATGGTGTGGATTTATTCCACGCGAAGTGGACGCGTCTCTAGGGGGTTTCGAACCTTGAACCTTTGGAATATATGAATTCCAAAGGCCTCCCTGGTAACCACTAAGCTGCGCGTTTTTATGTTGACGTCACCAGCCTCTGAGGACGCGTCCACCTCGCGTGGAACAAATTCACACCATGCTGTGGACAATCCGTGTTTTGGTCGAGCCGTAAGTACCTCAGAGGCTGGTAGCGTCAACAGAAATCATGCAATTATAATTTTTTTTTTTTTTTTTTAAATATAGCCTACATAAAATGTGCAAGGCACGTGTAATTAGTAGTAGTGGCAAAATTTGATTCGTTGATCATATAACCTCCTTGTGTACGGAATCCACTAACTATTCTTTTGGAGGATCACGAATTGCTCGTGTACAAACATTCTTTTTTTTTTTTTTTTTTTGATCGGAGTGTACAAACATTCATATTGGGAAATAATTGAGGGAGAAGGCACGAGTTAAGTCTTTTCACACCATTATGGCTCCATTTTATCTTGGGACTTCACGCGCAAAAGATAAAAAATAAACAATAAATAAAAATTAAAGAAATAAATAAACTATATTAAATAATTTTTCTTGTAACTTCAAAAGTGTTTGATTGTTATGACATGTTTAATAGAATGAATTAGATAACATTCGAAATATATAAATAATAAAAAATGGACCAAACTCTTGTTTAGATAGTATTGTCGAGTTATATTAATAATAATTATTATCACTAATCACTATCACTATCACTAATCATCACTATCACTAATCACTAATATATAAAAATATGGATGTATGAGAATCTTTTAATTGTCAATTATGCCCTTACTTATATTTTTCTTATGTCAGTAATACCCTTAATTAAAAAATATATATATTTCCACATTAATAAATGTTGAAAGACTTTTCAAATGATTTTGATTTAATTAAATAATAAATTCAATTTTCAATATAAGGTCCTTATATTCAATGCATATAATTTATAAAATATATTTATTGATAACTCTTTTCAATCTTATACCACATTATAATTCAAAACATATGTTTATACAGTTCTACAATTGAATCATTACAAGCTTACAAAGTAAATCAAACACAGACATAATTTATTTATAAAATACAAGATTTCGATAATATTATAGCAGAATTAAGATAATCTCACAATAGAAATAGTATGGAGAGTATTAAAATAATCAACATGATGAATAATTGGTAAACGATGATTTATGTTAAAATAAATACATTTTAAAATAATTAACTTTTTTTAAATCAAGTGCAATAAAATGTAAGTTATTAAAACATATTTATAGGTAAATAAGTATTCAATCTCCACTTATATAATCAACGTAGTTAAACAAAAGTTTTATGGAACCTACAATTTTTTAGCTACACAAATTCATCAACTTCTATTAAAATTTAATAAAAATCTAATTTAAATCCTTATCAAATGAAAAAGAAATCTCGCTTGTTCAAATCTGACAAAAAAAAAAAAAAATTTCTATGGGTCAAACACATTTTCAATGTCTTCTTGAATGTTCGTTTTGCTATATAAATGTCATGATGTAAATTTCATAATTGAGAAAAACTTTAAAAAATGCATATTACAAAATTTTACTTTATACTCAATGAGTTATAATTATATTTATATATATGATGATTTTAATAATTTTCATATTAAATTTCATTACATAGAAGATACAAAGTATAAACTTTTTTATTGCGTATATAAGACGTGCGAAGCACGTGGCGAAATACTAATATAAAAAACGTATTGATAAAAGCTTTTGTTTGATTTGGGTCGTGAACAATAAAGAAACGGTGGTAATCTAACTATCTAAGTACTAAGCTTTTGCACTTTTGCGTGACAAATTGTTTGTCTATACCTTACCCTCCACTTTCAAGGAAGGTGTTAATTTAAGGTATAAGTGTCGGGATAATTACTCTAAACAAGTTTTAATTCTAATTAAATGCTTGTTCATGTGTTTGAAAATGATTTCTATTAGGGTTGTTTTGAAGTTTGAAGGA
This sequence comes from Ligustrum vulgare, assembly GCA_963555705.1. Lineage (NCBI taxonomy): Eukaryota > Viridiplantae > Streptophyta > Magnoliopsida > Lamiales > Oleaceae > Ligustrum > Ligustrum vulgare. The sequence continues at coordinate 21,698,622 of OY743177.1, read as the reverse complement.
CTTTTATTGCAAAAAAGAATTAAAAAGAAGAGAGTAAGATGGTTCGAAGAGTTGGAGTAAAAAAATAAATATATCTGTTAGATACGACGTGAAGAAATTGAATGACAGGATCAACTTTGACTTGTGGCAAGTCCAAGTTAAGGATGTATTGATTCATGATGGACTACAGAAAACTTTGAAAGGAAAATCGACCCCAACAAACATACTGAATCTAATAAGAGTAATGATGATTGAGAATATTTGGATTTGAGGGCTGCAAGCACGATGCGTCTTTGTTTGACCAAGAATGTTTTTTTCAAATATTCATGGAATATCTGTTGCTAATAAGATTTGGGAAAAATTGAAAGAGTTGTATCAGAAAAGAATTTTTCAAATCGGTTGTATCTGAATGGACAATTTCATTATCTAAGAAGTGCATGTACAAAAATATCAGACCACATGAGTGTTCTTAATGTGACTGTTTTCAAACTAAAAGCTATTGAAATTAAAATTGACGGTGATGATAAAGCTTTAAGGTTCATCTGATCTCTTTCATATTCTTTTGAGCACATCAAGCCTATTTTGATGTACGAGAATGAAACTGTGAATTTTGCAAAAGTTACAAGTATGTTGATTTCTGAAGAAAGAAGATTATGTGGAAGTGATATTTCATTTGAAAACTCATTGTTTATTACTGAAAAGTGAATGATGGGTAATGAGGAAGAAAGTAACTTGTTAAAACCGTGGACAACCTGATCACATGAGAAGAAATTGTCCAAACGGTGGAGCAAAATCGGCTAACTGCTCGAAGTCGGATAATGTATCTCTCTTGGTGGAGTGCATTGAAGATGTACTTTGAGTAATATGTTTACATTCTCTTGGTATGTTGCTAGTTTCTATGATAGATGGTGCGCTCTAACTAGCGAGTTCATATATTTGCACACTAGCATTGGTTTGACGTTGATGCAGGGAGTGTGGTGAAATTAATTTCAATGGCTGATGAGCTCCAGGGAAAGCCAAACATGGGGGTTGCACCATAATTTGCGATAAGTTTGTTTCAACATAAGTCAATGAAATTCTTAGAATTTATAGTTCATTCTAAGTGATTATACTCGTATGATGAAATATGTTAATTCTCTTGTATGAGAATTGTGATCGAATGGTCGGGTCGGGTCGGTTGGTTAAGTAATGGTAAAATAGCAGCTAATTATTTCATTTTCAATGGTGATGAAATCTCTCAACCAAAAAAGATAGAGGACCACTCGCTCAAAAATCTTCGAAGTGTGTCGAATGCTTACCTGTTTTTTCAAATATTGTGAACAAAAGAGATAAAAAGAAGTTTTAACTCGCTTTCAGCAAGGTGAGACCGTTGGGATAATTACCTTATTCAAGTTCTAATCCTAATTGAATACTTGTTCACGCGTTTGAAAAATATTTCAGTTAGGATTGTTTTGAAGTTTGGAGGATTTCTATTGCAAAAAAAGAATTAAAATAAAGATTTAGTTGTTTTAGAATAAATCTTATGATTTCCTTTTACTATTAGAATATTAGAAAATGTTTATTTTCTCTTGGTTGAATTAGAACCGAACTCTTCTATATAGTTGTTTGTCCTATAAATAGATGATGTTATTTATTATTTTAGAGCATGATTGACTAGAAGTTTTGTGAGGAAATATTGTCGCTAACATCTTTATTTTTTATTTATTTATTTATTTATTTTAGGTTGTAACAAAAAATAGAAATTGGTAAATATGGAAAAACTTGTATATTTTTCATTCAATACTTGGAGTTTGGTGAGTGATATTTTATATGCTTGTAACAATATTTCATATAGTAAAAGGCTTTGTCGATCAGTAAATTTTGCGTCACATCTTATATATTTATTTATTTGTTATTTTTCTTTGAACAACAAAAAAATTTTACGGATAACTTAAAGGAAATTTTATTCGATTTTCAACAATAAAATGTAAATCCTTCTATAATTTATGATGATATCTGGATTGTAATCTTGGTTCCTCTAGCACGGCTAGTTTTGTAGGCACATTTGTGTTTTTTTACCTGGTATACCTAGTGGGTATGTACCATATTTTTGATCTATCATATTTACGTTTTGATTAAAAGGAAAAAAAAAAAAGCTTAAAAAGAAGGTCATGTGTTTCACGGGAATATCCAATATCCTAAGCTCATATGATTCGCGATACTGAAAAGCAAGCAGGGATAGTTGAAGAAAAGAGGAGCTGAAAATGTGAATGCAAAACTGAGGTTCTGTTTCATAGGTCTTAATTTTTCGTGAAAAAGGAAAAAAAATTTCAGCTTTTCTACTTTACTCCGTTTGATTGCGAAAATTTTTCGCTGAAAATATTTTCCGCGGACCCCACCCACGCGCCCCTTTTTCTTGTTTTGGTGGAAAATATTTTTTTTGGATTTTGGTGGATTTTTATTTTTCATGGTAGATGGAAAATTATTTTCGACACGTTTAATCAATTTTACTATTGTTAATTGACTTATTTTCTTTTCAAAAAATAACATTATCATCATCAAGTACAAATATATTTAAAAAGTAAAAAAAAAATCTGATTAAAATAGCAAAAAATTACTTTATTTTCCATGAAAAATAATGTCAATCAAACAACAAAACTTGAAAAATTCTCCACTTTTTTCACCTAAAAAATTAAACAAATCAAACACTATCAATTGATTTTCCAAAAAAATAATTTTCAAGCAAAATCATTTCTTTAAAATATATTTTCTTCCACCAATTTTCCACTTTCTAATCAAACACATCCTAATATTTCTCCCGACAGCCCTCACCACTAAAAATGTTGTACAGCTTCTGACACATGATAGAATGTAGATAGGCACCATCTAATTTTGGCCCCGTTCGGCGGCTTCAATTTATTTTGCTAAAAGACAAATTCGAACAAAAAATTAATTTACATAATTTTCTAAATTATTTTTTAACCATTCACATTTTCTCCCTCCAATTTTTAACCTCACATCTTACCTATAAAGCACAAATAAATCAACAAAATAATTTAAATTCTTTCTCTATCTTCATTAATATGTAGCCGAACAGAGGCTTTATTAGTTTCCATACTACAAAGATAAATTTGTTTCCTTTTTTGTTTGTCTTAAATTATAGATCACCTTCCTTATTAAGAGAATATTAATGTCTTAATTTTCTAGTGTATCTCTATTTAATATGCATTATTATAAAAAAAATGAACAACCCATTATTTAATGTAAGAGTATATTATGTAAAATACAGGTAAATTTATAGTTCCAACATATATTAATTATGTTTTTTTAATTTGTGTGAAAATACAAATGAATTTATTTTTGCGGGACGGAGTGAGTATTAATTGTATAATTGATTGCCGCTGCAACAGAATTTTTAGTTGAAAGCTAAGTGTCCCAAGCACCTCAATTCATGCTTTCTTTTGAATCAACTCGACAACACATTCCTCGGCTTGATCTTAAATCTTAGGAGGGAGGCAGGACAATGAGAGGTGGGTAGTTTAGTTGAGGTAAAAGGGATTGACCGAGGCAAGTAAGCTAGAGACTACCTGCTATACTTCGTGTGAGTTTCATTCTGACGGAGTTGAAAGCTAATTGTCCCAAGCACCCCAATTCATGCTTTCTT